>OU342630.1:46848512-48208744 GCA_910589415.1 Malachius bipustulatus | reverse complement strand
AAAATTCCCCTTTCACTTTTTGCGAATTTATTAAAGGTAGTGTAAAGATTAGTATTTTTTAAGTAAAGTTAGCCAGTGGCGGACACAGGAAAAGGAAAATTTTTTTAAAATTTGTCAGTTTTTTTTTTAATTTTGTTAAATTTAAAAATCCATTCTAAGGCACGTTTTCAAACTAAATGAAATGAAATTTTCTCAGTAAACCACTACGCTAATATGACCTGACTATGGAAAATTTCAGAAAGCCAATTTAAAAAGCGGTGAAAATATTCAGAATTGAATCGCATAAAAATACACTATTTCTGCGATTGATGCGCAAGAAGGTTTTTTAAATAGTGGTCGACAGTGGCTTCTAGGTGGGGCTCCCGTCAATGATCTTATAACTTTCTTTTGTGCGATAAAGGCATTCCTGAAATGTGATGATCCCCAAAACAACAATCCATAAGAAAGAAGTGCTTGAACCGGACCATGGTAAAACAAAAGCAAAACTTCCTCGGACACAGACCCTCTCAAGCATTTCAGAATGTAGCAAAAGGTACTCATCTTGCTACCCAACTGGTCTATGTGGTCCCTCCAGGTGAGTCTAGAGTCCAACATCACACCCAAGAATTTCAAAGCTCGAGCGCACTCAATCGTCTCCCGACCCACCCTTACAGCCGATGTTACGTTTAATCTGCGGTTGCTCGCGACAAAGGACATACAGTTTGTTTTCTTTAAGTTAAGTGTCAATCCGTTCTCCAAACACCAGTCACTGAAAGTCTCCGTTGCAGCAACACCTCGCTCCATTGTTGCAGCCAAATCTGATTCGGAGACTATTATATTAGTGTCATCCGCATACAATACCATCTCACCTTGGGTACTACATCTTGCGATGACATCATCTACAAACAAAACAAATAACAAGGGGCCCAAAATTGAGCCCTGTGGTACTCCAACTTTCACAACCTCAGCGGTCGAGCGACTGTCCCCCAAGGTAACTTGCTGATACCTATTATTTAAGTATGATTCAATCCATTTGTTGGGTACTCCTCGAATACCCAAGTTGTATAATTTCAATACAAGTAGTTGATGATCAACAGAGTCAAAAGCACGACTAAGATCATAAAAGAAAGCAATGACATGTTTGCGCTGCTCTAGCGACGACAAGATCGATGACATCGCCTCGGAAACCGCAGTGACTGTGGAGCGAGACTCCGTGAACCCATGTTGACACTCAGACAGAAGACTATATTTTTTCAAAAAATCAAGAAGCCTATCCTTGAACGCCAACTCGAAAATCTTACCAAATATGGTTTGAATAGAAATTGGTCTATTATAATTCTCGATGCTGTCTCTTGGCCCCTTGCCCTTATATATAGGAATACACCGCGACACCTTTAGTGAGTCTGGAAACGTACCAAAGGCGAACGACTGATTTATCAAGTAAGAAAGTGGTTCACAAAGCACATCCGCAACAAATCTAACCACCCCTCCGTACATATCATCGCTTCCAGCTGAATTTGTTTTACTGGTACGCGTTATTAAATCCATCACCTCAAGAGGAGTAGTGGGAAAAATATAAAAGCTAGCGGAAGGCCCTGGCCGCAAAATAAAACGGTCATAATCGGGCTTAGTCCTGGCATCAGAAAACCCGGTGAAATAGTTGTTAAAACGAGTACATACCTCCTCAGGATTCGACACCTTTTTATCATCCACGCTTAGTTCTGTAGTAGGATATTTCTTATCCTTGTTTATCTTCTCGTTAATTATCTTCCAGCTCTCCTTCACCTTGTTCCCAGACAATAGGATTCTTCTGTCATTCATTTGAATTCGTGTTGTTCTTGCCTCCTTATCATACAACCCTTTAAGAAGTCTGTATCTATTTTTTATAATTAAATTATTTGTTGTCTTGGCCAATCCGGACATTTCACATAAAAAATCATGCAACATGCGTAGTTTTGTCGGAAACCTTGAACCCTTGCCACTACGAATCCTAACTTGCCTAATTGGAAAAGCCCTATCGTAGCATGAGAGGAAAATGATATAAAATTCATTAAACTTAATATTGAAATCAGTCGCGGCATAACATACCCTCCCACGACTCACAAGCCAACATGGCAATAAAATCATCAAGTGACCTTTCATTCACAACCCTCCTACCAGCTGTTTTCGGATCCTTTGCGTTGCATTTTTTTTTTGTGGTAGCGAAAACTTACATAATTGATATAAATACACTAAATACACCTGCAAATTCACATGTCATGTCCGAAAAAATATTATCAATACATGTCTTGGAAGATCTCGTTATTCGTGTGTATTCACAAATATGTCTCTCCAAATTAAACCTCAAAAATAACTGTAAAATAGCACTTTGTTTCTTACCGGTCACAGGAAAATCAGCATTGAAATCACCGCACACAATGTATCTGCTATCAGGCCTGCGGATCCTCAACAGAGTCTCTTCCAGGTTCTTGAGAAAACTGTCCAAAATACTATCTGGCGTGCGATAGACAACAACAATAAACAGCCTACATCCTTCAATCAGGAACTCACCTATTGTTAGTTCAAAGTGTTTCTCGATAGCTTTATAGTTGGAGAACGATGTTACAGAAATGTTATTTCTTGCATATACAGGGTGTCCCATCGTATAGAATTCTCGCGAAAAGTACACTTTATAATTAAATTAGAGTATTTTATTCGCGACACATTCATGAATAATTTAATTCTCTATAATTTGGTCTAATCAGCATGTTTGTAGTGAGCTTAATTAAGCGTGCAGTCGCGAAAACCAATTAAGCGACAAAAAAAATCTGATTTTTTTATATAAATAAATTCTGAATATCAACAGAAATCCGCCTGTGAAATTAGAAATTGAAAATTTATAAAGCAAATGCCATTAATTGCAGATAATGTCAAATCAGGCAAAATCAGACATAATTTATGACGATTTTTGTTTGTAAGCTATTACATGTGGTGAAAGGTACAAAAGATGGTCAAGTGTGCTAGTTATTTACGACTTAGTTGAGAGTAAACATTTTGCATTCTCCTCTACAAAGGCGGATTTCAATTCTCTGAAATAAGGGTAGAAACTTTTCTTCAGGTACCTGTTTATTACAACAAAACTGCTTGTTCACAGCATGTGTCTAAAGTTGTAAATTATTGCTGTAGTGACGGGTTTTATAATAATAATCATAAAGTTTATTCCGATTTTATGTTCAACTTTGATGGCAAATTGTTCAATTATGGTTAAAGATATCGATTAACAAATTACTGTTTCTTATGGAAGAATCTTTTTTCTACAAGTGTATGAAAAATCATAGAGATGCAATTAGTATTTCGATATTAAATCGATGTCGAAAATCGAAAGTCGCATTTAATTAATTTTCCAAAAATGATTACATCATATTATAGTAGGTTTATTGTAATCCACGTATGTAAATTTTGATATAAAAATTTTAATTAGAAATACCTTTTTTCGCGAGAATTCTATACGATGGGACACCCGGTATGCAGACTCCACCATGGCTCATAATAGTTCGTGAGTAATTGTTGGCCAACCTATAACCAGATACACCTGTAGACTGTACCTCAGGCTCCGTCAACCAATGTTCAGTCAGACACAGCACAACTACACTGTGTGCATCCAGAATCACCTCCAGCTCTCCAATATTCCCGGGCAGTCCCTGCACGTTGACATGCATTTTAAATAGGTCTTCATCGGTTCACTATTCGAGATACTACTGCATCTCTGACTCTGGTTTTCTACGAAAAAAACGATATCTCTTTACCTTCATCCCACTCATCTTTACCACTCATAGTTTCTTCGCTAACATCACCACTTATCCTGCCTACATAGACAAACGCTCAATCTTCCACCCCTTTTATAAGAGAGGTATTGTCACAATTCTTGCCCACAATAATCCTAGCCTGTCGCTCTACATTCAGGGTTCTTTTTGCAGTAACAGATGATTGTTTGTTGACATCGTCTCCGATCTGGTTTACAGACTTTTTCATGGATTTTTTGTTGGACTCAAGAGGTAATTCTTTCATGAATGGATCCAGACCGATATCGACCTTGGGTTTATCACTGTCGATAACAGCGACAGTACTACTCGTCCTCTCTTTAGCTTTTAGCTGATTTAAATTTAATTTGTTTTTCACCTGACCGATTAGTCTTCAGTGAAGCTATTATTTCTTCTAGATTCTCGGTTCTTTTGTGGAGTTGTTCAACCAAACAACTACTCAACGTCAACTCTCTACATACACTACGATATTCAATTTTTAGTTCGCGACACTCGGCACCACAAGTAATATGCTTCACTTTATCAACGTTTACACTATTACATGCCATATCGTCGTCGCGAGTTATTTTCACAACTTTCTCATCTTCTTTATATAAGAATAACTCATTGATGTAACAAGTCACAGTCTCATTAACGCGACAGTTCTCAGGTATTTTTCTTTTCATAAGAATATCAATCAGTTCTCGCTTCTTTAGTTTATCGAGCTAAGTAAAGATAAAAATTGTTCTGAAATTGCCCATAAGAAAGAGCCTCAACATCTGGTGCGTTTCTACTCTAGCTTTGCCGGTCTTCGGATGTCTTTTAGAGGCTGGAATACACTAGCTAGAGCGGTTTCTATTTTATGAATATCTAATTTGTTGACTTCATAATTTCATTGGATTTTAGGGCGCGTAGTTGCGTTTTATTCTCCTAACAATTTTATTTTCAGGTATTTACGTATCTATTCTTGCACTGTTTGCTTTTTCGGTTTGAGTTGATTTAACGAGGGATATGGAAATAATTTCCTTATCATCCTACCTAGGTGCGATCCATTTCACCGCCCCCTCGTCTTCAGGCTATCAGCGGGTACCCTGATAGACGGAAGACGCCCCCTAACTCTCCTACTTGGTTTTCGTGTTCTTGGTTTTTGTTTTCCTTCTCGGCCAATTTATTCCTGCGTATTAGCCCTCAATCCTGGTCACGGCACCAATGTAACGGAGAGGACCCGGGCCCGTTCGTCTTTTGCGAAAAAAAAAAGTGATCGTCTATTTACCTCTGGGTTTCCCCTAAAAGGACCGCTGTGATTTCTTTCGTTGTGTTTACCGTTGTCACCCCTGCTCGTTGATTGGGGTATGCCAGGATTACTATGGCCGAAACGGATGCGCAAAAGAACCTACTATGACTCATTGTGTCTCGGTTGATTGGGATTTACCACAGGAAAGCGGGGAAATTATCTGAGACCTGTTGTTATCGGTGGACTTCCTATCAGATGTCCAAAAGCGAATGATGAGCGAGAGAATTCGTTTGCAAGACATCTGACAGGAAGCCAACAGTTAACAACAAGTCTCAGTTAAATTCCCCGCTTTTCTGTGGGAAATTCCAATCAACCGAGATACAATGAGTCATAGTAGGTTCTTCTGCGCATCCGTTTCGGCCATAGTAATCCTGGCATACCTCAAACAACGAGCAGGGGTGACAACGGTAAACACAACGTAAGAAATCACAGCGGTCCTATTAGGGGAAACCCAGAGGTAAATAGACGATCACAGTGGCTTTTCGCGAAAGACGAACGGGCCTGAGTTCGTAGCGTTACACTAGTCTGGTATAAAAGTTATGGAGAAAACATTACTTTTTTCTTGATACTTCATCACCCTGTAGGTAGTTGAAAAGTTAAGCCGTTTCGGACATATGTTCATTGCTTTTTTTTATAACGGGTCCATTTTTATACCACACCCTTGAATTTGGTCACATCATTATTTAAAAAAAAACCTGTACGCACCTAACTGTAAAATTAAAATCTACAGTTTTTCAATATTCATTCTCAGAATTTTTTTCCAATAAGTACCTGTCTAAGTCAAATATTAATTTTCTCACAAAATTTTTTCCAACCCTCTAACATAAAATTGAAACGACTTTTATAGATTTAATATTTTATTGATTAACTTTATTTACAAATAGTTTCAGCAAATACGCTCAACTAACAATACCGGACACTCACACCTAAATCAACAGACCAGTTTTACAGCGCCCTTATGCGCTTAAAGTTGTCAATTTAATTATAAGACATTGATATTGATATTGAAGGTGTCAGATGCGCTGCGATCTATTACAGATCTATTGTGCCCCCTCTTCTCTGCTTCTTTGGAGTATATTCCCTTCATTGAAGCAGCCTCTCCAACTCCGCTTCCCTTAGAAATTTCAGGATTTGAAGGGGATCAAGGCCGGGCAAAGCCCCCCCCCCCCCCCCCCCCCGTTGAGCTGCTGTTGGCCCAGAACATCGTTTCTTTCACGTTCTAGTGCTTCGCAGTTCATCAATAGGTGACGCAGTTCATCAATATGTGACGAGGCGTCTCGTTTTCTTCCCTGCAGAGTCTGCAAACGCCATCTTTTTCTATACCAAGTTTCCTCAGGTGTTCATTGAGCTTGCAATGACCTGTTAGGAATCCTGTTAGCATTCTGAGACTTCCTTTGTTGAGGGTCAGGAGTTTCCTTGACCCTCAATTTTTACCCCTCAATGATTTAATTATTGTTTGTTGCATTAAGTTCATAATACTTTAATGTCATCCGTCTAATTAAGTTTACAAGTTTGGTTTTCAATGTTGATATTTATTTGGAACTCCCGCCATGTCTCATCATAAATAATTTTTAGTTCACCCTTGTACACTTGGCGGCGCAACTACAATTATTGTCCTAAATCAACACAATGCATAAGGTATAGAAGAAATGTCGAGTATTGTCGGTTAAGCATATTTTTCTTAAGCTGTCATGTTTTTTAGCACACCTAACAATAGCTAAATTATACACAAGCGGAAAAATTACATAATATGAGACGCTAGTTGCGAATTTCTAATTGCGCGAGTGCGTAATTTTCTTACAACTCTACTATTTGTATACCAATATATTTTATCTACGAGTGAGTCATAAAATGCAAGAGTGCATTCTAAAAGAGTTTAGACGTTTCTTAGGTCATAAAATGTATGATTATCATGAAGAGTGCAATAAAGTAAAAAGGAGTGAAATAAAGTTCCGTATAGCGGTTCATTATTTCACTCTTGGCATAATCTGACGCGTTACTGCATGTCGGCCAGTCAACGATCAAGTACTAGACAGCGGCCCGAGCGCGAATAGTTCGACGCTGAGCTACATAGCCCGACCCGACATCTTTCGCTCCCTAAAACTGGTTGACCCAATGCACCTACTAGAGAAACGTCATAGGTTATTCGCAGATCGATAGATCTTACAATAATTATTATATTGTGTTTTGTGATTGAATGAATGAAATATTTTACGCACTAGAAGAAAGTATTATTCAATCAAATGTGGCTGCACAAAATCTGTTAGGTACCTCAAAAATCTAAAGCAGTGTCATATATCATAAGCAATATGTTACCTTTATGAACTGACGTGATGAAAAAAGCGTTAATAGTTTCAAAGCAACACTTACATAAGATATGAATGCATCGGAAAGGTTTTTTTTTTTAATTTTATAATAATACATTTTCGTTCTAATTTAAGTCACTCGTAGATAAAATTTTGTATGCAATATTTGCATAAAGTTCCTTTTTTCACTTCTTAGATTGACGCAATCGCCTGCGGCTCGCGCGGTCGAACTTCCCAGTCGTGAAAAAGTACCACTTTATGCACTTGTTGCATAAATAACTATTATTTACTCCCATTAACGATTAAGTATAATAAAAGATATTATAGGAAAAATATGTGCATTTCTAATGTAATCAAAGGTACATACATATAATAATGCTGCTTTACATAAATAATCAAGTTTCAACTTTGATGGTAAGTTTTATGATATAAGTTCACTATGATTTGTTGGATTGCCAATTTGCATGTCCATCATCGAATATTTTTGACATTACACCTTTGAGCACAGTTTTAATTCCAACGTCTATTGCCAGGTTTCCCACAGCAACGCTGGTTTGGCAAGCTAAGAGTTCTTAGATTTTCAACATGCCATTGTAATCAAAACAAAAGTCAGCAATCCTGACAAGCAAACATATTAAGGGTGTAATCTGACACAATAAAGTAGGCAATGATTTATAGGGCACAATACCGCACCCAGGTATAAACTATTTTCGAGAAAATCTCACGGAAAGTCTTTCGGCATGCCAAGGTATATACGTTCCTACTCGACTGTGCTTCAAGTCACTTTGGCATGCTGAGTTCGTATAAATTTAAACCATACTTTTGAAAAAATACATGTCTACGATGCCGTAATCTCTATTTTAGACAACCAAATTCTTTAAAACTGTCAGTATTAAAGAACTTCAGATCTCAAGTTTACCTCTTCATATCTCGGTCAATTTACAATAAGAATTTTTATTACTTTATTTCTGTGCTTCTCAGCTGACCTCCTAACAACTTTGTTTCCGCGCTACTTATGGGACACCTCTATTTGAATTTTCCCAAATTTCATTTGTTTCTGTCTTGGAATAATGCGGATATGCCTTGTTAAAAAATTTAGGATCAGACTGTATATGCTAAATAAGTAACTATTGTGGCGCCACCAAGTAGGCAAATTTGATACTTTCATGCGGCAAGTCCTGCGTGTCCGCTATTCATTTTAATGTATTTGTTATTGCAAACATGAGGTCGTTCAGGTATAAAAAAAATCGGGAAGGGTTTGTTGTACACGAGTACCTTAAATGCTTGCGATTACATACGTATTTATTACTCCTGAATCTTTTTTTAGATAGTAAATTAAAGTTAATAAATTTAGGGCATAAAGTAATACTAAAGGGTAACATTTTCTTGCAATAAGCTTACATAAGCTGAATAAAAACCCTAAAACATTAGATGAAATGTGAACTTATTATGTTTTGATAAGAAAGGTGATATTTTTTAAATGGAACAATTATATCACCTGAACAATGGGACAATAATAGATTTTTTCATTTTTACGAGTGCTATGTGCAACAGGAGTCTCTCTAAAAGAGCGGTTCCATGAAGAAAAGTTTCATGTAAACGTATTCTCTAACATCGCTCATGTGAAAACTCATGAGATTTCGCCCATTTCTCAACGATTTAAAACGGAAGCAGTCGAGACTGGGTGCTTGGAAATGACTTTTAATAATAATAATTGTAGTCATAATAAATTCAAAAATCTAGAAATACACTTCCAAATAATGATTTAAAAAAAAATTCATTTTATTGAAACGAGCTGTCAACGATTAAGTAGTATGCCGCACAAAAGTGCGAAAAAAATCCACGAGGAGGCGCGTGCTCCGCAAACATCCGATACTTACGCCGTGTCCTAGCTGCATCCAGGTAGTGCGTTGCGTGCGATGCAGGGAACGCACGCAACGCAAACTCGCACGAGAAATTTTGAGTGTGTCCTAACTGAATGCGTGCGATTCGTGCGAGAAAATGGTGTCCAATCCAACTATTTCTGGTGCAGCTTCAGATGAAATACGTTTTAGGTTTGACCAGTAGGTTGTTGGAGCTTGAAAGACTTAAAAATCACAGAAACAAACATGTTAGTTAAGAGAAAGAAACAATAAGACGCAAGTAATCTATAGAAATAGGTATAGATTTGATAGATAGATAAATAGAAGGTAGGTTACATAAAAATAGGTCTACAATAGAAGTTAATAGACCTCATACTTACTTTAAAAACCTAAATTCGAGACATTTTCACATTCCCAGTGTACCTTGACTCTTGTTCTTGTAAAATAGATTTCTCTTATTGCACAAAATGTTTCGCTTTGGCCCGAAGGCAATCGAATTTCAAAAAAGTTCCTGCCCGCCGTAAAAATCGCAAGATTTTGACAGATGAAAATACTAAATATTTTAATTTAAAACAATGCGTGCGTTGCGGTGTCGTTTTCTCCTACGACTTTTGCGGGCAACGCGTCTACTGTGGACACTCCCATTGCTTTGCATGTGTTTTATTTTAATCGTTCACCGCAACGCACGCACGCAACGCACGCAACGCAGTCCCCGGATGTAGCTAGGACGCGGCGTTACTTAGCGTATACTTCTGTAAGATTCCATGGGCAGAAGCGATCACTCAAGGCGTTCATAGTTGAACATATCGATACCGCAATTTTTTTTCAACTTCGAAATATCTGCATCCTTGGCTTGGTGATGGGAAGCAGTGTCAAGTGCACCCCTCTTCTATGTAAAAAACAATCTAATATTTGTTAACGAACAAAGAACGTGAGTGTGTTATAATATCATATAATGCATTTATCAAAATTTTAATTTGAATTTTCTAAAAGTAGTCGAGGAAATAATGGACCAACCCATTACTAATTTTTTGATAAACTTTTCATATACCTATGTCTATATTATCAATAATTATTATCTAATTGTGAATTTTTTTTTTAAGAGGGAGCATCGGTCTTAAGTGTGTAGGTAAGACTTAGTCGCTCCACTCTGGTAATTTCGGCTTCGAGAAGGAACTCGTAAAGCCACACACACTTTAAATTATATACACCGTGTTGCATAGAAAAGGTAACATAGGGAATACGTGTAAAGCATTTCAACAATAGTTTGAAAATAAATGACATCCTTTCAAATATACAGTTCCCTTGGAAACTACCAAGTTTCCTAGGATACTATGCAGTTTCCTAGGAAACTATCAGTTTTTAAACCAGAGTGACTTTAGATCCTTAATAATATTCACTGTATAAGTGTTTTCCCTATGTTACCTTTCCAATGCAACACAGTGGTTGCCTTTTAAACCTTCGATCGCTTGTTTTACTTTTCACAGACATTCGAAAATGAATCTGAACAGTATTGGGGGCCAGCGGAGAACCGCTAGGCCACGCCGCAGTCACTAATTGTGAATATTATTCAAACACATAATCTGTGAAAATTTCATAAAAATTCCATGAACCACGTCATTTTACACTATTTTGAGTGTGAGAAATGGTGTCGGTAGCTAAGCTGAAGACTTTTTAACAGACAAATTAACAAGTTTTATTTATTCTATAAACTTCATTAGCATTGTGGCGTAGGAGTAGGTTGCTTTCCAAGTCTAAAACACAATCACATCATTAGAATTCCAAACAACCTTTTTTGGATAGGTACAGTCGCGGCCACCCAAATGTGAACGCATTTTTGTTGTCATGGAAATTTCAGCTGTATTATAACAAAATCAAAGTACACGTTGAATAATTTCTAGATAGTCTACCAAGGTCACATGAAAATTCAGCAGTGATGTCAGATCTCGAATTTTGTAGGTGCAATGAGGATGAGGAATCACAGAATAAATAGACATAATTTATTACATCATCAACAAGATTTTATTTATTTGAAAATCAAAAGAATTAAGGTTTCTTTTTGAATATAACTAATGATGTTAATCCATAAAAAGTATTTATAATGAAAAAATAACAAGCACCTTTTTGTAAAGAACATTTTATTGGAAAGTTATACACAAATTACAGATAATATAAATTAATGCAAAACTTGACAATTGATAATTTAATATTCAGAGTCATATAATCAGTTTCTTAAATTAATACCTAATTAAAACATTCCACATTTCTGCCGTAACACCAGTATGATGTGTATTTCGCCAAAGAGAAATAACGTCGGTATTCTCATCGCTTAAGAGACGATTGAAGTTCGACTTTGCTATACCCCACACATGTTGGATTGGATTAAAAATGCAATGGTATAGTGGAAGTCGAAGAATTTTGTGTCCATACTGTTCAGCTAGCTAAGGAATCCACTATATATGTTATAGGTAATGTGTATAGTGCAGGGATTCTATACAATACCTAGGCAATGTATACAATACCGGAATCGTTCAGGCAATGTATGAAATGATTTTAATTTCTTAAACTATTTCATACTTTACCTAGGTAATGTATACAATGCCTAGGCATTGTATAGAATGCCCGTTGAACCATGGGCAATGTATGAAATAGTTTTTAAACAATTAAGTAGGTATACATGTTTTACAAATTGGTCAGGTCAGGTCAGGTCATTTACTTTGACTGTCCCTTTAGATAATGATATCAACAATCAGGAAAGCGTTATTCACGTACCTAACTGCGTAGGTAATGGAAGTACCTATACACCTGTTGTAATTACTGGTGCCTACCTACTTATTTAACGAAAAATATAAATAAACTTGACTACAGCTCGTACAGAATATGAAGACGGAGAATTCTTGGAAAGGACACGGTCAGATAATCCGATTTGCTATATGCTCATATAGCAAATCGGATTATCTGACCGTGTCCTTTCCAAGAATTCTCCGTCTTCATATTCTGTACGAGCTGTACCTTATACCTATACGAATATATGAATTATTGGAGGGCAAATTAAGTTTAGCCCTTAGTAGTAGGGTGCACGTTTCACTGCCCATTGTCGTTCATTATACACATTGCCTGATGCGCTTCTGGTATTCTATACAATAGCTAGGCAATGTATGAAATAAATCGTATTTCACACATTGCCTGGACGTTTTAGGCAATGTATACAATGACTAGGTATTATATACAATACCGGATTATATACATTGCCTATATAACATATATACTGCTTTGGTTTCTGTTGTTCCTGTTGTGAAACCAATAAGCATTTTAGTTATATAAAAATCATAAAGTCAATACAAAATATACTTATTCACAATGTCTAGGAGCTGAGCTTTCAGCGAAAAAGGCTCGAAACCAATGTTCTTCCTGCGCAGCGCATTCGTCAATTTGTTGTTTATTTGAAGAAGAAATTGGTGGTTTATTTTCAACTGCATTGTGGTAAGGCGCATTGTCCATAATAATCACAGAAGGTAACTTGGCTTTAACTGGTTTTCGAACCACTTGGTAAACTTTTCATGATTCATCTCTCCATGATAATCTGGATCTTTTGTTGATGAAGAGAAAATCAATTCTGCGTCTGCCCCATCAACAAAACCATTTATCTTACCTGCATGCAAAACTATGTACCTAATAAATAATGAAAATAAATGATATTATATTTAATGCCTAATTATACATCATTATAACATATATTATAAGTATTTAAAACACCTTTTGCCTTCCGTCTTCTGTTCAGTTTCTTGACACTGCGTGGGTTTTGATCCTGCCAAGACCTTCCCATTGTGCCGTTTTGAGAGATCCATGTTTCGTCTACACAGGTATACACAAATTATTGGTAAGATGCCTTCTCTTTTGTAATCTACATATGCGCGTAGGAACTTCACTCTTTTAACAATAATGTGACCTAATTGTAGGAGACCTCGACGTGGATTGTCTTTTTTCCATTTAAAACCAATTTTCTTTAAGACGCACAAAAGAGAAGATTTGCTGTACTCAAATATATACTTGTCTTTGAGGACTGTATGTAGAGTATGTAGAGACGGTACCAAAGCGACAATTTCAGAGCTTCAGCTACCCTCTAAATCATAATATTTATTACTTGATGTCAGTAGTATTTGAACCTATAAAATAATTTTTATACCTTGCTCACTGATGTTAGGGGTATAATGGCCCCCATTCATTGATTCGTTTCCAAAGTATTCGAATAAATTTACCACTATCTGCTGTTGCGCTTCTTTACTTATATGTTTTGGCATTTTGCTTACTAAAGATAATCTATCACTTTTTAGATAATTCTAATAATTTTTAATTTATTTTATAAAATTAAAAATTAAATCTTAAAACTGACAGACGTAAACAGAACAAAATCAGTTTATTATTTTGGATAGAAAAGTTGACAACAAAGCCAGGGCGATGTTGTGATCGATTATTAAATTTATTGTTTTTGCATCTTCCTAATGTCAAACATTTTCATTTGATCCCTTTAATAACCTTCAAATTTTAACTGTCATTTTTAGTGTCATAATGTTTGACGTTACAACGCAGAGTAAACAAATATGACCTTGGCAGACTATCTAGAAATTAATCAACGTGTAAGTCAGACTTTTTTCAGTATTTGTACAGTAGCGTCAATAAATATTTATATTTTTTATTGACATCTATTTTATGCATCAATGATAGGCATATTATTGGATATCTATTTCTGACGGCGCTTATGATTTAAAGTTGAATTAAGTACTCAATAAAATTTTGCCGTTCACATTTGGGTGGCCACAAATTAAATTCTACCCCTTCCTCACATTTTACTTTAATTACGGCGAGTGAATATTATTTTTGTATCGATAAATCAACAAACTTTTAGGAAGAGGACTGGTAGGTATTAATTGGTATTGGTATTTCAACTAAATGTGAGAGTCGGTTTATGTTTTAGGAGCAGGAGATAGAGACATCTGAACAAAAAACTTCGTTTTCGATATCCAGGGTGTTAAAATAAAAAATTGTTTGTTTGAAAAAAAATAAACAAAAGTCGAGCGCATTTGAATGAACTTATAGTTTGAAGTAAATATTCATTTGTTAGCTTCCAACGCTTGGAACGTCAATCTGTCACTGCTATGTCATACATCGGCATTGACTGTAAAAACCAGGGTTAAATTCACCTCACTTTTCGATAGTGTAAGAGGTCGACCGACTATCAGCTATTTCTTCTTTATTCAATGGCTATGCTAGGCTAGGTAAGGGGTAGGGATGTTCGAATACAAATACGAATACGGATACATGACCTTGAGTAAATAATATCAACATGCCCTAATGCAAAGAGCTCTAGAGTTTTCAAAATGCCTCTTTCAAACATCATTTTGTATGCGCTTTCGGGCCTTTCTTACCTGGCTAATGCCGAAATTATCATAACTCGCACTTAATGAATACTAATAAATGTTTTATAGTTTCTATTTAAGAAAATTCTCTTAAAGCCAAAAAAAAAAAAATACAGTAGGAATTTTGAGCAGTGACAATTACGATAGTAAAACTCCATATTCTATTAATTTAATTTTAATGTCAAATATTCGTATAGTATTCGTATGAATTTTGGCGAATACGATTATGAATACCAATATTTCAATATGGCGAATATTCGCGAATACGAATTTGAATACGAGTACATATTCGGAACATCCCTAGTAGGGGGTGGTTTTTATGTTAAACAATCCAAATGAATTATTTTAATAACACATGTAACTAACGTTAAATTATTGTTATTGTTCTTATCACATATCACATCACAAGAGATCAGATTAATTTCAATTTTATTAAACTTCTGACACTTGTGCTTTACCACAGCCATACAATATTTATTTATTTATTTATTTAGATTAATTACTATAGAGATGAAATAAAAAATCCATTTAATTTGCATTTAACCTGTTGAAAGTTGTTTATTTCGAAAAAGGCATGTGTGGGACACGTGCCTTGATTAAAATAATTAATCATTTTAAACGGGGGCTCATTTTATTTAATGTAATTACTGATTTGGACATGAACCAAAGGGGAATTGTAATTAGCTTAATATTTTCATGCACTCGTTATTATCTTCACGAAGATAGTGAAATGGATCGCACCTAGGTAGGATGATAAGGAATTTATTTCTATCTCCCTCGTTAATCCAACCCAAACCGAAAAATGAAATAGTGCAAGAATAGGTACGTAACTACCTAAAGGTAAAATTGTTAGGAAATCAAAATGCAGCCATTGCGGCAAAGAAACGCTTCCTGCATTCACATTAAATATTCATAAAATAAAAACGCTCGCGCTGGTATTATTTCAGCATCTAAAGGAACGGCAAAGCGATGGTAGGAACTCACCAGATGTTAAGGAATGTCATTGTAAAGACACCTTCGAACCGAGTGAAATAGAATAGGACAACCTAGATAGAGACCGGATGGAAAGATTTGCAAAATCACGTGAATGCTAAGACAATAATAGTAAGTTGCCAGGTATTTCACCCACGATAACGAAAATTAGCCAATCAGTAAAGCGAATAAATAAACGACAATAGCCAAAAATTCATCACGATTCCTAAACAGCAACTAGGTGAAAACACGAAATGAAATTTAAACCGGTGAAATTCCAGTAGGTGGATACAATAGGAAGCACAAGAAAGCGTTGTCCGATTTTAAGGAAAATTTAGGTAGTTCAGGTTTAGGATAATTCATTAAGGTAGCCGCAAACTCAATGTGCTAAGTCTCACGATAAGGTAGATATGATAAGAAATAAACACACGAAATCACGATATAGGACAGTGCCAACGAGGTGCATTGTTGCGTGTTGTGTTTAGGAAGCGGGCCACTGCGTCTATAAAAGCAGACGTCTCGACCGCGGCGAAAGCAGTCAGATCAGATCCGATCAGGCTCGGCCATATTCCTTAACCCTTGCTTGGGAGATCAACGAGATGGCTCTTGTAGCGCACTCTAGGTCTGCCATCCTTTAAACCAAATTTGTAGACGAGACGGTAGCTTGTCTATGCACTCTATGCAAATTCCCCCTTTATCAATCGGAAAACCGTGCATTTTCCTACCCAAAAAGAGCGTAAACGAGACGGTAACTTGCTATGCACTCTATGCGCTCTTTCCTTACCAACTAGGGAAATTTCCACGTAGAATCAGTTAGGACTAATCGGTCTTCGAAACAAAATCCACATAAATAAATAATCGCACTGATTCATCCACGAACGCAAAATCCCAGTTCAAACCAGTTCAAAATCAGCTAGCCCAAATCTCTCTTCGAATCAAAATCCAAATAAATAAATAAATAAATAATCAAACCGATTTCCAAATACACGAGCGCAGATCCCATTTTAAATCAGGAATTATTCAAGTTAGGAAATGGGCGGCATCACCAGTAAGTAGTAGATAGCACCTGCTCCTCAAATACCAGGAATTCGATTAGAATTTATAATACTCGATTACCACACGTTGGGGGAGAGATTCATCTCGAAGTCCAGATGAAGACCTCGGGTAAGCGGTAAATGAGCATGACTCTTTAAAATGGAAATCGTTTATTGCCCCGCAAGCAACGGGGCAATAAAGCACCCTCAGTTGTAGGATAGAGTAGGCCAAACCAAGGCAGGGCTGTCAGGTGTAATGCCTGCTCACCAATACCAGGGAATCCAACAACCGAAATAAATACAGGATTATCAGCAGTTTAAATCGAGCTTCAGTGAAGGAAGGTGCGTTATCAGTGCTACGCCGATAAGTGCTTGTCTCCGCGGAATTAATTCGGTTTATTTACATACAAATACCTATTTAGTTTGTTCTATAGTAATTATTATAGAATAATTTTTGAATAGATACACCATTTCGTAGGTATTAATTTCCTTTTTTTTATCATGGGAAGTACATCGGGCGGGGACGACCCGCCCGTTTCTAGTGGAAACCCACTTTCCGTAAATAATTCAATAACAAACAATGGAAAGCCAGGTGAGTCTGTAGAACTAGGGAAACATATAGACCTTAATAACAGGTATACAGCTAAGGATAAGGGACCTTACAATGTCTACGTAGAAAGTCTAGACAAAAAGATTGGTAGATTATATCCAATTAAGGTAGGTCATTTTATTAAATCAATTAATGAGGCTGGTAAGTCAATTATTGATATTAAAATAGTGGGTATTAACAGGGTGAAGGTGATACTAGATTCTCTTAGCATAGCCAATGCGCTAGTGGAAAAGCAGGACTTGAGACAATATGGTTTAATCTCCTATATCCCGCGTTTCTATACCCAGCGTAAGGGAGTTATCAGGCAGGTCGACACATTTTTTGATATCGAATATCTGGCACAAAATATTGAGTGCTCTCAGCAAGTGGTAACCATAGAGAGAATGAAACGAAGAATTACCGACGAAAACGGAGTCTCCAAATTAGTTGATAGGCAAATAATAATTGTTCATTTTTTGGGATCGTCTTTACCTGATAGTGTAAGAATAAATGGTGTTAATTTCGAGGTACAACCCTACATATATCCTGTGGTCCAATGCTTACGATGTCTTATGTACGGGCACGTTTTTAAACAGTGTAAAAGCACAACAGCCAAATGTCGAAAATGCGGTGATACGGAGCACGATATGGCAAATTGTAAGAGTGGGGAGAATTTCTGTATCTTTTGTAAAAATAACAGTCACTCATCCAACTCAAAAAATTGCCCACTTTACCAGAAACAAAAACGAATTAAAGAAATAATGTCGCAGAAAAACATATCCTACAAAGAGGCCGAAATCTTCGAAAATAACCCCTCATATGCCAAAATAGTTACAAATAATAGATTTGATGTATTGAAAAATGACAATAACTTCCCATCTCTACGGGAACCACTAACAAATACATGCTTCGTGCCCAAACCGCAAAGGCGACAAATAACAACTAGAAATCCTTCGGTGCATACACCGCAGCCTAGTTCTCGTAAAGGTAGAGGAATTGAACCAGATCATAGTTCCGGTAAACGCAAAGCTTCCCCAGCCCCAAGTTCTAATCCGGCGAAAGTACTAATAGCAGCAGATACTCTTATCCCAGAAAAACGAATTAAGAATTTTGGAGAATACAGGGAAAAAATTTCTGATAAAATCATAAACCTATTGTATTCAGTCATCAACGAGGTAAGGTTAGGACAGGGTCCCCAGTTAGACGAAAATCATATTAGAGAGACTGTAAAGAATTTATTAACGTACACATCTGAAAATAGCTTAGATATGGACGTTAGTGATGTCGAGTCCACATATTAGCACAGGCCTGAAGATTCTACAATGGAACGCTCGTTCCCTTAAGCATAACAAAATTCAGCTCCAGGCACACCTACAAAAAAATTCTTATGATATTGTTCTCATTACGGAGACGTGGCTCAAGCCACGTCACACAAACTTTATAATAAAAAATTACAATATAGTTAGAACAGATAGGTTTCCTCGACAGGGGGGAGGTGCATGCATTTTAATTGCTGACTACATTCCTTACCAAAATAGCTCAGTGATTAACCCCATCAAGGATAAGATTGATGTTTGTGGGGTCAGGCTCACGGAATTGAATCTAAATATTTTTTGCTTGTATCAACCCTCAGATGTAAGAATATCTTATAAAGAATGTTGTGATTTGATGGCGATCTTTGGGACAGCAAATACAATTGTCGGCGGAGACTTCAATAGCCATCACGTATCATGGGGTTCTCCTTCAAATGATACCCAAGGAGTTATTCTTAACCAAGTAATAGAAGATATTAATATGTGTATCCTTAATGATGGCACCCCAACCAGAATTTCGAGGCCCGGGGAGCGCCCGTCGGCAGTTGACTTGGGTGTTGTCTCAGGAGATCTCGTCAATAAATCCTCGTGGAGCGTACTCCCGGAGTTACTGGGTTCGGACCATTATTTAATCTCTATTGAATTCGATATTATTTATAAAAGACAAACTACGCCACCATACCTCAAATGGAATGAAAATACAGCCGACTGGAGTGCGTTCCGCTGGGAAATCGATAAGGTGTTAGATAAATTAGATACCGGATCAACCACCGTAGAAAAATATAATTTTATAATAGACTCAATTGTAAAATCGGCAAACAAAAATATAAAGACGTCTAGGGCACCGAAAACCACCAAACAATGTCCAACCTGGTGGGACGGGGATTGCAATAAAGTGTGGAAAAGGCGTAAGGAAGCTTTACAACAGTATAAACAACTGTCAAATCTCAAGAATTACCTCAACTACAAGGAAATAGAAGCACAAACAAAACGTTTCCTTAAGGAAAAGAGCAGGAGTTCATGGCGAGGATATGTAGAGCGCAAGCTTAACAAAAATACCCCAATAGGCGAAATCTGGAAAATTGTCAGGGGAATGAAAGGAGGAAAAATTAAACAAAGTTCGGAGATATCTATGGATTTAATTGACGAAGTGTTGATGAACATGGCTCCACCTACGATTCCAACAGAAGAGGAAGACTCCCGCTCCACGCGTAACACGTCCGAGATTCAAACACACGAAACCCCTTTTTCAACTCAAGAACTCAATCAAGTGATGAAAAATACTACGTCCACTTCTCCCGGTATAGACAGAATTACATACAAAATGCTAAACCAGCTATCTCATCGCGCTCGAGCTGTCCTCATACAGCTCTTCAACGACATTCTTCGCACAGGAGTTGTGCCATCTAAGATGAAGGAGATAGTTGTATGTTTGTTTCATAAATACGGTAAGCCGGAAGGCGTACCATCCTCATATAGGCCTATATCCTTGATACCTTGTGTTACAAAACTTCTGGAAAAAATGCTGAAATCTCGTCTGGAGCATTTTTGTGAGGCTAGAAACTTATTACCTGAAAACCAGTTTGGATTTCGAGCAGGACAGGGCACGTTAGATGCTCTTACGCAACTGGTCACGAATATACAGTGCGGCCTAACAATGAATCATTACACTCTCGCCCTATTCATAGATATAAAGGGAGCATACGACTCAATAGCACTTCCATTATTGCATAATAATTTAATCAGTATAGGGATAAACCAAATCACCGCTTCAGCAATAATAAATATATACGCCAACCGCAAGATCCACATTAGAGACAACAGAAACAGGATACATGGGCCCAGAACAACATCAAAGGGAATTCCACAAGGATCAATTCTAAGCCCACTTCTTTTTAATATTTATACCAAGGATATACACAAGCTCTGGGAAGATGACACAAAATGCATCCAATATGCCGATGACTTCTGTATATACATAACAAAACCAACGCTCGCAGAATGTCTTAAAAAGTACAAAACCATCCTCTACATATTAAGAATGTGGGTTGAAGAACGAGGTTTTCAATTAAGCGAGGAAAAATCAGCTGTAGTTATCTTCACTAGGCACAGAATTCCAACAATGACTCATCTGCCAAGTAATATATACAGGATCAAGTGCTTCGAGGCACATAAATATCTGGGGGTGTGGTTAGACAGAAAACTCCTGTGGACCAAACATATAGAGTACGTGCAGGCAAAATGTGAAAAGGGTATCAATATTCTAAGGGCAGTAGTCAACACCAAATGGGGTGCTGATATTCAAACATCCCTCTTATTCTACAAATCGTACATCCGCTCCATTTTAGACTACGCTCTAATCCTATATGGATCCACCTCGAAGACAAATATGGGAAAGATAGAAAGAGTTCAAATAAAAAGCCTCAGATCCTGCACGGGAGCCATGAGATCAACACCAAGAAACATCATCCTTGCGGAAACCACTGAATATGCCATACACCTGAGACTAGAGCTTCTTGCCAACAAGTATATGCTGAAAGTTCACATCAGATATCCTAGCCTAGTAAAAATTTTAGGTAGACTAGCAGCCGAGACAATGGACAGTAAGTACTGGAAAAATAAGAAAGAGCCTCCGCTGGTTACCGCATTTTTAGCAATGCAAAAATATCAAGAATATAATACAGGGGAACAGAGAAAACTACCAGCATTCACGTTACCGCATCCTACTCTCATGTTAGAACCAATAGTACTAATACCAGCTTATCAGGAACAACCTAACCTAAATATCAGCATCTTGAACAGACTATTAGAACCATTCAGACAGTATCTCCACATATATACGGATGGTTCTAAATGTAAAGACGGAACAGGGTGTGCAATCTACATTGACCAATATAAAACCACAGTTAAATACACACTACACAAATTAGCTTCAATATATACAGCCGAAGTGTGCGCAATTAAAAAAGCTCTGCAATGGATGATCATGAACGGAGAATCCTACGCGGTAGTGATGACAGACTCCTTGTCGGCCTTAAAAGCAATTAAACAGAGAGACAGGAGAAAAATGGACAACGCTTTATGCTCCATACAAAGATCACTCGCCCAATTGTATGAATCTGGACGAATCGTATTCGTTTGGGTTAAGGGACACACAAATATTAAGGGCAACGAGGAAGCAGATAAACGAGCCAAAGAGGCCGTATATAATGGCGAACATGTAGACAATTATCTTCCTATAACAGACATCTACCCAGAAGTTAAAAAGTTAACTGCTATAAAAGCAAATGCCGAATGGAGAGATTATTGCCGCAATACAAATAACAAATATAAACTTATTCATCCAACACTTCCTACAATGCAGGAACTATCATTCTACACATCATCAAGATTGCTTTATACTACTATAGTTCGACTGAAATCAGGCCACGCAGGATATCAATCCCACCTGCACAGAATCGGTGTCCTGGACTCCCCTATATGTTCATGTGACGGTGTGTCAAATGCCGATCTCAATCATATAATCTTCATGTGCCCAAAATACTATGATGCAAGACTAAAACTTATAGATAACCTCCTACAACTCAATGCAATTAAAATGCCATTAGATATAACTAATATTTTGCTAACCAAATCAGCAGACGTGTATAGGGCAGTCAATAAATTTTGTAAATTAGCCAGAATCCAACTTTGAGTATAAAACCGCCTTTTGCGCGGTGCTGTACATACTTTACACTGTCATATAATATTCATTTTTATTATGTTTTTATACCTTGATGCTTGGTGTATTTGTTTGTTAAATTTTTCTTCTTGTCTACAATAATTAGGTATTAAGTATCCTATGTGCACTATCCGCTCGTTGACACCCATATGATTCCGTGGTCCTGTCTTGTCTAGCGTAAAAGTCGTCTTGATGGACCCCTAGACGCGTTGTTACCATTGTCGAACCCCGATCCCTGCTCCCAAGATAAAAAATAAAAAATAAAAAATAAAAAAAAATAAAATAAATAAAAAAATAAATAAATAAAAAAAATAATAATAACAAAAAAATATATATATGAAAAAAAAAAAAAAAATAAAAAAAAAATAAAATAAAATAAAAATAAAAAAAATATATATTAAAAAAACAAAAAAAAAAATAATAAAAAAAAATTTAATAAAAAAAGTAGTAATAATAAAAAAAAAGAAAAAGAAAAAAAAAAGAAAAAAAAAACCGCCCACTACATATATCTTCACTGTATTAAAGGTTGTAATTTTCTTTTGTAAGTGAGCCCGACTCCACCAAATCTATCTTTCAAAAATTTGTCAGGTCAGGTCAGGTTTTGCTTTTGAGTTGCCAAAAGTCTGTGGCTGATGGAGCGAGCGTTCCAATGCCAAAAACTTCACATACATACATACATACAGGATTATCAATTGCTATTCAGCAAATAGGGATCCAAGGCAACCAAAATTAAATTAATTAGTCTCGAGTATATGTGGAAAGCCAATCAAAAGGTCAAAACAAAAACTCCTTTAGCACATCCTACGAATGTCAACTCCAATCAAAATTTAAAACAAACTCCGCAGAAAATTGCTATGAATAGCAATTAATTATTAATTAATTAATTAAAGAATAGCGGCATAGTTTGGTCAGTAGGTCATCACATTTAAAATAGCAATAACCACAAGGTACTGCGAATTTCAGAGAACGTCATATTCGAAATGATAAGGTATATTAGCTAATCGCCTTACGAGGCCAGGTAGAACAAAAAGGTAGCCCGCAGGGCAAATAGGTATCGAAACGGTCCAAAAGTGGCCAAATAAAGGGAGCCCATGAGGCAAAACAACGACACAACAAATAAACGAAATGAGTTAAATCATTTATCATGAGTATGAAGTCAATTCAGGAAAACACGCTTTCACTATTGAACAAGCAATTGGAAAGACATTCGTATTACGTTCAAAGAGGAGGTAGTAATCAAAACAAACATGGCAACACTGCTCTCGACGTCCAAGTCAAACTAGAAACTCGACCAACAAACAAGTGGTCATAAATGTAGGGTGGAGTGCCTGTGTATCAGGGTAAAGCCCACAGCAATAAACGATAAACGATCATAAAAATTCCCAAACGAAAGGAAGAACCGAGTCAACGAGTAAAGCTCATTAAAATACAAAATGAGAATTCAATAAATATTGAATAGGTAATCAGACAGATATTCCCATATTCCGGGTAATCTGTAACCAAAATGGTTGTATTCTTTAACTAATTCGTTGCTTTTGCTTGAAATGAAATCCAAGAAACTAGGTAAAAAGAAAACAAAAGGAATGAAGTAATAAGAAAGCACAGTGGTGTAAAAGAGTGGAATACGAAATGGATAGAAGTGTGAAAGATGTATGAAATGTATCTATTCTCGCTTTCCACTTTTTTATGCTCTTTATACAAATAGGGATACATTCTCGCTTATCTTTTTTTATGCTCTCTATGCAAAACACAGCCCCTCTCGCCCTTCGCCGTTTTACGCTCTCTGCAAACGAATCTTCTCTCGCTCTTCATTCGCTTTTAGACTATCCGAAAGGAAATCATTAGTTAACTACAAATCTCAGTTAATTTCCCCGATTTTCTGTAGGAAATCCAAATCAGCCGAGAAAGAAGAAAATCCAGGTTCCAATGAAACATAGTAGGTTCTTTTGCACATCCGTTTCGGCCATACTAATCCTTGCATACCTCAATCAACGAGCAGGGGTAACTACGGTAAAACACAACGAAAGAAATCACAGCGGTCCTATTAGGGGAAACCCAGGGGAAACTAGACGATCGCAGTTGTTTTTAGCAACAGACCAACAGGCCCGAGGCCGTGACGTTACAATAGTCACCTACTCTCAAAAGTTTGTCAAAATCCGACTATTTAGAAACTAGGTATCTAAGAACTTTTTTAGAAAAGTATTAATAAAACAAACTATCTATTGTTAAAAATTAACACCATAATATAGAAAACGAAGCTTTTTTGACAATAGTTTAGAAATCAAAAATACTGGATTTGATTTTCCCTGCCATTCCCAAATTTATTTCTTAAAAGGTGATTTCTATCAAGCGACTAGTACTTAGGTAATGATTCAAGCAACTTACCTCCAATAATGTAAATCTCGATGACGTAATACATGAACCTACTCGTAAATATAGAGGTTTTTCGGTCATCAACATTAACATATAAATAAAGCGTTGGTTCTTCAAGTTCAGTTCGTACCACTTTGTATCATATAAAGTTTGCTGCAGTTTTATAGTCTAAACATACAAAATAAAAGTGTCAATCAGTGGGTACAAATAACACAAATTCTGTTTCCTTTTAGAAGAGTTAATTACTGATTAAAAATAAAAGATCATTAAATATATTCGCCGTATTTTCAAAATTTGCAATTTAAAATCAGTGCCTAATTATATGAAAATGTTTAATTTGCGTTTGAACAACCGGTCCAAAGTAATATAAAACAATTAATATTTAGTACGATCTTCCAAATTTAAAAATTAAGAGATAAAAAAAATTACCGCATCAATAGACACCTGACCAACTAGATGGATAATTGAGATAGCAATACCCCAAAAGAAAAGTATACCATACGACACGAAGTTATGAGACTGAAATATAAATATTTTATATTAATAATAAATCAAATATGCATAATAAATCAATAATTGAATTAAATGACAAATCTTTCAGTATCTATGGGCCAGTTGCACAAACTTTAATTAAAGATTTGTCAGATAATTACTGATTTTAAATTGCAAATTTTGAAAATATGGTGAATATTTTGAATGATATTTTATTTTTTATCAGTAATTAACTCTTCTTAAAGGGGGCAGAATTCATTTTCAGCAATATCAGACCAATGGTTTGATAATACAGGGCATTTAAAAATCAGTAATTATCTGGCAGATCTGTAATTAACGTTTGTGCAACCGGGCTTATAAGTAGGGAATCTTCATTACCGACACTAACGCTTACTAGGGTAGCGCATTCACTCGTTAACGTTTACTTAACAGGGTTATGTTTGAACAGCTGGATGTTAATTTGTGGCATATTTGGTCACAGGCATAGGTATCAAGTGGAAAAAAGCGAAGTTTGAAAAAATGAAAGAAAATAATTACACGAAAAGCTATCGAGGAATCCTCTTTCAGTGGGTATTAAAAACGTATTACGAGTTTATAGGACCTACGAAGCTATAGACTTTAGTATTGGGTATAATTTTTAACTCGATATCTAACGTAGTTACTGAGGAAAAGTGTCTTGTAGACACACGAACGGCAGCGAGATCTTAATACCCCTATAAGACTATAAGATCCTCCCACCGCACTATCCCTCAAAATAAAATTCATCAATATGTAATAAAAAATAAAACCTACCTGACAAACTTCCAGGTACACGGAAATTCTGAGCCCCGTATATTTTCTGCAATCATAGCTGTCTGCTGATGAGGCTGGGTGCATTTTTTGTCCAGAAAATCCTAGCAGTAACAGGTAAATATTGATAGAGGACTATTAAATTATAATGAGTTTAAAATGTACAGAAAGTTATCTTTGGGCAATGCGAACAAGGAGAGAGCCATTTTTTATTGTTAAAACATCCTCTAACGCAGCAAAAGTTTACCATTTTCAAAAAATACGCGGACCTAATAACAAATGATGTGAATTTCTAGACAATATTTGTACGTTTATGGAAAATCTGACGTTTATGAAGTTGAATTTGACATTCCCAACTTTTTGTGAGAATGAGAATGCGCTACCCTAGTAAGCGTCAGTGTCGGTAATGCAGAGGTTCCTTATCTATAAGTGGTGTGTCTAGTTTCTGGTGTTTGGTAAATAAATGAGTTTCTTGAGCACGCAGGTATTATAAATGGCCTCAAAATAATAAGAAATATCTAATACACTTGAGACAGGTTATAAGGCAAAATCTTAGACTATATTAATAAATATGGACCAAGACATAAACACTGAAAAAGTGTTCCGACATCCCTCTCTCTCCAAACAAGACTGTTCAAAACAATGAATGCCAGATCAATAATGAAACTGGCACTTACAATGAAAGAGCGCAACCTCTCCAGTGTTATTGGTGGGCAATAAACATCGATGGATCCCTTATACCCGTTTTACTTTGCTACATCTGGCAACATGAATGTTTACATCCTGTCAGACCGTTTGTTTACATAATACCATAATAGAGTTCGTGTTTTTCAAACAGTTGTAAGTTCCTTGTTATTTATATTTTCAGCTCTAGCTTTTACTCGTTTTAAGCTTTAATAATTAATTTTTCAATTAAGTTAAAAAAAGTGGCGAAAACGTGTTCTGTTTTTGAGAAAACTTCGAAAGAAGGTAAGTCTATCAGTTTCCTACGTAAGCAACGCAAAGCCGTCAATAAAAACAAAGCATACATGGTCATGGGCGTAGCGTAGTGTACTTGTTTTATCTTTTAATTTGTGAAAACAATTATTGTTTGACAGTTTTTTTTCATTTTCGAAAGCATACTGAATACCTACTGAATACTTTGAAAAATGCAACTTGGAAAAATTATTCCATTTAAATAAATAAAAAATACTGTCTTTTTGAAAGTATATTACCTATTATTATGGTCAACCTCTAATTTAAGATAATCAGAATATGGAGAGGGGGAATAATATTCAAACAATATCATCAAAGAATATGAAATAGAAGACTTTGACCCGGTTGCACGAACGTTAAAAAATTTCAGATTATTACTAATTTTAAGGTGCAAATTTTTAAAATGTGGTGAACTTTTTCCATGATCTTTAATTTTTTATCGGCAATTAATTCTTCTATAATTGAGACGAATTCACTCCCAGCAATATCAAAACAAAACTTTAGTAATACAGGGCGTTTTAAAATTAGTGATTAGGTATCTGACATATTTTCAATTAGGTTCGTTTAATTTATTTTTAGAATAACATCAACTAAATAGTTATGTAAGAAATTGAAAAAATATTTTAGGTACCTACTGATGTATATTGCTTTCCGACTTTCCTATCGATTTTTTATTTGCTAAATTGTTATTACCTTTTTGTACCTTTTATTTTGTATAGGTAGGTATAAGTATACATTTTCTTAATTTAATATCTAATAGTATTCCCATAATTTATGTTTTTTGTAACAAAAACTGCAAATAAAATAATAATATTATGAATATTATGATCATTATTATAATTTATGTAATTATTTCATTTCCTATAACTGAACTCGAGCGCGCCACTGCCGTTGCGTTCTGTTTGTTTACGTTTTACGTCGTTCCCCTTACCCCTCCAAAAGCAGCATATGAGTGCGAGAGAGAATATCAACAAACCAAAACTGACTTCAAGCTAAGATAGGGAAGGCGCGGTCCATATTTATTAATATAGTCTAAGGGCAAAATCTATATATCAACGATATAAGTCTGACAACATGATTCTTTTCTATTTCTGTGAAGAAATACAGTTGACAACAATGACGTCTAAAAGAAAATAGACCCCCTTGTTTACATTTTTACAAAATCATTCATTGCCAACCGCAATTACATGTTTGCCAAACCGTTACTGTGACTAGATTTTTCAATAGTATCATTCTTTAAGCCATGACGTAAATATGTAAACAAGACATTATCAATACAAACTACGCGAAATACTCCTTACTAATAATTAAATAGAATAATATTTCTAATAACAATAATGGGATAGACGTGATTTAAATCATATTTCAATATAATTTTCAATGTTAAGAAATGAAACACGAAATGTTCGACAACGTCGTATGTTTACCCGACTACGCATGCTTACGATTTAGGTAGTACACAAATTTTACCAAGCCATTCTCATTTCGAGTGCGGTGTTGTCCCTATTTTGATTTCTTTAGACGAGTGTTTTGTGAAAATTCAAGTGTTTTGTGTCATTATTTTAACCGATTTAAAATTTTAAACTATACATATAGACAATGGTGCGAACTTGGTTGATTTGCAAGAAAAGAGACGATTTGATTAGTAGACGATTAGTACTAGTAAGTAATAAGGCTATGTCATATCACTGCTGTAGTCGCAGGAACAAACTTTGGAAAACCAGTAAAATTATCCTCTAAACAGGCAGTGTGAAAGTGTGAAAGAAAAAAAAAGTGTGATAATTGCCATTTAATTGCCTGTGACAAATTTCAACAGTACGTCCCATTGTAAGATTATAAAATATTTGATGAATTTTATTGGGATTTAGGTTCTAATTTAAATTTGCCACTAAAGATTCTTTACAGAACAAACTAGAAAACTTTCGTACAGCATGCGAGGAGAAGACTGAAGACATGGACGGTACTGTTTCGTCCTTATTATGAACTCATCAGCATATCATATCAGTCAGATCCAAACCACACATGCTATACGAAATTTGGAAGTTATATCTATTCTAACTGGTGTTTTCGTTTTGTAGTGACTTTTAATTTTTAATGAGCAAGTAGGCAACGTAGGTAGGTATACAGGGTGTCCCAGCTTATTCGAAGCGGTCTCTGTAGGCCAAACGATTGATTTTTTCCAAAAAATTTTTGCAAATTCAAGTACAGGATCACAATGGCCATAATTTAAAATTATTTTGGAGTATACAGAGTGTCCCATATGACAGTGGCATATCAAAGTTATGTTTTTTTAAATGGAATGCTCTTATCTTATTGCATTTTTAGATTGTCTGAGAAGAGAAAATAAGATTGACTTTCACAGTTGGTGTTTAAATTCAGAAGTTTTTGAGTCATAAACAAGTGAAAATCGTCATTTTTCAAGTTCAAAGCCCTGTACAACGAAAACGGCTTAAGATAGAGAAAAACGGCTTACATGTCCCTATTTTACTTTTTCATGTACTATCCTATCATGTAGATGAAATGTTTATACAGGGTGATAAAAAATTTGAAAAATTCTGAGATTTCTCCACGCGTCGCCAAATAAAACATAAAAGAAAGTAAAAATTTTTCTATACCATAGGATAGTACATAAAAAGTTAAAATAGGGACATGTAAGCCGTTTTTCTCTATCTTGAACCGTTTTCATTGTACAGGGCCTTGAACTTGAAAAATGACGATTTTCACTTGTTTATAACTCAAAAACTTCTGAATTTAAACACCAACTGTAAAAGCCAATCCTATTTTCTCTTCTCAGACAATCTAAAAATGCAATAACATAGGAGCATTCCATTTAAAAAAACATAACTTTGATATGCCACTGTCATATGAGACACTCTGTATATTTCAAAATAATTTTAAATTATGGCCATTGTGATCTTGTACTTGAATTTGCAAAAATTTTTTGGAAAAAATCAATCGTTTGGCCTACAGAGACCGCTTCGAATAAGCTGGGACACCTGTATACTTAAAAGTTCATAAATCCATGACAACTCTACTGTTATAGCGATGATAATACTATATAGAAGACACGCACGTTTCTCTGGTTGCCTCTTTGCTCATTAAAAATTAAAAGTCACTACAAAACGAAAACACCAGTTAGAATAGATATAACTTCCAAATTTCGTATAGCATGTGTGGTTTTGGATCTGACTGATATGATATGCTGATGAGTCCATAATAAGGACGAAACGGTACCGTCCATGTCTTCAGTCTTCTCCTCGCATGCTGTACGAAAGTTTTCTAATTTGTTCTGTAAAGAATCTTTAGTGGCAAATTTAAATTAGAACCTAAATCCCAATAAAATTCATCAAATATTATATAATCAAATAATTAGTGGTTCAATAAAAATAATTATAAATCCCATTGTAAGTATATTAGGTATTATTTTGATAATTGGGCTTTAGGTTCCGGCTTACTATTTTCGAAGTTTTAGATTTTGACAAATCTAAATGTCATACCTATATTTTTTATTTTATATTTTAATTTTACTTTTCAATTTTTATTTGTACTTTACTTATTATTAATTGTGATCAAGGGACTAATCAATCCCGAAACGTTCATACTTCCGATTGGTAACTTCGATAATAGTAAGCCGGAACCTAAAGCCCAATGAACAAAATAATACCTAGTATATACTTCATCGGCGTCAATTTGGTTCAATATTTACAATTTTCTAATTATCCTCTAATACTGTTATCTCAGAAAATGTTCGCAAATTGGACGACTTTACAACTTCAACTGTTACACCAGTTCCTTTCTAAGATTTACGTTCCTGTTCAATTTAGAAATATTTATACATTTGTCTCAAAAATTTCACAAATCACCTTTATTGAGGGTCTAACAAACAACAAAAAATATTATGAATGTCTTTTGTAATCTGCTAGTTAAATATGCTAAAGTATGTATTGTCTTAGCTTTCCTGTGAATCAGAAGAAGAGGTTGCTTTGGCTTTCCATACATCTAAGAAAATTAGGATTAATCTTCAACAGACAGATAAGTATATATGGTATTCAATTAATCATACAAAGTAACCCAAACTCGCTCTTTTTCGTCCTAAATAAACAGGAGATAGTAATTATCTTGAAAATCGCTACGCCACTGGCTCTCGTCGCGAAGGTCTTTGACAGCATTGCCATTTTCACCGCAGTACTCTGTTTATGCGATAGGCCACTCCTTTTCCCACTCACATGAAGATACAAATTCGATTATCTCTTATTTATGAATGGAATTTTTGCTGGGTCTTTTTTTTTTAGACGTCATTGGTAATAATAGATATGGGTGAGTTTTTAAATACCCAACATTTGAACAACAATGCCAACATACCGTTTATAAAAAAATGTTACAGTCAACTGTCATGTTTCTATAAGCCACTTTTGAGGTCAATGTTGACTCAACGAACTCAAGTCTGGATCATCTTGTGAAGTACTCGACGTCAGATGATATTGTCTTTATTGGCATTTATTTTATAACCAACTTCACATAAAATATACTTAAATCAATAAAATATACGTCGCAGTGTCAATTATTGTCTCAACAGATCGCTTCTAAAATGACCTCATCAACTCAAAAATTCAACTCAACAACGAAACGATTGACAGCTGACATTGTTGACTGGTTGTCCATCGTTGGGTGTTCAGAAACTCACCGCATTTATATAACCAGTTCTGAAATATATCGAATGTTACGAGCAAATGTGGAATGTGCAAAGCAGTACGTAATATTTAAAATATTTATTTTGGATGGTTCGATTTTTCTGCTCGTTCCTGTTGACCTCGTCGTAAAATTTCATGGGAAACAATTTATACTTACTCGTATTGAATTAGTTTTACTTACCACGATTATATTAAAAATGATTATGGCCATTGTTATTTGATTCGATAAGTAATGCACATATAATATAGACTTGTTGAAGCATTAAGTTTCGTACAGGCACTGAAATCAAAAAGTTTCACTATACCTACAGGCTATATCAACTCAAATTAAGACATTTAATGATAATGTACTTAGATCTCGTCAAGACGAAACTTTTTTAATTGAAGTTTTTGGATTTGGATCCTCGTTACTGCAATATGACCGAATACCGATTTTTGTTTTTTTGGATCTACATAGTTCCGGCATTTTAAAATTCTCTTCTTTATGAAATTTATGAAATTATTTGTTACTGACTTATATTTATAAGAACATTATAAATATTATTATTAGATATTATTATATTATTATATTAGATAGAGTTATTATAGATACATATTATTTGTATTTTGCAATTTGTTTGGCAACATGGCACCTGAACAGTCGGGATCTAATGATACTCCTACAAATAAATGTATAAAGTGTGGTAGTAGAGTGAAAAAATGCATAGATTGTGATGCCATAATGCACCCTGCCTGCAGTAAAATATACATAAAAAGTCAAAGAGTGGAATATGTTGGTGAAAACTCAATTAAGTGTTGTGGCTACAGGGACGACCCTGTTGACCTTGCTGACTCTGATAAGGAAGACAGCTTCACTAGCATAACCACGATGAAAAGTGTGCAAAACATAGAGGAAACAGAGTGTAAATATTTAAAGATGTGCATAAGAGACAAAGATACCCTCATTAGTGCACTACAAATCCAGGTAAGAGACTTACGTGACTACATCTCACTACTGAGAACAGAACTAAAAGTGAGAGGAAATAAAACTGAAGAACTTGCTCCAAGGGATGGAGGTGAACATGAACATGGTGAAATTTTTCATGACACGGTTCTAATTAAGTCGAAGTTAAACAAAACTGTACACAAAGGTACAAAAAGGAAAGAAGTTCCCAACCATAAGCCAAGAAATACACCATATGTGAAGACAAATGAGTCAACCGACAACGTCGCACCGACATCGACACTCAACGGAGCGACACAGCTACAGCTGATACCCACACAGCCCGAAGAGATAAAGATAAATAACGGGACAGATGACAGATTAGAAAAAAAACGTAAACAAACTTTTTCAAAAAGGTGTAGTAAAGTGACTGAAACCAAATCGAAATTGAAGACCAATGAAAAATTGAAATTTATATGTCTGGGAAATATATCTGCGAATGTAAATGATGGTTGTAAACTGATCTTGGAATGCCTTAAAGAAGAGGTGACCGAATGCAATAGTTTTACATGCGAAGAAATTATATCATAAAGGCCCGGCTTGGCTTAAAAAATAGGTGTACCTGTTCAACATTACAGAACATTCATCGATCCAGAATTTTGGCCAAGTGGCTCATATGTAAACAGATTTATATACCCTAAGAAAGTTGAAAGCGAACAAAACTTGGTAAATTTTCCCGAGGATTTAAAGCGAGGGAAGAGTACATAAGTGATAAAAATAGAATATTTAAGGTTGCACAAACTGTTGATGATAGTAGCATCGAGGACGAGGCGGTGAGTATCTTCCACGTAAATATTCAGTGTATTGCAAATAAGATAAATGAGTTGTCATTATTTCTTGATAATTATAAATACGATGTACTATGTGTGTCTGAGCACTGGCAAGTCATAGATAGTATGGGATTTATCAACTTACCTAGCTATAATTTAGCTAGTAGCTACTGCCGTGTGTGCACTGGGCACGGGGGAGTGGCAATATTCATTAGAGAAAAATATAAATATAGAACGATTGATTTGTCTAGTCATAGTGTGGAGATTCATGCGTAATTCTGTGGCGTTGATCTATCTACCACAAACATAGCGGTGGTTGCTGCATACCGCTCTACTCAGGGCGATTTTCCTGTATTTCTTAATGCATTGGAGGGCTTGCTGGTACTGCTCAACAAAAGGTATAAAAAAATTATCTTGCTAGGAGATTTCAATGTAGACTTCTTGGTGGGTTCAGGTGACTTGGATGATTTACTGTGCCTATTATCATCATTTGGTATATTCCATAATATCAAGGAGCCTACTAGGGTTTCAAAGACCTCAGCTACGTGCATAGACAACATACTCACAAGTGTAGATCCCGATAAGTTTGAGGTGGGGGTTGTTGAGCCATGTCTCTCGGATCATCGCGGGCAATATATTTCTGTTATTAGAGTAAATGTGACTTCAGAAACGGTCCACTGGTGCAGAATATTCACTACCAGGGGTATGGCCGGTCTGAGGTGTTCACTAGAGCAATCTGACTGGATACAGTTCCTGAATCCAAACCGCAGCGCAAACGAGCTGGCTGGCATGTGGATTGATAAACTCACGTCACTCATAAACAGACATTTTCCCATGAGAAAATTTCCTGACGGGAAGGGGGTAAAACCGGTGAAATGGTTTAATGACGCTCTTAGGTTTCTGAGGGATAAACTGATGATGGTTACGACTCGGATGATTTACGATTGCACGGGAAACGTAGATGACTGGTCAAAATATAAAATACTGAAAAAAGAGTACAGATCAAATTATAAATGCCAAAAAAACTGCCCATGAAAATTTCTTGAAAAATTCAAATAATAAATCTAAGGACAGCTGGAGGATAATTAACTATGAAAGGAACAGACATAGACATGCTGGAGTCAAAAATGACTCCATTGAATTTAATAATTTTTTTACCACGATCGCTGATAAGGTGATTAAAGGACTGCCAAATAATCAGGGTAATGCAACGAATTATATAAGAGAGATCCGATCACCGGTCGGTTCTTTCTTTCTCGCGGCGGTGAACACGGGTGACGTGGTGGACGCGATCTCAGCGCTCAGCGATTCTAAATGTACTGATATATACGATATGAACAGTGCTCTTTTAAAGAGGACACTGAATGTCATTCTGACACCTCTAACATTCCTTATTAATAAATGCTTCGAAGAGGGCACATTCCCCAGGTCCTTTAAGACAGGTAAAGTTATTCCAGTCTATAAAAAGGGTGACACTGATGACATAAATAATTATCGACTATATCTGTATCATACCCGTAATAGGGAAAGTAATAGAAATCATTTTAAAGAACAGACTTCTAAAGTACTTAGACAAAAACGCTCTGTTGGTCCAAAATAGTTCGGTTTCCGGGCTGGTCGATCGAATGTCGGTGCCGTTACTGCGCTCCTGGGAGACGTCGTTGATGGTCTGGAGAGGGGCGAACATGTTGCCATCATATTATGTGACCTAACCAAGGCGTTTGATTGTGTTTCGCACTCATTACTGCTAGATAAGTTAGGGTTATATGGCATCAGGGGTAGAGCCCTGGAATTAATACGGTCTTACCTCGGAGGTCGGAGTCAGCAGGTGTACAGCAGTAATATAATTTCGAATAAACTGCCTGTCTCACATGGGGTACCCCAGGGCTCTGTCTTGGGGCCACTCATATTCCTAGTTTATATAAATGATCTTCTTGCCGACCGGGAGCGCAGGGGTGACATAGCATTCGCCGATGACTATACAATGATCGACTCAGACAGAGATATTGAGCGACTGAGATGTTATTCCGCTGAATCCGAGAAGTCTGCCGAAAAATGGTTTCCATCGAAACGGAATAACTTGGCAATGAACGAAACAAAAACACAAATATTGATCTTCTCTACCCATCGCGACGTTCTGGAGGGCGGGAGTGCCAGGCTGCTGGGGATCACGCTGGATGGTCAGTTGAATTGGTCAGCGCATATCGAACAACTAAGAAAAAGATTGTCTACTGCTACATTTGTCATTAAACAACTATCATATTCTGTTGGTTGGGATGTCCTCAGATCGTGCTACTTCTCACTGTTCGAGTCTCATCTTAGATATGGAGTGGTATTATGGGGTAGGTCCAGGGATGCAATTAAGATATTCCGTGCACAAAAAAGAACAATAAGAATATTGACAAATGCCTCATCTAGAGAGCACTGCCAACCTCTATTTAAAAGACTAAATGCCCGTATTCACAAACGATAATTTCCTAAATAATTACGTAATCAATTATCCCCATCTCATTCTATTGCAAAAAAACTGCATATCTCCATCTCACTCATTTAAATAATTACGTAATTATTTAGGAAATTATCGTTTGTGAATACGGGCATAAGAATCTTGCCGCTCCCTTGCCTATATATTTTACATAGTCTAGTCGACATTCGGAGTAACTTAAAAAGATTTATGACGAATGATGACATACATGACCACAGCACTAGGAGTGCTGGGGACTTGAGGCTCCCAAGATATAGACTTGCCAGAGCTAGAAGGAATAGCCCTGATATACCTCTATATAATAAATTACCAAACGGAATTAAAAATCTACCACTGAATAAATTCAAACACAGAGTCAAAAAAATCCTGCTTAAACACTGCTTTTACACAGTGGAAACATACTTAGATACTAAAATAGAGGAATAATAGTGAACAGCTAGCAATGCACTGAGGTGTGGGGTGACTGCTGTCCTCGATGTTTATAAGGTTAAATTGATTACCAATTGAAAATGCATATTTTGACGGTGTGTTTCTTTGTTTGTTTTTTTCTTTTTGTTTTAGAACTTGTCGTTTCGTTAGTGCGAGATTGTTCGAATTCTCTCTGTAATATTTTATTATATGCTTAAGGATTTAAATTTGTGTGATATTCTTCATATTATTTTCATATTATTCTGATGTTGTATGAAATTTAATTTTTTTCAAGTTTGTCCTGCTTACGGACGATAAGGAATGATGATTGTGAGGAATATGATATATATGTGTTAATGATCCATTCCTGTGATATTATTTTAAATCAGAATTGACTTGTCAAAAACACTAATATTGTGTACATTGACCAATAAAGATTATTATTATTATTTTCGATTCATTCTCAGCATTCTCAGCATCATAGCTGGTGAGATTATTATTGTAGTGGAGTCCAATGGCTTGGTGTATTATTTTTGCTACTGTGTTGTGTCTATCAGTATATGCAGTTCCTGCAAGGAGCTTGCAACCAGAGGTGATGTGATCTATTGTCTCTGGAAATTGTTGGCATTTTCTACATGCGTAACTGACTATTGTTGCATCTTTTAATATGTGCTTTCTGTAGTTATTGGTGGCAATTACTTGGTCCTGGATGGCAAGAAGAAAGCCTTCGGTTTCAGGAAAGAGAAGACCGTTTTCCAAAAATCTATACGACAGCTTTTTGTTAATGTTGGAGTTATTGACTTGATTGTAGTGTCTGCCATGTAGAGCCTTAGAGGACCATATCTCTTTTTTTTGTTCGACTGTTCTTGGATGTCGATCAGTTGGTGTTTGTGAATGAAGATTCAGCGGTGTGTAGTTCTTGTCTGTATGCACTATTGCTTTGTGTAGTTTGTGTTCTTTTGAACGAAAGTATATTTGGAGTGAATTCAATTGTTTGGCATGTAGTGGATGTAGGTCTATTATTCCTCCCCTCCTTCTTTTCTGCTTATGTTGAATCTTTCCTTACATGAGTTGGAGTGCAGTATTCTATTTTTCGTTAGGGCAGTTCTTGTTCGTATGTTTATATTTTCCAGGTCTGTGGTCGACCATTTGATGATTCCGAAGGAGTAGGTGAGAATGGGGATCGCGTAAGTGTTAATGGCTTTAAATAGATTTCCCGAGTTCAAGTGTGTTTTAAGAAGTTGATTTAGTCTTTTTTCATATTCTGCCTGGAGCTGTGATTTTATTTCGGTGTGATTAAGTTTGAAGCTTTGTTGAAATCCTAGGTATTTATACAGGTCATTAGGGTGTAGTTGTTGCAATGTTTGATTATTCAGTACTTGATGATTTGGTTCCTGAGTTAGTTTCCCCTTTTCCAGGTGAAGTGTTTTGCATTTGTCCACTCTGAACTCCATTTTTATGTCTGTTGATATTATTTCTATTGTTCCGAGTAACTGTTGTAATTGTGGTCGCGTTGATGTGTAGATTTTAATGTCGTCTATATACATTAGATGGTTTATGATGTAGATAACCTGTTTGTTATGTTTGATTTGGTAGCCAACTTTAGTGTTATTGAGAGTGTTTGATAATAGATTCAGAGAGAGGCAGAACCATAAGGCGCTCAATGCGTCTCCCTGGAAAATACCACGTCGGATATTTATCTGGTCCGTTTGTATGATTTCTGAATTTGTGGTTAGAATGATTTTTGTTCTCCAATTATTCATGATTGTTGTTAAGAATTGTTCGATTATGGGGTGTATTTTGTAGATCTGCAGGATTTTCGAAAGCCAGCTGTGTGGTATCATGTCGAAAGCTTTTTTATAGTCTATGTAGGCAATGTGGATATTTCTCTTATCTTTTTCTGCTTGCTTCATTATGGTGGTGTCTATTATTAGCTGTTCCTTACAGCCTTTGCCGCCCCTGCGGCATCCCTTTTGTTCTTCGGTGAGAATGTTGTTTGTAGTGAGGTGATTCTCTATTTTGTTACACACGATGGCTGTAATTATTTTATATAAAGTGGATAGACACGTGATGGGTCTGTAGTTGGCTGGGTTTTCTGTTTGTTGGTTTTTAGGTTTTATGTATGTTGTGCCCTCTGTGAGGAAGTGTGGCATGAGATGTGGGTTTTGGATTATATTGTTTATTTGGTTGGCAAGGTTTGTATGCACTGAAGTAAACTGTTTATACCAGTAGTTGTGTAGTTTGTCTGGGCCTGGGCACTTCCAGTTTTGTGTTTTTCTGATTGTGTGGCTTAGTTCTTCTTGAGTGATTTCGTAGTCTGTTTGTTGAGGTGTTTTCTGCTGTTTGCGTATTTCCTCTTTGATCCATTCTGTTTTGTCATTATGATGGGTTGGGTTTGACCATATGTTTCTCCAAAATTCTGTTATTTGTTCTTTGGATGGTGGTTTTATATTGTTGTCTTGTTGCACACATTATTTTAAAATGTTTTCTCTCTGTTTTTAAAAATATTGTTTTGATTTTTCCTGTCATTTGATCGGGTGTAACGTTTTAGTCTGGCTGCGTAGAGAGCGAGCTTCTGTTTTAATGATTCTAGTGTTTCTATTGTAACATTTGTTTTGTTGGAGTTTGACTGAGTGAAGTGTTTTATTAGTTTTTTGCTGTTGTTTCCATTAAGATATTGTGTCGTTCTACCGATTTCTTTTCTGAGGAATTCTATTTTTTTCTCCAGCCTGATTTTCCAGTTTGGCTTTTTGAATGTTTTCGGTTTACTGTTGTGGTTGTTTATTATTTTCTGTTTGTTAAGGGTTAGAATTGCGGTGGCACAGGCATATATGACGAGGTGTAGTTCTTCTAGATTTGTATATTCATTGATATATTTCTTAATGATGTCTTCGTTAACTATCTTTATGATTTGTTGTGAGTGACTATTTATGTTCAGCCTGGGAAGGCTTGGTCTGGTGTTAGGGTTTGATCCTCTCCACTTAATTATATTTGTTTCTATTTCGTTTATAATTTCTTGTGGTGGTATAGTTGTTGGTATTGATCTTGGTATTGAGTTTTCATTTAGCGCAGTTGGTGTATTTTGTTGATTTTCTGTTTCATTAGTGGTTTGTGTTGCTTGCGAAATTGGGTCTTCATTTATTGTAGCTGGTGTATCCTGTTGGTGTATTATTATTATTATTATTATTCGATTCATTCTCAGCATTCTCAGCATCATAGCTGGTGAGATTATCCATGCAGACGGGCTCGGGCCAAGTCTACACAGATTTCATTATCTTTGATTTAAGAAGTTTCGAGTGATGTTGCATGTTTGAAGTATCGTTGCTTTTTGCGCCTGTGCATGTATGTAATGTGGCAGCTGGAGTTGTGTGAGATGTTGTGTGAATGTGTGCGGCGTGATTCCAGTTACTGATATTACAAAGGGTAAGATGTAAACCGACTTCTGTTTCCATATCCTTTCAACTTCTATGGCTAATGGTTGATATTTAGTTTTCTTTTCTGCGTATTTATTTGTTATGTTGGAGTCTGATGGGACTGCGATGTCAATGATGAATGTTACGTCATTTTTTTATTTACAAGCGTGATATCTGGCCTATTGTGCATGATTGTTTTATCAGTTTGGATGGTGAGGTCCCAATATAATTTGTGATCCTGATTTTCCAGTAGTCTGTTTGTTGAGGTGTTTTCTGCTGTTTGCGTATTTCTTGTTTGATCCATTCTGCTTTGTCATTATGATGGGTTGGGTTTGACCATATGTTTCCCCAAAATTCTGTTATTTGTTCTTTGGATGGTGGTTTTATATTGATGTCTGTTACCTTGTTGCACACATTATTATAAAATGTTTTCTCTCTGTTTTTAAAAATATTGTTTTGATTTTTCCTGTCATTTGATCGGGTGTAACGTTTTAGTCTTTTTAGTTTTTTTTTTTTTTTTTTAATGGTTTTATTGCCGGTTCAACAATACAATTCTAATTGTTATTCACAGCATTTGTCACATAATATCAAATGTTTGACTAAAATAGCATTTACATATCTATAGTAAGAAAAATAACAATACTGTACATTGAAGCTTCTTTAGGAATATAAATAAGGATTGGAATAACTTGATTATTGCAGGTATATGTCTTGTGGTAGTTTGCGCCTTAGTCTTACATGGATGTTTCGCTGACCAATTTGGTAATGTGTTGCGCTTTCGCAGTTGTTAATGCCTTGAAAGAAGCGTGTTGTAATCGATTTGATCACTTCGTTTATTGGGGGTAGCTTCAGCTCTTCATTCAGCTGTTGGTTTCTCACAAACCAGGGTGCATTTACTACAATTCTTGCTATTTTGTTCTGGAAAGTCTGGATCTTCTTGATGTTTGTTTGCGATGTATTTCCCCAGACGACACAAGCATAGAGTAATAAAGGTCTTATTAGTGATTTATATAGGAGAAGCCCACATTTAGTCTTTAGATGAGATTTTCGATTAATTAAGGGATAGAGTTGATGCAATTTTGTATATGCTTGATTAAGTCTGTTGTTAATATGAATGCTCCATGTCAGTTGTTTGTCCAGGTAAACGCCCAAGTATTTAACTGCTTTATCAGACGGGGTCCATTGAATTTCATTACCGTTGACAATGATGTTTGGTGGATCATGTATTCTTCTTAGAGTGAAGATTTTCGCCTCGCATTTTGTTGGGTTGATTTGAATTCGCCACTTCTGAAGCCATTTTCCCAGTATGTTATATGACTTTTGTAGGCTCTCAATTGCTTCCACCAGGTTTCCATTTTGAGTAATTATTGCAGTGTCGTCAGCGAACATTGCTAGAGCTGTTGGCGTTGGGATATCTGCCACAAAGAGATTAAAAAGTAACGGACCAAGTACACTGCCTTGGGGCACACCAGCCTTTATTGCTTTGATAGCAGATACTTCGGAGTTGACCCTAACTGCAAATGTCCTGTCTTCCAGAAATGAGAACACCGTGGCAATCAGATATTCAGGGAGCTTGAGTTTCATAAGTTTGAACTTGAGGCCTTCAATCCACACCTTGTCGAAAGCCTGCGCGATGTCTATAAATAGGATAGTTGTATATTGTTTCGCTTCAAAGCCTTTTTCAATCAGTTCTGTCAATCTAAGTAGTTGGTGATTGCATGAGTGATGTTTTCTGAAACCGAATTGAAATGGTGGTATTGCATTTGATCGTGATATATGATCCATTAGCTGTACATGAAGGATTTTCTCAAATAGTTTTGACATTGTTGGTAACAGGCTGATTGGTCTGTAGCTTTCGAGTCTTCGTTTGTTTTTGCCCGGTTTGTGAAACATCAAGACGTGTGCATGTTTCCATTTTTTTGGAAAGTATCCCAGTCTTAGACATGCATTTATGAGCGATGTTATGTAAGCAATGCTCTTTGGAGTTAGATTTTTGAGGATTATATTGGGAATTAAATCAGGTCCTGGACTTTTTTTGCTTGGAAGAGAATGGATTATTGATTTTATTTCGGATGGTGATGTGGGAGTTATTCTACCGGGTATTGGTAAGTTTCTTTCGATGTTGTTTGTTAGGTGCAGCGGTGTGTCGGCGGTTATTGATGGGGTAAATACTTTTTCTTCTAGGTATGTGCTGAATATGTTAGTCTTTTCGGTGTCAGTGTAGAATGTCTGATCGCCGACTGTCAATGGAGAAATGGTCTGAGGTGTTTTCAGTATTTTTCGGGTGGCCTTCCACATTCCTGGGTCATTGGGTTCCAGTTTCTCTATATAGTGTTGGTAGGCACGTATACGGATGGCATCCAGTTCGTGTTTCAATTTATGCGTTACGTTATTTAGTTGATTTTTTAATTGTGGATTTTTGGTTCTTTGGTGCTCTCGCCTCAGTCGGCTTTTCGTTTGTATCAATACTCTGATGTGTTCAGGTGTGTAATTATTATTTTCTCTCTTGGATTTTGTTCTTTGTTGCTGGGCACTCCGGGCACTATCAGCGATCTTGTTACTGTAGTTATCTATTATTATATCAATATCTTCAGTTGTTTGTAATCTAGCTGGATATTTAAGATTACTGTCCAAAATGGTTTGGAACTTTTGCCAATTTATAGTTCCATTTATCAGTTTGGGATAGTTTTGTTTGAAATGCGGGGTGCTGAGGAATGATATGATGACTGGAATGTGATCAGAGTCCAGTTCACATACGACTGTTTGATTCATATTCTTAGTAAAGTTCTTTGAGATCGCAATATCTAGTATGTCGGGCTGAGCATTATATCTATAGGGGTAGTATGTATATTCCATTGGACTGTGTATTCGTAGGTTTAATTGTGTTGATAGGGTTTGCAATATTGCACCACCCGGGTTGTTGGCCCTGCATCCCCACTGGGTACTTTTGCAATTTATATCACCGATCATCAGGACGGTTTCTTGATTACCAAATATCTTTTCCAAGTCGTCAAATCTTAGTCTTTTATTGGGTTGCTTATAGGCGGAGATTATATTAATTGTACTATTGTCATTCAATTTTAGCTTTATACCTACTACTTCGAGACTATTGAAATCATCATACTCCAGGACATGGTGGTTGATATTGCGTTTAATTAAAATTGCTACTCCTCCAGAAGCTACTCGTGCATTTCTATCGCTTCTTATCATTATGTATCCTGGAACTTTGAATGGCTCTCTTTCGGCCAAGTGAGTTTCTGTTATACAGGCTATAGAGATTTTGTGACGATATAAGAAGTCTATAAATAGTGATCGCTGTTTAGCTAAGCCATTGGCATTGAAATTTACAATTGTGATGTCTTGTATTATATGCTCGTTCTTATGATCCATTGAAGAAGATGGGAAGTATGTTATTAATGATAAACTGTTTGATTACGTCAAAGTGTGGCGTGATTAGATCAATTACGAATTGCAGAATTTTTTCCACCATTGGGGATTGATTGATGCTTCTTGTTCCAGATTTTCCTTCAGGGGCGGATTTTTTGTTTTTGTTCACTATGTCGGCGTATGTTTGTGAGTTATTGATAGGATTTTTATTCATTACAGGGTTGACTGAATTTTGTTGTTGATTTTGTTGCGTATGGTTCGTGGTTTTGTTTATTCTTTGGGTGTTGGCTTTCGTTTGTTTATATTCTAGGTATGCCTTGCACCCTCTGTAATTCGCCGGGTGATTCTCTCCGCAGTTGATACATTCTGGTGGTAGGTTGGGGTTCTTCGGGCAGTCTTTGTAAGAGTGACTTCCGGTGCATTTGACACACCTAAATGTCATTTGGCAGTAATTTTTGGTATGGCCGTATCGTTGGCAACGATAACATTGGGGTGTGTTTTGTATTTTGACTCTTGGCACTACTTTTACTATGGCAAAATCGATTTTATCTAGTTCATAGATTTTCTTTCCCTCTTCGTTGTTTGATACGTCTACTGCCACCGATGGGCTTGGGGTTTTGTATTTGTTAAGCAGTCGCGTTACATTTATGACAGGAAGATTTAGTTCTTCTAAATTTTCCTTAATTTCCTCGTTAGTCAAGGAGATCGGCACGTTTTTTATAACTACCGAGATTGGTCTACTTTCGGGATTTTGAAACGAATAATAACTGATATCATTTTCTTTGTAGTATTTTGTTAGGTCTCTATAGTCTTGAGTGCTTGTTAAATTTATTCTAAGTCTGTCTTGCCTGTAGGTTGTTGTAAATGATTCCTTGGATATTTTTCCAATGTCTTTGACGATTTCTTTATAATTATTGCTAAATAAGTAGATAGGTGGAATTTTTGGCTTATTTGTCTGTTGGGATGAATTTGGCATCGTAGATGAGGATGTTGACTGTGATTCGGGATGATTTTGAGCATCGCTTACCGGCATTTCCTCGTCCTGTAGTACATAATATCTGTTTTGAGGTAATAATTCGCTGGTATCCCATGAATACCGTTTTTGTACTTCATTGACTGGCGGCGATAGTGCTTCTGCCTTGCGCTTGTTTTTGTCTCTGTCCTTGGCGCCACTCATGGTGAGTGAACGCTAGGATTTGATTGCAATAATTACTATTGTTGTTTTATTTTTCGTTTATTTGGTTGTTTTATATGAGAAATTTTAATTTTTCAATTAATAAGTTTTATCGCGATTTATTCAGAATGCGGTCCCGGACACTGATAACAGAGCGATATTATTCGAACCGTACTGTTTCACTGCTCTCGGCGGACTCAGACGTTTTAGTCTGGCTGCGTAGAGAGCGAGCTTCTGTTTTTATTATTATTATTATTATTTTTATTATTATTTTTATCTATTATTATTATTATTATTATTATAGGGAGATATTATTCGCTCAATTATCTTGGAATAATTAGATATATAATATTTATTAATATAAATAATTATCAAGCTGTGGCAGAGTTTTTTTATCGAAAAAATAATATTTAATATCCAAGAGACGTCTCGCTCACTTCATAGTTGAACACAAAGCAAGTTTTCCGTGGGGACGTTTCTGCAGGGACGTCAGTAAAGAAGCCTGCAAGGACGTCAGCAAAGAAGAAATTATCTTTCTGTCTTTTAATAAAACTATTAATAATAATAATAAGGGATATATTCAGAAATGTTGAGTGAAAAAATGGAAGTAAGTGCTACAATAAATTTGAGTCAATAATAATATAAAAGAAAATTATTAACAAAAGTGACCATCCCTCTTTAGACGCGAATTCACTATTGAGTTTAATTCTTTAGTTTAATTCGATAAGATCATTCGTGTATAGTTTTTGATTCTGGTTAATTTTATTGTCTTATTAACAACTTTAAATATTCATAGTATACTTACTCTGTTATAGTTATAAATCTTTTTATCGAGCGTATTAAAATTTTTTCTACTTCCTGTTGATCGTGCAAGAAATCATCGATTTTTCGAATGTCCGCAGTCACAGTTACTGCGCCATTTATAACTTTCTCCAAAAAGTAAAGCATCATTATGCCCATATTTATCAACATCATTAGGAAGTAATAGACTGAGAGAACCTGATACACCAATATTAATTTACTCAGTGGAAAGTGATCATAATTGAAAGGCAAGTGAATAGGAACAAGGTATCCACAGGACTCGAGAGAATTATTCCCCATTCTTTGCCTACACGCTTTTTCTTCCCAGGTCTTGAACAACGCACACATTGATACAATGGAAATCAGACCATATCTAATTAGATTCATTAACACAGGATAATTCACTCTGCGGTCGTTATCACGATTATTGAATTGAGATATCTCTGTAACTGTCTTTCTCAAGTTTCTCAGAAACATAATTTGCAGACAGACGACACTGATAACAGTAGTAAGGGTTACCAAATCCAGGGAAATGCTAGGGTCCATATCTGAAAAAATAAGAGTTTACCAGAATTATGATAAAAATATCGTTGTGGGAAATGTGTTCAGGTAAAGAATAATAAAATAATTTCAGGTTGAAATAAAATTAAAAAGTGTAACATTTATAGCTTTATAATATAGTAACAATAAAAATGTAGGTATTTAGAAAAGAAATTGGAAATGTTAAGAAAAAAATATTTTGGATTGGCCAAAAAAGGAACGAGAGAAAAAAATGAAGGGGATGTTTGATTAGAAACAACGAGAAGGAAGAGAAATCAGGGGGGAAATCAGAAAGAGGGATTTCAGAAAGAATTTAAAAAGTTAAATTAAAAAAGAAACATTTTCGGAAAAAAATTATCTGAATTTACTTTATATTTCAACTTTATCTGCAAGCCCCTTCCAATTTATGGTATACTGAGAAATAAGAATTATTTTATTCTATCGAAATTTTATAAGTATTCCTTTTTTATAGCAATTTAATCTGGCATTTCAAAAAATCAATAAAAATTTAAAAAACAGTTCAGAATTTTTTTACGAGAAAAAAGGTGTCCTATTACCCCGTATCCTACGCCACTGGGTGTTTATAATAATAATAATAATAATAAAGTGCCTTTATTAAGTGTTATCACTAATATAACACATGAATCAGGATTGAGGCGAAGTCTAGCAATATTGCTGCTTCACTCCTTAACCTCAATAATTATAATTAATTTGTAAATTCTACATAATACTTAAATCATCAAATCAGCAATAGATAAATCAAAATTATCAATTAAACATAGATACAATGAATCTGATGCCTACAAAAACTAGCATAATCCAATCTAGGCACAACAAACAATCAAAAAAAGCAAAAAAAAAAGAAAGATGATCACACAAATACCTGATCACACAGCCAGCACGCAGGCCGCCCTCTGCGTATCGAGTAATTATGGCTTATAGTATTTTCGGAAGTAAACCATGGTACGTGTTTTCAATTCAATTGGTATTTCATGTAGGATGGGTTAGTGGAGATCACTCTCTTTACCATCCCCCCACCTCTGACTGCGGGAGAAAACCAAGGGAACAGGGTACGCCTGGATAGTGGATAGTGGAAGAGAAAACACCAAGCGGTAAGACGCGAATAAGACGTGGTCCGGTCAACCTATTTAATTAAGACGTATTATTTCCGACGGGGTTCGATCGTGCCAAGGGGCCAAGGTGTTCCCAAAGAAGTTATCAGTTAATCAATTATTAGTCATTTCTCATTTAATTGTGTCTTAATACTTTCATTTAATAAACTTTGTTAATAATTGTTGAACATTGAAATCAATACCTACTACATACCAGTTACTACCTAATTAATTTTTCTACATTCATTATAAAATTTTACTGCATTATAATATGAAAAGCACACCCGAGAACCTGCCAGACGAAATCTAGGTAAACTCAAGAACCATGGGTGCCTGATACTGCGGTCATGCATCTCCCCTCTACATAAATTTATTTCTGAGACATGGAGGTTTCGACGTGGAGAGGACCCGAAAGACCAAACAACCCATGTGGTAGGCAAACAAACCGTCCAACCTAAGCCAACCTAGTTCACAAATCCTCCCTGAAACATGGTCGTATTTTTGAAGATCGCTTAAATAGATTAAATAGAAAACCTGTATACAAAAATTCAGAATTATTGGTCCACTCTGTGGAAAGATTGCAGTAAAAACCCATTTAGTAAACCGACACTTGAACACCGTGAGGTATCTCGGTTTAAAAACTGGGCCATAGCTAAATGGGCCCAATATAGAGAAAAACGGCTTTAATGTCCTTATTTTAATTTTTTATGTTCTACCCATGGTACAGAAACATTTGTACTGTCTTTGTTATTTATTTATTTATTTCCATTATAAGGAGATTTTCTCGGACAATCTGAAAGTGTAATAATAATTTCCTGTTTAAAAAAATAGATATCGTCGTAAAAATAAATGTCGTCACTAACGAACGAAGGAACATCCTGCATAAAACATGTAGTAGTAGTAGTAGTATGGTGGGTTGGGGTGGTACACCCCAAGCGACTAGGCCACCGAGGGCCCTTTTCGCCGTACCCGAACCATGGTGAAACTCCTACTCGAACCTCCCCGACCTTTTAATAAAGGCCAGAAGGTTGTTGTATGAGAGGAGTTTCATTTCTTCCTCTTGTAGCTCCTCGGACCCAAAGATGTTGAGCCTGAGGTTGCTGTATAGCTCGCATACACCTACATAATGGTGGGAGTCCTCGTCATCCATTCCGCATTTAGGGCAGACCGGGTCCCGAGTGACCCCCATCACTTGCAGGTGTCTGTTCAGACTGCTGTGACCGGTGAGAACCCCGACTAGTAGTCTGAGTTCCAGCATAAAACATGTTACGTCGATAGAATATAAATTAAATTAAAAAATTGACCTGTATAGGTTTTTTCAGATCTACAAATATTAAGCCAGAAATCCATACAAATGATGCAACTGTATACTTATGTAATATACCTATCCACCCACTGGAAGATGCCAATTTTTGCTTTTCCTTATTGCGATAGAATTTTATTCCGAGTATTATTCTTGATATTCTGTCTAGCTTTTATATTAATTAGTTTTAATTTAATAAAAATATGATCGTTCGATTTTGATAATTCCTCAAAAACAATTAAACAGAAATTAATAGTGTCTCTGATTTTGGAATCGTTTTAATCCTCTTAAGCGATTTTTTTTTGTTCATAGTTACTTACCATGAATGAAATGCATCAAATGCATAAAACTTCCAATTTCTGCGGGAATAAAAATGCAACACTTCAAAACTGCTTTAACATACAATTTCCATGTTACTTCCTCCAGGCGAGTATTTCTTGGCCATAACGAGAATAATTTCAGTTCACGAAAAACAGATGAAAAACCCCTGGGGTACAGAGCTTCGTCAGAAATCATTTCAGCCTCCTAAAATATACGGGTGTCCTGTTTTACTGTAAATACTAAGTAGCTGCATGATGCCATCTGAATGTTTGCGTTCACGTGTACGGCAGCGGAAAAAAGAAAAGCAAAAATAGTTTTAACGATCGTCAGGTCAACGCAAACTTTCATTTGGAACATCATAAACGAAAGCCTGATGGGGCTTACTTTACCATTTTATTATTACACAGTTTTTGGATGATTTCTCCAATTTTTTTCCAACAACTAGGTAAAGTGTTGCAAGTGATCACTGGTGAAATTATTTTTTCAAATAATTGGATTCTGTTCAAGATCGTTTCAAGGTCCAAGGCAAACTGAGCTTTTTAAACTCAAATATTTAGGAACTAAAATGATAAGATAGTCGATTTATGTCTTGAAGGGCAAGCGAACTTTCGGTTGTGCCCATTATGAATTGGTATTTTATTGTCCCTTAATGTGATCTTAATTTTTTATCAATAAGACTCATTAGCAGGTATAAGTAATTAAACTAATATGATCCACGTGTACCTACTACGTTGGAGTAAATAAGAAATTAGCTAATTAGGGACAACCGATGAAGCCTTGAGTCATTGACAGAGATAATAACGTTTTCTGAACGACACAGTTGTCCTAATGGTACGGTGAAGACAGAGATATCGATGTTTAAATGGGTATTTTCATCTAATCAGTCTGACAAATCACCACCACCAGAGGAGTGTACCGAACAGAAAGAAAATCAACATACTTGAGCATATCGATTTGTCGGAAACTGTAGTGACTGTAGAAAAAATTGACAAACTTGGATTAATCACATGGTTGCCATTTTCAAGTCAGATTGCATCTAGCTTTTATTTATCGATGTCGAGTAACTATGCGTTCATTTAATAAAAGTTCAAGCGGCAATACCCTAGTAAAAAGGTCGATTTCGATTCCGAGACAGAGGTGTTGATTTGGAGGTGTTTCGGACACCGAAGAGAACGGTCAGTGTTCGGCGGTTCAAGAGGACACGCGAGAATTGCGGATGAAATTCAGGGTTGGCAGAGTACTTTGCATTGAGTAATTTATATCCTTTTTACAGGTAAAAAATGCAAATAATTTACATAAGCAAAATAGTGTCAAAAATGTTAAAAACGTAAAAAATATAAAAAAAAAAGTAAAATACTATTGAAAACGAAATTACTTGTTATTGTATTTAAAATAACAACTAGGTATTATCTAAATTAAAATTATCAGAATACCAATTACCTACGAAATATCAAAAATAACCAAAGAATATAATTTGATAAGGGAAGAAAAAGTTTTTCCTTGTTGGATGTTTCTAAATCGGAGAATCGGAGGATCGGAAAAGCCACTTTCATGCTGATTTGACAAGTTGGCAGCGTGAAAGAAGTGAATTGATGGTTAAGAAGTTCAAAAGCAGGATTGCGGCTGGTGAAAAGAATATTAGATTGAGAGGTGGAGATGGCTGTCCACAGGTGGTAGAGAAGAAGAAGAAGACTCGATCATACTTATCCTCCAAAAAACATGCGCTCGAATACTTCTGATTTTTATGTAAATGTGCATGGCATGGACGTAGACTGCGTTGGATTGACTGAGACGTGGTTATCCTCAGAGATCCTGAGTACGGAGTATTTCTCGGATAGGTTTATTGTCTATTTCAGAGATCGTCAGTTTGATCTAGTGGACAAAAAGCGTGGTGGTGGCTTAATACGGGCTATAGAAAATTTATTTCCACTTCACTAAATCTGAATTTTCTTTTGAAAATAGTTTTTACATATTTTTTCTATAGAATTAACGCTGTCTCTGTGATTACCAATAGTAAAGGGAAGTAACGGGAAAAATAGCTTAAGTAAATGTGGACATTTATTTGAGTGCTCTATTGTTTGAACATCAAAAAGCCCAGCGTTAGCCGGGCTTGAGAAAAATTAGCCATAGACTCATTTATATTGTCCCCCTCCACGGAAATCTTTAGACCACTCTGGTCTCCCTTCATTGCGAATAAATCTTTCGCCTATGTCTATGGCTAATTTTTCTTAAGCCCGGGGCTAACGCTGGGCTTTTTGATGTTCAAACAATAGAGCACTCAAATAAATGTCCACATTTACTTAAGCTGTTTTTCCCGTTACTTCCCTTTACTATTGGTAGTTTTTACATACCACCTGATGTATCAGCAGCGGATTATGAATTTTTTTTGGATGCATTTCATTGTTATTACTTACGAAAATAATACAATTTATATTGAAAATATAAATTTAATTAATTTTGAGTAAGTATACGGAAAGTATCGCCGCTAAAATGTCTGTCCTCAGGTCTGTGGGTCTGTGACTTTTCTAGGAAACACTCTACACTATACAAAAAAAAATTGAGCGAGCGGAAACTTAAAAATAAGTAAAAATTTGAAATGTTGCTTCACTTTCTGCCCATGATTTCGAATTTTTTTTCAAAATTTCTCAAATCGATCGGAAAATCGACAAAGCAGTGTGTTAGAGTCGTTCATTGCCTACAAAAAAGATAATGTTGAAATTTCACGTGAAAAGTCGACAAAAGCGACTTATTCAAAAAACAAAAAAATCTGTTTTTTTTTTCTAAATCTTTTTCTAAACACCAAAAAAAAAATTTTTCTCAGAAACGGTGCATCCTAGCGAAAAATCAAATCAGAGCTTTTTTGAGTAGTTCTTTGAATGCTATTTTTTTTATTTGAAACATTTTCCCGAAAAATTCGTCGTTTGTGAGCGGCAATCGTCTTTTTAAAAAACGATTGAACAGATGCGACTTTTAAACGCGAGTTTTGAAATTTTTCTCGAAATGTTTTTGACCGATCAGAAAGATAACAAAACAGTGTGATAGAGACATTCTTCGTCTAAAAAAAGGTAGATACGATTTTTCACGTCAAAGGTCGGCAAAAACGACTTATTCGAAAAAAAACTCCATTGCGGATTTGCCGAAGGCCCGACGCCGCCGGCAGGCCAAGATTTTCGTAAGGAAAATCTTGTTTATCAGGTATATCTAATGCATTGATAATTGATTTTTATGTATTGGATGTATTTTTATAATGTAGATTTTTGTGTACCAAGTTTTGATAGTGCTGCGGTGCTTGTAGCCCGAAAAATGTAATTTTGCGTAACTTTTTAGTATAATATAATAATAATTATGATCAACATAATACTGTTAAGAATATCAATGAAGCACCTTGGACTTGATTCTGAAGGTCTACAATTTTACAAATTCATTGTCGGATTTTTTTTTTCAATACCTGTCTAAGCCACATTTTAATTTTCTCACAATTTTCTTTCTAGCCCTAATACGTTAAGATAAAATAGAAACGACTTTTATAGATTTTATATTTTATTGATTAACTTTATTTACAATAGTTTCAGCAAATACGCTCAACTAACAATACCGGACACACCCCTAAATCAACGGACCAGTTTCACTGCGCCCTTATGCGTCTAAAGGTGTCACTTTAATAATAGAACATATTGCAGACTTTACTATTTTTTGTTTCGTTAAAGCTTATAAGTTTTGTTTTCAATGTTGATATTTGGAACTCCCGCCATGTTTCACCATAAATAACTTTTAGTTCCACCCTTGTACGCTTTGCGGCTCAACTACAATAATTATTGTCCTAAATCAACACAATGCATTAGGCATAGAAGAACTAAGTGTCCAGTATTGTTGGTTGAGCGTATTTGTTTTAAGCTGTATGTTTTTTAGCACACCTAACAATAGCTTTAAGTATAAATATTATTAGTATTTTATGAATAAATGTTAAATTAATAACATGACATTTTAAATTTATCACAAATACATGTACACGAGTGGAAAAAATTACATATGAGACGCTAGCTGCGAATTTCTAGTTACGCGAGTGCGTAATTTTCTTACAACTCTACTATTGTGTACCAATATATTTTATCTACTCCGATTAACGATTAAGTATAATAGAACATATTACAGGAAAAATATGTGCATTTCTAATATAATCACAGGTGCATATTATGACGCTACTTTACATAAATAATCAAGTTTCAACTTTTATGGTAAGTTTTATGATATAAGTTTACTATGATTTGTTGTATTGCCAATTTGCATATCCATCATCGAATATTTTTGACATTACACCATTGAATTCGGTTTTCATTGCAACATCGAATGCCAGGTTTCCCACAGCAACGCTGGTTTGGCAAGCTAAGAATTCTTAGATCTTCAAAAAATGTCATTGTATTCAAAACAAAAAGTTGAAATCCTAACAAGCAAAAATATTAGGAGTGTAATTCAACACAAAAAGTAGGGAACGATTACTTGGGGGTTGAAAGGCGTAAAGTTGTATGGATGGTGCAGCCGCAAAGCTTTAGGGGATATACAGGTGTCCCGCGTAGCTGGCGCATAAACTCTTCAGCACGTTGTTAAGCGGTCAGCACTCAGCAGAAAAGCACAGAAAAATAGTAAAAAAATATCCATAAGTCAGGTCATCGGTCAGGTTAGCTGGCTAGGTTTTTTTCGCTGAAATTTCAAGAAAATGAAATAAGAGAATAGTAAAATATAAAATATAGAAGACAAAGGAAAAGCCACAAGGGCTGTAAATTTTGAGGAAAAAGAAGTAACCTGACCAATGACTTGAATTAGTGGAGTGGGGCTAGTGGAGGGTGTGACAATTTTATTTTGTTACCTCATAATAATTGTTATGGTTATGGTGATTATTATTTATTGTAAATAAAAACAATGGGGTTATGTTATTTGTTTACATTTTGTTTATTATTTCTGATGTATTTATATTAGTGGCTGTCATTATGTATGTGGTCTTGTCCTGTCAGTGTTGTTTGTCAATGTCATTCTTAATGGTGGGAACTGAGTGTTCTTTTTATTTTTGCAAGAGGAATCTTGATCCTGCTGACCGGAGACTATCAGTTTTTTTGCTTAAAAAGTTCGATATATCTAATCACCCTGATTAAAAGTAGATGAAAAAAGGAAAATTGAGAGGAAAAATTCTATAAAATTAAAATTTAATTATTAATAAAAATCCACTTAGAGGAGAATCTTAAAACCTTTTCTTGACGTTAATAATTATTGAAACCCAGCTTCACATTAAACTTGTAGGGAGTTTCAACGTTAGTGGGAGTAGGAGAAGCTGGATTTCGCTAGGCCGACCGTGCAGGGTACTGGTGGTACGGTCATACTTCTTTGAAAGATAAAATTTATTACGGCAAGAAAACTCTCCCCGGATTGTTCCTTAAATGCCCTCCTTCTACTGTGGTGAGTAACTGTAAGTCTACTTATTTCCGTTTACTTCTACTACGCAAGACGACACTTATTTTAGTGAACAGAAAAGGATATTGATGGCACGCTTTGTGCCAGCCGAACTTTCTTAGTCTCCGACAGCAGGTTGCAGATGTTCTCTTTTGCAGGGTGTTCGTCCAGGGTATTTGTTCATCCACGGTAGCTTTTCGGACGTGGTAACTGTTCAGATATGGTATTTGTCCGTACATGGTAGCTGTTCGTCAAGGGTACTTGTTGGTACATGGTATTTGTTACTACATGTCCAGGGTGTTGCTGATACGTGGTATCTAGCACGTTCAACCTTGGAGCGGATTGTATGATTTATTTTTGCAGCACGGAGTCACCAGAGTAGAGTCTCCATCTTGTCTTCGACACCGGCTGTCCCCGCCTGACCGAGCCCGACGCACAGTCGTTGGTGAGAACAACCCGGCCTGCACATGTATTTACTATTGGTAATCCTGTTTGTAGTGTAACCTACCTAAAATCCTGCATCCTGGTTGACGGTAAAGAATGGTGATGTATCCTACCTAACCTCTCAAAATGGAGGTTCTGCGTCATGCGCAGTAAATTCAGTAATGTGGCCCTCAGACTGAATGGTTTTGAAAAAGAAGAACCCCTTTGACGTTTGAAATGTCAACTTGTCTGTCGTGACTGATTTTTGGATTCCCGCCCTGAGTGATTGATTTGAATTTAAAATTCTCCCTCCCTGATTTCTAATAAAATTGCCAGCATTACTTTACTTACGTTTGTGATTGTTATTTACCTTGGCTCGTGTTTCGTCTAGTTTTCACTTTGTTTGGACCTTGTTGTTGTGTGTGTAGTAACCTTATTTTGGTTCGTTCGTAGCAAACGCTACGAAAATACTTTGAGCTAGTCTTTTGTTGAGAGATAGGAGATTTAATTTAAAAGACAGAGTTTCCCCTTTGAAATGAATTGATTTATTGACTTTTGAATTGATTTGAATATTTAGTCTGTTTACCCAGTGAGATCCCAAAAGGGTTTCCTCCTAAGAAAGTTTATAGTCACGAGGAAAAAGAAACCCAGTAAAACAACCGACCTCGGACTTGCAGAGTGCCAAAAAAAATAAAATACAAAAACATACAATGAAAAACATACAATACAAAGGACACAACACATATAAAATCGTCACCGTTTTGGTGTAAAATTGACATTGATAAACAAATCTGTTATATTCAGGAAAACCCCATTTTATCTTTCTATTTCAAGAACTCATACCTCCTGAAAAGAAAACAAAACACACAAAAATGCAAATAGAAACGCAAGACACATAAAAATGCAAATAAAAACAAATAAATAGATCGGGCGAGTAAATCAATGGCAGCAAGTAATAAATAGATCGGGCAAGTAAATCAGTAGCAACAAATAAATAAATATAGGTCAGAGCAAGTAAATCAGTTGCAACGAATAATAAATAAATAGTTTAGAGTCCAGGAAATATGAAATACAAAATGAGGCCAAACATATTATATAACAGAGGAATTATCGAGCCGTAAAAGGACGGTCAACGATAACAATTTGGAAATAAAATAAAATTCATCAAGACCACAGTGCATAAATAAATAAAACAAATCAATTATGAAATTTTAAAAGGAACAAATACGGTTATAAGTTTGAAATAACGTTAGGGTAATGCATCGTTCAAAATTATGACATGACATGAAAACAAAATATCGTTTACAGCTCAGATAAACTTATCATTAGTCTCCGTACCCCAAACACATATAAATAAAATAAACAGTGGGGAAATAATATATCTAATCGAATGCCCAGTGCTTGCTGGCACACCGACAGACCTTAAGTGGGAAGGGTAAAATGCGCTACAGGCACTATTAATGAAATCAATTGAACTGTCACCGATAGGCGAACTCGAATTAAAGTTCCTTTGTTACCGTTTAAAACCAAAATACCACATATCGTTAACTCAACGTTATAATTCGTTTGTCGCAGGTACTCTCCTGGACTTGTTCGTGAATGAAATCAAATAAAGCACATGCAGTTCGACGGAGCATTCGAAAATAAATATCAGTGTGTGTCAGTCGCATTGTAAAATGAAATGAAATAAAAATATAAATAATGATTAATGATCAAACAAGTCACAAGTGAAATTAATTTAGCATAAACAAATGTAAATCATGAAAAACACGTGTTCAACCCTTTGACTATAATAATTTAGAAATAAATAAAGATCGGAAATAATAATCAATAATCGAAGCAAGCATTCTCACAAATGGAATAAAGTCACATGAGGTTTTATGTACAAATTAGTTCAATCAAAATAAATAAATTGTTTAAATAATTTCATGAATAAAAGAATGAGAAAAGAAATGGTAACGAGTAAAAAGAAGGGTTAAATAAATGAGCAGTGTGAGTATCGTTAAAATAAATTGTGTAAAAGAATGTGCTTCGATAAAATAATAATAACCACAATAATAAATATTAGTCAAAAGGAATGTGCAGTTTCAAGATGACAATAAATAATAATTACCTAAAATTTCAAGTATAGGTTTCTCAAAAAGTAATAAACGGTTAGGTCAATTCGAATAATGCAAAATGACAATGGAAATTAAATCAAGCATGTCTCTAAAGTTTGAATTAGTTAACTGAAAATTCCAATTTATAAAATGGTGGTGGAGGTCACATGTTTAAACAATTTGAAATTAGACAATAAAATAAAATATTGAAACTAGCGTGTCTCCAAAAGCATTGTAAAATAAACTTATTAAATGGTTTGCACGTGTGTATACTGTATATGAGTACCTACATGGGGGCCCTGTTTTAAAATCCTTTAATTTACAAAACGTGTCAAATTTAAATAATAATAATGTGGTCAATGCATCAGGATTAAATAAATTAAATTTTGAAAGCTTGAAAGAAACGTGTCCCTGATCTTCATACAGAAATTAGTACATGTGGTGCTGGTATTAGAGAGGCCCCCTTTGTGTTATTTTGAACGTGTAAATGAACAAATTGCAACAAAGTGAAAATACAACAAATAATTAAAACAAGATGATCTGATCTCTAGCGATATTATAATGCCTAACAAATATTAACAAATTAGAATAAACAGTTATTACTCACTTGTTGGGTTATGTTATAAGATTCGATTGTTTAAAAATAATAACAAAGACCAGCTGACGGTCTAACCTTGCGACCTTCACTGTTGATGGACGAAAAATAAGTGAACCTGACTACTGACTGTGACTTCAATTCTCGCTAATAGCGAATTCGAGTTGGCTGCACTTGCTCGGAGCGAGATCGATCTGTCTCTGAATCAGTTCTGCCTAGAATTCTGCTCCAGTCCGGAGCAGAATTTTCCCATATTTCCATACTCTGTATGGAACCGAACTGTGTCAGGGCAGGCCAGAACCAGAGCCAGAGCCAGAGCCAGAGCGTCATGCACCGGTGCAGTGCAGTGTGCAATCCAGTTTCCCTCCAGTCTGCATTTTCATTATAGCCTTCTACCTATCCCTATCCTATACCTATCACGGTTGTTTGTTGTTATGATTTTATTCTTATTATAACAGAGTTGTGAAACTACAAGGCGTGATCCATTTTAATTATTGTAATAAGTTGTAAATCATACAATACCTAAAATGTACTTATCCACAAATTTTTGGTTTAAGGAATTACTAGGAATCAGTAAGGAATCAGTATTTAATTTTCCCGCTATTTCTAACCTCTAAATTTACGGGAGTGCACCGTTGCACCGTCAAATTTGACGGTGCAGTTTATTTTGCTCCGGGACAGTTCCGCCATACGACTCGAACATATTTTCCTATGCACTGCCAGAGAGCAAAGTGTAACTCGAACACAATTACGATATGCACCGCTAGAGTTCACTTTAACTCGAATACGATTACGAAAAGCACTGGAACGGAGTCCTACAAATCGAACACGAGATTCCGTCTCGGTGCGCACCCGGAGCAGAAAAGTGCAGTAACTCGAATTCGCTATAACTGCTACATGTGGTTTTAATGACATTGACAGAACTGACGTTTCTAGCTTTGAAAACTTGACAAATAAAAATAAAAATTGGGTGCGTTCCTTGACTCTAAAGTTTACAATTTGAACCATGCGCAGTTGTTATATAGGTCGGTTCTCTTCATGTTGTTTAGTCTTCCAAAACACCCCTCACATGCCCATTCCACTTTTTCCACTCGCGTCGCTCACAGCGTTGCTGTATTAAATCAGGTCTTTGGTCAGGGTAGGTTTTTTTCCCTTTAAATGTCCCTAAAATAAATAAACTGACCTGACCTGACCTGACCTGACCTGATTTAATGCAGCAACGCTGTGACTCCTGTGGAAGACTAAACAACAGAATTACCTTACTATTTGTCAATTACCTCCACTGCCTCAGGAGCCCCATTGGCACCGAGTCCAGGTCTCCACTTTCTACGGGACAGTGTTTTAATAGTTTAGTTACTAATAGTGTGAACCAACAGCAGCTGCTCGCGGGGTAGATTATTAGGGATTTAGCGTAGGCTAGAAATTAGTTTTTGAATTATTGCAGTCGTGATATACGATGATACCTGCCTAGATGGGTTGATGTAGCTCGTTTTAATTTAAAATATAAACAAGGCACTCCCGTGGAGCTGATTGTTTCACTATCCATTCTGGCCAACCTTAAACAACCCCTGTTAGGCAGAAAACCCTGCTACCGTGTTTGCCTCCGAAAATAAACCTCTGAACTTGATTTCTGACAGCTAGAGTGACAACTCTCCCTTAGCTAGCCGTTGTAGCCTAATCCACACTCAGGCTCACGATTTCGTGTGGCAAGGGGAATAATATTATAGTCGGGAATAAGCAACATTTCAATAATTCTTGTAAATTAACCGAGATAGGTAGATGTGAAGATGTGAAGTTGAGAACTCAATTCTTGAATATTGACAGTTTTAAAGAAATAGTTTGCTTAAAACAGAGACTAGGGCGTCATAGAAATGTTTTTTTTTCTTCAAAAGTACGGTTTGAATTTATACGAATGAAATTAACTTCAGTTTTCTGGTATTCTATCAAGGAAAAAAAAAACTAATGTTAATTTTATTCGTATAAATTCAAACCGTACCTAATTTTGAAAAAAACATTTCTATGACGCTCTAGTATCTGTTTGGAGCAAACTAATTGTACTGTCCTGTATTTATTTTGTAGTATTGTATTCTATAATCAATCAGCGGGTTACTGTCACTATGCCAATATAATTATTATTCATTGTTCAATCAGTCAGATATTCAACACATACATGTTGTCAAGATATTCTTTATTCGTTTAATAAATTGTTCTAATTCTAAATAAGTGTAATCCATGTTCATTTCCAATATTATTAGACACAACAAATATTGGCGACGAGGTGAAACAGAAGAATAATAAACTAGCTTATATCAATCAATATTTTTGTGCCAAATCGAAATGGATGCCGAACAGTTTGCTCAACTAATTGCCGTTTTCAAAAATCAGCAGCAACGGTTAATTGATACCCTCACTCAGAACGTAACCGCGAGACAGACAGGCAGAGCTCAAGACCCTCAACAAAACGTAAGTGCGTCAGCATTTTTACCAACTTTCGAAAATTTCAATGGATCAAAAGAAAACTTCAAGACTTACAGAGCCAGATTCGAAAACTACGTAACAATGAAAGGCGTCTTTAACGACAAAGAATTATGTAGTCAAATGTTACTTAATTCAATTGGCTCAAGTCTTTACCAGCTAATAGTATCATTGGTAGCCCCAAAATTACCTTCAGAATTGACCTACATACAAATTATCAACACTCTTGAAAAACATTTATGTCCAAAAAGGAACATATTAGTTGCACAGCATCGATTTTTCTCGCATTACCAGCAGGAAAGTCAAACAATAGCTGATTATGTTGCGATATTGCGCAAGGAGATTTCAGATTGTGAATTCAACTGCCCAAAGGAGGAATGCAAGACCAGTATTGCCGACACATTCTTGAGGGCCCAATTTATCCGGGGACTACGTGACAATTCCATTCGGGAACAACTGCTGCAGTCTGAAAAATCTAAATTTGACGAGATCCTCGAAAAAGCCCTGGTATTGGAAGCGTCAAAAATTGATAGCCGAGAACTTTCCAACCACCAGCCTGCATCAACGGTATCGCTGGGAGGAAGTGATGTCAATAAAATTGATAGCAGATATCGATCTCGCTCAGCAAATCGCAACCAAGATCAATACAATGCACGGAATAGAAGTAAATCAGCCCAGAGATCTCATTCGAAATCGGGTCCACGTCTCAACTATAAACATTTGGGGATAGATAATTGTTGTCTTCGTTGTGGTCGGGATAACCACCAGACGAAGGACTGCCGAATCGACCGCACTAGGTTACATTGTGAATCTTGCAAAAAAGGAGGCCATGTGTCACGAGTCTGTATCTCCACTCTAATGCGACACAAATCGAAGAAAAATTTTAGTAACCGAAGCAATCACCAAAACACAAACCAAATCGATATGACGACATTTCGTGATCTAGAGGGTGTCAACAAAATAGTCGATATATTCCAAAAACCATGTCAAGAGTCGAATAAATATGTTGTTGACGTGAAGATTGAAGGCAAGGTTCAAAAATTCGAAGTGGATTCAGGAGCTGGACTAACTCTTCTCCCTGAACGAGATTTTCTAAAACTAGACCTCAATATAGAACTACAGCCTACGGATATCAAGTTCCGGTCATACGCTGCTGTAATTTTTGAGCCACTGGGAGTTGCGGAAGTTTCCGTCGAATATCGTGATCAAAAGTCTAAGGAGCTTTTGTTCGTAGTACCAAGTAATTTCTCGCCTCTCCTGGGTAGAACATGGATACGACGTCTGAAAATCAGCCTACAAGATATTGATCAACAGCCTTCAAACTTTGCTAATCCGCTAGTTAATTCAGTTGATTCAGTCACAGACATAGTTAGAGAATTTGCTGAAATATTTGAACCAAAAGTTGGATGCGTGCCAGGATTCACTTGTTCTCTACAGCTGCGCCCAAATTCAAAACCTGTTTTCATCAAGGAGCGTAATGTTCCCTATGCTCTTCTGGATAAGGTGAATTCTGAATTAGACAACCTAGAAAATTCAGGAATCATTTCAAAAGTCGAAACAAGTGACTGGGGATCACCACTCGTAATTGTTCCTAAACCAGATGGTTCATTACGATTATGTGTTGATTACAAAATAGCGGTTAACAAGCAACTCAGATCCGCACATCATCCAATTAGACGCATCGACGACATACTAAATAATCTTCGAAATTCGTCGTACTTCTGTCATTTAGACCTGTACAAAGCATATCTGCACATTCAAGTAGACAAAGAAAGCAGGGAAATCCAAACCATATCAACACATAGAGGCACCTACCAGATGAACAGGCTTTCTTTCGGCATAAAAACTGCCCCAAGCGAGTTTAATCGCATATTGGATCAGATTCTTTCAAATTTGGATGGGACAATGTCATACTATGACGACATTATCATTCATGGTCCCACTCTTGAAGAATGCAGACATCGCCTTATTGCATGTCTCAGAAGACTAAACAAATTTAACTTACATCTGAATAAATCAAAATGCTCATTTTTCAAAACCGAAGTTCGATACCTAGGCTATCGTATCAGCCATAATAAAATTCTCAAATGCCCTGAAAAAATGGAAGCTGTAGCGAAGATGCCGGAACCGAAAAATCGTGAAGAATTGCAACGGTTTCTAGGAATGATAACCTATTATTCCAAATTCATTCCTAATTTATCAACAGTTACATACCCACTGCGTCAATTACTTCAACAAGGGAGACAGTGGCTGTGGACGAAGTCGTGTAAAAAAGCATTCGAAGAACTTAAAGCCGAAATCATTAGCGACAGAGTGCTGATGCCATACAACCCGTCAATTCCTGTGTCATTAGCTTGTGATGCTAGTCCAACTGGTATTGCCGGTGTACTTTCCCACGTAATTGACGATAAGGAACATCCTATTGCTTTTATTTCAAGATCACTTACAAAAGCAGAACAGAACTACTCTCAACTAGATCGAGAAGCCCTTGCAATCATTTTTTCAATCACGAAATTCTATATGTACCTTGCAGGATCATCATTTACTTTAATTACTGATAATCAACCTCTCACCAGGATTTTTCACCCTGATACAAAGCTTCCTTCATTCACATCAGCTAGACTGCTTCGATATGCCACATTTCTTCAAGAATTTGACTACAAGGTCGTACACCGGAAAGCAGAAGAACATGCTCATGTCGATTGCCTCTCTCGAGCAACAAATTTGAAATCAAGTATGTCAACGGAAATGGTTTTAAGCCTCGAAGTCCAGACACTTCAAGACCAAACGATTAATCAGATTTCATCTGATGTAATTTCAAGTTCGATAATCGCGGAAGAAACAACAAAAGATCCTAATTTATCAACACTATATCAAGAACTCATCTCCGGAGAAGTTCGAGATCCAGAATACAGCACATCGAATGGTATTATTTTCAAAAACAATCGTGTTTTTATTCCTGCTGCCCTCCAGGACAAAGTTTTACAAGAACTTCAGCGTACGCACGTTGGTATCGTAAAAATGAAACAGCTTGCAAGAAGACACTGTTTCTGGAAAACCATCGATAAAGATATTGAAAGAATGGTAAAAAAAACTGCAGAGAATGTGCGCTTACCCAAAAGAGTCCCGCGAAAGTACCAGTTCACCAGTGGGACGAGCCGCAAAGTAATTTCGAAAGGGTGCATATTGACCACGCTGGACCATTTCAAAACTATTATTTTCTAGTCCTCGTAGATTCAAAGTCAAAATGGGCAGAAGTAAAAATTTTAAAAGAAGCACCAACTTCATCAAACACAATAGAGCTACTTACAGACATTTTCTGCACACACGGATTTCCAGAAATTATAGTCATGGATAACGCTACTATTTTCCACAGCGAAATATTCAAAAAGTTTTGCACCAATAATGGAATCATTCAGAAGTTTACAGCTCCGGGACACCCAGCGACAAATGGATTAGCCGAGCGTTATATCCAAACTCTGAAATCAAAGTTGAATGCGATGACCAACCAACCTGGATTAATGAAAGACAAGGTGAGGGAAATATTATTTCGGTACCGTGCAACACCTCTTCACTGCGGTAAAACTCCTTCGGAGCTATATCTCAATCGCAACATTCGATGTCATCTTGATGTATTCAAGCCTTACCTTCAGAAAGACAAGAAAAGAGTCACATTCAACCTGCCACCATCTAGAAAGTTCAACGTTGGCAACAAAGTTCTTGCACGATGGTATTCGAATAACAAGGAGACCTGGAAGTTTGGAAAAATTATTCAGAAGTTTGGAAGACTGCATTACCAAGTGCAACTAGAGAATGGATACTGCTTAAAGCGTCATGCAGACCAGCTGCGAAAAACTGAAGTAGACCTGCTGAATGAAGACCAGACGGAGAACGCTGAGCCAGAACAAGAGGTCAACACCCCTACAGGGGGCAGTCCATATTCAACTCCATTCATATCATCTTATAGACATATTCCAGAGCCTGAGCCCGTTGAGGCGGAAGAACCTCCAGTACCAGCACCTCAGGAAGAAATCGTTCGCCGTCACAATAGGAGACATCGCCTTCCAGAGCGTTTCAGGGATTATGTAATGTACAATAATTAATGTAACCCTATATTCTCTTTATAATAATAATTGTGTAGAATCTTATTATGTGGGGGAGACTGTACTGTCCTGTATTTATTTTGTAGTATTGTATTCTATAATCAATCAGCGGGTTACTGTCACTATGCCAATATAATTATTATTCATTGTTCAATCAGTCAGATATTTAACACATACATGTTGTCAAGATATTCTTTATTCGTTTAATAAATTGTTCTAATTCTAAATAAGTGTAATCCATGTTCATTTCCAATATTATTAGACACAACACTAATTTTTTAAAACTATCCATATTAAAGAGCTTGAGATCTCAACTTTACCTCTTCATATCGAGGCCAATTTACAACAATTTTTTCTAAACTATTTTTCTGTGCTTTTCTGCTGACCCCCAACAACATGATGAAGAGTGTTCTTGAAGAGAAATGTCTCTAATTTCATTTGTTTCTGTCTTGAAATAAGGCCGATCTGCCTTGATAAAAAAGATTAGGGACAGTCTGTGTTAAAGCTTCTGTAAGATTCCAACGTAATCGTCCTTCTATGGGCAGAAGCGATCAGTCAAGGCGTTAATACTCGTACTTGAACATATCGATACCGCAATTTTTTTTTAACTTTAAAATATTTGCATCCCTGGCTTGGTGATGGGAAGCAGTTTCAAGTGCACATCTCTTGTATGTAAAAAAACAATCTAATATTGGTTAACGAACAAAGAACGTGAGTGTGTTATATCATAATGCATTTATCAAAATTTTACTTTGAGTTTTCTAAAAGTAATGGTATAGTAAGTGTCGAGGAAATAATGGACCAACCCATTACTAATATTTTGATAAACTTTTAATATATCTATGTTTATAAAATTATCAATAATTAATTGTGAATAGTATTCAAACACATAATCTGTGAAAATTTCATAAAAATTCCATGAACGACATCATTTTACACTTTTTTTAGTTGCAGAAAGGTGTCTGTAGCTATACAGGGGTGCGTTCATAAAGGTCGCACAGTGTCACACTGGCATCACAGTATCGCGCAAAACCGTTCATAAAATCGACCGGGTGTTTGTCGCTCTATAAACTGTCGTTCATAAATTACGCCAATACGATCACTCGAGCGCTTCAGAATCGCCGTTTCCCACACACCGGCGATAAACGCTCGACATGCGCATTGGGAACGTATCGTAATCGAATCGAATCGTAATCGTGATTCGTCGCAATCGTAAAGAAAAATACTCAAGTCAAGTGACGTAAGAAAATAAAGTTGGACTATTTTTTTCTTAATTTAAATTTTGAATTCCTGCTGGTTGTTTTGTTTGATCAAAAAAGGGTAGGTAGGTTTGTGGTAAGGTGCATAAAAGTAGTAGGTAAGTTAAACGCATCGATAAAATTGGTACAGCATACAAGTAATGGCCGATATTATCATTAGCGCGGAGAACTACCGAGTTATCACTTCTTATCACACTGGAAAATGGTGATGATTTACAATTATTCAGGTTATTTGTTTTGTTAATAGTAATACTATTACCATTACCTATCGATGGCGAATAGCAACGTTATGGAACACGTTTGTTTACCTTCAAACTTTATTTTTTCTTTCATTATCTATTTATTAAGTATTATTTATTGGTTATGTTCTGTTCATTCGCCCAGAGAGTCGTTCCAAAATTTAAACTCACTCTGAGCACACTCGCTGACACAATCGCATCGCTCTGACGTAAATCACTCCAACAGGAGACTACATAAATGAACCAGACTTACTAACAGACAAATTAACAAGTTTTATTATTTATTCTATAAACTTCATTAGCATTGTGGCATAGGAGTAGGTTGCTTTCCATGTCTAAAACATAATCATAATCATTAGAATTACGGACAAACTTTTTTGTATAGGTACAGTCGCGGCCACCCAAATGTAAACGCATTTTTGTTGTCATGGAAATTTCAGCCGAATTTTATCAAAATCAAAGTATAAGTCAGACTTTGTTCAGTATTGTTCAGTAGCGTCAATAAATATCTATTGTTAGCGACAGAGGAGGAAGAGGAAATATCGGCAGAACTGGCAACAAGCCCATCGCCGCCTCATCTCAAGTAGTGCCCGCAGCTGGCCTGCTGGATGCGATCGGGAGACGACGCGACCCAAGGACAAACAACACCAACACCATGACCATGATTCGGATACGCAAAATCCGGCATTCCATTCCAACCCGAACTGCGTGGCTGAATGCATCGCGACTTAATAATTAAATATTCAACACATCCTTTATCATATTAGAATAATCTCTTATTTAAATATTTGTTATTATACTTCGAATATAATTTTGATTTGGATTGAGTCTTGTTTTATTAGAAAAATAAACTCAATTAATACAATTCATATAAAAATAAAAACTTAATTAGTGAAAATTAAAATTCAAAATAATCACATTAAAGCTTAAACTATATTTTTTATTGACATCTATTTTATGCATCAATGATAGACATAATTATTATTTGATATATATTTTTGACGGCGCCTATGATTTAAAGTTCAAATTACTCCATTAAATTTTGTCGTTCACATTTGGGTGGCCGCAAAGTAAATTATACCCCTTCCTCACTTTTTACGTTAATTGCGACGAATGGATATTATTTTTGTAATACCTATATTAATATAAGTCTGACAACAAAAACGATTTCTCTGAAGAAATACAATTGACGCAGTAATAATAGATATGGGTGAGTTTCTAAATACACAACAATTGATCAAGAACGCCAACATACCGTTTATAAAAAAAATGTTGTTGGTAGTTCATCAGTTAATATTATTAAGATAAGTGTTAATAAAAAAAAAAAAAAATTCTTTTTATAAATTTTAACACCGTATAATTATATAAAACGAATCTTTTTTGGACATAAGTTTAGAAACCAAAAATACTGCATTTGATTTTCCCTGCCATTCCCAAATGTATTTCTTAAAAGGTGATTTCTATCAAGCGACTATACCTCAGTCGGCCAAAAGATGTAGTAATAAATGTGCGCGGTAAGTTTACATTCCAGGTAGGCTGACCTTATACACAAGAATTATATACACAAACCTTAGAATGCCCTTCTCATTGGTTTACCGGAACCAGGTAACCAATAAATAAACTATCTGCCTACACACTGAGAAAATTATCGTTCGTTAATATTATAAAATGTTACGAATGGTCTTTTGTTAAACAATACTAAGGTTCGTCGTTACAAAGTATCCTCATTTATTGTATTAAAGAATATGTTTACATTAATTCATGTAAAATTTTCGTCACCCAGATGAATTCATCGTCAGTTAAACGAATGTATTCATTAGTGCAGTGAACAAGTTCATCAATTTTTATGAACAATTTTTTCATTGTGACTATGAACAAAATTATCGAACGATGAACAAGCCTCATTGAACAATAATTCGCAATTCATTGTAAATACGAAACACCTTAATAACTTAACGAAAAAAATTCATTGCATTAACGAATCCAACACGTTGCCCAATAAACTAAAAATTAATAAAATATTTTTATAGAATAATGAAACATATTCGTTGTGCCAATGAACCCTAATCGGGAATACGTGAATATAACGAATCTGTTCATTGTCTTGACGTACAACTTTGTTGGGTTTTATAAATTTTTCTGAGATGGGTCATCCACTGGCGGTGGCGACTACTAGATGAGTCTCTATCAGATAGCCTGCAGTTGTTAGGTAGGTACTCTACGTCGGTTCAGTTTTCACAGTATTCCAGTACACATTCGTCAAGAACCGACTCGTTTCTAAGATTTTGCTTGCCCACTTTTTTGATAAATAGGTACAGTGTACTGATGATATTACAAAATAATAATAGATATACTCGTATTACCTACCTACCTATACGTAAAATAATTAGAGAAACCAAGTAGTTCGTGTTTAGTTCCCTTAACTATCTGTTCCAATAAAGGTAAGTGCAGTTTAACTTGTAATTTTAGCTTCCATACATGACTCCAATTTAAGATCCTTAAATTTTCAGAACCTGCGAAGAGGATGCAGAAGTTTGTCTGCGTGCCCTAAAATTTGACAATTTAACTTCCGAAGAATTTGACAACACATGGAAAGCCTGCGTAGTCAATATCGCCTTAAAGACTTAAGGACATTGGAAAACACTGGGGTCATACTTGAAAAATGGCATTTTTATAAACAGCCTAATGGCTACTGGCTGGTGGGTTTTTTATATTATTAACTAATTTTATGCATCTTTAATTTATTTTTATGTTTTTATGTGCAGGTTCGAAAATTGCGCCTATGTTATGGTGTCTTCACGGTTACTTTGTGCCTACGAACAAATTCGTTTCCAAGGATGATGCAGAAAAAAAAGGTGACAAGATTTACCATGAATAAGGACTCTCAGATTACCCCCTGAATTAGTACCAACACCATGTATGTTCAATATACCGTGTGACAAGTTTCAAAGCAGAACATAGGCGAATAGCATGGGAAATCACAGATTTGCAGTTTATTTCTCACCACTTTTATCTACAAGAACGGTAATGGTGTCTGTCGAAAGAGAATTGTTTTCTGAGCAGTCTACTTTTATAACCGCACGATGTCGCAAACACCTTGGTTTGGCTATCGATCGCGCATCGATACCTCTTGCTGGTTTAGGTCAAACAGCCATTACTTCCTCTCACGGGCGTACTAACTGTCAAATTCGTCCGATCGGTTCGCCAGAGCAGGTTTGTAAGATTTCTGCAATTGTGCTTCCAACGATTTGTTCTAATCTTCCGGCCGTGCCTCTACCACACACAAGGTCGTTTGAAAATTTACCGTTAGCTGATCCTCATTGGAATGTCCCATCGTCGGTGGACATGCTTTTGGGAGCTGATATATTTGCTCATATTGTTCGTGGTGGTTTTATTGCTGGTGATACTGATCATCCAGCAGCCATGAATACTATCTTTGGCTGGGCATTATTTGTAAATATTTCTTGTACCAGTCCATCTCCAACGAGGTCCTTCTTCGTCATGACAAATCCTTCGCTTGATGATACCTTAAAGGCCTTTTGGAACGTTGAAGAAGTTCCCAACGTCGTTAGCAAATCTCCAGAGGATCAGAGTTGCGAATCGTCTTTTGTTAATGATCATTATCGTAACCAATCAGGTCGGTTTTGTGTATCCTTGCCATTCAAGGAACCAAATTCGTTGCCTTCATTCCTTGATTCTGAGAAAATCGCGGACAATCGTCTCCGTACTCTTGAACGTCGCTTATCCAAGGATTCGGCGCTTCGTGACAAATATAATGAATTTCTGTCGGAATACATCGCATCTGGGCACATGTCTCTTTTAACGTCAACCCCGTCAGATTCGAATTGCTATTACATTCCCCATCACTGCGTCTTCAAGGGTGAGGGAATCTCTTCAAAGATTCGAGTGGTGTTTGATGCGTCGGCTAAAGCGTCAAATAATGTTTCACTTAACGATGCATTGTTTGTCGGGCCTAAACTTCAAAATGACATTTCTGTTATTTTACTTCGTTTTCGTCTTCATGAATATGTGTTCACCTGTGATATACGACAGATGTACCGTCAAATTTTGGTGACAGAAGCCCATCAATCGTTTCAATTAATTCGGTGGCGTTCGTCGCCCGAAGACCCTATTGACACATATCGTTTGAACACTGTCACTTATGGAGTGTCCAGCTCTCCTTTTCTCGCTATTCGTTGTCTTTTGCAACTAGCGCAAGAGGGCGAACAAGATTTCCCACTTGCCGCGCATGCGATTCGTAATGCATTGTACGTTGATGACTTTGCAACCGGGGCAGACGATCTTCAGACTGCCTCAGAGTTGAAGAGGCAACTCATTGGTTTATTGAAAGGGGGTCAATTCGAACTTCGAAAATGGGCTTCGAATCATCCTGACCTTTTACTTGGACTACCTGCTGAGCATTGTCAAATTCATGCATCATCGTTTGATTCTGACTCTGACACAATGCTTAAGATTCTTGGCTTGCTGTGGCAATCGTCTAGTGATTCTTTCTCATTCAGCGTTAAGCAGATTGAGTCACCATGTACAAAGCGATCTATTTTATCTGAAATTGCTCGCATATATGATCCTTTGGGATTCTTGTGTCCTATCACTTTTTTTGCGAAACGTCTCATTCAGCACTTGTGGTCTTTGGGATTAGACTGGGATTCTGAACCCCCGTCTGACGTCTGCGAACAATGGAAGCATTACAAATCGTCGCTTCCTGTCATATCTGAACTGAGCATTCCTCGCCGTTTGAGGCTTGTTTCATCGACATGCCAGCTTCACGGATTTTGTGACGCGTCTGAGTCTGGCATGGCAGCTGTTGTTTATTTTCGGTGTGTTGATCCAGAAGGGATGGTTCATGTGTCTTTTGTCATGGCCAAGTCCAAGGTCGCCCCGTTGAAGCGAATCTCTATTCCGCGCCTTGAACTATGCGCAGCGGTTTTGCTAGCCAAATTAATTGCTCATATCATTCAGAATTGTTCTGAAAGCGTCGTCATCGAGCAAATATTTGCATGGAGTGATTCGACAGTCACTCTTTCATGGATCCGTTCGTCTCCACATAAGTGGAAAACGTTTGTGGCTAATCGAGTCACATATGCTCAAGAAAGAGTTCCTCCCGATCGTTGGCATCATGTTCGGTCGGCTGAAAATCCAGCTGATCCAGCATCACGTGGTCTTTTTCCCCGCGAACTTTTAATAAGTTCTCTATGGTGGGCGGGGCCGCATTGGCTTACGGAATCTCCGGAAAATTGGCCTTTAAATTCATCGTCGTCCACTGATGTGGATATAAATGAAGAAGCTAGGGTTGTCGTGTTACACTCTCATGTCGTCACATCAGATATTGAGATTTTGCTAACTCGATTTTCCTCTCTACGCAAAATACAGGGCATTGTGGCTTACTGCCTGCGTTTTCTTCACAACGCTCGTCATAAGCCCAAAATTGTTGGTCCGTTGACAGATGCAAAATTACATCAGTCTTTGTTGTTAATCGTCAAGGCGGTTCAGGCAGCTATCTTTCAGCCAGAACTTGCCAAACTGCAAAGTGGACAGCCTTGTAGTAAATATCTGCAAAAATTGTCTCCCTTTATAGATAATGCGGGTATTCTTCGCGTCGGTGGTCGTCTGGCAAATTCGTCATTGCCATTTGATACCAAACACCCTGCTTTACTTCCAAGTCGTCATCGTTTGACTGAACTAATAATTTTGCAAGTTCACAATCGTCATCTGCATCCAGGGATTCAAACAACTATGTATCTGATACAACAGAATTTTTGGATTCTCGCCTTTCGTCAAACAATCCGTCATTATTTGAAAACGTGCAACCGTTGCTTTCGGGTTCATCCACGTTCTCTTACATCCCCCATGGGCAATTTGCCCTCGTTTCGTGTAAGTCAGGTTAAAGCTTTTAGTTGTGTAGGTGTGGATTACGGAGGTCCTTTTCCCATTTTGATGTCACGTCATCGAGGCGCTCGTACCCCAAAAGGCTTATTTGTGCTTGTTTGTTTGCGCTGCAACAAGGGCCATTCACGTCGAAGTCGCTTCAGACTTATCAAGCGAAACGTTCCTCGCTGCCCTTCGTCGATTTATCGCTAGACGAGGACGTTGCTCGTTTCTTTTCAGTGACTGTGGCACGAACTTTGTCGGTGCCCATCGTTTGCTCGTCGAATACATGAAATCCGCTGTGGAAGCAGAGTCCATCGAATGGCGCTTTAACCCACCTTCCTCGCCTCACTTCGGAGGGTTATTCGAAAGTGGAATTAAGTCTGTGAAAACTCATCTGGCCAGGGTCATTGGTCAACAAATCTTAACATATAATAATAATAATAATAATAATATAAGCCTTTATTATCACCATATTTTACATGTTACAAAAATATGTTGTCATCAGATGTCAAGGCGAAGTTCAGCATTTGTGCATAAGCACTGCTGCTCTACCACTTAACCTTGTATAGATAATTTCACCTTTTATACAAGAAAAAATTAAAAAATAACCAAAAAAGTAAATTAACTGTTCAAACCGTAGCAGTACCTAGCCCTAAGTAACTTTAAATTGGAATAGATATGGTACATAGCTAAGATCACACATGTCCAGCTCACTCCTGGCCAGAGAACAATAATTTCTTGTAGTGTCTCCTGAACACCCCAATTCCCCCCGCACACAGACCCGTCGGCAGATTGTTGTATACTAAAGTTATCTGATACGTAAAAGAACACTTAAATTTTTCCTTCCTATGCATAGGAGTAGTCAACTGATCTCTCAATCGGGTGCCTATAGAGTGAAAGTCAGATCCTTTTATAATTTTTTCATAAAGGTAGCTCGGAGTTTTAGTTGTTACTATTTTATGACACAGACACGCAAGATGCAGCCTCCTCCTGTTACTCATATTAAGCCATCCTGTCGGTCTCAGCTTGTGCGAGATTCTTTGAAATTTTCTAATTCCATAAATGAACCTCAGGCACGAGTTCTGCACCCGCTGTAGTCTCACAGTATCACTCCTGCTTAGACATGGACCATAAAGAGTATCTGCAAAATTTTGCCGGGATAGTACCAGCGTTTCACACAGGTTCTTTTTCAACCCGACCGACAGAGTCTGCCTGTGAGGGTAGAGAACCCTTAAGGTGGCATAAGATGATCGAATCAATTCATTCACATATAGATTAAACCTTAGATCCGAATCAAGTGTCACCCCCAGATTCTTCACCGAGTCCCACACCGCCACAAGCTGGCCACCCACTTTAATCTTAAGAGTCGGTAAACAAGCTTCCCTAAGCTTTTCACTACCAAATAAGATTGCCGATGTCTTACTAGCATTTACTAAAAGTGAATGAGTCTTCGAATACTCCAGCACGCTCGAGATATCACTGTTCAGCCGTGCTACAGCCGCCGCACCCTCATTAGGCGGAAAGGAAAGATACAGCTGAGTGTCATCCGCGTACTGGTGACACCTGGAATACTTCAGCGCCGAAGAAAGGTTAATTGTATATAGGGTAAAAATAAGCGGTCCCAAGATCGAACCCTGTGGGACTCCTCTATTCAATGTTATAGGCCTCGACACCACCTCACCCATGGTTACAATCTGCACCCTGTCCCTAAGATATCCAGTCAGCAACCTCACCGACATATCATCAAAGTTCAAATATGATAAAATGGACGAAAAAATGTCATGATCTACGGTGTCGAAGGCCTTACTGTAGTCCAGCATCACCAACAGAGTTAGATTATTAATGTCTATAGCCCTCAAGATATCATCTGTTACATTAATTAGAGCGGTAGCACAGCTATAGCCAGGCCTAAATCCCGACTGACATCTCGGATACATGCCATAACTCTCAGCGAACTCCCGCATTTGGGACTCCATCACTTTCTCAAGTATCTTTGACATCACGGGTAACAAGCTTATTGGACGCAAATCCTTAGGTGTTTCCGGTTTTTTGATTTTTGGAAAAGGTCTCACAGTGGCTACCTTCCAAGCCTCAGGAAAAACACCCTCAGTCAAGCAGAAATTCACCACATGTCGTAGGTAAGGCAAAATATGTGGGCAGCACAGCTTGACCATATACAGACTCAGAGCATCATGTCCACCAGCCGTAGACCTAATCTCGTTAATAACTTTAGATATCAAGTTCTCATCTACTTCAACAAAGCGAAACTCTGGAATGCCTTCCCTTAGTTTATTGTTTTTATAGAAGGCTATAGTTTCAGCAGTGTTAACAGTCACGCTTGGGATAGAGCTAACAAACGCTCTGTTAACTTCATCAGGATCACCAACCTGTGGGGGTATCTCAATCCGGGGCCTGGAGTATATTTCATATTTTCTGAGTCTATTCCATAACAATTTTGTGTCCCTTGTTTCAAGATTTTTCTCAAAAAATGCTCTTTTTTCGTTCCTGATAGCCTGAGTAGTAAAATTTCGCAATTGTTTGTAATATTCCCACGTCACAGACGTCCTGTTAGCTCGAAAATTGTTAAGCGCTCTATTTTTCAAAGAGATTAAATGTCTAACATTCTCTGTTAACCAAGGGGCAGGTTTCTTTGTGAATTTCTTGGTAATATATGGGGCGTGGACATCGAATACATCTGTAATTCGTGAAGTCAGATAATCCACCTTATCATTGACGTTGTTCATATCAAATATATTAAAAAATGGGATCTGTTGAAGATCCGAAGTAAACTCGGCCAAACAGAAATTTCTGTAGCTTCGATACGTTGAATATCTCATCGCTTTCCTCCTTCTGCCACCACACACCGACATAGTGCAATATATTAGCAAATGATCGGCGAAGTGAGCATCCATAACCCCTTTATCTATTACACTACATGATTCAGATATTATGATATGATCCACAAGAGTAGCCGTATTCTGAGTGACCCTGGTAGGAGAATCAATAATCTGATTGAGGGTGAAACTCGAAAAAATTGCATTAAGCTTTATAGTCGCCAGGTGACTGTCATCCATTAAGTCAATGTTTAGATCTCCCACGATTATCAACCTATCACATCGCAGTACGACCGAAGAGAGTGCGTCCTCAAATCCAAGTAAAAAACTATCGTAATCAGCATCAGACGAAGGTCGGTACAACACTCCCAGAACAATTATTTCTCTTCCTACTTTTATCTCAACCCAAAGCTGTTCAATCGCTTCCGAGCAGGTCAACCTAGATGTCGAAATTCTATCTGAAATGTAAAAAGCTACCCCGCCCCCCCTCGATCGCCTATCGCCTCGAAACAAGTTGAAGCCTGGAATTCTTAGTACCCGATCCGATATATCAGCAGAAAACCAAGTTTCAGTGACACCCATCACATCCACGCCAGCAGTCACTACATATTCCCTGAGTAAGTCCATTTTCGGCAACAGGGAGCGAGCATTCACATGTGCAATCCTTAAATTAACTGATTCCATGGTCGTCACATTACGTGTATCTCTCTAATTACCTATAAACAATATACCCAAAAAATACCCACAATAAATTATTTCGTAACAAGTTGTTCAAGCAAATATCAGCAATGCAGCAGTAGGTACTCGAAATGAACAACAATATAAGTACGTCTATCTCAACAAATACCTTTCAATAAATAAACCTAACAATAAATAATATACGCAAAAAATACCCCCAATAGATAATTATTTCCTAACCAGTTAGTTATTCTAGTTTTTCAACAAGTTATAACAAGTTATTCAAGCAAATCCCAACAATTCAGCAGTGGGTACTCGAAATTAACAATAATATAAGTACGTCGTGTATCTCAACAAATACCTATCAAAAAAAAAAAAAAAATCCTTACAAAAAATACAGCACCTAAAAATATCCCCAATAAATATAATAGTTATTTCCCAACAAGTTATTCAAACAAATCTCAAAAGAGCGGCACTACTCGAAATGAAGTACAATATAAGTACAGAATTAGTATCTCCCTGTGTAGGTATATTGTCGCGATTTACAAATCTCGAAATTTATATCTACCAAATTTACTAATTTATAACAATTTATCAAAAATTTATCAAATTTGTAGCCTCAAGTATAAATATCTTCAACCTACAAGCATTTAGGTACCCACCCAATAAAATTAAAAATAAACAATATTCATTTTCATGCTGGATGTTTCAATTAAATAGATATTTAATTCCCTAACTGCTAATCACCTGAAATTGATAACTTCGGAATTTCACTAGTGGACCTTATCATCATCACTTTATTATTATATTTCAGAAAAACATTTCCATTTTTAACCCACGTTTGCCTCTTGCCATGGATTTCACAAACTTCCTTGAATAATTTGTATCTGGTTGCTGTCAAGTCTTCTGCTATTGTAATATTTGTACCCTTTAGAAGTTTTCTTGATCTGATAATATTCCCATGATTATTTTCGTTATCTAAAGTTAATAGTACTGTCCTGATTTGATTTTCAGAGTATTTTCCAATGCGTTTACAGAAAACAAAAGACTCCTTTGGGATATTTAACTTTAATTGATTTTGTATTAGTTGCTGCACTTTATCCTCTGTATTTTCATTTCTTGTTTCAGGAATTCCAAATATACGAAAATTATTTTTCTTAGCGAGTTGTTCCATTTTGTCCACCTTTTTCTGTAGTATTTCATTATTTTTAACTAATTCCTCTATCCTTCTCTCATGGCGATTGATTCCTTCGTTTATCTCTCCTATATTGATTTTTTCTAAAATTCTGTCAACAATATTCGTTATAAATCCATCATTGAACACAGTTTGTTTTATAGATTTTTCAATCAATTCCATGATATCTTTAACTTGAGATTGTGTAAAAGGCATGTTTTCTAACTAATTATTTTACACTAGTTCACTACTGACACCACTAAGGATCCACTATTATATTACTTTAATTTGCAAATTTCAGTATCAACCGGTGTTTATTTCATTTAACTGAGGAGAAACACCCAGGCACGTACGCACTACTCGGTGGTCGCCATTCGAATGTCATTCGAATGAGGAACTCAACACTCTTCTTGTTCAAGTCGAAGCGGTGTTGAATTCGCGTCCGTTATGTGGTGTCAGCACTGATCCTAATGACCTAACCGTTCTCACACCCGGTCATTTTCTTACTCTTGAAACCCTAACAGCACCACCTGATCCAGATATATCCCATTTGAAACTTTCTCGTCTGTCTCGTTGGCAATTAGTGCAACGTTTGCACTATGATTTTTGGAAACGGTGGAAGAACGAATATCTTCATACGTTCTATCAACGTGGTAAATGGAGTAAGACCAAGACATTTGATGTTGCAGATGTCGGGACATTGGTACTGATCAAGGATGAACTTGCCCCTCCCCTTCAGTGGAGGCTTCGCAGAATTGTTCACCTTCATTTTGGGTCAGACAAAATTGCTCGAGTCGCTACACTTCAAACGAAAACCGGGCTCCTTAAGAGACCCCTCGTTAAGTTGTGTCCTTTACCGTCACAATAAGCAAGACACAACACATGTAAATAGTTAGAATTCTAACTTCATTCTTTCTTTTTTTTTTTTTCTTCTTCTCTTCTCATCAGAAAATTACTTTATTTTATAGTAATTTTGGTGGGCGGTATGTTTCATGTTCATTTTTAAAAAAATCCTTGCCGCCTTCCTTTTTACCCCGTCCCTTGGTTCGACCTATAACGTCTATGCGCAAGGGTACAGGTGTCGTCACCGTCGCGAGACCGGGCGGCAGTAAGTAGAAAAAAACGAGTCGTCACGGTGGTCAGAGTGAAAAATATATTCGTATTGTGAACATCTTCACTGTTCGTCGTGTCCTGTCTTCGCCCCTTCAGAAGCAGAAAAATACATGCCGGGCCCGTGCGAAGCTGTCTACCACATCGAACAACGAGATTATTATTGGATTTAATCAATCAACTGGTTATGGTATTTAGACTCATCACCTAACGTCGTTAAAAAGGTAGGTCAACCATTTTCCATTGTTATTTTCTTCCCGTCGATTAATTCGTTAATAATCCCATCCGTTCAAATTTATGCTCCATGAACAATCTTCGTTCACATATCAAAGCCTACATTCTGGGCAATGTATCTTGTAGAATACATAATTTTCAACCGCGAATAGGGATAGATCTTTATCATTTATAATCAAATAAATTGATGTAATATACAGGGTGTTAAGAAAATGACGGATAAACTCTTCAGTACATTGTAGGGGACACTCAGTAGAGTACGGGAAAAATAATTAAAAAAATTCTGGTCTTCAATTTGGCGAGATAAAAAATGCCAAAGTTAATATTTTACTATCTTTGTTTTTCGTTATTTGCAAAAACCAGATGATTGTACAGATATAAAAAGGGTACCTTAATCGTTATCAATTGAAAAATAGTATATTATGCAACGAGCTTATAATGAAGGCTATTAATACGCGAGTATGATGGTTAAGATACGAGCCGTAGGCGAGTGTCTTAACCATCATAAGAGCGTATTAATAGCCATTATCTGCGAGTTCCATACACTATTTTTTCTACGACCCTTTTTTATTTCATAGAAAAGACTAAAAAATTATATATTTTAACAATGACCCATGTACAATTGCGGATCATTGAGTTTAAGATAGGTTGCTATTTGCTTACGCATATTAGGTACCAAATTCTCTCTTCGTTGCTAAGATTATTCTGCTGAGACATGTTTTAGTATCAAGTTTAAAGGGCACTACTCACTGCTGCGTAATTTTTATTATGCGAAGTTCGAATTCCGAATTTTACGCTTCGATTTTGAGATTAATTAATAATTTTAATAACTGACAGCCATTAATTACGATATTGTATGACTGCGCAACGCGGGTCGCAGCGTTGCCGCTTTGAATACTATATCACGGAGCGCTACGAATGATATAATACTTTATCTTCCCATCTTTTACACGATATACCTACTTATCAAATTAATTAAGGTAACATAAAATCTTGATAAATTTTCTTTGAATGTTACTTATGTTCTAAATTAAATAAACGTCCAGAATTTTTTTTCAGAAATACAGAACTTATATCACAAGGCAATTTTTGTCGTGAGTATGACAACTCTGTGACTTCGGTTGGCTTACCGACCCGATCGTGAGCGAAAAGGAACCGATTCGATTGCAAATGCTCCTCTGCCATTGGATAGCTTGACCAGTGCTTTAATGAAAATTTGTATCTTAATGAGACCCATTAAAGCACTGGTGATTCATCTTTAATATGCATATTAAAGGTTGGGAGTAGAAAAAATTGCTTAAAATGTATCCCAGGCTTGGAAAATTTAATAAGATAATTTTTTTTTTCTTTTCTAAGATGCTGAAAAATGAATTTGGCAACAACGGTTTTGATACCTTAATTACCTACATTGTTAGAAATTAGACGAAATTACCAAATACCAGCAGTTATAGTGTTGAACGTTGCCAAATTTGTTGCTCAATATTTTGCTTATATCTTTTACAATGTAGCTCTGGATTTTTAAAAATTATTTTTCCCGTACTCTACTGAGTGTCCCCTAGAATGTACTGAAGAGTTTATCCGTCATTTTCTTAACACCCTGTATAAAGTATACATTGCTAAATCGATTTACAATAGGTGCATTACATAACATGAAGTGGAATTTAGTCAAATTTTGGTTTTCACACATGAAATGCAGAGGCTCTCTGATTTACGGTAGCCATCTTGGAAGAATAATGCTTTGATTGGTCTATTGAATCACGTGACTCGAAGAAACTCTGTGATTTGACAAGAATTATGTATCCTCTAGTATACCCTGCCAGTTTCTGCGGAAAAATTCAGTGTATACTTATGAAAAAAAATACTGAAGTTTGTGTATCTAGCAGGATACGTTGCCAAGAAGAGGGTTAAGAAATAGCAATTTTTCCGAAAATTTAAATAGGTTAAAAATTTTATATGCCTAGATCGAATACGTTATTAGTAGAAGTAACGCGACTTTAGGAAACTTTTTTTACGAAAATTCAACGTATATTTCAGTAAGGGCTGAATTTCTCAAAAATATAGTTTCAGATTTTCCATAAGCATGAAATTGCGCAACTTTTCTTCAATTTAAACGACCTCGTACCTCCGACATCCCCATGTATCACGTGTTTTCTCGGACATCCTGTATTTATAATACCAACTGGAAGATGGGAGTTATTCTTCACATTCTGTTTAACTCTTACATTAATTTGGATAATTATTCTCTTTCATATTCTAATGTGTACAAACTAGTTTGAATTTAATAAATATGATGTACGTCCGATTTTGATAATTCCTCAAAGACAATTCAACAGAAAATAATAATATCGGTCTAGTTCAGTGAAGTATAATCAATCAGCTTGGGCGATTTTTTTGTTCATAGTTTACTTACCATGAATGAAATGCATCAAATGCATAAAACTTCCAATTTCTGCGGGAATAAAAATGCAACACTTCAAAACTGCTTTAACATACAATTTCCATGTTACTTCCTCGAGTCGAGTATTTCTTGGCCATAACGAGAATAATTTCAGTTCACGAAAAACAGATGAAAAACCCCTGGGGTACAGAGCTTCGTCAGAAATCATTTCAGCCTCCTAAAATATATGGGTGTCCTGTTTTACTGTAAATGCTTAGTAGCTGATGTCATCTGAATGTTTGCGTTCACGTGTACGGCAGCGGAAAAAAGAAAAGCAAAAATAGCTTTAAACGATAGTCAAGTCAACGCAAATATTCATTTGGATTATTATAATCCGAAATCTAATAAGGCTTACTTTACCATTTTATTATTACACAGTTTTTGGATGACTTCTACACTAGGTGGAGTGTTGCAAGTGATCACTTGTGAAATTAGTTCTTCAAATTGGATTTCGTTGAAGAACGTTTCAAGGTCCAAGGCAAACTGAGCTTTTTAAACCCAAATATTCAGGAACTAAAATCATGAGATAGTCGATTTATGTCTAGAAGTGCAAGTGACCCTGATATTGTGCCCATTAGTCCTTAATATTTATTATCCATTAATGTGATCTTAATTTTTAATCAGCAGTCATCATTAGTAGGTATAAGTAAAAAATTAATATGATCCACGTATAACTACTACGTTGGAGTAAATAAGAAATTAGCTGATTAGGGACAACCGATGAAGCCTTGACAGAGACAAAACAAGAGTCGGCACCGATTCCAGAGGCGTATCAGATGCTTAAAAATTATATACACTATGTGTTACGTATAAGTTGGAGTCATATGGAAATCTTTTTTATTATCCATTTTACGATCTGGGTTTAGGTCTGAAATTTAAAATTGAATAGTTAGATATAAAATGAAATTGTCAGACATCAATTTTTTTTTGTCACATACGAGGTATGTCCTCTACTCTACTCGATGGCACAATTTACATTTTTGGACATACCTCGTATAAGACTGCAAAAATTTGATTCCTTCATTTTCCATTTGTGCATTCAAATGGTAAATGAAGATTGACGTTTATACTATATGATAGCTGAATACTTCTACTTTCCAAATCCGTTTGATAAATTCGAATCGGACGACCTCCAGTTTTTCTTTTATAAGCAAAAAAAAAAACAAAATATGCGATTTTTTGCACTAACGTCGTAATAAAAAAAAAATGATAAACTCTAGTCGAAAACTGTTCAATTAGGATCTGGGGAGTATTAAAATATGTACAGATCATTAAAACTGTCATGCAGCGTCCGCTTTAAGGAATAGCAGTGCGTTATGACTTTTATCATTAAAGCAGAGCATTCAGAGACTCGGGCCCGAGCTCAGGCCGAATATCAAGAAATGTTAAGTAGGTAGGTATGTTTTCGTTTTTCATTTTTTGGTTGATGAGCGCGATTTTTTCTCTGCGCTTCCATGAAAGGAGTAATATAAAATTATAAAACAGACCATAATAAAAATCTTGGTGGTTAGAACATATAAACATATATTATACGAAAATACATTTATGCATTCTTAACAAGTACATCAAGACACACTTTATCGGGTAATATAACATTTATTTGTTCTAATATTTTCTTACCCTATAACATTTTACTTTCATTTTGTCGTGCAATGAGATAATTTTTAATCCTATTTCTTAATTACTATCTGAACAATGCAGTTTAATTTAATTAATCAGAATACTATAAAATACTTCAAACAAATACTTACACCGTATGAGGCTTTAACGGCGCATTTCTTCAACGGTATTTTGCTTAAAGTGGAGACTACGGCCTCTACTTTCAAATATCATAGAAATTTCGTTTTCAAAAGCACCGTTTAAATTTATGTAAATGAAATTAACGGCAGTTACCTGGTATTCCACCAGTGAAATTAACTTCAGTTTTTTTTTCATAGGTGGAATACCAGAAAACTAAAGTTAATTTGGTTTCATATGAATTTAAACAGTGCTTTAAAAAAAAACTATGATATTCGGAAAAAGAGGCCGTGGTCTCTATTTTAAGCAAACAAATTATTTAAAACTGTAAATATTAAAGAAGCTGAGTTCTCATCTTTACCTCTTCATATAATTTCGATCAATTTACAAAAAAATTATTTTTACTATTTTTCCTTTGCTACACGAATTGCCCCCTAAAATGCACCGTTGAGGAAATGCACCATTAAAGGCTCACCCTGTACAGTACCTATAAAATGTTTCTAGACAAAAGTAAAAATACATAAAACAATATAAGCAGATATTATTATATAGGTACGACCAAACATATCGTTTGTGACTTAAAATTTTATGCATCAAATAATAAAAGTAATTTTTTTACAGAAACAAAATAACGGACACAAGATAATTTTTTTTTTCTTTCAAAAACTATTTATTTTCTAAAAGTCAACATTTTAGAAATGCTTTGGAATGAGGCATTTAAAACTAACATGCGTTTTTCTAATATGTTAGCTACATTATGTTAGGTATGTAGACAAATCCAGGAGGAATCATAGCTAGATATAGGGGTGATACGCATTAAGAGAGGACAATCTGCATGTTGTCATTTTGAAACGGGAATTAGCAAAGCGACAATAATTTGCAACCCGATTCAAGGCTTGTGTCACGACAAATTAATTAAAAATGGACCGGTTAGACAACATCGCGGGAAAGTAGTTCGTCTGGGATATCTATTATCCTCTCTTTTGCGTTTGCATGTGCTCGAATATTTTATCCCTGTCCACTTAATAAATCCTCTTCCTAGTATAATAAGTCAGCCAACAGGGTATAGTTTCGAGTATGTTTTATTTGCAGACTGGGAGAGGCACTGAAATTTAATTGCTTGATCAAAAATCTTATGGGAACATTTAACATCAACTGACAAATATCAGAATAATTGTAAATAGATAGGGATAGATGATAGGTTTTTTTTGTTAATTTTAACCAAGTAAATTAAATAGTAAAATGTTACTATACTTACCATAATTGGGTATATTTACCTAAAATACTCAAAAATGAAAGTATCGCACACCAAAATTTTGCCTTATTTTGATTGGGGATTACTTTTCATATTCATAATAAAGGGATTTCGATTTTTTTTCCCAAGTCAGCAGCCATATCCTTAATTTTCCTGGTTTATTGGATTTAAACGAAAAAATCTGCGAAATAAATTTTTCACAGTGAGTTAGGTATATGAGTGCGTACAAAATCGCTCAGCGGTTTTGATACCTTCGTTTTCCAAATAAATTTTTCTTGTGATTTTTGATGAGAGAATTTTGAAGGCTCATATCTCGAGATTGAAATTTTCGGTTAAATAGAACACCTCTATCAATAGGGTTGATGATTTGAGTACTTATTATTTTTTTAAATTATTGTTTTCTCTCCAACATTCGAGTCTGAGGCAAAATTTTTGAATTTGAGAAAAAAGAATGAGAGCATTGGTCGAAAAGATAACATCCAATTGGATTCTAGTTTTATTAGTTAAATGACACTTTAACTTAAGATTTAAAATGGTGATAATAGGTATTATTATTAGCCACAAGTTCCAAGAGGGAATTCGATAACTGGAAATTTTATCTTAATAAGACTTTCAAGGTCATATTATTAACATAATAAAATGAATTTGAGAAAAGTAAAGTTGGAAGGTTTGAAACTTTTGACAAACACTGCTGTCTCCAGAAGCAAGAGACTTATAAACCTTAATCCAATGAGAACATCTAACTTTGTAAGGCTTTATTGACAATTTTTTTATAATTTATAAATCTTTGAATATTAGGTATTTTCGATTAATGTAGTTAGATAGATAGATAGATATCTTTATTTACCATATTACTTATTTATGTATAGGTTAAACATTTTGGCACGTTAACACACTAACAAAATAAAATTAAATACAAAAGTTCAAATATACCTACCTATACATAATCAAAAAATAAAGCTATTGTATTAATCCAGGTATTAGAAAGAAGAATTATAGACTTTTGGCTTGAACAACAAGTTTCAAGGAAAGCAGCATAGAGAGCCATCTGATCGAAGATACGGACAACTGTTTCGATATCTTTACGGTCTCTTCAGCATGGCATATCGGTACCAGATGATCTATTGAAATACATATACATATCGTTATATGAAGTAGTTTTCTGTCTTCTTAGCAAAGACTTGAATTTTAATAAAAATTATAATAAATTCACCTATTATTATAACTTATTATTTTAAATGATCTAAAATAAATCATTTAAACATAAGTAATTAATGTTTGTTCTGACTTTCTTTATTTCATCGACAAAATTTTTGATCTGACATCTATGCTAAAATTTATAATGACCTTGAGAGTCTACTTAGATACAATTCCATGTATACATACAAATCTATCGATAAAAAAATACTCTAACATGGGAACTACCATTGAAATTAGCTATTTTGTGAGGGAAGATAAAGACAGGCCTCACACTTCTTAATTTGAATATGACATAATTTATATTTGTTTATTTGCTTATAGTAACTATAATTTAATATGTTATATATGTATATATTCACTTTATCTGATGGGTATTTATATTATATAAGTACCTATATATCACAGTCTTTTTTTTTGTAAAAAAACTAATTTAAAGCCATCACTTTCATGATTTAAATTTTGACATTGTTTCAGCCTACGCGGAAATTGAAAAAAAAATCGGGAAATTGTCCCGTTGCGATTGAAATTATTACCTAACAAGAAAATTGTCATTGGGAATAAAAACATTGAAAAATGACTTTTCTTGTTGAAGTTATTTTTTCTGCTGATCAATAATAATTAATGAAATATATTAATGTGAAATTAATCAGGATTTTAAATGAAAATTAATCACATTTTTATGTTTTCAAGAGTGGCAACATTGCTATTATCCCTATACATATGTATACCCACCTATACAATATAAGAAAATTAACTACACCCATAGAAATTGTTACCTATAGGTATTTTATATGATTCTGTGAGCATCATAAAGCCATTCAAGTTATACTCCATAGCCTTGCTCTGATTTTAATAAGTAGGTATACAATTTTTAGGTAAAACACTTTTAAACCTCTGTGGGTGTATATTATTTCTCTGTAACGTACCTATATTTCTTTACCAAAGTTCTTGATGAAATTTCCTTGTAGGAGTATCCAACTTTTTTACTCGCAAGGACTTCATATAAGTGCTTATCTGCTATACATAGAAACCAATAAATACGAAAAGTCGAATGTCAGGAAGAGACGACTCCTCAAGAGCTACTTACGAGTACCTAGGCTGCTGTTTCCTAATCTTTTATGATCTTGAACAACCTAAATTGAAAAGATAGGATATCAAGTAGTACCTATAGTTACAAGCTCTTTACGGACTTTTTTCATTTAATATTAAGAAAATCAAGGAATAAAGCAGGAAATAATAGTATATTGTGAAACAAGTGCGGAAAAGAGAAAATTTCTCACGAGTGTGAAACAATTGTGACACGAGACGAAGTCGAGTGTCACAATTCACACGAGTGTGAAATTTCTTTTCCGCACGTGCTTCACACAGTACTTTTCCTACGACCACAATTTAACAGATTAATTATTTAACACATTTAACACATAAATTATTTTTTCTGACAATGCTCTGCTTTTATGACCTTTTCTCCAATTTATGAAATGTTTATAAGCAGATTCGTATTTTTCTCTCGAAACTACAGGTAGCAAATTCAAAGAACACAAACCTGCTTGTTTTCTGACTTCAGGTGGTGTATTTTCTGCTTCAGATTCAGAGAAATCATAATCCATTATAATGATAGGTACCTAACTAAAGTTTATTTTTTCAGACTACCTACCTAGGTAGGTACATATTACTTTCAATTCTACCAATGACTTTTTATTATTACTATAATATACTGTAAAATCATTGAATTCTACCGACAATATTATTATTATTTATTATTAGACTCCGTATAAACTAAAAATAAGTGACGTGAGCGGAGAGACGTGGTAGATAATAACAATGATTTAAGAGAGGTTATATATCATTGATATGCAACTTCTACACAATAACGCAGGCGCTGCGCGTCGTAGATTGAAGTTAGTAGAGGTGTGCGAGTTATTTTCACGATCACGTTCGTGAATTTGATTTGGCTGTTATTAGCGATCAACTCGTAAATTTTAATTATTACTGCCACAAGAGAATAATGAGTCTATTTTATAGTCTTGTCGGGTTCTATGTTATCCCATTTGTGTTTATTTTATTACCTTGAAGCTTTAAATGAATAGTTATTCCATTAACAATAAGTAACAGTTGAGTTCTCAGTTACCGCCCATCACTATTGTTTACATACATTAAAACAGTACGGAAATGGTTTTTGGCTATGCCTTATGTCACTTTGTCGCACAGTTTTGGATACGTGAGAAATCTGCTAGTTTGCGCACAAAAAACGATGCGCAAAGTATAGTGTTTTGTATAGTGGTCGTAGGAAAAAATAATTGTCGTTGTTTAATTTTGGATTTTGTTATCTGCAAAATTTATGTACAAATAAACATTAAAAGGAATAATACTTAATTTATCAGAAAAATATGATTAATAAAATTATTGTTCAACATAAATACCTACTAACTTAATCTTTTACGAACGACAATAATAATAATTATTATTATTCAACTCATAATAAACCAACAGAATGAGACAATGTATTACAAAACTATCGACCAATCAAATCGTGATTAGGTGATGGAAATTTTCTGCAGTAAATTGAGAACAACGGAAATTTTCCAATCTGTGATGACGTGCACCATTATGACATATTGTTATAATGTCAAAAAACTTGAGGACTTGAATATTCGTTGAAATGGTGTTGGCAAATAATATTACTGCTGGGTTTCAGATTTCCCATAATTCGTGCTAATTGTTGAATTGTTGAATTCTCGCGCTACCCGCTGATGATTTCAAATACAACTCGAATATTTCTAGAAATTTCAAACCCAGTAGGTATTATAATAATTATATATGCCGATGAATATAAAATTGTTCATGCTTCTTATAACTAATTCTACTTAATGCTTTTAATTCTACCAGTTTAACTCTACCATAAATTGTATGGGTATATTAATCACAATAACTACATCTTATTATAAAAATTGTTAATTATCACTTATTTTACAACACTTCTTAAAACGTTAATTTTTTTAACCCTGTATATAGCTTTTTTAATAAGTGGTATGCTTAACGATAATCTATTATTTAAAAAAATTACTATCTTACCTTATAATTATTTATCATTCATGCGTTTATTCTAAGATTATTCTAATTAAAATTTTACCTACTCATGCAGTGTACTTTGCGAGATAAAACTAATGAATATGCGTAAATCTGCAAACGTAAGCTCAAGTTCAAGTAGATCCTTTGCTGAAACTCAGTACAGATCTCAGCTTCTTCCTTATCCTTGGCGATGTCCATTTGTTAGCATGATGACCAACTAAAGGATTGAGTTCGCTGGGTGAGACTCCCTCATCGACGTCGTCTGCTTCTGTTTTTATTTCCATTTTCTATGCGTGAAATAACGACAAATAATCAAACTTATCAAACATATTTTCATATAGGTATATTGTTTATTAAAAAAAATATATTTAAAATCAAGCAACCTACCATCTGTCAAAGTTTGTCATAGAGCTTGTAGAACACCCTGTATACATAATGATAAAATATTATCTAAACAGGAAAAGTATTTTATTAACTGTGTTTTCTATATCATTCTTATATTCCGTAATTTTAATAAAATAATTTTGAAATAGCAAAAAAAAAAATTAAATGAAAGTTTCAGGATTTTAGACATTAAAATATTCAACAGTATCGATTGGTAGACAAATTAATGAAATATTACTACCTACATCTTAAATGGAAAAGCAGTCCTAAGAAGTCTAGCTTAATAGTTTTTTGATGGTTCCTTACAAAGGACGAAATGTTATAAAAGAGGACCCGAAATTATGTTGAAAAGTCGATATTCTTGTACCGGGTGGGCATCTAAGAATGAACAGCGGCCATATCTTGGGAAATATTGATCCTACAGTTTCAAAATGAAAATCTTCCAGACATAAGTGACTATGCGAAATGCAATGAAAATATTTTCAAGATGGTCGCACTTCCGGAAATACTGGAAGTTTACATACCTACTTCGTTATTTTAACGGGGACACCCTTTATATTATTGTATTTTTAAATTGCCTGGCAAAATCGAATACAGGTGGTTTTCACAATTGGAATTTAGGTTGAGTAGTTTATGAGTTATAAACAAGTGAAAATCGCAATTTTCAATTTTCAAAGCATCTCACATTGAAAACGGCTCAAGATATTTAAAAACGGCTTACATGTCCCTATCTTAACTTTTTACAAGGTATCCTACCATGTGGTTTAAATGTTTATACAGGGTGATGAAAATTAACCGATTTTTCATCACCCTGTAGAAAAATCTAAACTACATAATAGAATACCTTGTAAAAAGTTAAGATAGGGACATGTAAACCGTTTTTTAATATCTTGAACCGTTTTCAATTTGAAATGCTTTGAAAATTGAAAATTGCGATTTTCACTTGTTTATAACTCATGAACTACTCAACCTAAATTCCAATTGTGAAAACCACCTGTATTCGACTTTGCCACGCAATTTAAAAATACAATAATATAAAGGGTGTCCCCTTTAAAATAACGAAGTAGGTGTCAACTTCCGGTATTTCCGGAAGTGCGACCATCTTGAAAATATTTTCATTGCATTTCGCATAGTCACTTATGTCTGTAAATTTTTTATTTTGAAACTTAGGATCAATATTTCCCAAGATATGGCCGCTGTTCATTCTTAGATGCCCACCCGGTACAATTTTACAAAAGATGATTTTTAGTTCTATGTATACAAAAACAAAATATGGTCCATTTATTTTTTTTTATAAGTATTACCTCACCTATTGGAGTTTTTTTCTTTTTTTTTTCTTTTTACTAAAAGAAAAACCGATTTTGTAATATTTTTCCTCAACGATATAAAATCGTTATAAAAAATAATTACGGAATAAAGAATCATAGTGTATATTTTCTTTTAATGAGTAGCAATGAAATTCGTTTCTATTGAGTATTCCGTATGTAATTTATTGATTGTTCTTGTTTTCCGACGTAACTTCTCTGTCATTTCCTATACGTATTCTTTGTTTTTTTCACCAAAGAAACTTTGACGGAAAATGGACTTTGACGCTAATGGGCAGCAAAGCTTCCTGGTCTGGTGGTTAAGCAGCTCGGCAGAACTTTATACAAGCTTCATTTAACCTTAAGCATGCCAAAATTGCAGTTTTGGTACTTCTCTGGGAATTTAGTTTGCAGGCTTTTATTTATCGATTTTTCTGATATGGAGTTGCAAACTTCATTCAACTTGTACCAAGAGCTGGTTCTGTCTTATTACTTTTCTTGCTTTTCGCTTTCGAGTCGCAGTACAAAATTGTCTCCAGAAATTAAAAATATCATTTAAAATTTGTGTTTTGATAAGAAATCACCTTTTGTTACTACGGGCATTATTACCTTAATTCTTCTTATTAAGTTCTACACCTATCTATTTGAGGAACATTATTTTACAAATTTACAAAAATTATATTATGTACAGGATTCTTTATAATGTCTCCCCCCCCTTTAACTTTGTTATTTCATGTGTCCCAAAAAAATTAAAAGTAGGGTTATGTAGGTGCTAAAAAAGACTTTTTTATACGTATAATAAAAATTTGAAAATAGATCAGTATACAGGGAAAACCAAAAATTTTTTTTTTTTTCAATGGATCATCCTATATATGAATTTATTTTTCGATTCCTCGTAAAATTTTAAGCATAATTTATATAACATACCATATACGTAAATTCAATAGTTTCTGAAATATTCGCATTTGAAACTATTTAAAAAACCGTGTGATGACTACCAAATTGAAAACCTCGATCATCTTAAAGATTTGATACGCATTGAAATTAATAATTTAAATGAAAATAACCCAGCATTCATAACAGATTCATTAGATAAAATGCGAAGAACCCTTATAAAATGTGTTGAAAAAAATGGAGGCCGTAGAGCATTTATTGTTAGATTTCTTGATTTGCAACAGTTGCTTTAAAAAATATTTGAAGATGTTTCAAATGCGAATATTTCAGAAGCCATTGAATTTAGGTATACGGTATGTTATATAAGTTATGCTTAGAATTTTACGAGGAATCGAAAAATAAATTCATATATAGGGTGATACATAAAAAAAAATTGGTTCTCCCTGTATACTGATCTATTTTCAAATTTTTGTTATACGTATAAAAAAGTCTTTTTTAGCACCTACATAACCCTACTTTTAATTATTTTGGGACACATGAAATAACAAAGTTAAAGGGGGGCGACATTATATTTAAGAGTCACTCTGTACAGGAAACTGATTAAAAAATATTTTACAAATAATTTTGAAAATTGAAAATCAATAAATCCATCCATGAAACAATAAAATAATTATTAGTGAGTACTTTATTTACTATAAAGTTTCTTTTATAGTAAAAATTCTTAATTTTTTATTCATTCAGGGAAATTTACAGTAGGTAAAGCGATTTTCAAAAATATAACAAGTTGTAGTAAAAACTAACCTGTACTATGAGTCTCAGGAACTGATGCTGCGTTTCTAAACATGATGTAATTTCTTTGAGTTTCCTCTTCGATTTTTCAAGTTCTTGGGCGACATAATCTTCTCCACTTTCCATAACCATATCAACACCTTGAATGCAATTTTAAAAAATATCAAAATCTCCTCGAAAGAATCACATAAAATGAAAATTTTAAGCTTACAATTAGATTTTTGTGTTTAAAATTTGGATTCGATATTATTATTATTATTAATTACTTTAAAAATAAAATGTATGAAAAAATACCTCTCCTTCAAGCATTTATAATCCTGTTAGTTGCAGGAGTATTCTGTAGATTTTGTTTTTGCATCTTATTTTTGCTATACACTGTGTGAAGAGATACGTCGTCGGTTAAATTAGGGCAAAGTTTCGCTATTTTATGCTTATTAAGAATTTGAAAAAAATCAGGATATTTTCTGTCGTTGCTGAAAATTTGGTGATATCCTGAAAAAACTGAAAAAACAAAATTTCTTATTTCTATTAATCATTTTTTTTTTATTACTGAAGATTATATTTTTTTGTAGGTTTACGTAAGTCATCAAAAGCTGTCCATTTGACATCACAAAACAGACATAAAAAACAATATGGCGGCCATACGGAAAAGTTTGCTATGAAAACTCTGGGATCTAGTCATCAGCTTTGAAAATTTTTGTTATGTCCAATTATTGATAGCTTTTGATGATGTGGCTCTAAAATATGAAATTTTGATAATTCAGTTTTTTCAGGATATTTCAGCAACGACTGAAAATATCCTGATTTTTTTTTCAGATTTCTTTACATTCCGGATCTATCGCGGATCTTTTCTACATTCCGAGGCCCAATGATGCGTAGCTCGAATTTGACTCACTCCGTAGGTACATACTTAAATGTAATTGTTACAGTAGACCATGATATACGATTGCGAACTCCTGTCAAATTTACTTGAATCAACAAAAAAAAAATTGTCAAATTAACTTGAAATTGGGCTTTTAGATTGTTTACCGGTGTAATGGTGTTACTATTGTTCACAATAACAATACTTTTTTAAAGACAGGAGTTTAATTTAAAATCCAAATCTGCAAAAAGTACAGGGTGTACAAAAAATCAAGCTGGTTATTCTACCTTAATACAGGTTGGCCATGGGAAAAACTTTGTATGCTATTGTGTAGATCTTTTTAATTTAACTTTTATCCATATTTTTGATATTTCAGAAAATACAAGTTGGCCAATGAAAACTCATCCACCCTGTATACTCATTTTAGCCGAGGTCGTAATTTTTAAGACGATTCCTGTCATTCAATATTGCTCGTTATTTCTCATTTATTTGTAATCAACGATCTTAATAAAGATGTCAATTTAAGAATTTGACACAGAAAACGAAATCGTTATTTCTGATTAATTTTTTAGATTACGGACATTATAGGAAGGTACTCGCTCTAGTTTTCCTAAATCAGCTAAGTATAATACTTATTTTTTTACACCTAAACCTTGATCTAGATATTGAATATGAATTATCTGTATTTTCATGAATCTCATTAGGCTATAATATAATTTTCATTAATTCACTGGCAAAACTGGCCAGTGGCGATACAGTTTTAGGTACCTAGGGTTTTTTAATTTTGTAATAAAGTTTAAGGTTTTCGTAAAAAAAAACAATGTATGCAACTCCTAAATGATGATTAGCATTCATTATCAGCTTGTTTCACAAATTATAACACCTATTGAATTTCTCCAATTAATTCTAAATCGCGACTTAGAACTTGTCGCTTTTTAAACCAAAACTAAATCTTATTGGCCCGTATCATGATTTCCATCTGATCCCTGCGGGATCATAACTTTGCTGGCAGATATCTACAGTTAGGCGAAAGTTATCCAGCTGCGGTTTTCAAGTATAAGTACCATTTATATAAAATTTTGTGAAAAATGGTCCTTTGTTACCTAAATATTTATTACTTATGGCTGCCATCGGCTGTAGTTTGACCGTAGTCAATAAAAATCTTGCTTATGTAATATGATCGATATTCTATGTAATAGAGTTCCTAGGTACAAAGTGATTTAGGGTCATAATTCTAAAACTCACTTATCCGTAATCTCTCTTTAAAAGGTTTTAGGTGAGTATCTGTATTTTTTCTTTTTTTTTTCTTATTGCTTAATAATTATTGCTATACAGGTGTCCCATAATATGTGGGCAATCTCCCGGATTTGGGTAAATTTCGTAAAAAGAAATGAAAAAATAGCTATAAAATTAATTCCTCAGAGACACCCCTACAAAGATATTAGCTGTTGAAGTTGAGGGTTGAAATCAATTTTTTGCAATAACTTTTTTATTTCTTGACAGATTTTGATAATTCTTGGTTTTATTTTCTATTATGTAGATGGGCGTATTTTTACTCAAGTTAATAATGTCAAGACAATTATTGGAAGTTCTTCGGAAATACAAAACATCGCTGCTCAAATTCAGAACTGATTGCCTACATATGTGTATATTATATTGTATGTATTTTTTTTTCTTCTTACTTGATGATTTGCCATTTTTTTTTCTTCTTCTTTTTTTAACTCACGGAATGGCGGAAACACAAAAGTTATATTTTTCTCTGATATTTGTTTGTTGCTATTATTGTTCAACTTTATAGGATAGATATTAAGTGCTAGATTTATTTTAATTGAGAGGAGAAATTTTTGTGATTTTTACAAGAATACATCAGAAAAACTTATAAATAAAGGGAAAAAAAGAAAAGAGATAAATAGAGTTTGAGGGGGGTACGGCATTGGTGTGTTGATCAATAATTATTAACGGGGTTATTATTATTGTTCTGTTTTTGGTTTTTTAATTTTATACTATTATTGTATTGTATCTAGCGGTTGTTTAAATTCGTGGGAATAAGTATAGCAAGTGTTATATACTTGTACTATTTTTAATTGTAAGTTTGAGCTCAATTCTATTTTTTGTGAGTCGTGGTGATATTGTTATGGATGCATACATTAGAGACTATACAAATGAGCCTGTGGAAACAGCTGTGGTCGATGAAATTGCTCAGTGTAATATATCTAAACATAGGGGAAATGGCGAGTTTGTTGTGTTCCATGCAAACGTTAGAAGCATGAATAAAAATTTTGATGAATTTAATGTCTATATAAGAGAGAGTGATATAGATGTCATAGTTTTTTCAGAAACATGGTATTTACAGGAACCGGGGTTTTTTGAAATACCCGACTATAACCAAGTGTATAACTACGGAAATTGGAATCAGAATGATGGAGTAATTGTTTACATAAAAGGTTGCTACAAATATGACGAAAACATCATAAACTTAGGGGAAGTAACAATAGTTCAAGCTAAAATATATGTTGATAAAAAAGTCATGTTGATAATTGCTATATATAGACCGCCATCAACTAATACTGACGAGTTTATTACTCAATTGAATATTTATTTGGAGGGTATCCCTAGAAATATCGATGTGGTGTATATGATGGGAGATATAAATATTGATCTCTTATCAGAAACAGACGAAAAAAGTGAATATCTTGATATCATGAGTTCGAACGGATTCCTGTCACTTATAAATAGGGAAACAAGGGTGTTTAGAGATCAAAAATCTTGTATTGATCATATATTTGTCAGATATATAGGAGATCCTAAATCGTTAAAATGTAAACCTTATATTATTAAAAACAATATAACAGATCATTTCTCTGTGATGGCTTGGATGTACTTGGGAAATATTAGACTGGCATCACCTGAAAAAAAAGCCATTAATTGCTTTAACGGGGACAGATTTGTGGAATCAATAAAAAAAGAAACTTGGCATCGTGTTATTTATGAGGATGATATTGAAATCGCATGTGAGAATTTTATAGAAATTATTAAACAGTTTATAAAGGAAAACTCCTTCAAAAAAATTGTAACAAAATTCACTGAAAAAAGAAAAGACTGGATCACTAACGGTCTAATTAGGTCGGTTATACAGAAAAATAAATTATATAGGGAAGTAAAAAGAAAACCACAGGACTTGGAGTTGTTCGAAAATTATAAAAAGTATCGGAATAGGTTAACATTACTACTAAGAACTGCTAAAAAGAATTACTATACAGAAAAACTAAATAAAGAGCGCAACTCTAAGACCTTGTGGGACGTAACAAATCGACTTAGCGGCAGGAAGAAAAGAGAGGGAATCAGTATAGAGAGTATAATAACACAGAACAACTTACAAATAACCAACAGATCGGATATGGCTGGGTGTTTTAACGAATTTTTTGTAAATATAAGCAGAACCATGACAGATGAGCTCGCCACTAGCGAGTTCCACGTAGATGAAGAGGGAAGACTGCCAGAATCGGTTTACATGGTTCCAGTTGATGAGAGAGAGGTTAGGAAATATATACAAGAACTAAAATCAGGGAAATCAGTTGGGAATGATAACATAAAATCTGAGCATCTTAAAGTTGTTAGCGATTATATAGCAAAACCTCTTTGCTACATTATAAACCTTGCCATGATTAGAGGGGTATGTCCGACATCGTTTAAAAACAGTATAGTAACGCCTATATACAAACAAGGGGATAAAAAGGTCATGTCAAATTATAGACCCATATCATTAATAAGCAATGTTGCAAAGATATACGAAAAATGTATATACACTAGGATCATAAATTTCATGAACAAAAATAAAGTTCTGTCACAGTGTCAATTTGGTTTCATAAGAGGCAAATCTACTCAAGACGCAGTAACTGATTTGACAGGTAAAATTTATAATGCGCTGGATAACAACAGATGTTCAATGGCGGTCTTTATAGACCTAGCTAAAGCCTTTGATACTGTTAACCATTCATTACTTTTAGACGTTCTAGAAAAATACGGTATCAGAGGAGTGGCACTGAAACTCATGAAAAGCTATTTATCTAACAGAACACAACAGGTGAAAATTGGAAACAGCTTTAGTACTTCTGAATTGGTCACCTGTGGCATACCGCAGGGTACAGTGTTGGGGCCACTACTGTTTAATATGTTCATAAATGATATATTTAATCTTAAGGTGAGTGGAACCATCACTGCGTTTGCGGATGACACTGTTGTATTTTTTGAGTCAGATTCGTGGATAGATTTAAAAAAAATGGTGACTGAGGATCTACAAAAAATTAAATGTTGGTACAATAGCAGATCACTAACTGTAAACTGGAATAAAACAACTTTTGTACCTTTTGCATGTTATAAAAATCACCTACCAACATATCATGAGATTGTTTGTGCAGATGGTGAAAACAATTTCTCAATAGCCGGATCCTTAAAGGTAAAATACCTTGGCATAGTCATTGACTCGCACTTGAGGTGGAATTTTCATATTGAATTTTTAAAATCAAAACTGAGAGGGTTAATTTATAAGTTTAAACAGTTCAAGATAATTCTGGATATTCCCCACCTGAAGATATTGTATCATGCTTTGGTTGAGTCGCATTTGAGAAAATATATATCTAGAGAAACCCGCAAACAAACCCGCGAACTCCTAGGCATGGATTAAAAATTTAAATATTTCTGTTTGTTCATTTTGTATTTGTTTCCATATCATTCAACACTTTGATGTTGTTTACCGAGTCCTTTAACTGCTTTGGAGTAAAGATAGTTACATATAGACTTAGACACAAAAATGCTGAATTGTTCTCTTATTGAAACTTATGTACCGCTTCACACAAGCTATACGCTTTCGAAGCGGTGCCTGAGTCAGCTAAAATCACTAAATTGTTTTTTTTGCACTTACCCACACAAGACATCGAAGTTATATTTTTGGTTTGTTTGTTCGTGATAATTACTATGTACGATTTAACAATCAACTATTACAAAGAAAATGTATTACTTTGGACAAATAAATTATTATTATTATATTATTATTATTATTATTATTATTTGGGACTTTTTAGAATAGTGTTTCTTAATTTTTTGGTAGCACATACATAGACCTCGGGATGGCATAACCCCCTCATTCACTTGAAAGAAAACAATAAAAATAAAAATTTTACAATTTTTTAAGGTTAATTTTCTTTTTACTTGACATTTTTTACATAAAAAATGTATCCTTATTTATTTCGATAGAGCGAACCGTTATCGAGATAAACGTCCTTCTAATAGGTGATGCGATTTTTTTGATTACAGTTTGACAGTAAATTGAGCAGGAAACAAAACAAGAACTTAATTAAATACACGTCAAATAGTGTCAAAGATTTCATTTCATGCCAGATTCAATTCTAACTGATTTTAAAATGAGTTACACAAACGCTCAATACCCAGAAAATCAGTAATAGCGAATTCGAGTTGGCTGCACTTGCTCGGAGCGAGATCGATCTGCCTCTGAATCAGTTCTGCCCAGAATTCTGCCCCAGTCCGGAGCAGAACTTTCGCATTTCGACTCTGTATGGAACCGAACTGTGTCAGGTTAGGCCAGAACCAGAGTAAGAGCCAGAGCGCCATGCACCGGTGCAGCGCAGTCTGCATTTTCATATTATACTTCTACCTATTATCCCTATCCTATACCTATCCTATCACGGTTGTTTGTTGTTATGATGTTATTCTTATTATAACAGAGTCGTGGAACTACAAGGCGTGATCCATTTCAATTATTGTAATAAGTTGTAATTCATACAATACGTAAAATGTACTTATCCACAAATTTTTGGTATAAGGAATTACTAGGAATCAGTAATGGAATAAGTAGTTAATTTTCCCGCTATTTCTAACCTCTAATTTACGGGAGTGCACCGTTGCACCGTCAAATTTGACGGTGCAGTTTATTTTGCTCCGGGACAGTTCCGCCATACGGCTCGAACATATTTTCCTATGCACTGCCAGAGAGCAAGTGTAACTCGAACACAATTACGATATGCACCGCTAGAGTTCACTTTAACTCGAATACGATTACGAAAAGCACTGGAACAGAGTCCTACAAATCGAACACGAGATTCCGTCTCGGTGCGCACCCGGAGCAGAAAAGTGCAGTAACTCGAATTCGCTATTAGAATTATTGAATCTGCATGAAATCAAATCTTTGACACTGACGTGTATTTAATTAAGTTTTTCTTTTGTTTTCTGCTCAATTTACTGTCATAGGTCAGCCATCTTGTTAAAATTTACTTGAAATTTAGAAAGTTTCTGCGACGCATCACCTATTAGAAGGACGTTTATCTCGATAACGGTTCGCTCTATCGAAATAAATAAGGATACATTTTTTATGTAAAAAATATCAAATATAAAGAAAATTAACCTTAAAAAACTGTAAAATTATTATTTTTATTGTTTTCTTTGAAGTGAATGAAGGGGTTATGCCATCCCGAGGTCTATGTATGTGCTACCAAAGATTATGAAACACTATTCTAAACAGTCCAAAATAGTACAAAATAAAACCAAAAATTATCAAAATCGGTCAAGAAATAAAAAAGTTACTTATTGCAAAAAATTGATTTTCAACCCTCAACTTCAACAGCTAATATCTTTGTAGGGGTGTCTCTGAGGAATTAATTTTATAGCTATTTTTTCATTTATTTTTACGAAGTTTACCCAAATCCGGGAGATTGCCCACATATTATGGGACATCTGTATAGGACTACCTACTGTCTGCCCAATATTATTTTATTTTTATATTCTCATTTTATTAACTATGAAAGAACACAGACAGGTCCAGCCGAAAAATAATAATTAGGTTCACATATTATTAACAAACACAGAAAGCTTATAACACCAAATCTTAATACATATAAACATTTACGTAAATAAAAGAAACAAAAATAGAAAGAATAGAAAGACGGATAAGAACTGCGAAATCTATAATTCCTTAAAGGTAGCTATTTATCTACAGTTTTACCTAAAACGTTCACATGGATTTATCATCACATTCATCACTATTGCGAATTAGGTGAAGTATTATAGTGACATATAAGCTGAAAACTTTAGAGCATTCTCTACGTTATCCAGCTAACATAATGTTGAGGGAGCAAGTGAGAACGCAATTTATGCAGGCGTTACAAAAAAATCATGTTTGATAAATCATAGCTGATAAGGTTATTTTATAGTTTTACATATTTAATCTCAGGCACGAAATTTTTATTCAAATCCGTTTTCATTTGCTCGCACGATATAAAAATGAAAATATAGGGCAATAAATCTTCGAATATAGGAATTCTAAAAGCACGCGCGACAGTCTGTATTTATAAAAGTGTTGATCACTCTTAACAGGTTAACCGCTCCAGCCTTATTGCAGGATTTGTGAGAGATTTTTTTCCTTCTCCCGAACTTGCACATAACTTTGTAAATTATATGTAACAATCGTGAAATCAGAAGTGAGTACCACAAGAATTGAGCAAATGTAAGTTTACTCATTTTCAGCGTCGAGAACTTTTCCGGCAATTTAGTAACTTCAGGCAAGCAAATAGCTCTTAGCAACTTAGCGCTGGTAAATCAAGTAAAATTAGGAAGTACATGAACAAAAATACATAGCAGATTCCCAGTATATTGTTAGCTAACACTAATTTATATTTCACTTATGTACAAATAGTTTGTTTTCAACTCTTGGTACTTCATGACTTTATATGTCGGTTATTAATTCTAAGAGCAGTTTATAAAAAGCGACACCAATAATTGATCCTTTGGTCATGATTATAAATTTTTGGCCAATGAAAGAATATTTCCAATCTCTGTAAGAACCGGAAGACATAAGGTGTCTTTGTTACTGGTAAAGTTTTTTATAAGATACAATTAAAAACAATTAATAAATAGGTACCTACTAACATTAAGAAGTCTATATGAAAAGTACATGCAGTGGAATCTCCCAAACTATTTCTTCATATACAATAAGTAACAATAGTAACATAAACATGCAATAAAAAGAAAAAAAAAACAACACAAATACGATCACGTTCCAATAGCAACAGTCATAAAATTAAAGCTAGATATGACAGAAACAGTAAATAAATACTACTTCCTACCAGTGTTTCTCCAACGTGGTTTGAAACAATATTTTCTGTAAGAGTTCTTGACACCTAAAATATACAAAACATGCTAAAAGCGTGAAGTGCTAAATTTGTGTGTTATGAACTTATGTGGGTATGCTAATAAAAAAAATGGGTTCGTAACAATTTTTGTTTGGCACTTTATGTTTGTAAGTGAATAAAAAAGTTATAAAAGGTTTCAAATTGTATTTTATATAGGTGATAATACCAAAACGTGCAAACAATATTCAATACGATCCCACTAAAATATTCAAAATAAACTTACTTTCTCTATTATACATAAATTATAATTTTGAAGACATAACAAGAACAAGCGCAAATTAAATAATTGTTTAGAAAATTTATAAGCAGAAAGAAAGTAAAGTTTGCTAACTGTACAAGGAGTGTTATAATAAAATTCAGATTCATGCGTTGGTAAATAAGTAATATAATAAAGAGATTCTCACCGTCGTCAGAAAAAGGATTCCCGAACCATTTTCTTAGGATTGAGTCGAAGAATCCAATGCATTTTACATCGTTCGGGTATTCGATGAGTTCGTTTTTGTCGATTCTGTCCAATATCCTGTTGGGGAGTTTGCGTTCTAATTCGGTGTGAAGCACGACCTGAAATTCAATTTAGAGAAATACGTTCCTTGAAATAATTGAAGCTTGCTTGCCCGAACATGTAATATATGTAGGGATTTCTGCGACCTAGTGACCGGACTAAATCTCCAAGAACAAGGTGGAAGTAAAGAGAAAATTAAAGAGGACATAAACGGTTTCATTAGCTTCTTGGTAACATCATATATTTTCTGGTAATTTCTTTAGAGCTTAGAATGACGTCTGGGGGACATACCAGGTTTTTTTTTTATGCCAAGTTACTCTATTCGAGCTCATTTATAATTTTGTCTTTTTTTCAGAGAAAATTGATAAAAAAATTTTTTTTAAGAATTTTTAAAACCTATTACAAGCTCTCACTTTAAAATTTTATGGTTCACCATCAGGAGATACTTCAAAGAGATGATTCTAGGAAATTACTTTGAACTTGATCATTAACTACTATCTATACCTAACTACTTTTCTCTGAAAACCTTAATTGCTGTTGAAAGGTGCGAGAACGTTTTACCAGTGAACTAACAAGTATTTTGTCGACTTTCTAATTATGCGTTTTTAATTAAAAGTTTTACTAGACTCTAGAAACACAGATATTTTGAAGATTAATACCAAGTGAGACATTGAAGCATATAATATTATGAATTATATTTTTTTTTACATAATTAAAAAAAAAATTCTTCATAGATATGTTAAGTTTTTGATATAAAAAATACATCCCTGTCTCTTAAGATGGTCAAAGCGTTTTCTAGATTTTTTTTATTGCGGAAAAACTCTCTTCTAATTGATGATTGTATTTATCTCTGTCCAGTTGCGTCGAACACGAGTTTGTTTTCTCCCACGCAATTTTTGAACCCTTAAATAATTATTGCATCTATTTCCTGAAGACTAGATCAAACATACTCACTTTATTTCAAGAAATTGGATAATATTATAATATTCCTCCTCATACTCTTGGTATGTAGTTTTCTTTGAAAAAATGTGGATGTAAGAAGAAAATTATTCACTCACCTGCATAGCCAATCTTTTCAGTTGGGCATTCCTACGAACAGATTCGATGTCGCCGACTGCCAAACCGATGAGGAGATTCATCAGCAGAATCGGCATGAGTACCATAAACAATCCCAGGATAAAGAAGGCAGGAATCGGGAACGGCAGGAAAGCTTTTGTTTCCTTCGATGGTTTCTCATCGTAATATGGTTTTACGTACGTCTCTAGGAAATCGATTTCGCCTAGCATCATTGAGAACGTCCGCACCAGAGACATGGGTATAGTCCTGAAGGACAGATGACTGCCCTGAAAATTTATAATTTGACTTGTAAATGACAGTGTCCAAGAAATTATTCACAATGTTCAATATTGTACGCTTCTTCTTGGTTAACAATGGGTTAAAAATAGGATACTGATGAGGTAGACATTCAGATTGAAAAGACATTTTTTCATACTTACTCGTTATTAAATGAAGGTTCATTTCAAGAATTTTCAAGCTTTTCAAGGATGTCTAGGGCCTCAAGCAGGGGCTCACGCAATACCGGTTATAATGAATTCAGAATTTAATTATGAAGAAAGTCGCGTAGAAACGATTTAAAGTGATGTTAACCTAATGCGCCTAAAGGAGTTTGAAAGTTTACTGAATAAATGGAGGATGGAGTTTGTTGTTTTAGATCATATGCATAAACTAAAGTTTGATTCGGAAGTCTAGCAGTAGACCTTGAAACTCTAAAGTAATTTTATGAAACATTAAAAAATACTCTTACACGTAAAGAAAATTATACATGTAGTTGCACACGTAGTGTTTGTTTCAAAAATATCCGTTTTAAGTTACCAATTTACTTTTTTTCTACAAAATTTTTAAATTTAAATTTTCATACTTTAGCGTAGTGACGTTTTGGGAAAATAAAATTACTCAAACTTATTCCACGCAAAAGAGATTATGAGAGGGATTTTTTCGTAACTCACCTTCGATAACAAAATGTAGAAAGCCAATCCAAACGCAATGATTAATATAGAAAACACCATCAGCACTTTAATCAGCGTCTGCAAAATCTCCAAAAACATCACCACGTAGATCCCCACTTGATCGAACCTCTGCAGGAGAAGCAGCAAGTTGAACCAGCTGAGGAATACCGTGAGAGAAGCACAGGAGAACTGTACTGGATACACATGGCCGCAGAAGCTGGGAAGTACCATGACCAAAGCACTGAAGTAAAGTAACCAGGAGACCAGATTGATTGGATCCAGAAAATAGAGGCATTTTTGTTGATACATCTGAATCACTTCTCGCACCGAATTGAGGACGATGTAGGTGATGATGGCGAGAGTGCTGATGTACATCATCGGCGTGACGTTTACATCTTCAAGACCGCTCTCGTGGGGTACCTGTATCGAATTAAATTTTTTATTAATTTTTATAACAGTTTTAAAGTTGCCAGTTTGTTAGAATATAACTTGAAAGAAAGTAAGGTTTCTAATTAATCTTTTTTCAGTCCCCCCTATAGCACCCCGAGATGCTGTGCGATTAATTAAAGATCTGATTAAATTGTCTCTCGTTTCAATCGAGATTCTCCTTATCTACTTAGCATTGTCAAATTTATAGATTGATGGTGGAAGCTCCGCCACTCATCAGTCCATTGCTTCGTGGAATGATTTCTGTTCACCTGGAAAATATGAGGTTTCATCGCAACATCCACCACACCCTTTCCAAACCAGAGAAATAGTGTCACATACTACCGAGGAGGCTATTTTTTATAGACATACAGGATGTCATTTTGACTATCCCACTGCGGTGGAATGGACCTCGTGTACTCTGCTGTCCCTGTTGGAAAGGGTTTCCAGAGAGGGTTGGGGAGAGGGGAGAGGAGAGAAGGGAGGAAGGAGAAAGGGGAAAGGGAAACGTAGACTCCTGCAGTATTTATTTAAAAATTGAGTTTAGCAGTGAAATGGAGTAGATGAGTCACGGGATCGCCGCAGATAGATCCCAAAGCGGAACGCTCGTTCTTTTCTATTAGTGTGTAGTAAGAGGAAGAAAAAAGAGACCAACGCCAAAGATATAATTTAAATATTTTTTTCCATTACAAAAGTGACCCAGTTAATAACTTTCCATCTTTATAATGAAAATATTCATAATCTTCTGAAGTATTTGACGGAGAGAATTTTCAACAATAATTGTTACAAAAAAAATACAACCTATAAATAATTTAGAAAATTTACTTACTTCTTCAGTTATTAAATCCGTGCTGTTCCTAAATTTACTATTCAGCATAAGATGAGACGAAAAACAAGTGACAAATGCGAGAAAAATACAATAGATGAGAAGGTTTGCGAGATGAAAATATTTCCCGTAGGAGTTCCATTTCATTTGTAAATACTTTTGGCTTAAAGGATGCGCCAAAAGCTCAACTCGTCCGTGTGAAACCATTGCCTAGAAGATTCAAAACAATCAAAAATCAAATCAAATGTCACGTAAATTACACAATAAGCAGAAACAAGTATACATATAAACATTGCGAATTATTTCAGGTGGTAATTTCTGAGGCCATTTTAAGAAATATTCAGCTTATTATAATTTAATATCTGTAAATTATGGTTTGAAGAAAACAATGAAATTTTTCACTTATCCTCTATAGGCTCAACATAATCGACTATAGAAAGAATTTCACGTTTCTTTGCAGGGGCGAATCAAAGAGGAGTGATAAGGAATAAAAACAACCCCAACGCTTATGAGACAAAATATTTGAGAATTCTTAAAAATCATTCACTTTACGGGTAAGCCACTGACATCCTAAAATGTATCAGAGCTAATGCCCCTAAAGCCAGATCAGATTATTTCTTTTTTTTTTTTTAATTGAGCTAAATACGCGTATTTATCTTTGAAACAAGTAATGAAGATTTCCAAAATCTTCTCAATTCTTATCAGATAAAATGACAAATTATTCATGTATGATTTCATAATTTCAAAAAAAAATATTAATATGGCTTTAGCTGAAACAGTTTTGGATATATTAATTATACAGGGCACTTCAAGAATCACTCCCTGAAATCTTTTTTAAGCATTCAGTTACCACTGTTTTTTCTATACAAAAATTATACATTGACTGGAGTATAAATTTAAAGCACTCAATGGTAATACTTTTGATGATAATCGTAAAATGATCACGCTTAAAATGATCATCAATTGATAAAAAATCGTGAAATACTAAAAATACACGAAGCGAAATTTGCTAACATGAAAATTTCCAACGATCGTTTGCGACAAAGTGTCCTCATCAAGAAATTCACATTAATTTACATGGAATTGTTTTTTTCAAGCAGCGAATTTCTTCAAACTGTCTTTATTTAAGTATTACAGTGCTCAGGTACGATATTTATTCCTTACATTAAGAGCAGGTAGAGGTATGGGTTTTGATATATTCAACGCTTCTCCTGTTTTACAATCCATATCTGCATACAATTGGGGGCATTGCAGACAGTTGAAATTGTATTTTATCTGGAAAAAGCAAGAACGCAAATAAGAATGTAAATTCAAGATACATGAAAGAAAGTCTTACGTAGAACGACTTTGAATCCTTCTTGCAGTTAGCCTTTGTGATACATTTGTCCTGTATCGCCTCAAACACTCGCGGCATCGACGCTATTAGCGCCAAGGTGACACATGGATGTTTATTCGACTTCAGCGACATCACCTCTTGGGCCCTGGAAGTAAATTGAGTTTGTTTTCTAACAGATTCCAAACTGTACCTACTACTTCAATGTAATTGTGAAAGGATTTCTATTATGAAAGAGGGCGAAATTTGCATCCCGAAACGACTGTTTACTGTTTGAAATTACGAGTACGTGCATGTCATCTCAGCAGAAAACGTGTAGATCTTTTTGTGGAAAAGATTAATTATTGTTACACGAATAAATGCTCTGTAAACTCCTTTGTCGAATCCTCTGATTGAATTCCAAACTGAGAGAAGAATTTTTCAAAAATAAATATGAAAGATGCAACTTTTTGTGTGACACTTTACGTAATAATTGAAGAAAGTTCGACTTTTTTTCAAGTTAAATAAGTACGAGTATACCTACTACCTGTAATCTAATCTCAATCAAAGATCCAGGAAGAAAATATTTCTTCTAACTGCATCCTTGACGACGACAGTATTAAACTGCAAGGAACAGTCTTTGGAATTGAATCCCAAAATATCCACGACGAAGATAATAATCAGACTGTGCAATTTCTTGCGTAACAAAATTCATAATGCATGTTAAAATTTAGCAAGTGCTTAATCTAACTTCAGTATGAATACCTAACTATTATGTTGAATACCAGAAATACAGGAATAGATGGCTTTTTCTACTCTCGTCTATGAAGAGGTAGTATTAAAATTCAAAACTATGAACAGATTCATCAACTTTTTCAGTAAGAAGCCCAAAAATCAAAATACAGTCGGTAATCACTAAGCTCGATATCAGTATCGGGACGAGTTGCGCAACTTTGTTTTCTTAGCAGTCTTGGGGAATTGGTGATATCAAACATTCTTTCACTTAATTGATGTAAATTAAAAAAGGTATCAGTGGTACCTAACTACAGGGTTCTGGAACAGGTATTACCCGTTTTCAAAGATCTCTATACAGGACAAAAAGGTATTTGACAGTTCGTTGATTGCATCAAGGATCCTTCACAGCAGGGGCAGCCTACGATCAAATGGAGATTACAGAAACATCATTATAAAACGCGATGATACTCCCCAGCAGCGAAAGCTCTGGTTGGATTGCAAAAAAGTCCTAAAAGAACGTACAGATGCAGGCGAAACTGATTTGATCATAAGATTTCAGAGGGGTATTCCAACAGTAATGAAAAAAAACTAAGAAGCTTGTCCGGCAGTATTAAAGATATATCATGCTATTATCAGAATGTTCGAAGTTTGTCAGGAAAGTCAAGTGATTTTATACCTAATGTTAGCTTGTGCGAATTTGATTTTATTGCTATGACGGAAACCTGGCTACGCGATGACATTGAAAGTTCCGAGCTTTTTCCAGTCAACAACTACAAAGTCATAAGATGCGACCGGGATTTTGAGGATGTGGGATACACTAGAGGAGGAGGTTCCCTCTTGGCGTGCAGAAGAGAGTTCGAGACGGATGTTATTGATGTTTCGGGCTTACGCAGTTTGTATCCATTATGTGACATAGTGGGGTGTAAGTGCGACGTAGGTACCAGTGTTATTTATATTTTTGTCATATATTTACCCAGAACACCTTCAGTTGATGAATTACAGATTCTATTTGACTACTTTGTGAGATGTCATATATCCCGGGATAACTTGCTTATCATGGGGGATTTTAATGTACCCAATTTTAATAGTACTGATGATTCTTCTTTGCTGTGTGCTACCTTGAGAAATTATTTACAGTTACTTAATGTCGTGCAGTTGAACAATGTCTGTAACAATAAGGACCGTCTTTTAGACTTAGTTTTTAGTAATATGTGTTGTACAGTATGCTTGGATAGTCAGCCCTTGGTGCAAGTCGATGAATTCCATCCACCGTTGACAATAACCACAAAAGTCAATAATTCTAAGCGTAACAAGTTTCCTTGTAGTTCGGCAGCAAATGTATATAACTTTCATAGGGCCGATTTTCAAGGGTTGTACCTTGCTCTATCCAAGGTTGACTGGTCCGAATTAGATTTGTATAGTGATGTAGAGTTAGCTTGTGATAGATTTTATGAAATTTTATATGATGTTTTAAATAGGTTTGTACCGTTGTACCGGAACGGCCCTGTGAATGCTAGGCGAACGTATCCTCAGTGGTATAACTCGGATATACTGGCTGGTATCAAGTGTAAAGATCGTTATTACAGACGGTATTCACGCACAGGTTCGCGTTTTGATTACGATCTGTTTAAGAAACAGCGAAAAGTAGTTAAATCTCAAATAAAAATTGCGTATGCAGATTATGTATCTAGTGTGGAGCAGTCTATCACTAAAGATCCAAAAAAATTCTGGTCATTCCTCTCCAAAAAAAACGGTAGTAGAATTCCTAATAAGATGCAGCATGACGGAGATTGGTTTGACACACCCAAAGAAATTGTGGATGCGTTTGCCGATCATTTTTCTAGTGTGTTCGTGGATGATGGATCTGTGACACACGATTTAACTGTGCCTTTCTGTAGCAATATTGTCCAGATGAAATCGATATCGATTCAAGACATTGAGTCTGCAGTGGGGAGATTGGGATGTAAGAAAACAGCGGGCTGTGATCAAGTACCTGCATTTTTTGTTCGTGATTGTTCCCCAGTTTTGACTAGACCACCACTGCAGACTTTATTCAATCTTAGTTTAAAAACTGCTGTATTCCCTTCTAGATGGAAATTAGCACGCTGTTGTCCAGTGTTCAAAAGCGGAAATAAAGATAATATAGCAAACTACAGATCAGTGGTTATCCTCTCAAACTTTGCCAAGGTCTTTGAGTCAGTGTTGTATAGATATATATATAGCTCCGTCTCGCCTTTCATTTCTTCCTCACAGCACGGATTTGTGGAGCGCAGATCCACCGTTACTAACTTGGCATGCTTCTCTCAGTTTATCTCTGAAGCCTTAGATAATAAAAGACAGGTTGATGTGATTTACACAGACCTGTCTAAGGCTTCCGATAGGGTGAATCATAGAATCTTGCTCAACAGATTGGATGTTCTCGGATTTAGCGAGAATCTTCTCGAGTTTTTGAGATCATACTTGACCGACCGCCAGCAGTTCGTCTCATACAATGGGTACTCTTCAGCGGCATTTACTCCAGTGTCCGGAGTACCACAGGGCTCCAACCTAGGACCACTTCTGTTCATTTTGTTTATAAACAGCGTATGTGATGAACTCAACTGTGAAGCTCTGATGTTTGCAGACGATCTTAAGATCTTTAAGGCAGTAGAAGTAGAGGATGATTGTGTGTGTCTCCAACGGTGCTTAGATAGTGTGATTGAATGGTGCTCTGTCAGCGGGATGCAAATGAATATTGATAAGTGTAAGGTCATGTCGTATAACAGAAGACGCTCTGCAGTGGTTTTTGATTACGCCATATCAGGGGTATTACTGGATCGCGTTAACGAGATCAAGGATCTGGGTGTTCACTTTAGTTCAGATTTTTCATTTGTAAATCATGTCTTGGAACTGTCAGCATCCCTGAATAGACTATTGGGATATTTGCTGCGCAACACAAGAGAGTTCAAAGGTAACAGGGCTTTGAAAACATTTTCTTCGCTTTTATGGTTTCTAAAGCAGAATATGCTTCGCTAATCTGGTATCCCCTTCAGAGCTACCTTGTAGACCTGCTGGATGATGTTGTCAGGCGAGTACTTAAACATATGTGGTTCAGAGATTTTGGCTTCTATCCAGAGAGAGGGTTTTCTAATGCGACGCTTTTGAACACTTATTGCGTGGACACGTTTAGCAAAAGGCGAGTCAGAATGTCGATCTTATTTCTGTATAAGCTTGTACAGGGTGTGATTGATTGCCCGGAATTATTGAGTAAGTTAAATTTTGTAGTGCCCAGACCTAATTCCAGGAGCAGTCACACGTTCTATGTGCGGTTTGCAAGGACTAATTTGCTTTTTAGATCACCCATTGAGGTCATGTGTAACAACTATAATTCTCTTAGCTACTCTTGTGATATTTTTAACTGTAGTATTTATGATTTAAAGAAACTTCCTCTCGATATTATGTAATGTGTCTTGAATTGTTGGTTTTCCTATTTATGTTGTATGAGCAAATTGTGACATTTACAGAAATTGTCCTCTTATTGGTGTATATAATACTGTTGGACAATAAATTATTATTATTATTGTTATTAAAAAAAAAGCATTCAATTTAAAGAAAGGGATAACTAACAACTGAATTAAGTGCTTCTTTCAGAAATCTGCAGTGCCGTTGAATATCTCTGTGCCGATCGCTCTAGACTTCTTTGAATAGCTTGTCTGAGAGCGTCGATTACTTCGGGAGTGCTTACTGTCCGTACACGACCTGTAAACTTTCAGCTGAGATTACCTCTATTATCAAAGTCTCTAAGTCTACCTTGTTTTTGTTTTGCCGGGTTGGAATTCTCCCATATTTTCGAATATTAAACTCGCGACGAAAGTGCCTTTGAACTTAGACAATAATTATTAATCAAATTAAATGCGTTCAATAATCGGAAACTTACCCATAACTAATTAAATAAAATTATTGAAGCACATAGAACTGTCATTAACGAAATATTGTATCAAAACCATGACCTACTCCAAATTGGTGATACCTGTTCCAGAACCCGGTATAAGTGACGATTTCATGAATGTATCTCGTTGTTTTTTTAATTGATTACCCCGCATTATTGAGTGTGCTAGAGAATATGTCCAGATAGGAAATGATCTAAAATTGTAAAGAAAAATCTGAAGGCTGAAGAAACTGAAAACTACTTTCAAAAGAATGGCAACTCTTTGCGATACCTTTCAATGGTTACCCATCTAACAAGGAACAAAAAAAAAAACTTGCCTATTTATCTTTCTTGACCCAATTTACCGATTCCGTTATCGATAGAGACGTTTTATAAAACACTACAAATCAGGCTTTAGTCCTGAAATTTAACCATCTTTATAGGGACTATGCAGCAACGACAGAAGCTGTCCTAAATTTCATTTTTTAGCTTACAAATCAACACAGAAATACGCAACTTCTCCCTAATTTAACCTACTTGGTATTTCTTAAGATAACCGAGATTCTCATCCATTTTCTCCAATAAGGTACACTCTGTATGCATAAATTTTTCTCAAAAATGACAAGCTCTAGCACCTATTTGTTTTTGAATCAACCAGAGCATACTTCACTCGTTATGCGGTCTTTTTGGGGTTCCTTATTTTCATAACGTGCTGAGAACTTTAAAAAATTTGATATTTTTAAAATTCGAACATCGCGGCATCGTCCACCACGCCTCGCTGCACATTTGCCTAAGCTTAAATTTTTCTTCTAGTTATTTCTAATGTTATTTAAAAAAAATGCTTGTTATTAGTTTTACTAAACCTAGGAAGATATTACATAAGCTTTAGTCACAACAAAATTATAATTAGGTCGAATCAGGCTGCCTAAAGAAAGAGAGAGACATGTGGAAAACAAAAATTGAAAACGTGTGCAGCCAATTACAACTGATTTCAGATATTATTAATGATGTTCATCAATTACATTTCAATTAATTGTTTGTATTTTGTCTGAAGACAGCTTGATATTTATAGACCAGCCGCCGTGGGCGGCTCAGTATAGAATATATACCACTTTGTTTGCTATAGACTTCGCCACCTACAGATCTGTCATCCTCTTTGTACCATTTTACCTGCTCATTGATTCGAAAATAAAACAACTCATTTAAGGGAATCTACAGGGTGTCCCAATATTCCATGGACATGGAGCAACCACAGATTACTGAGGTAAAAAAAAGTCGCTCGGACCAAACTTACCTCTATACCAAAGTGCTTCGTTTGTCCGTTAGAGGGCTTCAAAGTCTTTTGAAAATTTTAGTTTTTTTGAAATAGCTCAAAGTCGGCTGATTCCAATTCGATGAAATTTGGTAGGTAAATTTCTTATTAAAAGTACTAACTTCTGATGTACATGATAATTTGACGGAAACCCGGGAAGGGGCGAAACTACCCCTACCCTCCATTAAAATCGATCGTAATTGTTGATAGGGTAGCAGGAACGCTGTTCATGTTTTTTTGTTTGAAAGATACATCGTTTTAGCCCATTATTGATCTCATACAAAAATCTGTATCTCTCCGAGGTGCTATGTGATAAAATAAATTAGTCGATGACACCTAACCAAAATTTTATTTAATTCTTTTAATTTGAAATCAAATTTTCAATTGTCAGGTGTTTATTTGATCTAATCTCATAAAAGATGTTTAGTATGGTTCGGTTTTTTTTTCAGGTGTTTGCAAACGGTTTTTTTTTAAACGCAGTAAACAGTTTGCAAAACGACGAGGTTCCAAGAAAAGCGAAAATCATTTTTTTGCGCAAGATGGAACTTTCTAGAGTCCAAACCGGCGCCCACATCGAGCATCTTTCATGAGATTAGATAAAATAATCACCTGACAATTGAAAATTTGATTTCAAATTAAAAGAATGAAATAAAAATTTAGTTATCATCGACTAATTTATTTTATCACATAGCACCTCGTAAAGATACAGATTTTTGTAAAAGACCAAAAATGGGCTAAAACGATGTATCTTTCAAACAAAAAAACATGAACAGCGTTCCTGCTACCCTATCAACAATTACGATCCATTTTAATGGAGGGTAGGGGTAGTTCACCCCTTCCCGGGTTTCCGTCAAATTATCATGTACATCAGAAGTTAGTACTTTTAATAAGAAATTTACCTACCAAATTTCATCGAATTGGAATCAGCCGACTTTGAGCTATTTCAAAAAAACTAAAATTTTCAAAAGACTTTGAAGCCCTCTAACGGACAAACGAAGCACTTTGGTATAGAGATAAGTTTGGTCCGAGCGACTTTTTTTTACCTCAGTAATCTGTGGTTGCTCCATGTCCATGGAATATTGGGACACCCTGTATGTTCGAGATTTGCGTTTTTTTAAATATTTCCTATACGTATAGGTCAATTATTATGAAATCATTATTTCCCCCTTTGCACAAATGCCTCACGAAAGCTTTTTTCCATGATAATTGAATCAATAATGGTAAAGTCCTAGTCCAAGTAACAATTTTTAAAATTTATGTTTAACTGCATGTATGTATAACATATCAAAGTTGTACCAATCTTTCCATGAGTGCCCAGTATGTGAGCAATATTGGGTATAATAACAGGTTCATCCATGCATCCATGGACTGGAAAGACGAACTATTACCTAATAGTAGTTGTTTGCTTCTATCACAAACAAATTATCTGACCAGCCGGAGTTTATGTTATGTAACCCAAATCAAGCTTTCTATCTTGCGCAAGTGAAGGATTTTGTGAAGGATTTTATTTTCAAGCACAATAATTTACTTGCCGAATTGGCATGGATAAGAACTGGCACGGCAATTTCAGAGCTGAGGTAAGGATGCGAAGGACTGAATTATTTGGATTTTCTGACACTCTAGCTGAGTACGATAGTTTGTGAGCTTCGCAGTAAAGGGATGCGACGGGGCTGGGCTTAAAAGCTATGAGACAGATGCGAAGTGCGGTGTTGTGTACTACCTCCAGAATCTTGAGAATCTTTTTTCTATCAGAAGAGAAAATTGGACTTGCGTGGTCTAACTACGAGCGTATCGAGGCTCCAAATACTCTGAAGAGGTCTGGTTCATCGGCACCCCATTAAAGGTTTGCTAGAGCTTTTAGGATGTTTAGCCGACTTAGACAATTTACTTTGATGTTCTGAATTTGTTTCTTCCATGTTAATCCGCTGTCGAAAGTTACTCCAAGTATAGCTTTTGGTGTTCCCTTAATTCGGAGTCTCGCCGTTGTGTGTGATGTTTGGGATTTGGTTGTTTCCCCTTTTGCAGGACTCATAGTTCTGCAAAAGGGGAAACAATATACAGGGTGATTCAGGTTTTGCCTACCTAACTCTAGGGAACGATAGAGAATCGAAAAATAATATGAGTTTGCTTCATGAACTATATTCGTGAAATGCTTCGGAAAATACAGGGTGTTAAAGTTTTAAGAAAAAATTCGTATTTTTGAAATATAAATTTCAAAAATAATTTGAAATTTTGAAGCAAATTTTTTATTTCTGGTAGATACCTCGTTTTGTTTAGGGGAGAAAAGTCATCTTACGTTTTTGTCCTAGGACGCACTGTTTCCGAGATACTTCATAATGTAGGAACCCGTACGAGGTAAAATATCCTAAAAATCAATGCTATTGAGTTTTTCCAGAAGTTTTAATCATTTTTGTGATCGTTATTGAACCGTATTGCATTACAAAAAGCTTGCATGAGTGCCAACATTGTGGAATATCTTGAAAACAGTACGCCCTACAACAAAAACGTAAGATGACTTTTCTCCTCTAAACAAAACAAGGTATCTACCATAAATAACCAATTTGCATTAAAGTCAGTGGCGTAGAAATTATTTAATAAAAAAGGTAACAACACACCCAGATCTCTGCCACTGGAGTGAAGAACTTAATCGGAAGTATCACATCATGTACTTACTTCAATTAGCACAAATACTGTTCAAAATTTCAAATTATTTCAATCAGTCAATTTTTTTATATTTCAAAAATACGAATTTTTTCTTAAAACTTTAACACCCTGTATTTTCTTCATGAAGCATTTCACGAATATAGTTCATGAAGCAAACTCATATTATTTTTCGATTCTCTATCGTTTCCTAGAGTTAAGTAGGTAAAACCTGAATCACCCTGTATAGGTAGTTCGCATCTGGTTGCAGGACTTTTTTTCTGAACAGAAGAGGACTGGATCGTCAGCATAGAGGGAATGCCTTAATGATGGTCTTACAGACGAACATACCTTATTTATTGCCAATAGAAATAGGGTGGTATTCAAAACTTTGGGGTACACCGTTCTCAAAAATAAACGTATGGGAGGTTTTCTCATTAGCATTTTGTTGGATGGGAAGTTTCCTAGAAAAGTTAAGATGTTTCGGATAAATTGATTCGGATAAATTTAAAAAATTGACTTAAGCCGAGTGTCCAGAATTACCTATATTGGATCATTGAAAACCCCATATGAGTTATTTACCATGATACCTAGTACCAGAGTATTTTATTTATTCATTGTTTATTCATCAAAGAGATGATTACCTTCTTTCTATTTAAAACTAATTTTCTCTTTCAAAAATGTTATCCTAATTTGTAATAATTCCCCAAAAACTTTGTTGAGCCGTTTTTTTTTTATAACTTCAAGACAACTAAGTCAATAATTTTTTCGTTAGAGTGAGTATGATGTATTGTTTAATATTGTTGTTACTGCGTATTTTATTAATTAATGTTTTCATTCCCAAATACAATATGTGTGAAAATCATTCAAATTGTTGCGCTAATATTTCGAAATATTATTGCGAGTCACTATCTAAGACAGGTCAAACTATGTCGTTGACTTTATCTTTTTTTTTTCTCAAGTATTCTCCCTCTTCTATCTTTCCTAAGAAACACTCTGCATGGAGTAGTGCGTAGTAGGAAACTCTATGCCAACTATCGTCTGCCGAGAGAAGTAACTCATAAAGGAGTCATATAATTTTATGTCTCTGTACGACTTTACTTTGCACTCTACAGAAATTTGTCACTTTTATGTAGGTGGGTATATAAGTTTCCTGCTCTGGATTGAGAAAATCACTTATGACAACAGATCTTTTGCCTGTCGTAAATGTTTTTTTTTATGATCCCAAGGAAAAAGCAACTACCTAAGTATTATGCTGTTGAAAATCGAGTTTCAGAGATATGGATCTGTTTGAACTGTGCTAAATAATAACAGCAGGACCTTAATTATTATTATTTTCAAAGTCTCCCCTGGTTATTCATTATTTTGAAATGAAATAAACAGGATTGCTGGGACATTTACATATCTGCCAATTTCTGATTCGTCCCCTTCACAGCCCTTTTTTATTACGAGATGCATTCTAAATTTTGCAAATGACGTGGTAAGGATACCTGACACATTTACATACCAGGCTTGATGGTGTTTTAAAATGCCTGATATCGCTTCAAGAGGCATTTTAGAAGAAAAATTTATATCGTGAATAATGATAATTTATTCTTTTGATGGAGCGAATTCAATAAAAAAATTCTTAGCCAACGTTGTGCTCGTAAACATCATCTATGTGATAGATGTACGAAAATAATAACAGAAAATGAAGCAATTATTGTGATTACATCCAACGCAAAGGAATGTAAATGTCTTTCTGAATGTATACAAATATTAATTAATGATTACCAAAGCTCGAATTAAGGTTAACAAACGGTTAAAATTATATTAGTGAAGTTGTGATTTTATCTGGTGAATTACATTTGGAACACCGATTCACGCTAATTCTCATAAGGGTTATTTCATCTTTTTTTTTTCTAAGTATCTTTTGGGTGTAAGTTATTTAATTAAAATTATTGCCTCATTGGAATTTAGTATGAACTATACTTCTTAGCAGTCCACATTTCATGTGGACATGTTCATGTATAATACGGCAAGGCTCAAATTGGTATATTTTTTAGTATTGTTACGAGTTTCTCAATAAATAAATCACCACCAAAGTCTGCTAATCTTTATTGGCCAAATTATAACCTCTAATTCTAATAAACACGCACAGCTGATTACTACTTGTACTACATCAACACCAACTTGTCTATTCTTTATAATTCACTATCCTGTCACTACTGGCTTCCTTACTTCACACTTCACTTCACTACTGCTCTGTTCAGCTTACACTAGTTACTACTGCTCTGTCTTCAGCTTATTCACTCTACGTTCAAACTAAAACTACTTCACGCAGCCGTAGGCGGTCCTTATATAGTCCCCCGACGCATCAGTAGTCACGTTCTACTCCGTTCTAGTAGGTACATTCTAGTAGGTTACACCGGCGCACCGACCGTCGATTCGTGGATTCTGGAAATGTCGGATTGTTCGGCGAGCCCACTCCAGAAATCCATAGAACCAACACTGTCCGTCAATGTGTCACATGACATGTGACTGGAACTGTCGCGAACATGTCATTGACTAACTCAGTATAAAAAAAGAATGTAAACAAACAAGCAAATGGTGGACTAGAATGTTAAAGGTTAAAGAAGCAATTACTAGAATTTTTCCAGAGCAATCTCGTTATATCTTCATAAGTTTCATTAGTGGTGGTGCCAGAAGACTTAGATGACTTTGGGCTTTTTATTTAAATCGAAAAAAGAATAGACAGACAAAAGGAAAGTTGAAGCTACGAATAACTAGGTGTCAAGAGGGTGTAACGAAGTCCGGAAATCTCGAGACTTTTTTGTCTAATATCAGGGGTTGCATCAGGAATTCCCAGACGTTTATATATATTTTTTTTATTTTATTGATAATAATTAAATTATAAAGCAAAGTCGAGTCCCGGTTAGTTTCCTGATATTTAAAATTAATAGTAATATACATATCTATAGTAGGATTAAGTTTAAAAAGTCAGATGTATAGTCACACTAACCGTCCGAATTAATATTTTTAATTTCACCAGAAAATGTCAAACTGTTAATTGTCAAGTTGTGAACGAGCGTAAATTATTGAAGGAATCATTCAAACAATTAATTGAACCGCTTACGTCAGTTTGAGAGCCACTGACAACTACATAAAATTTATTCATGTAATGACATTCTATCCTCTGTGTTGTGCATTTAATTCTCATTCAAAACCAATGTTGACGTATACTTATTTATGCGGGATGGAATGTTTAGACAAACTGGACGGTTTCTACGAGAACCAGTATATGAAACAAAATAAATCGAACAATCAAAAGGATGTGTATTCTTAATTGATACGTATGACTTTTCAGACTTTATTGGACTATACTTCGGGTTTTTTATGAACGAGCCGTAATAGTATATTATGCAACGAGCTTATAATGAAGGCTATTAATACGCGAGTATGATGGTTAAGATACGAGCCGTAGGCGAGTGTCTTAACCATCATAAGCGCGTATTAATAGCCATTATCTGCGAGTTCCATACACTATTTTTTCTACGACCCTTTTTTATTTCATAGAAAAGATTAAAAAATTAAATATTTTAACAATGACCCGTGTACAATTGCAGATCATTGAGGTTAAGATAGATATTTGTTTACGCATTTAACAAATTTTCTCTTTGTCGCTAAGGTTATTCTGCTGAGACATGTTTTAGTATCAAGTTTAAAGGGCACTACTCACTACTGCGTAGTTTTTATTATGCGAAGCTCGAATTCCGAATTTTACGCTTCGATTTTGAGATTAATTAATAATTTTAATAACATCGACAGCCATTAATTACGATATTGTTTCCCTGCGCAACGCGGGTCGCAGCGTTGCCGCTTTGAATACTATCACGGAGCTCTACGAATGATATAATACTTTATCTTCCCATCTTTACACGATATACCTACTTATCAAATAAATTAAGGTAACATAAAATCTTGATAAATTTTCTTTGAATGTTACTTATGTTCTAAATTAAATAAACGTTCAGAATTTTTTTTCAGAAATACAGAACTTATAACACAAGGCAATTTTTGTCGTGAGTATGACAACTCTGTGACTTCGGTTGGCTTGCCGACCCGATTGTAAGCGAAAAGGAACCGATTCGATTGCAAATGCTCCTCTGCCATTGGATAGCTTGACCAGTGCTTTAATGAAAATTTGTATCTTAATGAGACCCATTAAAGCACTGGTGATTCATATTTAATATGCATATTAAAGGTTGGGAGTAGAAAAAAATAATTTTTAAATCGTCGAATTCATACACCGATGATGAAGACTCCAATCGCCGAGGAGATAACGCTATACGCGATAACGGCCGCAATCGCAGGTAAATTGATTAATATTAAAGAGAAAAACAATGTTTATCGCTAGCTTGGCTTCGATTATTTTAATAATTAATTAAAAATATCAAAATTTAGAATACGACCGCGGTAGGGATACGTGCATACCTATAAGGCCGGGACGCGATAAGCCGAGCTCTCTTCCGCTCTTCTTCTTTTTTGATTCCGCTCGCAAAGTAATTAAGTTCGAAGTGTTATTGTTTTGTTTTTCCGCTCCGTCCGGAGACTCCTGGGAATAGTGACCGGTGGTAGTGTCAAGTAAATTCCGTGTGTGTACCTACGCATCCGCTCTGATGGGAGACCCTGATCGTTGGAAGATATTTTCTCCACAACAACAAGGTAGGTGCAAATAAAATTAGTTGAGCCGAGATTCAACTGTAATCACCGTTTATCGTAACTTTATCATTTTATTATTTATTCTCGTCCCTCGCCCCAAACAAGATTAGCGATGCGCGAGGTATATTAGACCCGTCAAGTACCCCTGACCTTTCGTCGATTAATAGAAGTCATTGGTCCCTTACCCCAAGTACACTAGGCGGTGTGTGTAGGTACCTACGGACACGTGATACTTGTCTTGCAATGCGGGTAGTTGTCTGCTTTTCTATAATAAACATTTGGTTATTTTACTTCGCCGCTAAAACTTATATAATTTAGGCAATTTTACCGAGTCCACATTGATAGGGAAAGACCATTTCTCTTTATCGGCAAATTAAATGTTTTTTTGTAAGGAATTTGAAAAAAAAATTAAATAAAATGCCAAAAGTTTCTTTAACTGTCCTGGCTCCACCACACATTGCATGCAATCACTTTGAACGTCTACATATGCTTCTGGCATCAGCTAACGAATTTTACTGAGCCATAAACAAATATATTCCAGTTTACGTCAAAAATAAATTTCACTGTAATTAAATTGTGGTAAAATTTAATTAAATAAATGCTTTCATTGGGGCTTCCTAACTGAGGTAGCCAGGTTTACCTATATCGTATAATAATTTAATTATTGAACTTAATAAATTTCTTGAACGCCGTATAGAACATTCTCTTATAATTTCGTATAATTGACGTTCGTTTGATTTATAATGATGAGTAAAGTCCCCGAACGAGTTTCCGTTTCGGAAACGAGTCAGAAACGAAAAAAGGGCCTGCAACGCTTTTCCAACCAATTATTGCTACCTTGAACTTTTCTAGGGCTGGCTTTCTCTTTACTTTCCTGTTATTTGATGTTCTTTTTCTTATGAATTTTAAAACATATTGATGTTTGTCTTCATTTTTATCTTTCGCGACCTTCTTATTATTTTCTAAATCTTGAGAAAAGAGGAGAACAAACAACTTATTTTGCTTTTCAAATATGAGCTATTGAGGCCCGTATACATATTATAATCTAAGGTCTTTATGATGAATTTTGAATTCAGATGTTTCAGACATCCTAATTAAATGTTTTAGATTTCTTTTAGATTTAAATTTCACTAGGAACGTGTTTCTTCTCTCATAGATGTATTTTTTCCGTTTTGTATTAATAAGCCTTCTTAAATTATGTTTTCATTCGCTCACACGATTCAGAATTGGTTCTATTTTATTTCCGTACCAGTTTTGTTTCCGATTCGAACCGTCATTTTATGAACACTACTTCATTGACTGGATATTTTATCTAATTATTCTTTAGATTTCTGTTTTTTTTTATCCAACCTACTTATAATAATTTAACAGGCCCATTTTTAAATTGAATTTGTGTTCTATTGACGTAAAAATATTTTATACAGGGTGTTCCTTAACTCAGTAATGACGACATTGCCTATTTTTTTAAATGGGACACCCTGTATAAAATATTTTTACGTCAATAGAACATAAATTACATTAAAAAATTAACCTGTTTCGGGATTTTTTTGAAAAAAATTTTTCAAGGAAGAATTCGGGGGGGGGGTGGCAAGTTTTAAAATTGACACCCTGTACATAAAAATGAGATTGAACAATTTGTTCGTATTAGATCTATCGTAAAACGTAATAAGATAGAGGAGGCAATTTAATACCTAAGGCAATTTTCTGAGAAATATAACAAAATCAACATACCTCGTCTACACAACTCTATTTTCAAGACGAAATTTACTACGAGTTATCAAAGCTATTTTTCATTGATTTAAGAACTGCTGAGAAATTTACGGGACGTCATCTTTATAATGTGAAATATTTTCAGTGGATATAATAACAGGAAGCAGCAGGTTACCTGCACCAATATTTTTAATTCACTTACGGTTGTTTGTTGGCTTTGTATAATGAAATAAAAAAATCGCAGTAGTAACTAGGTATATTTAGCCTTTCATTTTGTGAATAGAAAAATCCTTGAAAACTATGATAATATATTATCTTCAAGTATATAAATTAACGTAACTAAGCGTCTCTTATCTACATTAGATGCTGTAGATATTGCTTGCTTACATATTACATTTTGTCACGACACAATCATGTTAGTTGTGGTTTGCATATTTTCGTAGGTACCTCCGTTTTAAGCCTACCCCACGCATCGGGACTAAATTTGAAAACTATCTCATGAAATTTTTTTTATAATTATTATTATGAGTTACCAAAAAAGGTTTTAAAATATTTTCAAAATGACAGGATTTCTGTCACATATAGGATTTTGCTTCAAAGAAAAATTCATGTTATTTTATAATTATTATTCAAAGTCAAATTTCACCTCATTAGTTACGATTGTTTTTAACAATAGTTTTACTTTTAATAATTACTCAAGTGACCTTAAGTAAAAGGGAGTAAAGGGACTTTAATAGTATATGATTCAACAAGCGCATAATTATAGCTATTATCCACGAAAATCTTTTTGGTCTGTAACTAAGGCAGTCAGCCAGAACTTCACCAGATCCACGATTCCACCACTTACACGGACAGATGGGACTATCGCATCCACGGCTACTGAGAAGGCGAACTTGTTGGCGGGAGTCTTTTCTTCATACTCTTCCGTCGACTTTCATGGAAGAACTCCGCCAATGATCCCTTCCGGGGAGACCAAAATGTCAGACATTGTTTTCCGACAGCGTGTCATAAAGAGCATTAATGTTAGCCTTAGACCCAAACAAAGCTTCTGGGCCCGATGACGTACCTGTTATCGTAGTAAAAAAATGCGCCACTGAGCTGTCATCTGTTTTCTGCCGACTTTTCAACTTGTCGTATAAAAAGGGAATATTTCCTTCTTGCTGGAAAGGTGCACGGATCCAACCTACTCCCAAGAAAGGCAAAAAGACTATACCAAGTAACTATCGACCAGTGGCACTGCTTTCAGTAATATCCAAGATTATGGAGAAAGCTATTAACCAACATCTTTTAAAATACTTGGAAGGAGCTAATATAATCAGCGACCGCCAATACGGATTCCGCAAACAGAGGTCAACTGGTGACCTCCTCACTTACGTCACCGAGCTGTGGAACAGCGCAATCGAGCACCATGGGGAGTCTCGAGGGGTTGCGCTCGATATTTCTAGAGCTTTCGACCGTGTTTGGCATGATGGACTGTTGGCAAAACTGCAGGCCTATGGCATGCCCGAGAAATTCTGCTTGTGGCTTGCGAATTATCTCGGAGATCGTTCATTGCAGGTGGCAGTCGATGGAGTTCTTTCTGAGACCTTTTCCATCAATGCCGGTGTGCCTCAGGGATCCATTTTATCTCCGACTCTCTTTCTAATATTTATAAACGACTTGCTTGAAACAACAAAAAATCCAATATACAGTTTTGCCGACGACAGTACCCTCATATCTTCTTATGCGTTAGATGCGCGAACATCTGCCGTCGACGCACAGACTCGCAGGGAGCAAGAAGTTGCCATACTTAACAATGACTTACAAGACATTCTAGCTTGGGGCGATAGAAACCAAGTTCAATTTAATGCTGGAAAAACCCAAGCAGTCATCTTATCCAAAAAGACCAACGTTTTGGAGCCAGATATGATGATGGCGGGACACTCTCTTACCCCAGCGTCATCTCTTCGTTTACTTGGAGTGAGCCTCGGAGCGAACATGTCTTGGCATGATCATGTTGCAGGTCTGGCGAAGAGTGCTTCTCAAAAACTTGGAACACTCTTCCGCACGAAGAAATTTTATACACCACAACAGCTTCTGCTCTTATACAAGGCTCAAATCCGACCATCCTTGGAGTACTGCTCACATGTTTGGAGCTCAGCTCCCAAACATACGCTGAGACTACTCGACTCTATTCAGAAAAGAGCCATCCGCTTGATTGGGGACCCAGATTTGACAAAAAATTTTGACACTCTCGAACATCGAAGAAGAGTAGCTGACCTGAGTCTGTTTTACAGATATTTTAATGGAAAGTGTTCAAAAGACGTAGCCCGCTTGATCCCACCAAGAACAAGACCGGGCAGAAATACACGTCGAGCCACAGACGCTCATCCGTATCAGGTTCAGCTCGTTACACCTCGTACCACCCTATTTCAGACTTCCTTTATGTATAGAACCGCATCACTTTGGAATAGCATTCCAAAGAGCGTGTTTCCCGAAGTATACAACCTGCAGAGATTCAAGGCCAACGTGAATCGATATCTCCGCTCAGGGATTTCCCTGCAGTGCATGTGCATTTTCAATTAAAAAAGCAAAAAACTGTACTTTATCTAAAAAAAATTTCACTTATACCTACTGTAGAAAATTACTTGTGTTAAAACAGTTCACTTGAATGCAGATATGGTTCAGTTAAATTTAAAAAAATCAGTCAGTTTTTCAAAAATCGCAGTCATGAGGTAAAAACGCATGTAACCATAGTCAGTCCTAAGATTCCATAATTTTTTTGATGCCATCTGTTCGATTTGTAATTGTGAAGTGTGAATAACGATGCAATAAAACAGGCCGCGGCGGAGGTACTTAGTTATTTTTTGATCTCTAGGATCGGCTGTAGGGGTATCACTTCTCACACATTGTGATTTATGGGCCATTAGAAACTTTCTACAGAATTCTTAAAGAATTATTCAAACTGAGTTTTTCACAAGTCACTTTATGTAAGCTCTTATTAATATCAATTACAACAAAGGTGAAATTATTAGACTAAATTCAACAGTGATTTTAATCTCTTTAATGAACCTGAGTCTGGTTAGATAGAATAACTTTTTTCCTGGCCTAAAATATATAGTTTCGTTTCTATACGCTTGCAAGTGGGTTTTTAAAGCTCAAACAACTTGATTATTCAAGGCTAAGTTTCAAACGAAACTATATTTAAACGAAGTAATCAAGATTGAAATGACACTTTCGCTTTCATAAATCATTTCGTATGAAATTTTATCACGGAAACATGAATCGGACGCAAAAGCTACGAGGGTATTATGAGATTTGACGTAGGTAGACATGCTAGAAGAGGTAATGTAAAAGCAGTCGTGAATTTATAAATCTGCTGTCAGCAAGTAGGTATACCCCGGCATGTATGTGTTTAGGAGGGAAGTAGTATCGATTAGCTTTTTTCAGCTTCCAAATTCTTTTAAAACGCCAAGAGCTGCGAAATACACGAAGAGTAAAGAATGGGGAATTAGTGTAATTAATAATTTGCGTGCATGTCAATCAGACCTATTCAAAGCTACACCCGAAACTTTATATTGTTTTATCTCTGATCCTGTCATCATGGGTTCGATCCTGGAAGACTGGTAGACAAAACTGCATTGAAAAGACGCGATTCAAATAATCTCTTTTAAATTGAAAAATACATCTCTTCAAAAAAGTCGATTAATTATCGCATGATGAGATGATTTTCTAGAACTACGATACTTGAAAACACTACAAAATAATAATGAAACTTTCGATAACTCACCTATCTTCATGAGTTACCATAGCTAGAGCTGCTTCTGGAAATTTGTAATGTATAGCGTAGTCGATAGCGCTCATTTCCATTTGATTATACAGAAGCTTGCAGTTCATCGAAAGGAGCAGGGCAATAGAATTGGGTTGATTTTCCATCGTTGCCAAATGAAGTGCTGTATTCTGAAAATAAGATAATAATAATAAAGTTTATGCTGACATAACTTTTATTATTATTTAAGTAAGTACATAAGCAGAACTAGAACTAGTGTCCTCACCCCATCCTTATCAGGTTGATCAAGTAGATGAGAGTGCACGGAAAGCAACAGCTCGATGGTTTGGGTGTACCCGTTCATCGCCGCCAGATGAAGAGGGTTTCGTCCGTTATGGTCGCGATGGAGGAGGGCTCCCCTGTTTAAGAGCAGCTGGACAACTCGTGTGTGACCCTGCTTGCTGGCGATGTGTAGCGGGGTCATACCATCGCCGTCACTCTCGTTGATGATGAACGTTCCTTTCTCGGAGTCCAGGAGTTGGCGGACTGTGTTAAAGCGGCCGTATCTGCAGTAATTTGAAAATTGGTTGCAAGTAAACATGCACGAAAGTTAATAATGATTGAAAGCTAAGCCATTCTTAAGAAAGAAGACCTATTTATCAAATAAATAAATTTTGCAAGATTAACTGAAAACGTGTTAGGTATCCAGTATCAACTATACTTTATAAGCTCTTAGGAAACACTCTTGACGTGACTTATGACGTTTAGATTGGTTGCATTATTGAGCTTAAACCTTTTGAAATATCCCAAGAGTTTTTTCTTGAAATTAGTCAATTCTTTTTGACTTTGAATATTAGGACGGTCAAATCGCACTTTAAAATCGCAAACTAACGGCTAGTTGTGATTTTTTTAATATTTTGTTAGAACCATTACCAGTAACGTATAACATCCAAGTTTTCAGCTTCGGAAGAGCCTGAGATAACTGCAAATCTCGCGAAATTTCGGCACTTTTTTTTATATTCCCAATATAAATCCTAAACTATGCGTTTTTAAATTAGACTAAAGTGACTACAATTTGAGACCAGAATCAGCTCTGTAGGATCTTTACTTGCCCAGATACAGCTCTCCAAAAATTACCTTTTCAAAAAAAAATGAAATTTTAAGATTTGGTCAATTTCAACATATCGATATGGGGAAAATACTCATTTTACGGATGAAATCAGAGGAAAAGTTGTAGCAAATGAAATTGGCTTTAATTTAAACAAAAAACGACGTCTCTAGGCAATGTATAGTTTACTCACAAATTTTAAAAATCCAAAAAATTGGAAAACTGCATTTATCGCACATTTGCCCTATTCAGTTCTCACAGTGGATGAGGATAGTTTGAAAGGAAAAACCGTGGAGAAACAACTGGAATCCTGGAGGGACTTCCAAATTTCCACGATCTAATGAGGTTGAGGAATATTGTAAGGAGCCACTTTTCTGAAAATATTCTTCACAGTCGACCCCAAACCATTGAGAAGGACAAGGAGGTTTGTTACTTTTGTTGGCCTATAACTTCTACTATAGGTTATTTTTATTATGATTTTCAAAGATTACTTTGCTAGACTGCAGAGATACATAGCGCCTTACGCATTCGGCAGTTTTTGTCTTCTTCTTTACATGGACCTCGTTAACACTCGTTCTATGGTTAAATATGATTATAATTCCGACCAAAATTTTTCTGAGCGACTAATCATAAAAAAGTCTTTTGTTGTGAACATGCTACAGTCTTTCGGGCCATCCCCTCTTTTAAATTTTCTTGTCTTGTAGATACAGCCTAGCACTTTTCGCGTAAAAAAGTCGCCTGCTGAATGGAAAATAGTAGAATTTTTCCAAATGTGGTTAGGTGGAGCTCCTAATTCTCCATTCTTTCCACTTCGATGAATTGTCTCATTATCAGGGATATTCAAAAATATTGCACACAGAGTTGTGAGGTTGGCCAATATCATTCTATTTTACCAAATCTTAAAATTTCACTTAAAAAAAAGGTTCATTTGAACTGAAGTAAGTACTAAACCTACAGAGCTGGTTCTGGTTTCAAATTGTAGCAATTTTAGTCTACTTCAAAAACGTATGGAACATAATTTTTATAAAAAATTGCATAGTTTGGGACTGCTATTGAGAATACCAAAAAAAGTTTGTAAATTTCACGGTTTTTCGAGTGCTGCAAAGTTAGCACAGGTCTTTCGTAATTGCAAATTTGGATAGGTATACGTTACTGATGGCAGTGGTTTCTAGTGTTATATACAGGGTGTTTTCTAATTGAATGTCAATATTTAAGGGGGTGATTGTTGGATCCATTTTAAGATAATAATAATAATAATAATAATAGTTTATTGTCCAACAGAACGATAGCCCCAATTAATGGACAAGCTATATTATAACAAGCATCAAATTATTATAAAACATCAATAATAAATAAAGTAAATCGAACATAATATACATACAGGATTTAAATAACGCAAAGTAAATTAAAAATACAGATCCACATGTTCCTTCAGTTCCTTAATTGACGTGTGTGAGATATCACAGACTGATGATATTCTGTTAAATAAAACTGACATTACATAAATAGGAGATCTCTTCATTAGGTTCGTATTTGCACGGGGACACACGAAAGCAGACATATCTCTGCTACCAGGTCTGGGCACCCGGAAGTTTATTTGGCTCAGAATCTTTGAGCAGTCTACATGGTTATTTAGGATTTTATAAAGAAAAATCAAACAGGCAACAATTCGCCGCTTTTCCAAAGACACAATCTCGAACTCCCCGAGCAAAAGATTATGATCAAAACCCTGGCACGGATACAAATTATGAGTCCTAAAGTAAATATATTTTAGAAATCTCCTCTGGACTCCTTCCAATAAATTTTTGTGCACATTGTAAAGAGGCCACCAGATCAAAGAGCAATATTCCAGCTTTGACCTAACAAATGCAAAGTAGAGTCTCTTCAGGGTCTCAACATTCCTGAATGAGTCGGAGTTGTGTACTACAAATCCGAGGACACGGTAGGAAGATCTAACGATATTTTCGACGTGAGACGAGAATGATAAATGAGAATCGAACTCCACGCCCAGATCCCTGACTGAATTGCCTCTAGTGATGACTATTGAGTCGAATCTATAGTCAAACACTATCGGTGTCTTACATCTAGTGTAACTAATCACACTACACTTTCCAACATTCAGCGACAGTCTATTAATACTGCACCAAGCTAAAAGAGTATTAATATCATTTTGTAAAATAACACAGTCAGCCTCACCTCCTATCGATCGAAACATCTTAAAATATCAGCATAAAGCAAACATTCACACTTAATTCGTGTAGGGAGGTCATTTATGAAAATAATGAACAAAAGTGGGCCTAAAATGGAGCCTTGAGGGACACCTGAACCACCCGTGTACATTTCAGAAGTGTAACCTTTGTGGCATACAAAATACTGACGATTATTTAAATAAGAAGATAAAAATTTCACAACCGACTTATTCAGATCGAATTGTAAAAGTTTCTCGATAAAGATGGAGTGGTCAACTCGATCAAAAGCTTTAGAAAAGTCTGTGTAAATGGTGTCAACTTGACCTCCATTGTCCACTTCATTAACTAAATATTGTGACATACAGGAAAGATTCGAAACCACAGATCTACCTGGAAAAAATTCATGCTGCTGTCTACTTCTGACAATTGAGAATACATGATTGTAAATAGCTTTCTCGAAAATCTTAGAGAAGTTACTTAACACTGACACCGGTCTATAATTGCTAATTTTTGTTTTGTCTCCACTTTTGAAAATTGGGGTTACCTTACCTTTCTTCCACATATCTGGATACGTGGTAATTCTTAAGGATAAGTTAAATAGGGACAACAATGGCGCAACCAAGACAGCCGAGCAGTCTTTGACCAAAAACGCAGGAATCAAGTCTAATCCACTAGACATTCCACCTCCAAGTTCACGTATGCATCGCTCAATATCATCCTCAGTGAGCTGAAAACACGTGTCATCATATCCACCCTCATGCTCAAAGAGATTATTAGAACTCAAAGGAGGAGAAAAGACACCCGAGAAATATTTAGCAAAGCCATTGACAATATCACCAGGTGAATCATAGACACGATTGGTATCATCCACCATACAGTCAGGTACTCGGGAAGAGTCCCTACGCTCATTAACAAACGCCCAAAAACGCCTAGGGTCAGAAGAGAAGTCACTTTCCAGTCTGCCATGATACGTCCTGTAATCAATCAAAGCACGCCTTTTACACCAAGCACGAAGCCTACCAAATTCCACAGCGCTCACAGGATCCTTAAACTTAATATAATTCTTACGGTATCTAGCCTTTAAACTTATCAATGACACAAGGTCACTGGAATACCAAGGGGGATACTTTCTCTGCCGCATGGGAACCCTCGGCACGTGCTTGTTCAAAATGTCATACAGAACAGTGTAAAATGGTTCACATGCTGAGTTGACGTCCGAACAACTGTCCATAAATGACCAATTGGTATTTGTTAGATCCCTATACAAACTGATATAATCAGCTTTCTTGAAATTGTATTTACTAGATTGTTCATTACATCCCATAGCAACAGTGATGGACCCAGAAAGAGAGAGCTCAACAGATAAGGATGGATGGTAAGGGTCTTCTTTAAGAAATGGGGCGTTCTCCCTAGTAACACGTAAACATTTTACCTCATCATCAGAACATATAACAAGGTCCAAAAGACGTCCACAACTGTTGGTGACACCATTCATCTGCAAAAAGTTGTTATATGCAAGAAAGTTACTTAAATTAACTGCTTTAGGATCATTAATTGAGACATCATTAAAATTTGTCACATTAAAATCACCAACAATCAAGACATTATTCGACCCCGCTACAACATTATCAATTAACTCTAAAAGTTCAACCAAGGAACCAGAAGGAAACCCTGGAACAACATATATACATATCAGCAAAATCTTTGTAAAACCTAAAAAAACTCTACATGCAACCATGTCAATCACCGGAAATATGCTAGTAACACCGGTTACATCGAGTTGTTCAGATCTATATCTGTTGCGAATAGCCAAGAGCACTCCTCCTCCAGTCTTATATCCTAGCACACTGCAGTCACGATCACATCTATATACAGTATAGTCATCAGGAAAATATTCACTGTTATTATGATCACAGGACAACCACGTTTCAGTAAGCGCTATAACATTATAATCACATATAGATGCAGAGGCAAAACATTCCTGAGACTTTCTTCTCAAACTCCTGGTATTCTGGTAGTATATGTTCAATGCCGATCCTCCCGATCCACCAGAAGTAGTCACTTTATGTCTTCCAGTAGACTGAGAGACAAAGAAGATGAAAACTTCATAAGAACGTATGTCCTAAAAGTCTTAACTTTTGAGATACAGGGTGGTAAAGTTTTTAAAAATAAATAATTTTTTCATAATATCTAGATATTTTAATGAAATTTCATAGACAGGTATTACTCATCAAGATACATTTTTTAATGTACCTCATTTCATTTTATTTCTACTAGTGACGATTGTGCAGAATTTTACCTGCATATTTTCATATTTTTTTATTGTCATTTAACGACATTTGTGACCAAGTAGAGAAACAGATTTTTTAGACGAAAACCGTGCATCGGACTGTAAAAGAATAAGTAATCAAATTTGCTTAGAAATTAATGGGGATTCCAAAAATGATTTCTATTTGAACAGAAATCAGTGGCGTACCATCAATGTCTGCTAAAATATTCCGGTAAAATTCTGCACGATCGTGCGCCATCATCACTAATGGAAATAAAATGAAACGTGGTACATGGAAAAATGTCTTTGATGCGTAATACCTTTATACGAAATTTTATTCAAATATCCAGAGCGGTATTACAGTTATTACGAAAAAATTATTTATTTTAATAAAACTTTAGCACCATGTATCTCAAATGTTAAGACTTTTACGACATACGTTCTTATGAAGTTTTCTTCTTAAAATGGATCCAACAAACACCCCCTTAAATATTGACATTCAATTAGAAAACATTCTACAGGGTGTTGATTTTCAAAGCGGGCCATAGGGGATTAGCATTGCGAAAGTGGTTTTTGAGGATTCCTGCTCGCCGTTTAAACTGACAGAAATGGTTTTGGTATCAAAATGAAGCTAAAATTATTGCGCATAACGCTTGACATCAGAAATTAATTTAATTTCACGTTGTTTTCTAAAATTCTTCAGTAAAAATTCAAGTAATTGTTAATGTTTAATCACAAAATAGCATGCCTTGCGTAAACAATAATGATGTTTCTACGTTTTGACAATCCAATAATAAAACATTGGTCTATTAAAAAAATTCACGGCAAATAAATCGCGAACCCTCCTGTAACTGGCTACACTGTAGTAGGTTTTCACCATAAAGACTCTTTCTTGCTTTGTTTAACCAATTTTTAAATAGAACCAGACTTTATTATTATCTACTGACTTATAAAGTTTTATTATTGGATTGTCAAAGCGTAGAAACGTCATTATTGTTTGGGCAAGGCATGCTATTTTGTGATTAAACAATAACAATTACTTGAATTTTTACTGAAGAATTTTAGAAAACAACGTGAAATTAAATTAATTTCTGATGTCAAGCGTTATGCGCAATAATTTTAGCTTCATTTTGATACCAAAACCATTTCTGTCAGTTTAAACGGTGAGCAGGAATCCTCAAAAACCACTTTCGCAATGCTAATCCCCTATGGCCCGCTTTGAAAATCAACACCCTGTATATGACTGGCGTATATCGTATAATTAGTTTTATAAATTAATTAATAAGATTTGGTGTTTGAGGACTCGTATATGGGATACTGAAATATTATAGGTATTATAGCTGCATGAAATCATTTTTTAGGTAAAATTTTTGTAAAAAAAGTAGGTAAAAAAACATATAAAAATTTCTGGATGCTGCTCTTGTTAAGCATCGTAATCAGAGGCAAAGTATAGTAGTTGATAAGACATCAAACAGAAATACGAAAATGGAAAATGTATTTATATTTTTAATAAGATCCACATCTTTGCAATTAATATATTCTTCAATTCTGTCAGAAGATTAAAATCTTGAGGCTGGCGGTGTCACTTCATCAGGAAGTGTCTAAAACATCAGTGATTTAAACGAACAGCGTCCTTTGTCGCCAAACCTGGGCTCTTTCATAAAACGAAATTCCCGCTTCATCCAATATTCCGTCTTATTTTAATTTCCTTTTTTCTTAATGAAAAGTTATTTTAAACCATTTTAAAAATTTCTTTCAAATCACAAAACTGAGTTTTCAGTTATGTTCAAACTTCTACTTTTAAAGGCATTCAATTACAATTTACCAATTTTTTTAGTTCTAGCCCTCATTGTCAAGACTGTTTTGTGTAAAACAAAATTTCAGATATGGAACTTGCATTATAAAAAAAATTCTGGTTCATAAAATGTGTTTTATTGCGTCTTGAAAAAAGCAGTTATGTTGCCGCACCCTTATAAATAATTTTGACAGAGGTGCTGCCATTCTCCTAACAACGCACCGTCTCCACTGTTTCCAATTTTCCCACTCCCAATCTTTTATGTCTCACCTCACATCGTCTCTTGCCTCATGCAACTTATTCCTTCACGATATTCCGGGCTCTTTATATATTAGTGTATTTTTTAACAAAAAAATACACTATTGAGGACGACATCACTTTCCAAAAATCACCCAAACTCATCAAATGTCCACCGATCATGACCCCCAGATTACGAAAAAGTGGTTTTCCAAAATTCACCTGCCCACGATATATATATATATATAACTTCTGACAATATAACTCCCTTCTTAATTCTTATACAGCTCTTGACTAGTTCTTGGGTATAAGGGCACTTTCGGTTGATTAACTACGGCTACTTTTAAGTTTAATCATTTATTCTTAGTCAAGATGTTGTAATGAATTCTAATTTGGATATTAAAAACATTAGTAACATCTATTCCTATTTAATTAAATATAAATAGTCACAGGGGAGGATAGTGATGTTGTAGTGAGTTCTAATCTAGATATTAAAACGTTAGTAACATCCCTTGTTTTTTCCTGTGAGTGAAAAATAATAGAAACTAAAAATAATATAAGTATTCACAATAATGTAACATAGTAGGTACATAGACATAGGTGCAGTTAATTGTAATTAAATAATGTGAAATAGCAAATAAATAGGTGGTTGAAAATATTGAGAGAACTAGATAAATAAAGTTTGTTAAAATGAAGAGTAAGTAGAATGTAGTCAGTCAGGAGATAATGGTCAGCTGTTTCTATAGATAAGCGATATATCAGGTCGCCATTCCATGAGAACTGAAATAAAATCGAGCAGTTTATTAATTACTTATAGTAGGTACCTTTGGACATGCTGTTTTATTATGGCGAATATCCACTATTGACGTAAAGACTGTTCCCCTGTTTTGTAATGTGTTTTTTAGTGTGTTTTTGATTGAATTCAACCTGTAAAAATAGAGAAGCCATGCATGTCGAGGTGAAATGTTTCTGTACCCTCATGTATTAGTCCAGCTAAGACAAAAAAATCAACATTCTGTAAGTTTTTTGTTAATTTTAGATCTGAATAAGTATTTTATGATGTAATGTTTCTTGATGTGCCTGTTTTTGTAGCTGTCCTGAAGAAGACATAAAAATTAATGTCGAAACGTTGACTAAGAATAAATGATTAAACTTAAAAGTAGCCGTAGTTAATCAACCGAAAGTGCCCTTATACCCAAGAACTAGTCAAGAGCTGTATATATATATATATATATATATATACTTGGCCAACTATCAAAGCGAGGACCAACTGTTCTACCCATCAAGTGAGGACCACCAGAAGAAAGCATTCTACAGGCATAGTAAATGTTCTGATTGTTAAATCTTGAGATGGGCGATAGATGGCTGGAGAGTATACGCAGGGAAAACAGAACAGAGCCAAGTTATAATTTTCATGTATATAGGAACATAGTGAGGACAGTTTGCGTGAATATCAAAGTGAGGTCGGTATATTTATTTATGCTCTCCGCATTTAATGAGGTCCGTATATTACATGATTCGTAGAAAGTGAGACCCAGCACTGTTGCCAGATGCCAAGCATAGCGCTTCAGCCCTCTTTCACACCTACGGTTTTTAACCGTGGCCGTGTACGGCTACGGAGCCGTGCTTAATAGAAACACGTTATCATAAATGCAAGCTTTCACACAAGACGGTTTGTTGCCGGAGCCGTCTTGTGTGAAAGCTTGCATTTATGATAACGTGTTTCTATTAAGCACGGCTCCGTAGCCGTACACGGCCACGGTCAAAAACCGTAGGTGTGAAAGAGGGCTTAGTATGATACACTGAAACACAGTATGACCTGCCGCAGCAGGTTGGCTCCGCATCGGCAGAACCGTGATGTCACTTGTTCTAAAAAATCATCTACGAATCTAATGTAAATAACGTCTGCTTTATCACAAAATACCCAGAGGTGGGTTACTATTTTGAATAAATCTATTTTAAATACCTACTTAAGATAGAATCAACCTATTTGAAATAAATCTATTTAAAATGAAAATAACACAAACATAATCATCAGCGATAGTGCACAAGAGAGTCAAATCTTACAGTCTTTTTCTTTTGATATTCGTCTTTTGTTTTTCCTAATTTGTGAAATGCTTTTCCCATTTATCAAACGTCAGTGCGTGATGTTTCAATTGAAACTCCAAACCAGAAGTCTTAACTTTTGAGATAGGTACAAGGTGGTGAAGTTTATGAAAAATAAATAATTTTTTACATAATATCTGTAATACCGCTCTCTAGATATATTATTCAAATTTCGTATACTGGTATTACGCTTCAAGAGGCATTTTTTGGTGTACCACATTTCATTTTATTTCTACTGGTGACAATCGGTTTTTTTTATTTATTTTTTTCATCAAAGCATTTTTAACGATAATCTTGCGACCATGGAGAGAAATAGATTTTATTTTTTTAGGCGGAAAGCGTGCATCGATCTGAAAAAATCAAGTAATCAAATTTGCTTAGAAATGAATGGGCATTTCAAAAATGAATCTATAAAAAAAAAAATCAGTGGCGTATGGCGTATGTACCATCAATGTTTATCAATGTCTGCCAAATTATGCAGGTAAAATTCTGCACGAACGTCACTGCTGGAAATAAAATGAAATGGAGGACATGAAAAAGTGCCTCTTGATGCATAATACCTACCTGCATGTATACGAAATTTCATTGAAATATCTAGAGCGGTAGGTATTAAAGATATAAAAAAATTTATTATTTTTCATAAACTTTACCACTATAAAAAAAATTGAGAGATAACTTCCTTAACTCTCAAAAGTTAAGACTTTTGAGACACACGTTCTCATGAAGTTTTTTTTTTTTAATTTACCAAAAAAAAATACCCCCTTAAACATTAAAGTTTAATTAGGGAACACCGTATATACAGGGTGTTCGGTAATGGGCCAGCCAAAATTAAACATCATGTATAAAATCGTGTTTTAAACATAAGAAAAGAATAACGTTTTTTTCAGGAATCGGGCTTCGTTGGGAAATATTTCCAAAAGATGTAAAACTAAGGCAGCTCGGAAATTTAGAAATTTAAAATAAATCATCCCGATCTGAAAAACGTTTTTCTTTTTTATGTTTCAAATACGATTTTATACATGACGTTTGGTCTGGACTGGGCCGTTACCGAACAGCCTGTAAATAATATTTATTTCTGGATAACATAATGGTCTTATATCTTTAGTGAAATTTGACTTGTGTAACCATGCACGAGCGGGACTTGTCATTAATAAAATAAATAACAGAGTTAACTAGTTGTATTTCGTCTAATAAGTAATTATTACAGTGATAAATGGAAAAGGTGCACTTATGTAAATAACAATAATAAGGGAAAGTCCGTACATGGCGATACAATGGATAATTGCCAATAGGTACTATGGACAATTTCCAATAACGGAGGAGACAAATGCAGGCCGCGGGGTAAAAACTAGAAAACCCCGATGCGTCAGACTGCTTAGAAATCTCATGGAACATGGAATACTTCATAACTACGGATACGGCTACGGTAACTTACTACTACACTACGGGACGGGTGGTTCGACTGGTCTTGGCTTGGGCCCTAGTAGTAGAGTGATCGGCGCTTCGAAAGACGCTTAAAAATGACTTCTGTGGGGGTCTCGGGGTTACAACTTGAAACCTTTACCAAACGAAAGTTTATATTTTGACATTCCAAAATCCAAAAGCTGTCAAAAATTGGCCCGTGAAGAAAGGCACTATAATCAAAATTTGAGTTATTAGCGTACTGTATAGAAGAGAACGTGGAAAATTTTTTGATGCCAAATTCGTAAATAGTTTTGTGGAATTGAATTTTTTATGAATTTTCGAAAATCACCCAATGCACGAGGTCTTATGCATAAAAATAACTTAAATCCCCGATATCTCGATTCTTACCACTGCAAAATTTCTAATATTAAAATTATTTTTTTTCGCTTAACTTGCCTGTATATGGAAACGCGGCGTGATATCGAAAAATTGCATTCTTTAAAAAAGTTTACTCTGTCTATGTAGATTCCGAAAAAGTAAGAATTATAATTTATAATTGTTTTGTAAACGAGATATACAATTAAATGTGACGACAAGTTAAAAATGTAATAACTTGGACCGTCCGAGCTCCGCGTCCCCACTTCGCCTAGTGTATCTTGCGTCTCTAGATTCCCCGTAGATCCCTTTCACTCGCACTCTAAGAAGCGTTCTCGTTCTGTCCGGATACAAATTAGGAACATTTGATATTATTATAAAATACCTAATGAGACTATACATTTTTAATCGTATACTAGCATATCAATGTTTTATATAACTTCTACAATTTACTATGAATGGTAGGTATCTACAGTACGCGAGAAAAGTAAGGAATAAATTCGATAAAACGGAAAGCGCTGTTTTTTTGAATAAATAAAAAAACAGGACGATTTTGTTTTTGAGTTCTTGAACTTTTGACATAATTTTGGGGTATACAAGGTGATGCGCGAAAAAGTGGTGACGTCATCGGTATTTTCTTTAAATGACAACCCTTATTTTTTATTCCATTTTTTGATACTTCATTCAATTGCCAATACGGTAATGTAATCATTTTGTAACTTTAAACGACGAAATTTCTGTGAAAATAACTTACAGTCTTTTGCTTTTGGTTTTCCTCTTTTGTCAATTGCTTTTCCTTATATGTCAAATCAGTTTCACTTTAAGTCAATTGCTTTTCCCATTTACTTGCAGTGACAGTGTCATAATATTGGAAAAGCATTTGATAAAAAAGGAATCTCATTTGACAAAAGAGGAATTTCAATTGAAAAATCACGCACTGACGTTTGATAAATGGGAAAAGCATTTGACAAATCAGGAAAAGCAATTGACAAAAGACGAAAACCAAAAGAAAAAGACTGTAATTTGGATAGATTCAATTTAATAGACAGATTTAATAGATTTAATTTCATTTAATTTAACAGATTTAATTCAATAGACAAAATTTAATAGACAGATCTTATAAAATTGGGCGATACCGAATTGGGCGAAGGATTTTGTTATTCACTAATCCCAGGGGTCGATTGGGCGACAAACGAGAAACTAGGGGATTATAAGAGATAACTGGACAGACAAGAAATAGATGTGCGGCCTTTCCCATATATATAGCAGTGTTGCCAGATTTATTTAGTGGTGCTTTTAGTAGATCGGATAGGTATACCTAATCAATTTATTATTAATAATTGAAGTCGAGTAGGTAGTGAGTAACCTACCTATGGCTATGTTGCACTTTAGCGTGATCGGTAAGTCAGATCTTTGGTCAAGTGGAAAAAGAAATGAAAAAAAAAACCTACCCTGACCAAAGACCTGACTTACCGGTGAGTTTTAGTGCGGAAAAAAAATAATAATACCCATCGCATAAATAAACAGCTCCCTTTATGGTTGCTTATAGTTGTTTTGAAACTGGGGCAACATGTTTGAAATATAACTATAATTATAATGTGTATCGCCATATTAATTATTATATCCCTTTTCTATTGATGTTTCATGTTTCTGCTGTAGGTTTAGTATAAAATAATTGTAAATGCACTAAGGGCTTGATGATGTATTTGATAGAACTTAAAAAAATAATGCATCAAGTATTAATATTATTTATTTATTTTTTTCAATTTTATTTAACGTAGAAAATCGGAATTTCTGTAAAATCTGACAACGTAGCCATACAAGAGCATGCAAATACCCCATCGGTATTTAGAAATTCCTTCGCCCAATTGAGCTGTAGGATTATAACGACCCCCGTCGTGTCGAAGGGTCACCTTATTCAAGGTTACAAATTGATTACATTACCATACTGGCAATTAAATGAAGCATCAAAAAATGGAATAAAAAATAAGGGTTTCTATTTAAAAAAAATACCGATGACGTCACCACTTTTTCGCGCATCACCCTGTATACCCCAAAATTATGTCAAAAGTTCAAGAACTCAAAAACAAAATCGTCCTGTTTTTTTATTTATTCAAAAAAACAGCGCTTTCCGTTTTATCGAATTTATTCCTTACTTTTCTCGCGCACTGTAGATACTTACCATTCATAGTAAATTGTAGAAGTTATATAAAACATTGATATGCTAGTATACGATTAAAAATGTATAGTCTCATTATGTATTTTATAATAATATCAAATGTTCCTAATTTGTATCCGGACAGAACGAGAACGCTTCTTAGAGTGCGAGTGAAAGGGATCTACGGGGAATCTAGAGACGCAAGATACACTAGGCGAAGTGGGGACGCGGAGCTCGGACGGTCCAAGTTATTACATTTTTAACTTGTCGTCACATTTAATTGTATATCTCGTTTACAAAACAATTAAAAATTATAATTCTTACTTTTTCGGAATCTACATAGACAAAGTAAACTTTTTTAAAGAATGCAATTTTTCGATATCACGCCGCGTTTCCATATACAGGCAAGTTAAGCAAAAAAAATAATTTTAATTAGAAATTTTGCAGTGGTAAGAATCGAGATATCGGGGATTTAAGTTATTTTTATGCATAAGACCTCGTGCATTGGGTGATTTTCGAAAATTCATAAAAAATTCAATTCCACAAAACTATTTACGAATTTGGCATCAAAAAATTTTCCACGTTCTCTTCTATACAGTACGCTAATAACTCAAATTTTGATTATAGTGCCTTTCTGCACGGGCCAATTTTTGACAGCTTTTGGATTTTGGAATGTCAAAATATAAACTTTCGTTTGGTAAAGGTTTAAAGTTGTAACCCCGAGACCCCCACAGAAGTCATTTTACGGGGCGCCGATCCCTCTACTATAGTCGGTGGGGCAGCGGCGTGAAGTGTCTGGCACTACCGATCGATGAAATCAGGAGTGAATGAATACCTACCAGCTGGTAGTGTCGTTAATATTAAAATTTTATACTTGTCATATTCTCAATAGCCAATGTCCTACTGTCTAATGTTTCAACCTTATACTATTAACAGCCGATATTATAAACGCTGGTTAAGTAGAAAGTTAGTTATCTGGCAGATAACACTAACTCGGAGTTAAGTTTCCGGGTGCGTATTATAAAGCAAGATTTCCCCGAGCATAGCTCGTGGTTAGTTATCGCCGGAAGTCGGCCATATTTAACCGTCCATTCTACACGAATGTCAACGAAACAGCCAAAACAGCCATTGACGCTGAAGAAATGACGTGAGTGACACTTGAAATAAATAAGAAATGTCAGTTGGCTTAAATCTGACTGAATTTAATTCGTTTCATTCGTATTCGTATCGTATTATGAACAAGGTTAGGTGGTTAGGTTTTAGATTTTAGAAGATAAACATTATCAAATCTGCATTTATTTATTACTGTCTACCGTTATGTATTTTATTGTTTGTACCTAATCAATATTAATTCTCAACACACAGCGAGTGATAATAAGTGAAAATTGAATCGTGTGAAAGTTGAATCGTCTGTCTACGACACATAATAAAACCAGTGAGCGTTTTCAAGCCGTGTTTTCCAGTTAAGCTAATCAATTCAATCTAACACTCATCAACGACCAACGGAAGACTGAAGACTGCATAATTATAATAATAATAATTCGTAACTAATGCGAAAGAGACGGCCAGGGCTTTGCCTCTGCCTAATGCGTCCGCCCAACCCAGTCCAGTGCCCCAGCGTGTACACCCGTGTCCCGTGTCCGTCGGCCGTCGGTTTCAGTTTCAGACCAGCGCTATTCCAGGTCAAAAATTATTAAAATGAAGTTAGTAAACCTAACTTGGTTGAAAGCAGTCAATAGTCAGTACTTACCTGCTACCTAAGTACATATTTATTTACAAAAGTGAATTTTTATTCCACATTATGGGACATACCTACTGGAAGAATACTTATATGTACCTACCTACAACGTTCGGTTCGAGTAATAGTTTTTTGGTCCATATGGAAAGAAGGGTTGGTATATAAAATGTACCTACCTACCTATACCTATTTGTTGATCGTTAATTTGTTATAAACTGAATAAATTTATAGCTTTCAATTTTCTGTTGTTTTATTGTCGAATAGATTGAAGAAGTGTCTAGTCCTTAATTTTCATATCTCAATATCGATTTTTTATGAATCAATCTACCTACCTATACCTACCTACCCTTTAGTTAAAGTGATATAATAATAATTGTGAAATAATTGTAACCTCTGGCTTTTTATTAAATAGGGCATTTGATATGCTCTTTACTAATTCTCTATTTACTTATATTATTATTATACATACCTACCAATGAACTGACTGAAATGAATAAAAAAATAAAAAAAAAATTAATTTATATCAGCAGATTGAAATGCATCCATAATAATAATAATATTATTATGCACTTAAGTATTAAAAGTTATTTTCAAGTTAACATAGAAATTATTTCATTATTAGAAAACTCACACTCAAAATTTTATCAATTAGGGAGGATGTAAACCTATAAAAACTAAGATCCAATAAGAATTACCTTAATATTCAACAAAATAATATGCCAGTTTACCACTTTAACCGGCGGAAATCTGACGGTTAACTTTATCGGCCAGATAGGCAAAGTTAACCGGCTACTTTAACCTAACCAAGCTAAAAATAGCTTTATAAAACCGAATAGTAAGGCTATCCATGCAAACTACGAGTTAAAGTTATCTGACAGTTAAAAAGTTAACCTTGAGAGCTGGAAAAAGCTTTATAATACACCTGTTGCTCTTTTAACTGGCAGATAGGGACTAACTCCGAGTTATCTTCCTTAACCAGCGTTTATAATATTGGCTGTAAATAAAATATTATCATAATAAATAAATAAATATTCATTATATTGTCTAAGGTTTCAACAAACTGTTACTAGAAATTAATTGGAAATAAATATGGCGGAATTGGCGGGAGCAGCATTCTACTCTGTAGCATCTACACTGTACAATGAAAATTTATTAAATTAAATTTAAGTTATTTCTACTACATTAACTTGGATATAATAGAAAAATAATCTATAAAAAAAATTGAGAGATAACTTCCTTAACTCGGGTTGAGTTTGTAGAAAAAATCGTCTCCATCAAGATAAAACTAAACACAATTTTTCGGGTTTTATTTTATTATTGAAATTAGGTACAATAATTTTCAGTTTTTATTTTTCTTACTATGTTGCTTAAAAATAATCAATAATTATTGTTTGGTAGAAGATTATTACATCCACTTTTAATTTGTTATGTTTTGTATTTATTTGTAAATTATTTTGGTAAGATACCTATTAAACTTCATTTACTATAAGTATTTCTAATTTATTAACTTTTTTTGTAAAAGATAACACTTTGATTTCTTATCTGATTATTTATCATTTTAATTTTTTAGTAAAATATTAAACTTAAATTTACTGTTTCTTATTTTTGTGTATTTATAATAAACTGTTTTGCTATACCTATGCTTGCTTTTATTCATCTGTTTATTGTACCTACGAATCCACTAACGAAGGACAGGACCATTTTCCATTTTATATTTCAATTTCAAATACCAATTTTCTTTTTTGTATCGTAAAATTGGAAAATGGTCCTGTCCTTCGTTAGTGGATTCGTAGGTACAATAAACAGATGAATAAAAGCAAGCATAGGTATAGCAAAACAGTTTATTATAAATACACAAATAAGAAACAGTAAATTTAAGTTTAATATTTAGGAAAAAATTCAAATGATAAATAATCAGATAAGAAAATCCACTAACGAAGGACAGGACCATTTTCCATTTTATATTTCAATTTCAAATACCAATTTTCTTTTTTGTATCGTAAAATAGTGGATTCGTAGGTACAATAAACAGATGAATAAAAGCAAGCATAGGTATAGCAAAACAGTTTATTATAAATACACAAATAAGAAACAGTAAATTTAAGTTTAATATTTTACTAAAAAATTAAAATGATAAACAATCAGATAAGAAAATCCACTAACGAAGGACAGGACCATTTTCCATTTTATATTTCAATTTCAAATACCTATTTTCTTTTTTGTATCGTAAAATTGGAAAATCTGAAAGTATTTTGTATTTTCCATTTTAAATAGTTTATCAGAAAGCATTTTGTTCTTTCTATTTTAAATACATTTTGAAAGCCATTTTACCCATCTCTGAAAATACCATCAACATAAAAGATGAAATTCTGAAAATTTTACAAGTTTGGGTTTAGGCTGCTACGATATTTAACTGCAATAATTATACATTTCCAGATAATATTGCCCAATTTTGGTCACAGAAAATAAGAAACAACCTGGACTGATCATTTCTATAAAATGTGGTTTTAAAGCTCGCCTAAATTCAATAAAAGTAAAATGGACGACATTTGAGGCTAATCCAAACCCGTCGATTTTTGTTTTCAGATTATAATTTTTTACAGGGATAGTTGTTACCCCTCTGTAATTTTGAAACATTAAGGGGGTATTTTTAGGGTAATTTTAGCAATTTCAAGATATACTTAGTTTTTATCGCTCTGATAACAAGAACAAAAAATTAAATCTTCCTTCAGTTCCTTGTCTGCCTCATCCTGGCTTCTACTAAAATCATATTTATTCGAATAAAGTTTTCTCATGTTAAATTTCGTTTTCGTTTCTAAGGAAACGAGTGATCTCGTGTCTGTTCTAGATTAACTTATAATAAATTGATCAAATTGTTGACTGATTAATTAAATATATAGATTAATTATTTGGAACAGCAGTCGATAATGAAATTACTATTTTTTCTCAAAACCCAAGCTTTCAAACTTTATTTTAGTTCTTCTTCAGGGGTAGGAAAGTGCATGAGGTCTAATAACTTGTTAATAATGATGGACATTTTTTGAATAAACAATAGCTGTTACAAATCTTCTCTGTTCCTGTATAAACCATATATAATAAAACATTTCAAAGGTTTTTCTAAAAGTTTAAAAAAAAAATCCAAATCTATTTTACGTTTTAATTATTTTTTCCTAATCTTTTTTTTTGGGAAAATATATAAGAACGTAAAATAGATTTGGAATTGTTTTAAAAACTTAGGCTGCCATTTAATAAAAATCAAGATGGTGGCCTTAGACAAACGCCAGTCTCACAAAACAAACGAAACTCAAATCAACGTATGGGTATTTATGTGTAATTCAACATCAACCCTACCAAATGTCAAATCTAAATGTCAAACCCCCTCTGCGTAATCACGCTTGGTGCAATACTTTTTACGCATCCTGCATAGGTAAACAATGATTGGTTTGTTCATGCAGGCTGTTTTTTTTTTTAAATATTGTTCAGTATTCTGTAGAATTATATTCTTATGGCAGTTTTACTTCATAAAAATCGAAACTCCCAATTATTATGAAAGTTTCAAAATGGGCCGTGTAAGTGTAATTTCAAAATTTCTTTAGCATCTAATTTTTTCACATCTTTGAAAAATCTCATAAAAAAACTATGAAAAGAAAATATATTTTTATCTCAATAAAATCAATATTATTATTATTATTAACTATCGATTCGTGGGTATAGGTATCGTATATGTGGTGGTGTGAGTCTTACAGCCAGTATTATAAAGGCTCATTAAGTTAACGGGAAGATTTCTGGAGCCGGTTCTAGAAAAAGTAGCCATTGGCCATAGGTGGAAAATATAGCAATTCAGTGACTCTTGGCATGAAAGGGATTACAAAAATGTTAATAAAAGTAATTTGACATCGATATTAGCGTTGTATCAGAAATATTCCCGTTAGTTTAACGGGCCTTTAGAATACTGATGGCTGCGCCAGAGTCTGGCATAAATTCAGTATTTGTAAAATAATTAACTTTCGAGACAAATCCAAATTTCGAAAGTACGGAAAACACTCGATTTTAGTTTTAAATTGTCGTCACCTTTTTTCATACAACCCCCTCAACATGGGTGATTACCCCTCTTAAACTTTCAAACAAGAAAACAACCTGAACAGAAACCATGAAATTCTTGGATTTTGAAGGTCAATTTTCATAATTTCTTTGCAAAATGAAAATTTTAATTACAAAGGCTACATTACCTGCATGCATACTGATACGAACGAGAATCGTATATTATTAGCCTTATAAAATAATATATTTCCGTGATAAATTTCATTTATCATACCTATCATGCAGGTTATAATAATGTAACCTTTTGTAGTAGATATTTAAATTTTACAACTAAAGCTCTCGCATAAAAGAAATACAAAAATATAAATATTGCTGAATAGAGCATTTAATTACGTATCAAATGACATATCCACATATAAACCGACCCCGTTTAGGTACATTTGAAAATTCCAGAGGGGATAAACTACCCCTTCTAAGGGGTGCAAGATTAATAGGAGGGGGCTGCAAAAAAAATTGAAAACAATAATAGAGGATTTAGAGTCAGATTTTATAAAAATGATTAGCCCAAGTTGTATCTTATTTTTTGTCACTAATATGTAAAATATGTAAAATTTTCAGATTTTAATATTTTAAGTTGCGGTATTCTGTGATAAAGCAGATGGTATTCTGTGGTTTCAGTGTACCGTGACTCGTGACTATGAATATTACTTGAAAGATTACAAATAAATAGTAGGTACCTATGATGTAAGTCTACCTATTTTCTTCATTTCTCAATAGAATCTCTTTCAATTATTGGCAATATTATTTAAAGAAAATTTGGTTCCAAATGAAAAAAGAGGTAGAAAAAGCCTCTTAAGGTTCCCTAAAAGGACCTTTGTTTTAATAAATTTCCTTTATCAGTCAAATATTTAATAATTGAGTTCCAGCTACCTACTTATCGCATCAACAAGCACGCGCAAATCTTCCTAGCCTTTACATCTTTCAATAGATAAGTTTCAGTATTATAAGTAAAAAATAGGTAGGTACATACTTACACTTAAAATGTCTACAAAAATCTTACAATCTTTTTGTTTATTACCTTTTGTTAGCTTTCAGATTGATTTTTTATTCAGATACTGAAATGAAAGCCCGGCAATAATTGTACAGATCTAATAATGATATTTTTGACAGTTCAATTATTCGGCTTAACTTAATTTTAGTGAGTAATTTAGATGGATGTTCCGTGTGTATTTTAAGTTCCAGTTCATTATGTTTCACTTATACATACCTAAAAGTCCAATTTTTTTTAATACTCATTTCATTACGTTACCTTAAGCCGTAAGCAGGTACCCTAAACATACTAAATAATGAAAGGTTGACTTAGATTTTGGAATAGTTTTCTTCAAAATTTTTTATTTCATTGTAATTTTGTTGGGAATTAATATACGAAATTGACTACATTTAGATAGGTATGTTTATCTGTGCATATTTATTTAAAATTTTACTAGGGACGGTTTAAAGAATGTTTTATCTCGTGTCTAACTCATCGAAAGAGAGAACATATTAATTTATTACGCGAATAATTAAATGTATAGATAGGTAGGTAGGTACACATAAATTAATAAACCACCAATAAAAAATTGTAGGTACCTACTTATTCTACTTGCGTATTATGATTTTACGTTGCAACGCTTGATAATAATTATTGTACCTACTAAAGAATTTAAAAAGTAAAGAAAACGCGTATAGGTAGATAGGAGAGGTAAGTATGCCTACCTATTAAAATAATGTACTTTTAATTGTTTCCAGTTATTCTATAAGTAAGTATTAATAATTGAAAAAAAGATTTCACATTTTGGCTTGATTTGAGCATAGTTCACGTTATGTTTTATAATTTTTTCTGTGATTTAACAATCGTAATTTAAAAACAACTAAAATTATTTAAAAATAGTATGGTTAAAAAGTAAAAATGATTCAAGGAATACAATATCATTATAGTCATGAAACTGCTCGTCAAAAAACATCGTACAACTCTTCGTCAAAAAGCGAGAGAATAAGCTACCTATAGTTGTCTAGACCGCCGGGGGAAGCTCCGGAGGAACGATTCCTACGAATTCGAGAACGCCAAGGTCAAATATGGATTTATTGAATCCCAGCCATATACGTTATGATGGTTGTACGCAGAGCAATAAGTGAGGACCAGCTGCGTTGCCGAGTCTCCGGTCCTCACTTCTACTGTAGTCCGTTTAACGACTATACACGTATTCAGAATATACATCTTACCGGCACGCCACCCACGGTCCTCCTCTGAACTAAAATATACAAATTTTACCGTATCATTCATCAAGTGAGGTCCAGTCAATTATGTCTAATTTGCATTTTACAGACCAGTAACAGTCACTGTGGAAGATCTGAAGGCGTTTACAAAGTGGGGTCCGTATATTGGACCTCACTTTGTCGCGGACCTCACTTCAACCGTATTTTTTGTATGGATGGAGCTCACAGTGATAGAAAGGAATATATATATATATATTTATATATTGCCTATATATGAGGCATATATATTTATATATGCCTCAGGAAGCCCTAGGTTAGAGCGATATGCCCGTTAAATTTATTTTGAATTTATATTTATATATATATATATTTCTCCAAAATCGCGAAATTTCGATTTTTTTTACCCTTAGCTTCAATCAGAAAGTCTCTTGCAACTATTTCAACTCTTTTTGTTTCTACATTTCTATGCAATAGTATATTTTTCCTTTCTCATTCATGTTATTATTTCATTATCATAGATTCAGTTAGTTTTTGTTAGCCTGTAGCATCATAGCAAAACTTGTGCTTACTTTGAGTTTAAAATCCAATTTTCTCTCGATCACTCTATGCATTGCGTGGCTAAATATACGGTTGTTTTTGTATTTCGTGTTATACCTACGTCAGTGTCCCAATTTATGGGATTAAGTTGTCTGATATATGACCTGATTTGTTGAAACATGCTGTTTCAGGTTTTCTCGGACCTACAAATTAGATATTGGTCCTTCGCCATTTACCTTCCAATTACTTGTTTCAGGATGTAAATGTTGTTTATGTATTATGCTCTACAGCATATTGAGCTTAGTTCCCCACAATTTTGCATTTTATGCACGGTTTGTTCTTATTTACTGAACCATACTGAAAAAGATTTACTGAACCATTTTAGAGGCCGCTCCTTCCTGAATATTTTGCTATGAAGGATGAAAAATGTAAATTTATGAAGAATTTATTTTTATTCGCGAAAATCTAAAACTAATCCATGTATATGATAGAAATGTGCAAAAGTTATTGTTTTACTGCTGATAATCTTTCATCTTTTCATAACTCTTATAAAATGTTTTAGAAAATTTAATATCTCATTTTTGTCCTTATCCAGAACTAGACCAAAATACTAAACTAAGGGAATAAGTAAAGATCCCTTCAATGATGAAAATTTAACTCATTAATCTAACACTATGTAAATCTGATGGCACATGCACAAAATGAAGGAGACAATAAACTCATTCCAGGCAAATTACCTACCTGGCAGCAAAATGTAAAGGACTTTCGTTGTTGTTGTTTTTGAGATTGATGCAAGCGCCAAGACGTATCAGGTTCTCCAAGCTGCGAATATGACCCTCTCTGCTGGCATAATGCAGAGGCGAACATCCAGCTATGTCCTTTTCGTTCAGCAGTGTTAGAAGCGCTGCATGCGATTGGGCCTGAAAAGTCAAAGACCCATTTCAGAAATTCATTCCAATTTAAATAAAATAATAATAAAAGTTATCTACTCAAAAATATAACATTCCTACCTTGCTAACTTCAGTAGCGAACTGTTCCAGTCTTCCGCCGTTCATTACAACTAGATGCAGTACATTTCTCCTGTTGACGTCTTTGATGTGAATGTCTGCCCCTAGTCTGATAAGAGTATGCACGGTACGCCAACCCCCTCGGGAGGCAGCCAGCAACAACGGAGAGCGTTTCTCTTTGTCCACGGGGTTAATGTCCGCTCCTTCTGAGATCAAGTACTCCACGATTTCTGGATGATCAAACATGGAGGCACAGTGCAACGGTGTCATTTTCTGTACGTCACAGCTCGCTAGACCTGGAGCCTTTAATTCAGGTTGCATTTTAAACATTAGCCTTACGATCTCCGTCGCTCCCTGTGCACAAGCTAGATGGACTGGAGTACTGAGATCCACCTGTGGTAAAACTTTAGTTAGGGCGAAGCAGCTTGGATAAATTAACGTTAAATGTTTTGATAGAGAGATACACTTGGAGTTCTTGTATTTGAAGAAAGAGTATAAAGGAAAATCATATATTTATATTAATTGCTATAGGAAAAAAGGTTCTTTTATCACAAGACGAATTTCTTTATGCGTATATGGTTATAAATTTTGTGCTTAATTCTGGAGCTATTATACAGGGTGATTCAAAATTCAGTGCAAAGATATTAAGGGCGTATTTACCAGCCAAAAATAAGAAATTTTTTTCATATAATTGTATGTCCTATCCCAGATCATCAGTTTGGTTTTAGAGAAAGACATTCCACCATTCAGCAGTGTCACAGGATAGTCAACCATGTTAGGGATAATTTAGAGCGAAAAGAAATGTGTGCCTCAGTATTCCTAGATATACAACAAGCCTTCGATAAGGTATGGCATAGAGGACTCCTATACAAGATAAAGAAAACATTTCCAGACAGCATATACCTCACACTCAAATCATACCTCAGCGACAGATTCTTTCAGGTGAAAGTGGAAGATTCTCTTTCTGATTATCGGCTAATAGGCTCAGGCGTTCCACAGGGCAGCGTCCTCGGACCGTACTTATACCTTCTGTTTACTGCCGATGTCCCAACAACTAACACGACCAAAATTGCAACATTTGCTGATGACACAGCAATATTATCATCCGACACCAATCCAGTTAGAGCTTCCGAACAGCTACAAGACCATCTGAACCTACTAGAAAATTGGCTAGACGTATGGAGAATTAAGGTCAACAGTGCAAAATCCACTCAAATAACTTTCACGACAAAACGCATCGTCTGCCCGCAAGTCACCATCTACAATTCTCCAATACCTATGAAATCGGAGGTAAAATATCTGGGACTACACTTAGACCAAAAGCTGAATTGGCGTGCACACATCAAGGCGAAACGACAACAGCTCAATCTAAAATCAAAAAAGATGTACTGGCTTATCGGACGTCACTCCCAGTTATCAATCGAGAACAAACTACTGTTATATAAAGCCATTCTCAAACCAATTTGGACATACGGGATTGAGCTGTGGGGGTGCAGTAAACCATCAAATACCAAAATTCTGCAAAGTTTCCAATCCAAGATGCTGCGAATTATAACGAATGCGCCATGGTTTGTCAACAACCGCACTCTACACACCGATCTAAACCTACCATACATAGATGATGTTGCAAGATCAGTAGCCAGAAAAAAGCAAACATCGAAACACCGATCACAGCAATGAGCTAATTGCACGACTATATAGACAACCACTAGCCACCAGAAGACTTAGGAGACAGTGGCCTGAAGACTTAACTGAATAACTAATGGAGACCCATCAGTGGATGGCGCCCAGCTCAGATGATACCTCGAACATCATAACATTTACTAAATACATTGTAAGTTTATGTAGATTGTAAATTAGCAATTTAAATTAAAAAAAAAAAAAAAAAAAATTGTATGTCCTAACTTGCTTCGTTTTCTAGACACAGGGTGTTAAATTTTGAAAAAAAAAATCGATTTTTTTATTAATTACTCAAAAACCTTTCAGCCGATTTAAATTAAATTTGGTAGGCTTATTTGGAACTACGTATAGGTTTCAGTGTACAAAATCGTTGACATTCATTGATTTTAGCATGATGTATCATAGGTGGGTTGGTATAGTTCATTTAGAATTATTATTTTTACAATTATTATTATTATAGTTATATGTATAATTGAAAATTGAAATTGAAATACAATTTCTGATTATTAGACAAAGGAATTGCCCTCCAAAAATGATGCATATAAAATAAACACGAATATTCTGAACTGATACAATAGGGAATCAACCTGAAACCAGCTTATTGGATATAACGATGTAGGACATTTGAAAAAGTTCGCCGAGTACTCTTTATAAGGAATGAATTGGAATGAAGACAATAATAATGAAAATCGTCGGCAATCGCTGATTCGATTCCCCCAAACTCGAAACTCAATATTCCAAAATTGGTTTACAACTTTGCTAATAAAAATCAGAATAGTACAAAAAACGTTGATAGGTATTAAGCACTAATAAAAAATACTTTATGACATAAATTCAAACAAATATTATAAAACATTCAACTGTGAAAAAATGATCATCCGACGATAAATAATTCTGAAAATGAAAGCCTCACTGATGAACCCGGGAGACAAATCTTTGTATAATTATCCCGAATTCCCGAGGGACAGATAAAGAAATGTCAAGTGTAACTACACTTAAACATTCTCACACCGTGATTTTGTTAGGAGGACGACGAGTCATTCTTCTGGATGAAAACGAAGTTTCTCGCTTTGTATTGATAAAACATTTAATAACAGAATTTTAAAAGTCTGTTGTATCTTGTAAAATGTAAAATAAATATTTCACTTATTCTATTCCAGAAAATTCAGTAAATTCAGAAGATAATTAAATCAAGTCATTGAAATATCTTCCCTCTAAAATTAGAGTTTAGGGGAGCGTTGCGCTGATCAATAGAGTTTGTTCCTTTATCTGCCTCGACTGGTACGTTTTTTTCCATAGACGAGCACAATTTTTTGTAAAGGTTTGGGTTGCAGAAGATTTAGACTAATATAATATTTGATTTATTAGGGCGTTGTCGAAAACTTGGAATGTAATAAAAGGAAAGTAAATATCGAATTTTTTTCATAATTTTGGTAAAGTATACGGTGGGACGACTTGAATAATAATTGTACAATAATTGTACAGGATATCCCAGAATAAGCCAGGGAACGGACGATATACATATGTAAGGATAGTCAGTCATGCCGCCGCGAAAGTGCTGGGCACACACGGAACCAGCTCCCCACTGGTCCAGGAGTGTGTCGAGGCGCTGAACAGACTGGCGGACAGAAAATCAGTGCATATCGTGTGGGTTCCTGCACACTCAGGTGTACCAGGCAATGAGCTAGCAGATCACTACGCGAAGCTCGGGACCAGGGAAACCTTTTGTGGACCGGAGCCCGTCCTGGGTCTGACCAAAAATCTTCTCAAAGAATCTATAAAAGAATGGACTCGTAAGGGTTTAGAGAACCACTGGGAAACAGCTTCAGGCTGCAGACAGGCTAGGCTGTTTCTGCATGGCCGGGCCGATCGGAAACAGATGGACCAGCATGTCCAGAATGAACCGGAAAGAACTCAGACTACTATTCGGGGTTCTCACCGGTCACAGCAGCCTGAACAGGCACCTACAAGTGATGGGGGTCACTCGGAACCCGGTCTGCCCTAAATGCGGAATGGATGACGAGGACTCACACCATTATGTAGGCGTATGCGAGGTATACAGCAACCTCAGGCTCAACATCTTTGTGTCTGAAGAGCTACAAGAGGAAGAAATGAAACTCCTCTCATACAACAACCTTCTGGCCTTTATTAAAAGATCGGGGAGGTTCGAGTAGGAGTTTCACCATGGTTCGGGTACGGCGAAAAGGGCCCTCGGCGGCCTAGTCGCTTGGGGTGCACCACCCCAACTCACCATACTACTACTACTTGGGTTGCAGAAGATTTAGGCTAATATAATATTTGCTTTATTAGGGCGTTGTCGAAAACTTGGAATGTAATAAAAGGAAAGTAAATATCGAATTTTTTCCATAATTTTGGTAAAGTATACGGTGGAACGAATTGAATAATAATTATACAGAAGATCCCAGAATAAGTGTTCTTAATTTCCAGGCATGATAGAGGATGTCAAAACAATTTTTTTTACATGTGTCCTAAAATGTCTGGTTTTCAACATATAAAATGTGAAAGTTAAAAAAGGTTATTTATTAATATCTCAAAGATCCTTTTGCCGATTTTGGTGATTTGGCAGTGTCGTTCGTTGTGATAAGAACCCAAAGTTAGCACTAACTAGATGGCAATTATGAGTTCCAGTGGCGTCTCGGGGGGCAGTCCCACGAATAATACAGGGTGATCCCGAAATGGCGGACACGGACAGCACCACAGCATCTATTGTGGATTAAAGATTCTAAGTTTTATTTGCTGTTTTCTCCAGTATGGCTCCCTTAAGAAGATATGACCACTTTTGTAGAAAATAAAGTCACAACACTGCACTGGACATCCTTCTTCAGGCAGAAAAGTAATGTGTAAGGTCTACAATACCCAGATAGATGTTACCATGGAAACATATGAAATGTAAACACAACAAAGCTTAAAACAATAATCGTTGCGCGGATACATAGTCGCGATAATATTATTCAAAATCTCGAATTCGAACAACGATGCCACATTGAAAAATTTTGTTGAACACAGGGAATAGGTAAACTTTGAATGCCTGTAATTCCGTTCCCGATAATAAAAATAATAAAAAGCAAACGCTATCGTTTTAGTTATGTCAAATCATGTGTTTTGCCAGTGGAGGTTGTTTAAATTTGACCGCAATTTCGATTTAAAGTTTAGAAAAAGGACACCCTATATCTCGGTAACGAAGCCAAGGAACGCATTTTTGTTTTAAATTTACCGTCTTTCTGAACATCCTCTACTTTACCCTGTATTCCGTGTCCGCCATTTCGGGATCACCCTGTATTGACAAAAACATGAACTTGCTTACAAATTACATTTTTTTTCAAATTTTCAAAAAACAGGAACGCCACTGGAACTCATAATTATTATCATCTAGTTAGTGCTAGCAAAGCGTTCTTATCACAACGAACAACACTGCCATATTTCATAAAAATCGTCGAAAGAATCTTTGAGATATTAATAAAAAAAATTTCAAACTAACTTTCACATCCTGTATTTTGAAAACCGGACATTTTAGAACACACTTTTATAGAAAAAAAATAAACAATTGCTTTGATGTCCTCTATCATGACTAGAAATTTTGAACAGTTATTCTGGGACAGCCTGTATAAGAGCCTATTTATGTGCATACGACATTTATTAATTAGAATCGTTCTCTAACAGCTATTTACTAAACTAAACATGCTTTGATTTATGAGTTATTAGTTAAGTGGTAATAATTTTCCCTTATCTAGTCAAGGGTCCCTTAAGTGAATCGTTTAATAAAATAATTACAACACTTTTTTCCCTCTCAATTAAAAATTCCTTTATTGAAGTTATTTACCTATAATTTTTAAATGTAAGTACATGAACTCCAAATACCTGCAGGAAAAATTCTGGAACAAACTTCTTACCTGTTGTGTTGAAATTTTTGCCCCTGAGCGGAGGCACAGCTCGACAGCCTTGATGTCACCACCGTGGACGGCTGAATGGAGTGGCACGTTGCCTTCAGAGTCGTAAAAGGAGATCATCTCCTCCCGGGAGCAGCCCATAGACTCACCCCATTGCAGAAATACCTCCAGTGTCTTCGAAGAAGCGTTCTTAGCCGCTTCATGAATAGGGTAGTATCCGTTGTTGCATGGCCTTCGTGGACACGCGCCGAACTCTGATATCTGAATCAAAAACGGTGTTAGTATCAAAAAGATGTATATCTTAAATGTTGTGGGACTTGCGGCTTTTCATGATAACATAATACATCCTGACGACCGCCGAACTCCGAACCGAACCTGTTAAACATTCGCCTCATGATAATATGTTAGAATTAGATTAAATTTTTCGTGAGTGGGCCATTGTGACACCTTCATTGCGACCGAAGGTCTATTGTGGCTCACACTATTGTGGATAATAAAGCTGGTGCCGATGATTTTTTTCTTTGAAGTCTCTTAACAAATAATCGAGATCAAGCCCGTTTTTTTTTTCTTAAATTAAAGTTTAGGAGTTAATTTTTGTTTTACTATTCTATTAAAATGAAAAATCGTAAATTGTAAAAAGGTTGGTCATTATCTACGCCTACTACGGACTATCTCGAAAACGACTAACTTTTGAGGGTGACGATTGGTTAACTTTTTTTTCGCAATAATGATGTACCTTCAATGTTTTTAAATAAAAGGCAAGGGTAGTGTTCAAGTACATCGAAACGGATTTTTCATATTGTATACCGTAAAACGTCTAGTCCCAAATTTTGACGTCCATGCGTTTACATTTTTTTTTTTAATTATTCCGAAAAATAAATTTTTAAATGTCAGCGTTGCTACCTCCATTTTTTTTATTATCAACAATTATTTGTTAGAGCAAGTTGTGTCAGATCTTAATATTTCTAAACGAAGAATCTTCCACTTTACCACGGACCATTAATTACGAGTAGTCGTCTTATAAGTAGAACGTGTTAACAAATTCGTAGAGATCTCGAGTTGTTAAGCTGTAAGGTAATATTGGAAGAAGTTATCTAGATGTAACGATGTAATGACATCACGAAGTTCAGTTTGTTGAACTCCGTTGAACTCCAGCCCTAATGAGATTGTCGTGGCTTTACCTCCACCTCCAGTCGATGAAAGAGTATTCACTTTTAAGGATATAAATAAAATACTACAAATACTACGGCTATCGACAACAGACTTTAAAACAACGAGAAGAAATGTGCTTGGAATTTTGAAAAGTCCCCCTTAGCTTTCTTAAACTTCACTTCCTTAAACTTTATTAAGACTACTAGGTTTAGAGAGTTTTCTTTTCTAACAATATTTTTCCATGGTAAATATTCTATTACTAAGTTTAAGTTGTAGTTCACAGTCGAGGTGACCTTTTTTCATACATTATGTAGGTATATGTATAGTATTAAGAATAAAAATAGTGTTGACTTTTACAAAGTGAAGGAGAAAATTGTGAATAATGGGAGTAAGCTCCATCACGTTGGTACGTGTGCTCTAAGGTGGAGGGTGACGGCTCTAGCACTTAACTTTCATGACACGAGGTGGTTCTTCCTGACCGCCCGAGGCAAATTAACTTTAGAAACAAATTGCTTAGACTATATCTGCTTTTAGTGAATCAAGCATCTCGTAAAATTTAAGCCCTTTCTGGTTATGAGCATTTCAGTTTATGTGTGCTTTTGATCTTTGGAAGAAAATTATGGTGGCATTTTCTGTAAATAAATTCTTGGCAAAACTCTCAAATACCTAATTAACTAGACTTGAAACTTTTAAGAAATTTTATTTCGTAATTCAAAAATGCTGTTTCATCACAAAGAGCCTAGGTATAGAGTTATCTTTGGAGTAGCTCAGTGGGTTAGAAGTGCAGTGTAGGTACTAATCCGTTGGCGCTGTCGTCGCGTGGGTTCGAATCCCACCCGTGCCTTGAGTGTTGTGTTCGTTTATAAAACTATTTATTTCTCTACAACTGTTTCTATATGTGTGGCTACCTATATGAGCTCGATCTCGAAGTCAAATAACCAAAGTGGAGCGACCGTGTCTGATCAACATAGTTGAGACCGATGTTCCCTCTTAAAAAAAAATAAAAAAAAAACTGGCAAAGGTGATTGGAAATTAGGGGTAGATATTTTTTAAACTGCTTTTTTATTATCTACGAAAATAGATTAGATATTTTTTTCAATTTTAGCATATCATAATGGAATACAAAACCACATAGGTATTTCAATTAGAAAAGTTATTTTATCGCTCCATTGTAATATTTTCAAATATCAAAAATTATTGGCTAATCGTGGTAATTTAATATACTTTTGATTTAATTGTTTCAGTCAAGAAATTGTTTCTGTCCGACGAGAAAAACGCAGGAGACCGTTTTAATGTTGATCAGACAAATCAGAAAAAATATCCGCAAGGCAAAATGTCAGTTGATATCTTTTCATATTGTAAAAAAATTAAGATGCTTGCATGTTTGCAAGGCTTTGACTGGTGGAGCAAAAGATAATATTTTATTTTATAACTAAAATATGTGGTTTTACATCATATTAGCACATACTAAAATAAAAATAAAAACTATTTTAATAGAAAATAAAAAATAACTCTTATTAATAATAATAATAATAATAATAATAACATTTATTTCCTTATTATAAATGCATATTATTGTATTTTTTGTGGAAAATAATAAATTGTAAAATTAGTTATAAAGTTATAAAATTATGAAATTATGAAATAAAGTTATGAAATTATAAATCCAAAGAATTGTTCAAATATTCATTTAAGCTATAGTAACATTTTTGTAATAAAATATTTTTAATTTCTTTTGAAAATTTTTTTAAATTATATTTTTTGTAATTATTTGGTAAATGATTATAAATTTTGGCACATATGTATTCAGAAGATAATTCATAATGAGTGGTATTATGTTTATTTAAAATAATTGTATTAGAATTTCTGGTATTAGAATTGAAAAAAGTAAACAAATTTTTATTTTTATGTACAAAACAGAGACATTCGTATATAAATAGACTTGGAAATGATAAAATTTTGAAATTTTTAAATAATTTTTTACAAGATGTCATGCGATTAACATTGCCTTAGTATTCTTATGCAATTTTTTTGAATTTTGAAAATAATTAACCAATCAAAAGAATTCCCCCAATGTATTATTCCGTATTTTAAAATAGAATAAAAATTTGAATAATACACTGTTTTTAAAATTCCTAATTTTAATCCTTTATTCTTTAAAAATCGAAGTTGGAAGCAAACTTTGCACAGTTTTTTTGATATTGTATTAATATGTAATTTCCAATTAAGAGTTCTATCTAAATTGAAACCTAATAATTTTAAAGATTCTACGTTTTCAATATTGAATTTATTATTTAATTGAATTGTATTTTTATTTCTATTATTATTTGAAAAATGAATTAATTTTGTCTTTTGAAAATTAACTTTAATCCTATTCAACTCACACCAAGTAAACAAATTTTCCAAGATTTCATTTACTTTAAAATTAATATCAATATTATCGTTAGATCTAATTGAAATTACAAGAAAAGTATCATCAGCATAAAGTAAAGTTGGAATATTTAAAAAATCATTAATATAACATAAGAATAAGAGTGGTCCTAAGATGGAACCTTGAGGAACACCACATTTAATTTTTTTCCAATCAGAAGTGCAGTGTAGGTACTAATCCGTTGGCGCTGTCGTCGCGTGGGTTCGAATCCCACCCGTGCCTTGAGTGTTGTGTTCGTTTATAAAACTATTTATTTCTCTACAACTGTTTCTATATGTGTGGCTACCTATATGAGCTCGATCTCGAAGTCAAATAACCAAAGTGGAGCGACCGTGTCTGATCAACATAGTTGAGACCGATGTTCCCTCTTAAAAAAAAATAAAAAAAAAACTGGCAAAGGTGATTGGAAATTAGGGGTAGATATTTTTTAAACTGCTTTTTTATTATCTACGAAAATAGATTAGATATTTTTTTCAATTTTAGCATATCATAATGGAATACAAAACCACATAGGTATTTCAATTAGAAAAGTTATTTTATCGCTCCATTGTAATATTTTCAAATATCAAAAATTATTGGCTAATCGTGGTAATTTAATATACTTTTGATTTAATTGTTTCAGTCAAGAAATTGTTTCTGTCCGACGAGAAAAACGCAGGAGACCGTTTTAATGTTGATCAGACAAATCAGAAAAAATATCCGCAAGGCAAAATGTCAGTTGATATCTTTTCATATTGTAAAAAAATTAAGATGCTTGCATGTTTGCAAGGCTTTGACTGGTGGAGCAAAAGATAATATTTTATTTTATAACTAAAATATGTGGTTTTACATCATATTAGCACATACTAAAATAAAAATAAAAACTATTTTAATAGAAAATAAAAAATAACTCTTATTAATAATAATAATAATAATAATAATAACATTTATTTCCTTATTATAAATGCATATTATTGTATTTTTTGTGGAAAATAATAAATTGTAAAATTAGTTATAAAGTTATAAAATTATGAAATTATGAAATAAAGTTATGAAATTATAAATCCAAAGAATTGTTCAAATATTCATTTAAGCTATAGTAACATTTTTGTAATAAAATATTTTTAATTTCTTTTGAAAATTTTTTTAAATTATATTTTTTGTAATTATTTGGTAAATGATTATAAATTTTGGCACATATGTATTCAGAAGATAATTCATAATGAGTGGTATTATGTTTATTTAAAATAATTGTATTAGAATTTCTGGTATTAGAATTGAAAAAAGTAAACAAATTTTTATTTTTATGTACAAAACAGAGACATTCGTATATAAATAGACTTGGAAATGATAAAATTTTGAAATTTTTAAATAATTTTTTACAAGATGTCATGCGATTAACATTGCCTTAGTATTCTTATGCAATTTTTTTGAATTTTGAAAATAATTAACCAATCAAAAGAATTCCCCCAATGTATTATTCCGTATTTTAAAATAGAATAAAAATTTGAATAATACACTGTTTTTAAAATTCCTAATTTTAATCCTTTATTCTTTAAAAATCGAAGTTGGAAGCAAACTTTGCACAGTTTTTTTGATATTGTATTAATATGTAATTTCCAATTAAGAGTTCTATCTAAATTGAAACCTAATAATTTTAAAGATTCTACGTTTTCAATATTGAATTTATTATTTAATTGAATTGTATTTTTATTTCTATTATTATTTGAAAAATGAATTAATTTTGTCTTTTGAAAATTAACTTTAATCCTATTCAACTCACACCAAGTAAACAAATTTTCCAAGATTTCATTTACTTTAAAATTAATATCAATATTATCGTTAGATCTAATTGAAATTACAAGAAAAGTATCATCAGCATAAAGTAAAGTTGGAATATTTAAAAAATCATTAATATAACATAAGAATAAGAGTGGTCCTAAGATGGAACCTTGAGGAACACCACATTTAATTTTTTTCCAATCAGAAAATGTCTTGTTGTTTTCAAAATCATTTATTATTATTCTTTGCTCTCTGTTAATCAAATATGATTCCAACCAATTTAATGCTGTACCTCTAATACCCATTATGTTCTAGTTTTAATAAAAGAATTTCCAAATTTACAAGTTTAAAGAAGTTTTAGCATGTTTATTATATACACTAATACAAAATTATGGAAATATTTTGTCCGATTAATTAGGTATGATATTTAATTGATTGAAATGTCCTAAAGGTAGGAGCAAATTAAAATTTCAACCAATGAACGTCTTCTTACCTACATAGTTCAGTAATTGGAATTTCCTTATGGAAGTGATTGTTTTACTGTATAAGTTTCTATAACTATTATGTCAACATAATTACTTAATTATTTGCCCTTGCACGCATTTATTTATCTTTGTAGTTTTATTAAGCTCTCAATTATAGTTTGCAAATTATTTATGAAATTTTAATTAGTTTCCTGAGATCTAAGCGTCTATTGTGATATGTTAATTGAGTACATAATAGCAAAGTTTTAATTAATATTCAAAGCATCAAGTGTACATAAAATCTAGCAGCTGACTTCTTTAAATACGAGGCGATATTGCAGTTGGTTGTTTCTAAATCAATGTCAGTTAATTTAGAGGAAACTAAAAAAGTTGATATACGGTTTTTCAATAGTAACCACTTAATGTATACAGGGTGTCCCAATATTCCATGGACATGGAGCAACCACAGATTACTGAGGTAAAAAGAAGTCGCTCGGACCAAACTTATCTCTATACCAAAGTGCTTCGTTTGTCCGTTAGAGGGCTTCAAAGTCTTTTGAAAATTTTAGTTTTTTTGAAATAGCTCAAAGTCGGCTCATTCCAATTCGATGAAATTTGGTAGGTAAATTTCTTATTAAAAGTACTAACTTCTGATGTACATGATAATTTGACGAAAACCCGGGAAGGGGTGAAACTACCCCTACCCTCCCCTAAAATCGATCGTAATTGTTGATAGGGTTGCAGGAACGCTGTTCATGTTTTTTTGTTCGAAAGATACATCGTTTCAGCCCATTTTTGGTCTCCTACAAAAATCTGTATCTTTCCGAGGTACTATGTGATATAATAAATTAGTCGATAATAACTAAATTTTTATTTCATTCTTTTAATTTGAAATCAAATTTTCAATTGTCAGGTGATTATTTGATCTAATCTCATAAAAGATGCTCGATGTGGGCGCCGGTTTGGACCCTAGAAAGTTCCATCCTGCGCAAAAAAATGATTTTAACTTTTCTTGGAACCTCTCGTCGTTTTGCAAACTGTTTACTGCGTTTGAAAAAAACCGTTTGCAAACACCTGAAAAAAAAACCGAACCATACTAAACATCTTTTATGAGATTAGATCAAATAATCACCTGACAATTGAAAATTTGATTTCAAATTAAAAGAAGGAAATAAAATTTTGGTTAGGTATCATCGACTAATTTATTTTATCACATAGCACCTCGGAAAGATACAGATTTTTGTAGGAGACCAAAAATGGGCTGAAACGATGTTTCTTTCGAACAAAAAAACATGAACAGCGTTCCTGCAACCCTATCAACAATTAAGATCGATTTTAGGGGAGGGTAGGGGTAGTTTCACCCCTTCCCGGGTTTTCGTCAAATTATCATGTACATCAGAAGTTAGTACTTTTAATAAGAAATTTACCTACCAAATTTCATCGAATTGGAATGAGCCGACTTTGAGCTATTTCAAAAAAACTAAAATTTTCAAAAGACTTTGAAGCCCTCTAACGGACAAACGAAGCACTTTGGTATAGAGATAAGTTTGGTCCGAGCGACTTTTTTTTACCTCAGTAATCTGTGGTTGCTCCATGTCCATGGAATATTGGGACACCCTGTATTATTTATTTCATTTGGTGTAAGTGAGCCTGACTCCACCAAATCTTCCAAAAATTCGTCAGGTCAGATCAGGTTTTGCGTTTGAGTTGCCAAAAATCTGTGGCTGATGGAGCGAGCGTTCCAATGCCAAAAATATCACATACATACATACATTTATTTCATTAAAAGGGTGTCTTGAAACATTTGTCGAACCGCGGACATGTTCGTTTATATCGTGCGAGAAAATCAAATCATAGTTTTGAAATATATTCATGTATGACTTGATTTAATCTGAGACAAGAAGAAGAAATTTATTTCCAAAGACTGCCTAAATTATGTTTTCATTTGTTTCTCCTTAGATTTAAATTAATATTAACACAAAAAATAAAATTGAAGTTTATAACCGACTTATAAATTTAATGTTTGTTACGATGTTCTGGGATTTCAAAAATTAAAACAAAAAAATTCTAGTTTCCTTTGATTCCGAGATCGCAAATATTTCTTTTTAAATTATGGAAACATTGCATCGAATTTTCAGGTATAAGGGAATCAGTATTCAATATTTTCTTTTTTTTAAGAGGGAACATCGATCTTACTATGTAGATAAGACATAGTCGCTCTACTAGGAAAGGATAGATAATTTTGCTTCGAAAACTAGCTCATTCAGCCATGGACATATTTTAAATATACCTCTAAATATAAATAGTTAAATTAACGAACGGTCTACTGCTCGCGCAATCTTATAAATGCAATAAATGCATTACGTTTCCATCATTTATATTTCGAAAGAAAAACAACTTGTGCGGTGGAGACTGAGAATAGTGACTTGAGTTAAATTTTCTTGCTGATCCTGTTTATTCGTATTTTGATTATTGTTTACCTTTCTATTGATTATACTTATTTTCGTCTGAAAGTTCAATGCTTCATCCCCCTTAATGCAAGATTTAAGTTCCTGCGGTTTTGGAATCAATGGATTTGGCGTATTTCGAGAACTTTCCATAGCTATTAATTTTCTTGCTTCAATTAGTTTATAAAGTTTTCCGGCACCTGCAATTAATGGATGAGCTATGTGATGATGATAGATACAAATCTTCAATATATTTTTTTATTATTTTTGCTCAAGAATGGTTTCAGGAAAATATTTTAATGCAACTAAGTAGATATTTTAACCTTTAGTAAGAAGTTGTTAATAATAATTCCAAAATTTTCACAACCTACGCTTATAATGAGTTGCAGTTAAAAAAGCGTACCTACTAATAAGCTACAAAATTCATTAAAATATGAATGAAGGAAAATCGTAATGTCAACATTAGAAGTAATGTATTCTCAGTAGTAGAATGGGGGGGGGGGGGGAGGTGTAGTGGAAAGGTTGAAATTGAGGAAGAATTTTTGTTATAACTATTCATATAATTAAAATTATTCTGTGGCTATATGAGCTAGATATCGAAGTCAAAAATTACAAGAGTGGAGCGGATGTGTGTTATCTACGTAGTTAAGACCGAAGTTCCCTCTTTTACCACAAAAAATATAACGAAAGATTTTGAGATCTTTCTTTATTGGCGTTGAAGGAGGAAAAGGTGTACCGTCATAGGTTTTCACACTATGGTAAAAAGTGGTCATAGGACGCCATTGGAATATGTCACGTGACAATCGATTTTCTTGAACTACATGAATAGAATTTGAAGGTTTCGATAAACGAAAAAAGTCTTTCTGGCCCAGTGCCTGAGTTATTGTCTCGAGCGGCAATATGCATTGGATACGTGGTTGCCATTTATCAAAATGTAATTTTCAACAGCAATTATTATTCCCATCTTTATCTTCGTCCATTTTTTAAGCGGCACATAATTATACTACAGAGCATCGCATTCCCGGTAGGGGTATTTGGAAGATGCACGAAATAAAATTTACTTTAGGGTGATTTTTTTTCAATTATTATTGGTACAGGGATCTCGTAAATTATTGCAGTTAGAGAAACGATTAAATGGGAAAAGAAGGGCAGATTTTTGAGCTGAATTTAAAGCTTTTAAGCTTTTGTTTTTTATTATTGGGATTTGAAAAAAATCGCAAAGGAAAATATTTTAGTCGATTTTATAACCAATAAAACGGCGCTATAAATTTTCTAATTTGTTCTGTAATTTTCGAGCTATATGACATAAACTTGAAAATGACACGACAAATAAAAAAAAATTGTACGCCGTTTCAATCACTTTTGTCTAAAAAATTTCCTTTACGCTTTTTCTTAAATCTCAATAATAATTAAGAATGCCATCTCTGGGATCTCGAAAACTAGAAGAAAAACGGACTTGGCTAAATTGAGGCAAAGTTGCTAAATTGGAATCTCAATAATCATCTGAGAAAAAAAGGGTGTCTAACCATATCCGATAGTTTTTGAAAAAAAACTGCAAAAAACTTAAATTATTGAAATTTACAATTTCAATCTAGTTGGCTTATTTGAAAAGATATCAAAAAACTGGAAGCACATTCTCACGGCCACTTTTTATTTGCTAGCAAAATATGTAGGTAATATAATAAGATTGAGTATTTATTACACACGTTTCGAATCTCCGCTGCCATCATCCACTTTATTTTTTTAAATAGGTACGGGCCGGGAATTTTTTCCTTGATTTTGGAAGAAAATGGTGCCCTTAATTTATTCTATTAAGTTTTTTTTTCTGAGATTTGGAAATTCTATTACAAAAAAAAAAAAATCAATAATATACGGTTCTAGATTGGAAAAATAACAAACTCGATAACAAATAAATTTATATTTTCACGACTATTACTTTTGTAAATAAAGTGAATTGTCTATTATACAGGGTGATCAGTAACTCGCGCACTCGGAGCATGCTGCGGGTAAACTTCACTTTTTAAGAGTGGTAAATTTTCTTACTGCAGTGCTGTAAGTTCTTTTCTTTCAAAGATATGACCATTTTTGTAAAAATTAAAGTAACAACACTGCACTGAACATGTGAATAAGTTCGGGTTAGATGGTATTGTTATTATTTTTATTTCCATAGCAACGAGTACATTTGAATATTTGATATTCTTAGTTGAGTTTAGGCGGTTGCCAAACTTCAAATTTCGTTCAGATTTAGGTATGGTATCAATTTCCAACATTCTCAATTCCTCTGTAAAGAGGTTTTGTGGAAAAAAAATTGATGAATTATATGGTATCCGTTCCAGACATTACAGTAACCTGAATTTTTCATTAATTTTTATCACGGTTATTGAAAAAATTACCTTTAAACTCGGATGAGGGAAACTCTGTAACTTGAAAACCAACCTTTGGATTCCATTTTTTTTTGCAGAATATCCTTAATTTTAATGGGTTCTATATCACCCTGTATTCGGAGTGCGCGAGTTACTGATCACTCTGTATAAATTTATTCCAGAACCGTATTAAAATTTGTTTTTGTTTTCCTTTGTACTTTAATTAAATGATAAAATCTCTGAAATGAAAAAAAAGTCCATATTCAAAAAAATAAAGCTGATGATAGCAGAGAAAATTCGAAACGTGTAACCATCAATCTTATTCATATTTTGATAGCAAATAAAAAGTGGCCTTGAGAATGCACCCTGAGGTTTTTTGATATCTTTCAAAACTAATGGATATAACTAAAATTGTTTCTCAGATTATTATTATTACTTAGCTCTATGTACAATAATGATCACAGAGTGGCTAAAATTAGATTGGTTGCTGCTTTTTTTTCTCAATTTCGTAGACAGAGAATTTACTCACGACTGAGGCTTACTCACCAATATCCGGGCGCATTCTTCGTGGTCGTAAATAGCTGCGATATGTAGGGCAGTGCGGCCGTGTTCTCCTCCTTGCAGGATGTCGATTTTGTCCTTATGACGACTCATCACCTCCAAAACGGCTACCTTGTTCAGCTCCGTTACCAAATGGATAGCTGCTTGCTTCTTCTCGTTCAGAATATCAGTCTTCGATCCCCTGTAACAGTAAATCAAGTTTATGTCGAAGATATACAACGGATTTACCTATTTACCTATATATATTTACCTATAAATAGCAGAGATTGATAAAACAATAATTAAAGTAAGAAATTCTGATTAACTTGTGAGAAATTGTTCCATTTAGTGATAGAGGGGTTGAAGTAAACATGAATGATATTTTTTCAATCTATTAAGAGCTTTTTCCTGTTGTACATTTATGTATTCTCATAAAAATTAATCAAAATATTACAACACTTGCCAACAGAAAACAAACTCATTCAATTTTTTTTCAAAACTGTTCAAACTGTTGAAAAATTTTCCTGCAAATTTTCCATCTGGGAATTTAAAAATCCAAAGCGGCTAAGAAACAGTTACGCTGCTTGGTAGGAAAATGAAATATTTTGGTAACCTAATATTCTGATTAGGTACCCACTATTGATTAACGATTAACGGCGCCTGTAACCGAAAAAATTTGATTTTGATCATTTCTCCTAATATCTCGAAAAGTAGACACTCTGCGGAAAAACGTTTTTTTTTTTTTACAAAATGAGTTTTTGTTCGGTGGGGGACATCCCTTGAACACAAAATATGACCTACACCTCTTACCCCATTGCAAGGAAGTGAGGGTAACTTTGAAATTTTAAATAACAAGCCCTATTTTATTTTGCGAATTTGAATTCCGCGAAAAAATGCCTCCACTCATTTTCAATGGGGAAGGGTGTTGAGCGGTTTTTGTGTTCAAACGATGTCTCTCATCGAATTTTTGTATAAAACATTTTCTGCTTATTTTTCGAGTTATTTGAATTTTTCAGGTCCTAAAAAACTGTATTAGGTATAAAAGATATGGTTGTTCTGTTTGAAGAATATTACTTTTTCTTGCCTCCTTGAAAATTTGATAAATTTTACCAAGTTTTAAACTCTATTACCTATAATGGGTAGAGCTAGTCTGCCATAAAATATTCCTCTCATGAACGTTTCTGGCTTGTCCGTCCGTCCCCAATGATAGCCGGAGACCGAATTCGGCAGAGCTCAGCTGATGTTCAGGAACAGTAATAAAATTACGTCCATATGAAGACTTTATTCATTTATCCTTACAAAGGAAATTATCTCGACTACAGACGACGAATTGCCGAATTTAATCGTGGAATCGTGATTAATCTTTTTTGTGTACACATACATATTTTATTTGTAAGTAAAAAAAAAAGAATGGGTGACTGCTAGTGTGTTAGTATTTTATCAATAACGACAGAAATTGCAAGTTTGCTGTCTGCAGTATAGTAATTATAACCTGTGATAGTGTGTAAACTACGAAATAGATATTTATCCTTGGTGCAATTAATTTGTATGATTTTACCCTTGCTTCCGATTGGAAGTTAATTTAGACAATGAACTGAATTCCCTGCGCAAAACGTACCTGCAAATTATATGGCGGTTAATCAATTAGAGCAATTAATGCATGGCTGGTACACCTTCTGTTTGCAGTTGTTGTCTCAAATTGGTATAGCCTTATACAACATGATATTAATTCATAGCCAAACAAATGAGTAATTTATGAGAGAACATTCGCAAATAAAATAATGCTTCGTTTTAATGCGACATTCTAATATTTTGTAACGACTTCCAAGTTTTAATTATTCCGGAATTGTCGCGAGAAACTGCTACAAAGGCAGCGAACAAGGACGTTTGCACCTAACTCACCATGTCTGTGAAACTTCTGGAAAGGGTTTTGAGTCAATTTAGCGCTCTAGAAGAAGTGGCAAATCCTAAGAGTGATATAAAAAATACCGTGCGAATATTGAGTCATTATGCATAGGCAAGGGCTCAATAATTACTTGCTAGAGGATGACTCAGACGATGTCAATTCGGAAACTGAAAGCCGCTTTATCCTGCGAGTTCGCGTTCTCCAGATATTGTTCATAGTTGAAAATTTGCAATTTTTTAGCTTTTAAAATTTTTGTTCTAGTTTTATGAGAAAAATGAGGACTTTAAGGGTCCAATTGGATTGTTTTATTGACTCGTATTGTTGTCGGCTGCATGTGCTCACATGAAATTATGTCCCATTTGAGTTATCATAAATATGTCAACTTAATTGTTATTATTATTATTGTTACAAAGAATCCCAATAGCACCTATGGAGTCTAATTTTTCTATGCATAAAGTTTCAGTACTCGCACTTGTATTGTGTATACAGGGTGAGTCAACTAAGAGAGAAAGCTCGATTGCACCTACGCCGTTAAAATTTTTGAAGTAAACTAAAAAGCGCACTATAGCGGAGGCCAAAGTACAGCTTGTAAAATAATTCTCAAATATACGGAATGGCCAAATATCGCAACTTTGTTGTTTGAAATAGAACACCCTGATGTACTTTATGAGTTATAAACATGAAAATGTCTTTTTTTAATCGTGCAAAGACCGAGGTGTTCGAGATGCCTCATCACCTAGTATAAAATTCTCATTTTTGCATGGATCCAGTTTGATATAAACCCTAAGCTTATCGATCAGATATTTTGATTAAGTGGGTAATGGGACTAAACCTAATGATAAAATATGGAACTTACACTTGTAATAAATAATCGACAGTATCTAAGGCATCGTGTTCCACAGCAACGTGAAGAGGAGTATTACCTGCGTTGTCTTGAGCGTTGACATCTGGAACAGAGAAGAGGGACTATGAGTTTTTTAATGCAACTTCTTTATTAGAATTTTTTATTCACTTGGGAATATAATTTCAACATATTAAACGAAAATTAAGAGACAATAAAAGATCCACGTCTTCGATCTTACTGCGTGGAGAATTTTAGAACTAATTCCTTATATTATTATTATTCGTCCAATCAAATTTAAGCGGCTTGTCCTCCATGGGATCCCGTCCAGAACATTAGTGAATTTGAATGGGGGTTTAATATTATGTTTTTTCTATTTTTTTTTTTAATGACGTCAACCAGTTTTTTAAACCGCAATGAGTTTGCTGCTATTTGGGCAGGTTAGGAAATTAAGATTGGTCAATTTAATTTTTAAAAATCGAGGGACACTATTGAAGTCAAAGAAAATTTAACGCAATTTAATAAGACAGTTTCACATCAGATTTTTTAATAGAAAATACTAAGCAGATATACATCTAAATACCCACTGATGATAGGTGAATGTCCAGTGAGTATGTGTGTGTATGAGAGAGAGAGAGAGAGAGAGAGAGAGAGAGAGAGAGAGCGAGAGGGAGAGAGAGAGAGACGAGGTAACTTTATAATATGCGATATGAAACATGCGACTTGAGTTCTCTGTGAAAGCATGGGCTAGCAAGAAGCTCCAGTACTTTTATGTTTGTCAAGGTAAGTTGGTGTGATAATCAAGGAGGTGCTCTTTTATGCAACAAAACAAGAGGTCAGTACTGACTCCAAACCCGTCAGACAATAAATGTCTACAGGTGAAGAAATTTGAGGGCACTCTCCTGCGAGAAAGTAAAATATAAACGAATTTTGATTGGTTGAAATGATTATAAACAAAATTTTCATAATAAAATAAATCCTGATTTTGTATTACAATGATGCCTGAAATTCTAATTATTATTATTCATGAGAAAAAATATGAAGGCGACGCTAAAAAAAAACATAACGGACCATTCAGCCTTTGTCTAAGCCATGAATTTACATTTTACAACAAAGCTTTGTCAGGATACTTTAATACTATATCAGGGTTCTGCTCCGTCTGTTAAATCACAAAAGTTGTTTTGACTCGCCTTGGTAAGCACAATAATTGTTGCCTGTCAGGTCATTTTAAAGGACCTAATCAAAGAGGATTAAAAATATAATGAAAAACATTTCTGAAAGGAATTAGAATGTCTGAACCTATATTATAATAAACTGCTGGTAAAAAAATATAGGCAATCAATTCAGATGTAAACATGGGATATGGGCAATGACATATTTCAAGAGTCTGGAGTTCGTAGACCACCTACTTATTTTAAAATTGCTAATTTCTTATTCAGAACTTGTGTCTGGACTACTTCGCAAGGCAACTTACCTCCATTAATGGCTAGAATGAATTGTAATATATTAACTCTGTTCCTGGCTGCGGCCTGGTGGGCAACTGTACGTCCTCTGCTATCGGCAATTGACAGTCGACTTGGCTCACTGTAGTACAACCTCTGGAACGTTTCCAAGTTACCACTTTCAGCTGCCTGAAAATTATAAATTCAAATTTATAGGGGAGTTTGAAACGAAAGTCTGTTTTGGTTAAAGTTTTAATAAAAAATTACTTCACTAGTTTTTTTTTTTCTGTAGCAAAGATGTGATACCGCCTTTGGTATAATATACTGGCTGTTTCACCAGCAGACCGACATGGCTTAAGGGTAGGTAAGTATTTCCAGGCGATTCAGGATCTGGTTTTGAAATTTTTCCGATTACCTACCTTCGATTCGATGTTAGTATTTTGCCGATTTTGATGAGCAGTCTTTTGAACCAATTGATGAAATTCAATGAAATTCGGTTGGTATGCTCTACCAATAATGGCACTTAGTACCTATTATTTTCCGCCTATTCAAAAACTGTAGAGCCATAATAAAATTTTTAGTGCATCGCCTCTGAAAGACGATTTTTCAGTAGGCTAATAGCCGGCGGAATGACGCATATTGCAGTCGACATGCAATAGCAGCTCGCTTCCAAGCGTACAAAATTTTCCAGCCCGCAACGAATATTTTTTCTGGCCCTAGGGCGGACAGATTTAGGAGTTACTATCGCAACTACTGATAGTGTTGTTATCAGTTAGTGATTACGCTGCAGGTGAGAGCGAAATTGAAGCACACAGCTGACAACTACACCGAGACCACGTTACCTACGCGCATATTTCAATCAAGTCTAAACGAGTTGGAAATATAATAATAACAGATAGGTACCTATCTAATTATAACGATTAACGGGGGTTACTAGTTTCTGAGGTTTCGTCAATAAAGCAACAAAATGAACGCTAGACAGGAAAATGACACTGACAGCGAATTAATTTGTACGCCACCACATATTCGCCAACAAGCTAACAAGCCAAAGTATTCAGTGTTCTAACGCGATGCGCTAAAAAATAGCGTCTATATCTCGGCCGGATCCGAAGTCCATTTCAGCTCGTATTCAATCAACCCTCGCTCCGCTACGCTCCGCTCGGCTCGATAACTTCATACTCGCCGAAATGAACTTCTTTCCGCCCTTGATATAGAATATACTATTTCTAGTCTTTTTCGGTTTTGTCAAAAAGTTCACACTGAATGCCTATTCTTCAAAGCTTAGCGCAATTTTCGAAAACTACACGAAAAATGCTACAGTTGCGGCCAAAAAATTGCTTGGCACCGTTAAACTGAATCGAAAAATGACTTTTAGTGGTTATTTCAAATAAATTTCTACATATTTATTCAGGATTAGGGACCATACTAGATTTTTTTCTAGCTAACAAACATAAGTCTCAATAATAAAAACAACAACCCAAAGAAGGAATGAATTGTAATTTTTCTTCCCAAGTTTCCTTTCTGATTCCCTGTACAGTGTTTCGTTATTCTTCTGTGAGTTGTTTTTTCTGATTATCACCTTATGTTAGCTCGAAAAAATCTAGTACAGCCCCTAATCCTGAATAAATATGTGTAGAACAAGCCAATTTATTAAACTACTATTATAGTATACATATAGGTATGCAAGTTCTAGAAAATCACATTTGGTTTTTCGAAAATAATGAACAAACATGAATTGAAAATCCTGAAAACACTAAAATATTCATTTTCTTCTCGCTTCAATTACTGGTATCAAGCAATTTTTTTATTGAAATTGTAGCATTTTTCACATAGTTTAGAGATCAGAAAAATAAAATAGGTACGCCCCTTCAATTTTCGAATCGGTGGAAAATGCAGGGTATCATATGTCATTAGTATAGATAGAGCATACCTACCAGGCTTGAATTAATTCCATCAATTCGTTCAAAAAACACTGCTCATCAAAAATTTTGGCCAAATATACAAATCACCCTGATGTAAGTTCGAAACAAAGGGCCTCAGAAAAATGTAAAACCAGATCCTGACTCTCCTTGAAAAACTACACCTACTCTTAAAAGCCATGTCGGTCTGCTGGTAAAACACACTGTATAAGGAAGTTCACCAACAAAGATTTATACCGAGAACTGTCGCCAATGCAGAATTATTATATTTGGGTCATGAAATTTATAGCGCGTCTCTCAGCTTTTGTAGTTATAAGTTCTAGTTAGATGGTGGCCACAGTAATAATGAAACTGCCTGAAAACTACACTAGCCTGAGCACACAGGTTGATAAATGATTGAGACTTACCCTGGAAGCGGAACCACTTCCGTAATGAAATCATTAATATCGCAGGATGAATTTGTATAAAAATATACAACAAATTGCTAAAAATATGTATAATGTGGGAATTTTTCCCTTGTCCCACTTTTATTATTTGGAATCCAATAAATTATAAAGTTGGCCCGTGACAACATAAATTCTCAAGATCTAAGAGTTATTAATCGCACCATATTTATCGGGTTCATTTATTAGTTAGTTTGCTGTAGTGTTTTTGAATGGTCCTCCCTAGAAAGTATCCAAAATATGAAAATCTAAACTTTTGTTACCAACAACGAACAAAAATTTTTTTTAACACCCTGTAGGTACCTCGAAAACTCATGTTTGCGGACTCATGTTAATTGAGACTTTTTTCCTTATAATAAACCAAAGGAATCAGCTACTTTATTTTGTACATGTTATTGGCAGTTGCAGTTAACACCCTGCATAAAGAAGGAAATTTGCTTGCTCGCAAATACCTTAGCCAATCATAATGGGGATCTTTAAAACATTAAGACCGACGCTGACTCCTTTAGAACGTCAAAACAAAATTCATAATTTCCAATTTTTAGAACATTACACGCAGGTTGTCACTGCGTAATAATCACGAAAGATTGCGCAACCTAAGATTTAATCTCTGACTTCTATATTTTTCTACGTCTTAATTGGGAATTATTGTTCACAGGGAGAAACAGCTTTCCTGCTCTGAGGAATCCTGTAGCTCAGAAAATTCTTACGTAATTTTCATTATCAATAATATGATATCTGCACTGTCTCCCAAATAAGAAAATAAAGAAAGATAAATGAAATCCTCTAGAACAAATGAATCAAAACTAAATTAGAAACCTTCGTAAAACTATTCACAATGAAAATATTATTAAAATTACACATTGGAGATTCTTAACACCAAGTTTAGGAGTTCGTGAAGATAAAAGCTAAAGTCAACAAGACTCTTATACAGCATCAAGGCCTGTTAAGTTTGCTATGAATTTATTATTATTATTATCATGTATAGAAACGAATAGATATAATAGAATGCTATATTAAAATTATCTAGAATAAAGAATGTCGTAAATGTCAAGCCCTAGCGTATTTGCAAACTATACCCGACAAAAATATGAACGTTACATATAACAAAATTTATTTGTTCTGTGCGAGGAATATAGAATTCACGAGTAGGTTGTATTGATTAGAAATTCCCTCACAGAAGTGCCTATTTCACTTATTTTTTAAAATATCACATTTTCATTGTAAGTGTTCAGTTATTTAGGCACTATAATAAAAAAAGTTTATGCGGAGTACTTACTAAAGAAAGCAGATCTCTGTTACAGTTAGCAATATCATCCTTGATATAAATATATGAAACGTGCTTTTCTTAGTGAAAATCAAAACTGGGAGGTTTGTTATCGTTCAATTTAAAAATGCATTGGATGACCGCAGTTTCTTGAAATCAATAAACGAGATAGCTGAATTTTCTGTTCAACTTTTCAATTTTCTAAGCCCGTTATTTCATATACGTACTTATTTAAAATTTTTCTAAATAGTTTATCGTATACCTAATTTAATTTTTTTTTCTTTTAATTTAAGTGTAGGTAATGACACTCTTCTTTAAAATCGATGTCATTAGAAAATATTTGATAAAATTTTGATAATTTCATCCAAAAATGAACATGATTTCTTTATTCAAGTGTAGTTGTAGACAAAGTATAGTATTCCGTTCGCCCATGATGACTATTATTACCCACTCAGATGTTACATTACTCATCAGAGGCTCGTGCTGCAAGTTTCATCTTTGTGGATAATAATGATCATCATTATGTACTTGTTGAATAATATACAGGATGTCCCAAACTTAATCGACCAGACTATATTCCAACAGGTTGAGACAATCGAACCGAATAAATTATTATAATTTTCAAAGCTCTATACAATACCATGAAAACAACCCCTACTTCAACATCCCCTAAGTTATATTTTTTCATCCGTTATAAAGAATTCCGTTCTCTATTCAGCTGTTTTTTTTTTCGTATTGAAAATCGTTTCAGAAATAACCAAGAAAAGCTCCTACAATAAAGGTGGTCACGACTTTTTATATGAACTTTCTCTGGATGACCTTAGATGACAAAATTATCAATAATTTATCAATAATAATTTTTCTTCATTACATTTTCATAAGTTTAATAACTAATTATCTACCGTTTTTCTTACCGTAAGTATTTCCTGGATATCATTTTGGGTAACTTTCTTGCCGCTAACTTGAAAGCCAAGGATCTTGGTCCACTGCTTGGCTAACCGCACAGAACCATGGACGGGCATGGTTCCCCTTTGAGCTTTGGATGGAGCTCACCGCACTAGAAATCCAGAAATCCCCGAGCCTATCAGACCGGTCTAATTGACTTTCACTATTACCGCACTCAATTCGATTAATAATTATTTTGATTCAGTTTCTGAGAATTAAGATATCACTAAAGTTTACATTGTCATTACCGTGATCAAGATGTTTCCTAAGTATTTTGTCCTATCACTGGCTTTATAAGACAAACAAATATTATTTCAGCAAATTGTTCACATTTTTATAGGGACGTGCATGCACGTACTTAATTAAATTGCAAATAATAATAAAAGTTTATCTGCTACCTACATCCGATTAGTTTTCGCTATTTACTAAAAAAATGTTTTCTTTTTGTCAAAATGCATAATGTAATGATTATAATAAAAATCCTTGCATGTTAATAATTAATGAGCGTTTGTTAAGAGAATATCATACTTCTTATCAATTGTGTTTCATTTCGATTTGACAACAGCATTAATTATTAATGCCTTCTTAAGGTGGAGGAATATTATAGAGAAATTTTTCGTACACACATTCTAACGGAAAAATAAGAAAAGCGATAACATAATAATATTCGAAGAATATAAATTCTTTACCGATTATTTTCCGAGATAAATGTTTGTTCAAAAATAATTTAAGGAGATGTATTCCCTTCAGTTTTTTCCAAAATGTATTTCTCTAGAGTTAAGAATCAAAACCGAACAAAAAATATAAACTAATAATATAAATCATAACAAAAGTTAAATAAATCTCGTTGGTAATGGTTATAAACATCAAAAACAGTTTAGTATTTCAGAAAATTAAAAAAAAAACATTAAATTAAATAACTTTATTTTCGTGTCGGAACTTGACAATATTGTTTCGACTTGCATGGTCTTTTCAAAATTAAAACTTATTGAATAAGAAAACACCAGTTTACACCATAACTTTATATTTTACTTATTAAACTTAATTTTTATATTCCAGTAAGTTGCATTACTCTTGAAAATGACCATTTACGTTGAAGCAATATTTAATGTAACTTATACAGGGTGTATCCGTATAGGCGGTTATATTACTAAAAAAATTAGATTCAAATTCTTTGGTCAAAATAACATTGATCATAAATAAAAAAAAAATTTCCATTAACATGTATCCGGATCTAGGGAAATATAGGGTGTAAAGAAAAATTAATTTTCATACTTTTTTGAGGATATGTCGAGATCCGGTTCAAATATACAACTCAGGCTTTGTAAACATTATAGCTACTATACCTTTTTAACGCTAACTATTTTTTTTTTATATGACATTGGTGGATATTTCATGGTTGCATGAATTCTTTTGCCCCTCATATTTACGACACTAGGAAAATTGTCATTTTAGAAGCTCATTTTAACCAGCCATATTTTCTACATAAAAAAGGTAAAATCATTATTGCCTACGTGAACCGTTTCCGAGAGAAACAGCCATTAATGATGAGAAACTTGCTTTGGATGTTTCAAAACATTAGTTGGAAAATGAAAGGAAAAACCTTCACGTAATCTCGAATCTCCGCCAATGGCACATGGAAAAACTGAATTTGTATTAAAGAAGTAGTATTGCATCAATTGTACAATATGTACAAAAACTGAGATCTGTATCTCAAACGGTTTCCGAGGTTGGTATCTTAAAAAAAAGTAGGAAATTTTTTTGACACCCTTATTAATCTCAAAAACGGTGCGAATCCGGACACACGTTAATGGGAAATTTGTTGCCTATTTTTGACCAAAGAATGTATAAAATGTATCATGCACGGAAAATAAGGGAAAATTATTTCACAAATAGTGAAAGTGTTTTGACAAAAAGAAAAACCTATTTTATGAATAGAGACAAGCAATCGGAAAATCTTCTGCTAGGTAAGGTTATTGCAAATTTATGTGCTTATATTTATTAGGCATCATCTTAATATGTTAATGATTCACCATAAATAAGAAATTTTTTGCAAACGCCACAAAACTGAAATTTAAGGTCACATTGTTCAGCTCATTTTACCTCCAAGCTAGGGTGTGCCCAGGATAAACCTATTTCCCTAATTATTATACTTTGATCTTCATGCCAAAGCTCGAATACTTGGACTTTTGGCTTCTAGTTAGCTAAACTAATGAATAACACCGTAATTTGTCACAGTATAAATGATTTACAAATATATACAGGTTGTTTTCTAATCAAGGGAAAATACCAAGTTGACTTTCAATAAAATAGCAACTGGGGTAAAAAAAATCGAGTAATTTTTAAACGAAAGGTCGATGTAGGTAAAATGTATGCTAAGGATTTTTTTGTTTTTGGAAATAGTCATAAAAGTTATAAAAAATATACCTAAATCTGGATTTTTTTAATCTGGAAAATTTAATTCCCGCATTTTTTAAACCTTTTCTTCATTGTTGTGATAACAGTTGGCTTAATTTTTGTTGGCTTATTATGTTAAACATAATTTTTCAAGCAATTTCAAGCTTTTAGGTACATACAGCTAAAAACCATAATAATTAATTTTTAAAATATTAATTGCGATTGTAAATCTACGGTTGAGTTGATCCTTGTAGAAAGCAATGACAAACTATCAGAAGCAATTTTTCTTCCCAAATTTTTAACATCAATCAGGCAAACCCTAATTTAGTAGATGGACGCTATTTGCATAAAACACTTTAATGTAAAAAAGTAGAATTTTGAAATATAAGTTTTAGAGACGAATAAAAAAGCCTTGGATCATTTAAGATGAGATATTTGAGACTAGTGCCCGTATTCACAAACGATAATTTCCTAAATAATTACGTAATTATTTAAATGAGTGAGATGGAGATATGCAGTTTTTTTGCAATAGAATGAGATGGGGATAATTGATTACGTAATGATTTTGGAAATTATCGTTTGTGAATACGGGCTTAGGACTAAGAAAAAACCCTAGCGGAGAAATTTTTGAGAAGAAATATTTGTGTCGGTGTTCTCGTTATGAAAACTCGTGTGTAAAAAGTTAGCACCATCATTTACATCCCCTGACACCTATCGCAAGGAATATGTATAGTTGAAAAAATTATCTTGAAAGTATATTATTTCAAGGAATTTTTTAACGCAACAGGTTTTTTTCTTTAATAGGGCATCCTATACATGGTTTAGAAATATTAAAAAAAAATTAGGTATATAGCTTTTTTGTGTAAAAGTTGCAGATTTTTCATCATCATTCTTATCCTTAAAACAGAATGGAATTTTTAAATATTGCAGAATGTTCCTACAAACTGTAAATATCGAGATTGATAAAGAATCGATATTTCACAGAACGCCTGTCGGTTTGATGAATATAGCTGTGTAATCAGAATAATCTCTTTCTAGAAGAATAATTGCAGTTAAAATTTTAATACCTAATTTAATAAAACTTTCTAATTTATAACGGACTCAGACAGCTGACTGAAAAAGTTTCAAGATTCCGGTAACTGTGTAATGAAGTTTAACATGTTACCAATGCTGGCCACTTTTCAGCAAGAAACTTTTATGAAGATGATCCCCATTTTCAGCGGACAAAATCCGTGATAATATAAAGTTAAAATAGAAATTATTTATGCAAAAGAAAACGAGTAGACTTAGTGGTTTTTTTTTAACTTTGTAAGGTTGAAAAGTTTTGAGCTTTATGAAAATTTTAAGTGCTTACCTACCTAAATAAAGTTTATTTTATAGTAATTTTTCAACCCTTTGATCACTAAACGTGCGAAAAGATAGAAGTTTTATTATTTTTCTAGAAGAGTGTAAACCACGATAAATTCAAGGCCTTCATATAGGGTTTCTAAAATAAATAGGTCAGCCAGCCGAGAACACGTTTAAGATCAAACATCAAAAAAGATTAAAAGCTCCAGCGAAAAGATGACAATCCAACAAAAAATGTGGCAGGCTGTTCTTTTTTTATATTCTGCTACATTTTTGTATCATTTCTATTATTGCTACCGTTAGTGCCTAATATGAAAAACAGTGTGCAGAATTGGTCCAGAAAGATTAAACTTTAGAGAATCATAGAGAATTTTTTAAGTTCATGAAATATTAGAAACAGCAGCTTGAAGATGACTCAGAAAACACGATTATTATAGGTTCAGCCAATATGACACTCAGCCTCGAACGTTTAGTTTAATTACCTGACAATGGGATTGTTGAAAGGTACTGAAGTTTTCTTGTTGTCCTCTTCAACGTTTCCTTGTCGGATTAGAGGTTAAGGGACTATTTACTTAAAAAAATATACTTTCTATCAATTTCACATTTCAGGAAACTTCAGTTATTTTCACGATCTATTTTGAGATATCCTGATGTATTATAGGCAAGCTATTAGTTATTACTGTATTGCATGTTATGACATTTTAAAGTATAAATCAGAAAAACAATTTTTTAACGATATCTGGTCCCCTTTCACGTCCCTGCTATTAAAACAACAGCCTTTTAATTATTTTTTGGAAATAATAGGATTTTTGAGAGATATTTAGACTTCTAACTAAAATTGTCTTCAATTAAAAAGACTTAAGAATAATTACAATAATCTTTTTTCATTTTTCTATTATACATAGGTATCTACTTATAAACAGTGATTTTTTATAGAAAATGAAAATAGAAAAATAATTGAAAAATAAAGATTGTTTATGTTAAGGTTTGCTATTTCTTAAAAAATCCTGTTTCTCTTTAATTAAAATGTTTTTAAACTTATCACTGTAAAGTAAACCAAAAATTGAAAATTTGTTGATGCAAGTTTACTGTAAAGCTGCAAGATACCCTTTCAGAACTACCTTCATGTCCCTATATAAAACTATGTATAAACTCTAAGACGAGCACACGATTTATTTAGCTGGATTTAGGTACTGGAGAGCACAGAACAGAACCTGGATACTCTGGCAAGCGCACGAAACTGACTGTCTAGATCAAGAGTCTGCTCTGAAGGAAAATAATAAACACATAACGCCTCTTTGAAGCTGCTTCCACGCCGAATCGAAGGAAACTAATTTCAGTTGGACGAATAAAGAAAAACCAAAAGTAAAATTCAAGCCTTACTTATCTGATTAAAGTGCTAACTATTAACAGACAACTAAATAAATACGAAAAATCGCCGACAGAGGAATAATTAAATGAGTTCAATATTTCTCGTGTATATAATATCGATTCGTTAAATTCGATTTCTTTTTACTTGCCATTGTGACCTTAAGTCGTCAGGATAATTAATAACGGAAACATGTATTGAATAATAATAATTCTAAGAACCATTACAATTAGCCGTTCTTATTAATAGAAGCTATTACGATATAACCACATATTACTTATACAGGTGTTTCTGTAAGCCATCTGTCAGATATAAAGAAGTACCTACACATTTTAATTTTGTAACTTAATTACTACTCCATTCTGCACAAAATCAGGGGAACACTTTCTAGAGTCCATCGTCGACAAACCATCACTAGACTTTTGCAAAATTTTACATGAATCACGCGGCAAAGGTATTCTCTAAAGTTCTTCAACACCTTCATCTGGTAGGAGGTTTGACATTAAGATGTTATTTAACAACATTTTTACTGGAAAATTCGGGTTCATTGGAACCCCTGGTACCCATTGATTCTATGCTTTGAGCTTAATAATAAGAATAATTCTTGCAGGAGGCGGTAAAAATGGGTCGCAAAGGATCTAATTGGGGACTAAAGCTCAAAGCGTAGTCAATGGGAGCTAGAGGTTCCAATGAACCCGTATTTTCCAGTAAAAATGTTGTTAAATAACATCTAAATGTTAAAAAAGAACTGGTAAAAACAACCTCCTACCAGATGAAGAGGTTGCAAATACTTTGAAAACGTTATCAACAATTCGCAATTGAGATTATAAAGAAAGATTTTTTGAATGAAATAGGTTAGATGGTACAAAATGATTCATTTATACTGTTAAAAATCTAAGAAACCATTGTCTTGTAACCGAAAAGCTAATTTTTGCAGATTTTCAAAGCACATTTCAGACCCTTGAGGTTTCACAGTTTTTACTTTTTTTTTTGTTATTGAAAGTTTGGAAGTAGATCAACTCTTTTAGATTAACCGTAACAAAATTTCCAAAATTCGCACAGAAAGTTCTCAACTCACGGTCCAAACCTTCATTTGCGGGGCAGTTTCATAAGGGTGTGATTCATAAAACATTTCAGAAAAACAAAGTACGAGCTTTCAAAGTTGATGGGCTTTGACTAGTGTTCTGTGATTTTATTGATAGGGACTCATCATTTTCCCCTTCAAATCTGCAAGGTTCATTATCATTCGATTCTCTCTCAAACCTGCAGCATCAATTTCTGGAAATTTATTTGGAACTATGCGAACCAGTTAAGACTTTCAATGACAAAATCTTTAATTTGTAATACTTGGCTTTGTTCTTAATTTAGTTTATGGATTTTCCACATAAAATCAGCTTTTCTCAGATACCAACTCAGAAACCACGCAGTTCTCAGATATTGACCAAGACCTTTTCTAGTAGAAAGGCTAAAGATTCTAATTTGGAATGCAATGCCAAGAAAACTAGCAGGCAAAAAGTTGTCATTGAAAGTCTCACAAACACTAATGCCCGGTTGCACGAACGTAATTAAAAATCGGTGAGATAATCATCGATTTTAAAACGCCCTGTGTTATCAAAATATTGGTCTGATAGTGCTGGAAACAAACTCTACTCCCTTGTAGAAGAGTTAATTACCAACAAAAATTAAAATATCCTTGAAAATATTCACCATATTTTCAAATTTTGAAATTTAAAATCGGTAATTATCTGAAATATTTTTAATTACTTTCGTGCAACCGGCCCTAACTGTTTCATAAGATTCCAAATAAATTCCCAGTGTAACCGGCAACGACGTAACCGACATTAGTATATAACCGGCACCGTATTCTCTTACCAGATTCAGTGACTTTCCGGTGTAGCTTTCCGTTGTAACCCGGAAAAAGCTTACTTTCTGCCGAACCAATTCACCTGAACACTTTCGGATTGGTCGTAAAAAATTAATTCATTATTAATTTCGAGTTTTTCTACGAAAACCTCGAGTTTACCTAAACCCATAATACATGTTTAGTTGCTGAATGAGCATTCTGAACGCACCCAAAAATTCCCGACATTTACGTCATTCTTGTTATTGCTCACCTTACCAAAACCGATTAGGTACCAAATCCTATTGGCCAGTTTTGCCAGTCTTCTAACGAAAGATTGTGTCAAAATAAGATCCATTATTGCATATCGTCATGCCTTTTTTTGGTTTTATTTTTGCACGGCTACTGTCGGTATATTTTTTATGTTGCTCTTTACATATTTCGCATGAAACAGGCCAAATTTACGATTGACATTTTTGATGGTAAATCTATTTTGATTTGGAGACATAGGGAAATCGAATGTAAATAATGGAACTTCCTTTTAGTTAGAATGGAAGAAAAACAGATTTTTATACCGTATGACAAGTTTCAAAGCAGAACATAGGCGAATAGCATTGGAAATCACATATTTGTGGTTTATTTCTCACCACTTTTATCCACAAGAATGGTAATGGTGTCTATCGAAAGAGAATTGTTTTCTGAGCATGCTGATACCAAATACTTAACAACTAACAGTTTCTTTATGGTGACAGAATAGCTTAAACATTTTCAAAATTAAAAGTGCGAGCGGCTATGACATGCCTAATTCGAATAATTTTGTTACTGTCAAAACAAATATTTTTAATTACTGATACACGTTTCCCTGCAAAGATTGTCAATGAATAATAATAATAATTATTATATTATAGCTATTCTAATGCGTGTTTATCGCCGTGGTACTATTAACTGGCCGGCCAGATCTCCCGATTTAGCACCTTATCATTGTTTTGACTTTTCTTGAGATCTTGGGGTTACCTTAAAAATAAAATTTACAGAGCTCGTGGTGGCCGAATGTGCACTCGTTAATAACCAACAACTTGGACAAGTTCGAAGCGCAATTTATAAAAGGGTGGGAACATTAATTTCAAAAAAATAAATTAAATAATTGAAAATATTTGCTTTGACAGTGAAAAAGTTGTCCGAATTTAGCATGTCATGGCTGCTCATCTTTTAATTTTGAAAATGTTTAAAATATTCTGTCATGATATAAAACTGTTAATTTGTAGGTATTTTGGTATCAGCATGTTCAGAAAATAATTCTCTTATATATATATATATATATATAGACTTCATTACCATTCTTGTTGAAAAAAGTGGTGAGAAATAAACTGCAAATATGTGATTTTTCGTGCTATTCGCCTGTGTTCTGCTTTGAAACTTATCACTCGGTATAGGTACTTAGTTCGAGTTCCCTTCTCAAAATCCGTCTAGTTAAGTAGGGGTCAAGCGCTTTGCAGTGAGCGGCTACGGCCTTTTGCCCAGATTTACCCGCGCGATTTCAAAAAGTATCTACCATAAGGAAGAAAATTACTGGGGGGCATCCGCACAATTGCTCCAATTGAGGGAATAGCTATTTACGATATTAGTGTTAAAAGTGAAGTTTTATTTTTGAGTGAAAAGGTTTGTGAAATGAGCGAAGCGTATCGGAGCGAATTGAACAAATTTGCAAAAATCGAAAAAATAAAATCACTTTTAAGACGAATATCATACAATGGTTTTTGTGAAACTGCTCTATTTTGATAATAAAATTGATGAATTTAGAATGACACTCAACTTTAATAGTATATTATGCAACGAGCTTATAATGAAGGCTATTAATACGTGAGTATGATGGTTAAGATACGAGCCTACGGCTCGTATCTTAACCATCATAAGAGCGTATTAATAGCCATTATCTGCGAGTTCCATACACTATTTTTTCTACGACCCTTTTTTATTTCATAGAAAATATTAAAAAATTATATATTTTAACAATGACCCGTGTACAATTGCGGATCATTGAGGTTAAGATAGGTTGCTATTTGTTTACGCATATTACCAAATTTTCTCTTCGTCGCTAAGATTATTCTGCTAAGACATGTTTTAGTATCAAGTTTAAAGAGCACTACTCACTACTGCGTAATTTTTATTATGCGAAGTTCGAATTCCGAATCTTACGCTTTGATTTTCAGATTAATAATAATTTTAATAATACTGACAGCCATTAATTACGATATTGTTTACCTGCGCAACGCGACGGTCGCAGCGTTGCCGCTTTGAATACTATCACGGAGCGCTACGAATGATATAATACTTTATCTTCCCATCTTTTACACGATATACCTACCTATCAAATTAATTAAGGTAACATAAAATCTTGATAAATTTTCTTTGAATGTTACTTATGTTCTAAATTAAATAAACATTCAGAATTTTTTTTCAGAAATACAGAACTTATATCACAAGGCAATTTTTGTCGTGAGTATGACAACTCTGTGACTTCGGTTGGTTTGGACCGACCCGATTGTGAGCGAAAAGGAACCGATTCGATTGCAAATGCTCCTCTGCCATTGGATAGCTTGACCAGTGCTTTAATGAAATGTATCTTAATGAGACCCATTAAAGCACTGGTGATTCATATTTAATATGCATATTAAAGGTTAGGAGTAGAAAAATTGTATTTTAAAATATTACAGATAAGTACGAGTGTCTTCTAAAAGTACCGGAGAGTTTAGGAAATGCCGCTAGTTCCTATGCTCAATGAAGGGAAAATCCCAATCTGCACCTCCACGTGGTAGAAGACGGGCAACACTTTAGGTGGCTAACGCAGATGGGGACCGAGTGTTCGCCGGGATAAGCGTTCAACATCTTCAGCTTGGAGATGAAGGGCACCCTTCTGTCCTGAGGAGGCGAAATCCTCCTCAAAGGCGGATGAATGGTCAAGAAACCATCAACGGCATAGGATTGGGAAGGCAATGGGAAACCACCCGATTAAAGGACTTAGGTCATCCCACGAGAATTGAGTATGGTATGTCGACAGAAAATGGCCTCGGAAGGCCATGCGACCCGGTTGGCAACCGGCGCTCCTCTGCGTCCGGGGTAGAGAGTGGCAAATCAGATACCGGGCATGGGAATGTGGACAGCTGGGCTTCCCATGCGAAATTAGCGACCAGGAAAAAGCAGCAAAGAATACGTATAGCAGGATGGAATGTGCGTGGGCTTAACCAACAGGGTAAACTTCGGCTGCTCCAGGAGGAACTTCAACGGTGCAAGATTGATGTGGCGGCCATCTCTGAAACACATTGGCATGATAGGGGACATTTCAGATCATCTGAGTATACAGTTTATTTCTCCGGTACTGAAGACAGGAACATTCATGGTGTGGGCATCCTGATATCAAATAGACTCAACCCCTATGTTCTTGGGTACGAACCTATTAACGAGAGAATTTGCTCGCTAAAAATAAATGCGAAGCCATGCATCTTAAACATCCTATCGCTGTATGCGCCCACTTCAGATGCAGAAGATGAGGAGATTGAGGAGTTTTATGGAGCGGTTGAAGTTGCAATAAATAGGATATCAAATAAGAAAATCCTTATCTTGGTAGGGGATTTGAATGCAAAAATTGGTGGCACTGTGAACGAAAACCATCTCCGCCAAGTGGTCGGGAAATTTGGCCTGAGAGACCGTAATAATAGAGGTGAACGACTTATTCAGTTTTGCATTGACAACAACTTTGCGATTGTAAACTCTATGTTTGAACATCACAAAAGACGTTTGTTTACCTGGAGATCACCGGATGGCAAGTACAAAAACCAAATTGATTACATCTTAGTTAGGCAGCGTTGGAGAGCTTCTGTTCGAGCGGCGAAGACGCTGCCATCGGCAGACTGCGGAAGTGATCATCAGCTTCTGATGTGCGAATATTTCGCCAGATTCAAAAACTGTCAAAGAAGACAAATAAGAAAGCTCCCCCCATTGAATGCTGTTCATGTTCAACGCTTTAACGATTCTGTCATGGACAAAGTTGCACCTTTGGTTCAAGATATTGAGAATGAGAGCCCCGAGAAGATATGGCAGACTATGAAAACGGCTGTTATATCGTCACTCAAGGAAATGCCAAACGAACACCTAGATAACAAATGGAAACCTTGGATAACAACAGAAACAAGGGAGTTGATACGTGAACGAAGGGAGATCAAATCTCTAGGGTTGGATAACACTGTGGACCTCGAGCGTTATAATTTGCTGAACCGAGCCATACAGAGTGCAACCCGTAGAGACAAAAATGCGTATCTAGCGACTATGTGCGAAGAGGTTCAAAACCATGCAGCAACGAATAGCACAAAAGATCTATTTCAGAAAATTCGAATCATTACTCGTAAATTCAAGACACGACACTGGATAATACACGATGAGCAGAATGTGCCGGCTACGGAGTTGAATAAGATAGCCTCCATCTGGAAGAACTACTGCGGGACCCTGTATACCGATCCAGACTCTGTTGTCGACGAACTCGGCGATTATGAAGGGGAGCCGGATATACTCCTGGGCGAAGTTAAGGCAGCAATCAGGAAGCTGAGAGATGGTAAGGCGACTGGAATCGATCAAATATCAGCAGATGTTTTAAAAACTTTGGACGACAGAGGCCTGAGAATCCTGCATTTCCTTTGCCAAAGAATATGGGAAACGGGACTCTGGCCAAAAGATTGGTCCACGTCTGTCTTATTGCCGCTCCACAAAAAAGGACCAAAGACCAACTGTGATAACTACCGCCTAATAGCGCTTATATCTCACGCTAGTAAAATCATGCTGTACGTGTTGCAAGCGCGTCTAAGTGCTTTTATCGATCGTCAGATTTCTGAGGAACAGGCTGGATTTGTCAAGGGACGGGGAACCCGTGAACACATTTTTAATGCAAGACAGCTGACAGAAAAAGCTCGGGAGTATGGCGTTCCAATGTATCTTTGCTTCGTTGACTATGAGAAGGCCTTCGATAATGTCAGGTGGCCGAAACTTTGGAGTACTTTAATTGAAATCGGCGTACCAATCCATCTGACAACCCTCATTAAAAATCTATACGAAGCCTCGGAAGCAGTGGTGAAGATCGAAAATACTTTATCTGATAGATGCAATATTCGGAGAGGCGTACGACAGGGTTGCGTGCTCTCACCATTACTGTATAAAGTATATAGTGAGATTATAATGAGACAAGTTTTGGAACAGTGGAATGGTGGAATTAAAATTGCCGGAAAGAGATTTTCAAACCTCCGATTCGCAGATGATACAACCTTGATTGCGAGCAGTGTAAGAGAGCTCTTAGAACTGATCCAAAGACTTGAAGTCGTGAGTTTAGACTTTGGGCTAAAAATAAACATTAATAAGACCAAAATTATGATCGTTGACCGCGATAATGAACATCATAATCAACCGAGAAGTATAGGGCGCTTCGAAGTAGTGGATAAATTCATTTATCTAGGATCGATGTTGCATAAATACGGCTCATGCGAATATGAAATTAGACGACGCATAGAAATTGCTCGGAATGCTATGATGCAATTATTGTCCAGAGTATGGAAGGATCGTAACATAACGAAAGCCACGAAAATCAGATTGGTTAATACGCTCATTTTTCCGATTTTTTCTTACGCCTCGGAGACTTGGACCATTCGCGCAGCCGACCGGCGGCGAATAGATGCTTTTGAGATGTGGGTGTGGCGGAGAATGCTGCGGATCCCATGGACAGCCAGAAGAACGAACGTTTCCATCCTAAACGAAGTCAAGCCAGTCCAGAGACTCTCATCGTTGACATATGGACGAATCCTTAAGTTTTTCGGACATATCGCACGCCACGATACCATGGAAAAACTGATGGTACAAGGACGACTTGAGGGAAAGAGGAAGCGTGGGCGATCACCGACCCGTTGGACTGAAGTGGTGGAAAAGCTTGTGGACTCGAGCTTTGCGTCCGCAGCACGGCAAGCAAATGACCGGAAACGCTGGAGAAGGACCGTTCAGCAGGTCCTGAGAAATTTAGACAACCCCGGGTGACAGCCATATCAATCACCATACATCGACAACGATGTTAGGACTAAGAAGAAGAACGAGTGTACTATGCATAGCAACCGTTGCCGACGCTATGGTTACTAACAAATGCGTGCATACAAATATAAGAGACGTCAAAATAATTATTATTAAATGCAATTTCTGAACAATTATTATTGTTTGGAATTCTAGACTATTAGGTACTTATTTTTTATTAATATGTTTGCCAGTAATAGAGAGAATATGAAAAAATCTTATTACCAATCATTTTGTCTGATTTCATCATGAGAAAATGTAGTTAACAGAATGTAAGTACAGAGAAAGTAGATAGAATTACTTTTAACACTATAGTGTTAAAAGTATTTTTAACACGCTTCCATGTAAACAATCACTTTTAACACTGTCAGCTGTCGTTAAAAGTGTGACTTTTAATGGCAGTTGTACAAAAAAAACATTTTCTTCCAATTTGCTCCTTGAGTTTAACCTCCAGTATCGGGTGAGTCATTAATACGGTCACAGGGAAAATCTCAGAAACTAAGCGACGTCCTACAGCCTCAGGCAAAAAAATTTATCTTAGAAAAGTGACCTTAAAAATTCGTTGGAAAATAGTTTTGAGCTTCTAGAATGACCGCTAGGGGGCGTAAAAGCCATGACTAAATGAAAAATTTGAATTTTCTTATCAATTTTAATTAATAATGACGTTATTTTCCTCACAAATTCAAAATCTGTCCAATTGAATAAATATTATTTGTCAAAAGTAAAGCTATGACGAAATTACGTCACAAGCTATAAGCTGTTCTCGATTTTTTTGGAAATGGCAAGACTTGACGTGTAACCATTTACCAACAGGAACAGATTTTTAATCGTAACAAATGACCCACTTAACATTTTTTTCTAAAACTTAATTATACATATATTTTGAATGTGATTTCCCTATGCCTCCAAAACATATTAGGTGCACAGTGAATATTATAGTAATGTCTCAATTAATCGTTTTGAAAGTGGAGAGTTTACAATAATAATTAATATTGTTCGATGTAATATGTAGGCGTATATGATTGTCTTCGACTAGTTTAGTCGTATTCCTTGGAGATTTTCTCCTTGTAAGACCACGCCATACCCTTAAAAAAGTTAGGTGAGTACGTAAAGTATTTTCGCTTTTCAAAAGAGTGAGAGCTTTGAGCTTTTTAAGCCCAACTTGCAAAGTTTTTTCAGATTTCCGAATGTTACGTATCTATGAATGGTTCCATGTATGGTTTCATAATATCAAAAATAATTAGAAGTAAAACTTTTAAGCTTACGTCGCACAACGTCAACCTTGGCCCCTAAAAAGCTAAATTTGGGCAATAAAGATGATTGCGTGCTTTCATTACCGTGTTTCGGAAATGTCTAAAAAAATTAGTTACGATACACATGCACCCTCATATACTCTTCGGTACTCTCATGTATCAAAAAGTTTTTATATCTTCAAGGATGTACAAAAAATTTGGATTACGTTTTAGTTACGGTTGGAGTATAAGATAATGAAGTAATATAACCAGAATAGATAAAATTAATGAAGATATTGGAAAATTTTTATCCCAAAAGAGAAAAAGAAAAACATGCATCTTTTTTGGTCGGTAATTATTTCCTCCTTTTGATAATTTTTCTGGAAGCAACAAATTCACGAGCCAAATAGAGGAGATTAGGTATCGTAATAGACGAATGATAAAATATTCTTCCAAACAATGTTTTGTTCGTTTTCTTCGCTTCCGTTTCTCAATAATTTAACAAGAACAGAATACAATTAATCAATCTAATTATTTATAGGGCTACAGGAAGAAATTATCAAGTCTCAAAATTATATTAGACCTTTACTGATGCTGAAGATTTAGAATAGGTACTTAATACCCACCCGATTCTAAAATAATTTATTTTAGTAAAAAGTCATTATGCTGCTACAATCCTGGGATAAATAAACCGTCCTTGATAGAAATTGACGAACCGAAACTCCATGGAAGGGCTAAAACTTTTTAACGATGATCAAAATATTGGATTTCTAAAATTCGATCTAGGCATGAACTTGAACTTGGAGTTTCTCCTCATTATTATTCGCTTGTCTGAATTTAGGGATTCGAAATTGATATTACCTATTTTAACATTTAATGTTATGATGTCATGGTTGAAGACAGCAACTTGTATCATTACTGACTTATCAAAAAAAACTGCCGACGAACAGAATAATGATTAACCAATAACAATTTAAAAACGTGAAATCGATGAATAATTAAATTTAAAAATTCCCGGAGCTTGTAATAATAATCTAATCAAACTTTTTAAGGAACCAGATACCTACATAATATACCAAGTTGCAGAAAATCCCTTTTTTCGACAACAAGATACAGAATATGCAAACATTCTCACTAAATTTACAGGTGATAGAATTGCATAAATTTTTATTCCCTTATGCATTATCGGGAAAATATAGCCCTCAAATATGCAGATGCTCAGCATGCTATCGTAGAGTTTGAAAAAAAAATGATGAGAAGTGTAAATAAATTGGTAACAACGTAAAATTAGAAATAAATAGTCTGATATTTGTTCCAGTCTCATTTGAAAGATTTAAAAACCTGGCAAAAATACGAAACGACTAGAAAATAACAGTAATTCCTTTTGATCTGGAGGTTTTAATTGGAACTAAACAATATCCGCTCCTATCACTTTGGATAGAATCAAATGGTAGGTACTCCAATTTTAGATATATTAATTAGCTCTGGTCCAAATTTCCCCAATAATTATCGATTATTATGCGAAACCTACCGAGCAAACGCGTTCTGAATCCCTGTAAATGACATCGAAAAGTATTGTTGGGGAAACTACGTTTCAGGGAAATGCATTACTGGAGAAATATTAAAATATCGTGTGTATTGTCCATCAGTTTCAATATTCCGTATTTGTTTCACGCAAATATTAATTTCAAATTTGCGGGTTCTTGATGATGGTTAGATAACAACTTACATAATAATATTGATCAATTTCGATTATATAATCTTCTGACATCAGAGTAATAACAAGTCATGATCCCAATGGGATAATTAGCACGGAAGTTGATTCCTTCGTCTATCGAGAGACATGACAAGATCGTCTAGCCGCCAAAGGAAGGAATCGATCTAGCTGTTCGACTCAAATTCACGCAGCGTTCCTGTAACCTATTTGAACTTCGTGTATGATCGATAGTGCAAATAGAAAATGTAAATTAAATCTTCATAAATAATAAGGAAGGCCTCTGCTGTGTGTTGCATTTTAAAGTTGGGAATACATTTTAACTCAAAATTCAAATTTACTCACTTCATAAAAGGCAATAATTTTATTATTTAGAAAAATAAGTAGGTACCTAAGTTCCTTATTATTTAGAAGAATAGAAAAGTAATTCCAAGAACCACCGAAGTTGGTTAATTAAGCTACATTTACCTCGAAGTAAAGAGAATAAATACAGAAGTAAATGTTGAAAAAGTTAATAAATCTTACACTTGAAATAATCTTACAAGGCTCTGGTTGAATTATAAATTTGCCCTAATTACCGCGATTAAGTAGGTATATCAAATCTTAATTTGTCACTTTGTTGGAGCAAAACGTGATGCTCATATTATAATCCTTCAACTTCCTGCAAAGTTAGATACATATAAAATTGGATTTCATATTGAGATGACTAATTAAGATTTCTAAGGCGAGCTGTTATTTCATCCATAATTTGCTCCCTTTAAAATTTAATCACTCTCATCTGAAGATGTAAGGAAAGGTGAGGGTCATCATTCAATATCTTTGAGACTGGGTGCAATTATTGTCATTGATCAAAGAAAAACTGATCAAAACTTTTAAATGGAGCACAAACGAGTGACGCAATTAAATACCCAAAAAGTGTTTTGAAAAATATCTGGAGTATTTTAACTTAAGTAGGTACTAAGTTATCTAGAAGTATTAATCGACCTACAGCGGTCGAGGATAAGATCTTGCGGCTCTATTTTTTATATTTATCTTCAAATACTTGTGAACAATGATGTTTATGTTTTTCTTTTTTATTTGATTTATTATTTTTGATGCTGCGTCTACTTCAGTTGCATTTTCATGAAAACATTGGAGTTATGAAAATAATGGAGAACACGCCATTAATTCCATTAATCTCCATTATATCCCTTCGATTTTCGCCAAAGTGTAAGTATTTATAGGCAGTTTTAATTTTAAAATTTTGGTAATAGTTTTTAAAGACGCATAAGATAGCGTGTATGACAGGTGTCAATCGTCTTTTGTTATTCCGCAAACCGCCTCAACTTTCGTTTTTCTTATGACCGCCATGTTGGATTTTTCCCTTTTTGAACGCAATTTATTTTTCTGGTTACTAAGATGTATAACACTACGAGTTATAATATTTTTTAAAAATCCAATATGACGTCCATAAGAAGAAACAATAGCTATCGATTTTTCGCCATCTTAATTTTTAGGGCACTTTTCAACAAGGAATACAAAAACAATTTTCGAGTCTCTAGTATTTTAAGACGGCGAAAAATCGTTAGTTCTTACCTTTTCATCTTATGGACGCCATATTGGATTTAAAAAAAATTATAACTCGCAGTGTAGTAATCAGAAAAATAAATTGAGTTCAAAAAGGGAAAAATCCAACATGGCGGTCATAAGAAAAACGAAAGTTGAGGCGGTTTGCGGAATAACAAAAGACGATTGAGACCTGTCATATACGTTATCTTATGCGTCTTAAAAAAGTGTCCGGATAATGTCACATTTTGACAGCTGTCAAATTAACCGTTTCGGACTTACTTGCGAAAAACAAGATCCGCCATTTTCGTTTTTTGGCCGATATTTCCAAAACCAGTTGACCGATCGTAAATCTGAAACCGGTTATCGAATGCACAAAGTTTCCCCTAAAACTTTCCCCATTTAACCTTTGCTGTAAGTGTAATAGAAGCTGAGATCCCTGTATAGAGACGCGAATCTGGGACACATTGTATATTAATTTATAAATGAAGCAAACGCCACTTAGGGACCGCCTCAAGGACAACGAATCTACTCTGTAAAAAGATAAGTTCTGATCATAGGAAAAGGAGCCTCTGTTTTTATGGTACCTAAAATTCAGGTTTCTAATCAGTTTTCTCTGAACCCTCTCCATCTGCTGTACGTATCTATCATACATTGGACTCCACACCGCCGAGGCGTACTCCAAACGAGATCTCACTACCGAGAAGTACACGGCAATAACCGATTCTGATCTCCTGAGCTCTCTCGTCGACCTCAACACAAAACCTAACATTTCATAGGCTTCCCGAACCTCACCACAAATATGAGACTCAAACGTAAGTCTAGAGTCAAGTAGCACACCCAGATCTCTCACCTCATTTGTAATAACAAACCGTAGGTAGGTAGGTCTTAATGAGTATAAAGCAAATCAATAGCCTGTCGTATTGGAGTCGGGTTTTAACCCATCGTCCTGACAGTTGTCAAGTCTGGAGCGCCCGAAAATCATTTGTAATAGACAGATTGTATCCAGAAAGAGACAAATTATGACAAGGTGGGTCCCTCTTACGCGTGAAAAGGTTATTTGCTTGCATTTCAGAGGATTAAGTTTGTTCACACAGCAATAGGCATCTAATCGTTCAAGGTCGCTCTGAAAAAGTCTAAAGTGAGTCTCGTCCGACACCTCCATATATATTTTCATATCATCAGCATAAAGGTTGAAATTAGCTGATTTGAAGCACTGTTCGATGTCATTTATGTACAGAGAGAATAGAAGGGGACCGAGATGAGAACCCTGGGGTACCCCTGATGTCACAGCCACGGTGGGGGATCGAGCACAATTCAGTTCAACAAACTGTTCCCTTCCACTTAAGTACGATGCAAGTAATGTCAAAGGATCACCATGTACTCCAAGGGTTTCAAGCTTAGTTAAAAGGGTCAAATGGTGAACCCTGTCGAACGCTTTAGAAAAATCCGTATATACCGCACACACGGATGCACCCCGTTCCATTGTGTCGTAGGTACTCTGCACGAATGGCATAATGTTGGTAACAATTGATCTACCGGGAAAGAAGCCATGTTGATCCTTGAAATAATATTTTTTACATCGAAGAACAGAACCTTTGTTAGAATACTCTCAAATATTTTTCCAAAACGAGACAAAAGAGAAATTGGGCGATAATTTTGAACATCACTTTTATCTCCAGATTTGAACACCGGGACAACCTGAGCGATCTTCCATTTTAAAGGGAAAACACCCTGCTTTAAAGCGACATTATAGAGTAGCAGCAAAGGGGTAATGATCGAATTCGCACAAGATCTGATGAAAAACGCAGGGATCCCGTCAGGGCCAGGGCCCTTGCTCATATCGAGTTTCCCAATAGCGGCCTCAACCCATCCCCTCTCCACAGACGGCAAAACGATACTTGACAGAGATTGCGACTTACTAATCAAAACCGGTAGATCCGCTCTTTCATAGACAGAACTATGTTCTCAACTATCCACTATGAGCTCAAAAGATTAAAAGTTTTGAGCTAACCACATCGCCGACTGCCACCCACACCTCTTCGACAATCCCTGAACAAGATCATTTTTCAATAGAGGCACTTAATGAGTCCCTAACCGCGATAAGCACACCACCACCATCACTCTTCCCGGTCAAAACTCGATCGCGATCAATTCTAAACACATTATAATTGCCGGAAATAACTCATCATCACCAATTATCCTGTAACCAGGTCTCAACAAGACATACCACATCATATTCAGTGGCACAAACTTCCCTGTAAAAATCACCAGCCTTACTAAGAAGACCTCGAACATTTTGAAAATAGAAGCTTAGGTCTCCGAAGTCAGCCACAACTTTCCACAAATGGTACAACTCGTATTAGAATTTAATCAACCATCAAGAAGATAACGAAGAGGAAAGCTTCAGCAGAATCTCCTCACTGGTAACTGCAATGGTCCTAGCCGCATCATTTCTCTTGATCAAAATCCGGCAATTGGACACCCAACAATATTTGAAATTTCGGTCCTTACAAAACTGTCTTGACTGCCTGAACAAAATCTTGTAGTAGGGTGAAAGATGTTCGGTTGTTTTAGTTATTGAAATCAAGTTCAGTGCCTGTCATATCAGCTAGCGTTATCGGATATAACCGATAAACGGTCTTAAATAATGCTTTGCATGGTTTTGAGATTCCAGGAGCCTGCATATCTATTTCCTATTTCTGAGGTATTTCTTATCAATACATGCAAGAGTTGTAACAAGCTTGTCAAAATCAAAGAAGTTGTTAAATGCACATTACTCTTTTATAATGGCGATTGAGTCAAATAAGAAGCCCAGGATGTATCCAGCAAGTCAATCTAAACAAAGCCCTCTTTGAATTTGCCCACCATATTACAGAATGGAAGAAATGTCTGGAAACGCCTTATTTTTTGTCAAAATAGGTGGTCAGAAGGACGAAAGACTTGAGATTTAGCTGTTTTAGGATTTGAAGATTTTAGGTTTGATAATATGTGCAACGTTGATAGCTTAACCTTTTTTTTTTGATAAGTCACTTTGATGGTTTTTTAATGTAATACCCTGTACATTGGAATTTAAGATCCAATACGAGCCTACCCATAATATGTAACAATTTTAATTGACAAAATGTAAAAGGTGCTAGGCTACATTTAGCAAAGTACAGTGACTAATGATATCAGAAAAATGGTAAAGCTAGCAATACAGGGTTAGAACTATTTAAAGGGCCACTGCAGTAGTATCTTAAGCCATTGAAGATACGAGGTCGGTTAAATTAGAGGAAAGATGCGCAATTTTTAAATGAGTAGGTATTTTGCGAAAAAAAAATTGAAATATTCCGAGTATTTCCGGGAATATCCTGAAAAAACTGGAAAATCGAGAAATCTTATTGTTGCCATATCTTTCTTATATGTAATTGTAAATTAATAAATAATTTTTCGTAGGCTTACATACGTCAGCAAGAGCTACCCACCTGACGTTTCAAAAATTTTCAAACCCGACTAGATCCCGGAGTTTTCATAGTCAACTTTCGTTTTTCTTATGTCCGCCATACTATTTTTTCATGTCGTTTGATAAGAAAAAAAATTGGAAACCAAAAATTAATAAACTTCAGAAAAAAAATTCCAAAATTTGTATTCTTCTTTTTCCAAAGAACAACAGAAAATTTTTCGCTGAAATAGGTCAATATGTAGTCATACTGCTTGCCTTATAGTTTTTTAATTTCTCTATGATATTCGGTCTAAAAAGTTGTCTTTTTTTAGAAAAAAAAATAAGAACAAAATTTTCTTAAATTTATTTTTCAAAGTTTATTAGTTTTTGGTTTCCATTATTTTTTTAATACCGAACGACATAAAAAAACAATATGGCGGCCATAAGAAAAATTTAAGTTGACTACGAAAACTCTGGGATCTAGTCGGCTATGAAAATTTTTGAAACGTCAGATGGGTAGCTCTTGCCGACTTATGTTATCCTACAAAAAATAATTAATTAATTTCCAATAGGTAATAAAAAAGATATTGCGAAAAAAATAAATCTCGATTTTTCAGTTTTTTCAGGATATTTCAGGAATGGTCACAGATATCTTTCATGTTTCGACGGATTCGAGATGGCCACAAAATTGCTCATCTTTTCTCTAATTTAACCGATCTCGTATCTTCAATGGTTTAGGATATCCCTGTAGTGGCCCTTTAAATAGTTCTAACCCTGTATAGCACATAGCAAACCTGAAATAATCATCCTGAAAAAGCTGAATCTTAAGTAAAACTTAAGAAAAACTGATAATGGCGTCGTGGTTATAGGATTACTAGAAGCTGTTGTACTCTTCTTTTTTAAGATACAGGCACGGGAAAAGATAAAAAGATAAAATTTAGTTAAGGTAAATTTACAGGTGAGCTTTTCGCGTCCTCGATTAAAGCGCCCATCCGCCTTCACGCCCGAGCCTGGTCTCTCTTTCGCCAACACTTACGTCTTCTATATACGTGCGTCGTAGGTCACGAGTCCTTGCCTGGACTGACTTCCACATCGACGCATTTATCAGGTAATGCCCATTAACACCGATAAAGAGTCTGTGAATTTACACGCGATACTTTTAAGAAAGAGGTCGCTAGTAATTTTAGCTCGAAAAAACAATTGTAAATACAATATAATAGAAAACTAAAATTTCCTGGGTTCAGAAAATAATTTTAAAAACCATTAGTTGGCAATCTCAACAGGTGATGTAACGGATTTGGTGTCGGCTCTTGGGTATATCAGCCTTTTCGGCGAGATAGATCTCCAGTCAGAAAGTTCATTCACTGCTCCAGTAGCTCTTTTTAGATAACGGAAGGAGTTCCTTCCGGCACTAAAAAAAGAAACCTTTGTAGTCATATATGTTGCTTCGTAGAGTATTGTAATCCGCTAGACATGCAAAGGTAATTTCATTAACGCGAGTAAGCTGATGGGAGCATCGTCTTATAGTTTAACTTTTATTATCGACAGTCTCGCACTTGACTGGGATTGCCTACGAATTCAAATTTGATATTATAAGAAGCAATGGAGATGGCGGTTCTTGCCTAATCTCTACTAAAGAAATTAGACTGATACAATAAATTCGGCAAGTATCCGGTATAAATTTATAGAGGTAAAAGCTTATCTACTCTAGTAGGTACTTAACTGGTGTTGATACTGATTACGTATTAACACCACCTCTAACATATTTGGAGATTTTTTTGTATTGTATTTTGATTAACTGTAGGTATTTAGTGCGTTCTTCTTGAGCAGTCACAAGAGGATCATTATATTAGGCAAAGTTTGCTTAAAATTATCTAAATATTTAGTTTTCTCAATAAAGAAGGCTTAAAGCTTAGAAAATTTTACACTTTAAGTAAATCGATAATGTAAAGGTGCCAAATATGCTCAAAAATAAATCTCGATTTTTATTAAAATTGTTAAAATTAATCCCGGAAAAAACATTATGAGCATCAACAAAGTCTTCTATTTTGTGTTCAAGAGATCTTGATCCTTATTAATTTTCGTATTACTTATACTTTAAAAGAATGTTTTACAAAAGTATAAGTACCTATACCTCAAGCCGCATATTGTTAAGGTATACTTAACATCTAAAACATCCATAAGTGGTGTAATAGTTCACCAATTTCGATGAGTTAAAAATGCAAACACGCTTGAAAGACTTACCCTGAGTATCCTGTAAGGACTTTCTGTCATAAGACACACTGCTTCCTCATGCTGTCCTGGTGGTTGTGCGTTACTATTTCTGTGCTGACTACTAGCTCGACGTAGCATGGCTTGAAGCTCAGGACCAGTGGTGCCAACAGTACCACGACGCACCAGGGACCGCAAAGACGCCACAAACCAACCCTGTGAAACAAATTATGCTGTATAGAAATTTATATCGAGCCAAAGATTACCCCACTTATTTTGAAGACTTATTCAAGCTACTATTTTAGAATGGAAAGAAAATCCAGTTTTTGCTGGATTTTTTAGCATACAATTAATACAGATAATAATATAGTACATATACCTAAATGTAGATTTTATGGGTACCTGAGTAGAAAAGCAGTTTCTATATTTTTCTCCAACAAAGGCCATAATACTCGTCCCTGCTGGATTAAAACTTCAAATATAGATTTGATAGAGGAACTGATTGTTTTATAATTTACGCGTATCAAATCATCGATATTGACGAATTTAGCAGGATATTAGTTTAGTAAACACAATTTATTGAACAGCACCATCTGGCATATTATTAATTGACAGATAATCAGAAAATTCGTGTAGATAAACATGCAGCTTATAATATTAACTGTTTTTGTTTATAAAAATTTTAATATTAATATTACGCAACTTATATGCAATGTTATTTCTTTATTTGCATAAATTCACAAACCTTGTTGTGTGTACATTACACTGAAACAATTTCAGGAAAATGTTTTCATGGGATTTGCTTTGGGTTATGAACTCTGCCATATCACGAATATTATTTACTTAGGTCAGATTGTAAATAATCGCGGTGTATTTTTATATTAATGTAACCTTAGGGTAACAAATTTTTCGATATTATTGGAGAAGATATTTCTTAGAAACTTAAATATTAGAGAAACGAAGAAAAATTTAAAAAAAAAAATGGAAAAAATAAATAAATCATGAAAAACCGCATAGTATAAAACAGGAGAATATTCGAGGTAATATCAGCCTTAACCTGAAAAGTTGGATATGATTTTTCCTGATATATTTTCATTAGCCGGGACCCCCTTTTTAACGAAGGTACCTCCCGGAGCACGATCGGTCACGGAACTTTTTTTTTACTACTATAATTGGTCACCCATCCAAGTACTGACCAAAAAAAACCATTCTGCACTTTAAAGATCGTTTGATGAAATTCAGTTTGGCTATTGTGACCGATAGATCCTATACAATATGCAGGGCAGGGCTTATCACTGTAAAGAGGGCTTCAGGCTAAGCTCTTTATTGTGGCTTTGTACTTGAATTCGTTTACAAAAGCGCTTTGGAATTGTGAATGCAAAAAAGAGCTTCAATTCCTTTTGAGGACTTTCAAAGCTCTTGAGGGCTTATAAAGTCCTCAAAAGGAATTGAAGCTCTTTTTTGCATTCACAATTCCAAAGCTCTTGAATAAAGAAAGACAGAAGAAGCTCTTTAAAACAAAAGTGTATGAATATTAAAACGGTGGGAAGTCTTAAATATGGATGTGCGATTAAAACCAAATATCAAAAATATCGATCTTTTCAACGGCGATTCTCAATTTTTTGAGTCGATTTTTTTCCCAGCGGTTTTTTGTCACTTTAATTCATAGCGGCAAGATATTTGGGAAAAAATACATTAACATAAGCTTTCAAGCTAGTTACAAGGGATTGAAACTGTTTTCAAGGGCTTCAAGTCATTTTTCTAGGCCTTGAAGCTCTTTTGCAGAACTTCCAGCCCGAATAGAACTATAATCCTTTACAAAAGCGCTTGTGGCTTTCGTTGCAATCCCTTTTTAGGTGAATTGGGAATCGCAAAGCTATTTATGTTTAAAAAGGAATTGTGGCTTTGGGCTTTCAACTCCTTTTTAAAATGGCTTGGGACTTGTGGTTTCAAGCTCTTTGCTTAGCTCTGAAAATATGCAATCTCATTCTTCTGATGTTTCCCGAGATATTTTAAGTAAACACCTTACGTTGTACCTACTTCACTCCATAAAAATCAATTTAGACTGTCTAGTGTCTGTTTATCAAATTTTACAACATAAGAAGTTATCACTTACCAGAGGGTTTCCGCCTGTTCGGTCCTTGATTTTGACTTCAGGTGTGGCCAGTGGCGCTTGTTTCTCGGTGTCCAAGTCAATGATAAGCTGCTTTTCGGGGGTTTCCTCAACGCGAGGCAGGATCGTAATGATTGGAGTCGGAGGGCCATGGTGGTCTTCTTCGGGGTTGTCGATCCGCCATGTACGCAGCGTCTCGTACAGTCGCGTCAGGCTCGGCATCGTGAAATGAGTTACGAATAAGGAAGGCGGCAATGCCAGAGATCCTAAAATTATTACAGAATTTAATTGCGTAAATATTATGAATGAAAAACCCTTTTTGTTAACTGCTAATACAGGGTGTTCTACAAGCTCTATGACAAACTTTGACAGATGGTAGGTTGCTTGATTTTAAACATATTTTTTTAATAAACATGGGTCCGATTCGTTTTTGTTTAGAAGTTACAAGCATTTAACCTTTATTAACAATCAACAATAAAAATTTAAATTAAATGATAATCACAAAACTTAAGACTATAAAAATTGTTCGAAATGTCCACCCTCAGCTTGAATGCAAGCCTCACATCGACGAACTAAAGATTCGGTCACTCGAAGAATGAGATTTGGATCATTTCTTATTTGGTTAGCTGCATCTTGAATTCTTTCAAGTAACTGCTGATGGGTAGCGGTTTCAACATGGTAGACCAGCTGCTTCATGTGTCCCCATAAATAAAAATCCAGAGGATTCAGATCGGGAGAACGAGGTGGCCATGATATTGGACCTCCTTGACCTATCCATTTATTCGGGAAATGTTCATTTAGCCAAGCAGCAACTTGTCTTCCTCTATGTGGTGGTGCACCGTCATGCTGATACCACATATTTTGAATAATATTGAGTTGCACGTCATCAATAAACTCTAAAAGGTCATGTTCTAAGAAATGTCTATAAAGATCTGCATTTAAACGATCATTTAGAACATGCAATGGTAATAAATTATTGTTGAAAATGCCACCCCAAACGTTGTCACTGAATCGTTGCTGAAATCGTCTTGATCTAATTGCAAGTGGATTTTGCAACGCCCATACATGTTCATTATGATTATTATTTATGCCATCCCTAGTAAAGCACGCTTCATCAGACCACATGACGAGCGAAATGAATCTATCATTTTGTGCTTGTTGCTGAAGTAACCAGCGACAAAATCCTAATCGCTGTGGGGCATCTCCAGCATGCAATGCCTGTACATTTTGGCGATGAAACGGGTGTAACATTTCTCTGTTCAATACACGCCATACAAAATTCGGTGATACATGAAGGTTACTAGAAATACGCCGAACACTGATTGAAGGGTTATCGAGGACAGCATCTATCACATTTTCTTCATCTTGTACATTTACTTCAGTAGGGCGAATAGCCTTCTTTGGAGCGGGATTATCTGCTTCTCGAAGTCTACGAAATGATGCACTAAACACCGTGTGGGCAGGTTGATGTCTATTTGGATACCTGCGTCGGTATTCTTGAGCAGCTTGTCTGGCGTTACCATTGGAATACCCATATACAAACACAATTATCTGCATATTCCTCAGTCGAGAATAAATGCATTTTTTATTTATAACTTTCACACGAAATATCTAATAAATAATTAAAATGACACTAACAATTATTATTGTCATAACAACCGATATTTCTATTTATCAGCCTACGTTTTTCATTGAAGTAAGTGTATATTTTATAAGTGTACATTGGTTGACATAGTGTCTTAGTGACATAGCGACTTAGTGTCACTTCCTGGTTGACTGAAAAAATTACGATTCTTTAAATGCTTGTAACTTCTAAACAAAAACGAATCGGACCCATGTTTATTAAAAAAAATATGTTTAAAATCAAGCAACCTACCATCTGTCAAAGTTTGTCATAGAGCTTGTAGAACACCCTGTATAAGGTAGGTACTAGTCCCTTCGTTCAACTGCAGGCTGAGGGATGATTTGAAATAGCCCAACTCCTAAGGTATAAGTACAGCAGGTTTTCCACCTTAAATACAGCATATATAGGGATGAAAAATGACTTCTCATATTGTGCAGCGATCATTCATTAAAAAATTCAATTTGTAGGTAATAAAGTGACTTGAGAGCTCAGTTTTAAATATGAATGCTTGGTCAATGGTTAGATATAGCAAATCTTTATCACTAAGGAAGAAAATGGAGTATGACAATGAAGAAAAGTATTTTTTTCAAACCTTAAATTACCGGGAAACATACGCTAATGTGTGCAATCCAATTTCGAAAAATAACCGTTGAATATTTCGAGTAGATTAACTGCCGGGGTCCCAACCGGTATTCATGATTTTCCAATCAGGGTGACCATAAAGTGTTATTTAAATTTCCTGTAATTTGATCTAAAAAAAACCTTTGACAAATGATTACCTATTGATAATAAGACCAAGCAAATAGATGTTTTTTCTTTACAAAAATAGTAACGGAATACCGCCAGTGATATCACACGCGGAATAGCCCCCAGATTCTAACGCGAGAGCGCATGGAGTGGGGTTAGAACTGCAGATGCGAGAGAAATCACTCTCGCGATCTCGCCCGTTTTCTCTTTTTGTTTGCGTACAATTTTCATCTATTTTCCACCATTTAGCTGGTAAATGAAGATCGACGTTTTATAGTCTCTACTTTCCAAATCTAAAAAATTCTAATCGACCATCCTCCAGAACATCGAGCCTCGCTTCAAAATATGCTGTGAAGAACTTCTGATTGCAATTAGGTATGCGAAAACTAATTATCCGACAGCGGTTAGATTCTACCCACATGAAGTGCAGTATCAATATCGACTATCTCGTAAAGAGCCTGCACTACAACTCAAAAAATAACGGCTTTGCGAATTAAAAAAAACACCTTTTTTAATTTTGCTTTATGTTTTTAGGATGAACCAATTGCGGGTTGTTCCAGCTCCCATTTGTTTCTTCGTATTTTAGATACACCAGTTCTTCTTTTATAAGCAAAAAACTAAAAAATAAAAGATAATATGCCATTTTTGAACAAAATTGATAATAAAAAAACAGAAAATAGTAAACTCGAATAGAAAACTGTCAGTTAGGATATGGGAGCTATTATTATTCCACGTGCAATGGCACCGGCGGTATTTCGTTGCTACATATTTTTGTCAGAATCTGGTGATTTTAGAAGTCTGTTGCTTGGCCTATACCTATATGGCAAAGAATATAGCAGGTTACTGTTAAAAAAATCCCGTTGCTTGAAACCCTGCTCAAGTACGGGTATTGTACTTGACAAACAATATGTATCATATAATGGTTTCAACTCCAAATTTTTTTTATCTAGCTCTGGTGTTCCGCAGGGCTCCAACCTGGGTCCTCTCTTATTCACCCTTTTCATCAACGACTTAGCTGAGTCGGTGGATTGCCGTGTTCTATTGTATGCTGATGACTTGAAACTGATAAACCGCATAGACTCTTTCATGGATTGCTTATTTTTGCGGGAACAGCTTACTGGACTGGAACGGTGGTGTCGTGATAGTTGTCTTGATGTAAACATGTCCAAATGTAGAGTGGTCTCTTTTAGCCGTAAGTTGTCCACAGTGTTATATTCATATTCGTTGAGAGACTGCGCACTAGAAAGATGTTCTTTGGTTAAAGATCTGCGAGTCTGGTTGGATGACCGGCTGACATTTAATTATCAGATTCGACACGTTACTTCATGTGCACTCAAAATGTTGGGGTTTGTGATCAGAAACTGTAGACATTTCACGAATATAAATGCTCTGAAGAGCTTATATTTTAGCCTTGTTCGTTCCAGACTAGATTACTGTTCCCTGGTGTGGTATCCTTATTATGAGGTTCGTCAAGAGGAGTTGGAAAGGGTGCAGAGAAGATTCATGAAGTTCCTTTTCTTTGTCGATTATCCCTGTCAGGGCTGTGATAATGGGTTACTTCTGGCGAAGTTTCAAATGTTGTCCTTGCGAACTCGGCACATGATAGGCAGTGTAATTTTTACACATAAATTACTGCATGGTCTAGTTGACAGTCCACAGATTTTGTCTCAGCTGTCATTCTTCGTGCCTACCGGTAATAGTCGTAGCCATAATACTTTTTTTAACAGACCTGCAAAGACTAACCTCGTGCTTAAGTCACCTCTCTATGTCATGATGCACAATGTCAACCGGATTTCTGAATATAGCGATATTACAGTCTTTTTCTATTGGTTTTCCTCTTTTGTCAATTGCTTTTCCTTATTTGTCAAATGAGTTTCCCCCATTTATTAAACGTCAGTTTGATTTTTCAATTTAAATTCCTCTTTTGTCAAATGAGATTCCTTTTATATCAAATGCTTTTCCAATGTTTATATTACTGTCACTGTACGTAAATGGGAAAAGCAATTGACATAAAGTGAAACTGATTTGACATAAAAGGAAATTGATTGCTAAATCAATGACTATAATCATTGATAGATAGAAAAATAAGAAAATCATTTGACAAATAAGGAAAAGCAATTGACAAAAGAGGAAAACCAAAAGCAAAAGACTGTAATTTTGATAGTCAATCAACGGTACTACGTATATCTCTCCTACACCTAGCACATGAACACGACTTATGAGTGTTGTTATGGTCGGTAGCTTTTGGCTTTAAGAGAAGGAAAACTGTATAATTTCATTTGATTGTTGCTTTTTACTTTATTAGTTGTTAAGTACTCCCTATTATAGGACTTGTTCCGTTGGGTATAATTGGTTAAAATAAATAAATAAATTGTGCTCAAGTATACCAATAATCTTATTAACGATGAATTTCCAAAGCGCTGGTTTGGAAGCGGATGATCAATAGAATGAGGTCAACAAAATTTCTATATTTAGAGCTTTATGAAAAACGAAGAACATTATTTATCTCAAGGAGGGCCAAAGACACGAGGTCTTGAAGAATAGCGTCGAAGCTCTCATGACGCGACAGGAGGCCAGGCAGAAATTAAGAGGAGAGCTCCAAATAAAAGATCTCCATCTTTTATTACATCCATCTACCTACTGTAGCTATTTTGGTATTGTAATTTGTTCATTTAGACGAAAGTTCCACTAGACGAATTCAAATGACTCACATGCATATGTGATGGTAGATTTATTCTTCATTATTGGTTACACATTTTGCTTATTCAGATGAAATTCTTGTAATCGATTTTTTTGTCATCACTCAAATCGCATGCCCAGAAGAAATAAGTGCGACATAATGGTGAAGGTGTCAAATTTTCTGCAAAATCTTCTGCGGATCGAATCATCTGAATCATCTGGAATTGACTCCCATGCACCAATCATCTTCTCGTCTTCAAGATGAGGCGATTATTCTAATGCTCTACCCAGGCAACATTATCCATCAGTATACAGGGTGTCTGCTTAAGGCTGGCCACCGGCTATATCTCGGAAACTAATGGGCCTATAACCTCAAAATAAAAAATTTCCAGACATAAGTGATCACGAGAAATTCTATGAAAATATTTTCAAGATGGCCGCACTTCCGGAAATACCGGAAGTTGACACCTACTTCGTTATTTCAACGGAAACACCCTGTAAAACTTTATATTTTTTAAATGTCTGAAGAAATCGAATACAGGTGGTTTTCACCATTGGAATTTAGATTGAGCGGTTTATGAGTTATAAACAAGTGAAAATCGCAATTTTCCAACTTCAAAGCAGTGTAGAACTAGAACGGCTCAAGATATCTAAAAACGGTTTACATGTCCCTATCTTAACTTTTCACGTAGTATCCTTCTATGTGGTTTAAATTTTAATACAGGGTGATGAAAAATCAGATAATTTTCATCACCCTGTATTAAAATTTACTCCACATAGTGGGATAAAACATGAAAAGTTAGGATAGGGACATGTAAACCGTTTTTAGATATCTTGAGCCGTTCTAGTTCTACACTGCTTTGAAGTTGAAAATTTTCGATTTTCACTTGTTTATAACTCATAAACCGCTCAATCTAAATTCCAATGGTGAAAACTACCTGAATTCGATTTCTTCAGACATTTAAAAAATATAAAGTTTTACAGGGTGTTTCCGTTAAAATAACGAAGTAGGTGTCAACTTCCGGTATTTCCGGAAGTACGGCCATCTTGAAAATATTTTCATTGAATTTCTCGTGATCACTTATGTCTAGAAATTTTTTATTTTGAGGTTATAGGCCCATTAGTTTCCGAGATATAGCCGGTGGCCAGCCTTAAGCAGACACCCTGTACAGTAGAATTTTTTGAAACATTAGTGTTTTATTTATCATCCATCAGTATGCAGATGCTCTACAAAATAAAGGTTGAAGTCATAAATTTTTCTTCGATTTTCTACCACGTTGCTCATCAGTTAACCCGTCAAAGGATTGCATTGCAGTTAAATATTAGGTAGGTACATGTACCTACGATTTAAAATTTTGATGTTTGGAACTAAATTTAGATTCCATTAACCGAATGACTCTGAAATACTTAGATGTATTGCATGTAGAGCATCTATGAATATATGCAAGAAGATTAAAAAGTAATGAAGTTTGAAATTTAATTTGTAAATTCATCATCTACATTTTATGGTGCACTCTAATTTGTTCGTATTATTTCGAAGGTCTTTTACCTGTTTTGGCAAATGAAGTCATAACCTCACAAAACCTCATGGAGATGACTCACCCGCAACTTTTTTTTTGTGTTTTCTTTTTCTAGCTTACCTCAATAATTACTTTCTAATGAACATAACATATCAGTCATATCACCGTGGTCATAGTTCTGATCTTAATACGAATATCATCCCAGTACAACATGATGGAACTTCTACTGAAACTGTGACCTGTTTAGGTCACTGAATGAGAATATTGAAACCTCTTAATAAAAACTATCCTCAGTATCCTTACTTTGTAAGAATTGATAAAAATACCCCTCATTCATTTGTCTCGTCAGTATTGCTCCATCAGGGCCGGCAATTATCAACGCCCCTTCATATTGTCCCTTTTGCCTTTTGTAATCATTGAATGACGACATTTTCTTTTTCAACGTCCCTTATTAAACTTTAATTTTTTATACATTTACTTAATAGACCAAGCAAATAGAGATTTTTTTGACAAAGATAGTAACGAAATACTGTCATCAAATGCGGAATAGCCCCCAGATCTTAACTGCACAGTTTTCCATTCGAGTTTACACATTTTCTTTTCTTTTATTACCAGTTTGGTGCATCAAATCGAATTTTTCTTTTTTTACCTTATAAAAGAAAAGCAGATGGAGCAATAAATGATCCCGATGGACGAATTGTAAAGAATATGAAAAAAATGTGAGCTGAAAACACTCGGTTCATTCTGAGAGAAAACCAAAAACAAAAACGAAAAAATACCGTAAATACCGCGCGTGAGAGTGGGGGTAGAACTTCCCCTCAGCTGCTGCCCTGTCCCCACTCACTCGTGAAACTCAAGTTGTGAAACCACTCGCTTGTGAAACTTAAAGGTCAACAGTAGAAAATCCTCCAAATGAATAAGCGATAACGATAAATGAATCCGGTAAGAAGAGCAAGAACGACAAGGTGTTCAACCACTAACGACGAAATCTAATCATAACCAAAATTAGTCGGTGTCTTCCAATTCCTAATGAAGCCGAGAGTGTCTAGCTCAATTAATATAGCCGATGAGAAGACATACTTCCTAGCAATCTACCAACGGTTTCAAGACGTTAGTGATCATCTATATCAGATAGTATATAATAGCCCAAAAGAATAACGTCATCGAATCTTTATGAACGTTGCAGTTCATTCAGTTTATTGACGTATTCAAGAATAGGAGTCAATCACAGCTAAAGACATGAAATAATAAACTGAAAATCACGGGTCGGACTCAATCATAGATGGAAAGGATCAAGAAATCACGGTTTGAAGATATATCATCATTTTAAAATATCGCGTATATAGCATTTGAATATCGAACGAATAACACGTAAGATGATGATGTCATGAACACCTTCGAACAGCGAACGAAAGTAGCACGATCGTACTCCATTTACATATTGTTTTCACATGTTTTAGCTGCCAGTCTATTGTATTACTAGCGAACACAGGCAAGCCAATGGTCCGCGAGCATTACGCGAGCTGTCAATTAGCATAACTAATTAGTCGTACCAGTTGTGGTAACGTGGAGCTTTATTAAATAATGATGTTTTTAAAGCCGTATGATTATATAGAAAATAGTGTCTTATTCTCGCGGAGAATGTTTATTCATTCGCGGAGTTATTCATTTGGTCTTCATGCATAATAGCCATTCTTCGCTCGTTGAAGAATAAACATTATTTTAATCATGAGTGGTCTCATCTTTGAGAAACATAGTAATTCTTATGGAGCTTCGATCTTTTGAAGAGCTTTAATGGTTCAGGGAATTGGGACAAAGGGACGCTGAACAAGAAGAGGGGGCGAAGAAGAAAATGAAAATAATGAAGATAAGGCTTGCGCCTACCTAGAAGAAGAGGTGGCAGGTATCAGGTGCAGCCCGTTAGACTTCTCACCACTTTATTTCAGAGATTTTTCATGTATCGAACCGCATCCTTTTCGAATAGTTTTCAAAGGGGTGTGTTTCCCGAGGAATACAACCTGCAACGATTCAAATTTAGCGTGAACTGATGTTTCCGCTCATACACCGTTCCCAGAGCGTCATAGGGATTATCCTGCAGTGCGTTTGCATTTTCAATAAAAAATTGCTGTTTTGACATAAGAATCAATGCGGTTACAAGTAACCCCGTGAATATTTATTTTTTTATTAAGTTAAATTGTTTCTATGTACCTAATAGATTATTGTCGATTTTCCAAGAATTATAAAAAAAAAATGGACTTATCTGGTTTTGCATTTTGCTGATCAGGTACTTGCTACTCAGTTTTATTGTTACAAGGTGTAATTATTTAGAGTTGAGTAAAATGTGGTCGTTTTTTCTTCGAAAAAGCTTCATAGGTACATTCACCGCAGATTTTTAACTTGATAAGAGCACGCAATATTAGAACAAATTACCTTATCGTGGGTCTATTTAGTTAATTAGCCAAAGTGTGCGAATTACCCCCCTTTTAAGTGATGAAGCGAAGTTGATTGAACACATATTGCCATGTACATTTAACGCATGCAAAGAATTCATTAAATGATATCCGGTGATCGATTTCATTTCGCCGTAACACCCCTGCTAACAAATAGCTGAGCTATTTGATTATTTTTTTTATATGTTTTAAAAGATTAAAAATAGAGTTCAGCATTCGGGAAGTACAAAAAATATATTTCTTTAATCATTAATTTATTTGACTGGTCAATAGTTAAGAAAATATTGAACTTGGCTGCTCATAATTCTGAATCTTTTAAAAGCAAATTCTATTTATGTCTGTGGAAATTTTTTGTGTTGGTCGCGGTATGTTTATTCTTGATATCTCACAGGAGGAATATTGCACAGTGATATTAAAAATAATCGTTTGAACTAAAAATAATGAACGAGATAAAATATTCAACTTACTTTTGAAAATCCAATCAAATTTTCTTTTAAAATAAAGAAAAACCATTTGATTTTTTAAATTTACAACTCCATATTGAACTATCAAACATCAACGACCAAGTCAGTTAATTTGTCGCAAACTTACTGTTATGAATGGAACAACATGAACGGAATGAAGAACTGAACTCCAAACACTTGTAATTATTCCGCTTGATTAAAATTTATAGGGCTTCAACTCATTCCAAGTCTGGGCAAACAATCTCGAAACATAACCAACCAAGTGACCAATCATAAATATTCGTTGTAAAATTTTCGACTACCGTTTGCAATATTTCACGGAATCAATTAGCTCAAACAATAACGCACCCATAAAGACTGTTGGTAACTATCGTATTTCAATCAAAAATTTAAGGCTCAACACCCTTCTCATAATAATAATTGATATTAAATTACTTACTACTGATACCTGGACAAACCTTCAAATAATTATTAATTGTTTTTGAACACTAATTGTCTTAGTTATTGAACATATAAAGACCATTATTAGGAGTCGAGTCTGGGTAACTCGAAACTTAGAGGAGTTGTGTAGTAAGCTACTCGAACGCACTATCTTTACTATCTGACAAGAGGAGAGAGCGCGCTACGCAACTCATCCCCGTGAAAATGTACCTAACTGTGACGCCTCTATCACTCTGTCCAGGATTGTAGCATGACAATCTTGATAATAGGATATTGATAATTTAATATCCAGACACCTACGAGAGGTAAACTGATTGGTTGAAGCTGCTAGATTTTGTACACGACAGGTCATTTAAGTAATTAATTACATAATTTTCCCGTTTTAGTAGCAATTACTTTAGGAATTATAATTAACCATGTATGCACAGCCTCAAGCCAGCATTACTTCCTGCCCATGCTGGGTGTAAATTATTAAGGTTAAGTAGAGTGTGTCCTTTTAAAAAGAACCCGATGCGAAAATCACCCGAAAATTAACCAACAATGGAAATTTCCTGGGATACGGTAATTCTGGTTGGGGAGGGACATTTTTTGACGCACAAGTAAATAATTCGTTCCCATCAACTACCCCTTAAAACCTTGAATGGAATGACCAAGTTTGTGATGTTTATTTTATTTTAATTATTATTTTTATGTCGAGAGAGACCCTAAATTCTGGCATTAAAAATGGGTACGCTTCAAAGAAAACAAAGAAAATTTGAAAAAAATTAATAATAACATATTTGACATTCTTTTGACAATTTGATGAAATTTAATGAAAAACACTGCTGATGAAATTTCCTTTCAAATGAGGTATCACAAGATAGGTCATTTCATTGAAGATTTAGAGGTTTCTTTGTGGGTACCTGACTGATGCGGGTGAGAGGGTGAGTTATGCACTTGTCCAAACCAAAAGTGATGTATATTTTGGCCGATGACGGGCATTTTTTTTTATCTCTTATTTGCGATCTTTAGAAATGGCATCGACAGATCACGACAAACGTTTTCAAAAGCCTGTTTGTAATCGATAAAAGATATGAATACATTTCTACTTTTATTTACATTTTTTTTTAGCGCGTCCCCTCTGAATGTACACTTCTCGATAGGCAACAGTCGGCCGAACGATGAGTATTGCGCACAGCGGCTCGCTTCAAAGTGTACAAATTTTTCCAGCCAGCTAACGCCTACTTTCTAGCACTAGTCCTACTGCCGACAAGACAAGCTCCCGAGATCTCAAACCACGATACATGCATATGTTTCAAGCAAGTCAAAGCGCGCTAAAACAATAATAAATATATTCATTTGATTCTGTATGATTTTCTTACTCTTAATAGGTGCCTAACCTGGGTACGTTCATGTTCATTCAAGTTTTCAGTGTTCTAACGCGATCGCGCTGAAAAAATATCGTGTATATCTCGACCGTACCGAAGCACATTTACGCTCGTATGACATAGTCCCTCGCTTAAACCTCGTCGATATGACATCATACTCACTGAAATGCGCTTCGTTCCTCCCTTAATATACAATGTGGGTACTATTCCCCCTGGAATAAAGAGAAACATAATATTTATAAATTTATTTATGCACTTCAAAATAAATTTGATAATAGAGGGAGCAAAACATAATAATTATTAACCACCTGGTTTTTTGATTTAAGTTTAATTCTAACTACCTACGAACTATAACGATAAATTTAATGTTAGATTTTATTTATGAAAATATATCAAATATATATAATATAATAAGTATAATAAATACAATAAGTACAGTGAATATAAAAAAAAGAAATATAAACCTTTTATCCTAAAGTTTTATAAGACCCATTATTTTCTGCAAGAAAACGTTAGGGAAGGAGTAAACGAGTAACACTACAAATAGAATGATCATAATAATACACAGGCAGCAGCAGCATTTCTTTTTCGAATGACAGATGACATATTTGAGCGCTTTCAAAGGATTTCTGAACCAAGAGAAGGAGGTGTCTGGACGGCTGAAAAGGACATACAGTTTAAACATAAACTTATAATTATTATTATTATCAGTTCTGAAATTGACATAATATGTCTTATGGATATCAGTGTTAACCTTACTTATAATAAATAGGCACCTATACCAATGAATTAAAACATATTTAATTCAGTTGTACATACCTTCTATAATTATGGGGTTCTTATATACAAAATTAGTAGCTCAAAAAGGATCACCGTAAGGACATATCGTTAAATATTAAATGGCATCAGATATAATTAGACTAATTTAAAAAAAAATCTAAAAGGGGGATGTTTTATAATTTTTTATAAGTCATTTTAAAGGTTCTAAAGCTCTTTAATATTATTTTTTTACTATAACAAATGTTAAATTCAATGTCTTCGCGAGAACTTAAAACTCAAATTTTTATAGGTATAGTATTAATTTGAAAAAGGGTTAACTAGATTTCAAAACTACAAAAATTTTAGATATTAATGAGTTAATTCAAAAATACTCTCCAAATTCATTTTTGTAACCATTTCTCTAATACCCTACGAATGCCCATACGGAAACGTTCTTAAAAATAACCATATTATTCAATAATTAGTCATATTTTAGTGGTATTTTCGCAACTTAGAGTTCTTGCGAAACTATTTTCAACAAAGCGGCCAAACCCAACCTTTATGTCTTCTAAAAGTCATCAATATCAATATAATCTTAGTAACAAGCTAATTTAGGGCTTTTAAGACTAAGAAGGGACAATTCATCATTATAGGCTATAGTGTTGTGTACGGTATAGAAGGAGTGTCAACATAATAATGTTTAGTGGCAATTTATTGAAGCCGTTCAACGTCATCATCAAGCTTTATATCATTTGTCGTTTTAGCTGGGGAAGACCTTGAAATCTTCTTGATTTCCCTCCAAGGTGTCAGCTTTTTATCGTAATATTTGTGTGTAATAATGGCGCTCGTCGTTACAATAATAAACTTTTTTTTAACGATTTTTGGAGTTAAATTTATAAATTCAATTTATTGATATGAATAAAACTTAATACCGTTTTACATTGAATATCTACAACATATTTTGCTATAAGTAGGTATTGTTATGAAAAGCTCATTAAGCTTATTTACGTAGTAATAGTTTTTTTTTTCTTTTATGAAAAGTAGTCTTTAGTTTTTGAGAAGTTCTATTGGAACAGCATATTTAGATTTGTTTGGGACAGTAGAATAGTAAATAATGTAATAATAAGGTGAAATGTCATCAAAGAGTGTATGGGAGAAATGCATGTCAGGCATGAAATTATTAAAAGTCACAATTTAGAAGAAACGAACACCAACTCTAGTAGCATGGAAATTGGCTGTTAGAAGGGGGATAACATAACATGTCCAAAGAGGATTTTGTGTGTTGTACTCAAGAAGAGAAATGAATTTCATAAATGTTGATTGGAAGGAAAGTACAAATATTATCCGCTGTCATAGTGAGAAATAATATGTTGTCAAGCAGATAACAATCGAATTTCCATAGTTACAAGAAAAACTATAAATAGGAAAACAACGATTATCTGAGGAGATTCCTAAAACACAAGCTAAGCAGTGTAGACCACTAAATCATAACCAAACATCGTGAACATCTAGAAAATTTTCGAACATTAAGAATTGGTAAAGAACAGAGGCCGTAGCTGACTACTAGAAGAAACATATAGGTTTGAAGGAGAGATTTGGTTAGCTGGTAGCTGACAACTGCATTTGATTTGGATACAGCCGTGCAGAGATTTGGCTAGCAGGCAGCTGACAATTATTGCACTTTGATTTGGGTTGTAACGTACATTTTGTACGTACCGGCTAGATGCCGGTAACACAGAGACGACGGCGGGCGCGCGCAGTCAGTGAGTGATAGTGGGTTTTAGTGCATCGGCCGACTGGAGTCTCGTAACATCGACTGTCGAGTTGAAATCAGGTGCGTTCATCTTCATACCGGCCCGTTCACCTTTCTTTTCTCTCCTGGAATTCGCTAGAGGAAGGTCGGTTCCGCAAACACAGGAATTTTTAGCGAAATGACGTTGTGAACTTTCACTGAAATTATTATAAACATCGCCCACGTTTTTGGCTTGGTGAGTGTCGTAAAATGATGTTATTAATTGTGCTAGAATTATACAGATCATATTTTCTTAAGACCATATGCTAATTTTAATTATAGCTTTTAAGCCCGATCGAGTTCGTTCGCATGTAAAATTTTGTCAGTCATTTTTTTTATCCCAACCTATCTTGAGGACGGGAATAATTCTATGTACCCTCGGCAAGCAGACTCGATCGGACCGTTCATTAATGCAAGAGTGGTTCTGATACACATGAAATTACAGCTTTTTACCTGGAGACGGCTTTTTACCTGGAGACGGCTTTTTACCTGGAGACAATTTTTTCCCTGGAGGCACATTTTTACCTGGAGACGGCTTTTTACCTGGAGACGACTTTTTACCTGGAGACAATTTTTTCCCTGGAGGCACATTTTTACCTGGAGACGGCTTTTTACCTGGAGGCAACTTTTTCCCGGATGCACCTGCCTTTTCCGTGCCAAGCAGATTGTCCGGAGCCAAGCATTAAGATCCAGGCCACGTCCAGCTAGACTTCTGAAGAGCCATACGAAGCTAAGTGCCTTGTGAACATCCGACCAATTCATTCTGCTCAACCGCACGCTCTGTTCTTTTTAATTGTTAACCGTGCTCAAGAGTGTCATATTAATCACGGTGATATATTTTATATTTTAATAAAGAGTACCTGTTGTTCCGCTGACCTGCTTGTTATTGTTGACCCTCTTAGACTAGCGACTCAACCTACGACCCTTGTTTTTCTTGTCTCATGCTCTCAGCGACTATTTTTCCCTTCTAAGGGTTAAATAGTTCGTTTCAAGTGGCACCCAACGTGTCTATCTGCCACTAATTCGTTTCAGGGTACAACAGCCGTGCAGCGATTTTGATTCTGCGATTTTGACATTGAAGATAGAAAAACGTAGCAGCGAATTGGATATATCCGTGCAGAGATCTACATTGATATTGCTGACACACAAGCAGCAAGGCTACTAGAGTTCACTTCAAGCTTTGTTCAACAGCTGATTCCGTGGGTTATTCCTTTCGTTAACCTACGAGGGACTTCTGTCAAGAAATAATGACAGAAAGTCGGTGACGAAAAAGATTCATCAAGGGAATAGAATAAGGGAACAAACCGTGAGTAATTTTAAGTTATTTTAAGTTAATTGTTGTAAGTGTTATTGTTGGGAAAATTTCTTATTGTAATAAAACCCAAACAAGTTTAAATTTTGAGTTTCAATAGGAGTTTATAGGTTATGAAAATTTTAAAAAATGTATAAAAAAAATACTTGAACTCACTCTGAGTCATAGAGGTCTCGTACAGACTAAACTTTCATTAGTTTTTACAAAAGAAAGGCCCCCTAAATAAATTGTTTATGGTAAGAGGGAATCAAAGAGGAAAATACATTTTCAAAAAAAAAAAGAATAGAGAAAGCACAGGCCCTACGAACCATAACAGTATATAACAACAAAAAGTAGATATTATCTACTTTTTCTGTAGTAGATTTATGAAGTAGATGTAGTAGATCTACTTTTTATATGGATAGGATAATAATACATTTTGTCCACGACTACCTTATAATATGTACCTTATGAATGAGTTTTCTAATGCATAAGGATAGTCATATTTCATATTAGTGAATTATAACCGTGGATAATAGCCAGTGAATAATCATCATTCACTGGTCTAGAATTGCTAAGTACACGCGGTCTATATTTAGTATCTGCAAGCATTTATCAGTACGTTTAGGCAATAACCAGGCACTTTAATTAGTTAACCTTATGCAAATCATAAAAATATCCTTAAAGTATTAGGTTGATCTGGTTTTTAATACGCAAAAATAGTTAAAATTAAATAGAATATTATATCAAGTAAATAAGCCATTGACGTGACACGACAAGCAAAGCATAAATTGTTGTCAATTTGAAACGTCATAACTACTAGCATAGGTACTATTATTTCTGTTAGAATTGTTTATTACTAATCCTAAATAATAGGTCAAAAATCAAAGTGAGGAAGACGAAGAAATGTTATTCCGCACTTCATAAAACAACACAGAAACTGGAAGTCACTTTTAGAAATACGAATTACGTACCTAAAAAATCTCTTTCATTGGAAGTACAACTTCATAATAATTAATCTGTTACGCCGTGTCCTAGCTGCATCCGGGTAATGCGTTGCGTGCGATGCGGGGAACGCACGCAACGCAAACTCGCACGAGAAATTTTGAGTGTGTCCTAACTGAATGCGTGCGGTGCGGGCGAGAAAATGGTTTCCAATCCAACTATTTCTGGTGCAGCTTCAGATTAAATACGTTTTAATTTGGAAACCAGTAGGTTGTTGGAGCTTGAAAGACTTGAAAATCACAGAAAGAAACATGTTACTTAAGAGAAAGAAACAATAAGACGCAAGTAATCTATAGAAATAGGTATAGATTTGATAGATAGATAAATAGCAGGTAGGTTAAATATAAAAAGGTCTACAATAGAAGTTAATAGACCTCATACTTACTTTAAAAACCTAAATTCGAGACATTTTCACATTCCCAGTGTACCTTGACTCTTGTTCTTGTAAAATAGATTTGTCTTATTGCACAAAATGTTTCGCTTTGGCACGAAGGCAATCGAAATTAAAAAAAATTTCCTGCCCGCCGCAAAAATCGCAAGATTTTGACAGATGAAAAAACTAAATATTTCAAATATTTAAAACAATGCGTGCGTTGCGGTGTCGTTTTATCGTACGACTTTGCGGGCAAACGCGTCTACTGAGGACACTCCCATTGCTTTGCATGTGTTTTATTTTAATCGTTCCCCGCAACGCACGCACGCAACGCACGCAACGCAGTCCCCGGATGCAGCTAGGACGGGGCGTTAGGTTAGGCACTCTAGGCTACATAGAACTCTAACCTAACTCGGAAGGACTCGCAATGTACCACGAGATAACACGCACTAGTGCAGTATACCCATCTTTTTCTATCGCATGATAGCTTTTGGCTAAGAGAGTGAGAGAGAATGACAGAGAATCGCATGAGAGAATAAACACTACTTGAAAACGTGACGACCTTGATTGAGCGTGAAATACAAAAGGCGAACTGCACTGCGACACGGAAATACTGCATTAGAGTTCCTGCCCCTTACACGTTTTTGGTGCCGTAGTATAATGCACGAGTCCTTTCTAGTCCGTATTGGAGTTCGATGCTAGGATAATATGAAATTTCATCATAACTTAACTATCAGGTAGGTAGCATTGAGTAGGTAGTAATAGGCCCATATGTAATCAATTTGTTAAACTATTAATTATTTGAAACGTACTGTGTACTCCACCGGAGATAACAGAAGCTGCAAAAGTAACTTACCTGAATTCGTTGCCTGAGAAATCCCGAAATGTTTTATCTTATCTGTATACAACATACCTTTATGGACTGGAAGGCGACCAAGAAAATTAATTCATTCTCATTGTTTAAAATAAATTTTTGGAATCAAAGTAAATAGCAGTCGTGGACAAAGTATAGTATTATACTAGCATATAATGAGCTATTATCCACTCAGGTTAATTATGTCACTCGCTAACCCTCGTGACATAAACTTAACCTTCGTGGATAATAGCCCCCATTATATGCTCGTTTAATAATATACTATTATACATTCATAAATTTCACTTTTGAAGTTTAGTACCTATTCTTCATAGAGAATTGAATTGAAGAGTATAATTATTAATGGTAATATGATGAAATAATAGCTGATAAGATACAAGATAAGTATGTATAATAAAAATGGGTATTTTATAACACCCAAGAGATTGCTTCCATTATATAGTTAATTAATGGCGGTAACATCGTTATCACCTTGAAAATTTACTCAATAAAAACTTACTTTCATTTTCAATTTTCAAGGGTTCTTATTAGTCATATAAACAACTTTTTCTGTCTGAGGGGAATTTCTTGGAACTTCTCAAACGAAATTTAAGAATGATGTTTTTTATGAAATAATTAAACTGTTTCCTGAAATTTGTATTCAGTGTAGAAGATAACTTTGTTAGAAATAAAAGTAGGCTCGTGTAACTCGGGTTGCAATAATACACAGCATACTAATCAATCAATTTATAGATACTTATATAAGGGGTAATAATGAATAGTTGTTACAAACTTATTAAAGGGCATATAGGAAAGGCGAAAATAAGTGAAAAACTTCCTGTAGGCACAAGTTCTTTGAGCTTTAGTTTTCGAGATACATTTCTAGACATTAAAAAAATACTAAATTTTTTCAAGAACTTCAACTAAAGCTCCAACGACACATGTCTAAGGAAATTTTTCGCTTATTTTTTAATTTTCGACTTGGCCTTTAATTTTAACATAACACCCTGCATGATAAGGTGTAAAAAAACAAATTTGGATACCTTGAACATTAAGCTAGAGAAAAGGTATTCTTGTCCCTTGTCGATAAAATGAAATGTTAAAAAAAAAAAAAAAAAAAGAATTACAGCTAATATTATAAAGGCTTATTATTGGGCTAACGGGCAGATTTCTGTGCTCGTTTTTGAAGCTAATATCGACGTCAAATGACTTTCATTAACATTTTTGTAATTACTTTCATGTCAAGAATGGATAAATTTAAAAAAATTACACTAAGACTCGATACCTTCTTCAGAAATGGCCACAGAAATCTGCCGTTAACTTAATGAGCCTTTATAATACCCGCTGTTAATGTTTTATTCCATAATCAATAAAACATTTTATAAGTGGGTTCAACAATCGTAACTAATCGTAGTTCTAATACAATGTAATAGAAATGAAACATTAATTCTTTTATTTATTTATTTCTCGAATATGGTTAATTTCATCGACAAGGAACAAGAGTACCTTTTCTGTAGCTTAATGCGTTTAAGGTATCCAAATTTGTTTTTTTTTTTAACTCCTTATCATGCAGGGTGTTAAAAATGTAAGCATTAAAATGTACAACCTAGTCCGCCCCTGGTAAATAAACAAGCTAATTTATGTTTTAGGGGCAGTATTTTAAGAGGTCCTTACTATACTGTTTAATATTTTAAATTTTCATTAAATTTAATCAAGTTAAAAGTTATTCAAGAAAAATTGATTTCCAGTGGTGTCCTTTTAAATGCCGTATCTCCGTAGGGAGGGCCGCTAGGAAAAAAAATTATGGGAACTTGTCATCTTTTTTTTAGTTCTATCTGATTCAGTGTATGCAGTGAGTCTATAATAAAGGAGAAGGCAATGACGTCTAAGTAAAATAGACCCCCTTGTTTACATTTTTATAGAATCATTCATTGCCCCTCCGCAATTGCATGTTTGCCAAACCGTTACTGTGACCAGATTTTTGAATACTATCGTTCTTGAAACCATGACGTAAATATGTAAACAAGACATTATCAATACAAACCGCGCGAGGTACTTCTTACTAATAATTAAATAGCATAATATTTCTAATAAACTCGAACAACAATAATGGGATAAACGTCATTTAAATCATATTTGAATATAATTTTCAATGTTAAGAAATGAAACACAAAATGCGCGGCAACGTCGTATGTTTACGCGACTACGATATTTTTACAAATTTTTAAAATTCATTCATCATTTCGAGTGCGGTGTTGTCCCTATTTTGATTTCATTAGACGGGTATTTTAACCAAATTAAACTGCTTCCTGCTATTATTTTCACCAATTTAAAATTATAGACTATAGACAATAGTGCGAACTTAGATGATGTGCAAGAAAAGTGACGATTTAAACCCAGAAGTTTGTTTTCGTAGGTGAGTACCAGTAAGTAAGGCTATGTTCATATCAGTGCTGTAGTCGCCGCAGGGAAAAATCTTTGGCAAATCCAGTAAAATTATCCTCTGAACATTGCAATTAGGTATATACCGTTCACATATTAAAAAAGCATTGGTAGGCCATGAACTTTTGTTTTTAGGTTTACAAAAATGAAAACTCCCTAGATCTTGATTGACAATATCAGCTGATCGAGGTATTGAAGGTTAAGTAAACACCGACACTTGTCAAATCGTTCAAATTGCCTCAGCTGATTAACAGCCTTGTTGTCTAATTGAAGTTTTAGTAGATTATCTAGGATAATTTTTATTCGGACAAATTTTTCTCGAACTGTCAAATAAATATTAATTTTTTGACATTATAAATTTCATAGTGCCGAAATTAATATCGATTGAAGAAAAAATTCGTATAAAAAAGGCATTCAAGTTAGTTAAATCTGAAAATGACAACCTAAGTGAACGACAAGTCATATTGAAAGTAAAACACATTTGGGGTGTAAGTATTATTAAGTGTACACCAAAGAGAATTAACTAGAGAGGAGTGAATCTGTAGTAAAAAATTGGCAACAAAATAGCGCCCTCCTTCAACCTGGCAAGAACTAATCTTAGCCGGTACAAAAACCATGCATACTGTAAGCCAGTACACAAACCGGTTCTATATTTAGCCTTGACACAAAAGTCAATTAAAAATAATAATTATTGTTTCATAAGTCAATAAACAACAGACATTTTATTTAAACAGTTTAATAAATAAAAATTGTAATATTTTTTACATTCTAAGTAGGTAATCATAAAGTTTAGTTATTTTGTAGAGAACCTCAAACTAAAATTTACATTTACAATATAAAATATAATATCAGCAATGGTTAACATAACGTAGCTTTACCTTTCATTACGTGCTTTTCAACTTCATTGGTCCTCAATCCTCATGCAGACGATCTGAATATTATGAACTGCAACCCGCTCTTCTCACGATTGATTTCCATACTCTTCCGTCTTCAGCTCTACCACCGTTCTTTTTCTCCTCGACTTCTGATTTATTAAAAACTTGAATTACCTAAATTATAATTTTGGCTTTTTGACACGTAACATGTTACTTACGCTTACGATTGATTATTTTAGCTTTTGATTGTTTCATATTTTTGTTCTTTATAGTAATTTATCCATGGTAACCATGAATGCCAGGGGTAGTTAGTTCCCGCCAGGTTGGAGGAGGGCGCTGTACTGTTGCCAGTTTATCCATTTACAATAATCCCTCTCTTAGTTCATGCTCCTTGGTGTACACCTAATAAAATGATGTTACGTAATTTTCCTCTTTTATAGTATTCAGTAAGTGCGATTGAAACAATAATTAAACAGGATAAATTTGAAGTTAAGCCTTTGGGCAGACGACCTAAACCAGACAATAATCATGAAAATTTTACGTTTCGGAAAGATTCGCAACGACTGATTTGGCAATATAACTTGAAAAACGAACATTTTACTGTAGGAAAACTTTTGGAAGACGAACGTAAACATTTGGATTTTGAAAAAAGAAGAACTAGTTTATTTAAAATTCTTAAATATCTCAGCTATAAATATGAATATATGAACGGACGCAAAATTCTTTGTGAACAAAAGCATGTCGTTGCACTCGTTGCATCCAAAATTACCTTTCTAAGAAAATACTTACAATATCAAAATTCGAGTGAAAATGTAACGTTCGTGTACCTGGACGAAACATGGATCTACCAGAATGGATCCAAACAGCCATCACCAATAATAAGATCGCCAATCACCATGACCGTAGCCGATTGGCCGATTCAGTACCTACCTACCTAATGTTCTATTTTTTAATAATAAATAAGTAATTACTAATTTTTGATCTATTTTATAATTAAGAGTTCCTTTAATTGGAGCATTGGTCGGAGTAACGTTGTAACTTACATTTTTACATGAGACTCAAAAAATGTACCTTGCAACATTATTAAATGGAAAATTTTTTTCATTTAGCGATTCTTGAAAATTGTTTAAATATTATTTAAGGTAAATTAGGCAACAACTAAAGCTTTGTGGAAGCATTCTGCCCATTTAAACGTGCTGAATCGAAAAAATTACTCCAAAAAATTATGTAAGTTACAACGTTACTCCGGCCAACGCTACAATTAGTTCCTTTAAGATATCAAAATACAATAAAACTTTTTTCTCATGTTATAATTTATGGCAAGCTTTTAGACTTGACGAGTTTGCTTTCTAGATAAAGATTGCAATATCATAAAATAACGTGACTAAAGGTTCCAAAATAAAAAGTCCATAAAGACGTAAAGATAATAAGAAGAATAGCAAAAATATGTAGAATCCATTTTGCAACTATGTCCTGTTCGTTGTCATAAAACTTCAACCTCATAAAAAAGAGACATAATCAAACTCCAGCAAGTGATTGACAGCGGTTATACCCAGTGATTTCTATCACCCTACACCATAACCCAATTCTTTTATAATAAGTGAACGGCATATACCTACTGTGACAAATTTCAACAGTACGTCCCATTGTAAGTATATTAGGTATTATTTTGATAATAATTATTGGGCTTTAGGTTCCGGCTTACTATTTTCGAAGTTTTAGATTTTGACAAATCTAAATGTCATAATTATATTTTATATTTTAATTTTACTTTTAAATTTTTATTTTTTGTACTTTACTTATTATTAACTGTGATTGTTACGAATTTTGAAGTTTACCCAACGCACCTGTGAGTTCTTCTCTGGTGGTCCGTAGCCGAAGAAATCGATCGCCCTTCCAGACCAGAACGGACAGAACGGAGAGAACGAACTAACGAAAGTCAGTATTCAAAAGCGTTTCAGGGAGAACGATCGAAGTAGCTTCGCTTCAAACGCAAGAACGTATATTTCATTTCATTTACCATCACATTATTATTGTATTCTAAACTTTCGGTTAATTATTACTGTACCTATATATCAATATAACCAATATATCAGCAACTAATTACGATTCAGTTTAATGACCTTTAATAACGACATCCAGGGAACTGGTAAAAACGATTATTTCACATTTTAACGACAACCAGGGAACTGGCCACATCGATTATTTTACATTTGGTGCCGAAACCAGGGAGTTGGTGAAAATTGGTCAACGGATTATAGGTGTAGAGTGATCGAAACGAATCGAAAGTTAAAGTAACGCGAACGTGAACGGTAGTGATCGGTAGTGAAATTTAAAAACCAACGCAACATGTCAAGCGAAGCAACAAACGCCCTGATTCGAACAACGAGAGGCCAACTGACCAAGTTGGTAAATAACGCTAACGAGCTTCTAGAGCTGGAGCACCCTGATATCGAGGAGCTCCATGTGACTTTAAAGAAGTTAAGCTTGACCAACGTGAACTTGAATACCATCTGTAAGACATCGTTAAACGAAGTTCCAGCTGAAAATCTGGAGCAAGAATGTAATAAGATCTTGGAATATGACGACAAGGCAATAACAGCGATATTCAAGCTTGAACGAAGAATACAAAGGGTCCAAAACTGTAACGTGAACGAGAGACCTGAACGAACGACGTCAGAACCAAGAATCAGAGTAACATCGGTAATTAATGAACAAAACGATAACGTACATGATGATAATCCAATTCGAGAGCAAATAAGAAGAAATACAACAGTCAAGTTGCCCCAACTTCAACTTCGAAAATTTGACGGCACTCCAAGACAATGGCCGCCATTCTGGGAACAATTCAGTTTATCCATACACGAAAATAACGAGTTAGACAATTGTTCGAAGTTCCAATATTTGCAGTCCGTACTAACGGGAAAGGCAGCAGCTGCGATAAGTGGACTTGCGCTGACGCAGACCTGCTACGAAGACGCAATAGAGTTGCTGAAAAACGAATTCGGAAACCAAGAGAAGATCGTCGACTTTTATATTCAACAGCTTCTCAAATTACCGACTGTAAAAACGAGAAACGAAGTCTCTGGATTGAGAAATCTTTATAACGTAGCCCTGTCCATAACAAGGTCACTGGACGCATTGGGAATTACAGCCAACCAGTATTCGTTGGTGGTAAAATCGATTTTATTAAAAGCAATTCCATATAACATGAGAATCGAATATAACAAGACTGTCAAAAACGAACGAATAAAATCGAATAAATCTGTCAGTGGATCATCATTGAATTTAGAAGACAATCATGATGAAGCTCTCAATAATTTACTTGAGTTCATAAACGTAGAACTAGAGTCCATAGAACTAGCTCAAGAATTTAACGACGGCATACAGACCGAACACAAACGTGAAGGCAGCAACGTGAATTTAAAAATGAAATGGCGTGACAACGAACGTAAAAACGAACGTAATAACAGATACAGTACCGCAGCAGGACTTTTGACCACTGCTAATAACGTCTGTTTTTTCTGCCAATCTAACTCGCACAATCCAGCCGATTGTGATAGTAGAAAAACGATAATTGAAAAGAAGACTATTCTGCGAGACCAACGACGATGTTTCAAGTGTCTAAAAGGTAATCACAATTCAAGGGATTGCCGAACGCCGAATTTACGGTGCAAACGATGCAACGGAAGACATGCAACAAGCATGTGTGATCCAGATTTCAAACGTCAAACGACCAAGGCCGCATATCCTTCGAGTGCGTCCACGGAAGTAGTGCATGGAGGTGAGAGCACAACTAATTTAATGTCCAACAATAAAATGGAGAATGTTTATCTCCAAACCGCTCGTGCAGTGATTAAAACAACGAATTCCCACAAGGAAGCAGTGATACGTATGGTGCTCGATGGTGGCAGTCAGCTGTCGTTCATCAAAAAGGATCTATCAAGAGAGCTTGGTCTCCCGGTTGTTGGAAAACGTAAACTTTCAATATTTCATTTTGGATCAGAGAAGTCAGCTCCTTCGAGATCCTGTAATATCGTACGAGTCGTCTTGAGGAGTCAGTACTCGGAAGAATTAATTAATATCAACGTAATCGAGATGCCTGAATTATGCTTCGACGCACTACCTGCCCCAACGATCAACGATCCTGTTCTCAAGGGACTGGAACTAGCAGATATGTGTGTGGTGAAAAACGCGAAAGTGATACCCGTAGTGATGCCGCGAGACTCGAGACTAGTCTCGTGTGGTCTCGTCTCGTCTCGTATTTTCGAGACGAGATCGGTATCGAGTCTCGTCTCGTCTAGTCTCGACGAGACGAGACCATCTACGAGTCTCGCCGAGACTCTCGTCTAGTCTCGCCGAGACTCTCGACTGGTCTCGTGTTTTTTAGGGATAGGGATTAAAATAAAAATATTTCAATCTTTAACGGAGTGGCAACTGGGAGGTTAGAATAACCCAAACTTTTTTTTATTAGGACGTAAATAGATTTTAATTTTTTTAACGCTTTTTTGTCAATTAATAATACACTGCTTACGAATTTTTGTATTTTTTAAATAGTGAGTATGGAAAAAATAAAAACTAAAATATTTTCTACAACTATTTTTCATGAAGATGATCAAACTTGTGATCGCTTTTTTGTTGATAGTACTGCAATCGCAATAGTTTCTCGTTTTAAATATTCAATTAAATAATTATTTTAATAACAATAATAATTGAGTGATGAGTGAACTAAATACAGGGTGTTCCGTAAGTAATGGTCCGTGGTGAAATGAGAGATTTTTGGTTTAAAAATATTACGATTTGACACTACTTGCTCTAACAAAATCTTGATAATAAAAAAGATACAGGGTGGCAAAGATGAGACTTAAACATTTGCTTTTCAAAATATCTTGAAAAATTGTAAAGGTACGAACGTGAAAATTTGGTGATAGATGTTTTACGGTATGAGATAAATTTTACATCAGAAGCAAGTAAATGAAACCAGTCATTAGAAGCTTTAAGAAAATATTAAAATCATTGAAAAACTAGAATAGGTAGATACTATAATATTGCTAAAATAATTTTATTTATAAGCACAAAAGTAAGATTAATATCAAGTCGTAAGATGAATATAATAATTTGACACATGAATAAATATTTATAGTAAATACATACCTAAATAATTAATTAGCCTTTCACGATTCTTCACAAGTAATTGTGTCTTTTCAAAACAAAAAAAAAACCGCAACACAAAAGCGCACGAATTATCCACTTCACTCTTAGACTATTAATTAATATAGTCTAAGACTTCACTATATAGGTGGGGTAAATAACGAAAAATAAATTTTAAAATGTATAAAAAAAGCCGTTTGTAAACTGTAAACACAGACTGCGGTACGTATCCGTACAGACGAAGATCAACTAAACTGAAACTGGCAAAGTAGCAAATTCGGTTCATCGGCAGTTATGAAACTTTAAGAAAAATATAACAAAGTAGCAATAAAATCAACAGATGTTGATATTTTTAAGAAATTTACTGCCCTTTGTGGTCCCATCATAAGAAAGAATCAGCCTTCTTCATCTATTGTATTTTGTTATATTATTTCTAGACTACTTTTTCTGTTAGTCCTTCTTACAAGCCTTCGAGTCTGGTTCGGTTTTGACAACAATACCTATAATTTATTTTTACGATATTCAAACCAATTCAAAATAAAATGATGTAGAATACATATATTTCTAGAACACAGGAAATTTACCTATAGAAAACTATATACCTATTCTCTTTATATAACATAATAATTACCTACCAGTATTATATGTATAATGTTATTTTCAATCGCCTATATTGACTTTATAAAAAAAATCAATTTTTCAACTAAATAAGTACCCGACTTTCTATGACATGTACCTATTATTATCATTATCATTTTGAATTGCAGATGCCGTGCTTTTGAAAAAACTTTCTTTTACAAATAATATTCAGACTTTTTAGTGTTAGTTTATAGAATTTGTTTGTGCAATAGGAACAATATAAGGCATTTTTTTTTTGTGTGTACCGATAGTGTTTGTGCAGATTAAATGTCCTAGAATTTATAGGACCTAGCTAATATAGGGTATGATTTTTTACATGCTATTACATACAGGTTGTATTATAACGTCCGCATAATATTAGCACCACGCGATTCTACATCAAAAACAGAACAAAAAAGTCCTTAACAGTTTTTACTTGATGTACACAGATTTTAAGATATGGACAATTTAATGTTCTTAAACTTTGCAACACTGGCGCTGGTATAAAAATTAAGATAACTTAGACGTGAAGTCACCTAACTGGTATGGTGTGGCGTTGAAATGTAATCGAAAAAATGTGCAACAAGGCAAATGTCATGCTGCGACGTGTCACTCAATGATGCAATTTTTTACAGATTTTTTATTTTTTCAATTTTTTATTCAACAATTAAAACGCGCAGTTGAAATATTGATTGGAACTCAGGAAATCAAATAATTCCTAGTTTTGAAATGTTAATTAAAACCATTTTTACCAAAAAAAATCTAAAATTTTGGATAATTTTGCCATTTTACTTCTTACTTAAGAATTTTTTAATAATATTAAGCAATATTTTTGAGTATTAAAAAACTTCAAATTTAAACTACAATGGTTGATAACATCGTTATTTGAGGTCTAAGAGCTAAACGGTATTAAAACTTTATGTTCTGTTTTTGATGTAGAATCGCGTGGTGCTAATATTATGCCGACGTTATAAAACACCCTGTATGTCAATACTTGACGAGACCAGACGAGACCAGACGAGACCAGACGAGACGAGACGAGACGAGACGAGACTGAGTATGTCGAGACCGAGACTGGCTTCTGGTCTCGTCTCGAGGTGACGAGACGAGACGAGACTGACCCCAAGTCTCGCCCAGTCTCGTCTCGCGGCAACACTAGATACCCGGAATATCGGTACTAATCGGTGCTGATAATTATTGGCAATTTCACACGGGTGAAACGGTGCGAATTGCGCAAAGTTTAACGAGAGTCAACACTAAGTTAGGGTGGACTTTACATGGATCGATTAATTCTGATTTTAGTAGTGTTAATTGCAGTTTGGCAACAGTGTTACATGCTCATGTAGAAAGTAACGAGGAAGAGTTTAACGTGAAAAAGTTCTGGGAACTTGAATCTATCGGTATATATATATATTCGTTTGAAATTACAAATTGCAGTCTTACGATACATGTTGTTTAGTTTATTAAATTACATATGATTGGTTTCGTCGATCATGGGGAAAAGAACGATCTGTAGGATATTCTGATGCGATGTTGACATCATGGTGAAGCATTTGCTTTGAGAGATATAAACGGGAGTGATGAGCAAAACAATGACTTCACTACAGAATTTAAAGAAAATAAAATAAGCTTCAACGGTGAACGTTATAAAGTGTCCTTGCCTTGGAAGGACGATGGTCGTGTACTTAATAATAATTATTGTAACGCAGTACGTCGCGTAAATAATTTAATTCGTAAACTGACGGCTGAAAATAAATTAGAAGAGTACGACCAAGCAGTGCGTGAATTTGTGAAAACGGGATGTGCAGAACTAGCGCCGATAAATAATAACGAAAACGGTAATAATTCGCGACTTTATTATATGCCGCATCGACCGGTTTATCGTCTCGATAAAACTACCACAAAAGTAAGGGTAGTCTTTGACGCGTCAGCACATTTAAACGGTGAACATTCCCTAAACGATCTTTTACACACGGGAGATAATTTAGTGCCGCGTTTAATAAACGTAATGTTGAACTTTCGTATCGGGTCCATTGGAATTGTTGGTGATATCGAGAAAGCATTCCTGCAAATAGCGCTCGAAGAAAGAGACTACGATAGTCATAGTTTCTTGTGGTTCACTGACCCAGTGATGAATCCAGTCGACCTACCGCAACTAGCCAGGTACAGGATGAAGCGAGTGACCTTCGGTGTTACAAGCAGCCCTTTCTTGCTGTCTGCTGTGTTGAGTAAACATATTAACGAGTCAACGAAACCCGAGCTGGAGAACACCTGCAAAATTATGAAGAATCGTTTTTATGTCGACGACTTCGTGTCGAGCGTAAATTCCTTCAACGAAGCCCTGAAGTTATATCGAGAAACGAAAGAAATCATTTCTAAAGCTGGGATGAATATTCGTAAATGGCAAACGAACCACAGTGAATTACGTACTTATTTCAATGAACGAACACCGAACGTCGTAACGAAGGTTCTAGGAATAAAGTGGAATACCGTTACTGATGAATTATCAGTAGATATTAGTGAAATCGTACCGAACAACGAAGTGATAACGAAACGAACGATTTTGCAAACCCTTGCAAAAATTTATGATCCAATGGGAATTATTTGTCCAATTTCCATAAAACCGAAGATTTTATTACAAGATCTGTGGAAGTTAAAAACACCGTGGGACAGTCAAGTGCCGAATGATGTCCTAATTGAGTGGAAAAAATGGTGTTGTGAATTACCACAATTGAACGATTTTAGTGTACCTCGATGTTGTGTTCCCAACGAAAATCAAACAGTCGAGATGCATTTATTTGCGGACGCGAGTTCCCGTGCCTACGGAACGGTGGCTTACGCGCAATTTATCGGATCGAACGGCGACTGGTGCTGCAATATGATTTGTGCTAAGAACAGGGTGGCGCCAATAGATAAACGAAAAACGGGTTCGCGTACCTTGCCGGAATTAGAGTTAACTGCTATTCTTTGTGCTGCAAGACTTAGTGGAAATTTTGAAACGAACGTGACGAGAGACGAAATTTTCAAGATTTGGAAAACGCGCAAAAAACTGTCATTGCGATTCTGAAAACGATGGACGCAGGAATATCTGCAACAATTAAATTCTGCCCACAAGAACAAAAGTGCTTCAGGAGCAAAGTTCTCAATTAACGATGTGGCAATAATGCACGATGACAATCTACCGCGTATTAATTGGAAGCTAGTAAGAATAGCTTCACCCATTACAGGAAGAGACGGAAGAGTCCGCGCCTACGAGGTGCAGAATTCAAACGGTCATTTTTTGAAACGCCCTGTACAACTGCTCTACCCTTTGGAGGTTCAGCCTACAACGATCTCGACGACGGCGCCCGCTCGCCAGGATGTTACGAATTTTGAAGTTTACCCAACGCACCTGTGAGTTCTTCTCTGGTGGTCCGTAGCCGAAGAAATCGATCGCCCTTCCAGACCAGAACGGACAGAACGGAGAGAACGAACTAACGAAAGTCAGTATTCAAAAGCGTTTCAGGGAGAACGATCGAAGTAGCTTCGCTTCAAACGCAAGAACGTATATTTCATTTCATTTACCATCACATTATTATTGTATTCTAAACTTTCGGTTAATTATTACTGTACCTATATATCAATATAACCAATATATCAGCAACTAATTACGATTCAGTTTAATGACCTTTAATAACGACATCCAGGGAACTGGTAAAAACGATTATTTCACATTTTAACGACAACCAGGGAACTGGCCACATCGATTATTTTACAGTGATCAAGGGACTAATCAGTCTCGAAACGTTAAACTTGCGATTGGTAACTTCGAAAATAGTAATAAGCCGGAACCTAAAGCCCAATTATCAAAATAATCCCTAATATACATCATCGGCGTCAATTTGGTTCAATATTTACAATTTTCTAATTATCCTCTAATACCGTTATCTTAGAAGATGTTCACAAATTGTATGACTTTACAACTTCAACTGTTACACCATGCAGTTCCTTCCTAAGATTTGCGTTCCTGTTTAATTTAGAAATATCTATACATTTGTCTCAAAAATTTCACAAATCACCTTTATTGAGGGTCTAATAAATAACAAAAAATATTATGAATGTCTTTTGTAATCTACTAGTTAAATATGCTAAAGTACCTATGTATTGTCTTAGCTTTCCTGTGAATCAGGAGAAGAGGTTGCTTTGGCTGTCTGTACATCTAAGAAAAGTGTTTTATAGGATTAATCTTCATACAGACAGATAAGTACGGTATTCCATTAATCATACAAAGTAACTCAAACTCGCTATTTTTCGTCCTAAATACACAGGAAATAATAATTATCTTGAAAAACCCTACGCCACTGGCTCTCATCGCGAAGGTCTCTGACAGCATTGCCATTTTCGCCGCAAACCTCTGTTTATGCGATCGGTCACTCCTTTTCCCACTCACATGAAGATACAAATTAGATGATGGATTTAGAATATTTCATATTTATGAATGGAATGTTGGGTCTATTTATTTAGACGTCATTGGGAGAAGGATTGCAAAAACTGAGTAAGTAGAAGTACCTACAGTCATTGTGTCCTTTCTGTAAAAAATATTGTCTCCCCTTATTGTTCAAGAAAAAATGTGAAATGGATAATTTGTTCAGATCTGTTGCTATAGTTACCTATATTTTAAGTCAATTGAGTCCTTTGATTGAAACCTGGGATTAAGTTTTCAATTGACGTCATTTTCATTGATTCTCTTATACTTTAACAATGTGTAAGTATAATTAAAAATGACGTCAAAATTTTTTGCGCTAAATATGCTCAATATACAGGCTGATCCCGAAATGGCGGACACGGACAGCACTACAGCATCCATTGTGGATTAAGGATTCTAAGTTTTATTTACTGTTTTCTCCAGTATGGCTCCCTTAAGAAGATATTACCACTTTTGTGGAAAAAAAGTCACAACACTGCACTACCTTTCTTAAGGAAAAAATAATGTGTAGGTCTACAATAATACCCAGATAGATATTACCATGGAAACATATGAAATGGAAAGTTCAACAATGTTCAAAACAATAATCGTTGCGGGGAAACATATCCGATAATATTATTCAAAATCTATTTTAGTTGCATTGTTGAGCTCGAATTTGAACAACGATGCCACATTGAAAAATGTTGTTGAACTCAGGGAATAGCAGGTAAACTTTGAATGCCTGTAATTCCGTTCCCGATAATAATAAAAATGAAAAGCAAACGCTATCGTAATAGTTATGTCAAATCATGTGCTTTGCCAGTGGTGGTTGTTTAAATTTGACTGCCGTTTTGATTTAAAGTTTGGAAAAAGGACACCCTATATCTCGGTAACGAAGCCAAGGAAACCATTTTTGTTTTAAATTTACAGTCTTTCTGAACATCCTCTACAACACCCTGTATACCGTGTCCGCCATTTCGGGATCACCCTGTATATTACACCATGTAAAAGTAAACCTTTGTTACTCTAAATACATACTTTGGTTTTGGCAACCCCTTAGGATTATCTCTTCCCAAACCAACAGGATTTTCTTTTGCTTCCTCTTCTGTAATTAGTTCGAACTCAGCCTCGAGCTTACCCTAAAATCAAGCTTCTTTACCCAGTTGACTTTAGCAATAAAATAATTATTTTAAGTTCTATGCTGAGTTTATATTGCAAAAGTTTACGTCCATTTCAAGACTTTGTAGGTATTCAGATCAGTTTATACTTACAGCCGGTACAGTTTTCCCAATATTATTTTTATTGATGAACGACCACCAGCCTCTGGTTCGTTTAATTATGAATAGATTCAAAGTTTTTGGATTTGCAAAGTAATTACATTTTTTTGCATTAGGAGCTCCTCTCGGTAAATAAGCCAGCTCCATTGTTAGATATCCTAACAACATAATATTTTTCAGTCAATTCGTTAGAGCTATAAAAAAATAATAAAGAACAATAATTATTTACCTACCCAAGAAATCATCGGGTGAGAAAGTGTCGTTGTCCCAGACTTGCAAATTAATTCTGCAAGGAATCTTGTACTCCGTTTCTTCTAAGGCAAACACTGTATCCTTTTTTCTGTAGACTAACCTATTCTCTGACACCATATATTCAAAAACGAAACGGAATCTCCAATTAAAATTTCCCTCTCCAGATAGGGACCGGTAGTGAACGTCAGTATATTGTGCTTCAGATGGTGACACCATCCAACTGTAAATATATTTATGTAGGTATTTGCAATATTTTTTGTAAATTTATATACTACTCTCATGACGGTGAGAAGTAATTTGAATGATATTGTGCTACAAAAATCCAAAGAATCTAGTATTGAATCACCATCTATAGTTTTAAATCACCATGCAGATTCATTAAATGAATCTGCACGGGTAAAGCTGCAAATTTTGCAGCTTGCTGGATGTCTCATATTTTAAAGGATTCTGAAGTTTTATATATTATGTATGGGACAGACTCAGACTGGATAGTAATAGCAGAAAATAGGAATAGATACTTACCCTTTAACATATATATCTGACTTTCTTTCTCCAGCAAAGTAGTCATCCTCATTAAGTGGAATGTCTCGAGTATTCCAGATGATCACCCTTAACTCGTATTTCACAGGTTTGCGAGGTGCAATGTCCACAGGTCTTGGTGGTGGAAGATCGGAGTAAGGGAATATGTCAATCCAGAGTTGAAGTTTACCCTGCGTGTAAAAAATCTACATAAATACAGGGTGTTTTTTAAGTTGATACTTTATTCTTAACTGTGTATAGATTGGATTAAAGTTAACAATTAAAAAAGCTAGTTTTCTTAAATAAGTCAAAAATAAACGAGATACAAGCAGTGGCGGCGATAAGGCCTCTGCAGCCTCCCAGCTGTCGAATCTATCGCCGCCACTGCCCGTATATCGTTTACTTTTGACTTTTTAGGAAAAGAATTTACAAAAATTGTTTACTCTAATCCAGTCTCCGCAGTTTTATATCGCTTGTAAAAAAATGTATTAGGAACGTTCAGAAATGTTTAAATTTTCTTCACGTGGATAATAATAGTCCTGTACTTTTTTTTCTATGTTTGAGAAAAAAAGTGCCATTGGAGTTCCACCCTCTACGTTTTTTAATTTGTGGATAAATTCTAGAAACCATTTTCAGGTAAGAAAGAGTCCCTCTAAAAACGGGCAGATGTAGGTAATTTGGCTGCTGTTATCAATATTTTCTTAAAGTCTTGACAATAATAATTGCAGTTATGCTTTAGAGACAAGTTGATTTTCGTTCCATTTTCCTCCCAAAATCTGCTGCCAGAAGAAATTTAAATTTTAGTAATTTTTTGTGCAATCTTTTGTTTTTTATGATTTTTCCTGAGTCCTTGGATTTGCTTGCCCGAAGTTTCATTTTGTGAGGCAAAATTTAATAAATTTAGCTTCAAGTCAGTTATCACTTCAAGTAAGAGTAAACAGTTGATTTTTTTAGATCACCCTGTAAATACTGGTGTTAAAGTTTTTGGTTAAAAGATAAAAATTTTGGGGCGCGACAGTTTCGTTGTTGAGTGGGGCATTTTACACTAGGTATTTAAAAAAAAATTCGGATGACGGCATTCCCACATTAAAAATACGAATACAGTACTGTTTTACACAATTTTTGCGAAAATAAATTCGAGGGAGGGGGAGGACCCCCTTTCTCTGGGGAATACTTCTTTACCTCTCAGATCCTTGATCCTCCCCCTGGAAGTTGTTCGCCAAAATTGGTTACTTATACTTTCACAATTTTTTTCCTTGGATATTTATTATTCTAAAGCTAATGCTATCTAATGAATAATGATCAGCATATTTTATAGTAATATCATAAATACACATTGAAAAATTCGCGGGGATGCTCCAATAAGTCTTCATCGCCGCCAACGTATTTTTGGATCAACCGGACCAACAAAGTTGTTAATTTTTTTTTCAGTTTTCAGATCAATATTTTACCTAATTCTTTACTTTTTTATTAGGTTATTTATTATTATAAATTAGAGCACAAAGAAAAACTCCGGGAAAAAGATTCATAACTGGCGTAGATACTACAGGGTGCATGACCCCTTTTTTGCTCATAAATTAACATTTAGATATTGGAAATGGTAGATTTTTTCTTATTTAAAATAAAAAATCATATTGCCTCAGTTTCGCATTTGTGCGCAATAAAGACAAAATAAAAACTAACCTATTCGCCATCTCTTGAAGAGTCATCTTATACCTGTTCAATTCCTGGTTTATTCTTATTATACAGGCTCCTGGTTTCAACATGCTCTGGAACTAGGTCTCTTCCTACAACAGGTAGCTCGCGCCATCTAACGAGCGCGGAAAGAGCCAAAGTCTCTTTGTCTATGTGGGCCCCCACGTCCTCTGCTCCATGCCGATGAGGGCAATAACTGTCTGTACATGCTGCGCACTTTGATCGGCAGAGGGCCTGAGCTGTAGGACAGAACCAATGGGATGCAACCCGTACAGCGTGTGGTGTGTACTCGGGTGGTTGTAGATTCCACTGTTGACAGAGACCTTTCAGGATGTGAGTAGGTGGGAAACGATCGCGCCATCGGCAGTAGCCTGATCTATTGATAGAGGGAGGAAATTTAATTATTGCGTGGCAAATTTGAAATTTTCAACTCATTCGTGTCATCAGTGTTGGGAGTAGAATTCTAAAAATTTGTGCACTTGTATGTTATTACATTTTCGGATTGTCTGAAAAAATGTTAATATTAATGCAATGTATCTCACTCTTTGTAAGTGTCAGCTAGGCCACATTCTGCTCTATGAAAAGTGTAGTATCTATTCTCTACATCGATTGTCGTTTCTCCAATCAAATCATCAGAGGTCGTGGCATCCCAGTCCCAGACAGCAATGGTAAGAGTATGGTCATTGGGGAAAATAGCGCTGAACTCAAAACACCTGAAAAAAATCGAAATTTTTATATAATCTTAAAGAAGAAAAAAGAAGAAAGTTTCTGAAAAACTACTGTTTGGAATAAGAAATATACCTATACAATCCCCCATATAGTTATCATAAGTCTAAATGTTTATTGAGTTCAGATATTCTTACTATAAAGTCTGTACACTGAGAGTTGTCTGTTGTGATAACTAAGGATACATCATCTCGTTATGTTTCTTACTCCTTCTATTGCATTGCATAGTCAATCGAGTTAAAATGGGACGTATTGTCAGAAATACGTTTGAATCGTCAGCAATTCTAAAAAGATGAGCGAGAGTGAGACGGAAGTATCGACTCGCGTCTTGGTACGCTTAGATTGATACGATATTACGATAAAATTGTCGTCGCTACTATCAGTACTGTCAGTGTCAGCGGTAAATATACTAATAAAGGTTTGTATTGTGATTTGAAACGTTTTTAATACGAAATTAGCAGAATTACCTACCTGTGTCCTGTGTTATTGTCCTGTGATAAACTATGAGTAACTTATTATAATTATTGCTCGAATGCCTAAAAATCTATTTCCTTGCTTTGCCTGGGAAACGATTGAACTCCCTAGTACGTGGTCTTGTGGTTAAATTGCTGGAATATTTTACTTGCAAATAAGAAAACGGAGGTGTTATTCTTTCTTTTAAACGACAACCAGCAGGTAGGTGACATGATATATTTCTAATCATGATGATAACAATAATAATTATTATCATTCTTATTTACTTGCATTATATATATTTGTTATCAAAAAGTTGCAAGGCTCTACTTCGTCAATAACTTGTCGAAATAATATATTTGTAGGATATTCATTATTCCTCAACACACGCCACTGACACGAACTGCGATACCACATCTGGTTCGACTTAGAAATAAGTGTACGATTCAAATCGAATTAAATGAAATTGTTTAGTCAGAATCAGTGTGGCATGACAACGGACAACTCTCAGTGTACAGAGAGTAGTTATATTTGATATAACTAAAATATCTACCTTATCATGAAAAACTTAAATTTTTGTAACAAGAGAGCTATGTGAGTTCCTGAGCAAACGAGTTTTTTTGGGTGTCTGTTTTCCCCTCTTAAAAAAACTTACCTCCCGAAAACGGGATTCAACTGCCTCATGACACAATTCTTCTTATCGTTAATCACCTGCGGTCCTAAAGTGACTACCAGATAAGGATCAGACTTCCCACTGAGATCCTTTGGGCGGAGTCCCAAAGCTCTAACGCAGTACACTCTCAACAGATAACGTAACGGGGAATTGGATGGGTAGCTTTGAAAATACCCAAGTTCGAGAGGAAAACCTGCGTCGTTTACGTAGTGCTGCCTCTCCTCCTTGCTCGGCCACTTGTACAGTCGCAAGGATCCCTGCGAATGGAATTAAGTATGATATTTAGAATATCCAGAATTTTCCCCGTTAAATTTTTTTTTTTTTGCTGTGTTAACTGATGGAGTGCAAAGATAATAATTACACAGATGATCTTTCTTGACTCTTTGAAATGAAATAAAATTTAGGGATTCCTACAGCTGCCCTAAATATAATTATACCTTGAATATTCCGGTTATGTAGATGTCATCTATGTGTTCATGTTTTCGCCGTTTACCTTTGTAAAACGGAAAACTTTGTAACATGTCAGTAAAGTTGTGAAATTCGGGTTGAAGTTCAAGTTCATTAGGATAAATCTGAAAGCGAAATTAAAGTTTTCAATAAGTAAAAAATTCTGACTGGATCGTTATTACCCGCACATATTTCGTTTAAAGGTACCTATACATGTTTAAAAATCTGAAACTCCCTATTACCTACCTACCTTAAGTTTATATTTCTGATTTGCAGCATGCGATTTCTCCTTGCGCTCAGGTGCGAACTAAAAATAACTGTATTAGAAACCATAAATACATTAAAGATACCTTTAATACCTACCTCAGAAGTGGATGCATAAAATTTGGTCCACCAATCGTAAGATTCATAATCGTTTTCTTGATCATTATCTTCCTCAAGTGAATCTTTCAGTTTACTATCCTTGTCTTGAACATCTTTTGCATCGATACAAAATAAAAATCTTATCAAAGGCATGAGGATACACTGCCTGGATATGTGTCTATGTTTAATGTGCAAGAATTCTTCTTCTGATATTTTCCTTTTGTTGCCAAGAAATTTCAATATTTCTTCCAGTGACATTATAGGCCATTTGAATTTATATTTTTGAGGCTCTCGCGACTCCGATATCAGTTCTCCATCTACTACTTTTATTGTGTAATCTTTGGGTACTGTAGTTATTTCTGTAATTAAAAATATTTTTATCAAGATGATTGCACTCAAAACCGGAAGCCAAAAACAAGAAAGATCTCACCTGTCGTTTCAGAACTTTCTTCCGAAATTGATTCTGGAACCTCGGTAATTTTTTTCTGACGTTCCCAATCTTGAAGAGGATTGAAAATAAACTTTTCCACGTTTATTATGTGAGTACCGGAATAAACGTAGATACCAAAATTTCTACTGTCTTGTAATTTGATTGTTAGCGGTGGGATGTACACCTCCTGGGCTGGCATCACCTTATTGAAAAAACATATAAAATCAATATTTGAAAATTTTCAACTACTGATCTTAGATAAATTTCTGAAATCATATCTTATTTCCTAATTATGTACATTATAATTTACAACCATTGCCATATAGGTACCTAATGATGTTGGTGACTTTGATGATTAGAAAATTCGTATTTCTTTGTTTAGACTAAACGATAAATCTTGCAATTCAGGGGAGGTACCTATACCTAATGAGAAAACTTAGTTGGAAATCTTCAAGCATCAAGTAATTAGGTAGTATAATATTTGATTTAAGTTACAAGCCCCTACCGTTTCGAGACACTTCGTTAAAGTTGAAAAATTTGAGTTTTTCTTCGCATCCAAGATTGTATCTGATTGAATTTCATGTCCCATACAATTCACCGTTATTCTTGGTTTGTTCATAGTGACCAATTGTACCTTTTTCAAGTTTCTCATTCCCCAAAACAGAATTTCGACTTTGAAGTTTTCAAGATCTGGTTTGATGATAGTGGGAATTCTGACTTCGGTATCAGTGTCGGAAGATTCAATGTCACTCAAGCGTTCTCTTATCTGAAATGTTTAAATTCTATTTTAAATAATGTCTTTGTCATAAATAATGATATAGACTTGAACATAATTAAATAAATTTAATGTATAGTGTATACAGTTTACAAAGGTGTCCAAAAAGTCTGGAAACGGTCAAATATCTCGAAAAAATACATTGAATCCAAAAGAAAACATGACAATTCATTTTCAAAGCGCTAGCCAATAATACAAAATATCCCCCCACTCCCACACCTTGTCTTCTGGGGAGGGGAGAGCTACTTTAAAGTTTAAAATATCAAGTAGGTAGCCCTTTTTTATATTACAGAATAGGTTTTATGCCTAAAAATACGTTAACTTGAAAACGTGTTTTTAGATTCGTAACAGATGACACTTTGAAAAAAATATATTTTTCGTAGGTGGTAGGGGAAGGGTATTAAATTTAGGACAATTTAATGACTGTGCTTCTGTTTTTTACTCTTCTGGTCGTTCTTCAATTTTTTGTAAATTGCGAAAAATAAAATATTTGCGTTTACAGTACCTACCTACCATCAGTTGCAAATCGAAGACAAACTTGACGTAATTTTTTCCCCAGAATCCGATTCTGCAATTATAAAATTGAGATTTCAAAGTTATTTTTAAGTTTATTTTTAGAATAGAGGGAAGACCGGTCTTAAGACACAGTCGATTATTCACTCTAGCAAATTCACAAATAGCGCTTTAAAAGCTATTTAGGAGATGTTTTTCTTTTTTAGATCTAACGTGTATATTTCTCGGATATTTGACCGTTATCAGACTTTTTGGACACCTTGTATGTAAGTATCAATATGAGATGGTGATTGCATGGTGGATATAGATAAAGAGTAACGAGTTAAGATATTATTTTTATTAATTTTTCCTATTATTACCTCTAATAACTCGAAAGCTCCCAATATTTCAGCACTGACCACGGTTTCATGAAAGACTTGATGCCAGATCATAAGCGGAGGAAAATCTGGCGGAGAATAAGTCTCTCCGATAAATTTTATGGCTGGCTTTCCAGTGGCGCGACCAACTAATTCTGTTTTAAACTGAAAATCAATATTTTTGTAATTATTCAAATTCAATTGATACAATTAGGGACTTACAAGTTCATCTTGGTCGAGAACTTCCATTAAAATTTGGGGCGGGTGCTTTTTAATGAAATTTTTTGCTCCATACAGTATTATCTCATCAAAAATAAGACTTTCATCCCAAATTGGATTTAGGGTCGCTTTAATGATCTATGGATGACACATGTTTAAAATGAAAAAATTAATACATAGCAATTATTGTCTAATTACTTGAGTTTGTTTGAAGTTGCTCTCCATTATAACTTGTATAAATGGATCACATAAGCCACTTTTGTCACCTCCCGGAATAAAACGCCCTTGGAAGATATGAGCTAAGCCTTTAAATTTCTGAAATTTGAATTATTTTTTCGCATCATAATGCGCCAGTCATTAAGAATTTACATGTGTCTCTTTTGCAACTAAGTTCTCTGGTAGAGGTTCGTCTTCGTTATCTCTTTGGAAACCTTCAGGGATCAAGTTTAAACAAGAATTTACAAACCTGTCACAACATAACCAAAGCATTAAAGTTATTTTGCAAGCGGTTTGGATTGGTATGTCAGATTTTGAAACAACTTCATTGTCCAACTAAAAATGATAAATTCCATTAGTTCATTTCTTGTTAAGATCATAATGAAATCTAATAAGGAAACACCTTCATGAAGATATTATGCACAACCCCACATAGTGAACCAGTTTCTTCACTAACGTTACTGTAAATGATTTTCCTGGCCGGAATTCTGTGGTAAGTAACTTTTTTGCTTCCATGCAACATCGATATGAATATATCTGGCAATGAATCCTGCGGCTGTAAATCAGTTTAAATATAACAAGCAAATAGAACACATAATTATCATGTTTGATGAACATTTTTTGCACTCAGAAAATTAACAGTACCTATCATTTAATAAGATTCCTTATACCTACGTCAAAGTGTGATGGACCAATAAATGATTAAGATGTCAATAATGAAATCTTGCAAACCGATAAATAAAATATTTAGGAGACATGTAAAATTATATATTTATAAATCAAGCTGTGGTCGATAAACATGACTTTGCAATAGTAAGCAATCAATGTTTATCAACAAGAGTTGACCGTGATCAGAGCACGAAGCAGGGTGTATTGTGTAGGTACATATAGAGACCTAAAAATATATTAATAATTGTTATTATTTTTGTTTTTAAAACCTTTAATAAAATTAGACCTTTATTCTAACAATTACTGCAAGAGCTTTAACCCTCACTTTTTGGCGATCCTGATGAATTAAAAAAATCCGAATAACCAAGTTACATACTTACATTTAATAAGTTAATCTTACTTACATTTTCAATCAGGTATTCTAAGCTTGTAACTATTTGTGTGATCTTTTTTATTGATTTATATTTAGCTTTGTATTGACTGATTTCTTCAAATTCTTTCGATACACCTTCCTTAAATTATATGACCCATTTCTAATAATTATTGTTTTACAGAACAACTCAGATATTACCAATTCAGATATAAGTAATTTTTGGCTTTCTCGATCTAATGCCGTTTCAGTTAAATTATAAGTTCTCAGAATGTCAATGTATTTTCTAGAAGAAATTTGAAAATTTTCTATCATATTGGACAATCTAGACTCAATTTCTTTCCTGTCAATTATATCATTATTTGCCAAGTCTTCAATTTGATCTAGTTTCTGTTTCTATAAATATAAGCACTATATTTATTGTTCCAAATCTCAACTCTATCAATAATATCTACCAATATGTGCACAATTTTTTCCAGCATATTGGAATTATACATTCTCTTCCTCAGATTTAGACAGGAACTATACAAGTAGACACACGGTTTGCTTTCTTTGATTGGAAGATAATATAAATTGTCGTTAATCTTCTCAGGTCTCAGCTCAACAGTTTGATTGCTTAGTTTTCCGTCAGGCCGACCACCATCCTGAGCATTCACGTTTCCCATTGACAGTCTAAATGAAACATCACCGGACTTGTATTTCTTGCTAATGGCCGTGACATCAAAGATCGCAGCAAACAAAACAACATTTTCGAAGTCTTGAGGCACATGCTTAATAAAGAAAATTTAGTTGAGAAAAATAGATCGGAAATACCTATGTTTTCTTTTTAATAAATCTTTAGGTTTTTTGGGTTTTTGGTTCATATCAATAATAATAATAAGAAAATGTGTAAAATTGGTGGTATGAGCTCATTTATGAGAGCTCCGTAATAAGCTGACGATCCCTATAGAGGTCGAAACGGCTTTTCATGTCTTGAGCTCAAAAACTCAAAGATTTATTTACTAAGTACCTACTATAAATGGTTCAATCAGATGTTCTTTTATAAATTCACAAATTTAATTAGATAGGTACCTGTTTGTATTTATAAGCTAACTGAGCATCCTTGACTATTTTTTCACTGGCATCGAAGGCATCTAGTAGGATGGTCTCCATAGAAATGAGAAGAGATCCTACATATCCATCTTTGGTGGTATAAAAGTGTAAATAGCTCGGTCCAAATGTTGGTAAGAACCCATTCTCTTTGCTATTTGAAATAGAATTCAAATTTATGTACCTTTGCACGTCCCCTGATTTTTTCACTGATCCAGTAAAGTGAAGTTTAATTAAGATGCGTTGCGATAGGGGAGGAAACATTTCGTTTATGGTTAAATCTTCATTGAAAATTGGAAAGGCTGTGTTCTTCTTAGTTGTTGTTTTAACCTGAAATTAATTTAACAGGACCAACTAAATAAATATTTCAGAGTATTGTGTGCTCAATCTACTTTTCATTTTTTACAATTTTACTTTTTTGGAAATTATTTCTTATTTGTAATGAGTACCTTAATACCAGCAAAAGTGATTTCAACATAAGTGTCCAAACCAGAAAAATTATCCTCCTTGTTTACGTCACTATTACTGATCAAAATGCGATCATCACCAACCAGGTTTTCTGCTCTATATACATGAAACATAAACTTGGCTTTCTGTCTATTAAAATATGTTCCTTCCGGTAAAAGTAAATTTCTGAAAATGTTCAATAATATTATAAATATGATTTACTTACTTATGAACTATAATAATCAAGCAATCATGATATAAAAAATCCATCTTCAGAGGTGAATATCTCGAGAACTTGGGTTATGCCCATGATCTATTCATTGAATACTACCGATCTACAAAGCTCTCCAAACCGGGACCCAATTCCCATAAGGATTCTGCGGGGTTCTTTACGTGGATACAATTTTGTCTAATATTTTATACTTACTCTTCAATTTTACTTGTATCTCCTAACGATGTGGGAATCACAGGCGATTCTTCTTTCGATAGAATGGCAATATTGACTTTCAAGTATCCTCTCGTGCCTCCAATGGGGTCTCCGGGAGGCGGTGATAGAATTGCCCACTTATTGAAAAATTGATGATCTAGAAACAAGCAGTGATCGAATTGAAAAATTCATCGGACTTGATGGACGTTCGGTATGGAAACTTGTGATATTTTGAATCTTATATCCTTTTTTGTAACTACTTCGGTAAATAATATAAGGAAAACAAAACCCATTCCCTTTTTACCAGCAAGACATCTTATTACCTGCCCCCAACTGGTTAAAAAAACACATAAAAAAAGCATTTTGGTTAAAACCCAAAATGCTTCAATTTCATAAACTCCAAGCTGTGGTTATAAGTTTGCATGGGAACATGCTGGAGCTGCGACGCGACATGAATACTTGAATGTTTCGTTTCTTGCCTGTTGTATCGTTTACACATCTCCAACATATTCCCATTCTGAAATTAAAGGCATGGCAAATAGTGATGCCGCGAGACTCGAGACTAGTCTCGTGTGGTCTCGTCTCGTCTCGTATTTTCGAGACGAGACCGGTATCGAGTCTCGTCTCGTCTAGTCTCGACGAGACGAGACCATCTACGAGTCTCGCCGAGACTCTCGTCTAGTCTCGCCGAGACTCTCGACTGGTCTCGTGTATTTTAGGGATAGGGATTAAAATAAAAATATTTCAATCTTTAACGGAGTGGCAACTGGGAGGTTAGAATAACCCAAACTTTTTTTTATTAGAACGTAAATAGATTTTAATTTTTTAACGCTTTTTTGTCAATTAATAATACACTGCTTACGAATTTTTGTATTTTTTAAATAGTGAGTATGGAAAAAATAAAAACTAAAATATTTTCTACAACTATTTTTCATGAAGATGATCAAACTTGTGATCGCTTTTTTGTTGATAGTACTGCAATCGCAATAGTTTCTCGTTTTAAATATTCAATTAAATAATTATTTTAATAACAATAATAATTGAGTGATGAGTGAACTAAATACAGGGTGTTCCGTAAGTAATGGTCCGTGGTGAAATGAGAGATTCTTGGTTTAAAAATATTACGATTTGACACTACTTGCTCTAACAAAATCTTGATAATAAAAAAGATACAGGGTGGCAAAGATGAGACTTAAAAATTTGCTTTTCAAAATATCTTGAAAAATTGTAAAGGTACGAACGTGAAAATTTGGTGATAGATGTTTTACGGTATGAGATAAATTTTACATCAGAAGCAAGTAAATGAAACCAGTCATTAGAAGCTTTAAGAAAATATTAAAATGATTGAAAAACTAGAATAGGTAGATACTATAATATTGCTAAAATAATTTTATTTATAAGCACAAAAGTAAGATTAATATCAAGTCGTAAGATGAATATAATAATTTGACACATGAATAAATATTTATAGTAAATACATACCTAAATAATTAATTAACCTTTCACGATTCTTCACAAGTAATTAAGTGTCTTTTCAAAACAAAAAAAACCGCAACACAAAAGCGCACGAATTATCCACTTCACTCTTAGACTATTAATTAATATAGTCTATAAGACTTCACTATATAGGTGGGGTAAATAACAAAAAATAAATTTTAAAATGTATAAAAAAGCCGTTTGTAAACTGTAAACACAGACTGCGGTACGTATCCGTACAGACGAAGATCAACTAAACTGAAACTGGCAAAGTAGCAAATTCGGTTCATCGGCAGTTGTGAAACTTTAAGAAAAATATAACAAAGTAGCAATAAAATCAACAGATGTTGATATTTTTAAGAAATTTACTGCTCTTTGCCATCATAAGAAAGAATCAGCCTTCTTCATCTATTGTATTTTGTTATATTATTTCTAGACTACTTTTTCCGTTAGTCCTTCTTACAAGCCTTCGGGTCTGGTTCGGTTTTGACAACAATACCTATAGTTTATTTTTACGATATTCAAACCAATTCAAAATAAAATGATGTAGAATACATATATTTCTAGAACACAGGAAATATACCTATAGAAAACTATATAGCTATTCTCTTTATATAACATAATAATTACCTACCAGTATTATATGTATAATGTTATTTTCAATCGCCTATACAGGGTGTCCCAAGATTTCTTTATCAAGGGATATCCGCGTTATTTCGAAACATAAACAAATGAAATTCGGGAAATTTAAACCATACCCCTAAGGCTTTGCAGCTGCACCCTCAATGCCCCTTTACGCCTTTCCACCCCTAAGTAATCATCCCCTACTTTTTTTTTTCAAATGACACCCCCATATTTTTTTCGCTCGACAGGATTGTTGACTTCTTTCTGAATACAATGTCACACGATTTTTTCAAATCGAGACATATCTAGCACGCCGAAAACAATAGAATATCACAACAAACGAGGGTTGTCAAGGAGTTGTAATTGCTTGTTTTTTGTGTTAATGTTTCCTCCAACCACCTTAACTAGTAATACCTACCGGTGTAACTGGTATAGGGGTTAATAATAATAATTGCTTCTGTGATTTTGTCATATTAAAAATGTTAATTGTTATTCCGTGACAACCCTCGTTTGTTATGATATTATATTGTTTTCGGCGTGCTAGATATGTCTCGATTTAAAAAATCGTGTAACATTGTATTTAGAAAGAAGTCAACAATCCTGTCGAGCAAAAAAAATATGGGGGTTTCATTTGAAAAAAAAGTATAGTGGATGATTACTTAGGGGTGGAAAGGCATAAAGGGGCATTGAGGGTGCAGCTGCAAAGCCTTAGGGGTATGGTTGAAATTTCCCGAATTTCATTTGTTTATTTTTTGAAAAACGCGGATATCTCTTGATAAAGAAATCTTGGGACACCCTGTATTGACTTTATAAAAAAAATCAATTTTTCAACTAAATAAGTACCTGACTTTCTATGATATGTACCTATTATTATCATTATCATTTTGAATTGCAGATGCCGTGCTTTTGAAAAAACTTTCTTTTACAAACAATTCAGACTTTTTAGTGTTAGTTTATAGAATTTGTTTGTGCAATAGGAACAATATAAATAAGGTTTTTTTTTTGTGTGTACCGATAGTGTTTGTGCAGATTAAATGTCCTAGAATTTATAGGACCTAGCTAATATAGGGTATGATTTTTTACAGGCTATTACATACAGGGTGTATTATAACGTCCGCATAATATTAGCACCACGCGATTTCTACATCAAAAACAGAACAAAAAAGTCCTTAACAGTTTTGACTTGATGTACACAGATTTTAAGATATGGACAATTTAATGTTCTTAAACTTTGCAACACTGGCGCTGGTATAAAAATTAAGATAACTTAGACGTGAAGTCACCTAACTGGTATGGTGTGCCGTTGAAATGTAATCGAAAAAATGTGCAACAAGGCAAATGTCATGCTGCGACGTGTCACTCAATGATGCAATTTTTTACAGATTTTTTATTTTTTCAATTTTTTATTCAACAATTAAAACGCGCAGTTGAAATATTGATTGGAACTCAGGAAATCAAATAATTCCTAGTTTTGAAATGTTAATTAAAACCATTTTTACCAAAAAAAATCTAAAATTTTGGATAATTTTGCCATTTTACTTCTTACTTAAGAATTTTTTAATAATATTAAGCAATATTTTTGAGTATTAAAAAACTTCAAATTTAAACTACAATGGTTGATAACATCGTTATTTGAGGTCTAAGAGCTAAACGGTATTAAAACTTTATGTTCTGTTTTTGATGTAGAATCGCGTGGTGCTAATATTATGCCGACGTTATAAAACACCCTGTATGTCAATACTTGACGAGACCAGACGAGACCAGACGAGACCAGACGAGACGAGACGAGACGAGACTGAGTATGTCGAGACCGAGACTGGCTTCTGGTCTCGTCTCGAGGTGACGAGACGAGACGAGACTGACCCCAAGTCTCGCCCAGTCTCGTCTCGCGGCAACACTAATGGCAAATAAAAAAAAAATACCTTTCTCTGCCCATACAGTAGCTACATCTAATGAAAAATAACCCAGTATTTTCTTCCGTTTTGTTACTGTACCTGGAACAATGACCTGAAATTGGGATTTATAAAATTTTTTTGATCATTTTGTATCATGTCGTTTCAAAGTGGTGCAACTTAACATACTACAGGGATTATTACATACCGTTAACTTAATTTGATAGTCCAGTAACTTCTCGAAAGTCGTGAATATTTCATACACGAAATACTGTAAAAATTAAGAAAGAAAAAATTATAATAATACCTAGTTATAGGTAGATCCTATAACTTATAATAATTTCTGAAAAAGTCAGTAAGTAATATTAAAAACCCTGGTGCGAGATGGGGATAGGTATAACAAAATGGAAATTTTACAGAATTGACAAAAAAAAATTTTTTTCAGTTTCTAAGAAGGAAACAAATTTTTGTACATAAATGATTTTGAGTAAATTATTTTATTATATTATTAGTTCTAATATAGGGATCTGAAATCATTCCCGATGCGAGAAGGAAAGATGCATCATGTGACTTTAGGTTTATAATGTCAAGTGCAAGAAGAGAATATAGTAGTGAAGAAGACTTTTGTAGAATCGGAAGTTTTTATAAAATTAGAGAATATTTATTTTATTTTCAAAACAGAAAATATTAGAGTGGATCAATAAAATATATTTTCTAATTAAAATATGTGGTTTTATATCTAAACTACTTTCGTAGATAATAAAAAATATATGTATCTTAAAAAAAAACATTAAGCCGTTGCGGCCATATGGCCGCATACACGAACATATGTTCATGTTATTTATTATTCTTCTAGGGTAGGTTCAAAGCCCTTGTACTGAAGCTTGCGCTTATTGTACCCCTTTGGATGATTAGCTCATCAGTCCCGTCTCCCGAAAGTATTTCAGAACGAGTCCAATGGGTGCTTGTTCTATTTCTTTTGGTTCCGCCATTTCGGTCCCAAATATTAGAAGTCTAGTTCCCTCTAGTGCCGGGCACTCACAGATCAGGTGGTATGGGGCTTCCTCCCCCTCCCCGCATCTCCTGCAATCTGGGTTATTTTTCACCCCTATTATTGAGAGGTGTTTCATTAGTGGGCAGTGTCCTGTTAGAAGTCCAATTGCCCATCTCAGCTGGTGTTTACTCAGCTTTTTCAATTCATTAGTTTTATTCTCTGATAGTTCTCTGATAAATATCTTCGAATGTCTCAGTCCATCTATTTCATTCCAATGGGAGTTATGTTTATTCTTCAGGAGGTCTTTTATTTCCCTTCTGACTTCGCTGTAAGCTATGCAGCAAGTTGGTTCTGGCCCAATTAAGGGTAGTTTGGATCCCTTTTTTGCAAGAAGATCCGCTTTTTTGTTACCTTTGTTGTTCTGTAGTCCTTTTGTCCACCTCAGGTTTATTTTGTTGTTTTTCTCTGCCAGCTTTGCTAGAGAGTTAATACAGCTCTTTACTGTATTTGATTGTATCGTCACCGAGTCCAGTGCTCGTAGAGCTGCCTGGCTGTCAGTAACGATTTCAATGTTCATATTTTCAAATGAACCGGCTATCATGTGTTCCACGCAGGCGTGGATTGCTGAAATTTCCGTCTGTAGCACTGTTGCTAGTCCGCCGAGGTTTATACTGAATGTATTTCCCTCGCCTCTTCCAGCAACTCCTGCTCCAGCGCTAATCTTTGTCTTGGATCCATCCGTGTACCAGGTGCATCGGTTGTTTTTTGTTTTGATTTCATAACCTTCTGTTCCCTTTCCTGGTATTACTACCTGATAAGGTTTACAAAAGTTTATGCTCTTACTCGTTCTATCTGGTCGCATGTTTAAAATGTGATTGGTTTCCAGATGTTTGAATATTTCTGTATGGTATCCTTTCGTTATATTGAGGGTCCCATGCAGTATTGTTTTGACTCTGTATGCTGCCGCTAGTGCCTCCGTCTCAACCACCAAGTGGAGTGGCGGGAGCCCCAGGAGCATCTCCATGGCCGCTGTTGGTGTTGTTCTCATCGCTCCTGTTATTGTCAGTAACGCGAGTCTCTGTAACTTTTTTAGCTTAGTAGTGTGCTCCTTTTTTCTGGATTTATGCCACCATAATAAGGAGCCATATGTAATCGTGGGTACTATCACCTTAGTGTACATCCAGTGTGCCATTTCTGGTTTCAGTCCCCACGTTCTACCTATCATTCCTCTACTGGCCCATAAGGCTCTGGTTGCCTTTTTGATTGTTCTTTCTATGTGTGCTCCGAAGTTAAGTTTGTTATCCAGGGTAATGCCCAGATACTTAACCTCCGTGCTTAATGGGATTTCTTGTCCTCCAAGTCTTAGTCTCTTCAGATTTTGAAGATTTCTTTTATTCGTGAAGGCAATTATTGTAGTCTTGTCAGGATTAACTGACAGTCCTTCTGCTAGGCACCATTTTTCTACTATTCTGAGAGCTTGTTGCATGAGATTTGAAATAATCTCTGCATGCTTGCCCATTGTTAGAATAGTGATGTCATCTGCGTATCCTTGCGCGTGAATTCCCTTTCTTTCCAGTTCCCAGAGTAGGCTGTCGACGACCAGGCTCCACAGCAGAGGCGATAGCACTCCCCCCTGCGGGCATCCCCTGTCGGCCATTACCCTCCTACTCGTGTTACCAAGTGAACTGCAGATTTGTCTGTTTCTAATAATTGAGGAGTCTATCCATTCCGTAATGGATCCGTAAACTCCCCGCTTTTCCACAGCTCTCTTTATGGAAATGAAAGAGGTGTTGTCGAAAGCTCCCTCGATATCTAGAAAGGTCCCTAGTGCAATTTCTTTATTGTCTAGTGCCCTCTCTATTTTATTTGTTAAGGTGTGAAGGCTTACTTCACATGACATTCCAGGTTGATATGCATATTGGTGTCGATTCAGTGGTGTTAATTCCAGTGCCTCGTCCCTTATATGCCTATCAACCAATTTCTCTATTGTCTTTAACATGAAGGACGTTAGGCTAATTGGTCTAAAGGATTTTGCCTGTTCATGTTCATGTTAACTTTTCTTCATAAAATTACCTTATCAATCACACCCTGAAGTAATAGCGTGTTATTAAGAAACACCCTTTATATTCTCTAGATATTTTCAAAAGCACTTATAATGTTATTTTTGGTCAAAATGCTTTTGAATTTGCCATTAACAAAAAAAAAAAAGAAAAAAGACGGCAGTATTGGGTCCGCCATTTTGATATTGTAATTTTTTTCTAATTCTTATTCAGCGACTTCCAAAATCCCCCATCATGACGTATCAATTCGAAAGATTTGATGTATTGAAATTTATTGATTTAGGTGGTATTTCAAATATTAAAAAAAAAATCTGTTTTTTAATATTTAAACAATAAAACAACCAATTAGCTCCAAAGACCGGTACCGTCATGAGTCATACTAAGGGATCTTTGGGTCACTAAAATTCCGTTTCACGACACGCTCCCTTGCTACTGACAAAATATAGAGCGGTTTAATCTCAGATCTGTGATTTTTTTCGCGAGTAAAAACTTCACAAAGTATTTTTTTTCTCCGTCACCCCTTCACATTGAGGACTCTGGTTTTCTTTTTACTTTATAGTTATGATTAGTTAACGAGATGACATTTATTAAACTTAAAAAATTAGTTCAGTTTTCAAAATATTCTATGTTTTTGTCCGATTAATTACCCAATTTTTGCGAAGTTGCGACTTTGAACACCTTTAAAAAAAAATTTCACGATATCGATTCCAGTTTTTTTGTTACCGTCTGATAAAATGAAGTTTTGCGAACATTTTATTCCGTACAAAATATAGTCGCGTTTCAAAAATAAAGCTAGCCAGTGGCGTGCATAGGAAAAGGGGAAAAATTGTTAAATTTTGCCAATTTTTTTATGTTGTCAAATTAAAAAAGCCATTTTATGACACGTTTTCAAACGAAATTAAATCAAATTTTAACAGTAAACCACTACGCTAATATGACCTGACTATGGGGAAATTTCAGAAAACCATTTTGAAAAGCGATGAAAATACACTATTTATGCGATTGATGTGCAAGAAGATTTCTGCTATTAATCTCTTTTTGGTCAAATTTTTCACATTAGCCCTTCTTGCATCAGGGTCTTCAATTATAATATTAGTTTGCTTACCTCATTATAAAAAGGGTTATCAGAGCTTTCTCTTACAGGAGTGGTCTTTTTATTATTTCGTACCCTGACTTCTACATATGTATTAACATTAGACCAGGCATAATGACTACCTTCTAGAATGGTAATATTTACAAGAAAAATTGAATTATTTTCTGACATTTAGGGGATGATATCTTGCAAAATCAAATCAATCAAACTGGCATTATTGTGTTGATCTTGTATACCGTTACCTTGGTACTTATTGAACATAATGTAGAGTACCATATTTTATAGTCGATTTATATATCTGTCAAATGCAGCAATATCTCCAATAAATGAAACTGAAAGTGGCAAAAAACTTTTTTTGACTTACCTTTTGTAGTAATGTAATGATAATTATTTGTTATGCATCTGCATATTATAAATTTAATGAAGTATTTTTGTACTTTTTTTCTTTAACTAGTGTATAATATGGCTATTATTCATGAGGACGAATTTCGTCCATTATAGAATAATAGCCATTCTTTAGGAGAAGAATAATTGATTCTTTTCTATACGGAGATTCGGAAAATTCATCAAACAGCTTTATTTTTTTTTTGAATACCCATCACATACGCCGTTACAACATTTTTAGAAAAATAATAATTTAGCTTGTTAACATTTATCGACATCCAATTGGATATATTTGCATCAAACATCACCCTCCTTTCAAATTTTCAATACGAATGGTGGTGTGCTTTTTTTAATAAAACTGTGCTCAGTGAACTCTCCTATTGGTAATAATGTGATTGCCTGTAGGGATAAACTGATGACTACCAGGACTGATTTAAGCATAATGTCCTAAAACATCTATTTATCTGTATTTAGGTGTGTGTATACCTAAGAAAACATTAATTTAATATTCAAATAATTTATTATTTATAAATTATATATTATTCTACATCCACTTACAATGTGAATGTAATCATTCATACAAAATTATTTCTCTAAACCATTGCATCTAAGACAAAGAACAGATTACATGGTGTTACTTTATATACAAACGGTACATTTCTCTCTCTATACATATAAATAATACATCTATATAATTGATGCCCTCAACTCAACATCCACACATTATTATTATTTTTGTCCTTACATAAAAAATATCACTATAAATAAGGAACATTCGTGAGTAAACTACGATTTTACTCGTACGTATTTGCTGCTAAAATGAGAGTATTACTGAAGAAAATAAGTAATACTTATATATTTTACTATATTTTACTACACATAACTATTTGACAAGAAATGTGAAAAGTGTTTAACATAAAAACACATAAAAAGAAACTTAAAAAAAATATAAAATTTGTTTTTGTTGTTTTCATTAAGTGTTTAAAAAGACTGATCAAAATTTACACAAGATTTTATATCATAGGTACCTACAAACTTAATATGATCTTTTTACTTATACAATCACTTTCGTGTTCAAGATTCACACAGAACATTATTAAGTGCATTTTTGTTTAAGAGCATAGTGTGGAAAATATGACAAATTACAAATCGCCCTTTTTACTTTAAATGATTTAGGTATCAAAAATTGTTTTTTCATATAAGTTTCAAAGCGCCTTTAACTTACAATCACTTTAAACGATTGTAATCATGTGAAATTAAACTTTAAATTGTAAAGTGAGTTTAATTTATTGTAAAACAGGCACTTCTGATAAATATATAATTAATTTCAAATTAGGGGAATACTTTAATGGAATATTTTTGAAGCATTCCTTCTTACTAAAATTAATTTATTAGTGCTTCCATTTGCTGAAAATTTTGTAAATTTCGAAGTCCATTTCACTCATGTTAAAAATGTTCAAGTAATCTGACCAATCAAAAACCAGAGACAGTGTGTTTTCGCGAAAACACTACACTGTTTTTCAATTCTGAAATTCTGATTGATCTATCAGCGTGGTGTTTTCAACGTCGAAACAATGGATACGGATCACTCCACAATGTAAAGTTTGACACTTCGACAATAAATAATAATTGCAGCTGCACGTTCAAATAAATTTAAATTTTTCAACCTTTATTTGAAATAGTCTAATAATAAAATATGACTCATGATTTAATCTAAACTGAACTAAGTTGCTTAAAAAAAACGCCAGTCTCGTTTTACGTACTCGTGGTATTTTTTTTAACAATTCAGTTTCGTTAGATCGACAGACTTATCGCGAAAATTCAACAACAATTTTCTTCCAGTAATACTCATTTAGGTAATAATGTAATTTTCTACATTTCTTAATAAATATCACTAAAGTTGAGTGTTTGTGAGTTTTGGGAATGCATGTGATGGTGCAAGTCGTCTAGAGATTGATGAGAAAGATTGCTGGCCTCTACAATAATACCGGGACCAACTGCACTCCCGCCTGTGCTCCCCTGGACTCCCTGAGCGCCTCCTTGAGATCCCTCCTGTCGCATTATATTTCGCCGCCACTTTGCTCTTGCATTCTGAAACCAGACCTAGCAAAACAAAATATTTTGAGATCAGTAAATCCATTTTTGAAGTAGGTATACGTTTTAAACGAAGTTCGTACTGTGTGATTACCTACCTGGAGAACTCTTTTTGACAGACCAGTTTTTTGCGCTAGTTGTTTGAGATCTTTGGCGTCTGGATTTTGGTTGATTGCAAAGTAGGTCTTCATTGTGCGAAGTTGGTGGTGTTTGAATGAGGTGCGCATTCTTTTCGTTCTTTGGCTTTGATGGCCGGTGCTGGATGCGGGCGACGTCACCGAAGAGTCATAAGAAAGCGATTCCATGGAAGAAGAAAGCTCACCTTGCTGGAGCATCTCTGTAAATAACAGTGTCATTTTTTAACTTTCGATCAATTCTTCAAAAATCAGATTGTTTATAATATTAATAATAATTACTCCATAATATTTCTGATCTGGCTATTATCATTTTTCATCATCAACATTCATTTAGGAGAAAAAACCAGCCTGAAGAACTGGTAGCTGCGGAAGTTGATATAATGGCAGCTGCCATTCTTGCTTATGGCGCACGTGAAAATGTCTCCCGGACGCGAAACGTGATCATCATTCTAAACCATATCGATATATTGACATATGTCTGCGATCTCATCCATCCAAGAGATTTTTACTGATCAAGAATTCAGTAAGGAGAAAATGATGATTGGAAATTCATAATAAAAGGTTGGTATGTCATGGAAATTTAAATTACCGCTTAAACATTTCCTTTGACGAATTCCTTCCACCTCCCAGATGAAATTGCGTATCTTTTTTTTATTAAATATGACGTTTAATGAATGTATTGCATTTTTAAATGATATTTTCATGAATTATTCAATAGGTAGATAAACCCAAATGTCCTCATCCATGTAGGTATAAGTATATGATAATATAAACCTCTCGTTCTATAGTTTTGTTCAGTTATTCAGCTCAACTATTCTCAGAAATTACTATAAAGATTGGAAAAAAGTTGGTTTAATTTGAATTATTATTAAACCGGTAAGGATAAACGCCGGAAAATGAGTTTTCACATTCTATATTATAGATAATTTTTTATTTTTAGTGGTTTATTAAGCCCGCAATGTTTAAGATACGTCATTGAAAAGCAAACGAAATAAGCTCTTCGATAATAGAACGCAGTAGTAGCTCGCCATTTGAAAAATCTAAACGGCGACTATTCAGCAATTTCTTTTACAGAGTCTATAATAACTGGTTTACGTATCTATGTACAGGGTGGGCAACTTTTGATGTTTTGATAGGAAATCTCCATGCCAAGAGATACAGAAAATGGATCCTGCATCCTCGATCTCTTTTTTGTGGATATCTTCTTTTGTTTATGACGTATTTGCAAAACTCGATTCTCCGATTTTCTATCTTTTCACTCTCTCTCTCTCTCTCTCTCTCTCTCTCTCTCTCTCTAGGAATCGGTAATTTAGGTATAGTCTTCAGATATTTTCTATTTCTCCTTAGGTATACTGCTTATAATACCGCATGCATGCTTAATTATTATATTATTTGTCTCTATTGTCCGTATTCATCAAACTTCAAAATATAACTCCGGGGTTATATTTTGAATTTTCTGACAGCTGATTGGTCTAATGCTCGAACCCTACACGAACGCTACGAATTTTAAACCAATCACATGTTCCAAAATATAACCCCAGGGGTTATATTTATTGATGAATACGGGCCTATGTAGGTAATGTTGATATTATTTTTTTCTTACTTACAGAAAACTTACCAATGACTCATTTACCTATTAGTCTTAATAATAGTTGTCCCTTTTGTAGATTCCTTCAACATTCAACTGTAAACGATTCTATTAAAATAACAGATAAATAACATATCTATAGATCATAGTGACATCCCGACATTTTCCAGGATTTATGGCCGATTGGTTTCTGTCACCTGCAGCGGCCTTATTAACGAATGCGTAGACGCAATTAGGAAAGTTATATGCCGTTGTCCACCTGAGATTCTCTCTGACTTAGGTCGTTATCAGAGGACGCATCTCTTCAATAAAGCAGCTGACTTTGAACGCTTCTATATGTTAGACAAAATACTATTAACCGGCACGGGCTGGAAATTGAATACGAAGAGTGTCTACTCTGCCCTTACGCGTATGGATTTACAAAAACGTGATTCTTAAGAAGGTGCATGGTTTATTAAAGAAGAGTAAACTCATGATTGTTAAGAAGATAGAAATATCTGGTTATTATGAAAAAATATTGATAATAATAATTTTCTACTCAAGTTTACCATTTTCTTTTTTTTATTGACACTTTAGTGCAAAAAATAGATTTCTTTGGGTTGTTTGCTTATGGAAGGAAACTGACTGGGCATCAATATAAATGGACGAATTGTAGCGAGAATTAAAATAGGAAGAAAATGAGAGCTGAAACAACCCGATCGGTTCATCGGGTATAACGTGAGAGGGAAAACAAAAAATAGCGGTTTTTAAAAAATTCCTAACGTCATCATTTTTTTGAGGTATTGTGCAGGGTCTTTGCGAGAAAGTAGATATTACTAGGTACTTCCCGTGTGCAAAATCAAGACGCTGTCGGATTACTAGTTTTTACATGATTCCAATCAGAATTTGTTCACAGGTACCATATTTTGCAGCGAGGCTGAATGTTCTAGGAGGCATTCGATCCAGGCATTCGTCCAATGCAAATTTATCAAACGGATTTGGAAAGTGGAGCTGATCGGCTATAAAACGTCAATCTTCGTTTTCATTTAAATGCTGAAAAATAAGCAAAAAATTGCGCGCAAACATGAGTGAAAACGGCCGAGCACCCGTCAGTGGAGTGGGAGTAGAACAGCAATTATTAAAGAGAAGGTATAATACAAGAATAATTATTGTACCCCTCATTTGTTGTTCTAGAGCGCTCCGCCGTTTTCGCTCATGTTTTGCGCGCAATTTTTCCCTATTTTACAGCATTCAAATGGATAACAAAGATTGGCGTTCTATATTTGAATAGCTTATACCTTTATGCTTCGCTGGCTGCAAAATATTGTGAATTATTTCTAATTGCAATTAAGTAAGCGAAAACTATTTATCCGATAACATCTCGGTTTTGCACACAGGAAGTACCTATCAATGACAACTATCTCGCAAAGAGCCTGTAAAATACGTCAAAAAATAACGGCGTTAGGAATTTTTGGAAAAAACACGCTTTTTTTCTTTTTTTTTTTTGTTAATAATGAACCGATTGGGTTGTTTTAATTCTCATTTTCTTCATATTTGAATTCTCTACAATTCGCTATGAACCATTTATATTGCCCCAACAGTTTTCCTTTTATAAGCAAAAAAAAACAAAAAATGCGATTTTTTACATTAAAGTGTCCATTAAAAAAATTCGGTCAGAAAAACTGTGCATTTATTCGCCTGTGATGGCACCGGCGGTATTTCGTTACTATTTTTGTCAGAATATGGCGATTTTAGAGCTCTGTTGTTTTTGGTCCGTTCTTAGTTGCATGTGTATTTACAATAAAAAAGGGCCAGAAAATCTTTCATTATATCATTAGACGTTTTTCTTCTCACGACCACAGTTGATGTCAAATTTTTCGCGACTAATCTAAGTAGGTGTAGGTATAATCCATCACTACGTAGATGTAATGTGATATGTGATATGTAATGTAGAGGTATTATGTTATTGTATATTGTATTACTAAATACTTCGCACAAAATTGCAATCGGAAATTATGCAAATACACCGCTTCTTTTATGTAGGTATTCATGCAGACTTAAGTTGAATTTTATATCATTTCATTATCTTTCACACCAGCATGCGTCTTTTCCAACCTATTAAGCTCTTTCCGTACCGATTTCTCACGACGTATCTTTACCGTATGTGTTACATGTACATAAATACTTATCTGAAATCAAGCGGCCCATGTCCGGAACTAAACAGATCTTCGTAATCTGTGGCACTGCAGTAAACAATGCCTGCTTATTATTTACTTGTGGCACTTACACATACCGACTAAAGCGCATCCGCTTTTATAAAATAATGGTTAGTGGTAACCGATATGTAACTGTACTAAATGCAAAACACTTTGGGTGGCGGAAATACCTACTGGAATGCTAATTAGCACGCCTCTTTAATAAGACACTCAACGATTTAGTCTCTTAGTTGAATTATTTTAACCTTTGATTTAGTTAAATGAGCTATAAAACGGAAATTTGTCATCCTCAAGAACTCCTCTCAAGCACCGGCGGATGTATGCCTCTAGCTGTATATACCTAAGTGACAAATTCACTTGTTTTCGTATAAATAAATTGATTTGATAGTTTAGACCAAAGGAAAAAATGTCAACCTCTCCCTTCAATGGTTTTGACAATACGCGCCTGGCCTTTCTCTCAACACAGGATCCATGGTCACAAAAAAAATTTTTTGTTCAGCAATTTTTTTCTTTGTTTAATATTACTTGGATCAGTTTCGACTTCTGAGTGAAAGTTGCTAAGGAAAATGCGAAAATTTTTCGAGAGTTTTTTACTTTTTGCACTGTCGCGGGATAGGTTTCTTAAGACCAAAGGGTATTTCAGACCTGTTAATTGATTTTGGACGCAACTAACGAAACAGGCGAAGAGCTTCAATTCGAGCGCCAGATTTTCAAACTCAGTCACTCAAGAAAAAAATTTTCACCGTCACTGCGGGACCAAGACGATGTTTTTTGTGACCACTCTGTGTTTAAGCCTCTTTCAAAGGAGTGGGCCAAGTTCAGTTGTCCTTTTTTTAAACTCTATTAGTTTTAGAAAACAGATGAGAATCGTCGTCATGACGAGTTGTTATTAATTATTATTCAAGAAAAATGTAAAATTAGAGATAGAGCGTATTAGAAATTGTTGTTGTTGTATATTTGTGGCTTCACATATTAGTTAATCTAATAAACTTAAAATAAAATACAGTCCACTTTAATTAAAACCAGTGCATAGTCAAAAGGCGCCACATTTTTGGTCTTTCACCACCGGATTGTGAAGTGCGAATATCAGCATCATTTTTGACCTTCCATAGGATTGTCAAAAACGCGTATCTCAATATTAAAATCAAGTATAATAATAATCAATCATCCAATTATTGTAATTGGATATAAAAGGAAAAATAACAGTGAAATAATAGTGTCTCCTGCCTGCCGTCTCTTGCTGTTGCCCTGCTGCAGAAAGATTGTTCCCGCTGCCCGGTTCACCCTGGTACCTACCTAAAGATTGCAAGTAATTTACAACTACTGCAATTATTCATGACAACTTCAGTCAAAATCAAGGGACAAAATACGTTGGTCTAACGCTGTACGAGCTCGTCAAATTACAAGAAGACAAAGGGGTGAGATCCATCCTGTTATTTCCCTTACCTACTTTCCTTTCCATATAATATGTATGATTAATTTAATCATATATCTATACAAAGTTGCTTCTAAATGCTATTTGTTAATTAACTTATTTATTCAAATAAGTTACTGGTCAAAGGAAAGATAGTAACATTGATTTATATATTATACTAATTATTATTATAACTCTGCTTTAATTATTTATCGAATCCAACGGCAAGCAGTCTGATTTTCTAAAAATTAGATTCAATCAGACAATAAATACTTGTTACATTAAATTAGCACAATACCTATCTGTCAAAGTTTTGTTATTATTTAATTCAGTTCAACAATAGATTTTACTTCAAACAATTATACGTCATATAAAACTATTGTTATTGTTTAAATAATTAAACAATCAGTGCTTAATTTAAATACGCAAGTATTATCAGTTCCTAATTATTGATATAATAAAAATTAATAATAAAAACAGGAACCGTATTTTAAAAAATACAAAAAATGGCCGCTTTGAAAACTTTAATTAAGAAGAGAGATTCTATTAACTCAAAAAATACTAATTTTAATACATATTTTGAAAGTTTCACAACGAAACACAACAAATTAACTGCTGACATTGCTCAAGCGGAAAATTCTAACAATCATATTGAATTAGACAGATTCAATATCGAATTAGAAACAAATTTCATTGAATTAAATAATCGTTTAAAAAACTTCCATGCTATTCTTCATGATTTCGATGAAATACAAAATGAAATTGAATTGAAAACTGATGATGAGCTAATAAATGCTCAAAAAACTGAACGCCAAACTTTTGAAAATTCATACTATTCTGTTTTAAGTCGAGCTGAACGATTACTAAATGAGTACAATAAAAGCAAAAATGTGGAAGACTCAGATTCTGTAGTTAGTTCCAAGCATTCTTCGTTGCATCCAGATGCATCAAGATTAGACTTACATGGCATTCGCTTGCCAGTCATATCACTTCCTAAATTTAACGGTGATATGAATTATTGGCTTGAATTTAAAGATAGTTATACGTCATTGATACATAATAATGATGCAATCAGTTCAATACAGAAATTTTATTATTTAAGGGCTTCATTGGAGTCTAGTGCTCTCCAGGTTATATCAGCCCTAGAATTTTCGGCAGCAAGTTATCAACTGGCTTTCGAATTATTAAAAAAAAGATATGACAACAAACGTATGCTCATTCAAAATCATGTTCGTTCCTTGTTCAACATTAAACCAATTAATAAAGAATCTCCATCTGCTCTTAGAAATTTAAGAGATTCAATAACAAAACACGTACGTGCATTACAGACGTTAGGTCAAAAAATTGAATCTTGGGACGTAATAATTATTTATCTAGCAACTACAAAGCTAGATTCCACAAGCAAACGTTATTGGGAAGAATTAAAAATTAACGATGAGAATCCCAGTTTAGAAAGTTTTTATGATTTCTTAAAAACTCGCGCTGATTTACTGGAAACTCTTGGTGATAATGTTGAAAGTAAAGCTCAGTCACAAAGGTCAAATACGAAAGCATTTTTACAGACCAATAATACTGGCAATTCACAGTGTGTTATGTGTAAGGGCAACCATATTATTTATTCATGCTCTCAATTTCTTGAATTACCAGTTGAAAAAAGAATTGAACAGTCGAAAAGATTGCTTCTTTGCTTGAATTGCTTACGTAAAGGACATTCTACTAGAATTTGTAGATCTGCAGGTTGCAGAATATGTCATTCTAAGTTTCATAACTTATTGCTTCATTTAAAAAATTACAGAAATCATAGGGATCCTAATTCAGTCGGAGCTCCTGATAACAGTGATGTTACAGTAGCTGATTCAACTGGACAAAATGACACAACTGCTGCAACAAATAATATAGCTAAAGTCTGTACACTGAGAGTTGTCTGTTGTGAGAACTAAGGATACATCATCTCGTTATGTTTCTTACTCCTTCTATTGCATTGCAGTCAATCGAGTTAAAATGGGACGTATTGTCAGAAATACGTTTGAATCGTCAGCAATTCTAAAAAGATGAGCGAGAGTGAGACGGAAGTATCGACTCGTGTCTTGATACGCTTAGATTGATACGATATTACGATCGTCGCTACTCTCAAGTGTCAGTGTCAGCGGTAAATATACTAAATAAGGTTTTTGTTGTGATTTGAAACGTTTTTAATACGAAATTAGCAGAATTACCTGTGTTATATTGTACGGTGTGATAAACTATGAGTAACTTAATTTCGCGAATGCCTAAAAATCTATTTCCTTGTTTTGCCTGGGAAACGATTGAACTCCCTAGTACGTGGTCTTGTGGTAAAATTGCTGGAATATTTTACTTGCAAATAAGAAAACGGAGGTGTTATTCTTTCTTTTAAACGGCAACCAGCAGGTAGGTGACATGATATTTCTATCATGATGATAACAATAATAATTATTATCATTCTTATTTACTTGCATTATATATATTTGTTATCAAAAAGTTGCAAGGCTCTACTTCGTCAATAACTTGTCGAAATAATATATTTATAGGATATTCATTATTCCTCAACACACGCCACTGACACGAACTGCGATACCACATCTGGTTCGACTTAGAAATAAGTGTACGATTCAAATCGAATTAAATGAAATTGTTTAGTCAGAATCAGTGCGGCATGACAACGGACAACTCTCAGTGTACAGAGAGTAGTTTAAATTCATTTACTAAAAATTGTCAGACTTTACTCTCCACAGTATCTGTAAATATTTTTGATAAAAACGGCCGCCCCCACACAGTGCGTGCGTTACTTGATTGTGGCAGTATGTCAAGTTTTATTACGGAAGATCTTTCTAAGCTTCTGGATATTGACCATACAAATATTAATTTAAGTGTTTCTGGCATAAATAATTCAGTTTCTCATTTAAATAAAATGTGTCACTTGAGTATAAGCTCAAAAGTAAGTAATTTTACTACAGGGTTAGACTGTCTTATAATACCTGAAATAACAAACAATTTACCTAGTATAAAACTAAAGACAAGCTTGAATATTCCTAACAACATAAAAATTGCTGATCCTAATTTTCATACACCAGGAAAAATTGATTTATTAATAGGTGGAGATAAGTTTTGGGAATTAATTATAAATGGGCAGCATAAGTTGGGAAAAAATATGCCTTTCCTAAGAAATACAAAACTAGGTTGGGTTATAGTTGGTCACATTGAGGGCAGTCAACAAAAATCATACTGTCATTTTGCTAGAACCATTGATAATCAGAAACAATTTGACGAGAAGTTCCTATCTGTTGAGGAAAAGGCTTGTAAGAATCATTTTGTAAAAACGGTAGAGCGCGATTCAGATGGTAGATTCGTAGTTTCTATCCCTCTTAAAAAAGATCCGAGTGAGCTCGGTGATTCTCCCATAAAGATGATTACCATACCCAGACTGGAGCTTTGTGGTTCTTTAATTGCGGCAAAATCAGCAAATAAAATAAAATTATCAATAAATTTGCCCATAAATAATGAGTTCTATTGGTGTGATTCTACAATTGTGCTGAGTTGGATATCAATGAGTCCAAACTTACTACAAACCTTTGTTGCCAATAGAATTTTTCAAATACAAAGTCTCACAAAGCCGGAAAACTGGAATTATGTACCAAGCGTTTTGAACCCCGCTGATATTTTAAGTAGAGGTACGAGTCCTCAAGAATTATCAAACTTAAAATCCTGGTGGCACGGTCCATTATTTATCCTTGATGATTCTTCAAGTTGGCCGGTGCTTCCAAATTCTATTTCTGATGTGCCTGAACTGAGAGGGGCGACAATGAGTCTCCTTGCAAAGACTGTTCCTGAATCGTTTAATTTTGATAATTATTCAAATTTCAATAAATTGATAAGAATCATGTCATACTGTCTTCGATTTATCACTAACTCTTCAAAATCAAAACAGGAAGTTCTTAGTGGTGCTTTAAAAGCTTTTGAATTAAACAATGCGTTTAATGTTTTAATCAGAATTGCCCAAACTCAGACATTTCCCAATGAAATAATAATACTAAAAAATAAAAAGGTTATAACCAAAGGAAATTTGTCTCAATTAAATCCATTTATTGATGGAAAAAACATTATGCGTGTTGGAGGTAGACTTGACTACACAAGCTTACCTTATAATAAAAAGCATCCCATTTTATTGGGTAACCATCGATTTACAAAATTACTTCTAGAATATTATCATATTTTGACACTTCATTCTGGTCCGCAAATGCTTCTATACAGTATAAGAGAAAAGTTTTGGATACTGTCTGGAAGAAATTTAGCGAGAAAAACAGTTCATGATTGTGTTAAATGTTTTAGAGCAAAACCTAAAATTAACGAACAATTAATGGGAAATCTGCCAACTGAACGTCTTACACCCTCACCACCATTCTATATTACTGGAATCGATTATGCTGGATATTTTCATATTAAAGACAGACAGGGGAGAGGTTGTAAGGTATGACTAAATGTTATGTAAGTCTTTTTGTATGTTTTTGTACTAAAGCAGTACACTTAGAAATAGTTTCTGATCTGACTACAGAAGCTTTTATTGCTGCTTTGCGTCGCTTCACGGCAAGACGTGGAAAACCACATAAAATTTTCTCCGATAATGCATCCAATTTTATTGGAGCAGACGCAGAACTCAAAGAACTAAATACATTTTTGACAAACAACGAAAGAAAGATTAATGAATTTTCAGAAAATGAAGGCATATCATGGAGTTTTATTCCTCCTGCTTCTCCTCACCAAGGTGGATTATGGGAAGCAGGTGTTAAAAGTATGAAGCATCACTTGAAACGTGTTGCTGGTAATGCCCTTCTAACCTTTGAGCAGTTTTACACGTTAATAACGCAAATAGAGGCAACTTTAAATTCAAGACCCCTTTCTCCAATTTCCTCCAATCCTGAGGATCTCATTCCATTAACTCCGGCACATTTCTTAATTGGCCGTCCATATACGACAGTTGCTGATCCAGATTTACATCATATTCCTGAATCAAGACTTTCCCACTATCAACACATTCAAAAATTGCATCAACACTTTTGGAATAGATGGATGAAGGAGTACATCAGTGAACTTCAACTCCGAGTCAAATGGAAACAATCGTCATCAGTTTTGAAAATTTCAGACCTGGTCATAATTAAAGAAGATGGTTTGCCTCCTTCAAAATGGCGTTTAGGTCGTGTTACAGATCTCCACCACGGCAAGGATGGACTTGCACGTGTAGCAACAATCAGAACAAGTGCAGGACTACTGAAGCGCAGTTTTGCAAAAATTTGCAAGCTGCCAATTGATTAATTAAATTAATTATATAATCATTTTGTATTAAGTATAAACTTTGAAAGTGTTTATTAATCATTTTGAAAGCCAAGGACTTCCAAAGGGGGGAGGATGTTTAAGCCTCTTTCAAAGGAGTGGGCCAAGTTCAGTTGTCCTTTTTTTAAACTCTATTAGTTTTAGAAAACAGATGAGAATCGTCGTCATGACGAGTTGTTATTAATTATTATTCAAGAAAAATGTAAAATTAGAGATAGAGCGTATTAGAAATTGTTGTTGTTGTATATTTGTGGCTTCACATATTAGTTAATCTAATAAACTTAAAATAAAATACAGTCCACTTTAATTAAAACCAGTGCATAGTCAAAAGACGCCACACTCTGTAGTTGAGAAATACAGAAAGATGCATGTTTCCAAAACGGTTTAGAGGGAAAAGTGCCACAATTTCACTTGGCTGTTGAAAAAATTTCAACATGTTTTTCTCAGAACAGGAACTTACCCAAATTTTCAAATATTTACAGGACCTTACGCGGCGCCCTGTATAAAAAACTTATTAGAGTACCTGCACAAGCACCAAGTCAAGCGAGTAATAGTTCAATGAGTCAAAAATCTGAGACTGAAATTTTTTGTTAGAAATTTGTCTTCTTCCAGGATCAAAGAGGTACGACATTTTGATTGCGACTGAAAAATTAGGGTTGGCAGATTTTTAGCTCGTAAGTGTAACAATTCGAGAAACCAAATTGACCATTTTTGAGCTTAATTTGAAAAGTTTTCAAAATGCATGGACTATTACAGTTTCTACAACAGCTAATTATACGTGCTAATTCTCTTGAATGCCATGCAGTCATTATAGTGACAGATCTGTTCATTTATGTAGATATTTATATCCAACAATGATTACATGTCTAAAAAAAATTCTATGTAGTTTCTATGTTGCAAGCTTATCACAAGCGAATAAGAAACTAAAAATAGATAGTGTCTAAACACATAAATGCCCTTTGTAGAATTACCTGGGAAACAAGCTTTTGCATAAATGGTAGAAATAGCATTGTCAGAAAACCACCTCTTACAAATACCTACCTAGGTATTTGAATACATAATATGATATCATGTGAAACTACTCCTATTCATGTAATGAATTATTGTGGTTCAAATCGATTTTCCATGTAAGTATATATATATATATATAATTTGAAAATTAGGTAAAGGCAAGCGGTGTGTCGCAAATAAAAGGTATGATCCTTTTTTGTTAAATTCAATATATTTCGATCTTAATTTAGATCTTCATCAGGAGAACTGTAATTATAAGAAATCAATATTTTTTCAAAAAATCTTAAGATAAATACTTACAACAAATGATCAAAATAAAATTAGCATCTTTAAAATCTAAAAATCTTCATAAGGTAATGTTAATAAAGTTCGTGTTGTAAATTTATGCCAAAAAACATTTAATATTTATAAATATCAACATTTATGAATAATTTTGATGAGAATTTAGAAAAAAAATTTTTTTGATATATTTTATGACATAAAAGTTTTGAAGTTTTTTAACATTGTGAATAATGGATTATTTTCTCAAAAATTAAAACAAAGGAATCTAAACAGTACTACTTTAACAGTTATTTTTATATATGTTCGTTAGGTATTTATTTATTTATGAAATTAGGTAGGTACCTGTCTATAAATTGTTTAAAAATTTTTTTGTTTTTCAAAGTCCAAAATATAGCTATATATTCTATTTAAATTTTGTATATCTGATTTTAAATTTATACAGTTATCGATATTTTCATTTATGTGACACATTTCTAAAAATTGTCTTTTAAATTTACTGTTTAGATTCCTTTGTTTTAATTTTTGAGAAAATAATCCATTATTCACAATGTTAAAAAACTTCAAAACTTTTATGTCATAAAATATATCAAAAAAATTTTTTTTCTAAATTCTCATCAAAATTATTCATAAATGTTGATATTTATAAATATTAAATGTTTTTTGGCATAAATTTACAACACGAACTTTATTAACATTACCTTATGAAGATTTTTAGATTTTAAAGATGCTAATTTTATTTTGATCATTTGTTGTAAGTATTTATCTTAAGATTTTTTGAAAAAATATTGATTTCTTATAATTACAGTTCTCCTGATGAAGATCTAAATTAAGATCGAAATATATTGAGTTTAACAAAAAAGGATCATACCTTTTATTTGCGACACACCGCTTGCCTTTACCTAATTTTCAAATAATTAAAAATAACGGTGTTTTACTACATTCATAATATATATATATATATATATATCTTTCCCACTCATAAGCACCTCTCATCTTTTCAAATACATAGACCAAGCTTTTCACATCCCACACGTCATATTCCCTCTTCCATGCAAAGGATGGAGAGACGCAATAGAAAACTGAGACGTGCAAATGAGTTGGCCATGCATAACTACACCCTTTCAACGCAACTACTGAAATTTAGAGAAGCGAATGGAAGTCCGAAGGACCCTTGAACTCTGTGAGTAGTCTCTAGGCCAGCCTAGTATTCACATGTGCACTAGGCATGCAATGCATAGACATGCTGACAGTGAAGTTGGAGTAAAGAGCCGAATGGTTGAACTTGGTATAATAACAACCCCTCAAGTTCTATACGAACGTGCTCGAGAGTTACGTGCATACAAACATAGCCCCGGATCTGACAGTAATGACGGCAACTAGCGTTCAATGCTTTGTGGATGAGGCTAAGGTGGAAGCTTTCACACTATACAGTTTGTCAATTAGAAAACTTACAACCCTTATGCATACTGATACTACTGGAATCATAATTACTCATAATTATTTTTACATCAGAGTAGCAAATACATCCAGACGTTTATAATATTATAAGGTATAGGTAGTATCCTTCAATTATTTAATAATGGTCATTTTCAAGGGCTGGCTAGATGTTTCCTGTTACCTATACGTATTATATCTAGTTCAATGCTTTATGTGTGAAAATCTAAGATCGACCTGTTGAAAATCGTCAAACTAATTAGTGGAAAAACTGTATTTTTGTAGCCCTCCCTTGGAATTTTCAGGCCTCCTTCATGATTTGAAGCTTCCCCCTTGGGTTTTAAAGACGCACTCCTTTGTTTTTTTTTACGTTTATATGCCATATAGAAACGTCAATTTTGATGTAATCTTGGAGTGCAATAGAAGGGAAAGGATCCAAATGAATAACAAGCTACCAATCAAGAACCACTTGCCAATCTCAAGTTTCAATTATTCATCGTCACAATAATTGTTATTATGACTTAACACGATTGTTAATGACTTAAATTTAATGAAGCTAAATGAAAGAAATTTGTAAAAATCATGCAGATATTATGTCAACTGCCATTGAGAGGTATGCTTGTACAAATTAAGAAAACATGTCTGGAGAGTTAGTAGGACTTACAAAAATAGCAAACATCATAAATAAAAATTAAATAAAATTCGAACGTTTACATGCTACAGCCGATGGTAGAAGCTACATAATCGCTGTATAATATCATCCACGGCTAGTTTTCCGGTCAAACTAGCCAATTTTAAGATGATTCAACCTGGCAGACAATAAATTTTTATTCGCCAACGGAGCATTTCTAACAGCTGCTGCAAGCTCGGCGGAGATCTAATATTAGCCTCTTTCATTAATCTATCTATTCTATTAGCCCATTGTATTATCTGCGATATATCTATAACAAATTAACAAAGCAATAAGTCTTTAATCAAGTAATAATAATAATTTTAAAAAGCATAGATCGCACTACTTCATGTTTTTTAAATTTTTTCTCATCTATGGGGCCTGTTTCTTGTTAGTGATAACACTGGCCCAATAAGGACGCATCTATGATTTTGAGTTTCATATGTCAACACGACAAGTATCTCTTTACTTTGAGAGTTTTAATTTTTTTGTTAGAAAAATTCAAAAAGAAGATAAAATGCTAAAAATACAGTTTCCCATTACCTACCTAGCAATCAAGATATAATTATTATAAGTATAATATGACCAATAAAACCGTGACGATTCTTGTTAAAACTAGAGATATTCATTTCCATAATCAAAGACTGTACAATAAAAAACGTCCACGTCAAGATATAGCTACTCCAGTAATTCTTCCCTGCATAATCGACTGTTCTTCGTTTTGGCCCCATGGAATCGGAATGCAGATATCGGAACGGCCATAGCGTCGGTCCAATTGGCTACCGTGCTGCTTTTATCCAATTCTCGATCTAAAGACACTCTTCATGTCAACGAGAAGACCCGACCACCCACCGTCATATAATACCGCGTCCATAGCTACTCGCGACCCGTTTCGGGGCTCGGAATGGACACACGGGACCGCGAAGGATTTTTTGCTTCTTACTCATTGTTTCCGTCGCAACTCCGGATCGCGCGCGGGTTGGTAGAAAGATTTCTGAGTTCTAGGAAGATGGTTGCGACAATCAAGGATGATCAATGCTTCTAGGATTAAAATTATAATTTTAAATTTTCCATTAGATTACACATTACTATTTTGCATGCCATTTTGAACGCCGTTCATGGAAACAATACGCTAAGGAAGTATCAGCTGTTCGCGGAGCGCGCGCCGTAGCTTTTCCGCAAATTCGATGGCTACATTACCTTGCTCCCTAATCCTTGCATGACAGCTCGCTTCGAGAATTAAATAGGTTTTTATTAAAATTGTTTGGCGGTGTATTTATAGAGTTTTTTGAAGTCATCACTACTACAATTAGTAAAATCCATTTCCAAGCAGTGAGTCTCTGCTTTCGTTTCGAAAAGTCGTTAAGAAAATATCGAAATATCATGGTAGTTTCCTCATCGATCTTAGAGAAAAAAAGACGTTTTGATGATACTTTTCTTCAAGGCACAATTCTTTAGAGAGACTCCATATATCACTCCACATTAGAGGTGCATATATCACTCGTGAAAATGAAAATATCTATTACCCCATTGTACAGGTGATAAAATTGTTCCATTTTTTCGAATACCAATGTCTTATCAATAAATAAATAGTTTTCGGGTTCTTTATATTTAGTTTGATGTTAATCGAAGTGTTTTGGACACATTTTTGCAGCTGGAAAGCTGGAAACGAAGCACTTTGTTTCAATAACGAATAAATTATCTGCTCAAAAAGTGATTTGCCTACGATTTATTGGCACCGTTCCCCTGAAATACAGCTCCACAAATTTAATAGCAGTAATATTTATTGGTATTAAATCCTAAATTTTTTACTTTGATTTGCTGTAACGCATTTACTGCGTTAAAGCATCTTTACGAAAATTTTGCGTTTTTAAAATACGGAAAGAAATTATTTTCTCAAGTTAAAAGTCTACACGATCTTTTTACCTAAAATATCATGTGTAGATTCACAGACCTTATACAGGCTGTTCTACAAGCTCTATGACAAACTTTAACAGATGGTAGGTTGCTTGATTTTAAACATATTTTTTTTTAATAAACATGGGTCCGATTCGTTTTTGTTTAGAAGTTACAAGCATTTAACCTTTATTAACAATCAACAATAAAAATTTAAATTAAATGATAATCACAAAACTTAAGACTATAAAAATTGTTCGAAATGTCCACCCTCAGCTTGAATGCAAGCCTCACATCGACGAACTAAAGATTCGGTCACTCGAAGAATGAGATTTGGATCATTTCTTATTTGGTTAGCTGCATCTTGAATGCTTTCAAGTAACTGCTGATGGGTAGCGATTTCAACATGGTAGACCAGCTGCTTCATGTGTCCCCATAAATAAAAATCCAGAGGATTCAGATCGGGAGAACGAGGTGGCCATGATATTGGACCTCCTTGACCTATCCATTTATTCGGGAAATGTTCATTTAGCCAAGCAGCAACTTGTCTTCCTCTATGTGGTGGTGCACCGTCATGCTGATACCACATATTTTGAATAATATTGAGTTGCACGTCATCAATAAACTTTAAAAGGTCGTGTTCTAAGAAATGTCTCTTTAAATGCTTGTAACTTCTAAACAAAAACGAATCGGACCCATGTTTATTAAAAAAAATATGTTTAAAATCAAGCAACCTACCATCTGTCAAAGTTTGTCATAGAGCTTGTAGAACACCCTGTATAGCTCGAAGGGATGATTTTAGAACGCAGTCAAATGCCAACGTGGAACTAACACGCGGAGGTTGGAGGTGAAGTGGTTGGTGTCTCGCGCAGGTTACACCACTATTTTAGCAAATAACTTCCAGGCAATATGACGTAACGCTTTCGCTGATTGGTGAATGGCTAGAACGCGGAGGCAAAAAAGCGGAAGCCTGTGTAGACGACCACGGCAGAAGGGCACCTGCATGGCATTTTTCGCGGGCGGAAAAACGTCGCGAACGGTAAACTAAAAAATGAAGAAAATCCTACCTATAGGTATCTTGCTATCGTACCTGAAAATCTCTAAAGATTTATCCTGCCTGCGTGCCTTATTGCCTTTTAAAGAAATTGCGAAATACTACTTTCGGAATAAATGATCGACGGCATTGTTATTTGTCGACGTAATTACTTCATTGTCTGGAGTATGGCAACAAATAGCTGACTAACTCGGTCAATTAAACCAAGTGTCTCCCGTTAATAATCAATAAATTGATATCAACTTCTAGAATTTTTCGATTTAAGAGTTCAGACGCTGCTTCTTATACAATGCTTGCCAAAAGTAACGGAAAAATTCGATAAGACGGAGAAGGCTGTTTTTTGAAAAAATAAAAAAACAGGTCGATTTTGTTTTTGAGTTACTTCTGACATAATATTTGGGTATACAGGGTGATGCACAAAAAAGTGGTGATGTCATCGGCATTTTTTTTAAATGGCAACCCTTATTTTTTCTTCCATTTTTTGATACTTCATCTAAATGCCAATATGGTAATGTAATCATTTTGTAACCTTAAATAACTTAATTTTAAGAGATTCAATTTAATAGACAGATTTAATAGATTTAATTTAATTTAATTTAACAGATTTAATTTAATAGACTTTATTTAATAGACAGATCTTATAAAATTACCATGGAAACAGTATTTTTTATTTGATTTTTTTTTTATCGTTTAAGTTCCGATTTTCATATCAGTAAAAAGTGCACAATTTCGACTCACAAGCTGTTTTCTCAGAAATTTCCTTATTTAAAGTTACAAATTGATTACATTACCATATTGGCAATTGAATGAGGTATCAAAAAATGGAAGAAAAAATAAGGGTTGCAATTTTAAAAAATGCCGATGACGTCACTACTTTTTCGCGTATCACCCTGTACACCCCAATATTATGTCAACAGTTGAACAACTCAAAAACAAAATCGACCTGTTTTTTTATTTTTTCAAAAAAACACCCTCTCCGTTTTATCGAATTTATCCGTTACTTTTGGGAAGCACACTGTATTCAATATAAGTACCTACTCTTTAAATCTATGCAGGGTGTATCAGAGATGTTAGGTCAAACTTGAAGGGGTGGTTCCTTTTATAAATGTAAGTTAAAAAAAAAAGGTTTCTGTTCAAAATGACGTTTCGTTTAAAAGATACAGGGTGTCGAACTTTAAAAAAAATATATAAGAGCTTTTGGTTATAACTTCTGTAAATTTAAACCGATTTTGATGATACATGGTATGTATAATAAACAAACAAAGGCCTTCAATTTTGTTATTTCAGATTTTACGTATGTCCTCCAGTGGCGTAGATATTCGGGTTTTTTCATTTTTCCTCTCTTTTGTCTCCTTATATCTTTTACACCACTAACTTTTTTCCAATTACAAAACCGTTATTCGATTACCCATACATTTTAGAACAAAAAGTATTTCCTTATTTTTTTTTATGCGGCACACCGTTTTTGAGATACTTGAAGTTTCCTCAAGAAATGTCACTTATCTAATATTCAGGGTTGGAGCCATTTTTGTCTCCCTGTCTTTCACGGCACTGACTTTATTGCAAATACAAAAACGTTGTTTATTAGCCCATGGATTTTAGAACCAAAAAGTATTATTTAGCTTTTCTCATACCTACGAGGCACCATTTTTGAGATATATTTAAAGTTTCTCCGGCAATGTGGAAGTTCTCATCATTAATAATAACATTTTTCATAAAACTTCTAGTCGGATAAATTTTAATGAAATCAACAATAATTATTATTTTCTAATGTAAATTGCCGAACAATTGAGAAAAATTAAAATATTTCAAAAACGGTGCGGCGTATGAAAAAACCCAAGCAATAGTTTTTTATTCTAAACTGCTTGGCCTATTGCACAACTTGGGCTATTGTATTTGCAATAAAGTCAGTGGCGTAAAATATGGGGAGGGAAAAGTGGCTCCAATCCTAACTATCTATGCCATTGGAAGACATCTACAAAATCTGAAATACCCTAATTAAAGAGCTTTGTTTGCTTATTGTTCGTGCCTAGTTTCATCAAAATCGGTGTAAATTTACACGAGTTATAACCAAAAACTCTTATATTTTTTTAAGTTCGACACCCTGTATCTTTTAAACAAAACATCATTTTGAACTGAAACTTATTTTTTTAACTTATATATTTATGAGAGGAACCAACCCTTCAAGTTTGACCCAACATCTCTGATACAACACCCTGTATATAAGATACTATAATACCCTGTGAATGCTGCTGTTTTCAGGAGTACAATTTTAAAGCTCTTCGCCTGATTGCCTTGTGGTACTTAATAATTGAGAAACAACGAATTACCTACCATTGAACTGCAAGTTCACCTAAAAAAAATTCGTTAAAAATTGTTTCTTTAAAAAAAATAATAAATTCTCTACCCCGTAAAAGCTTTGTTTGAAGACACTAGCCACATCCTAAGGAAATCTTCAGGAGTGATTAATGGTTACAGTAATAAGGATAATCGTGATCCGACGTATTATACCTACTGCATAAGAATCTACTTTTTTTGATCAATCTATTTCCCACGATTTAGACGAAAAGCCGTAAAAATTCAATTCTCGATTTCGTGACGAGCGTATATAGTTGCATCCCACGATACAACAAACACCCCCTCGATTTCTATTTTTCATTGCTGAAATATCTCATGTTTACAATGAAAAATACATTGAAATGAATAGCTGTGCACGGTATTTGCGCGTTGGTATTGTCAAGTTTACCCACGTGATGGCGCCACTATAGTTATACTTATTTAGCCTATACACTCTCGAATTTGCTTCGAGACATAAAATTACAAAATGAACTGCTCATGAAACAATAGATTCACTTGTCACATCTGGTTTTCAACTAACAATTTCATAGTAGTAGATTTTTCTAACTGCAACATTCATAATAAATATCGTACAGTATTGTTTACAAACAATAACTCAGTCGTTCCTGTATACGTTTTCAGTGGCTGCTTTTTATTTCAACAGTAAGCAAATACAATAAATTTCCGTATGCATTACACTTATTGTTTGAGTCGTACTTTCCACCCTAATTGTAAATACGAGGGGGCGCCGTCCCGTATTTACAAAAACCAAGTGCAGAAGCGTTTTTCACCCCTAGCTGATTTGTTATGCTGTCTAAATCTGATATGTAATTTGAGGATTAGTATTGTGACATCATATTATAACAGATTAGGTCTTATCGGCGTATGGGTTGTATTAACTTTCATAGATTCTTAAATTATGTTATAATAAGATTGGGTACCTACTGAAATGGATCGCACCTAGGTAGGATGATAAGAGAAATATTCCCTCGCCTCATTAAATCAAGTAAACGATCCCGTCAGCTCATTAAATATTCATAAAACAGAATCGCTCCAGCTAGCCACAATTCAGTCCTTCGAGAAAGCGACCACTGCAAGGGTAAAGAAACCATTGCCAGATGTTAGGGCAGGCGTTGTATTGCGACACTCTCGGTCCGCGTGATGAAGGAGAATAATAGGTGACCTACATACAAGAACGAGTGGAAAGAAACAGATCGGGTGAAATCAGAATTTAAACAATAAGCCTTCGCAAAGACAAAAGTAACTCAGTAGTTATTACACCTACGACAATGAAAAGTTCACCAATCGATAGGGCGAATTAATAAACCCCAATAGCCGGAAAAGCACCCCGGTACCTAAACGGCCAGTAAAGGAAAACGCGAAGTGAAAGTTAAGTCGGTGTAATTATAATAACTAGACACAATGAGAAGTACCTAAACGCGTCGACCGATTTGAAGGAAAATTTAGATAGTTCAGGTTCCGGACAAATCAGTAAAGTAGCCGCGAGGTCAACTCGCCAAATCTCAAGACAAATGAGATATGATTACGGACTAAATCACGGCAGGAGAGAAGAGTCAATAAGGTTCATTATTGCGCGGTGTTTAGAAATCGGACCACCGCTACTATAAAAGCAGACGTCTTCCAGCAACTCACTCTCAGATCAATTTTGACTTCCTAACCCTTTATACGGTACCCAGAGATGGCATATTGTGGACTCCGGGATACCTAATCCTATCTTAACCTGAAAATTCGAATCCAGAGATGGCATAGCGGACTCCGGTCGAATTTCCCTCATCTACCTTGGAAAAACTCCAGTTGAAAACCCGCAAGGGGCAAAATATCGTTTCACGCCAATTTCAAATCACAATTCTACATTTCCTCAATAAAATTCGAATCCAGAGATGGCTTTAGTGGACTCCGGTCGAATTTCCCTTATCTACCTTGGAAAAACTCCAGTTGAAAACCCGAAACGAGCAAATATCGTTTCCCACCAATTTCTAATCACAATTCTAATAAAATTCGGATCCAGAGATGGCATAGCGGACTCCGGCCGAGTTTCCTTTACCTATCCCGGGAAATCCCAGTGAAACATACTTCATTCGCATCTCGAACTCAATATTCGCAGTTGGCAAATTCTCTTCGAACCAATTCACTAGTAGATGGCAAAGCGCATATTCCGAAGGAATTTCCTTCACAAATTAGGGAAAATCCATTGAGAAAATAGTTAGGGAAGATCTCTCTTCGAAACAAAATCCACGTCAATAAATAATTAAACAGATTCGCCAAATTCACGAGTGCAGATCCCATTTTAAATCAGACACAATAATTAACTAGGTATCAGGCGGTACCCCCGTAGGTACCTACGCAATCACGTTTATAAACAAAACGAACCCGGCAGAGAAGAAATATTTCGACAAATCAAATAAATACATATTCACGCATAGGAAATTGAGATAGAGCTAGGAGCGAAAATAGACCCGGATCAGAAATTAATAATTTGTAAACAAAACGGCCCATGATTCAATCATCCTATTCTTCGAAGAGTCCGAATTTTTAAACAGCGCAGATGGTTAGGCAGGAAGCAGTCCCTTTAAAAACGATTTAGAAAGTGAAAGGAGTTTCTCGCCATTATATGACACCATAAATAAAGATCACATAGCAGAGCACCCCCGGTTAGTACAGGTCTGGATAGAACGAGGCAGCGTTGTCAGATGTAGCATCCGCTACTTCGCAAACATTATCAGGAAATACTAATTCCATTACAACACCCAATTAGGAGTTAGTATACGTACTCTATTTCCAAACGTTGGGGGAGGGATCCACCTCGATGTCCAGGTGAAGACCTCCGTTGTACCAATACGAGAGTATACCTCTTTAAAGTGGAAATCATACAACAGGGCAAAAGTACCCTCAGAGTAGGACAGCATAACAGAAACCAAGGCAAGGTTGCCAGGTGTAATAAACGCCCTCACATATCAGGAAATCCAATAACCAAAATAAAGTTAGGATCATGAATCGCAATTCACAAATAAAAATCCAAAGCAAATCAAAATTAATCTCGAGTATGGGAAAGCCAAACAAGAAGATCCAGAAACCAAAGCATCATTATAAGGTCGTTTTTCCGAATCTCTTCTAACCAGATTCTATACATACCTGAATCTTATGTGACAAACGTTATTATTATGTTCTCATCATACTATCTACGCTCTTTGGGTTGATAGGCCGACGTACTCGTGTTAATGGCGGACCGGTGGCTGGTACCGTTACAATCAAATAAGTAAATTGTCCGTAAACATGCCTAAACACGAATGAGGGATAAAAGTCCAGCATTTCCAATCATTAACTAGATTAATGGTTAAAGAGTCGTGGTCTGTAGTATGGTCAGCTGATAATCACGTTGAGGAACAAAGATTTTCGAACGGAGCCAACATGCTCCGGGAAATAAATCAAGGTGTGTAGAAAAATCTACAATAATACAGTTGATTAAGGTTTCAATCAGAAAAGCAAATAAGGTAAATCATCAGGTATAACAGTGACAAATGCCTAAGGGCAAGGTAACATATGTGACCTAAAGGTCGCCTGACGAGGCAGCATCGACGGGTGCAATAAAAGGTAGAACAAGACAAATAAACACAAGGTATACAAAGTGATAACTAAATACAGTATCACCCAGGTTATGAATTAAATAAACGGAGGTGAAATAATTCACACTCCTAGGTAAATCAACTGTATAAATAAAATCATTAAATAAAAGAGAGTCGGAAGGAACGATTTTATTAAAGATGCAAGTCAGCATTCAGGAGAAGTGGCAACCCCGTACTCGACTGAGCCTCGCATTTCAAACTGTCCGAATTCCCGTAACAGAACACGAACTGCTGTAGCTCGGTAGCCGAACTACCGCCAACCGTCTTGGCGCGATATTTAACCCGAGTCAAATCCACAGGCGACTCAGCTAGACATACAGGATGATTCTCCCGGTTGAAAATACATGCTAATTTCGTACGAGAAATCGAATAGGTAATGAGTCAGACATTTCCGCAATATCCCGGATCGTCTGAAACCCAAAGTGGTTGTCTTCTTTAATTAATTCAAGCCGTTGCTTGAAGTGAGATCAAAGAAACTAGAAAAAGGAAATTAGGCAAGGAAAATCGTTGAATAGTTAAACCACACAGACATTTCCGCATATACCGGATAGTCTGTAACCGAAACAAAAGCGAAAACGAAATAATAAGACATTCCCGCATATACCGGGTAGTCTGTAAACGGAACAAAAACCAAAAAGAAAGCACAGGTGTGCAAAAGAGTGGAATCCGAAATGGATTATAGTTTGAAAGATGGATGAAAGGGATCCCTCTTCGCTTTCCATTTTCTTTTGTACTCTCTATGCAAAAACACAGCCCATCTCGCCATTCACCATTTTACACCCTTGCAAACGAATTCTTTCGCTCATCACTCGCTTTTAAACTCTCTGATAGGAAGCCAACAGTTAACAACAAGTACCAGTAAAATTCCCCACTTTTCCGACAAAAGAAAAATCCCAGTAGGTTCTTTGCGCATCCGTTTCGGCCATACTAATCCTGGCATACCTCAATCAAAGAGCAGGGGCGACTACGGTAATTGCGGTAAACACAACGTAGGAAAACACAACGGTCCTATTAGGAGAAATTAGGGAAACTAGACGATCACACGGTGGCTTTTCGCGAAAGACGAGGGGGCCCGGGGTATCGACGTTACACTACCTACAATAATTTTATTAAAATTACAAAAAAGAGACGATTTATCGAATTTTTTATGCAAAATTACCTTACCTAAAGTCGCAGCAGCCATCCTCATATTGACGGGGAGATCGCTGCAAGGTGGACTCTCATCAGCTCCTAATTTTCTTTTCCTAGGCCTTCCCTTGTGATGTTGCGGCGGCGTCGTGGGGTAGTATCCCGGAGATTCCCCTCCTCTGAATACCAAGTCCAGGGCGTCGCTCGAATCACAGTAGTCTAGGAGTTCATAATGTGGCCTGAAAACATTTTGAAGTTCAATTAAAGTATTTACGGAACTCTCTTGTCGAAGATTCGAATCTTGATGAGCAAATAATATAGTACCTGCAATAAATAAGGTGATCTCTCATCCCAAAGTGGTCTCCTTTTGACAAGGGAATGCCACAAGAGGTACAGGAAAAACAGTGAAGGTGGTATACCAAATCCCTGGCTCTCATTACCAGCTCATTTGCTGATATTCCCGTATGACAACGTCCACATCTGGTAACAGCGAATAATCTGCAAATTTCATAAAAATTTCAAATATTAACACGTCATTTACACATACATTTACAAAGAACTAAGGAGCAAGCTTGACATCAAACGACAAAAATTATTACTTGTAATCATGTAACTTTTTTAATGTTGAGTCTCACTACAAGAGATCAACTGGATTTAACACCTTTTTTTAATACGTTCCAAGGACGGTGTGGGTGTAGGTGAGGGTTAACGGTATTTGAAATTTTCCAACTTCAAAGCAGTGTAGAACTAGCATGGCTCTAAATATCTAAAAACGGTTTTTATATCTTAAATTTTCACATTGTATCCTAATATGTGTCTTAAATTTGAATTCAGGGTGATGAAAAATTGGATAATTTTCATCACCCTGTATTAAAATTTACTGCACCTAGTGGGATGAAACATGAAAAGTTTCATGATTTTTATTTTTATTTTCAGATTGATGTGCAAGAAGGTTTTTCTAGACGCAGAGAGTTTAGGTAAGAAGGTTTTTAATTTATTTTATAAGAAAGATCTGAAGAGTGACCGAATAACGTTACAATCCAGCTTATGAAGGAATTTTTTCTATTGTTATTATAATTTCCATACATGTCTTGCGTTTCAAGTAGTATCCATTCGACGGGAAAAGATGTAGGAGAGCGTGAGAGAAAAATATTTCTCTATCGGGCCCAAATGAGGGTCAAGAGAAAAAAAGGATTTTGTTGGTATTAAATTTTGAAAAGATAATTTTTCTCTGACACTTAAATAGAGAGATAGAAAATAGAGAGACCAAATTGGGAGCCAGATTATTCTACAGCAATGTGAAACTCTCTCCCCCCTTTAAAAATTAGGAAAAGGGGAAATTTTGATCGTAGTTCACGCGTCCTCCTCGACCAATTCTGAGAGACCTATTGCCAAATAAGGACTTCCACGTCAACCTCTCATGGGTTCCACGTAGACGTTTTTATTATTATTGCGATGCATAGATGATGTTTTCTAAGATGACTAAAGGGTCCGTGAATTTACACGCGATAGTTTTTAGAAAAAGGTTGCTATAGGAATTTCAGCTTGAAAAAAAACACTTTTAAAGAGGTAAAAAATTTCAGATTCCAAAATTGGGATAATTTCCATATAAATTGAATCAAACGCACAAAAATAGCATCAAGTTTTTTTTTTTATGCGGTAAGTACGGACTTGACATGCACATGTCTACTTGGATCATTAAAAACTACTTGCTGTCAGAATATGACATCGTCGTTTTCCTCATATAAGATTCGTATCAAATAATTGCTCCGAAGGACAATCAGAAAATTTCATTCTATAGGTACAGTAATCTCAATCTAACTCATACACTGTACATAACTAAATCGTTATGACATATACCTACAGATAGGATATTTTATTAGTGACAAACGCTATCAACGAATCAATCAACTACAACGTTTCTCTCGCCACAAATACCTACCTTCCCTCCTATACCTGATTCCTATCACTCAATAATAAACACACCGAATTAACGTCTTAAGGTGCGTTTACCTTGACTTGGTTATATACCAATAAGTAATGATTTTCCCAGCTGTTTTTCCCCACAGAATTCGAATGAACCAGACTTTTTCATTTTTGCTTTGCTCCAAATATGTATTACAATTTAATAAATTACTATTTTTGTTAGTAGATATATGCAATGGTTTTGCTTATGTTTCAAGGTTACCCAATAGTGAAGTTGAAATGCACCTTCATGCAACTACAGAAAGAGTGACTTGTCTGACCCTCGTTAATTGACATTTTAGCTTCAGTGAACCTGTCAGATGTAGGCTGTAGATATTTAATATGCGCCTTGGTATTGTTATCATTTTGTATCTTGCGCCACCTGTTTATTATAAATTTATATGTATAGAGGGGTTGTAAACGGTTTGTTGCATTAGAGGCTCTCTAATAATATTGAAAAATGATCATTAAGGTCAGTTACAGCAGTCATATAAATTATATTAAGCTTTATGCGAAAAAAATAGTTACAACAAGATCATGTTTTGTTGTTTTGGAAAAAAATCATAATCGACTCTTGTATTATAATTTAGAGACGCCACGGGTATAGGTGGCTTTGAATCAAATGCAGAGAACTATTATAGTTCTCCATAATAATATGGAGTTACACTGCTTACGTAGGTACATTTATTATTTAAGAGGTTTATCGAATTATCAGTGTATTAATTAGTGAAATACAAGAATTGAGGTGTTATGGCTCATTTCTTCAACCTGATGGCCTTTAGATTATACCTATACATATTCAGTAATATTGAACCACTTAGATTATGTAATATTAGATAATTTTTTTGTTGGAATTTATGTTCTAATCCAATTGCCGCTGCATACGTTCCTTTTGCGGAACGAATTAGAAAACTTACGCACTTAATTCGATAATTAATTTACAATCCCCAAGTTTGAGATTATCATAATTTGAAATGTTTCCTACACGAGATAGAATTTGCTACACTGTAGCTTAGTAAATTTACTGTGACACTGCTATAATTAAAAATGTCTTGCCTAACTTGACATTGATTTGAATGTGATTTAGATCTACTAATCAAGAAAAACTGTCCAGTTAAAAAAAGTATTATAAAAATTATTGCTGAAATTGCAAGAACGACATTGAGTCTAATATTAGATCTGTAGTGAATACTATACTAAGTAGGTAGATATTAAAAGAATTATTACTTAATAAATTTTTTATTGAATCACAACACATTTCGTCAGTTTATGACATCACAATCATCTAAGTACGGGTGCTCCGGCGTTTCCGAGTCGGACCATTTTACATGATGATGAGTGACCTATATCAAATTTAAATCCTGCGTACAGTTTAATTGGACCAAGAAATATCTTGGTATACCGTTGAAGCCAGTGGAAACTTGGTTGATTATTTCCCGAGTTATTTGCATGCTCTTGTGTGACTGTGTTGCCAGATATAACAGAAATTCATTAAATAAAAAAAAAAATTAATACTTGATGTATTATTTTTGTAAATTATAGGAAAAATATCAAGTCCTTAATGCATTTACAATTATTTTAAGTTACACCAAACAGCAGAGACATATGAACATGAAACATCAATATAAAAGAACACGTCGCTGCTATAGATACCTGTCTTCTTAATAAGTATATAAAACAAAGTCGGTTTATTTCGAACACTTACATCTAACTCGAGAACGGCTGGACCGTTTTCATGGTTTTTGATTTTCATGGTATTGTTGCGGTAAAGAGTTTGAAACCTCTATTATTCATGTCACAGGCATCTGCAACAGCAACTCAGCCAAGATACAACAGCTCGTCATAATCATGTTCATGGAGCTTCGTGAAGTGAGTCGGAAAAACTCGGGAAAACCACATTGCTATAGCGCATTCGATTGGCCACGTTTGACCACCCAATAATTTCGTTTGACCACGTCCAGAAAAAAAGATATGATTTTTTTAAATTTCCGATGCGACCAACTTCACAATTTTATATTTCTCTCTGGAAGCTAAACGGTTTAATTTCTTGGAGTCGTAACTAGCTCACCCTGTTTGACCATCGTTTGACCAGGTTTTACTCACCAATAATTTCATTTGACCACGTCCAGAAGAAAAATGTTTTTTTTTTTTTTTAATTTCCGATCCGGCCAACCAAAGGTCCATTCTCTGGAAGGCACTCTCAAAAAGACTCTCTCAAAAAGGCACTCTGGTAACTGAAAAATTTAGTGGCTTCATATACAGGGTGTTAGTTAAGTACGGGGCCAAACTCCAAGGGGTGCTTCCTTGAATGATTTTAGGAAGAAAAGTTCAAATAAACATGGGTCCGAAAATGCATATTTTTCAAGATACAGGGTGTCAAACTTAAAAAAAAAAAAACTTCAAATGTTCGTGAATATCTCTAAACTATTTCAATCAATTTTGTTGAAATTTGGCAGTTCTGTTTGTAATAACAAGAGGGTAATTTAGCCCCAATTAGATTAAAATTATTAATTCCAGTGGCGTCCCGGAAGAGAGTCTAACTAATATTTTTGATTAAAAAATTGGGCTCCACTGACTTTTTGTTTAATTTTGTATTTTTTTCGAATTAAGTAACTAGAAATACAACTATTTTAGCTCTTGAGTTTTTTTCATATCTTGCTTTGTTTTCGAGCAAAAAAAATAAAAGTTTGACACCCTATGTATCGTAAAAACTATGCATTTTCGGACCCATGTTTATTTGAACTTTTCTTCTTAAAATCACTCAAGGAAGCACCCCTTGGAGTTTGGCCCCGTACTTAACTAACACCCTGTATAATTTAAGGACCAACTTCACGGCAGTGATTCGAACCCCTAAAACGAACCGTTTAACTTCCAAAAATAATTGAAGAATTGTGAAGTTAGCCGGATCAAAAATAAATTTAAAAAATAATATCTTTTTTCTGGACGTGGTCAAACGAAATTATCAGGTGGTCAAACGTGGTCATACGATGGTCAAATAAATTAGCGTTTAAACATCATCATTTACTCAAATTTGAAATTTTGTGAAGTTGGCCGGAAATTTTTCTTTTTGCAATAATTACATAAAAACAAAAGGTGGTCAAAACGTGGTCAAACGAAGGTCAATCGAATGCGCTATAGCAATCTGGTTTCCCAGAGCTTTTCCGGCTCACTTCGCATGAATCTTGTTCATGGTTATGACAATATAACCTCAATTCTTCGTGAAAAAGGACATGAATGCTTTGGAAAAGTATATTCCAGAGATGAAGCAGTATTAAGCAGATTTCCGGACATCATTGCTTTTGACTAGAAATCAAAAAGTGCATTTATAATTATTGACTCTACAGTTAGATATGGAACTAATGACATATTTAAAGACTCAAAAATTAAAACAGGTAAAAATATATTTATGCAGAGCATTTTCAAAATAGATTTGGGGAAAGAAATTGGGAAATAATTGTTCTTTGGTTTGCATCTCGTGGTACAGTCGGCCAAAGTGTACTAGAGTTGTTTTTTTTTGTAGGTAAATTTAAGATTGATAGACCTCATTAGTGAAATTAAATCATATACCTACCTATGTGAAAATTTTTCAGTTGATATCCTAAATTTTATTCACTCATATTTATTGTTAATTATTTAAATTTTTGTATTATTGTCTTTATATTATGATTGATCATTTTGCTGTGTATGATGAAAGCAACCTGTCACAGACTGGTTGTACTATACTTTAAATAAAGTATTTCTCTCATCTCTTGATTGTTAACTTTTGATTGTTTTGTGTTATTGTTCTTTATGGTAATTTATTCATAGCAACCATGAATGACAGGATGGTAATTAGTTCCTGTCAGGTTGGAGGAGGGAGGGGTATACTGTTGCCAAATTATTCATTTACAAGAATCCCTCTCATGTAGGTATTAGTTCATTATCCTTGATTCGTGCTATGACGGTTTTAAAAAACCCAGTGTGGGTACAAAAATCCAGGTTACTAGAAATGGCTCCCGTTATTATTATTAAATAAACGTTAGAGGAATTGAATTGGTTAGAATAATTATTCCAAAAAGTATTCTTCTTATTTTGTAAATTCTAAAATAGTCTGTGTAGTCTGTAACTTGATTGAACCGGTAATAAAGAGTTTTATTTTTATTTGAATAATTATCAATAAAACAATCCCATATATCCTACGATTAAAATGGAAATAAAAAAACTCGTGCATGTATATCCTTCCACAGACAAGTATTTAAATAGGATGAAAAACATAAAACCGAGAAAAAAATAATCCTAGGAAGAATGTGCTATAAACAGACCAGCAATAATTCAATACTATCAATTAATTCGATCCAACATAACTTGAATCACATTCTGCTTTTTGTAGGAAGTGTAGATGTAGGTATACTCCTGTGGTAAGAATTTTAATGAACCAATAAAAGAATCTGGTCACAGTCATTATATTGCGTAACAAAGGAAAAATGTTAGATCTAAATAAGAGTCTGAAAAAAGGTACTGTCGTCTGAATGGAAAGAAGTTCAGTCTGTTTACTTTCGGTCGAGATGAATGGTCACCTCTAATCTCCAAGAATTCAAGAAAACAAAGGCTGCCACTTCTGCTAATTGGGCTAAAAGATGTCCGCGAATAATTCGGGAAGGTATATGGATCGAGTTTGACCGACTGATAAATATATCTGCATTTGGACGCATCTATTAGGAGAATTAATTGGATTCGATTTAAAATAAAGACACGGTACGACCTGTCGAGGTGGCTCTCGTATTGGTTTTTAATTGGGAAAGAATGCCGAAACTGTTTGGATATAGTTTTTAGATTAAATTATTAGTCTGTCGGTAGTTCTTGTAAAATTTAGAAAATGCAAAATAGTCCACTAAAAATAAGATTGCATGGGAACGTTTCAGAAAAATGTACACAATATTTTTAATGTTTGAAAAAAAACAATATTGTTTTTTTTAAGTCCAGTGAATTTGCTTCTAATTTATAGTCTTATAGATATTAATTAACTTTTCTCTTACAGCTTTTATATTTACCCAGTGGACTGCTCCCTGTATACAGGGATTACATGTTTCCAAAAATATATCTCCCGATACGTCGGTTAAATGGGCAAAGTTGGGCACAATTTCATGTGTATGTTTATTAAGAATCTGAAAATAATTTTTGGAAAAATCAGCCATCACGGAACCATGACGAAAGAAATGGAACATTGAGATTTCTTATTTTATCCATAACTTTTTTACTATTGAAAATCAGTAAATTCCAGCTTTGCTCGTTCAACCGACTATGTATATCTGGCAAAATTAGAAAGTTGTCCGTATTGGGAGACAGATTTTGGGACCCTGTATAAAGTACTTCTTATATGATCTTTATTAGAGAAATAATAAGGAAATCGACGGAATAAAATAACGACTGGGACAAAAATTAAGTCACTTAAATTTTATACAGTGGGCCATCGAAAAGGTAACAAGCCTAATAGTTTGGAAAGTGAAGATGTATGCGAAAAACGCCGAAACAGGTCGATTTTGTTATCGAGGGGGACATATTTTCGTGACAAATTTAACTACCCAAGTTAACCTCCTTGGCAGAGATAGCTAACCCCTTTGCTTATATCATCATAGGGAACAGCTATCGAGTGATACATCATTTGAAAGCTACTTGCACGGAAAAAACATTACGGTATTCTGAAAGAAATACCCTTTGAACCAATGATATCTTATACTAAGTATTCCTCGGACATAAGTATCCTTCAAACGAATAGAGGTCTATCATTGGTATGGACTGGGTCAATATCATTGATTCAAGCATAAGCAGTCATTGGATTTAATAGAACTCCTCAATTATAAAACTTCATTGGTTGCATTTTAGTCCTTTAATCTGTTTTACGATAAGTTTTATTGGTTGAAGTTTAATATTTTGTCGTTAAAACAGCACTTCTTTTAGATGCCAGTTCATCATTTTGTTGAAGTAATTATAGTTATTATTATTGTTACTACTACTATAGTTCTGATTCAATCACATATACCCGTTGAAGTATTCATGTATTATTATTTGATTTTATTCTATTTTTAATTGTTTCAATAGTACAACTAAATTTGTTTTTATTTATAGCGTAATTGATTTAATAATAGCTTTGTATTGATACGAATTCATCATTTTATCGATTTGAAAATAGGTAGGTACCTACTTCTCTTCAGGCTTAAAATGAATTATTCGTAGAAAAAATATTTTTTTTTTATAAAAGACTTGGGACACGTCAACTTAAACAACCTATTTATTTTGCATTTTTTAGTCTCAGTTTGAATTTTTATCCTTATCACTTTTCGTAAGCCAGACAAAATATTGAAATTTACGCGTCAGAGCTTCCTTTAAATAATTTTAAATAAATTTAAAATATTATAAATAAATAAATTTTAAAAATATTATAAATCAATTTTAAAAACATTTAAAGAAAGCTCTGACACGTCAATTTCAATATTTTGTCTGGCTTGCGGAAAGTGATAAGGATAAAAATTCAAACTGACACTAAAACATGCCAAATTAAAGTTAAAGTTGACGTGCGACGTGTCCCAGGTCTTTTATAAAAAAATATTTTTTTTACAAATTATGCATTTTAATCCACAAGAGAAGTAGACATAAATATTATAAATAATATTATATCACTTATCATACTTACCTCACGTAGATCCTGGTTTCAAGAGAAAATGTAAATTTTCGTGGATCATAAAATTGTTTCAAGGGGAAAATGAATTATCTATCAAAGAAGTACAATAAATGAGTAAAAAATAAACTTTATTTTTTCATGATTTAAAAAATAATTACACAACAGGTACATTTAACAAAAATTAACAAAGATACAAAATACTGTATAATAGTACTTTTATGAAAAAAAAACTTAACAATTATTACTAAAAATAGAAAATAAAATTAATTCTGTCAATATCCCTGGTGGATATTTTTGGCCAGCTCGTAACAGTGACCGTACTAGTGGTGCTGGTACTCGGTGACGCCAGCATCTGCTGATCAATGAAATGATTAGCGAAATTTGAATTTGACGCTAACTCTTGTTTAAATTTTTTTAGATTACCTATAAATCTAAGGCGTGCTCCGACTTTCGGAATTAATTCCTTAATATTTTATACAGAAGATCCCAGAATAAAGGGGAAAAACTTCTAGGTAGCCAAACTTCAAAAAGAAAAATCACTTAATTTTAATGAAAAAAGTCTTAACCTTAATGAACCTACCCTCTAAATTGAGTAATGAGGAATTTATACGGAGTTAATGTTCTAAAACAAATGAAATATTTTTTCATAAAATCCGAAAAAAAATTTGGAATATTTCTTCGTGAAATTGTGTGCGCCGTTTTCTATTATTTATTATAATTTTTATTATTATTACGTATTATTATTATTGTTTGTATTATTCTAAAACGAAGCATTTGCGGACCCATTTGTTTCATGAGTACCTGTCAGAGAATAGGTCATCAAGTGTAGATTAAAAAACTCAGTGGCCCCTTACCCTATAGTGAATAATACCTAAATCTTTTCAAAGGTGGAAAAATATAAATCCCATTTAAAGAAATCAAAACGTGACGTGATGCATACAGCTTGAAAAGTGATGTTTTCATAAAATAGTAGATATTCAAAAAGATCATCAACATGTTGTATAGGTGTCCTACCAAGATGAGGCAGTCTTATTTTGTGAACCATTGGAAAACATTTTTAGCATATTTTTTAATATGCATAGATACCTAGCATAATTTATATTGGAGTGACCAATATACAGAAGAGGGGGCTTCTCGAACTCCGTCAACTATACGCACATATTATATTACCCACTTATAGAGATATTTACAGGCTTTTTACTACACACCTAGATGATAGACGACGCCATGTTTTACTCAAATAAATCTATACCTAAGATCTATCAAAATTTTAATTAAGTACCCACCCTAACTAGAATATATCAGATGTACGAGTACATACATGCTTTCAAGATGGATGTGAAGAAAGGTATAGGCTATATACTTGTAGATATACTTACCGTTAAATTCTGGTATTAACTCTTCCAGGCACCACTCCTTCAGGAGATCTTTCCATGTTTTAAATTTATCTATATAATTATGATGTAAAAAATACTCACTACAAGAATTTTGTACCGCATAATTGAAAACTTATGTCACTTTCTTCAATGTCATGGCGCGTCATTGCGTCCTACGGCTTGTAATACAATGAAGGAAATGATGGTAAAATAAAACGGAATATAGTTTGATTTTCTCAGTTACAGCCATTTTCGTTTCAATGATAAGCGCAATTCATTCCATAGTATCCGCTTTTGAATGAACCCTGTTATCATTTTCTTACAATCACAAAACATGTTGTGAGGAAAATTTGAACCCGTTAAATCAATCCTAAGATTCATTGAGCGCAGCAAAATAATAATATTGTTTTAGTATTTTTCTCTCTTTGATTCAATGATAATAAGGATTGAATCAAATGTGGAAACTTTTAAATGTAATGTAAGTTCATGATTCACTCAAATGTAAATTCTTCATTCAGCTTAAAGAGAAATATTTCTTCAACCATGTGCAGATATATTTCGATTTCGTTAACTCCTGTATATTCAACTTGAAACTAGATCTTTCATTGTTTTAATTTTTTATAATTGAAGTGATGCTTATTGTGGTCGATTAAAGTGATAAGGTCCAAAAATAGGACTATAATTGGAAATACGGTAGTAGTTTTTTCAGTGTGGATTCTCTTTACAATGATATCCAACATTTTGGGTTTCGCTTACATACAGGATGGCCCAACGAAAACGTAACTCGCCCTAATAACTTGGAAACTGAAGATGTACGCGAAAAACGCCGAAACAGGTCGATTTTGTTATCGAGGGGGACATATTTTCGTGACAAGTTACGTTATCGATGGGCCACTCTGTATGTAAGCAAAAACACAAAATTTTGAATATCGTTGTAAAGAGAATTCAAGTAGCTTTCAAATGATGTATCACTCGATAGCTGTTCCCTATGATGATAAGCAAAAGGGTAGCTACCCCTGCAAAGGGGGTGAACTTGGGTAGTTAAATTCGTCACGACAATATGTCCCCCTTGGTAACAAAATCGACCTGTTTCGGCGTTTTTTGCATACATCTTCACTTCCCAAATTATTAGGCTTGTTAACTTTTCGATTGCCCACCCTGTATTTAAAGAACCAAGTTCAAAGGGTGTGAAAATACCATCGGTCAAAGTTACAGTCGCTCAGAAAACGATAATATTTTTATGAAATTTTTCTCATCAGGATTTTATGAAAAAATAAAAAAATTAACCAGTTAGACCGATATAGATTTCGGGTAAACCAAACCCATCAAGGTTTATCACCCTTGAAACTACAATCTGTTTCTATGTTACCACAGTTGCTCCCACTTCTGAAGATAGGAAGAAGCATAGTAATTTGTTCAAGAGGCAAGCGAAAAGGTTAGAAATATAGAGATGAAAGTATTAAATAAGTTTTAAACTCAACTTTAAGAATGAAAATTATGGAGAAATCACTTACAAAGACATTCTTCAGGTCATCCAAATCTCACACATTTATGACAACATAGTAGCTTTATAAGAACCTTGTCCGAGTTGAATAATTAAGTTCAAACAGGGCGTTGGTACCTATACCTAATATGAAATTCAACCCTCAAGTTTTGATATGTTTTGAATGCACTAATTTATTATTAACTCACCAGGAAGTATGTTTACAAACAAGACATACCAACTTGATGTTTCAGCTATCTAAATCTATGTGTGTTTATTTTACACCGTTCGTAATATTTTGCCAATAACGCCCAATGTTATCATTACCTACACATCAGCGAACATGTTAACTTCAGAAGTCCTGTCTGAAACACACTCTTTTTCACACGTTAAAGTTTCACATACTATCGCGTTCAATGTAAATTCGTTTTTGATGTGAAAAATTGGTAAATATCGAATTGTCTTTCATGAATAATGGAAATACACGAATTTTAAACTCTTATAAGTCATGTTATTATCCAAATTGCTTTATCCAATAACTTTTACCTTATACCGGGTGGCTGACCATACCTCTATACCTACATAGGATACCTATGTAGTCATTTTAGAAGTTCAATTTCCAACCATATTTTCCAACGAATTTTAACTCACTTTTCTTAAAAAAAGTTTTTGCCTGAGGTTGTACGATGCTTAGTTTCTGATGAGATATTCCCGGTGACATTGCATTAGTGACTCACCCGGTACAAAAGCGCGACTTCTGTATTTCAAACGGGTCTGAAGATATACAAAAAAAAATTGGAAAGACAATCTTTTTTTGACACCCGCCTGTATCTTAAAAAAACGGTAGGTACATTTCCCGACACGTATGTTAATGAGAATTTTTTTGTTTATTTTTGCGCTATGAATCTGTCTTTAAACTTTTTTTATAATATGGGAGATGGAAAAGCCAAAAAGATTTAAGGACATCAACAGAAGAAATAGTAACTATTTCATGAAAAAGTGAATTTATATGCCTGCATGTCAACATATTCTCTGTCAACACCCAATTATTGTCATATTAAATGTTCTATAACAATGTTTACTATTATAATAGCCGTTTGGTATTTTTAAGACCTTTGTGCATATACCTCCATATCCATATATGCCCTATATGATTGACTAACCGTCAATTTTGAATTAGTTTATCGATATGGTGTATGCGTATAGCTTTTTAAAAAACTGAACTCAACTTAAACTCAATTAAACTAATTTTGTTCAAACAAACTTTTCTGGTTATAAATATAATTAATTTACATATTATCGAGACATAAAAAAAGCACAAACACTTTTTACTATTACATACTTAGTTACGATATGTTTATCTATTATAATATATATTATGACGTTGATAAAGTTCATGGTATACGAGTCCAATGATATTTGCCTACTTAATTAGGGTGCATGAAAAATGAAAATATAATAATAATAATAATAATAATAAAATAATACATGTCTTAGCATTGACTTTTTTGAGCATAATAATTTTTCTCATTAGGTAATTCTTCTTACTGAGGTTCTTATCGGCGGACTCCTTACCTATAACCAGATGGAAAAGTGACCATGTGTATCACTCTACATATAAGGCGTGAAGATTGCCTGCATGCATGAACACGCCATGTTATAAAAAGACCCATTTTACTTCGTATTTTATGGAAGATGTTATCGCAATAGCGCCTTACAATGTATACGAGTAATCAAAATTAAAACCTGAACCTGATATAAATAATTTATTTGTGATTTTTTGTCGTCCTATATATGTTTTTAGTTTATACATTTTAACTTGTTCTCAGATCATATGAATTTATTGAAGTATGTTTTGAAAAAAAAAGGGAATAAATTATTTTTTCACTATAGGTAAGTGGTGATAATTTGACCCTTTAAAAACCGAAATTAATTACAAATTTCCCCGTATTACGTCTTTCAAGATTGCAGTGGGCAATTAAAACGGGCGGTTCATGCAGCTAACGGACAAATTTCTGTGACAGTTTTTAAAATTAAAATATCTGCCTCAAATTGCCTTGATTAACATTTTTATTATAATAATTAGGTACTTTTCTTCATGATGCCAAGAATAACTGAATTGCTAATTTTCCACCTTTTGAAACGGTCACAGGAATCTGCCGTAACCGGCCTTTTTTACTACCTATATCAATTTTACACCAACGAAAGCCTTGTGCTTTTTGAAGAAAAAAGAAACAATTTTTTCGCCTAAGTTTTCTATTTTTTCTCCTAATATCGGCCAAAACATGCGTTTCATGGAAAATTTTGTAGGGTGGTGGATATAAAAGAAAAGAAAATTTTATTTATTTTAGGTCTACCTAAATTTTATATTACTTTACTTTAAGTCGGTTTTTGTAGGATTTCATGAGACTAAGTTTTTTTTTTTGAGAAAAATTAGTTTGATAATAAATAGTGCATTGCCTAATATCTCAGAAAATCTTGTTCATCGAGCAATAACATCTGGCTTTAAGGCTTGTGACTTGAAAGAGGGCTTCAAATCCTTCTAGGAATTTTAATTCCATGACTTGAAGCCCTTTTCAAAACGAAGGCTTGTGGCTTTGGGTTCCTTTGAATTCCTTTATAAAAGAGCTTTGAAATTGCCAATGCAAAAAAGAGCTTCAATTCCTTTTCAGGACTTTCAAAGTTCTCGAGGGCTTATAAATCCCTCAAAAGAAATTGAAGCCCTTTTGCATTCACAATTCCAAAACTCATTAATAAAGGAAGACAGAAGAAGCTCTTTGAAATAAAAAGTTTGTGAATATTCTTACGAGTTGTAGCTCGCAATTCGAATCCTGCTGCTGGGAAGACGGAAGACTGTGGGAGGTCTAAAATAGGGATGTGCGATCTAAATTAATTCTCAAAATAATCGATCTTTTGAGCGGCGATTCTCTTTTTTTTAATAGATCTCTTGCCCTGGGATGTTTTGTCGAATTCATTCTCAACGACAAGAATTTGGGAAAAAGTATATTAAAAGGCTTTCAGACTATACTTTCAAGGGCTTTAAACTCTTTTTGAGACTCAAAAAAAAGGCATATTCAACTCAAGGGTTTGAAGCTCTTTTGTAGAATTCCCAACTCGCAGAGAGCTTCAAATTCTTTACAAAAGGGTTTGTGGCTTTCGCTGCAATTCCTTTTGAATTGAGAATGAAATGAATTGGGAATTGAAAAGCTCTTGTGTTTAAACAGAAATTGTGGCTTTGGGCTTTCAACTCCTTTGTAACATGGCTTGGGACTTGTGGCTTCAAGCTCTTTTGTCGAGAGCTTTGCCCAGCTCTGAAAATATGAAATCTCGTTCTTCTGCTTCGCGAAGTATTTTAACCTAAATCCACAACTATATAAACGTACAATTGTCTATGTACCAACAAATTATTGTAAATTACCTTAGCATGGAGAAGAGGGAAGAACCGTAAGTATTTTTCCAAAAAAAAAAAATAAAAAAGGTAAAAATTTTGAAAAACATAAATTTCAGTAACAGCTTAAGGTACAATGATCAACAGAAAAAATCCTCTTCTTTGAAATCAGTTCTAGCAAATTTTCAGTGAAGTGCATCATTGTTTGAGCGATATTAAGCGCAAAATGGACAAAAATCGAAGAATTCCAGAATTCGTTTTTTGCGCATTACGCAAAACGCCCAAAGTTTTTATCGGCATTGGCCCTCAACAGATCCAAAAATTAGAACTACGAATAAATTAACTGATGGGCTATAAATCTTTCAAGTGTATATTATCAAAATTATCAGATTTTTTATCCGGTCTGTATAAAAATTGAATTGGTACCCACACAATTAATGAGGATAAGAACATGTCGCCGTTTTCCAGGTATACCTATACCTGGAAATGGTTTTCTAAATGGAAAATTAGGAGTTTCACTTATTGATAAAAATAAATGAATATCATATGGCTGTGGTAAAGCCCAAGTGTCAGAAGTTTTTAGATAGCCTCAAGGGCTTCTGACGTAACTTAACGACTGCTGTGAAGCAGCCGGGACCCCCTTTTTAACGTACCTCCCGGAGCACGATCGGTCACGGAACTTTTTTATTTACCACTATAATTGGTCACCCATCTAAGTACTGACCAAGCAAAGTCATGCTGCACTTTAGAGATCGTTTGACCGAAACTCTAGCAGCTTGGCTATTGTGACTATTATTGATGACTCATGCCTACTCAATTTAAACTGAAACTGTAAATCGATTCTTATTAAATTTTCTTACTTTCTATTTTTAAGTTTTCTATTAAATAAAAAAAATAGAAAATGTTGCCTACGAGCCAAAGAACACCAGGTTTATGCAATTTTATATCTCGGAATGTTATATCTATTTATATAATTAATTCTTAATTTCATTTTCACTGAATACCTATAGGTACTTTTGCTATGGATAAAGTTTTACTAACTTGATAAAAAACTATACGTAATATCTATAAGGATTAGGAATACAAGAAGGGTTAATTCCCTCTATCGATTCTACACACATGAAGAAGTCCGGCCATCTCCAAAATGCGATTTTTGCAAATCCCGGTCAACTCGATATTTATTTTTTAGTCAGTCTGGATACCTTGATTTTGCATTCTTTTGTTTTGCCGAGTTCTGGTTTATCAAGGTCCGGTCAGCTGGAAAAATTTTCTTTTTGGAAAATCAGCTTGAAAATTCGATTTTAGCGAAATCCGGTCAGCTCGAATTTTTTTTTCAAGTCTGGTTTGACAGACTTAAAAATAGTTGAATATTCGGACTGATCGAACTTTGTCTAGCTGGACATTGCCAAATTAAAAAAAAATTACAAAAAATTCGAGCTGACCGGATTCCTGAGAAAATCGAATTTTAGAGCTGACCGGATCTTGTCAAAAGGGATCATGCCAAAACAAGTGAAAAATATGTACTTGGCACTTTATATTAAATTTCAAAAAGGAACAATTTTTTGAACTAACATCGGAAACGTATAACAAGATTTTTGCAATTCTTCTTCAAGTGCCATACCCGCATATCGGGCGTAGGCTACCTCTCGCATATGTCTGTGGTGCGCGAGCTATCAGTTTACACAGACATATGGGACCTCCCTTTTTATTGCCGGAGTCCGAACGGCACTGTTTGAGAGGTTTTACTAGGCAAGGGTACTTGTGGTGGTTTGCCATTGCCTTCCACAAGGTGGATCCCGATCTTGGCTCGAGAAACACAACAAATAGTTGTCGGCTGCTGGTGAGTTTCGAACCAAGGTATATCGGCACGGCGGACCAACGCGCTATCCACTGCGCCACGGAACCCACGGAACTTTTTTTGCAATTAAAAAAAAAAAAACATTTTCTAGAAATACCTACGTGACTGACACTTCACTCACTTTATATAAAAAGCCGCCACTGCTTATAATAATTAAATACCTACATCTCTGACGTGAAATTCTATCCGGTTTTATTATTCTGTACTATATAAATAGTATATCTAAGTACCTAGTTACTCTAATAATTCTTGTCGTTTATACTTCTTCTCTTATAGATTCAAATTAATAAAATAAAATGAAATTAATTTTTCAAACTCACCTGTAATAATCCTCCTTGCAGTATATATTCCCATCTCTAGCAAAACAAGTGATCTCAGTATCCAGGGTAACTTTGCATTCGCAGCATTTCAGGCATGCCGCATGCCATTGTCTGTCCACCGCCAGGAGGTAGTACCGGTCCTGTATCCTGCCACCGCAGCCAGCGCAGGATGTGGAGCCATCTATGCCTGTCGTGGAGCCCCCAAGGCTGCTACAGGGGCTCCGCTCCATTGATTCTCGTTCCTTCAACATCCTTCCTAAAGGCAGCGTACGCTAAGTTAGAGTCATTAGACTTAGATCCTGGCCGATAAAAATTCTCTTCTTATATTAGTAACTTTTTTCAATGTCAATTCAAAGATTTCCCGAATCTTCAAAGGTAAGGTAGGTACTTCACTTCCTGTTTTTCAATATTTCTTGGACGTGTTTCAGATGAGATTACTGTTTTAACTGATCGAGTCGAAATAGAAGCAAGAGCTCTTATAGACCTTGAAGTAGACCAAGCCTGAAAAAAATTATTGATTTTTAAAAACAGACAGAGACTAGACACAAGACAGGAAAAATTAATCTAATTAGAAATACATGCAGACAAATCAATTTGTAGACACGTATATCCGACTGCAGACGTTGTTTAATAACGGCTCTATTACAGATGCATGGCGTCTAGTATCTACTTCGCACGGTGTACATTAGGCGTCAGTGTGAATTAAATACCTACCTAGGTAGAGGTTTTTACCATCACTCAACTGTATATTATTTACTTTATAGGTATTCTAACTAAGCGTATAATCTATTCTAAATCTTTTAGTAAACAAATACCTAGGTACAGGTACCTTTTATAATATTGAAAATATGGTATAATAAATAAGTACCTACCTAATAAAAAAGCAAAGTAATATTCAAATACGTATTATACTTTGAACATTATTTATTATAAGTTTGGTCACCCATCCAAGTACTGACCAAACAAAGCCATGCTGCACTTTAGAGATCGTTTGATCGAAACTCTAACAGTTTGGCTATTGTGACCGATAATAATAATACTAATAATAATAATAATAATCAATAATAAGGTGAAATTTCATAATAACTATTTATGATATTAGTGTTAAAAGTGAAGTTTTATTTTGTGAGCGAAAAGGTTTTCACGAACATAATAAAATCACTTTTAAGACGCATATCATACAATGGTTTTTGTAAAACTGCTCTATTTTGATAATAAAATTGATGAATCACACTCAACTTCAAATTGCATTTTAAAATATTACAGATAAGTACAAGTGTACATAGCATCAACCGTTGCCGACGCTATGGTTACTAACAAATGCGTGCATACAAATAAAAGAGTCATAATGATTATTATTGATTGCAATTTCTGAACAATTATTATTGCCTTGAATTCTTGACTAGGTACCTACTTATTTTTTATTAATATGTTTGCCAGTAATAAAAAGAATATGAAAAAATCTTACTACCTATAATTTTGTCTGATTTCATCATGACAAAACGTAGTTTAAAAAGAGAATGTAAGTACAGAAAAAGTAGATAGAAATACCTACTTTTAACACGAGTGTTAATAGTATATTATTGTGAAACAAGTGCGGAAAAGAGAAAATTTCTCACGAGTGTGAAACAATTGTGACACGAGACGAAGTCGAGTGTCACAATTCACACGAGTGTAAATTTCGTTTCCGCACGTGCTACGCACACAGTACTTTTCCTACGACCACAATTTAACAGATTAATTATTATTATTTAACAAATTTAACACATAAATTATTTTTTCAGACTACCTAGGTAGGTATTATTTTCAATTCTACCAATGACTTTTTAATATTACTATTATATACTGTTAAATCATTGAATTCTACCGACAATATTATTATTATTTATTATTAGACTCCGTATCTAAACTAAAAATAAGTGACGTGGAGCGTGGAGACGTGGTAGATATGCAACTTCCACACAACGCAGGCGCCTGTGCGTCGTTGATTATTTAAGTTAGAGGTGTGCGAGTTTTCACGTTCGTGAATTTGATTTGAACGCTACCAATGCTGTTATTAGCGATCAACTCGTAAATTTTAATAATTACTGCCACAAGAGAATAATAAGCATATTATATTTTATAGTCTTGTCGGGTTCTATGTTATCCCATTTGTGTTTATTTTATTACCTTGAAGCTTTAAATGAATAGTTATTCCATTAACAATAAGTAACAGTGAGTACTCAGTTACCGCCCATCACTATTGTTTACATTAAAACTGTACGGAAACGATTTTTGGCTATGCCTTATGTCACTTTGTCGCACAGTTTTGGATACGTGAGAAATCTGCTAGTTTGCGCACAAAAAACGATGCGCAAGGTAGTGTTCTGTATAGTGATCGTAGGAAAAAGTACTTTTAACACTAGTTTTAAAAGTACTTCTAACACGCTTCCATGTAAACAATCACTTTTAACACTGTCAGCTGTCGTTAAAAGTGTGACTTTTAATGGCAGTTGCACAAAAAATATTTTTTGTAAAATAATTAGAATGATTAGTATAAGTAAGATAGAGTGTATGGGAGAAATGTCAGGCAGAAAATTATTAAAAGTCACAATTTTGAAGAAACGAACACCAACTCTGGCATCGAAATATCGAAATAATTTAATAACATCCCGAGACCGATGGCAGTCTACAATTTCATCCTCTAGATGTATCTTTTCGATATATCACACTGATGAGCTCATAATAAGAGCGAAACGGTCCGTCTGTGATTTCGATGGATTATTTGGAAGGCTCTGTTTTGTAGACTGCCAGAGAGCTCGATAGAGCCAAGCCTGTTATTTTATTATTTTTGTTTTCATACATATACTGCTCGGTTATAATATTTTTCTAAGGGCCGGTTGTTCAAACGTCGGTTAAAAATTTTGAGATAACTACTGATTTTAAAATGCCCTGTATTATCAAACCATTGGTCTGATATTTTTCTGAAAATGAATTCTGCTCGCTTTAAGAAGAGTTAATTACTGATCAAAAATACAAGATCATTAATAATTATATTTGCCGTATTTTCAAAATTTGCAATTTAAAATCAGTAGTTATCTCAAAATTTTTAACTCACGTTTGAACAACCGGCCCTAAGTCTTATACTTACTATATGTACATATAAAATATCAAAGTTCCAAGTTCCTATGTAGAATCTTTACACAAGTAACTATTATCAATAGATTAACATTGAAAATAAATTTTCAAAAATTATATTTTTTCTGCGACGGGCTATAAGTTTGACCTTTTTTCCCCGTTGACAGGTAGAAAAATGCCTCATTATATAAGCTGCATCTTATCGGGGAAATAAATGAATTAGCAGGGAAATAAATGAGTACTTATTTCCCCGAAATGGCGGCTTAGGTATAGCTACTATTAACACTCAGATATCATTAAATTTATATCAAATATACGTAAAGGAAAGTTACCTTATTATATCCAAATGGCAATTATTAAGTGAATTTTCATAATAATCACTACCTATCCATATTATTAAATTCACTCATCGAAAACTAACAAGAATCTTTGCAAAACTGTCTTCAATTTTAATTATATTATTATGACGTTTATGTAATAATTAAATCGTTTCGTTACCCAGGCAACGTGAATTACGATAAAAGACAGTTTGAAAATCCAAGTTTAACATAAATCATTTTTCCGACATAATTTTCAGTTATCTAACTACGTTTTTCGACATTCTAACACTGATATTTCTTCTCGCAGAAAAAAATTGTATATTACACACGAGAAAAAAGTGCGATTTTAGCTCTCGATGTGTTTGTCCCCTCCGCTAAACGCGTCGGGGACGAAATCACATCTCGAGCTAAAATCTATCACTTTTTTCTCTTGTATAATAAATAACTATTTTTCAGTTTGGTCAATAATACCTAGTAGAGCTAGAAATGATGTTCGTTTGCACTGAAATGGATCGCACCTAGGTAAGATGATAAGGAAATTATTTCCGTCGCCCTTATTAAATCAGCCCAAACCGAAATAGCAAACAGTGCGAGATTAGGTACGTAAATACCTAAAGGTAAAATTGTTAGTTACATCAATAGAAACGGTTCCTGCCAGCACATTAAATATTCAGAAAAATAGAATCGCTCTATCTGGTCGCATTTCAGTCCTTCGAGAAAGCGGCCACCGCAAGGGTAAATAAACCATTGCCAGATGTCTTTATAAATGCGCCTCGCGCCTATTGAAAGGACAGGCTGACCTAGAAACAGACCGGGTGGAAAGAATGTGAAATCAGAATCAAAACAATAACCGATTGCAAGGACAATAGTAACTCGTTAGGTATACCATCTACGATAATGAAAATTACACCAATCGAAAAAACGAATAAATAAATGGCAACAGCCGAAAATTCGCTGCGGTCCCGAAACTGCAAGTAGGGGAAAACGCGAAATGAAAGTTAAGCCGGTGCAATTATAATAACTAGACACAATGGAAAGGTGCAGAACGCGTCGACCGATTTTAAGGAAAATTTAGGTAGTTCAGGTTTAGGACAATTCAGTAAGGTAGCCGCGAGGTCAACTCGCCAAGTTTCAAGACAAGTGAGATATGATAAGAAATAAATCACGGTATAAGGCAATGCCAATAAGGTTCATTGTTGCGTGTCGTGTTTAGAAGGCGGGCTGCGGCATCTATAAAAGCAAACGGCTTACCACTGATCAAAACAGAGTGAGATCAGACTTCGATCGAGCTCTGTCATATTCCTTAACCCTTGCTTGGAAGATCAACGAGACGGCTTTTATTAGCGCACTCCAGGTCTGCCATTCTTTCAACCAAATTTGTAGATGAGATGGTAGTTTCTATGCACTCGCTACAAATTTCCTAACCAATCAACCCAGAAAAACCGTGAATTTTCCTATCCAAAAAGAGCGTAAACGAGATGGTAGATTCTATGCACTCCATACGCTCTTTCCTTTACGATTAGGGAAATTTCCACATACAATCAGTTAGAACAAATCATTCTTCAAACGAAATCCAAATCAAGAAATAAATTATACTGATTCATAAACCCCCGCCAACGCCAGTTGAATTTCCACATACAATCAGTTAGCGAGGATCTCTTCAAAACAAAATCCCCATGAATAGATAATCGAACAGATTCGCCAAATCCATGAGCGCAGATCCCATTTTAAATCAGGCAAAGCAATCAGCTAGGTAGTAGGCGGCACCAGCAGTAAATAATAGGTACCTACTAGATCACGTCGGCGAATGTTAGGAAAGAGAAATACTTCGACGAATCATTACGAATTTATGAATAGGAAATTGAGATAGAGCTAGGAAGAAAATGGACCCAGGCCAGGAATAAAATAATCTGAATAATTAAAGCGGCACGTTATTAGAAATAAACCAAGTTAGGCATGAAGCAGTCCCTTTAAATAATACGATTTAGAAGTGAAAACGAGCCATTCTTCCCATTGTGTGGCGCTATATGACAGGAACTCGCAACAGTAGGTTGCACTCTCAGATAGAACCAAGCAAGCTTAGGCAGCGTTGTCAGATGTAGCACCAGCCACTCATTTACATTATCAGGAAAAACCAAGTTCATTACAAGATTCGATTAGGATTTATAATAGGTACTCGATTACCACATGTGTAGGGAGGCATTCATCTCGATGTCCAGATGGAGACCTCAGGTGGCCGGAAAAAGAGCAGGACTCTTTAAAGTGGAAATCGTAGCACGCCACGGGGCAATAAAACACCCGCAGTTGTAGGATAGGCAAATCATCGAATAGAGAATCAAAATCACCAAAATTAGACCGGCCTCGAGAGTGGGTAAAGCCAATTTAGATTCAAAAACCAAATTGATCATTATAAGGTCGTTTTTCCGAAACTCTTCTAACCAGATTTTATACACACCTAAATCTTATGTGACAAACGCTATTATTATGTTTCTCATCATACTATCTACGCTCTTTGGGGTGATAGGCCGACGTACTCGTGTTACTGGCGGACCGGTGTGTTGGTACCGATACAAAAGATTAAGTAATTTGTCTGTAAACAAGCCTAAACACGAATGATAAACAAAAGTCTAGCGTTTTCAATCATTAACTAGATTAATGGTTAAAGAGTCGTGGTCTGTAGTATGGTCAGCTAATAATCACGATGAGGAACAAAGATCTTCGAAAGAGAGAACGGAGCCAACATGCTATGGGTAATAAATCAAGGTGTGTAGAAAAATCTACAATAATACAGTTGATTAAGGTTTCAATCTGAAAAGCACTCGAATGACGAGTAAGGTAAATCATCAGGTATAACAGTGACAAATGCCTAAGGGCAAGGTAATGTGTGTGACATAAAGGTCGCCTGACGAGGCAGCATCGACGGATGCAATAAAAGGTAGAACAAGACAAATAACAACAAGGTATACAAAGTGATAACTAAATACAGTATCACCCAGGTTACGAATTAAATAAACGGAGGTAGAATATATTCACTCTCCCAGGTAAATCAACTGTGAAAATAAAATCATTAAATAAAAGAGAATCGGAAGGAACGATTTTATAAAAGATACGAAACCAAAATTCAGGAGAAGTGGCAACCCTGTACTCGAATGAACCTCTCAAGGCAAAGAAAATCGTCGAATAGGAATCAGACATTCCCGCAATATACCGGGTAGTCTGTAGACGAAACAAAAGCAAAACGAAATAATAAGAAAGCACAGGAGTGCAAAAGAGTGGTTTTTGAAATAGATAGAAGTGTGAAAGATATATGAAATATATCTATCTTCGTTTTCCACTTTTTTATGCTCTCTATGCTAATAGGGATCTCTCTTCGCTTTCCATTTTTTTTGTACTCTCTATGCAAAATCACAGCCCATCTCGCCCTTCACCATTTTTACGCCCTTGCAAACGAATTCTCTCGCTCATCACTCGCTTTTAGACATCAGACAGGGAGCCAACAGTTAACAACAAGTCTCAGTAAATTTCCTCGCTTTTCTGTGGGAAATCCCAACCAACCGAGACACAATGAGTCATAGTAGGTTCTTTGCGCATCCGTTTCGGCCATAGTAATCCTGGCATACCTCAATCAAAGAGCAGGGGTCACAACGGCAAACACAACGTAGGAAAACACAGCGGTCCTATTAGGGAAACCCAGAGGTAAATAGACGATCACACCGTGGCTTTTCGCGACAGACCATGGGGTCCGGGTCCTCTTAGTTACAGCACTAAAAGATTAAAAGCCTAATTTCAAATGATCCTCCACTGTAAATAACTGCCAAAATCCCGAAGACGTCAAAAGTAGTCCCGCATACGGGAGGGGAGGGGGCCGCTGTAAAAAAAACTACCCGAAAATGATTTTGCAACATTTCAAACTAAAAGAAAAGCCGCACATTTTGGCATACGTAGAAGCTGCTTCAGATTAATATAGAAATATTTTTTTATATTAATAAAATTTTTTATATTAATATGACCTTAAGCACATTTTGTTAAGCACGAAATTCTTTAATACTTTTTCTTTAAAAAGTAATACTTTGCCACTTTTAAAGTTTTAATAATGAATTAATTACAAGTGAACAATCAGTTATCGACAATAATTAATAATTTTTAGCATTATCTGTCTAAAGCGAAGCAACCTAGAAAAACTACGGCAAACCAATAAGTTTTTTCTGATTTTCTCGAAAACGGATCAACCAAATGAAAATGCAATTGCAGCATAAGAAGCAGCTTTTTTCCTTAAGAAGTTTTATATTTGACATTTTACTGTAAAATAATTACAGGGGAGCCAATATTTTCAATAGTTTATTTTAACATGGAAATTCCCTATTATGTCCAGAAATTCAAGAGACACGGTGTAAGTAAGTACGTACAGAGGTTCAGAAAGCAGTTGGGAAGTCAAAACATACCTTTATGAAATCGTTGCAACACTGTAACTCCTGTAACTGAAGTAAATACTCTGCGAGATTCAATTAGTCGTACAATATCGCCTTGTGATTGTGTAATAGACGGAGCAGAAGGAAAACAAATGTCAGTTGCACTTGCTACTGTTCCGTATAACAATAAATTGGCTCATTAACTTGAAGTCGAGCGAAAATAATTGGGTACTTGGGTAATCGCGGTACTATGTACCTATATACCTATACCTACTTGCAGCGAGTGAAACTGCGCCATTTAGTCAATATGAATGAAAGAGCAAATATTTTGCTTTATGATTTATTCAACAATTCGTTGTTCCAGTAACCCAGAGCAGAGTTGAAATATTTTTTCTTGTACATCTTAGAGGCCGAAAGTCTATACTAGTCCTTTTAAAATAATTTATTTTTTTGTTTATGGGATGTGAAGGATGATCATTTGAATCGAACATAGGGCGTATAAGCGGTGTTGAAAAATTTATTATTATTTATTATTATATTATTATAAATTATTATTATAATTTATTATTATTGAGTTGAGGTTTGTGGCTTTGCTTACGAAATATTCGTATCCCTATTTCACCCTGAACCTCCTCGCCTCCCCATAAGTATTATTTACTCAGGTAGTCAAACCAGACACGCGAAAGACCTATTTTCTACACTACGCAACAATGAAAGTGTCACACCCCAAAAATTTTGCCTGATTTAGATCGGGGATAACTTTTGATCGATGTTCCCGTAATTAGGGATTTCGATTTTCAGTCAGAATCAGCCCTATCATTTATTTATTTATCAATTTTTTTGAGTTTAGATCCGATTATTGGTACTAAACTCAAAAAAAATGCCAACAAATTTTCTACAGAGGGGTGATATGTAAACGCGTGCAGAATTACTTTGTGGTTTTCGTATTCCCATTTTCCAGATAAATTTTTCTTGTAAGTTTTAATGAGCAAATTTTGACATAATGTCTTACCTTGAGATGCTTTTAAAATTTTCGATTTAACACCTCTATTTAGAGAGTGATATCAAAAAATCAACTGTTTGCTCTTGAGGTTCATAACTTTCTTCTTGTTGCCAACCAATTTTGGACATTTTTGGGCCTCGTATTGAACCTGAAACTTCAGGCAAGAAAATCCAGTGACGAAAATTTACTCAGCAGGATAAACGTAAAAACAAAAAATTGCATAAAAGATTACTGAAATTTAAATTTCTTCTGGAAATAGGTTTTAGGAGGAAAATTGAATGAAAATCAAATTGTGTCCGAACAAATCTTTATTCACATTCATACCTAATCCTCCTAAATTTATTAAAGTAGAAAAATAGAGCATAGGGTAAATAGCTGACATGCGAGAAAAAAAAATCGAATCCCGTGGGAATATCGAAAGTAATCCATCCCCAATCAAAATGGGGCAAAATTTTGGGTAGCGAGATTTCATTTTTTACATAGTGTAAGTATAGGTGTTTAAGTCGCATCCGAGCATCGACCTTTCCCTCCTATGAGCCTGGTCGACATTAAAGGACTACAAAGTGTCAAGAGCAATGAAAAATTCTTATAATTCGACGTGTCGTTACTTAAACTAAACCCCAACAACCCAGCTCACTCATTCTCATTAAGTCATTGAATCATTGTGGCATTGTGTACAGGTTGATTCATTATAATGTCGCCCCCCTTTAACTTTGTTATTTCATGTGTCCCAAAAAAATTAAAAGTGGGGTTATGTAGGTGCTAAAAAAGACTTTTTTATACGTGTAACAAAAATTTGAAAGTAGATCAGTATACAGGGAAAACCAAAAATTTAATTTTTTTTTCAATGGATCACCCTATATATGAATTTATTTTTCGATTCCTCGTAAAATTCTAAGCATAACTTATATAACATACCGTATACCTAAATTCAAAGGCTTCTGAAATATTCGCATTTGAAACATCATCAAATATTTTATAAAACACCTGTTGCAAATCAAGAAATCTAACAATAAAATGCTCTACTGGGCCTCCATTTTTTTCAACACATTTTATAAGGGTTTATAAGGGTTGTTCGCATTTTCTCCAATGAATCTGTTATGAATGCTGGGTTATTTTAATTTAAATTATTAATTTTAATCCGTATCAAATCTTTTAGATGATCGAGGTTTTCAATTTGGTAGTTATACACACGGTTTTTTAAATAGTTTCAAATGCGAATATTTCAGAAACTATTGAATTTAAGTATACGGTATGTTATATAAATTATGCTTAGAATTTTACGAGGAATCGAAGAATAAATTCATATATAGGGTGTTCCATTGAAAAAAAAATTAAATTTTTGGTTTTCCCTGTATACTGATCTATTTTCAAATTTTTGTTATACGTATAAAAAAGTCTTTTTTAGCACCTACATAACCCTACTTTTAATTTTTTTGAGACACATGAAATAACAAAGTTAAAGGGGGGCGACATTATAATGAATCACCCTGTACCTACCTAACTTGATAGATAGGTAGGTGCTATCTTTAATTTTTCTGAAAATTATTAGATATATAGTGCTCTACAATAATTAGGTAGGTATTAAAGACTTAGGTATATTTTGGAACATTTTGCAACATTTTACATAGGGTGTAATGTTTATTAAATGAATATAAGTGCAAGCTAGGGGATGATTTCTTGTTGAATATTAAGCCGGTTTATCACTTGCTAAATTTTCAAGCTCTTAAATTTTATTGCACTTTTTCATTTTTCTTGCAAGTATAGTAGAGTCAGGTAATAGGGAAATTTCGTTTGAGAATATGGCAACGTTGGACACCAACCCTCGTTTTCTCTTGGCATGCAACTTAACGAGTACGAGCTTTTCTTAATTGCACTCCGGTTTATTTAGTTTATGCAGACCACAACAGCCGTACCGACGCTGTTAATTTGTTAATTGCTAATTGTGATTACACTGCACTGGTAAATTTATAGGTTTAGAAATATCTGCACGTCTCGCTATAACTTTCCGACGGAGATGTTAAACCTTGACTAATGGGAAATTTAAATTAATTTTACCGCATTGTTTATACCTACCCGCTTTAATCGCACAATATGCTTTTAATCGTTATTATTATTACCTATATAAACGCACTGACTTCAGTATTTATTGTTGGTAATTACACACCTACCTACCTACTTGCTTGCTTGTTTCGTTCATCAGATAACGTACCTACTTAAGTAATTTGAGTTTCTGGTTCAACGTAAGTTATTGTACAAGCAAAAACTCACTGGACTCACCATGCAGCTTGATATCAAGTAGCCTGATTGATTACCTATCTCTTTAAGAAAAACCCAATTGGGTTGTAACATTTTTTGCTTCGCTGTTCTATTATAGAGAGTACAGAGGAAACTCTTTAGAAAATGTCTACTTATACCTATAAAGAGGTAGCTATTATATAGCTATAATAACGTCTGGCAACGGTCCAATAAATCTCTAAGCCTAAGTTCTTTTGCAAAAAAATTACAAAAAAAGGTCAATTTTATAATTTAATTTATTTTCTATCGATATAAAAAAAGTACACAGGGTGTTCTTTACCTCAGTAATGACGACATTGTCTATATATTTGTTTTTTAAATAAGCCAGCCTTTAGGTAGATATAATTATTACGTTTTCAGATCGTATGCATGACAAACTCCTGTAAAAAAAATGGGGCCCACAGACGATGCAATTTGTCGTACTACCGATCGTACAATCGGTTGCCCTGTAAATCGTTACTACAGATCGTACAACGTTTTGTCCACAGACGTGAAATGATCACAAGCGATCGGTTGTTCAACTAGTTTAGTTTACAGGCTGATTGATTGAAACGGCTCATTAGAAAAAGTTAGAGTTCCAAATGATCCAGGAATCTGAAATTTGGGACTTAGGCAACATACCTAATAACGAATCAAAATGAAATATTACCAAGATGGCAGCACATTTACAAATGGCGAAAGCAATGGCCATCTTTGTTTTTTTAAATGGGACACCCCATATATTATTGCATTTTCAGATTGTCTGAGAAAATGTAATAACAATGGTGCTTATAGTATAGTTATATTTTAAATTGAGTAGGCCATGAGTTATAAACAAGTGAAAATCATGATTTTCCAACTTTAAAGACATTTACCACGAAAACGGTTCAAGATATCAGAAAAAGGCTTACATGTCCTTATCTTAACTTGGTCATTATACAGGTGTCCCAGCTTATTCGAAGCGGTCTCTGTAGGCCAAACGATGGACTTTTAAAGAAAACTTTTTGAAAATTCAAGTACAGAATCACAATGGCCATAATTTAAGATTATTTTGGAGTATACAGAGTGTCCCATATGACAGTGGCATATCAAAGTTATGTTTTTTTAAATGGAATGCTCCATTGTTATTGCATTTTTAGATGGTCTGAGAAGAGAAAATAAGATTGGCTTTTACAGTTGGTGTTTAAATTCAGAAGTTTTTGAGTTATAAACAAGTGAAAATCGTCATTTTTCAAGTTCAAGGCCCGCCTGTACAACGAAAATGACTGAAGATAGAGAAAAACGGCTTACATGTCCCTATTTTAACTTTTCATGTACTATCCTATGATGTAGATGAAATGATTTGAAACTTTGATATGCCACTATCATATGGGACACTCTATATACTCCAAAATAATCTTAAATTATGGCCATTGTGATTCTGTACTTGAATTTTCAAAAAGTTTTTTGAAAAAGTCCATCGTTTGGACCGTAAAGTTTTTTAGGACCAGCTCGGTATCTACGCAATGCTTCCGTACTCACTGATTAGTCGCTGAAATCGTATCAACAAATCGGCCAATAGACACACACCTTCAAACTTGTCGTATATCCAACTAGTTGTACGACAGATTTTTAAACATGCTAAACTTCTGAACGACTCGACCGCGTCGTACGATTAGTTGTACTACAGCACCACACACGTTCCAATTATCGTTCAGACGGTTGAACCGACCAAGATCGTACAACTTGTTGTACGACAAATTGCATCGTCTGTGGGCCGTTTTTAAGAATGGTTTTTTCAGTTGCTGTTCAAATCGATTAGGTTTATGCGTTATAAACAAATTAAAATCGCCTACCACGAAGCTGGTTTGTTTTGATGTGTGTGGGTCATTTGCTAAAAGTACGAGTAAGGCATGTGTAGGTATAATAACTAACGATATTTTTGAGCTTTTGAGATTGAATTTTAGAATTTCAATTATAATTTGTTTACAAACATTAATTATTGAAGTGTACCCTTTACTTATGAAAAGCCACTCAAAAGAACCTAACCTACCCTGAAAAAATTAATTATTCTAAAAAAATCAAATGTAAATAAATGTCCTTATTTTAAATTTTTATGTAGGTATACTATCCTGTGATTGTACCTACCTAGATTATATTTTTATCCAGGGTGATGAGAAATCTGATAATTTTCATCACCATGTATAAAAATTTGAAGTAAGTAGGTACCTATAAATACACTGTAATATAACACTTGGAAAGTTAAGATAGGATACACCTACTTATGTAGGTAAGCCGTTTTGCGATATTTGGAGCCGTTTCCGATTACCTACCTGCAACTGCTTTAAAAATGAAAACTAGTTAGTAGTGGTTTTCACTTGTTTATACCACATAAACCACTTCATTTAAATTGCAACTGTGAAAATCATTCTTATTGGATTTGTTTTTGCATTTTTTTTTTCAAAACTCAAAACTGAAAGATTTTTTAGACCGCGTTGCCAGACTTTATAGTTAATATAGACCCTCTGTCTATAGGTATGCACTTTTAACATCATGTAAATAAACCTACTTGTATATAATATAGGTAGGTACCTATCTAAGTAAACGATTTCTTTACATTCACTATGATTGCTGCGTTCATTAAAAACTTCATAAATACCTATCAGGATACAAATACACAAGGTAGGTATACATGGCAGCATGAGACTGAAAACTCGTCCGCGCTGCGCATGACGTCACTGTGGTGAATGTAATCAAAGCTCTAACGGAAGAATCGAAAATATTTTAAGGTGGAAGTCAACATTTGTGGAGTGTAATGAAAAGTGCTGATGCTTACTGTGATACGATACAAATCATTTATACATAATTACCTTTGCCTATGCTTGCAAACTAAAAAAAGATCTCTCTTTGCCTTTCGTTTTTTTTCGTGATTTTCACACCCGCATTTAGCGCACAATAGACGATTTTTGCTGTCAGGTCGGGTAAATGTAAATGTCAGATACTGAAGTCAAACTTATTAGAATTAGTGGAACATCTATTACGACGTAAGGTACCTACCTACAAATGTTCAATACTATAATTCATATTATGTTTAATCTAAGTCAGCGGTTTATACAGGGTTTTAAGAAAATGACGAATAAACTCTTTATATAGTATACGTTGTATAGGGCGGACACTCAGTATAGAGTACGGGAAAAATAATTTTAAAAAATCTGGTATTCAATTTGGGAAGATAAAAAATGCCAAAGTTAACATTTTACTATCTTTGTTTCGGTACCTATATTTGCAAAAACCAGATGATTTTAAATAAAATAATAATATACGATACTGATCGATAAATCGATCAGTAAAGCATTTCTACAGATTATGGTTTTCTTTTTTTATGAAATTTTACCTATTTACCTACCTACGAGGCAAATAGGGCAACTATAAATTTTCATATTAATTGTAAAATGCACTAGACCTATCATAGGCGATATTAGCTCGTTTTCATCATTATGTATTTTTGTTACCCCCTTATTTGTGTTTAGTAAAGCAGCAGAATAGGCAACAATAATTAATTTATTTACTCTGGAAACCATTTTTATTAGGGCTATGTGCTATGAGCAGAGCTATATATACGGTCAGCCACCCGGTATAATTTGCTTTTCTCACCCTTAATAATTGATATGGCTTCATTATAGCGGTTGGGATGATGTAGGTAACCTATACCCGCACTAAAGAATAAATAAATGATAAATATAAATAAATAAATTGCATATAATGCAGGTGGAGAATTTCCCCCATAAGTATTGCCATATTAATATGGGTTATCATATCAACCTACATCATTTTAAAAACCAATAATTTTAGTTTATTTCGTCGATATTTTTGGCGTTTTCGTGTGGGTAAGTAGGTAAGGTAAGTACCTATATAGGTATACCAGGCTAAATCAGCTGATTTATCATGACCAACAACAGCGGTCCGAATTAAGTTTCAATAGACTATATAAGTACCTATACAGGTTATTCACGGTATACGCCACGGAAGATTATGACCGTGTCTCTGGATTTTAGGATCTTTTTATTTTTGGAGTGGATAGAGACCCGGCAGAGGTACGTTTTAAAATTATATTCATAATGTACAGGTGTCCCAAAAGCATGAAACATATCAAAGTTATGTTTTTTTTAAATGGAATGCTCCTATGTTATTGCATTTTTAGATTGTCTGAGAAGAAAAAATAAGATTGGTTTTTACAGTAGTTGGTGTTTAAATTCAGAAGTTTTTGATTTATAAACAAGTGAAAATCGTCATTTTTCAAGTTCAAGGCCCTGTACAACGAAAACGGTTCAAGATAGAGAAAAACGGCTTATATGTCCCTATTATAACTTTTCATGTACTATCCTATGGTGAAAAAACATTTGTACTTTCTTTGATTTTTTTATTTGTCGACGCGTGGAGAAATCTCAGAATTTTTCAAATTTTTTATCACCCTGTATAAACATTTCATCTACATCATTGGATAGTACATGAAAAGTTAAAATAGGGACATGTAAGCCGTTTTTCTCTATCTTTAGCCGTTTTCCTTGTACAGGGCCTTGAACTTGAAAAATTACGATTTTCACTTGTTTATAACTCACAAACTTCTGAATTTAAACACCAACTGTAAAAACCAATCTTCTTCTTTCTTCCCAGGCAATCTAAAAATGCAATAACATAGGAGCATTCCATTTAAAAAAACATAACTTTGATACGTTTCATGCTTTTGGGACACCTGTACATTATAAATATAATTTTAAAACGTACCTCTGCCGGGTCTCTATACACTCCAAAAATAAAAAGATCCTAAAATCCAGAGACACAGCCATAATCTTCCGTGGCGTATACCGTGAATAACCCTGTATAGGACCTAACTATTTTCCCCTGCTAAGAACCTAGGGGTAGGCATAGCTACCTATTAGATTTAAGTAAATGAATCGAAATTAACTTTAGTTTTATTGTGTTGCAACCGAAAAAATAAATTTGACAACGCTCTTTATATTTTACCTGAAAATAGGTCTAGGTACCTATACCTATAGGTCTTACTACAAAAAATAAGTGTTTACTGAAAGCAACAGTAATTCATGAAAATAAAATATAGCTTCAGGTATCGTGTATATCATCAGCTATACAGGTTGTCCCAGATCATTCGATTCAGTCCCTGTGGGCCAAACTGTAGATTTTTTCAAAAATAGTTTCGCCAAATCAAGTGGATATCTACAGGATCACAATGGCCATAATTGTAAATTATTTTGGACTATACAGAGTGTCCCATACGAGAGTGGTATATCAAAGGTGGTTTTTTCAACAGAATGCTCCTGTGTTATTGTATTTTTAGATTGTCTGAGAAGAAAAAATAAGATTGTTTTTTTTTTCAGTTAATGTTTAAATTGTGAAGTTTGAGTTACCTATAAACAAGTGATAATCACAATTTTCGATATTCAAGGCATTGTCGATCCTATAAAGGTACCTACAACAAAAAAGGATTAAGATAGAGAAAAACGGTGGTCATGTCCCTATTTTAACTTTTCTTGTACCTAGGTAGGTAGATACTAGGTGATTGATACCCCAACTGTAAAAATCATTCGTATTTTTTATTCTCATATAGACAATCTAAAACTGCAATAACGTAATAGCTTAGGTACCTATACCTAAGTTATAGAGCATAAGAGCTTAAAAAAACATAACCTTGATATGCCACTCTCCTATGGCACACTGGGTAGGTATAGTTCAAAATAATTTATTTGAATTTTCAAATAATTGTTTTTTTAATCCAATCGTTTGGCCCACGGAGATTGACCCAAATAAGCTGGGACGCATCCTAATATAGTTACATAAACGTACTTATTGGGTAGAGGAAGTAACTACCTACCATAAAAGTTTAAAAAAAATTATACGATAGAAGCAAAAATGGTTATGCAACACAATAAACGAATATAAGGTCTTTCAAATCTCTTTTCACCAATCCCATACACTGCATGTCCATCAATCCCCAATCGATGGCATATTACAGGCTTATATTTTCAATAAAATAAAGAAATTAATCGGACCGAACCAACATCGAACCCCATCATGATCTTGGGCTCCATACCTTATTAGCGGTTGTCACCACTATACAGGGTGCACCATCATGTATCCTTCTCTATATTGCTATCTCCTGAACGCTAAGAGATACAGGGTCGGTTAAATTAGAGAAAAGAAAAAGATGCGCAGTTTTGTGGCCATCTCGAATTCGTAAAAACATGCAAGATATCTGTGACCGTTCCTGAAATATCCTGAAAAAACTGAAAAATCAAGATTTCTTATTTTTCTCATATCTTTTTTATTATTGGAAATTAATAAATAATTTTTTGTAGGCTTGCATAAGCCGTTCAGAGCTATCCATCTGATATTTCAAAAATTTTCAAGGCCTACTAGATCCAAGAGTTTTCACAGTCAACTTTCGTTTTTCTTATGGCCGCCATATTATTTTTTTATGTCGTTCGAAATGAAAAAAATAATGGAAACCAAAAATTAATAAACTTCAAAAAAAATTTTTTTAATTTTTATTCTTAATTTTTCAAAGAAAAACATAACAAAAAATCGTCGAAAAACGTCAACATTTGTAAAATACGCCGAAATAGTGGTACTGCCTTATGGTTTTTTAATTTATCTATGAAATTCAGTCTAAAAATGTGTCTTTTTTGTAAAGAAAAAAGAAGAATAAAATATTTTTTTTATTTATTTTTTGAAGTTTAACAATTTTTAGTTTTTATGATTTTTTTTATACCGAACAACATAAAAAAACACTATGGTGTCCATAAGAAAAACGAAAGTTGACTATGAAAATTCTGGTATCTAGTCGGCTTTGAAAATGTTTGAAATGTCAGATGGGTAGCTCTTGCCGACTTATGTAAGCCCACAAAAAATTATTCATTAATCTCCAATAAAAAAAAGATATGGCAAAAATAAGAAATCTCGATTTTTCAGTTTTTTCAGGATATTTCAGGAACGGTCACAGATATCTTGTATGTCTCGACGGAATCGAGATGGCCACAAAATTGTGCTCCTTTGGATTTGTTTAACCGACCCTGTATCTGTTAGCGTTAGGAGATAGCAGTATAGAGAAGTATACATGGTGCACCCTGTACACTGAATCTGTTGGTTGATAACACACTATCTAATAATACCTAGATCATTGAAAAACAAATAGGTAAAACTTTGTACTATAGGTAGGTAATTTAGGAACAAGTATTAGGTAGCAGGTACCTACTTATACATGCATTTTATGGCAATTTTTTTCATATATTGATAATCATACTTTATAGGTAAGTAGGTATCTAATAATTAATTACCTAAGTATTACGTGCATATTTTAGGTAAGATATACATAGATGAGGAGGCAGGTAGGTACCTACTTATAGGTAGGTACCTATATAGGTTTATAGCGCATGACGAGTTTTCAGGGTGAATTAGGTTAGAACCTAGCTACCTACTTACTTAAATACCTAATCTGGAATAATGAAAAATAAAATAAAGAAAAATTATTCCTTCTTCTAAGTAAGTAGGTATACCTACCTACCTAGGTAGGTAGGTATATGTATAGGCACTTCACATTTACAATTCAATGAGATCAAATCCCAGATACGTTTAAAAGAGAAAAAGTCAATTGATATTCAAATCAAGGGCAGCCGAAACCTCCAAAAATTCGTCATGTCAGAACCGAATAACAAATAATTAATTCCATCACTTCCTCGCATCATTGTACAGTAATGACTAGAACTAATGACCCTGATTACCTCAAGAGACCGCCCAGATAAGCCCTCGCTAGCTGTCAACCGCTTATCTCATCACCGGATATAACTGGTAATAGAATACAAGCACTCAACTGACTGATTATCTTCGTTCACAACAACACTGCTGCCGAAAGTAGTTCTAATTCAAGACCTAGGAGGTAGTGCACTTCCCGACGGCATAATATTGCTGGCTGCATCTAACTCCCGAGTCCCGGCGTCTCTCTCGGAGTGATGCTGCGGCAGCCACGCCTGCTGGGACGGCGCTCCGAGAGGACCACGCCTCGGCGATGCCACGATGTCTCCCCGTGGCCAATCAGCCGAAAACTACCCCTCCACTAGGTATCTGTCAATTGTTTTCACATTGTCCCCTCCATTCGTTACGAGTCGGCTCTCCGTCTGTTATGTTAGTTCTTATTTGATGTTCCCGCGAAGCGTCCAACGGAAATGCTTGGCCTGCTCTAAGCTAACAAGCTGAAGGAAACTGGAAAAGATTGCATTTTTATTAACTATAATGCCAGGAAAAAACTCGTATGTCCTTATAAGTACCTACCTTGATCCTTTGTGACATGAAAATTGACAAACATTTTTAATTTCCTCATCATACCTACAGGGTGATTGACAATTCGATGCTCGCACCATTGCGGATCTTGGAAACGGTAAAAGATACCTAGCAGTGTCGGTTAAATTAGAGAAAATGTGCGCTAAGAGATTTAAAGCTTAATATTAAGAATCTGAAAGAAAATGTATGGGAAGCTTTTGGCGTTGCTGAAATATCCTGATTAAACTGAAAAATCGAGATTTCTTTATTTTTGCCGTATTATCTTTCTTATTATTTGGAAATAAATCTATTATTTTTTATTTTTTGTACCTAAGTTTACAATAGGTACTTAGATATAGAACGCAGGGTTTTCATAGTCGACTTTGTTTTTCTTATTGCCGCTATATTGATTTTTTATGTGTCTTTCGGTGTTAAAAATACCTAAGTACCCAAAATCTGTCATATTAAAAAAATCTGTAATTTTTTTTTTCGAAGAAAATAACTTATTTAACCGAATTTCATAAAAAAACATACGGCAATCGATAATGTCACTTCGCGACATCATATATAGACATCCTATTATGATGTCGGGAAATACCCCGTCATTCACCGTCATTCGGTGAAATAAGTTTCTTTTTTATTTTCGAAAAAATAAAAAAAATTCAGAACTTTTTTGGTACCTACCTACCTATTTGGTTTACCTATTTGATTTTTTTAAAACCATATAACATGAAAATACGATATGGCGGCCATAAGAAAATCACTTTTTGACTATGAAAACCCTGAATGGGTTTTAATTACCCTTAAAAATTTCAAGTGATAGGTATGTATATAGGTATAGATGTTGACGACTTACGTAAATCTACATATATTCTACCTATATCTTTTACCAAAAACGTTTCCGCGATATCCCAATGTTGCATGCATGAGCATCGAATTGTTAACCAGCCTGTATACCTACCTACTTACAGGTATAGGTAGGTATGCAGGGTCAAAAAGTCCCAATCAAAAAGTCATAGTACCCCTCAATAAATTAACTTGAATTTTGAGTTATAAAAACTGCAAAATCAGTTCAATTTTATAATTCGATTTAGGTACTTTATTGATGTAAAAAATTTTATACAGGATGTTCCTTATCTCAGTTAATGACGATTATTTTTTAAATAGGACATGAACCTAAAAGGATTGCTATTTTCAGATTTCCTGAGAAAATCCATTATGAAGGGTTTTTACAGTTGCATGACTTTAAATTGATTAGACTATTATAGGTAGGTATAGGTAGATATATTATGTATACAGGGTGATTCAGGTTTTACCTTGTTAACTCTAGGGAACGATAGAGAATCGAAAAATAATATGACTTTGCTTCATGAACTATATTCGTGAAATGCTTCGTTAAGAAAATACAGGGTGTTAAAGTTTTAAGAAAAAATTCGTATTTGTGAAATATAAAAAAATTGGCCGATTGAAATAATTTGAAATTTTGAACAGTAGTTGTGCTAATTGAAGTACATACATGAGTTGATACTTCCGATGAAAAATTCTTCACTCCAGTGGCGGAGATCTGGACTTGTTCTTACCTTTTTTAATAAATAATTTGCACGCCACTGACTTTAATGCAAATTGGTTATTTATGGTAGATACCTTGTTTTGTTTAGAGAAGAAAAGTCATCGTACGTTTTTGTCCTAGGACGCACTGTTTGCGAGATACTTCACAATGTAGGAACCCGTACGAGGTAAAATATCATAAAAATCAATGCTATTGAGTTTTTCCAGAAGTTAATCATTTTTGTGATCGTTATTGAACCGTATTGCATTACAAAAGCTTGCATACCCAGCAGGACCGGTAAAATAACAGCTCGTAAACAGACCGGGGAAATCTATTTTTATTTTTTTTTCAGTCGATGGAGTCGGACCTTCCCTGTCTTTTCACATGTGTCTTAGGTTGGGTCGGGGTGAGGGGGAGGGGGGGCACGCTTTTAAAATTTACTGAAAATGAATTTTATCGGAAAAACGGGTATATCTGAGCCGGATTTGATCTGACAAAAAAATTATGGTATTGAAAATTGAAGAGCTTGACTAAACACGGAAGTTCGTTCCGACCTGAACCCTTTAGCTCAACTGGTTCGCGAAATATTGCGATATTAAGGGTGCAAAAATGAATAAAAATTACTGACTTTTGCTCGGCAGGTGGTGGAGTTAGGGCGTCAATTTTTTGCGAGAGGAAGGGTGCCACCGAGTAATTTGACGGGCCGGAGGAAGGGGGTGGTGGGCCAATTAGGAGGGGAGATATGGGGGTGAGAAGAAAAATACGGAAACGCTCGTAAAAAGTTTATTTATTGACCTACAGAGACCAGGCACCGCTCATTTTCTTCGTTTTTTTATCGACTACCCGGTAGTCATGGCAAAAAAATTTAATTTTCGAATTTCGAAAAAAAAAATTATTTTCGCAAATGCGCGCTTGTGAACAATGGTGCAAAGGCAACAATCCACAATAGATTTTCTGCAAAAGGAAGTAAACAAGAACAATCTCATAATATTTGGGATTCCGGAAGACGAAGAAATTTTGAAATTTTTCATAGATACTGTGGGCCAGAAGCTGAATATCGAATGTACAGAATCTGGCGTAAGAGCCATTTATAGAATTGGGCAGAAAGCAGATGACCGGCAAAGACCAGTAAAGGTATGTCTCCACGATTATCGCCTAAAAACTCACATCTTTAATAATAGACGCAAATTAAAGAATACGCACATATTTATTAATGAAGACTTGCCACTGAAATACAGAATTGAGAACAAAAAGAAACGGCTTCTACTTACCGGAAGAAACCGAAAACGTAACAAACCACAGTCATCAGAGGACTCTGAAGCAACCCCGGAAAAGATAGTTCAAGAAAAGAAGAAAGTGAAAAATGGGAGGAACATAGTTCAAAGTAATTGCAGTCAAACTCCAAAAAACTGAATTTGAAAAAAATTAGGGTAGTGTCGTGGGATTGCCAGGGTTTAACTAACTTTACATCGTCCTTGACAGACTTACAGGGTGCCTACAACTATGAAGATGACCTGATACTGTACTTTTGTAAAAATAGAGTCACATCCTTGATTATGATTGTTAACTATATTATGATTAGTAGCTCGTTGATTGTTTTTTCCTGTTAGTTTTTACAGTCAGATCAAGGGATGGGTATGCGGTACATTGTATAATATGGATTTTGTGGGTACTTTGTTTGAGTGGGGTACTTTAGTGGGTGTGATTGTGTGTTGGTTAGTTAGTTTTTTTTCTCATGCATTATAGTTGAGATACATACCTAACTACAATATTTAGATTTATAACTTATAACCTGCCAACCATTGTAACAAACCGATAGGTTTAAAATACAATAAATTCTATTCTATTCTATTCTATTCTATTTTCAAATATGTTTACATTGAAAACGGCTCAAGATATCCGAAAACGGCTTATATATGTCTCTATTTTTTAACTTTTATTAACTTTTAATTTTATGTCTCTAACTTTTGATGAAGGTAGGTATATCTAACTATCCTATAGGTATGATGTTAGATGAAATTTTAAAGTTATAGGTATAGGTAGGTACCTATAACAAGGTACCTAGGTATGAATGATAACCACTTGAAAAGTTAAGCTATAAGGATATGTAAACCGTTTTGCGATATTTGGATGAGCCGTTTCCGAAATAGGTACACTCTTCTTTACTTACACTTAACTTCTTACCTGCTAGGTATAGGTACTTACCTGTTTTTGAAAAAAAAATAATAAAATTTTTTTTTTTAATAATTTTTGGTTTCCTTGATTTTTTTAATGCTGAATGACATGAAAAACCAATATGGCGGCCGTAAGAAAAACACAAGTTGACTATGAAAATTCTGGAATCTACTTATAGTTGGCTTTGAAAATTTTTGTAGATATTGTCAGATGGATAGCTGCTTCATGACGACTTATGATAAACCCGCAAAACGTGCATCAATTAATTTTCAACAATTAAAAAGATATGGCTAAAATAAGAAACCAATTTCAATTGCTCAGCATTTTCAGCATATTTCATTTAGGTATGGATGAATTTTTCAAAAATTAGATTCCTGATTCTTAATGAGCATCAAATTGTGCCCAACTTTGCCTATTTAACCATCAATAACTGTCTATCTGGCAAAATAAGAAAGTTGATGTTTATATTTAGAGATAGATTTTGGGAACCCTGTATAAACCTACGTACCTATACCTACTCCTTTTATCTGAACACATTGAAATGTACCTACCTATAAAAAAAAACTCATGGGATCGAAAAAAAGTCTGCAAGGAGAGACATCCAACGATTCCAAACTCGAGCCCCCCAACCCAATAACCCCAGCTCGTTGGTGTGTAGAAGGGTGGATGGAGGGAAAACTTAAATATAGGAACCCTTAATAAATCCGCGCCCTATATGATTCGGGTTGTATAGGTCGTAGTACCATTATTATAATAGAAGTAATTGCCAAATAAATATATTAATAGAAAATTGTTAATATTATAATAAATATTTACGTTGATATTATAATAAAGACCACACTTTAAGAAAAGACTTTTGCCTATAGCCCTTAACAATTTTCTATTAATGGTCGTAGTACCTATAGAATTATTTGTTTTAAAATTTCTTTTAAATAAATGAAATTTAAATAAACTAATTTTTGGACTAATAAAAATGTTATTTGGTCTAAAAAAAATCAAGGAAACCAAAAAATCAAATAAATTGGAAAAATACGAAATTACACACTCCGCTATTATTAATAATTTTTTCAAATAAACTAATAAACTAATAAACTAATTTTATAAGTCCAAAAATTAGTTTATTTAAATTTCAAAGCTACCTTCACAATTTTAATAAATGAAATTTTTAAGTGTATTTTACATAAAGCGACTGACGTCCTGACACAAAATTGCAAATATCTCAAAAACGGACGCCTCTGGGCAAATTAAACAAGTATGGCTTTTTTATTGTAAAAAGACCGTTGATTCAGAAAAAAGTAATAAGACATCAAAAAACCTAGCCCTTACTTTTTTAAAGAGTCAAAAGTGTCAAACGACCCCTGTTTCTACGCCACTGGCTTATTGAAATAAACCGAAAATTTGTCTGATTATTGCTCTTTATAACTTGTTGTTACACACAAAAAATTGTCTCAGTTGGGTTATTGTTTCAACAAATATTAACAAAAGAGTGGTCTGTCGGTCGACTCTTTAACACCCTGTATCTCATCAATAAAGCCTTTTCGAAAAAAATTTTTCCTACATTTTCGTATTTTTTTAGCTTTATCTACAAGTCCTTCAATTTATGGTACTCCGTTTAGAAACACCTTGTATATTCCGCTTTCAGTACCAAACGTTTATATTTTATTATATTAGGTACCTATATCAGCAACCGTGCTGGAAGGCGAAATTGTAGGTACCTATAGTTTTCTTAATTTAGCATTCTTGATCCGCAATGCATGATGTAATTATATACCTACAAGTGTTTTTCATAGATTTATTGACTTTCATTATCAACAAAAATTTTTCTGCTATACCTATGTATAGTGAGGATGTAGACTTCCTTAAAACTATTTATTTCATACCACGGTGTAAGATATAGAGGTGAATCGACGACAGCTCGAAAAGCGAGCGTAAACAGTCACGATTAGAGCGGTGCGACTGCTGTGAGAGGTAGACAACTTGGGCAAGCGCTAGCAGAATTCAATGCGTATAGGTACTTACCTGCATTGATAAATGTGTAGGTAGGTACTCTATATACTTACCTAGTACCCTCTATATTATTATATTGTACCTACATATCGGAAAATAAGGAAAATACGAATTACCTAATTATTATTTATTCGTTTAACTTAACACGAAATAAAAACTCAGACTGCTTGTATAAAAATAATTTAATAAACAAAATTTAAAAAAATTAGGTAGGTGTATCTAGTTACCTACCTATTAGTGTATTAAAAATAAAAGAAACAATCCTTTCGTGGATTCGAGTACCGTACTATCAGAATGTCCGGAGTGCCAAGCAACAGCCTAAAGCACTCGGCCACGCTCCTATTTCAATTTCATAGCGCTGAGCGGGTATTTAAATTCACCTCAGGCAACAAACAACTACATATGAGTTATAAAGATATTTTTTGATCATGAAAAAAAAAAAAACTCTAGTTATGTATGAGATATTTATATGTACCTACCTATTTAATAATTACCAAGAAATAGGTACTTACATACCTTACATACCTATTAGTTTTGTAGGTAGGTATTGAAATTATCATCATTTTATCTAACTAATTTTTTTTTAATGATCTTCAAGCTAAGAAAAGTTCCAACACTTGTATAATCGGCACTAAATATATTACTTACCGAATAACAGGCAGTTTCGACTTTATAATATGATGTCTTCTTCTTTAAAGTGCTTTGCACAAATCGCATCTTTAGCGGTCAATTGTCTATCTTGGCGGGGAATCGCCCTTTGATACGCTTCTAATTTATGTTTAGGTATGCCGAAAAAAGAAATACCCTTTGTAGTTTCATCGTATCCACTTCTACAATTAGGTACAACACACTTTCTTTCCATATTTACTTATCACTTACTCAATAAAAAATAAAGTGTAGCAGCGCGACTTCTTAAAACCTACACTTGTTATGAGAATTCCACGTGTGGAAGTAAGAGGGGAGAGCGCATGGATCGCCCAAAAGAACTATCTCTCTCCCGCATCGACGTTCGCAGTTTAGTGTCGTTCGCTAGCGTTAAAAGACAAGCATCGTGCGTTCACCTCTATATCTTACACCGTGTTTCATACTAATACATTATAACTAGATAAACGCTTGATTACCGTAACTTATATAAACATATTCCTAACTCCCTTAATTGGGAGTTATACGGGGCTGTTATTAATCCATAACTCCCTCTATTATTACTATTTGTTTAATTCTGGTAACCAACAATACCTATTATTTGGATTTCATATGCCATTTTCTATAAACTTTTCAGTTGATATATCCATAGTAATCATGCTTACTCAATTATTAAAAACATTCGTTTAATAATCAGAAAGCATTTATTATTCGTTTAATTTTAAAAAGCAACAGATTTGGTTTTTATATTTCATGTTGTATATGAAATAGAATTATTTATGTATCACGTGAGTTGTTGGATGTTAATAACCTCGGGCAACTTAACAATCCCTCGGGACTTCCCGAGGGAGGTACATCCTCATAACTCCCTTGATACATAAATAGCTATAAAAACTATAGATTTTTGCCCGGTTGCACGAACGTAATTAAAAATCTGTGAGATAATCATCGATTTTAAAACGCGCCCCGTATTATCAAAATATTGGTCTGATAGTACTGGAAACAAACTCTACTCCCTTGTAGAAGAGTTAATTACCAACAAAAATTGAAATATCCTTGAAAATATTCACCATATTTTCAAAATTAAAAATTTAAAATCTGTAGGTAATTATCTGAAATATTTTTAATTACTTTCGTGCAACCGGCCCGAATAGACCGATTGCAGACGAAGAGCTAACAAGAAGGATGTAGGTACGTACCTATAACGGAACCAATAAAGTTGAGAAAATCACTTGTTATATTAATTCCAGAATGTTAAATTAATAAAACCTCAATTTCGCCTGTCATTAATGATGATATAAAAATATATCGAGACGTTTGGCACTGAAAACAGGAGTAGGTACTCATTTACTGCCCTGATTGATCGAGCTTTCTATAGGTATACAAGATAATTTATCTCTATCTCGGTATACCTGCTTACAAAGATATATTTTTGTTCTTCAAGTGAATCTACAGGGTGCATGATCAGTAACTCGCGCAGTCCGCATATAGGGCGATATAGAACCCATTGAAATTAAGGATATTCCACAAAAAAAATTTTATCCAATGGTTGGTTTTCAAGTTACATCAGCAGAGTTCCCCTCATCCCAGTTTAAAGGTATTTTTTTTCAATAACCGTGATAAAAATTAATAATAATAATAATAATAATAATAATATGTTTATTGCCCAACAGATTTAAAATCCAATTACAGGACAATTTAGACAACATAAGATTGTGAACCAATTTAACAATTAAATATTTCAACATAATAAGTTTCAGAAGACATAATTACAGCGAAACATATCAAAATGCACAATATATCAGGCACATATACATTTTATAAATTGATATCAAAACCAATGATAATTTCACAGTTCTACAACGACGAAAATAAATCCTATAATTCTCGAGCAGCGATCACCAAGGTATCTGACATGCTATTCATGTTAAGATCGCAAATGGTCGAAATGCGGTTAAAGAGTGTCGACATTACGTACACGGGTGACTTTACAAGTACATTAGACCGCGGTATCCTCAGTGAAAATGTTCTTGTAGTCCTTAAATTCTGACAAGGGACGTGGAAACTAAAAAGCGATAACATCAAAGGACAATCTATGTGATTATGGAAGAGTTGATACAGGAACTTAATTGCAACAATCTTCCGTCGCTTTTGTAGAGTCGTGAAACCGAATCTCTCCAACAAAAAATCACAGTTCATATCTCTCTGTGGATAAACACCATACATTTTATAATTCAGAAATCTCAGAAATCTTCTCTGTACACGTTCCACTTCATTGACCTGACAGAAATAATAGGGGGACCAAACCAGACAACAGTATTCTAATTTAGATCTTATGTAAGAATAGTATAAGACCTTCAGACAGTGAGAGTTGTTGAAATCTCGGCAGTTTCTATGCAAGAACCCAAGCATCCTCATAGATGACTTGGTGATGAGGGTCACATGGTCAGCGAACGTAAGGCCACTATCAAATGTTACACCGAGATCCTTCACAGTACTGCTACGTGCTAATGTCTCGGACCTGAACTTATAGTCTTATATTAATGAAAAATTCAGGTTACTGCGTAATGTCTGGAACGGATATCGAATAATTCATCAATTTTTTTTCACGAGACCTCTTCACAGAGGAATTGAGAATGTTGGAAATCGATACCATACCTTAATCTGAACGAAATTTGAAGTTTGGCAACCGCCTAAACTCAACTTAGAATATAAAATATTCAAATGCCTTCGTTGCTATGGAAATAAAAATAATAACAATACCATCTAACTCGAACTTATTCACATGTTTAGTGCGGTGTTGCCACACTGATAAAAGTAATTTTGTAAAATTACAGTAACTATCTAACTAACTATATAGCCGCACTGGTAACCAGTGATAGTCCCCGTAAATTTGCAGGAGAATTGTAAATTCATAAATAGCAGGTAAATTTACTGTGTGAATGTAAATCCTGGTAACTTTCAATGGAAAATTTGGCACGCAATTTCTTGGCCAGACGCCGATAAATATGAGACTTTTGCTGGTGTTAAATTCGGCTCATGCGTTATTGTGACAACACACGCCACACACAAGTGAAAACAATTAGCTGAAGATTCCTATTTTGATGTAAAATTACAATCTGCCTGTGATTTTACACATGAAGATTGACAAAGAATTACAGTTTTATTGTAAAATTACAATCTGAATGTGATTTTACATCATACAAGTATATTTAAGAAAAATAACGTGAAATCGTTACATTATTTTAAAAGTGCATTGTAATGTCACAAAAACACATAGTGAAGAAATTTTCAGTAAAAATGCATCCAAAATAAATAAATTTTTACCAATTAATTGAAAAATAACATTTAAAATCTAAATTTACTGTTACCTTACTGTGAAATTTACAGCAAGTATGTTGTAATTTTATGTAAAATTACATACATTTTTTTCAGTGCACCTTTTTTTACAAAAATGGTCATATCTTTGGAAGAAAAGAACTTAAAACACTGCAGTAAGAAAATTTACCGCACTCTTAAAAAGTGAAGTTTCAGCATGCTCTGAGTGCGCGAGTTACTGATCACCCTGTATATAACCCAAATACTCAAATATAACCCAAAGATTTCTCACATTTTTTGGGAAATTATATTACATAGTTACTTATGTAGATAATACGGTTATTATTTTAAATACTTCCTGATAGGTTGAGCTGTTTGGAAACAAGAATCGGCCCTTTTATGTAACCGATATCATTTGTCTGCAACACACACGCTGAACATTATGTAAAAAAACAGTTCCGAGTCTAACATCCAAATGTTTGATGTTATACCCTGCATGCATGGTGATGCAAAAAGTAGCATCAGTCTGCGCTCAAATGATTATTCTCTCGTAGCATTATTCCAGATGTATGCTGTCTCTTTTTGTATGCTTTTTAAACATGTAAGGTATATTAAGACATGTCAAATTACATATTTGCGTCGGTTCTACTTTCTTGATAAAAAATTCTTGATAAAGTAGATGTACTTAAGTTATATAGTTAAAAAAATATATTTGCTCATATACTTAAGAGTGCTTTTTTAAAAACAAACCTATTGCGTCGTTAATCATTATGAATGTTTCAAATGAACTATTTATTGTTCAGGAATAAGTATACAGGGTGTCCCATAATATGTGGGCAATCTCCCGGATTTGGGTAAATTTCGTAAAAATAAATGAAAAAATAGCTATAAAATTAATTCCTCAGAGACACCCCTACAAAGATATTAACTATATTATTATTCTTGTATTGGTTTTTAGGTTCTCTCAGGCTTACTTTTGTAATTATTAATAAATAGTTGACGTTTCGGGATTGATTAATCCCTTGATCACATATTTAATTAATAAAATAGATACAATAAAAATTATTTTAGTAAAATGAAAATATAAAAGTATGACATTTACAAGTCAAAATCTAAAAAATGAAAAAAATAAAGATATTAACTGTTGAAGTTGAGGGTTAAAAATCAATTTTTTGCAATAACTTTTTGATTTCTTGACCGATTTTGATAATTTTTGGTTTTATTTTGTATTATTTTAGACTGTTTGAAATAGTGTTTCATAATCTTTGGTAGCACATACATAGACCTCGGGATGGCATAACCCCCTCATTCACTTGAAAGAAAACAATAAAAATAATAATGTTACAGTTTTTTAAGGTTAATTTTCTTTTTATTTGATATTTTTTACGTAAAAAATGTATCTTTATTTATTTCGATAGAGCGAACCGTTATCGAGATAAACGTCCTTCTAATAGATGATGCGTCGCAGGAACTTTCTAAATTTCAAGAAAATTTCAACAAGATGGCTGACCAATGACAGTAAATTGAGCAGGAAACAAAACAATAACTTAATTAAATACACGTCAATGTCAAAGATTTCATTTCATGCAGATTCAATTCTAACTGATTTTCTGCGTATTCAGCGTTTTGTGTAACTCATTTTAAAATCAGTTAGAATTGAATCTGCATGAAATGAAATCATTGACACTATTTGACGTGTATTTAATTAAGTTATTGTTTTGTTTCCTGCTCAATTTATTGTCAAAGGTCAGCCATTTTGTTGAAATTTACTTGAAATTTAGAAAGTTCCTGCGACGCATCACCTATTAGAAGGACGTTTATCTCGATAACGGTTCGCTCTATCGAAATAAATAAAGATACATTTTTTATGTAAAAAATGTCAAATAAAAAGAAAATTAACCTTAAAAAACTGTAAAAATATTATTTTTATTGTTTTCTTTCAAGTGAATGAGAGGGTTACGCCATCCCGAGGTCTATGTATGTGCTACCAAAGATTATGAAACACTATTCTAAACAGTCCCAAATAATACAAAATAACACCAAAAATTATCAAAATCGGTCAAGAAATAAAAAAGTTATTGCAAAAAATTGATTTTCAACCCTCAACTTCAACAGCTAATATCTTTGTAGGGGTGTCTCCGAGGAATTAATTTTATAGCTATTTTTTCATTTATTTTTACGAAATTTACCCAAATCCGGGAGATTGCCCACATATTATGGGACACCCTGTATACTTATCAATAGAGTTTAATTTATTACTTATTTAAAATATCTACAAAATTCACTATATAAAGAGTAATGCATGTGATCTAAAAATCATTCAATAATTTTGAAATTTACCTTTTTTTAATAAAAAAAAAAATAACAGCACGAGAAAAAGTCTATGCATTATAATTTAGAATCAAATTTGATTCTTCTTCTTATGCATGGGTATAGTGAAAATTCCGTTGTAATGTTAAACCTACACGAACAAGTAATTCGAGATGTTCTCAAATAACGTATTGGCAACTTTTTCTTGAATGGTAAAAAGCGCCAGTGTGGGTGGAACTGGAGTCCATAATTCATTGATGGTATTGAAATATGACAGTTCTAATATTCCGAGCAGTGATTTATGATTTAGCGGTCTTCTCATTTCGCAAAGGACCATGCATGCATGCAAGATGCAAGACAGGGTGAGCATGCACTTGATGCATTTCAGCATGGAACATTATTTATAGAACTGTCATATAAAACTATCGAAATGGACTTCTAATTTATTCTAATATTTTTTTCGAAATCGAGTTTTTACTTGGTACTTATATAGGTTCTTTTGCTTCATGTTATGAAATATCTGCATATGTATGGTAAACTATACCTATAAATGATTTACGTTCCTATTAATTATTATTCTCTCCGAGTAATTGTTTATATACGTTATTAAACTTATCTGCTACTACTTATAGGTTTTTTAAACATTTATAATCGATCTAAGTATAAATACCTGTGCGTAAGTAATGTTGAAATCTTGTAATCTTGCATTTATCTAAGGTAAATCAATTTTTAAATCGCCTTCCAGTATTTTTTTAAGGGCTTCCTTTTTTGCTCTGTGGCATTTAAATGAAAATACAGAGTGGTTGAAAGTTAACAATTTTCTATATATCTACCAAGTTTTTGAAACTGTTTTTATTATAGGTATGAGTATACCCAATACCTCATCAACCGTTTTTAATTATACCATATACCTATGCAGGTGAGTTCAGAAAACATGATAGCTAAATTAAATGGGACATATTGTTTAGTATAATGTGTAGGTATAATAGTAAAAATATTCAAAATCAATTATTTTACAAACAAAAACTTATAATTATTTACTATTTCAAATACTGGCATTAACATTGTGCAGTATTCTTGACACTATACTTAACTGGAGCAAATTAGGCCTTGAGAGAACGTCCATATAAAACAAAAACTAGTTTTTGCCATTTTCTCGAAAATGAACGAATTTAAACAATTCAAACGCCAAAATAAATTAATTAAAAAGACCTTTCAAACGATACGTCTAACTATTCAAAATAAAAGGGGGTACCTCCTGGGGATAGAGGGTGAAAGGGACCGAAAGGGTTTTTGCTTAAAAACTTGTCCCCTCGATACGTTGCTTCACGTATTCCAGCGATTTTTTTAAATCTTCACCTTTCGATAAATCGAGGTGAGAAGTTTTGAAATGAACACCAAATTAACCGCAATTACATTAAAGTTTTATATGCACTGCAAAGAACACAAAGGAAGAGGCAAAGAAAAGTTAAATAGTTAGATAACTGCGCTGCTGAATGAAAACACGAGTCAGAAGAAAAGAATCAGACAGGACGTCAACCTGCACTGAGCCTCTCCTAGATCAAGAAGAGAAAATTTTTGACATTGTAGAAGCGGAACCAAGTGCAAACGTTCGGATTGCATCCTCGAAGATCGTCCTCAAAAAGACGAAATTCGCAGGTTATTGAAGAAAAACGGTTTGCATCTATTTAGACCCCAAAAATTTAAAGTTTTGCATGGCCGGGGATAGAGAGATTTGATTCAATTTTTGTAGATGGTTATTGGATAGAGTAAATGATGCTCTCCATTTCATTGGAAAAATTCTCTGCAGTGATTAATTCACATTTAATGCAAACAGGCAGAATAACCTTCATGAATGGAGAAAACGCTCATTCAATACGTCAAAGATCTCACCAACAATTTAATGGTCAATCAGCAGCATTTGGGCTGAGTTATTGGATAATGCATGATGTTCTGGATCCATAATCATTTTACCAACCCGCCTAATTCAGTCCTGGATGTATCTACATTTTTTGTATGATAATTTACCACCACTTTGATGAAGTTCCATTGATGGTAAAGAAAAATTTTCCCGCCCTCCAGTTTTGAATAAGGGAGGTGTACCTATAGTAGCTTGTATTCACGCTGCTGTGTCAATTATAGTAGACGATGGTCGTCTAGACGAAGAGTTCGTGCTTCCATTATTGATCCTATGAATCTTTACCTTGAGGTAGGAGGCGACCTATTAGACAGTTTCTTGTTTTTTCAAATATCATTAGAAATTTCTAATAAAGTTTTGATGAAATGTAAAATTTTGCTCTTTTCAACAATAACGTTTTTAACGATGGACAAACACAAAATTTTTCACTATCGATTTTTAAATTTTTTTTTAGCTAGAGTCTCAAGAGCACAGGTGTTAATTTTGCGACACCCTGTATAGATGCCATGGTGCTGGACATTTGAACTATTTTTTTTTTAAATAATTTATGGAAGAATTGAATTAGTTTTTTAATGTATCATAAGTCGTGAGTACCTATAGGAATGAAGCAATGAGCTAAAACGTATAGCTTAGGTATATACAGAGTGTCCCAGCTTATTCGAAGCGGTCTCTGTAGGCCAATCGATTGATTTTTTCCAAAAAATTTTTGCAAATTCAAGTACAGGATCACAATGGCCATAATTTAAAATTATTTTGGAGTATACAGAGTGTCCCATATGACAGTGGCATATCAAAGTTATGTTTTTTTAAATGGAATGCTCCTATGTTATTGCATTTTTAGATTGTCTGAGAAGAGAAAATAGGATTGGCTTTTACAGTTGGTGTTTAAATTCAGAAGTTTTTGAGTTATAAACAAGTGAAAATCGTCATTTTTCAAGTACAATGAAAACGGTTCAAGATAGAGAAAAACGGCTTAACATGTCCCTATATTTTAACTTTTTATGTACTATCCTATGGTATAGAAAAATTTTTACTTTCTTCGATTTTTTTATTTGGCGACGCATGGAAAAATCTCAGAATTTTTCAAATTTTTTATCACCTTGTATAAACATTTCATCTACATGATAGGATAGTACATGAAAAAGTAAAATAGGGACATGTAAGCCGTTTTTCTCTATCTTCAGCCGTTTTCGTTGTACAGGGCTTTGAACTTGAAAAATGACGATTTTCACTTGTTTATAACTCAAAAACTTCTAAATTTAAACACCAACTGTAAAAGCCAATCTTATTTTGTCTTCTCAGACAATTTAAAAATGCAATAACATAGGAGCATTCCATTTAAAAAAACATAACTTTGATATGCCACTGTCATATGGGACACTCTGTATACTCCAAAATAATTTTAAATTATGGCCATTGTGATTCTGTACTTGTATTTGCAAATTTTTTTTTGAAAAAATCAATCGTTTGGCCTACAGAGACCGCTTCGAATAAGCTGGGACACCCTGTAGTGTAGGATTAACTTTAAAAAGTCAGATGTGACGTCTTACTAACCGTCCGAATTAATATTTTTAATTTCACCAGAAAATGTCAAACAGTTAATTGTCAAGTTGTGAACGAGCGTAATTATTGAAGGAATCATTCAAAAAATGAATTGAACCGCTTACGTCAGTTTGAGAGCCACTGACAACTACATAAAATTTATTCACGTAATGACATTCTATCCTCTGTGTTGTGCATTTAATTCTCATTCAAAACCAATGTTGACGTATACTTATTTATGCGGGATGGAGTGTTTAGACAAACTGGACGGTTGCTATAAAAACCACGTATATGAAACAAAATAAATCGAACTATCAAAAGGATGTGTAGGTATTCTTAATCGATACGTATGACTTTTTAGACTTTATTGGACTATAAATAGCTATCACATTTAGCTTATTCAAGGAATGATTAATTAATAGAAAATAAAAATGTCTCAGCAAATAAAACGTTAATTAGAGTTGCATTAGAGTTTTGAACTTCTAAAATTAACACTATCTCAGTCAAACGATGGTGAAGATGATCAAGGATATCCATGGCTCGTGCTAGCAGTGATCGGTACAATATACAGGGCGCTAATCCTCTGGCGGAGCAACACAAAGCCGTGCACCCTCCTAGGAAGTCACAACCCCCTGAAACCCTAGACCGGGTCTTTGTTTCGCCCCGACACTGCTGTTCCCTGTGAGCATATGCACCGAATTAGCTCAATTTCTACCATCTTAGCGCCTTAAGCTCAGTATATCAAAAGAGGATTTCATTGCGCCACCACTTCCCATTGTGGAGTTAATTCAGGGAGCTTTGCTCGGTGTAAAGTTTCACTAGAGCAGTTTTGCGCAGTTTTCTGGACATTATTTTGTGACTTTATACAGTTTTTATTTAGGTACTATACATATGTAGGTACCTTCGAATCAGCAGCATGGTCCCCTCTCGAGAGGTATGAGTTTATTCTTGTTCTGTTTAAATGCATTTATTATTAATTTCAAGTCGATATTAAAGCTATATACAGGGTGTCGAAAAATTTTTTCATCAAGTAGTGATGTCAGCGTTATTTCAAAACAAAAACAAATCAAATTTTTAAATCAAATTTGAAAAATTTGAAAAAATATACCACTGATCGTTATATAGGTTGATTTTAATTGTTGAACACCCTGTATGATATGCAGCAGCACGCACGTCAAGAGGTAAGATATCATCCTCCGTCTTATAAGATCAAAAGCAGGGGAAGTGTGTGAGTGTGTGTTTGTTTTAAATGTAAATGATTTCATGATTTAGCTGGTTGGGAGCTGGGATTTATGAGATCTGGGACCCTCCCACTTCCACATTAATATATTATCGAGGGCATCGCGGTTGGCGCTCCGGAATTTTAATGACAGAATCCAACACCGCAACAGGGCCCTGAAGCAGGATGCTATGAATGGATGGAAATGCTCCAGTTCTACTATAATGAGGGCACAAATTAGCCATCTGCGATCACTCGCTTGAAAAATGAGCGTCGATTAATAAGTGTGAAACTATGGCAGAACTACACGCCATTCTTATGAATGAATTTTTAGGAAGGAAAAACAAAAAAGAAAACTCAAAATTCATGTGAGTACCTACTATGATATAGGGGTTAGCTATACCTACCCTATATTACTTGACGTAGCATCAGACCTGCCGATAAATTAATTCTCTTATCTCGATTATAATTTTTAACACCACATCGTAAAACAAAAACTAATATTCATAAAAATTCTGATTTTATCATTTTTTTAAGTTATTTTATGAGCGAGTTAAAAATAACATCAGTGTCAGATTCATACGTCATGCCTGAGTATCTCCTACACCCGAATATTCTCATGCAGCTATAGTAAGTTGACATTTCTCATATTTGTTGGCTTAATAATAAACAGACGTACGAATAAAAATGGAATTATGGGTTGCATGCATGCGACATCAAGGCATCTCTTATTTGGGAAAGGGTTCTAAATATAGGAAGAATAATTCTTGTTGTTTGCTGCAAACAAATTTTTTTTTAAGAAATTGTAAAACAGACCCGATCTTCACATGATTTTTGGTGGCTAATGCACAAAAGCCCCTATAAGAATGTGAAAAAAGCAATTTATATAAAATTAGTATTAGTGTCTACGATCTTATTGTTTGTATTATTGCTTCTGCGGCTTAAAGTCACCAGCTATAGGAGTAGGTACCCTAAAATGTTTCTTCTTATTAGCCCTATTCAGGTATACGTTTATAAGGTTCCGCATCGATTAAATGAATCTTTAAAAAGTTGTTTACTTCTTAATGCTTCGAAGGAGAATTAAATGATGAAAAAAGCATTCATTGCTTTTTTCACTTTAAACAATATTGTTTTGTGTGCATCTTTGTTGACCAGAATTTCGATCGACTAGATGAGGGTAAGTTTCGGATTGTTCCAGAGGTCCAGCGGCCGACGCTGGTAGTGGTAACAAGGAGCCGGGGTTATGATGGATCGTCTCAGTGCCGAGCATCGTGACAGGGGAATGCCATTACCTGTGTCCCGTTGATCAGATAAGGGCCCCACGGGGTCACGGGTCGCACTCACGCCTCAACTCACCGACTAGCTCTGGTGCCTCTCGCATGATATACTGCACAGGAACAGGACTGCATTCGGGTATGTCCCCCTTATTTGTAGCAATTTTAGTTATTATTATTCTTGTTTTTTTGAGAAAATAAGACAAAAAGTTGGAGTTAGCAGCTATAATTACTTGAAATATTGAAATATTTGTTATTTAGGGAGAACAGAGAGTTTGAGCTCAGTGAAGTTGACAACCATAAATTCATAAAATTTCAAACGGCAGCAGCACCAAGCGAATTTCTGTCAAATGCAAAGGGCGTTCATTCATCTACAATAGAAAGCTACGAAGACTTTTTTAAAAACAATTATTCTTATAAACAACCTGAACTGACAATAATTTCGTACTGTTATAATAGTTAACAAAAGCACATAAAAATTGAAAAATAGGTAACAGCCCTTCTAACTGCATTTTCTTCAATCAAGCAGTGGAGAGCTTATTAGTTGTCATAAATATGACTATCCATTCATTATTCTTCCTTGTATATCCACTATCCACTACTTATATGTATAAAATGGTACGTGAAAGGAACAATAATCAACAAATATAAAAATCCCCATTGAAGTTTATGCGAGACGAACGAAACTTACGAGTGAACAAATGTGGACAAATCGTGCATGGGCAAACGTATATTATCCCGTTTTGCAAGTTAATGAAACATTCTCGTGCGAGGATGCTCATGTCAAAATTTTTAATTTTGCCGTATTTTTTTTTGAATGGTAGATAAACGAAAATTTTGGTTGGATGTAGACAAATGTTTCATCTGGTTTCATCCTCTTATTAATTTTATGGTCTCTGTGGCCGATATTGGTCCCAAAATAGCTGTAAATGAGCTGGAGAGCTCGCTACGGTCCTGCGTCTAATACATCATAAGATGTTTACCTTTTCACGTATAAGTGAAACTATATTCACCCACTTGAAAATCTCTGGAGATAATCTCATTTATCGTCTTGTTATGTCCTCGTTGTCTGTCTGAGCCTTTATGATGGCTTCATTCATGTGGGTTGACAGAAATGACTCAGGTACGCATTTTATATACTTCAGGAAAATTGCCTAATTAATATTCCTTTATGAGTCCTTTGCCTATTTATTTATTTGTTTCGTTTTATGTAATGTTCACTTTGTATGCCTCGCGTAGTGGTTCGTTCCATGCATCTAGATGTCAGATTTTGCAAAGTGCTTTAAATTCTTTCATGATGAGTCTCAAATGCCATATACTTATCTTAATATTATCAAATTATTACCCACAATAATAATAGTAACGATTGCCTTTCTTAAATATTTTTTAAATTTTTTCAACTCGTTATCTGGTTGCAGCTTAAGTTTTTGAGAGTATTCTTCTTATCATGATAACATGAGTTATTTCCATCCAATTCTCGTTAGATTAGAAAATTTAGTTGTAAATTTTTCTAGGTAGGTAAGTAATTATTTTACGAAAGTCTTTTATGTTTACTGTAATACCTATGTAGGTAGGTATATAAAAACATTTCAAATCAAAGAAAGATTAGCCAGTCGTCATATAAAATATTCCTAAATTTTTATGGCCACCTCCTCGTATAAGATTTGTTGAGCCACGTGAATATTTTTTTAGATATTATAAAGGTGTATATTTTTTATAGCAGCTAGGTAATATAGTGTCTGTTGTTTTATTTATATACCTACTTTAGTTTAAAAAAACTACGGAATGTATAAAATTTTTATTTCTCATATAAAGCTCTTAAAAAAGCACTGGCGCTTCTCGTCTCGCGTTCTTTCAGTTATGACAATTATTGTTTATCGCCGGAGGTTATCTCTAGCGATTATCTTATTCCCAGACATACAAGATGAAGCTTAGACAAACAGCAAGTAATTTACAGTCCATTTGTCATAATATAGTAATAATGAATTAATTGGTGGACAATTTACAGAAATTCTATCTTGATTATCATTAAAACAGTCAAGTGTCCTGTAAATATACCGGCTGATACAGAGATGACAATAAATTCACATTAAATGAATCGTAAGGAGTAATTTACATAAATCACGACTGAATTACTCCGAGCGACCATGTTTACACAGATTCATTTCAACTTGACAGATTTCAGGATGTTCTTAGCCAAATACAGAAGTCGTAAAAAGGGATATTGCCGAATAAAATTCTTGAAATATGTCTGTAATTTAATTTACACTTGGAGGTTGGTGCTCAGCATGGTGCGCTTCCAAAAACAGTGGCTGGTGTTGGTTTCTAATGGCGACATGGAGATATGATGTCCAGTTCATGATTAGAAAACTAGGAGAATATGCCTTTTAGTCGGCCATTAATTACGGACGAAATGCTTCTGCTTTTGAATATAACGAGGATTTTTGATGCTCTTGCCTTTTAGGCCATTGTCAGCTCAATCTTTCAATTTCATAAACGAGCATCTGAGCACATAATATGTAAATACAGACAAAAGAAGAAAGCAACGCAAGCAAACTTTAATAACTTAATATTCGAATATTATCTTGACTTATATACAGGGTGAGACATTTTAATCTTCGAACCCAAATATCTCTGCTGGTAAGCCAGATACAAAAAATTTGTGCAGACAAAAGTTGTTCAGGACAATGGGTGTCCTTTGATGTAATAATGACTTTGACCTTGTGGACCAATTTCAAGGCCATTTGAAAGTCAATATAATTTTTAGAAAACCCTGTATATTATATTTTTTTCATATTTCCGGAAAAAGTCTAGTAATAATGGTTTTTATAGTTGCAGTCTAAAATGAGTAGGTTATGAGTTTCTCCATAAACAGCTCCCGCTGTATCACTCTGTATTAAAATTTAAACCACATAATAGTACTATATCATTTGAAGAAAAGTTAAGATAAGAGCAAATGTAAGCCATTTTGAGATTTTTTTAGCCATTTCCGATGTACCTACACTGCTTTCAAAATGAAAATATAACAAATATAGTATATACAGACATTTTAATTTTTTTTTCAATTAATATCAATATAGTATATTGTGAAACAAGTGCGGAAAAGAGAAAATTTCTCACGAGGGTGAAACAATTGTGACACGAGACGAAGACGAGTGTCACAATTCAAACGAGTGTGAAATTTCTTTTCCGCACGTGATACACACAGTACTTTTCCTACGACCACAATTTAACAGATTAATTATTTAACAAATTTAACACATAAATTATTTTTTCTGACAATGCTCTGCTTTTATGACCTTTTCTCCAATTTATGAAATGTTTATAAGTAGATTCGTATTTTTCTCTCGAAACTACATTTAGCAAATTCAAAGAACACAAACCTGCTTGTTTTCTGACTTCAGGTGGTGTATTTTCTGCTTCAGATTCAGAGGAATTACAATCCATTAAAATGATAGGTACCTAACTAAAGATTTTTTTTTTAAATTACCTAGGTAGATATTATTTTCAATTCTACCAATGACTTTTTAATATTACTATTATACACTGTTAAATCATTGAATTCTACCGACAATATTATTATTATTTATTATTAGACTCCGTATAAACTAAAAATAAGTGACGTGAGCGTGGAGACGTGGTAGATAATAACAATGATTTAAGAGAGGTTAGTATATCATTGATATGCAACTTCTACACAACGCACAACGCAGGCGCTGTGCGTCGTCGATGGAAGTTAGTAGAGGTGTGCGAGTTATTTTCACCATCACGTTCGTGAATTTGATTTGAACGCTACTAATGCTGTTATTAGCGATCAACTCGTAAATTTTAATAATTACTGCCACAAGAGAATAATGAGTATATTTTATAGTCTTGTCAGGTTCTATGTTATCCCATTTGTGTTTATTTTATTACCTTGAAGCTTTAAATGAATAGTTATTCCATTAACAATAAGTAACAGTTGAGTTCTCAGTTACCGCCCATCACTATTGTTTACATTAAAACTGTACGGAAACGATTTTTGGCTATGCGTTATGTCACTTTGTCGCACAGTTTTGGATACGTGAGAAATCTGCTAGTTTGCGCACAAATAAAAAACGATGCGCAAAGTAGTGTTTTGTATAGTGGTCGTAGGAAAATTTTATTACCGCATTAATTTACATTTATGTACTGTCTGAGGATGCTGTTTCAAAAGCAGCGATGAAACACGATTTTAATAAAAAAATATATCTTAAGCGAAGCAAGATTTTGAAATCCTAATTATTGTTCTATTTATTTATGATTAATTATAGAGCGAGATTCTGCAAAATAAGGGCTATAAGAAGGGCTGAGAACATAATTATAATTACATTTTAGAAATTTATAGATGCATTGCCTATATACTAAGTATTTGATCGATTTTCTTTACCTTCAATAAAAATAAATTATAATTCAAAGCATACACGATTCGGCCTGAAGATGGTTATAAATTCAAACTTAACTAACGTAGATTCAATTTGTGAACTCATTTGTTGGCACTATAAAACTATATCTGGTTAGAGTGATTGTGCTGTAAGATATTATACCTGTCTGAAGCCTTGTCCACACCTCCTAATTTAGTGCCAGTTCGTTTTAATAACCGGAGGACTCATAAACGGTATCCGATATAAGACATAAACGGAGTTAATGGTGGAAGAGTTTGTAATTTTTATTATTACGCGAATATAAGGAAATTGTCTGAGTTTATATAGTGCTGTGATACTTTCATTACCTTTATCTCGCAGATAAAATTACAACAGGTGATCTGGCAGTTGGTTACCTATATTATAAAATAGCATCCGCGGGACGTTATGTAATATATGAAGTCGATTAATTTTATAAAATCCGCTATTTACACTAAAAAATTAAAAAAACGATTTTTTTACGATAATCTGCAACATTGTAACACATAGTAGGATATGAAGTATGTAGTATGAATATGAATTTTTATGCCATGTAAGGTAATTTTCAAACCGATTTTAAGCGAAAACGGTGCATGTTATCGAAATTCAGCAAGACTACCTTTTTTGTGTAAAAAACTTCAACATTCCTGTTACGTCTTATTTTAATATTCTTGTATTTTAATCTTTTTATTCAATTTTGGCAACTTTGCCAGTTCCGGCAAGTGCTGATGTTTGCTTCTTAGTAAGCAGGAAAAAAAACAAAAACAATACCTAGTTACGAATTAATTGTAAAAACTTTATGTCAATAAAAATAATTAATAAATTACATCAATAAATTGAACCCTTTTGTGTTTCGAATGTGGGCAGTGAACATCCCCTACATTTGAGCTGGTCCTTCGAGCCGGATTGGTGTAATTTGTGGTCATTACAATGGTAATTATCATTTAAAGAAGGGTTGTATTAATTCATTTGCACTTTTCAAGAAGTTCAGACGCGAGACGCGAACGTCACGCTACGAACTTTGATTCAACCAGTCAAGGAGCAGGCATACGTTCCCGATTCAAGCGGAATCCAAGTACTCCGGAGATCGACGTGTCTGTTCTACTGCATTGGCTTCAACGGCGAGAACTCAGATTCATGGTGCATGCAGCAAGGTCGACCTTATCGTAACACATAATAAGGTTCATAATAACTGACGCCGAGTCTCTGAGTGAGTTCATTCCAGTCTTTCCATTTACAAACATTTCCACGTTTCCTTAATAAATTAATCATCGTTTCAATTCCTTATTAGTAGAAATTGAACAATTATAAGATTCGTCTTTAAGAATTAATAATTAATTCGTCATTTTTGAATCTTAGGTGATATAGGTACACACCTAGTAAATTTATTTAGGTTTATTCATTTAAATACTTATTCATTTAAAGAATAAATAAGTATAATACCTACACATTTTAGTAATTTGTGCAACAAATTATTACATTCATTTTCAATTCTTTATCTTTGTTTTGTCGCCTTCCTACAACAGTTCTCGACATGAGTAGTACGGGTGGAGATGATTCATTAGACACATTAATTAGAAAGCGTGGTACTATCAAACATAAATTAACATGCTTTCAAAAATTCTTCGACAAATGTAGTGACTCCGAAACTCTCGAATCTTGTTATGTTGAAGTTCAGTTGCGATTTTCAAAAATCGAACCATTGATGGATGAATTCGAGGAAATTCAGAGTGAAATTGAAACCATTGCAGAGGAGAAAGATTTGCCAGGGCATTATAAATATCGAGAGGAATTCGAAGGTACTTATTATTCCTACGTCGTTAAGACACAAAAAATCCTTGCTTCGCAGGAACAAGAAGGCGTGACAAGCGATCAACCTACAGATCCCGTTGATCCGGATCCCGTTGATCCAAATCTATCGCTTGTTACGACTCAACCATTTCATTTGCCACCGAACGTACAGTCATTTTCAACTGTGCCTCCTCAAGGCTTCGTACCCACACAGGGGGTACAGCCTCAGTCATTTCAGGGTACAAGTTCGAGTAGGGGTCAAGATACATTATATCCCGCGAATACTTTACGTCTACCGACCATTGATTTGCCAAAATTCGCGGGAGACTATCATTCATGGCTGGAATTCAAGGACACTTTTGAAAGTCTAGTTCATAACAATGAACACATTCCGGACATTCTCAAATTTCACTATCTAAGGTCCTCACTGACAGGGTCTGCCTTACAACAGATCCATTCGGTGGAATTTTCAGTCTCTAATTACATTATCGCCTGGGAAGGGCTACTTGCTAGATATAATAACAATAGGTTATTAATTCACAACCATGTGCAGGCTATTTTCGAATTAGGAAATATTAAAAAGGAAACTCATTCCCAAATAAGACAATTAATGGATAAAATATCCAAACATTTACAATCATTAAAGTCATTGGGTGAACCGATTGAATACTGGGACACACTCGTGATCTATCTCATGTGTAACAAATTAGATGAAGATACACTGAAGCAATGGGAGCATAAGAAAGGAGAGATGAAAGAGGTAAAATTAGAGAACTTATACAATTTCCTCAAGACGAAGGCCGATGAGTTGGAAGCTCTCACCATGAGAGACTCCAATTGGAGAGGCAAAATTACGATGCCTTCTCCAAAAAGATGCAATCTCGCGCAAAACAAGGTAGGCAATATTAGTTGTTTCGTTTGCAAGGGTAAGCATTTTATTTACACTTGTACAGAGTTCTTAAATCTCTCAATCTCATCCAGGATCAAGAAGGTCAAGGAACTTAAGCTTTGCTTAAACTGCCTGGGCAACCATAAGTTAGAAACATGCACACGAGGGGGTTGCAGGATTTGCGGTTCTCGACATAATTCGTTATTGCATGAGTCGACTCCAATAATCAAGGAGGTGACAAACCACGCATCCCGTGGCTCCAATATACTTTTGGCTACTGCTCGTGTGGCTGTTTGCACCCCCACCAATGGGGAGGCTCAAGCCAGAGCCCTGTTAGATTGCGGTTCACAGAGCAATTTTATAACAAAGGATCTTTGCAATCAGCTGAGAATTGAATCAATTCCTACGAAAATATCAATAGTAGGAATAAGTGGTGCAATTTCTAGCATCAACGAGAGATGCATTATAACAATTGCATCCAATTGCTCTTCATATAAAAAATCCATATCCTGTTATGTTCTTGACGAAATAACAGATCAACTACCAGTCGTTGACTTGGATAATTGTTCTAATTGGAACATTCCTGACAGCATTAGTCTAGCAGACCCGAACTTCCATCAGTCGGGAGACATTCACCTTCTGCTAGGAGCAGGAGTCTTTTGGGACATATTAAACAATGGCAAGCTGCGCATTGATAACACGCAGCTGACTTTACAAAACACGTCCCTTGGTTGGATCGTGTCTGGTACCCATCCAGATGCTCCTACCCAAATGCACTGTCATTTTGCTAGAGACATTCATGACCAATTGGAGAAGTTCTGGGAAGTCGAGGAAGTATTGAGTCATCAATCAGTGCTTTCTCCAGATGAACAGAAATGCGAGAATATTTTTGAAGAAACTACAACACGTCACCACGACAGCAAGTTTGTTGTAAAAATTCCTTTGAAGGTCTCGCGAGAAGCCTTGGGTGACTCTAGAACAATAGCGCTAAAGAGATTTCTCAACTTACAACGGAAAATGCAGAATAATCCTCAATTTGGAAAACTTTATAACTCATTCATGAATGAGTATGAGACACTTGGACATATGTCCAGGGTAGATCCAAGAAATCTTCCCCCAGACATTTACTTTCTGCCACATCATGGTGTCACAAAGGATAACGGGAATACTACAAAACTTCGTGTTGTATTTGATGGCTCAGCAAGGAGCTCCACAGGATCATCACTTAATGATCTGCAGTTCATAGGCCCAAAAGTTCAAGATAATCTTCATTCGATCTTTTTAAGATTTCGTGTTCCGAAATACATAATAGCTGCAGACATTAAAATGATGTATAGGCAAATTTGGGTAAATCACGAAGACCGTTCACTACAATTAATCCTTTGGACTTCGGAGCCTAGTGCTGAACCACAGGAGTACATGTTAAATACAGTCACATACGGGTTGGCTTCATCACCGTATTTGGCCACAAGATGTCTCAAACAGTTAGCTATTGAGGCAAAAGATAAATACCCAACGGCATCCCAGGTAATGTTGACAGACATTTATATGGATGACCTACTAACAGGCACTGATTCAGCTCATGAAACGGTGTCCTTAGCAAAGGATATCCAAGGTATCTTACATTCAGCAGGCTTTCCCCTGCATAAGTGGATTTCCAACAATGAGGAAATTCTATCACATTTCTTATCACCAGATACGGTTAAGGAGACCTTCTGTCAGTTGGGTGACTACACTGATAGTAAAACTTTGGGACTTTTGTGGTCCCCTCAAGAGGATGTATTAAGGTACTTTATCAAGGAATTTGACCCATCGGCAGTCAGTACGAAGAGATCGTTACTCTCTGACATTGCTCAGGTTTGGGATCCCTTGGGACTAGTTGCTCCATGTGTTATAAGGGCAAAGTTCATGTTGCAAAGGATGTGGCAACTCAAGTTGTCATGGGATGAACAAATTCCGAAAGACCTGCTTCAAGAATATCAGACATTTAGACAACAATTGTCTACATTAAATCAATTAAAGATCCCCAGAAGGATCTCTGGTAGTCCAGTGATGTCCATGCAACTTCATGGCTTTGGAGATGCTTCTCAGGAGGGATACGGCGCGTGTCTTTATATACGCACACAAATGACTGATGGACAAACTAATTGTAATTTGTTATGTGCTCGATCAAGGGTCGCGCCCTTAAAAACTTTAACAATACCAAGACTTGAGCTTTGTGCTGCGCTTCTCTTGTCTGAACTAGTTGATAAGATCATAAATTCATTACGGGTCAATTTCGAGTCCATTCATTTGTGGTCTGACTCTTCCATTGTCCTCTGCTGGATACAAACAGTACCCAGTAAACTTCAAGTCTTTGTTTCGAACAGAGTCGCTCGCATTCAGACTCTTACCAAGGATAAACAATGGCATCACATTTCGTCTGGGGATAACCCCGCAGATATTGTTTCGCGTGGCACAGAGGCAGAGTCGCTTATATTTAACCCTCTTTGGTGGCACGGGCCAAGCTGGCTGCCCCTTTCCCCAGAAGAGTGGCCGATCTCGTCATTAGTTTTTGAACCTGAAATTCCGGAAATTCGCAAGGCGGCCAGATCACTGGTAACTTGTCAGGTGGGAAGTTTCAACATTTGGGATAGGTACTCGGATTTTAATAAATCAAAACGCATTACGGCGTATCTGCTTCGTTTCCTTAGTAACTGTAGGGCTTCACCGGAAAATAGAAAACAGGGACCTTTGACGGTTACAGAGCATAAAAATGCTGTCAATACATTAGTCAGATGTGCTCAGGCAGAAACATTCTCTAAGGAAATACAATGGTTGAAGGAAAATAACTCAAGGGTATACAAAGGCATTTTAAAACGCTTAAATCCGTTTATCGATGATTTTGGTCTTCTTCGGGTTGGTGGAAGACTAGAGAGTTCAAATTTTCCTTACGAGAAAAAACATCCTCTGTTACTTTCTGCCAAACATCCCTTGACAAGGCAACTTTTTTTACATAAACATGTAACTCTTTTACATGCCCCTCCTCAATTACTTCTATCCTCAATCAGAGAAGAGTATTGGCCTTTGGGAGGTCGTTCTTTGGCACGTTCAACAGTTCACCGATGCGTACGCTGCTTTAAAACCAAACCTTATTCTTTAACTCCACAGATGGGTAACTTACCTCCATTACGAGTACAGGAAAATCTTCCCTTCTCTGTAAGTGGTACTGACTTTGCCGGACCCTTCCTCATTCGAGACAGAAGAGGTCGAAATTGTAAAACAATCAAATGTTATATTTGCCTTTTCATTTGTTTCACCACAAAGGCTATTCACTTGGAAATTGTCACGGATTTATCCACTCAGGGATTTATGATGTGTTTTAGAAGGTTTTTCTCACGTAGGGGTAAACCTTCCCATATATTTTCAGATAACGGTACAAATTATGTTGGTGCAAAAAATGAGCTTCGAGAGCTATATAAGTCACTTTCATCAAATCACACAGGTATTCACGATAATCTTACCTTAGAAGGTATTTCGTGGCATTTTATTCCTCCCCGTTCCCCTCATTTCGGCGGACTGTGGGAAGCTGGCGTTAAGACGGTTAAACATCACCTATTAAGGGTGATGAGAAAGACTCACTTCACCTATGAACAATTTAACACAACATTAATTCAAATTGAAGCGGTGATTAATTCCCGTCCACTCACTCCATTATCCTCGGATCCCAATGACCTTGAGGCTCTCACTCCGGCGCATTTTTTAATCGGGAGAAGGTTGACTGCCATTCCGGACCCCAACTACCAGTTTATCAAGGAGAATCGTCTCTCATAATACCAGCAGGTTATTGCCAAGCAGCAACACTTCTGGCAGCGTTGGTGTCAGGAATATGTCGCAGAGCTTCAAGAACGTCAAAAATGGTTTCAGAATCTCCATAGTCTACAAGTGGGCTCCATGGTTCTTATTAAAGACAACAACGTACCTGTTCTTTTATGGCGATTAGGACGTGTTGTTGACATTCATAGTGGTGCTGACGGTGTAGCCAGGGTGGCCTCCATTAAAACTTCTAGTGGTGTAGTGAAACGAGCGTTTATCAAAATTTGTCCTTTACCAATTAACGAAGACTCAAGTGATAGTGAAAATTAATAATTAGACTCATTTGGCATTTTTTTGATTTTTAGATTACATGTTTCTTTAAAACCTTTTTACTTTTACTTGTTATGTTATGATAATGTTGTACGATTTACAGTACGATAACAGTTATGTTAACGACACAATTATGTACCTTTGGAATATTGATAATACTTTAGTAACCATATTATTGTGTTGAAAGTTAATACTTTCAAGGCGGCCAGAATGTTACGTCTTATTTTAATATTCTTGTATTTTAATCTTTTTATTCAATTTTGGCAACTTTGCCAGTTCCGGCAAGTGCTGATGTTTGCTTCTTAGTAAGCAGGAAAAAAAACAAAAACAATACCTAGTTACGAATTAATTGTAAAAACTTTATGTCAATAAAAATAATTAATAAATTACATCAATAAATTGAACCCTTTTGTGTTTCGAATGTGGGCAGTGAACATCCCCTACAATTCCATAATCTGATCTCAAATCCTGGCACGAGGTACATACAAAAAAAGTTAGGGTGATTTTAACCTCACTCTTCACCTATCTGACCCCCCCTGATGAAAATTTTTTAATTTTTGTAATTGCATCTTATTGGCCATAAAAAGTTTGATAAATTCCCAAAATTTCACTTTTCTATCTTGAACGGGTTCGGAGGTATTAAATAAAAACCATCTTCATGGGCTCCCCTTTCGGGGGCTGTAGCTCCCTTAGGAAGCATTTCTTGACCTATTTTTATAGGAACTTTTTTTCATATTTTTGAAAATAGAGTCTGCTGTTTCAGTATTGCACGCTAATTACGGGACATCCTGTATTATTCTAGAGTTTCCAATATCAAATATTTTGGAAAAACAATGAAGTAGGAGAATTGATAAATATTATAATAGGAGAACGGCAATAATTAATGTAGATAAATGGTTTTCTATGATAAGATAATAGTATATTATTAAACGAGCATATAATGGGGGCTATTATCCACGAAGGTTAAGTTTATGTCACGAGCGTTAGCGAGTGACATAATTAACCTGAGTGGATAATAGCTCATTATATGCGAGTATAATACTATACTTTGTCCACGACTGCTATTTACTTTGATTCCAAAAATTTATTTTAAACAATGAGAATGAATTAATTTTCTTGGTCGCCTTCCAGTTCATAAAGGTGTTGTATACAGTTAAATAAAGATTTCGGGATTTCTTAGGCAACAAATTCAGGTAAGTTACCTTTGCTGCTTCCGTTATCTCCGGTGGAGTACACAGTATTTCGTCCTCACTATCAATTATTTCCATTTTAATTTTTAACTAACTAAATTATTAAACTATAAGTTGGTAATCCTGTTATTGAAGTGGTTGATGAGATTTGGATAATAATAATACGCATGCCCCTCGGAACAGCTGATGGTCATGCTGTGTGTTGCCAGATTCACTGGTATTTACCAACAGACCAAAATCGGCAATTATACCGTAGTATTAGTACAATTAACAGTTTAGAATTACTCGCCCTACATATAAATTTCATATAATTAAACTTAAACTATGTTCCCCCCTCACTTTATAATCTTAATATCTAATTTATAAACTTGTAATAGTAATTCTTTTAAACTTCACCATATAACCGTCTGTTGGTAAATACAAGTGAATCTGGCAACACACAGCATGACTATCAGCTGTTCCGAGGGGCATGCGTATTATTTTCCAAATCTCATCAACCACTTTCTATCTATAGGTTACCATAAATTAATTACAATACATGGGCCTAGGTCTACTTAATAGTTAGGTTATGATGAAGTGCCTAACCTAACAGATTAATTATTATTATGATGAAGAATGTTATTTCCAACGAATGATATTTTTTAGGTTTGATTTTTGATCTATTATTTAAGGTTAGTAATAAACAATTCTAACAGAAATAGTAGGTACCTATGCTAGTAGTTATGACGTTTCAAATTGACAACAATTTATGCTTTGCTTGTCATGTCATGTCAATGGCTTATTTACTTGATATAATAATATTCTATTTAATTTTAATTTTTTTGCGCATTACAAACCAGATCAAACTAATACTTTAAGAAGATTTTTATGATTGGCATAAGGTTAACTAATTAAAGTGCCTGGTTATTGCCTAAACGTACTGATAAATGCTTGCCAGATACTAAATATAGACCGCGTATCCTTAGCAATTCTAGACCAGTGAATAATGATTATTCACTGGCTATTATCCACGGGTTATAATTCACGTGAATTATGACTATGCTTATGCATTAGAAGACTCATTCATAAGGTACATATTATACGGTAGTCGTGGACAAAATGAATTTATAAAAGAATGAAATCTTGTGTCGGCGAGAATATGATTCCTGTTTTAATCTATCTATAACCCGGAACGATCCCTTTTGTTCTGGATGATATGCTGATGATGACCCTAGAGAAGAGCGCATATAATCTTAGGCAACACCTTTTCCATAATGTAACACAATACTCCTCGGTTAGCGAATACCGCCTCTAGGACCGCTGGCGCCTCTGAATATTAAATCTTCATAATCTTATATGACATCCCAACAATAAACATCACTCATTTCCATTTTTTATACTACTGGACCGGCTGACTCCTGCTAGGATTCTGACAGTCACATTTACGCTTCGAATATTCAAATAATATACAGGCTCCCCTGAAATAGGATGAACCTATAAAATGATTCCTCAGAAAAATAATACTTTTCCTAAAAACTTGTATTCTGAGACGAAGTTATAGAAGTTAAGGAGTTGAAATCCTCCTTGAAAAGTAGGTACCTATATAATACCCAAAATATACATCACTAATTTTTTTTTAATTGGTCTCATACCTACGGCTCTTGAGATATTTGCAAAAAATTAAAAAAAAAAATCAACTTTTACTACGTGTATCTTGAAAACGGTACCTACGTCTGGCATAAGTTTATAAAAAAAAGAAAGTCTTATTTTTTTTAGAATCGCTCCCTCTTTTATTAAGTACCTATGTACCTACATGCTATTTTCGGGCACCCTCTGTAAAAAAAGAATACACTGAATCTGAGAGGTTCCTACACTCTACACTATTAGATGCATGTATACAATTTAGACTATACAATTTAAAGTTAAAATAGTAGTCACGGGTCTTATAACTTAAAAGTATCTCTATCCATAATTATTATTATAATGAAATATGTACCTAGGTAGGTACATAAAATCTTACTTGAATTTTACGAAAACTCAAAAATACAACAATATAGGGTGCTAAAAGCTTTGGTAGGTACCACTAAGTCCCTACACTAAAACAGGCTGAAACAAAACCAAAACTGGGACAAACCTAGGAAAACCGGGCATTCCAGAATAACTGATACCATCGCAGATCCTATCCTGGAAATGCAATCCGATCGTATGAGTCCTACCCCTACGATATCATTAAATTTTGTAAAACCATTTAAGGTTCTAATGGACTGGAAAGAATGGTAACAAATGGAATACCTGTGCCTGAAAAAAGGGCTGCTCTGGTACAGAGACGGCTCAAAGACAGAGACAGGTACCGGAGATGGAGTGCATGATGGGGTGGTCCCCGGATGCAATATTTACGTGCCACTGGGGACGCATGCCAGCATCTTTCAGGCTGAAATAAATGCAATTAGGCTATGCGTTGGACAGAATACTAGAAAGAACTATCGAGGTAGGGAAATATACATCCTCTCCGACAGTCAGGCTAGCCTGAAAGCCCTTGCAGCTTATGAAATCAGATCAAAACTGGTCTGGGAATGCCTGCAAGACCTCATCGACTTAGCCAGACGCAACGTGGTGAAACTAGCTTGGGTTCCGGATCACCGTGCATGGGACGCCTGGTAATGAGGCTGCAGATCAACTAGCCAAGAAAGGCGCTGGGATGAACTACACTGGGCCCGAACCAGTGTTTGGCATCCCAAAGAACCCTGTACGCGGGGTGGTGGCTCAGTGGGTAAAAACCCGACATATAGAACACTGGAACAGTATAACAGGAAACAAACATGGTAAGGTGATGATTAAGGAGCCCTCTCAAAACCTTGCCAGACAGATACTGCAACTAAACAGAATGCAGATCAGAACGGTGGTGGGTCTTCTCACAGGACACTGCCACCTACCCACATAAGCTGAAGATATACAGAGGAGAACCAGTTTGTAGACTCTGCAATGAGGAAGATGATACAGCTTCTCCTGTGATATTCGAGTGTCCAGCACTCGCAAGAACGCGCTATGCGGTCCTGGGACTACTCAGCCCCGGGAGCCTGCTGGCGGAAAAGACCTTGGTTAGCGGACTGCTGAACCTTGTCAAATAGGAACGGAGCTCTTCTAATCAAGGAAATTCTAAATGTGAGAAATACAATAAGCCCGCTGGCTTCAGTGTTTGGGACCACATAAACCATCCCTCACATTTAGTTAAAATACCAAATGCAAATAATACCAAATATCACTAAATCCCTGCGCCTTTTTGAGACACCCTGGATAAATAAAAGTCCAGTCTCCAAACAGATGGAATGACATACCCTCCAACTTTTGATATTTGACATTTTTTTATAACTTTTAATAAAAAAACGTAGGAATATTACGGCAGAGGAGGGAGAGGGGCGATAGATTTTAGTTTATTCCCTCAGCATATGCAGTGTGTTAAAAATATACAGGGTGGGCCATCGAAAAGGTAACAAGGTTAATAATTTGAAAAGTGAAGATGTATGCGAAAAAAGCCGAAACAGATCGATTTTGTTATCGAGGGGGATATATTTTCGTCACAAATTTAACTATCCAAGTTCCAAGTTCACCCCCTTGGCAGGGGTAGCTACCCCTTTGCTTATCATCATAGGGAACAGATATCGAATGATTCATCATTTGAAAGCTACTTGAATTCTCTTTACAACGATGTCCAATATTTTGGGTTTCGCTTACATACAGGCTGGCCCAAAGAAAACATAATTCGCCTAAAGAAAATTTGGGCTGGCCATGCACCCCCGCTTAGGAGGGTAAAGTTTGGACTATGTTTTCCGCGTCAAAAGATGTCCCCATCACAAAAAAAGTTGACCTGCTTCGGCGTTTTTCGCATACATCTTCAGTTTCCAAGTTATTAGGCCCGTTTAGTTTTCGTTGGGCTAGCCTGTATGTAAGCGAAACCCAAAATGTTGGATATTGTAAAGAGAATTTAAGTATAAGCTTTCAAATGATGTATCACTCGATAGCTGTTCCCTATGATGATAAGCAAAGGGGTAGCTACCCCTGCCAAGGGGGTGAACTTGGGTAGTTAAATTTGTTACGAAAATACATCCCACTCGATAATAAAATCGACCTGTTTCGGCTTTTTTCGCATACATCTTCAGTTTCCAAATTATTAGGCTTGTTACCTTTTCGATGGCCCACCCTGTATAGCGAATATTTGAAGGGTATATTATAGTATGGACCAAAATAAGTAAAAAAATCTGAATAAACATGGGCCCGCAAATTGACGGTCTTGGATACAACTGATAAGTCAACCGTCATAAGGCTCCTTCACTAAATCGAACACTTCGAAAGTTTTATAATAAACACATCCTTGACTCTTCTAGATTCAAGTATTCGAATTCTACCGAATATTAACCTCTATTTCGGGGATGGACATAAGTGGTGGACCACCCTTTACAAAGTATATAAACGTGTTGAAGAAACGTTAGTTGTTATTAAGTCAGTTATTCTCCGTGACAACTATCTTTTGTCAATAAATCGGTGAACAGTAATTTGAACTTTTATAATACTTATGTGTATAACGCTTCTCCATTTTCCTATGATTGTGTATTGTTGATTATGTAAATGTCCATTTATTTCAAGAGAGTGAAGAAAATTTAACTGTTTTCTTGGGTTTTCTTTTACTTTGATGCGACAGTATTTCGAAGTTGAGTTGACAGATACACAAACATTAAGGAATTTTCTTATTATTGGAATTCAGTTTCCTATAAATACTCAAAGAGTTTTGTTGGAATAATAGTGCATGGCTCGGGATGACGCCATATCTGCATTTTAAATTGGTCACTAAATAAAATAAGGTACAAGCAATAATTTAACCCTTCGCTTCATATAATAATTTATTTTATCTATAGGGTAAGTACCTATATAAGTATACCTACCAAGTATACCAAAAAACAAGAAATCATTTTTAATCAACTTGATAACAAATTATAACACTTAGGTAGATATAAATTGGATAATTTGTGAACATTAATTTAATAAATAGGTAGGTACATCATTGAGATAGATATATGTGCATTATATTATCATGTCTGAGTTATAATTTTTCATTAACACATTGACTTTTCTATTAATTTTTATGAGAAACGGCTTACTTATATGAGCAGGAGTTATACCAAGTAGCCAATTAACACAGTTATTTAGAAAATCATCTGTGAACTATTTATGTTGAGGTGGCAGTTGACTTATTACAAAATGATTTACACTGGCTTGAAATTGTAATACAGACACCTTCATGATTTTAATAACTAGCCACAGGTATACCTATACAGGGTGAGCCATAACTTTGCTGTAAAGCTCGTGACTAGATAAAAGGTGCCAAGTACTATATCCGATATTGATGGTAGGTATATTGCCATAAAGACGAATGTTCCAAATTTTAAATTATATAAACGTACAGATTTCATTCTGTTCATATATTTGTCTACTACTTATCAAAAGGACGGATTCGTATACCCATGCCGTGCGAATACCGAGTCTTTATATTCAATTGCAATGAGTTATCAGATAATAATAATAATAATAATAACATTTATTTCCTTATTATAAATACATATTATTGTATTTTTTGTGGAAAATAATAAATCGTAAAATTAGTTATAAAGTTATAAAATTATGAAATTATGAAATAAAGTTATGAAATTACAAATCCAAAGAATTGTTCAAATATTCATTTAAGCTATAGAAACATTTTTGTAATAAAATATTTTTAATTTATTTTGAAATTTTTTTTTAAATTATATTTTTTGTAATTATTGGTAAATGATTATAAATTTTGGCACTTATGTATTCAGAAGATAATTCATAATGAGTGGTATTATGTTTATTTAAAATAATTGTATTAGAATTTCTGGTATTAGAATTGAAAAAAGTAAACAAATTTTTATTTTTATGTACAAAACAGAGACGTTCGTATTCAAACAGACTTGGAAATGATAAAATTTTGAAATTTTTAAATAATTTTTTACAAGATGTCATGCGATTAACATTGCCTTAGTATTCTTGTGCAATTTTTTTGAATTTTGAAAATAATTAACCAATCAAAAGAATTTCCCCAATGTATTATTCCGTATTTTAAAATAGAATAAAAATTTGAATAATACACTGTTTTTAAAATTCCTAATTTTAATCCTTTATTCTTTAAAAATCGCAGTTGGAAGCAAATTTTGCACAGTTTTTTTGATATTGTATTAATATGTAATTTCCAATTAAGAGTTCTATCTAAATTGAAACCTAATAATTTTAAAGATTCTACGTTTTCAATATTGAGTTTATTATTTAATTGAATTGTATTTTTATTTCTATTCTTATTTGAAAAATGAATTAATTTTGTCTTTTGAAAATTAACTTTAATCCTATTCAACTCACACCAAGTAAATAATTTTTCCAAGATTTCATTTACTTTAAAATTAATATCAATATTATCGTTAGATTTAATTGAAATTACAAGAAAAGTATCATCAGCATAAAGTAAAGTTGGAATATTTAAAAAAGCAGGTAAATCATTAATATAACATAAGAATAAGAGTGATCCTAAGATGGAACCTTATAGGAACACCACATTTAATTTTTTTCCAATCAGAAAATGTCTTGTTGTTTTCAAAATCATTTATTATTATTCATAAATTTTTAATAATATACATATAATATAATTTTATATAATATCTGGTGCAGCCTTCTGGTGAAATTGGCCATTTCATGAAAAGTCTGGCCATTTCATGAAATGCTGCCAGATATAGTGAAATGATTGCGTATTTCACTAAATGGCTAACATTTTTAGACATTCATGAAACGCAAACACATTTCTGCCATTTGATGAAACAGCTCGAAATTACACCAAGAGGCCAAACATTCTGGCCACTTCATGTAATGCTGCACTCTATGCTTGCGTTTAGAGAGTTCTAGACATCCTCAGAGCCAGGAGAGTATTGAAATATCAAATCAGGATGCTGAAAATATGTTAAGAGCTTGGATGTCAGATTCAAAATCTAAGAGGTGGTCAGTAGGTCTTCAGTTTGTTCAGTGGCAAAAGAATATCTCATTCCATCGGACAATAGGACGCTCTCCATATAAAGCTCTGTTTGGTTGTGAACCAAAATTTGGATTAACCTCTAGCAATATACCACCATCACTGGCGAGAACATTAACAACAGAGGAGGAGTTAGTCGACATTATGACTGAAGGAGAGAATGCTGCGTCCAATATGAATAATCCACTAATCCACATGAGAGCCAACATAGTGAAAATGACAATGATGACCATTTCTCAAGTCCACAAGTTGTAGAAAGTGCAGATTATGGACAAGAACCAAAATGTGAGAAGTGCTTTCGTATTCTCAATTCTAGTGAAATCTCCCAGCAAGAATTATCATTGTTTTTTAATTTTTGCTACATGGATAATAATATATTGAAAGAACGTTGCGAAAGTAAAAAGAAAACTGAAGATCATGACAACTGTTATGGGCGATGGAGGAATTCTCCGAACCCACCTAACAGGCTAGTAATTGCACTCTATGTGCTTATACTCATTGACCTACAATTCATTATGAATTAATCGTTGAGTATACTTGCCTTCTGTCTTCTTCATTATTCGATTGTCATCGACCGGCTTTGGTAGTGTCTGGAACTGCAATTAATTTAGAGTGAACTCACGGTTAGTTCTTTGAACTGACCGCTAGATGTCGCTCTATTTTACACCACACGGAGTTCCGTGTTAATTCTTGCCTTAAGAGGCCCCGGCTTCCGTTCATCCGACAGCATCCTCCAGACACTCCGGATGCAGCACACTGATGAGCTCCAGTAGAACGAAACACGTGTCTGTGCTTGATTTGGTACTCTGGAAGGCTCTGCTGTTGGATGCGGAAGCAAACTCTCTAGTTGGAGTTTCGGGCACTGCCATCATGACAACTGTTGTGGGCGATGGAGGAATTCTCCGAACCCACCTAACAGGCTAGTAATTGCACTCTATGTGCTTATACTCATTGACCTACAATTCATTATGAATTAATCGTTGAGTATACTTGCCTTCTGTCTTCTACTTCATGTAATGCCCAGACTTTTCATGAAATGGCCAAATTCACCAGAAGGCTGCGACATACTTTATTATATTGATATTGTACCTACTTATTATAGCAACTGCACTGCAATTCGCCTATTTATAAAAACTCCACTCCAATGTAAATTCACATGATCATTTACGCATTAATCAGTAGGTACTATTTTTTGACACATCTTTTGTAGGTGCATGATTCATTTACAATAATCTATTTCATTTCAGTATGTGGTTTTAGATAAAATCATTGCTTTGTTGGAAAGTGCTCCTCCGCAGGCTTCTATTCATATGCATAGCCTAAATATCATATATCACATATATTCATTAGCTCATTTCCTCAAAACAAATAAAGTTAATTTACGACATTAGAGTAATTACGTATGCATTAAAATTTTAATTATTTCATAATATTTGTTCAGTCCTATATTTATTAGTTCCCCAGGTTTATCTTCAGAAAAGCAATTTTCTCCAGGCGCCTGTTCGAATAACTCTACACTCATGAAGAAATGGTTTATGGGATGTGTGTTTAAAGGTGCCTGTATTTAATAAGAAGATAGAACCTGGTGCCGACAAAGTGAATATAAATGACAATGAATAAATTTTACAATCGCAATGTTGCCAAATTATTTGGCACAAATACAAGAAATGTTATTTGATTGCAAGATTAAAAACTGAATTAAATTTGTTTTATATTTCATTAAAAAAATCATTCAATATAATAAAATAAATGATATACTTATTATGTTCATATCATTATAAGTATAATAGGTACATTTTGCCATTAGAGTAAAGAAAAAAAAAATAAACAGGTGTCTCAAGAAGATGCATCCAAAAAGACACTCTGCTTACCAGCCCCTGAAGCTGAATTAATTTTTACAGAAATAAAATTCGGTTGTATACTAACAACCAATTTATGAATGCAATAAGTAACTGCGGGGTTCTTTGTTAAAAATTTTCCGTACAATTTTGACTATTCGTTAGTAATACCTAAATAAAGAACTTTTTTTAATAAATGTACCTATTATATAAATTACTAAGAAAACGTAGTTTCCAGACTCGTATTTCAAAGTAAACTCACTATACATGTATATTAATGTATAGCATTAAAGGATTAATAAAAACTGAAACTTTGGCAACGCCGATTCATAATATGTATTTAGTTCCTCCTCCCACGTATATCCAGCGATGCCAGGCTCTGATTTTAATTTATGACCAGACCGAAATTAAACTAATATGTTATATGGATTGGACGTATTTGTTTTTAAAATAAATTATCCCAACACGTATCGCCATATGAGTGCTTTAATAAATAAAACTCCTATACACCATGTATACGAGAAGAAATTGATTTTCATTAATTTCCTGCACATCGTTTATTATTGTTTTTGCAGGTCATCAAATATTAATTAAATAGCATTGGTAATAAATTATCGGAGGAAAATCTATATGTATAGCAGATGAATTTAAAGAGATTTATGCGTAGATATATGAAACTTTTATAATATATTAATATCTATTGGGTATTACTTGGGAAAATTTACCTATTCCATTCGTTTTTCGACAACTACTGAATGTTTCATTAAATTTCATCATAAATAAAAAATATCTCAAACATGATTTTTATTGGTATCTAGACTCATTTTAATGTTCTTTGTAAAAACAATCAATTATTATTTCTCAATATTTCTATTACCTAATTAAACTTCCTCTTTTTATCTATAATTACTTAATTCATGAATGAAAAACGACACTCTTCGTACTCCCTGCATAAATAAAAAATGTTCATTTGCTTGAAGCGCAATGCAAAAAGTAGATTTGGTTTCCTTCTATGAATATGAACTTGATTTTTCATTCATCATTTACATACAATAATACTAAAGCTTAATTTACCTAACACTCGATAAATTTAATAAGTATTGATTTTTCTTAAATGTCAAAGTTCATAGGTTGGATATCTCTCGCATAACATTGTTATAATTAGAGCTCGGATTATATGCAAAATGCATATTTTTGCATAGGTACTTACGTATTTTGTATTTTGTATAAGTATGCATTTTTCGCACGAACTGAATTTTTTTGCGAAAACTTGCATATTATTTCTGAATAGTTTGTTATTTTTACCATATAAATATCTTTTTTGGCAATTATTGGTGGATATACAACAAAATATATAAAAACCAAAAATAAGCTTAAAAAGATTCCTGTTCTGATGGATTTTTTAATATTTGTATGATTTTACTTTACCCTTTTGAAAGTGTTATTTATTCAAATATTCATTCATGCATGGACCTGACCACATCTGAAAGTGATTGAGGGCAATAAAACTAGGGTATTTTGTGCTATTATTATACTAACATTATTGATTAAGGTATAAATTGTGGCTATTCATTAAGAAAGTACCTTTTCTATCTCTTCGTGAACATCTTTTTATATCAATTAAATTGCATTAAAGTCAAACAGAAAGCCTATTAGTTTGGAGGAACTCTTTGTAATATAAAAAAGTGTCAATTATATAGTGATAGTGCGCAAGAATATTTTTGCATAAATGTCAACATTTTGTTGCATATTTTTGTAATTTTTCTTGCATATAATCCGAGCTCTAGTTATTATAAGTATTTAAAATAGCATATAAGTTGACAGAAGGTATATTATAAGTGGGCCATACCATCAACATCGATGACATACGGTTCTGGTAGATTGCTTCCCTGGAAATCGGAGCACGACATCTCCACTATGCACGTTTCAGGTCCCGTCACGTGACTGGAGGCAATTTAAGTTGTGGTGTCCCATGATTAGGCACGTTTCCGCTTCTCTTTGTCTCCACCGTCTTTTTGTCAGGGCGAAGACGATCATTTGTCATAAAAAACCATTCATTTGTCAAAAAAGTCAACAGATCAAGATGAAGAGAAAAAAAAATGCTCGAAGATTACCCATGGAATAGCTGAAGGGGAAATTTATTCATACTATTTGGGAATGGGATCATATATTTATTTATTTATTTAATTGAATTTTACGACAAGACAGTGAAAATAAAGCAAGGCGGGTATACACTCTGCGAGAGAAACGATGCAATTTTTTGTTGCATCACAGGGTAAGCAAATTTCATGGTACAAGAATTGGGATATAAAAATCTGTTTGAGGTCTTTCAGATTTAAAGATTTTTTTCTCAAGTCACTAGGTAATAACTGGAAAAAATTACAATTTGCATATTTTTTCTTCAGTTATAACTGATGTGTCACTGATGTCTATACAGGGTGTCTGCTTAAGGCTGGCCACCGGCTATATCTCGGAAACTAATGGGTCTAGAACCTCAAAACAAAAAATTTCCAGACATAAGTGATCAAGAAAAATTCAATGAAAATATTTTCAATATGGCCGCACTTCCGGAAATACCGGAAGTTGACACCTACTTCGTTATTTTAACGGAAACACCCTGTAAAACTTTATATTTTTTAAATGTCTGAAGAAATCTAATACAGGTGGTTTTCACCATTGGAATTTAGATTGAGCGGTTTATGAGTTATAAGCAAGTGAAAATCGAAAATTTTCAACTTCAAAACAGTCTAGAACTAGAACGGCTCAAGATATCTAAAAACGGTTTACATGTCCCTATCTTAACTTTTCACATAGTATCCTACCATGTGGTTTAAATTTTATTTAATACAGGGTGATGAAAAATCGGATAATTTTCATCACCCTGTATTAAAATTTACTCCACATACTGAGATAAAACGTGAAAAGTTAGGATAGGGACATGTAAACCGTTTTTGGATATCTTGAGCCGTTCTAGTTCTAGACTGCTTTGAAGTTGAAAATTTTCGATTTTCACTTGTTTATAACTCATAAACCTAACCTTCTAAATTCCAATGGTGACAACCACCTGTATTCGATTTTTTCAGACATTTAAAAAATATAATAATATACAGGGTGTTCCTGTTAAAATAACGAAGTAGGTGTCAACTTCCGGTATTTCCGGAAGCGCGGCCACCTTGAAAATATTTTCATTGAATTTCTCGTGATCACTTATGTCTGGAAATTTTTTATTTTGAGGTTCTAGGTCCATTAGTTTCCGAGATATAGCCGGTGGCCAGCCTTAAGCAGACACCCTGTATATCTAGAGTTCTAAAATTTTCAAAATTCTAGAACTGAAAATAATAGAAAATTTCCTTAGAAAAGGCCTTCTAAATTTACTGGCGGTAGACAATTTTTGTTTTTCTTATTGGTAGGAATAGGGTACCGAACTCCATCACTTACCGGGGAGTCCTCTGGGATCGGTATTTCACGTCGATCCACCGTTTAACTTTGCCAATCAATAGTATATTATGCAACGAGCTTATAACGAAGACTATTAATACGCGAGTATGATGGTTAAGATACGAGCCGTAGGCGAGTGTAATGGGGTATTAATAGCCATTATCTGCGAGTTCCATACACTATTTTTTCTACGACCCTTGTTTATTTCATAGAAAATATTAAAAAATTATATATTTTAACAATGACCCGTGTACAATTGCGGATCATTGAGGTTAAGATAGTTTGCTATTTGTTTACGCATATTACCAAATTTTCTCTTCGTCGCTAAGATTATTCTGCTGAGACATGTTTTAGTATCAAGTTTAAAGGGCACTACTCACTACTGCGTAATTTTTATTATGCGAAGTTCGAATCCCGAATTTTACGCTTCGATTTTGAGATTAATTAATAATTTTAATAACATCGACAGCTATTAATTACGATATTGTTTACCTGCGCAACGCGATGATCGCAGCGTTGCCGCTTTGAATACTAACACGGAGCGCCACGAATAATATAATACTTTATCTTCCTATCTTTTACACGATATACCTACTTATCAAATTAATTAAGGTAACATAAAATCTTGATAAATTTTCTTTGAATGTTAGGTACTTATGTTCTAAATTAAATAAACGTTCAGAATTTTTTTCAGAAATACAGAACTTATATCACAAGGCAATTTTTGTCGTGAGTATGACAACTCTGTGACTTCGGTTGGCTTGCCGACCCGGTTGTTAGCGAAAAGGAACCGATTCGATTGCAAATGCTCCTCTGCCATTGGATAGCTTGACCAATGCTTTAATGAAAATTTGTATCTTAATGAGACCCATTAAAGCACTGGTGATTCATATTTAATATGCATATTAAAGATTGGGAGTAGAAAAAATTATTAATACTTACAGCCAGTATTATAAAGGTCCATGAAGCTAACGGGACAGCTTTTGATACAAATTTTAAATAACTTTATAATTTTATATCAAAAAATATATTTTAATAACTTTTATTAACATTTTTGTAATTCCTTTCATGCCAATAATCACTAATCGCTATATTTTACACGTACGGTTGATACCTTTTCTAGAAACTGCTCCAGAAATCTGCCCGTTTACTTAGCCTTATATACTGTCTGTTAGTTGTCATAATCATATTAATTTTACTTTATCATATTCATTAACTTCAAGATTTCACTTGGAAAAGGGTTTAAATATTTATACTTTTCATGTTTTCGCTTACGTGTAATTTATGAGTATTTTGGTCAAAATAATTATAAGTCAAAATTTTTTCTCTGAACCATGTCTCAAGCCATTTTTTACATCTTGCTAAATTTTGTTATATTTTGGAATATCTGTTTGTATGTTCTTTTACTACTGCTCGGCTGCGATTATTGTAAAACAGACAAATGTCCTGAGGATGGATTAACATCCGAAACCAGTCGACAAGATACTTTTAATAACATTTTTGAATGAATATAATCATTAAATCAACCAATGCAATCGTTTGTTTTATTCATAAATTATGCTGAAAGTGATAATTTGATAGTAATTTTCATTCGGATTAATCCGACTATATTACTTCAAAATATAAAATTTACACTCATAGTTTTCGCTTCAAAATATATCGTCACACGTTCAGAGTTGAACGTGAATTGTGATATACAGATAATGTCATTCATGACGTCATAGTGTTAAGCTGAAACGACCCATACCTATACCTACTAAAGTTCATATTTTCGAACGATGATTAGGTACACACTGCACGATTTAAAGTTTTTCTGTATTAATATTAGCTTTCAGCTTCAAATCTCCAGTAAAACTCGCACAGCATCCCCAGCAACACTTGTAAATAAACACACACTCTGATGGTGCTAATAATTTTGTTTTATATTAATTCCAGTAGGACATATTAATGCCAATGAATAGCCTCACGATGTCAATGATATATAATATTAATGGTCTAAAGCCAAAATTTAATAAACTTTACGTACCATTTGACGTAATTTACGGCCTCTGAAATATTTTCTGCATGACACATAAAAATCTTTAATTATTGAAACTCCATAAAAATTGTCTTAAAAAAATAAAAACACATAATTGTTCATGAGACTGGGTAATAATGACCAATTTTTTCTTGTTTTATATTACATTTTGCATTTATTACAGTCCATTTGTTCTTAAAATTGCAAGTATAATAATTAACCTTGCATGGACACCCTACAGACTTCCAATATCAAGCATTCGATATAAAATAATAAACAGATCGTCTCTGTATAAGTATATATAAACCCATCTTTATGAGATAATTTACCATTAGTAGCGTTAGCAATTAAAGAGATCATGTTCTGGATACCTGCTGTTGTCATAACAGCCCGCTGTGTCCGAGCCACCTGCCGAGGCTCTTTGAGATCAACAGTTCAGCCGCCAATCGCTGATCAAACACTCATCATGATAACAGGTAAATTGAATTGCCCTGCGTACCTACCGAATACTCACCGTTATTTTATCCGGGTTGTCTATTCCGTGGTCTCTAAACTTCAACTGAACGAAAATATATACGAATGCTTCACCAAGTAGCAAAAATTTTCCTTATCATTTCTATAGCCACCATGAATATAAGTACATGATTTTTTTTAGTGGTAACTTTTCTTTTTTTCAACCGATTTATAAAATTTCGGGTCATCTTGAAACTGAGACCATATTTATTGGGGAAATTAGGGAATCGCAATGACAAAAAATTGATTTTCTAGATCAATGGTACATCAAAAGTCGCCAATATAAAAAACATTCTCACTTGTGTGCAGGACAGCAATTATTTGGACGAGAAAACCAAATTTCAATTGCATGTTGTCAAGACATCATAGGCGCATTTACTCCCCTCAACAGTCACGCAAGATCATTGCACATTTTCTTTTTTTGTGGTTATTATGGAAAACCATAACGAGAGGAAATTTTCCTCAAGGAAACGTTTTTATTTCTGTATCTTAATAAAGGAGATATCCATATATCACACTATAATGTATACAGGGTATTTCGCTTTTTTTAGCAGGACTTCACCGTTTGCAGAAGATGTTTTTTAAAGAAGAAAAATTCCAATAACATAAATGTTCGGAAACAGTTTAGAGCAAAAGAGGTTGTAGAAATTTAAGAGAAAAAACATATCTTCAGTATTTCTCAATACTTTACAGTGCATGGAAAACATTCTATTTCTATGTTTATAAGTCAAACTGCGACAGACATCGTTCAACCAAGGAAGAACAAACATTCTGTTCTCTTGTTCAGAAAACCGCAACTGAATAATTAAAAAAAAATCTTTTCAACACCCTCTATCTTTTTTTATATTCGTTTCCGGACGTAATGTGTATGGGAACTTTTATTCCTTAAAACAGGTACCTATATTCTATAAACTGATGAAGTCCTGTACCTACCTAAAATTGTTTTTTGTCTTATACCTATACTTAGTATAGTCAAATTTATCAAAAATATACATTTCTTATATTATCATTTTATGAACCTCACTCATGAATCAGACCTAAGTCCAGGCGATTATAGATAAACTTATACGTATAAACGCCCTTCCATCTATAAAATTGTATTGGAAAAAGGTGAACTGCTGCTGCTATTCAGTACGTTTTTCATCAATATTCCATATTTGAAGAAACTGCATGCTTAATTCATTAAACAGCGCTGTTTATTATACCCAATTACGATAAGTTCTCAACAAAGCGCTAATAAATCAGTAACAACATGACATGTGTAGAGAATTTCGTAACGATAATTTTTAAAGTATAATAATTAAGAAACTTCACAAAGATGTTAAAAAACCTTCTAAACGAGTCTGAGGCTGTTCTTGATATGCGACACCATGACGTATATAATTTGCTACTTTCTTAAAATCTACAAGACCGTCATAAAAAAGTGTGAAATGTTCCACACATCCGAGTCGATGTGAAATATTCCCATATTACGGTAATATAATTTCGGCTTTTTACGCGCATTATCTGGAGGATATTAGGCAACATTGTGAAGAGAAAAGACCATGAAAAGACATTCCGCAGTATCTCACCGTGCAGGTAAGGAGACGTGGGAATCAGAAGCCTCCGCTGCCACCTCAGATCCGTGTATCTGATAATGTGTAATGTCATTCCATTAAAAAATCATTTAGAGGAATCGCCCGAATTAAGTGATCATTTATAATGCACTAGCATGGAATATCTACTGACATTCCTTCACTCCGTTATGGCTCTGCTTGCGGTATTTTCACATTCACTAGACGATTAGATGAAGGCTTCTGCGGGAGTTATGGATAGAATGAATTGCAGAACTCCCAAAAATTTTTCCCGGGAATTCTACTTTCATGTCATTTGGCTTTGTGCTCATAAAAAATATATTGAGATGTAGGAAGATTGTACGTTGTCGATCATTCGAAATTGATCTCCCGTGTGAGAAAATGGAAAATAAAGATAACCAGTCTTTGGAAAATTGAATTAAGCTTTCGATATATGCAGGTGACCTGTTTTCTGGATAAATTTTCTGCTAAGTAAGTTTTTTTTATGTACTTAAGTGAATTCTTACATTTTTAATTATCTTTAAAAAAAAAAATGTTTGTTTCAGTTATAAGAATGCTAAAATTATTGGAATCAGGAAATTGGAAAGTTGCAATGCTATCAAGACTCCTTTCTGCCATTAAACGATATACATACAGGGCTTCCAAAATCTTACTCTCAATACAAAAAACATTTTTATTTTGCTAGATGCAGAGTCAGTTAGATAAGCAAAGTTGGGGAGAATTTGATGATGATTTGTAATCTGTAAATAAATTTAGGATAGCTTTTGTCGTTGCTAAAATATGTACTCTGAAAAAAGTGAAAAATCAAGATTACTTATTTTTGGAGTAGGGGAGACCGGTGTCAATTGTAACAAAATTGAGTTTTTATTTTTTCTTTAGTTAATCTTACTTTTTGAAAAGTTGATTTTACTTTTTTATGAATGTGTACTAAGTTGGTTATAGTTTTTTGGAATTTAAACTTATAATAATTTTGCTCTTTTAAAACTGAACGACTTTTTAAATGGCTAGTAACAAGGGTGGTGTTAATTGTAACAACCATGTATAATGATGCAAAAAATAAGAAAGCTTCATAAAAAAAATATTTTACTGGAAAATCAATTTATTTATTTCGCAACTTACAAAAAACTTACAAAAAAATTTGTTAGTCGTTATCCGAATTGCAGTTTATGCAAACGTAAAAAGGGCTTTTATCTGTGCAGTTTACATGTGCCCATTCTTTGCATGTTTTGCATTGTATCCAATCTTCTGTGCTCGTAGAATATGGTCCAGAACACATTAAACAGAAAGTGTCATCATTGGAAGAATCGGAAGAATTGGAAGAGTAACTTTATACTGGCTTTTTTTTGAAAGTTTTCATTCTATTGCTCCTAATTTTATCGGTTTTGAAACCTGCTGATTTTATTGCATCATCGTGGCAAACTTTCTTTTTTACTTGAATTTTTTTCTTCAAATTTTGCTGTTCAATTAAGATTTTCTCTGGTGTGTCGGTTAGTAGTTTTTCGTTTTATTCGGCCCCCTATCCTGGATTTAGACTGATCTGCTTTAGGTAATGGTTTCAGAACATCAGGTGTAATCAATACCGTCGGTTGTGATTGAGGCGAAGGAGTAGTGTCTCTAGCTGTTGATGGTCCTGGCTGTGGCGAAGGAATAGTGTCTCTGGCTGTCGATGGTCCTGGTTGTAGCGAAGGAGTAGTGTCCTTTGTTGTCGATGGTCCTGGCCGACTACTGTCGTTTAAATTGGAAGGTTTAACTGTTGGTGACTTTGTTTCGTTTTCATGCTCGTTATCTAGTGATCTGTCAGTTACAGTAGATGGTAGAAAATCACTATCTTGAAATATTTCACGGTTAAAAGGCCAAATGCCGGTGCAAGAGAAACCAGCTAGAATATTTGATGGCGTAGTGGCTAGAGGAAGTGATGCTTTGACAACCGAAGGTAGATCATAAATGGTCATGCGCTTTCCTGGATTATTTTTCATCCATTGATCTGCAGAGTTATTAAAATATTTTTTAAAAGGACCATATACCCCTCGATCTAGTGGTTGGAGTCGGTGGGAGGTGTGTGGGGGAAATGACAATGATGTTATAAAATTATTTTTGCAATAATCTATCAAGGGAATGGACACATGCGAAGAGTGGTTGTCCAATAAAACTAGAACTTTGTTAGTCTCGCTGGGTTTAGAATGTTTCACAAAGTGTTTCATAAAGTCAAGAAACTCATTATCTTGCATCCATCCGGACTTATTTCCTCGCCCTATGCATCCAATGGGCCCATCTCTAATAAAATGGTCCTTGAAATGTAACCGGGGAAATATAAACATTGGCGGAATTGCGTTACCAACTGCGTTTACAGCCACACACAGCGTAACAAGTGTCCCACGCTCTTGAGATGCTACTGATCCCACTTGCTTGGTCCCCTTTTTCGCTATTACCTTGCTTGGCTTTTGAACCGTGGTGACACCAGTCTCATCAATATTGTAAATATTTTGTGGTTCAAAAGAATGTCTTTCCAATACAGTTGCCAGTTTATTCAAAAAGTTGGAGACGTTCTCTTTATTGAAATTCATGGCTCTTGCAAGGCTGGTTGCTTGTGGGGTGCGAAGTGTTAAGCGAGGATTTCTTTTCAGGAAAGCTGAGAGCCAATCTTCACTAGCGTGTTCTACATCATTCCATTTTTGAGGATAGTTAAGCCGGTTAGCAGATGCAAACTGAAATGCTAGTTTACGAAGATCCTTTGTAGTAAGCCCAAAGTACAAATCGACAGTTTTTTCACAGTATCTTACTAGCTGTAACTCTTGCTCAGCAGTAAAGTAAATACCCTATTGTAAGGATTGTATCCCACCTTAGGTTGTAAGTTGTTACGTAAAGCATTTACGAAGCGATTTAACGAAACATGACACATTCCATAATTCTTAGCTACTTGTCTAACAGATTATTCATTATCAATCACCTTTCTTGCTGCTTCTTCATAAATAACTTTAGGTATAAGTCCTCTTTCGGTCTTTCTTGGTCTGGGTTTCACCATTTTTCAAATGGAACTATAAAGAAGAAAATATAAGTTCATAAAGGAATTATAGGTGTCAGTTGTAACATGTTACAATCGACACCGTAGCATGTGTTACAACCGACACCCCATAACATTAAAAAAAGTTATTCACATTTCTGTATTTTTTTAAGCAAAACAGGGGACCACAACAAGAAACTACACTCCAGCCTACACTTACCTTTAAATATTGCCAATCGAAACACATCGAACTTTAAACAAACAATTTTTGTTGCCCCATTTATTTACTTTTTCAACGGTTTTTACACATTTGTCCACAAATCGTACGGCGCGCTCGCAAAATTCATTCTAACTGAATACCACAAAGCCGGATCGGGGTTGGCTATGCTTCACATGTGCGGTTTATCATAATTGAAAGAGATGGCGTTGTTATCGGTCGTGTTACTTTTGACACCTGTTACAATCGACACCGGTCTCCCCTACCTACGAATAGTAAAAAGAAAATTCGTGGGTTCTAGAGCTCCAAAAAAATACTCAGGCGAAAGTGGTATATTTTCTATGAGCCCTAGAACCCATGAATCTTCTTTTTTTATTTCAGCTACCAACACCTTTTTTATTATTGAGAAAGAAGATGTGGCTATAAAATAAGAAAATTTGGAAAATAAGAAATAGGTAAGAAAAAAGCTATTAGATTATTCAGTTTTTCTGAATTTTTAAAATTCTTTTCAGTTTACAAATCAGCATCAAATTCTACCCAACTTTGCCTATTTAACCGACTCTGCGTATTTTATAGAATAAAAAAAAGTTGCCTGTATTGGAAAATAGATTTTGATAACTCTAAATACGGGTTAAGACTATAATCTTGAAAGAAATTTTTTGTATCAGACTTTCATTTATTGTTAGATACATAAAGATAACTTACCTAAATCAAAGAGTATCTTTTAGTATTTATGTCATACGCCTCGTAAAATAATAAATGCACAAAAAAAATTCTGCGGCGTAAAAATATTTCCAGTGTCCGCCGTGGAAAATTCTTTCGGAATAACAAGCATGGACGGTAAAATCATGTTGTCAAGGTTGTATTATATACGATGTTGAATAATAATAATATATCACGAACAATATTAAATCAATCTCGAGTTTAGGCATTTTCATATCACATTTATCTGATCGCAGCATAGACTGATTGATGACTCCATGAAGGTATAATTAATGACCCAGTGGCTTTATCGGTAGCGACGGGTTTACTTCAGGATTCCTTTTCATGAAAATCAAAGATGCTCAATCACGCTCGCTGAAAAAACTAACATTCAAAGGCTGTGCAGTAGCAACAGGATATTATTTATCATTTATATGCGACGTTGTAAAATCTATTTTTTAATAGTTTAATCTTTTCGCAAATTATTCTATAGTACCGTCAGGGTGTATGTGTACCTACATATTAGAAGATGTCATTTTGGAAAAACTTGCGAAATCCAGATCTTAGAAAAATTTATGAAATGATGACTACTGCACTTCTTTAATATGACAGCTTAGTTTTTTCTTGGTAACTATATGAGAGAATGACAATGCTGCGTGACAGCACTAAAATAAAAGCTGTAACGCATTTATAGTACGTCAAAGTACACTTGTGAATATCTTGCAAACATTTTAAAAGGCGAAGAAATGATTTTCTCAAGATAAAAGACTCGACGACCTTTTTACTAAAATTATCGTGTGTAAGTTCACAGACCTTTCTTTAAGTCAAGCCGGAAAAAAGCCGGATAACGAGAAGCTTATTCTTCTAATTCTCCAATGTAGAAAAATGTTACGCCATTTCGGCGAAATCATGCACGCTTTATCTACAACTGATATTTCATCCAACGTAATATCTCAGCCATTATTACATGCCAATAATATTTTTTAGAAATTGCAGCATGTTACAATTCTGTGCGCATAATCTGAAGACGGTAAAAGTTCTTGGTAAAAATACATTTAAAGCTGATAGAAATGTCCAGATTACCGAAAAGGATAATGCGAATTATAACATACCTTCAATTTAATGGCTGATGTAACCGTCTTCTAACTGTTATAATGGTGCTTCTGTAACTGCATTATATCCATTAATTACCTTTTAGTTTCCAAAAAAATGGCTTCATCCTGGCGCTTTCTTTAATATTTTACCGATCCTGCGCCTTAAATTAACTTTAAGATTCTTCAAACCATAGGCAAATATGTCATTTTTCCATGTTCATAATCATGTAGGTATACATACGAGAAATGGCTGAATGAAATCCTCCCTTCTACTATTAATCAAAAATTCCCATTAACAATTTTCTAATCTACAAATACTTATCGGGAGCTGAGCCCACAGCAAAACGGTGAAGTTTATGTTTGTGACAATACCCTTGAATTGTCTACATATAAGAATTAGGTTATTTACCTATATCTTACCGGTACTGGTCCTAATACCTTTCCTCCTGAATTTACAAAAAAACGTTAAAAAGGTTTTTTTTAGCGCCTTTGGGGACCTACGTTTTAGGTAGTCTTGGAGTAACTTTACTCTGTACACTGAGAGTTGTCTGTTGTGATAACTACGGATACATCATCTCGTTATGTTTCTTACTCCTTCTATTGCATTGCATAGTCAATCAAGTTAAAATGGGACGTATTGTCTGAAATACGTTTGAATCGTCAGCAATTCTAAAAAGATGAGCGAGAGTGAGACGGAAGTATCGACTCGCGTCTTGATACGCTTAGATTGATACGATATTACGATAAGATTGTCGTCGCTGCTGTCAGTAGTGTCAGTGTCAGCGGTAAATATACTAATAAGGTTTGTGTTGTGATTTGAAACGTTTTTAATACGAAATTAGCAGAATTACCTGTGGTTATTGTACGGTGTGATAAACTATGAGTACCTAACTTATTAATTGCGCGAATGCTTAAAAATCTATTTCCTTGTTTTGCCTGGAAAACGATTGAACTCCCTAGTACGTGGTCTTGTGGTTAAATTGCTGGAATATTTTACTTGCAGAATAAGAAAACGGGAGGTGTTATTCTTTCTTTTAAACGGCAACCAGCAGGTAGATGACATGATATTTCTATCATGATGATAACAATAATTATTATGATTCTTATTTACTTGCATTATATATATTTGTTATCAAAAAGTTGCAAGGCTCTACTTCGTCAATAATATATTTATAGGATATTCATTATTCCTCAACACACGCCAATGACACGAACTGCGATACCACATCTGGTTCGACTTAGAAATAAGTGTACGATTCAAATCGAATTAAATGAAATTGTTTAGTCAGAATCAGTGTGGCATGACAACGGACAACTCTCAGTGTACAGAGAGTACATCGGACTTTTCCAGAGTTATTGTTTGAATTTTTCAAGTCAAAATTTTTTGTGTGTATGGGTAGAAAGGATAAATACAGGTAGGTGTATAAGAAAAAATATATACGGGACTATGTTATTCATTATTATCCTTCACAATGACTTGCTGATTAAAATATGTGCTATTGTTCACTAAACAATTATTATGGAGGTAAGCAGATACGAACGATTCGAAATTTCACCTGTCATAATGGAAGCATATCATGGTATTCATGGCATAATGTGTAGGTATCTATACCCATCAGAACTTATGTCTTTTAATTACTATCGAATAATTGATTAATATTAGATAAAACATTAACTAGGTACAGTTTATTCAAGATCAAATTGTATTAATAATAATATACGAGAAATGTAGGTATATTATTGCACTGCACGGGGCACACATGTAGCACTTATGCAGGTGTACGACTTTCCAAAGTCGAATAAAGGGACATGGCAGGGGCCCTCCGTAATAAATGCTATTATGGAATATCACAGTTCAGCAGACTACTTAATAATTTTAGAAGCGATTAATATAAATAATCCTTTTATTGTCTATTGCCCCCGATTATGATACGACACTGAGCGCAACGAGATTATTCAATAATATACCTAAGTAGAAGGCTGTCTTGCCACATTGGACAATTTAGGTAGGTACCTATCTATAATAATTTATAAAATTGTAAATCAAGTGAAAAATACTTCACTTTTTTCTATAGCCATGTTGTTTTTTAACTTGGGACTTTTTAGGGAAACTTTTTTTGACTTAGTAGGTATATAGAAAACATCAAGGGAAACAACATTTTCAAACCACTCTTCTTAAAAACGTCAAAAATAAAATATGCCGCGTATAGCAGTTTAAAAAAATTAAAGACTCATACAATGACACGTTCATTTTCATGAACTGTAGGAGAAAGTGTGACCGAAAATGGATTAAGTATCCTGCCTTGTTCTTATAGAAGAAAGTTTTTTATTAACATGATGGGTCCGCAAATGTACCGTTTTCGAGAGATACAGGGTTATTCACGGTATACGCCACGGAAGTTTATGGCCGTGTCTCTGGATTTTAGGATCTTTTTATTTTTGGAGTGGATAGAGACTCGGCAAAGGTACGTTTCAAAATTATATTCATAATGTACAGGTGCCCCAATAGCATGAAACATATCAACGTTATGTTTTTTTATCTACGAGTGATTCATAAAATGAACTTTTTTAGACGTTTCTTAGTTCATAAAATGTACGATTATCTTGAAGAGTGAAATAAAGTAGTTTGGGTGAAATAAAGTGCCGTAGCGGTTCATTATTTAACGCTAAATCTGTCACGTTAGTGCACGCTCGTCGAGTGCAAGTAGTGAGCGGAGAGCGGAGCGACTCAGTCGGGGCGTTTGCAACTAGCAACAACAACTGAACACGAGACGCTGAACGCTGAATTACATTGTATCCCGATTTATAATTACCATGCACCTATACTAGAGAAACGTCGCAGTTTATTAGCAGAGCGCCAGATCTATGTACAATTATTAATATTTTGTGTTTTTCGTCGTTTATACCTAAAATGGATAACATTGTAGATTTGTCCAATCCAAAAATAAAAAGATCCTTAAATCCAGAGACACGGCCATAAACTTCCGTGGCGTATACCGTGAATAACCCTGTATAGGTACCTATAGGGTGTCAATTTATTTTTTCAGTTTTTTGGCGATATCTCAGCAAGCGCTTGAGATAAGCGGGCTAATAAATTTTTTTTTAATGTGGCATTGGAATAAACCATAACATAATTTAGTGACTGAAAAAACAGGTCACATTAATGAAGGCTTTTGTAAAGAGCACGTTTTATATGTTGGAAATTTTGACAGTTTAAAATGCGCTTTCACGCAATGCCAATTTCCCAGTGTCGTAGTGTCGTAGAAATTAGGGACAAAAAATTACAAGCAACCCTAAAATCTACGCCACTCCCATAGGGAAAGCAATTTGAGTAGTACTGTATCTTGAAGATGGTATAGGTTTGCGGGTCCATGTTAAATGTTAATAGCAACTTTTTTCTCAAAACACGTCAAGGAATCACACCTTTAATTTTTCGACACATGTTTTGAAACACTCTGTATAATGAAGGCCATTTATTCACGAGGGTTATTATTCGCCTATAACGGCTGGTTTTGTATGAACCACCCAAGTGAACAAGAGCTATTGCTACTAATATCACTGACTCGGAAAATGAGTCCATTTCCTTGATTTTTCTCCCCTTCATAAATGAGTGGTGTGATGACATGAAGAGTATTCTCGATTTTTCTGGCAACATGGCTGCAAGTCTTGCATTTTAATCTTTAATTCTCCTCACAACGCACTAATTTACGTGGTTGATAACTGTGGAAAAGAACATAAAATTTCATTATTTACTTGGGCATTAATAATTAAACTTTGAAAAAAAAGTTTTCTTTTTTCGACAAAATCAAACATTTTTCCACCTACAATCACGTGAATTCAATGCAGTCATTTTTCGTACTTGCATTTTGTTTTTTAATTTTTCCAATGATATTCGGAATAAAAAGTTGTTTTTTTAAGAAAAAAGAAAGAAAAAAAGATTTTTTTTTTTTAATATTATCAATTTTTAATTTCCATTAACTTTTTTTTTATACCGAACGACAGAAAAAATAATATGGCGACTATTAAAAAAAGATGAAGAAAATAAGAAATCTCGATTTTTCAGTTTTTCAGGATATTTCAGGAACTGTCAAAGATATCTTGTAAGTATGTCTTGACGGATTCGAAATAGCCACAAAATAGAGCATCTTTTTCTTTAATTTAACCGACCCTGCGTACTTATTATTTCTTTTGGTGTTTACGAGATGGAGATATTCATAATGAGCTCTGAAAAAGGAGACACTTTGTAGAAACTAACGGCAACACTGTGTATATATTTGATATGAACTCAAATGTTTGATAAGTGCACGTGTAGTAATTGTTACCCATGAACTGGTACAGAGTCCTGAATTCGCTTCCGTGAATCCTTTGGGGAGCAGTTATGCAAGAAATTCACTTAACATGTGAACAAATTAAATAGATAAGCAGTAATTCATTTCTAAATGGTACTGCGGGTTGATAATTTCTAAATGGAAAGATCGATTGCACTTAATTACGAAACATGTGCATGTGAATTTATTGTTTTGTTGGTATAAATAGAAATCTACAATCTACAAATATAAACAATCTTAAAATTAACGAAAATGTTAATTTAATTTATTATCGCGTGATTGGGTATTAGATTTTCTTGGTCGCTTTGCTTGAATATCGAAGGACCCCGCAGAGTCCCAATGGAAAATTAGGGAGTATTGTAAAAATATTTTTAAAGATATAAGACAATTAGAGCTATGATGTAATAAGGAGAATATAATGAAACCATTGTTAATTAAGTAGGTATAATCTTGTTTATACCTACCTAGGAGTTATTTACCTATAAGTTCACAGACTACGCAGGCCCTTATTTACAAAGCACCAAAATCACACTATTTGGGAACTATTCGACTTATTTGATATAACTCATGTTGTACAGGAAATAATAATACTTGGTAGATTTACGAAAAAAAAGAGTATAAACTGGCGTTATGTGTGTCTAGCATCGCAACAAGACATAACAGCGAAATTACGCAGTAAATCGAGCGTTCTTGTGTATGATACCCAGAAAAGCGGTGGCAAAGAAATGACTGCAGCAGCGCCTTCCGAGTATCGTCCTCTAGCCACATATTTCCAGGAGTGAACGCTTTAACAAGAATCCCCTTTGACGGTACATAAAGCAGAGATTAATTGCGGCAAAAAGTGCATAAACAAAGCTCATAAACACTGGGTGAAATTAAATTTAAAGAAATACGAGTGTGCGTGTCTGCCAGCAATATGTCTTGGACGAAGAAAAAAAATCAGTGCGACAGTAAACTTAATTCATATAACAGCCGTGGTGGCGCCTGTACTCAAACGGCCGTACCACATCCGGAGCTCTAGCAATGTCCCATATATAGCTGCCGTAGGACATATATAAGACAGAGGCGTATACGTGGACGGGATTAAACATGAAGAAAAGAAGTTTCCTTAATCTATAATAAAAATTTTAAAATCGTTTCCTAACTACCTATATGTGACATTATACTCTAACAACTAGCGATGTATGTCTCTTCGGTTCGCTTATTAGAAGTGTTTGTAATGTCGGTATTGGCACTCAAGATGAAACCTTAGGTAGGTAGTTACATGTGGCATGCCATTAATTAGCAGAAAGGTAAAGCTACCTATCGATGGTCAGAAGTACAGAGGTATGGGTATAATATTGTAGACGCGTTACAATATAAAACGCTTGTAAAAAAAATACATCGAAAAACAATAACATTCATGCAAATTGAGCTGTATTATGGATTTTATATTCTTATGTATTCAAAAGGTCAATTAATTTTCAAATCCATACTATAAATGAACAGTTTTGTCGTTATCAATTATTATACATTAGCAGACATTTCAAAAAGTTGGGGATGTATTGAGTGCTTGAAGTTTTTGGCGTCTCTTATAACGAGAAGGAACGATTGCGAAAGTCTACTTAAGAAAACCTACTTCGTCAAGGGTTTTTACAATAGCACAATTATTCAAAATTATAAATTTTGCTATACTTTTGCAATAATTGAAGTCTACGCTAAGGCGCTATACGGTGTATAACTCTTTAGGGGTGGCTCGATAAGCAATTGAAGCAATTCAACAGGAAGCGGTGATTAATTTATGGACGAATTCAAGTGGTATGCATAGGCAATTGTAACAAGCCGAATAAGACCAGGTAAAATAAAATAAAATAATGATATACCTACGTATCCCAAGACGTTTTTGATAAACTTTTCTCCTGCTTCGTTTCAGTTTTAGTTCTCTTGAGAGACGTTTGTTTTACATTTTTTATAAGAATCCTCGATTCAGAGATTCTTGCTTCAGTTCCATGTTGATATATTTATTTTTTTTTCATTAAAAGAAGTTCCTATAAACTATAAGGAAATGGCGATAAAGTTAATCTCGACAACTGCTAATATTTTCATCCCTCCCATTTAACTCAAACTCTTGCTATGTTTCCAAATTGTCTATTTTGGACACGTTATTATCTGTAGGTAGGCAATAAGAGACTTATCAGGTTTCCAATTTCGATTCCAATAAAATTTGACAGGATATGTGTTTTTTTTTTCGTCAGAACAGGACAAAAAATATTTTCCATTGATCCATGTGACCAGGCGTCTGTGGTCTGTGTGATCGGGCGTGAAGGTGTCTGTGGCTTAAAAGATACAGATGAAAAGTTATGTCATTTAAACGTTTCTCTAACTCTTATAAAATTTCCGAGCAGCTATTTTCCAGGAGATTTGACAGATCACTCGGTCTCACATACAACTCATATTGGCAAAATAAAAAACGATCTGTACCCCCCGCTCGAAGGCGCCCATTGATTCTCCAGTGCCAGTGGATTACTCTACCAGACTCTATTAATTGAGAAGAGCTTGGTCCATATGACTTTGCCAAGAGGCAGAGAGGGTTCCTTGAACCTCCGCAGTTTATGCAAGATAGATATACGAGGAGACATTGATAAGGTGGTTTATTTTTTTCTCTTCATAGTTACAAGAACTCTTATAGTTTTCGAGGTCCCCATAGTTCATTGTCAGGAACCGCTTTTTAAGGAGGGAGATTTGTAACAGTTTGAAGACAGTTTTGTCTTCAACGTTTGTTCTTGACCACGGACATGACGGTGTAGTTTACCTCATGCAAGCTGTTTGGATTTGGCAACTTCTTGTAACTTTTGAGGATCGGTAGGATTCGGTGCTGGGGGTGAGGGATCCAAGCTAGTGACCGAGTGGTTTATTATTTTTCGGGGACATCTAAAATCAACAAGGAAAAGTTTATTTTTCAGCTCTTCAAAAACCTTCAGTAAACCGTTTTTTTTTTTTTTGTATAAAGTAACTTTTTTTTTCAAAAAACAATATCAATTTTTATAGAAAATTTGTAGAATGGCAGACCAAAAAGCTGCCTTAATTTATCTACCGCATTTACTACCTTAAGAAAATTGTTTTGAAAGAAAATAGAAAATTCAGACGGATATATGCCGCAACGGTGGACTTCTCAAGTGGAATGAAAGGAACTTTTGTGTTGAATGCCTACTGACTGCAGCTGGCTATTCAACCCTGGAACACAGCTCCTATCATGATGGGAATTTTTTTTTTTTTAATCAGTTTCTTTCTTAATAAAACAAAGTTTTTCTTAAATCAATTTTCATTTTTCTTGTATTAAACTTATCTAGGTACCGTAAACTGGAAAATTTTTCGAATTGCAGTTATCTGTTCTGAAACTGATACTCAACCGATCAGGTCAAAAAATAAGTATACAGTTTTGATGAAATTAAAGTGGAAAAGACATACGACAATAAAATTACATACTTTCGTATAAGTATTTATAATGAAAATGAAATGTCAATTTCGCATGACATTATTTTGAACCTCTACGATGGTTCTGTTTCGAAGATTAGGTGTAAAGCTGTAACTGTTGTAACATAAAGCATCACGGAAGCTGGAGTGACACAGGATAGAAATAAAAACTAAATCAGATCAGCTGGAAGTAGTATCTAGATTCAAATGGTCCGTGCTACTCTTCCCTTAACAACTTCCCGCTTAGGGGATCATCGTGGCGATCCTTCACTCAAGTTAGAGCTAGATAGGGCGTGACTCCCCAAAAGCAAAAGGAATAGGTAGTCGCCTTATAGCGGGCATTAGAAGAACGTTCATTATCTTATAGTATTATCATGAGCGCCGTGGTGGAAATTTGGATTTGGGGCTGGATTTTTCTAATTAAGTAGTTTAGATTTTTAATTAAAAGTTCAGAAATTTCTCGTCCTTCTTGAGTACATTTAGGCGTGCTATTGGGCAGTATTACTATATCAATAAAATGGAGGAAGGCAGCTATTATTACTAGATAAATAAACATATTTTTCTTGTCTTATCTTAAAAATAAGAAAAAACTAAAAGTATAAAACATTGTTTGTAATAAAAGGGCTAAATTTGGTAGTGCAGTGTGTTCCCGTGCATAAGGCTCGATTGCTCGTATTTCACAGCCCGTCATCTCGTGACGCCTCTGGTGGAAGTTTCCGCAAGAGTATCAAGTTTATGTTTGTTAGCTGGTGGTTGGTTTGCGGTTAGCGTGGCGTGAGGGTATCATTTACTTCCGGTTATGATGGTTCCTTCTTTTTTTTTGTTATTCCACTGTTGAACATTTTGTCACCTTCATATAATTTTTCCCAAAAACAATTTTTTATTGACAAATAAATGATCAACGAGGATTTGAAAAACATTTATTAGATACCTGACCTGTAATGTTATATTATTATTTTTTATTTATTAATTGGGCATGTCAAATAGTTGTGAGAATTTACAGGCTGATTTTTTCAAGTGTCATGCCTCTTTATTTTTCCCCCTGAACTTTTTTGCAATGCGTCACTGGTAGGTAGATACTGAACTGCAATATGAATTTTCTGTTTAATTTATAAACTTTTTTGTCTCTTATAGTTTTTTTTTGTACGCTATATCAAAAAAAAAATATAATAAAAATTATTTTCTCTAATTATTTGCTATTGGCATATCAAATTAAAATTTTTAGTAGTTTTTGTAGCATTATAACAATAAAAAGTCAAAATAAAAACCATAACAAGGAAATTACTTTACAACAATAATTGCTGAAAGTGACTGCCTCCGCCTCCAACCCTTACACAATCAAAAATGTTTGTTAAAAAAAAGAACAAGTTTTCAAATTTCAACACCCCCTAATTCAGTAAGGAAGAGTTTGCGGACCTATGATTTGCATAAAATTGAATTATTATAAGAATTTCTCCCTTGATGTATATCGTGTAAAAGAGGTTTTTGCAATACCTAGATGAAGCAGGAAGGAAGCGTTTCAGTGACCTAGTTGCATTTGATAAAAAATCAAATATAACGCCTACATAATTGATCCAACTATACGTTTTGAAACTAATAATCCAAATCAAGATTCTGATGTTCAATTGGAGAAACAAAATATTTATGATGGTTGTGTCGAATATTATAAAAAAAAATATTTTGAAAATTTTGGTAATCGAAATTGGCATACTTTAGGTTTGTGGTTTGGGGCTAGAGGATCAATTAGTAATAGTGTTTTAAATTTTTTCGAAAAATTCAAATTAAATAAAGATGAAATAATGATAATTTCGAAAAATATACTAATTGATTCTCTACACATCATTCATCACCATATTTATGGTTGATTTTATAATATTTGTATTTATTAATTTTATTATTATTATCTTCTAAGACTGATTTGTATACTGTGTATATATTGCAACCTACTAAATGTAGACAGTAAATAAATTCTAATTCTAATTCATGATATTTAGGAACAGTCTATAAAATTTAACAAACATAGGTAGGTTTGTTACACGGTGTTTCATTAATCAGTGCAGAAAATTCAACTGGAGATTACTTGCTGAATTTTAAGAGGGGTTTGGCATAAAAAAAAATTCTTAAAGCCTCCCCTAAGAAGTTACATCCCCTTAAAGTAGGGTAAGATTCACATTTATCGATTTTTTTCTGAAATGCCTTGAAATAAAAAAAAAAACGGCAAGGTCAAGGGTGTGAATCATACTACATACCACTAAAAAAAAATTTCCAAAACTTTTTTCCTAATTATTTTTTTTTATCTTTAAATTCACACTTTGAAGTTTCAGTTCAATTGAAAAAAAAATTGTCTCTAAAAAGTTCACGGAAACTCAATACTTTTCCACTAAAGAAATAATAAAATAAGCGGACTTACATAAATAATTATAACAGTGTGATTTTACATAAAATTTATAAAAATATGTAAATATGCAAAATATATGTAAAATATTTATATTTAATTAAATAAATAAATAAATATTTAATAAACATTAAATGACACAAAAAAAAAATAAACAATAAACAAATCATATTTAACTAAGTTAACAAAAATTTTTTAAGACAGTGCTTAAAATGGGCACCATTTTCTTGAATACATTCCCTTATTTTATTTATTTAGTGGAAAAGTATTGAGTTTCCGTGAAATTTTTAGGAGACAATTTTTTTTCTATTGAACTGATCCTCAAAACTGTGAATTTAAATAAAAAAAAAATATTAGGAAAAAAGTTCTGGAAAAAAAAACTTTTAGGGGTAGTATGTTTCACACCCTTGCAGAGAACAAGGGTGGTTAAAATTATGTAATTATATGAAGGCTTCCTGGTAGTAGTATTCGAATACCTAGCCGTCTTTTTTTAAATTTCAAGTCATTTCAGAAAAAAATCGATAAATGTGAATGTTTTACCCTATACTTTAAGGGGATGTAACTTCTTAGGGGAGTCTTTAAGAAATGTTTTTTTATGACAAACCCCCCTTAAAATTCAGCAAGGAATCTCCAGTTGAATTTTCTGCACTGATTAATGAAACACCCTGTATACAGGATGGCACCAATTTACCATTGGTACTTGTGTGGGTAGCTTTGTTATTTTAAGAGTTCAGAGAATTTAATACGTTCTAAGAATTTGAAAAATTCAGGAAAACTTCAGTCGTCGCTGAAATATCTTGAAAAAAATGAAAATATAATATTATAGTTGTTTGTGTTAGGTAAGGAGATTGCAATATAGAGAAGGATATATGATGACCCTGTATAATACAACTTATGGAATAAAAAAAAATATTTTCTAAAAAAAAGCTCGTCGTACGTCAACGTTAATTTTTCATTTGGGATCTTTTCAGCCTCAATCAGAATTTTTGCCGTTACCGCTTTTCCCCTCACTATTTTGGACATATTTTATTTAAATGGACACCTACCGTTTTTGGGTTGTTGACGTACTGATGTATATAGGTAGTCCGGATTTTTCCGAGTATGAGGTCACCTCAGAAGTGGAGAGAAACTTGATAATTTTCACTTATCCAGGATGATCAATATTTAAGGTACTCTATACCTCTCTCTAATTTTCTAGAAAATTAAAAACCAGAGTAGGTATAATAATAAACTAGGTACCTACTCGCTAACCTATTACTTAATCTACTTAACTTTAATATTAAGTGGGTACTTTCGAGATGTCCTCATATCTACTTACTCAGAAAAATCCGGACTATAAATTTCCAGCCAAAAAAAATGGTATATTCTCAATAAAAAAATTCCCAAAACGATGGGAGGAATATTGGTAATGGTAAAAATTATTTAAATTGAGGGTGAAAAGATGCCAAATGAAAAATTTAAGTTAACTTGTCTGAGCTTTTTTTTCAAAAATATTTACTTTCTGAACTATGAGTTTTATTCCACAAGTGGTATGGAATGTCTATACTTTATTTTTATACCTGTTTGAGAATGCAAAAAAAAATTCCAACTCATTTAAAAATTATTTCCAAAATATTAGATATAGGTAGGTATAGTTGGATCAGAGACATAACGAAACGACTTGTGTCATTTTATCAATTTTTGGATTATTGAAATATTATTGAAGTCACAAAAAATGACAGTTTAACAATTAGATCATTTCGTTATATCTCTTGGTCGACTATACCTGTTTATGTTTTTTGTAATTTTGAAGTTTAAATAAACCAAAAGTATAACTCACAGTATATGATTAGATCCAGTGTGCTCAAATAATTAAATAGGTATTAAAGAAAGCACCAATTTTACATATTAATAAAAATATTATTTATAAATAGGTAAACACAATTCACAAAATTATATGCACGCACACAATCAGAGAAAAAATAAACCGATAAACATATTTTCTGCAATAATTGCGGACCTTTTCCATATAAGATCTCTGCCATATTACTTCACAGATCAATACCTACATAAAATATAAAAACCGCCACCCTATTACCGATTTACAAATACCATCCACATACACACACGACTTATTCATTTCCAACATCTGACCGCTCGCCCCGAGCATATGCCTCGATCCTGTGGGATCGTTTTCACAATCGCAAGAAGGGCGTCGCGGCTCTCGGCCCTCCCAATTAGCGCACTGCACCATTCGATCCAGCTATGAGCGATTGTTTAACTCTAAGGACCTGCACACGTCCTACAAACTTTTTGTATTGAGGGTGTTCTTTATCATGACAAGGGGAGAATTTTAAGGGAGGTTTTGAGTTGCAGGTTGTTACTGGAGATGACGTTCGTATTTTAATGAAAGTCAATGTAATGAGTAGAAGGAAACATTCGGTAATTATTATGCTCAGTGGTAAGATGATATTACTTATTTGGTTTTATGTTTATGAATTAATTGTACATAAAAGATTTTCATTCGCGGAAATAATAAGTAAACATAAAAATCAAGTTACTTTCATGAAATAATTTCAACTCATATAAAACTATAAACCTTTTTACATCTATACGTAGAGTCAGAAATACATAAAATATATTCCCTGACTCGGCAATAATCAGATCTGTAATTTACCCACAATTACGTGTTAAACAAAAGCGTTTACTTCAATTACACGACAAATAAAAAAAACAATCCTATAATTTTCCTCCGATTTTCGCATGGGCGTCTTGACCGCAACTATAGGGAGATAATGAGTTGTACAGTTGTCCGGACTAATAGTAGGAGGAATTATGAGGTCTGAACAAACAGAATCAAGACTGGTTGTGATTAGCGGGTACCGACTGGCGGCTACCGGACGGCGCTGATAATGACAGGGTCCTGGCAGGTTCATGCGGCACGTCATGTCAGATGCCACCTAACCCGAGGTGCATCCAACGCTGTTTCAGACAATTTTGGGAGACGAAAGGAAATTATAGAAATTACTGGTAATTTTAATCTATGACTGTATTTTTTTAATAACAAAATTGTATATAATGTCAGTGTGGCTAGCTCGGGGCTTAAAATATGAGGGTGGACTTATACAACTTTGAAAGGATCGCATAAATATAAAAGTAAAATATTAATATAGACAGCCATGTCGTGTTCTTGAGTCACCCTGTAAAATACCTAGTTATTGTGCGATTTTAAGCGGATTTTTTAAAAGATAAATACCTAATTCCCAAGTCCCTATTCTAGATTAGTGTTTAGTAGTAAAATTGCAAGAATTCATATTAGCAATTAAAAAAAAAATCTGAGCACACCACTCCGCCACTGGATTGAAAAAAAAATCTCTCAAAACGTATACTTTATTAGGTATAAGTTTCTTATAAAAATGCGTGAAGTTTAAGTCGACCCGACCCGTTCAATAAATTTTAACCAAAAGCACATATTACTGTTGATCAAATTGAAGGTGCATTGATGGAATAATAATTATTTAAATGTACCTACCTCTAATTCAAAATTCTGGATAGGCAAGTACTTATCTACTTAACATAAGTATACCTGCGTATTACTGAGAATGAGTTTTTCTCTACCAGGAAAACACGGAAAGCTCCACAAAATGATTCACTTGACTTTACGTCGCGAACTCAATAAATCAGCGGTGAGATATTGAAAACGCGATCTTGCCCCCCATCGGCATTATAATTTCCAAAGCAAATGAATCAGTCCGGCGGGCCCATGGGCTATTTGGGCTAGCGGTCCAACGATTCCCATGATAAATCCGCCCCGGCGCGCCGCTCTATAAACCACATCTTGTCATGTAATTATCAAGGGGGCCCGATAGTTAGACAGAGGGGGCCTTTGAAAGACCAGTGCCGGGTGCCCCGTAACAGAGACTCCTGCCGGGCCGGTTGGGCGGCGGCGGCGATCCTCAATGCATAGGTAAATGGATGGATATTGAATGGAAAGGATTCGTGGTTTATATTAAGTGAAGATTTGGTTAAATATCTCAGGTATGTGTTCGAAATGATTGTATTTCATCATGGAGATAATATAAATATAAGAGTGCGTTGAAAACTCAGATTAACAGATGGTAAAATATTATTTCTGAGCATTGATAAATATGCGATAATTTTATAAAACATAGGTATGCCTAGAGGGAATTCCATTATTTGCATAAGTTGCATTCTAGAGTGTACATTTGTATAAAACCGTAGTATTTGGCAAGTACTTGTGCGGCATATGTAACTCCGCACAGCTCGGATTTACTTGCTATATACAGGGTGTCCCATAATATGTGGGCAATCTCCCGGATTTGGGTAAATTTCGTAAAAATAAATGAAAAAATAGCTATAAAATTAATTCCTCAGAGACACCCCTACAAAGATATTAGCTGTTGAAGTTGAGGGTTGAAAATCAATTTTTTGCAATAACTTTTTTATTTCTTGACCGATTTTGATAATTTATGGTTTTATTTTGTATTATTTTGGACTGCTTAGAATAGTGTTTCATAATCTTTGGTAGCACATACATAGACCTCGGGATGGCATAACCCTCTCATTCACTTGAAAGAAAACAATAAAAATAATAACTTTACAGTTTTTTAAGGTTAATTTTCTTTTTATTTGACATTTTTTACATAAAAAATGTCTCTTTATTTATTTCGATAGAGCGAACCGTTATCGAGATAAACGTCCTTCTAATAGGTGATGCGTCGCAGAAACTTTCTAAATTTCAAGTAAATTTCAACAAAATGGCTGACTTTTGACAGTAAATTGAGCAGGAAATAAAACAAAACCCTAATTAAATACACGTCAGTGTCAAAGATTTCATTTCATGCAGATTCATGCATGAAATGATTTTAAAATGAGTTACACAAACGCTGAATACGCAGAAAATCATTTAGGATTAAATCTGCATGAAATGAAATCTTTGACACTGACGTGTATTTAATTAAGTTATTGTTTTGTTTCCGGCTCAATTTACTGTCAAAGGTCAGCCATTTTGTTGAAATTTACTTGAAATTTAGAAAGTTCGTGCGACGCATCACCTATTAGAAGGACGTTTATCTCGATAACGGTTCGCTCTATCGAAATAAATAAGGATACATTTTTTATGTAAAAAATGTCAAATAAAAAGAAAATGAACCTTAAAAAACTGTAAAATTATTATTTTTATTGTTTTCTTTCAAGTGAATGAGAGGGTTATGCCATCCCGAGGTCTATGTATGTGCTGCCAAAGATTATGAAACACTATTCTAAGCAGTCCAAAATAATACAAAATAAAACCAAAAATTATCAAAATCGGTCAAGAAATAAAAAAGTTATTGCAAAAAATTGATTTTCAACCCTCAACTTCAACAGCTAATATCTTTGTAGGGGTGTCTCTGAGGAATTAATTTTATAGCTATTTTTTCATTTATTTTTACGAAATTTATCCAAATCCTGGAGATTGCCCACATATTATGGGACACCTGTATACGCCACCCGTTGGAGTACTTCCCGTTCGTTGTCGGTGAACTGTCTCAAGTCACAAGTCAAAAAATAATTGCTATCTACTTATACGCCGAAGTAAGGTGTATACGGTTTGACTTTTTCTTGCACAAGTATATAGATGCTCACAAGTACATAGGTACTCACCAAATACTACTTGCCAAACAACTCATACTTCTTACTTCTCAAATACCTCCCGCGTGTGTTGCCAGCGTTAGGTTTAGCAAATATATAGGAAACTTGCCTAAAAAATTGTTTGCCTTGATTTTTTTTTTAAATTGGGTTTTTCATTTGAAATTTTGCAAGGTCATATTATCATAATAGTTTTGTTGTTTACCATGATGAAAATTTCAATTTAATTCCTTTGAAACCGCGCCCTAATACATATTAGGAAATTAGCGATTTCGACCGATTTTTTATATGAGGTACTGGAGGGTAATAAGGCCCACCTAAGGAATTAATTTTATTATTATGAGAAAATAAACGTTTATTCAAATATGAAAAACAACATAAATAGTACAACTCTTTGAACATAATACAGGGTGTTAAGAAAATGACGGATAAACTCTTCAGTACATTGTAGGGGACACTCAGTAGAGCACAGGAAAAATAATTTAAAAAATTCTGGTCTTCAATTTGGTGAGATAAAAAATGCCAAAGTTAACATTTTACTATCTTTGTTTTTCGGTATTTGCAAAAACTAAACGATTTTACAGATATAAAAAGGGTACTTTAATCGTTATCAATTAAAAAAATTGCTTAAGATGTATGACTGGCTTAGAAAATTTAATAAGAATTTTTTTCTTTTCTAAGATGCTGAAAAAAAAGCATTTGGCAACAACGGTTTTGATACCTTGACTACCTACATTGTTAGAAATTAGACGAAATTACCAAATACCAATTGTTATCGTGTTAAACGTTGTCAAATTTATTGTTCAATATTTTGCTTATATCTTTTAAAATGTAGCTCTGGATTTTTTAAAATTATTTTTCCCGTACTTTACATGAGTGTCCCCTACAATGTACTGAAGAGTTTATCCGTCATTTTCTTAACACCCTGTATATAAAAATTCTGGCAACGATAAAATAAAAACTGAACAAGTTATGTGTAATTAATAATAAATCAGTTCTGGGCCTTACTTTTGTAACGATGAAAACCCATGCCCGTTGGTCTGTAGCGAAAATCCACCGAGATCGTCTAGTTTCCCTAATTTCTCCTAATAGGACCGCTGTGTTTTCCTACGTTGTGTTTACCGTTGTCATTACCGTAGTCACCCCTGCTCTTTGATTGAGGTATGCCAGGATTAGTATGGCCGAAACGGATGCGCAAAGAACCTACTGGGATTTTTCTTTTGTCGGAAAAGCGGGGAATTTAACTGAGACGTGTTGTTAACTGTGGACTTCCTATCGGTTTCTAAGAGCGAATGATGAGCGAGAGAATTTGTTTGCAAGGGCGTAAAATGGTGAAAAGCGAGAGAGTCTGTGATTTTGCATAGAGAGTACAAAAAAGTGGAAAACGAAGATAGATATATTTCATATATCTTTCACACTTTTATCTATTTCAGATACCACTCTTTTGCACACCTGTGCTTTCTTTTTGTTTCTGTTTCGTTTACAGACTACCCGGTATATGCGGGAATGTCTTATTATTTCGTTTTCGCTTTATTTCGGTTACAGACTATCCGGTATATGCGGAAATGTCCGTGTATTACCTATTCACCGATTTTCTTTGCCTATTTTGCTTTTTCTAGATTCTTTGATCTCACTTCAAGCGACTGCTTGAATTAATTAAAGAATACAACCATTTTGGGTTTCAGACGATCCGGGATATTGCGGAAATGTCTGACTCATTACCTATTCGACGATTTTCTTTGCCTAATTTCCTTTTTCTAGTTTCTTTGATCTCACTTCAAGCAACGGCTTGAATTAATTAAAGAAGACAACCACTTTGGTTTCAGACGATCCGGGATATTGCGGAAATGTCTGACTCATTACCTATTCGATGATTTTCGAATTCTCATTTTGTATTTTAATGAACTTTACTCGTTGACTCGCTCTTCCTTTCGTTTGGGAATTTTTATGAGCGTTTATTGTTGTGGGCTTTAACCTGATACACAGGCACACTCCACCCTACTTTATGACCATTTGTTGGTTAGTCGAGTTTCTAGCTTGGCCTGAATGTCGAGAGCAGTGTTGCCATGTTTGTTTGATTTCTACCTCCTCTTTAAACATTATACGAATTTCTTTCCAATTGCCTTTTTCTTTGAAAGCGGAGTTTTCCTGAATTAACGTCATACTCATGATAGTTGTTTCAACTCATTTTATTTATTTGTTGTGTTGTCGTTTTGCGTCACTGGGCTACCTTTATTTGGCCACTTTTGGACCGTCAATACCTATTTGCCCTGTGGCTACCTTTTTGTTCTACCTGGCCTCGTAAGGCGATGAGTTAATATACCTTATCATTTCGAATACGACGTTCTCTGCAATTCGCAGTTTTGTTTTGCTATTTTAAATGTGATGACCAACTGACCAAACTAGGCCGCTATTCTATGATTATTCCGCAGGCTTGCCTGGATATAATTGAATGCTGGAATTTTTACGAATACCTATTCTGGAGCCGGCGTGTTTACGGATATCGAGACCAACCATCGATTCCACCGTGGTCCAAGGTTTTTACCCCTAACACCTGTTTAGAAAGCAGATAACTCAGTCCAGACTGGCAATAACATTTTACAGCAATTTTCTGCGGAGTTTGTTTTTAAATTTTGATTGGAGTTGACATTCGTATGATGTGCTAAAGGAGTTTTGGTTTTGATTGATTTTGAATGGCTTTTCACATACTCGAGACTAATTTGTTTTTGTTTGCTTTGAATTCCTATTTGCTGAATTGCCTATACCTACAACTGCGGGTGCTTTTCGCCCCGTTGCGTTCCACGAGTTTCACTTTCCGGTACAACGGAGGTCTTCACCTGGACATCGAGGTGAATCCCTCCCCCGTGTGGCAATCGATCACCTACTATAACTCCTAATTGGGTCTTGTAATGGAATTTGTATTTTCTGATAATAATTGCGAAGTCGCAGATGCTACATCTGACAACGCTGCCTTGTTCTATCTAGACCTGCTCTATCTGTATCTGGGGGTGCTTCGCTTCATTCATGATGTTATACAATGAGAGGAATTGCCACTTTCACTTTCTTAAAGTAGTATTTTAAAGGGACAGCAGATGCTTGCCTACATCTGCACTAAATAAAAACTCGGACTCTTCGAAGAATAGGATGATTGTTTTATTTATTTCGTTGTTAATTGTTAAACTTGAATTTTTTATAATGATGTGGCGTTTTGTTTTCACAGGTTATTTATTTCCGACATGGGTTTCCTTCTAGCCCTATTTCGATTTCCTATACAGCGAATTTGTTGTTGAGGAATTGCTTCCTGCCGCGGACTCGTGTTTGAGTAGGTACCTACTAGGTATTTACTGCTGATGCCGCCTAATTCCTAGCTGATTATTTTACTGGATTTAAAATGGGATCTGCGCTCGTGGATTTGCCGAATCTGTTTGATTATTTTACGTTGTTGAAAATGTGGTTGCAATGATATCTGCCCTAATTATTTTCTCAAGGGGTTTTTCCTGGGTTTAGGAAGGACAATTCGGCTGGAGTTCACATAAGTCGTCTCTGGCCGAACTGCTGGGTAAGAATTGTGATTAGAAGTTTGTTTGGGTGCTATTTTATCCTAACTAATTAGGAAATTGAATATCTCAGGTTGAAGAGGGACAATTCGGCTGGAGTTCACATAAGTCATCTCTGGCCGAGTAGTTGGTTAAGAATTGTGATTAGAAGTTTGTTCGGGTGCGATTTGACCCTAAATAAATTTTCAATGGAAATTCTCAGGTTGAAGAAGGACAATTCGGCTGGAGTTCACATAAGTCATCTCTGGCCGAACTGCTGGTTAAGAAGGAGTCGTTATCTGGAGTTCACATATGCCATCTCTGGACAACGACTAAAGGGTTAAGGAGTCAGATGCGACCTGCTTGGAAGCTGATCTTCATCTCCTTGAGCTCCGGTAGGACGTCTGCTTTTATAGAAGCAGTCGCCCGCTTTCTAAAACACGACGCAACAATGCACCGTGATTTATTTCTTAATCGTATTTCCCTAATTACTAGACTTAGCGATTTGACCTCGCGGCTACCTTACTGATTTGCCCTAAACCTGAACTATCTAAATTTTCCTTCAAATCGGTCAACGCGTTTAGGTACTTCTATTGTACCTAGTTATTATAATTACACCGGTTCCATCTTCATTTTGCGTTTTCCCCTGCTGGCTTTTCCAGGACCGCAGCGAATTTTCGGCTACTGCAGTTTATTAATTCGCCCTATCGATTTGTGAACTTTTCATTATCGTAGGTAGTATAGGTACCTAATGAGTTACCTTTGTCTTTGCATAGAGTTTATTATGTGAAATCATGATTTCAGCAAAATCTTCCATCCGGCGGTATCTAGGTCATCCTTTTCTCCGTCACGCGGACCGAGATTGTCCTTTACAATACCCTGCCTTGCCATCTGGTCGTGTCTACCCTAGCCCGGCCGGTCCTTCCGATGTCTTTTTAAAGCGCTGGAATTTTACTAGCTATAGAGCGCTTCTATTTTATGAATATTTAATGTGCGGACGGGGATCGTTTCTATTGATGTAACGGCGCGTAGCTGTATTTAATTTCCTAACATAATTCTTGCACTGTTTGCTTTTGCGATTTGGCTGATTTAATGAGGGCGAAGGAAACAATAATTACTTATCATCCTACCTAGGTGCGATCCATTTCACTTTCAGCAGGGGCTGAAAATAAGGCCCATTAATAAAAATGTTTCACGGTTCACATCTTGGGCAGACAAAGATGTCTATGTCGTCTGCTGTCAATCCTATACGCATTCTTCATGCACCCAAACTCTACAGACTGAACAGGAACGCATATCGGCCTGAAATTCTCCTTGCATAAAAAAAAATGATTAAAAATTACAGCGCAAAATATGGCCCAGTTCATTATTCTGACCCAGAGCTTGCGGGCCTTGTTTTCAGAAACACTAAAATATGTTTATTTACAGCTCGTTAATGGAATTTCTTGCCAGTCTCCGAAACTATATTGAAAACTACATCTAAAAATAAGGTCCACTTGGAAATATGCTGGAAATACAGCCCGGGCCTTATTTTCCAACTAATATTTCACCGCCATCGTGACCATGTCCATAACAAAACTTTTGAAGCCATGCATTTCAAGCTTAAAACTTATTATAGTACTTGATTATTCAAAACATAAATATTTTTCACTAGTCCAAACAGTGAAAAATATACTTTCATTTTTGGTATTTTTATAGTCCCACCGCCTAATTAATTCCAGTCATTGAAAGTAATATTTGCAGCGCGTTTTCGAAGCGTGTTCACGAATGGCACAATCACAAGCACTACAGAGTAAAATGACCACACCTTCAAAAAAACAAGTTTGCATAGTTGACGCGAAATTTGAAAGTGGGCCTTATTTTCCGATGGGCCTTATTACCCTCCTCTACTTGATCGATTTTCACGCCACTGGTGAATTAATGACTAAAACACAATTTTTTTTTCCGCGCATGTCTACAACTTGGAATAAGTTCTTCTTGTTCTCCATTAATTTGATTAAACATTTATATGTTTAGTTTTGTATATGGTGTTCAAAAAATAGCCAGTTTTTACAACGGTTCAAATGATCGCCATTTTGAAACGATGTCTAATTCCCTTTAGACATCTAACTATTACAAAAATTTCAGTTGCCTAGAATGAAAACTTTACGACCTAATGTAATCGAGTGAAAAAAAATTTGAAGAAAATTTGAAGGGACAAACATCGTTTTTTTAGAAAGCTGTTACAACATAAAGCAACAATCCTCCATAGGTTTTATAATAAGTATGTTAAAAGCCCATATGCAAATTTAAATGGCCTCCATTTTCAAATGCCTTTACCGATTTTTCTCAAATGGAACAATTTAAACTGCTACAAAATTTCAGTCCCCTATATAGATTGAAAACTGCGACCTGAAATGGGAGGACAAAAATTGAATTTTTTGAAATTTGAAGGGACACCCTCAAAACGTGAATCTTCACCAGCTAAATTCCAAAGTGCTCCATAAGTTCTGCAATAGAAAATTGGAATTTTATATAAATAAACATGAGATAAAAATTTTGAATATCTCTGCTATTTTTATTATCTGCTTCTTGAAAATTTCCAATGTTATTAAATGTTATTAGTATAACTTTCTAGTTTGGAAATTTCGGTTTAATTTCTTCAAAAATGTGCTCATAAATAATTGTTATACCTATGGAAATTTAGCAATGGTTTTCCTTTTTCTATACCCGCATGTTACTGACTTAGATATTAATAGAAAAAATGATTTTCTTCCATCATTAGCGTAAAGCTCGAAATATGTTTTTTTTCAATCCTGGTAATTTAGTTTCAAAGTTTTCTTTTCCATCTTGCTTGGATATATATCTTGTAGGTATATACCTACAGGGGCTTAAAAAATAGCAATCTTAAAAAAATTAAATTTGAAACGGTTCAACCGATTTTACTCAAATGCAACACGATCACTCCGACAAGATATCTTACTCCCGCAAAAAATTTCAGTCAAGAAAGATTTTTTTCCCTAATTTCGAAGGGACACATACACCTAGAAGTTACTCGACTCTATATAGGAAACTTTTTAATGCAAATTCAAAGTCTCCCATAAGTTCTACAAGAATGCAAAATTTCATTGTATAATCTTGAAAGATGAAGCTACAGGCGCGTTTTGAACATCGATAATAAGCAATTTTGCTCAAATCGTGGACAAGTGAATTTTTAAAGTAAAACCACCTTTTCGTGATCTGAGAGTCAGGATCGGTGGAACTTTTGATGAGTTTGGGTGTCGTCCTTAATAGTGTTCACTGATTTTAATAACATAGGTACCTACTTATGATATTTATGTGTTTTCATAAAATTATCATAAACTGGACATAAAAATTGTTATTTTTTTTACTCGTATAGACGGTGAGTCAAATTCTAGACTTAAAAAGAATCTGAAAAAATCAGGATACCTATTTTCAGTCGTTGCTGAAATATCCTAAAAAAAACTAAAAAATAAAAATTCCTTATTTTAGCCATATATATTTTTATTATTGGAACATTACAAAAATTTTCAAAGCCGACTTGATCACAAAAATAAAATTATTCATAACCAAGTTTGATTTTCTTATGGTCGCAATATTGTTTTTTTGTCGTTGGGTATAAAAAAAATCAATTTGGAATAATTCGAAATTAAACATAACTTTTCAATCCAATTAACAGAATAAGAACGTCTCCCAAACTATACCTACTTATGTGCCAAAAAATTGGCAAACTTTTAGTGGTTTACCTACCAGTGGCGTCGTTATGAAATAAAATTGCAAATCTCTAAAATCAAACTTTCTGATTGCTTACAGTTTTACGGATTCAATTCCATCAGACATAATTTTTTTGTTCCAAAGCTGGCCTAAGTTATATTTTTAATTGATCACATCATAATTGTTCTGATAGGTATAGGTACATTTCATAAATAAGATAAAGCAATTTATCACACAAGAATTTATACATAGACATAATAAAATGTAGGTAGATTGGTAGGCATTTATTTCAAGAACTGTCAAAGTATGGACCCCTTTTCCCACTTTCTATAGGGTAATTTTCACATTTTCGCACGATTTACCATAAAAAATAAATCCATAGACATTATATTTATTCCGCAATTTAATGGTAACTTCCTATTATCCTACGCCATAGTTTAGTCGATGATTCATTGCGAAAATAACATTTGCTAAAGAATTGCACCCTCGGGTATAAAAAAAAACGGAAGGGCTTGGGAACGAATCCTAAATCATTAACAGTATTCCATTTAACGCCCAAAAATGAATAAATTCATAACTATGGTTATTATATGTATATAAGAGAAAAAGTACCGGGGTTACATATAAAATTCTTAACAAGAACATTTTGGCGTGAGGATCTTATGAAAATATTAGAATTATTATTTTTTAAATAATTATGCATGCTAACTGGAATATTAGTAATTTAGTCAATTCCACAAAACCACAAAAATAAAAACCACTTTTTTATAATCTGGGATCTGGGAGTCGGGATCGGTGGACATTTTATTTATTTTTTTTTTTAAAGGAGGGAGCATCGGTCTTAACTATGTAGGTAAGACAAAGTCGCTCCACTCCGGTAACACGGGATTTCGAGCATCTTACTCATTCACCCAGCCTCAAGTATGCCATTTAAATTTAAACGTTCGGTCGCTGGTTTTATTTTTCACTACATTCGAAAATGCATCCGAAAAATAACACGAGCCGGTGAGTTTCGAACTCGCGACCTTAGGCTCGCTAGTCAGCGGACTGAACCGCTAGGCGATCGGTGGACATTTGATGAGATTTTCGTAAAGTGGTTACGTTCTCAATAGTGTATTTTTTTAAAATTCATTAAAACTAGTATACCTACCTATAGGTACATGAATTTTATTATGTACAATTACCTTAAAACGCTGATTTACAAAGAAAATATATAAAACTGGCTCCATAAGTCCATAAATAATAGAAATAGTACAATTATTAAAATCCCTCTCAGTATCCAACAATACACCCAGAATCATTTCCACCCTCATTAGACCAACTATCAGTTACACCCCGACATTATAAAAAACAGGCCAGCCCTGGGAACAAGCACGAATCAATTGTTCAACTGATGAATACTCCGGTCCTCTAATAGAGTTCCTGCCCCCAGCAGGAAAGCAGGAAAGCCATAACGAGGCAGTGGGCCGCGTAATGTGCCTTGCACGGTATTCAGGCACTTGTAGATTCGCATTATTCCCGATCTTGTCGGAGCCGGTGGCCCGTCATGCACGTGACAGGCACGTGCACTCTGTAAACCCATTGATTAGCGCAACCGCACTATGAGTTGGTACCAGTGTGATCGTGAAAGGTACTACTTGAAGTAGCAATTCTCTAATGAAAGATTCATAAAAAATGAAAATTCTAGTTACCTACCTGTCTGTCAAAATTGCTTACTTATCAAACTCTAAAGTCCCTCGAATATTCCAATCATGGACGAAATGAATGTATTTTTTGTTTATGATTCTGAGGACATTTTCAGCTAGGTATAGTGCGCAAACTGACAACTTTGCAGGCGCTTTAAACCGGTTGAACACTCTTATTTAAATTCCATGCCTTAATTTAAGAAAAGCTGACAATGACATTTTGCACGGCCCTTAAGATTCACAGAAAACCGTGTCTGTCAGAAAAACGAGCATAGTGAGCTGAAAAATTGGAAAATATTCAGGCCCATTATAGCGAGTATTGTTTACCTATACAGGAAAATGTGGTTATTGCTTGAAAAATTTATGATGACGTCAGTGCGCTAAGAGATATGACGTGATTTTCACGTTAAAATAAAGGATGACATTATATGTATTAGTAATAACCTACCTTACAAAATAAGGAGAAATGTTGAGAGATTAGCTTTGCTAAATGTTTTAGTAAAACCTTATTATTAAATGAGTTTTTTGTAGCTCTGCAAACAAGTTAAAGCAGGTCCTGCTGCACCCCTGCACTGATGGTCTCTGCTTTCCAGTCGCCCTACGCTAATACGGGATTACATACGGGGGTCGTTAGTGGATTTTATATACGATATCCCATGCAGCCTCGGACCGGTGCTTTATTAGATTCATTAGGTAACGTTTTATGTAATCCCTATCGGATGCTCTATAACCCTCTTTCCGAGTGAGTTCTTCATTAGGAACTCGATATACAACTAGTAACTAGTCCTTTAACTGTTATAGTTACTTCTTCTTACTTCAGCAAACCAAATTAATTTATGTTTTTAACATCAACTTAGGTATAAATGTTATGATATCAGATTATTCTGCATCCCCGTTATCCAAAAAAGTAACAAATTTGTTTGCTATGAAAGATTTCATAATTTTAGCTTATTCATTGACAGTGTGGTTACCTACTCTACATGCATCATCAGGATGCATTTTAAATTGTTACAATTTGCAATATCTCGAAAACAGTTTCATGAAATTTCATGAAATTATGGTGACGTAGGTACAGGGGGGGGGGGGCATATTTTACGATATTTTTGACATTTTTTCGATCTTTTTCGTTAAAAAAATTATTTTGTCCCCTTTCTATATCATGAATCGAAAAAAATGTTACCGACAAGTCTGATGATTCATTTTTAGTCGTAAATCCGAATCTGCAATAAAAAATAAGGATTCCTATTTAAAATTTCAAACTTACTACCACCCCTCAAAAGGGGAGTGAAAGAAAATGTAAAAAATATAGTAAAATATGTCCCTCTCTCTATACTGTGTCTCTAAAATTACATTAAAATATTATTTATTTTGAAACCGTTTTAGAGATAACACATTGTTATATGTATACACTTTAAAATCTTCACCCTGTACCTATATGTATGTTAAATAATGACGCATACTTCGCCGCTGTCTTATTCAAATTACTTAACTATATATAGTTTATAAATAATAAATTCGAGCTTCAAAATTTGCACAGCTTTGCTCATTCCCATTTTTAACGTCATCGCCGAATTTTTTATACATTTTCATTCTTATCCCTTTTTTCCTAGACTGTATCAAATTCATTTCGACGAAATTCGCACACCCACCGTCGAACTTCATGAATTGATGATTCGTCTCATATTCGGCTCATGAGAAATGCATATTAAGTCACATGTGTCACATATGTTCTTACATGTGTTGTGTCTCCGTCGCGGAGGCCTTTGATTGATGACGTCACTGACCCGTGGCCGACTCGGTTCCGTCTTCAATTAATCGACCTCTGTCAGGGATAATGGAGGTGACTTCTGCTGATGCTTGGAAATAATCGTATAGTCTAGTCGGAATTCCGGATCGGTTCGAATTGGATACACCGCTTATTTTCGATGTTGCCATTTAATCTTTTTAATCATTCCTTGAACCGTTATGCTGGGGATTTTTTTTTAATCTCAGCATTGGGATATCAGAACTATAGCAAAGAAACTGATGGGTCGGTGAAATTAGAGAAAAGAGACATAATTTTATGCTTTATTAGGATTATGAAACAAAATTTAGACTATACCTAACTACAGTCGTTGGTGAAAAAACTGAAAAATCCAGATTCTATTAATTTTAGTCATTTTTATTTCTTGTACCTATATGGACATCAATACAGGATGTCCCAGCTTATTCGAAGCGGTCTCTGTAGGCCAAACGATTGATTTTTTCCAAAAAAGTTTTGCAAATTCAAGTACAGGATCACAATGGCCATAATTAAAAATTATTTTGGAGTATACAGAGTGTCCCATATGACAGTGGCATATCAAAGTTATGTTTTTTTAAATGGAATGCTCCTATGTTATTGCATTTTTAGATTGTCTGAGAAGAGAAAATAGAATTGGCTTTTACAGTTGGTGTTTAAATTCAGAAGTTTTTGAGTTATAAACAAGTGAAAATCGTCATTTTTCAAGTTCAAGGCCCTGTACAATGAAAACGGTTCAAGATAGAGAAAAACGGCTTACATGTCCCTATTTTAACTTTTTATGTACTATTCTATGGTATAGAAAAATTTTTACTTTCTTTGATTTTTTTATTTGGCGACGCGTGGAGAAATCTCAGAATTTTTCAAATTTTTTATCACCCTGTATAAACATTTCATCTACATGATAGGATAGTACATGAAAAAGTAAAATAGGGACATGTAAGCCGTTTTTCTCTATCTTCAGCCGTTTTCGTTTTACAGGGCTTTGAACTTGAAAAATGACGATTTTCACTTGTTTATAACTTAAAAACTTCTGAATTTAAACACCAACTGTAAAAGTCAATCTTATTTTCTCTTCTCAGACAATCTAAAAATGCAATAACATTGGAACATTCCATTTAAAAAAACATAACTTTGATATGCCACTGTCATATGGGACACTCTGTATACTCCAAAATAATTTTAAATTATGGCCATTGTGATCCTGTACTTGAACTTTTAAAAAGTTTTTTGAAAAAGTCCATCGTTTGGCCTACAGCGACCGCTTCGAATAAGCTGGGACACCCTGTATAATTTATTTTTTGTATTGGCTTACATAAGTCATATTTTATTTATTTTTTCTTATGGCCAACAATGCCGAAATTATTGTTTTGCATGCATGTCGTTCGGTCAAAAAATAAAAGAAACCAAAAACCTAAAAACAAAAATTTTGTTAGAAGTTATATGAACGCGCGTCATCGGTGAAAAAAAAGTTTTTCCAAAAGAAAACTACAAAATCATACCTCTTGCAGTTGTCGATATTATATATCTTTGCATATAATATATTTTTTCTATAGTTCACTAGAGACAAAGGTATTTTTTATTATATTATCGTAGTCTTTATGTAGTTTCACTGTTTGAGTTATTCCACTTACATTTACTATCTCTTTACCTAAAATCGTTTACATATTATGTTCAATTAAACTTTCTTGACGAAAATAAAAGCCTGGCAACACTGACATTTATGAAAGACCAAATGCGCGGTTCCTATCTAAAAAAATAGGTTATCTTGATGATTTTAATTAGCGTAAAATACTACACCTTTATAGCTGATCGTAAAACATAGTAATAATGCTTCCCATTCTTATTATGTAACCTAAGATTTGGTTCTCGCTTACTGCTAGGTATATCTACCGATCTTCAAGCCGATAGTCATGTTAGGTTAACCGTCATTTTTCCTTTATTATTCTCCATTCTTTCAATCTTTTATTGCCATGGAAGCATTTTTTATCAGACAAATGTTTCTTAAAGTTTCTGTTTTATTCAGACATGTGATATCGAAATAGATTTTCCAAATGAATGAAATAGGCTTAATTGATAAGACAACTCAATTATTTGTTTCATGATGAAAGGTATACAGGTAACCCCCCTCCCTCGCAAGGGATGTTTTTGTGTTCAAATGATGTCCACCATCGTACTAAACAACTTTTGTAGATAGAATTTTCCACAGAATGGTCACTGCTTGAAACACTTGAATATTTATTTTCATCTCCTGCATGTATATTTCAATTAGGTATACCTCGCAGTCTTGATGGAAATCATTTTTTTTTAGTAATTCCACGATTAAAATTTGCAAAATTGATATTTCAATGATTATTTAATTTAATTTGAATTCAATACATTTATATCGGTACGAATGAAGAAGCACACTGGGTAGGTGTGACGAAAAGGTTCGGGGCGATAGTATAGGTGTACATCAAGGATGCACACTTTGACCTTGTCTATTTACTTGTCTATTTACGACAAACTTGAAGAACAAGCCCCTTGGACAGGACCCGAAATCTGCGAATGCAGTTTTCGCTCATGTTTACATTTAAATGGAAAACGATTGACGTTTTATAGCAGAACACTTCTACTTTCAAATCCGTTTGATAATACCTGGATGTTGATATTTTTTATAAAAATTAGCTCCTCCATTATTAAAGCTTGAAGAAATACGTTGTTATTTATCTGGGAATTTTCATGCACGCCTCTTCATTATACAAGCTACAATTCAATTGAACATGAGAACAAGGTAAACCATGACTCATTATCGTGGTACTCGCCGTTTTTAGATGCTCGTAGGTAGGTATATAAGTAATGCATAAAAATTTGATCCTCTTCGTTTACCTACCTTTCAACTCACGCCGGGAATTCTAACATTCACATGAAAGGCAGATCTTGCAGCATTTGACTTAGTACATTTTCATTACGAACATACCCCATTGTTAATCCTTTCACCGGCTTTCGTACCATCCAACCGCCAATGATAACCGCCAGCAGATAAATCTCAATCCGACATAATTAATATCTTAGTGCGAGCAGTAGATGAACGGAGCGCGGTCAGGAACAAGCGAGCCTCTGATTGAGATGTCAAGTTAACCATTACCCGAGTAATAAATTACCGGTGTTACCCTGTTGGCTGTCCCGCTTACCCTTCACGCCTCCCGATGGTTTATTGTTTGCGGCCGGCAGTTTCCAGGCGCTGCCACAATGAGAATTACTATTTATTGTGCCGCCGCACAATGCTACATTATAATTACAGGCAACTAACACCCAACAAGCGAGGTGATGATGAGCTGAGGTGTTGGTATGGTATGGCATGGTATTTAATCCTGGCAGTCTGATTGATGGATTATTGAATATATTTCATCAGTTTCAATGCAGTAACTTTTTTTTAATTTAACCTGCTGCACTCTAGGAGTTGATTCTATACTCATCTTCGATAAAAAATAAGGTATAATAAAATGTTTTGAAACTTAAATGGCTAGGTAGTGTTGTAACTACCATACCTATTATGTTTTAATATTTTATTCTGCACTAATAAATTATCAAGTATTAATTATGATATTAAATACCTAAATAAAGTAGTAGGTAGGTACATTGTACAGAGCAAATATAAGAATTCGCTTTTCACAAACGAAATCGCTCAAAGACTCAAAAAAAATCTTCAAGTATTTCAGCACAAAAAGTTCTTTCCACCAGTCCGTACATTTTTTCATCTAAACTGCTAACTAAAAGATGTTCAAGGTCACTATTTTGTCAGCAAAATTAGTATGGTATATTTTTTCTCAGGTATAATTTTATGTTAAGAAAAACAATTCACCCAATAAATCTCTGCTCCAAGATGTAGTTCCTCAGAAAGCTATAACACTGATGAAAGTCTAAAATGGAAACGTGTTCTCGGATTAGTTTTCAGGACGGTATAAGGTGAAAAAGTTCTCGACCTGACTATCAGGTGGTTTGTTTACAAGAATTTTTGCAGTAGACTTGCATGGTTTTCGTTAAAATTTATAAACGTGAACGTTGCACGGTCATACAATTATTATTATTTTTTTGATGAATTCGTTCGAAATTGAAGAAAGTTTACGGGGGGGACCCTGCTCCTTCTAAGTCAACCGTTAAAAAGTGGGCAGCTAAATTTAATAAGCATGGTCGCATATCCATTGAAAATTACCGACTTGAAGGACGGTAAAAAATCGCCACCACACTGGAAACCATCGAAAAAATGCATGATATCATGTTAGCAAGTTGGGCGAGTGAAAGATCTCATCATATCGAAGGAACAGCTAGGTGCGAAATATCTTGCATAAAGAATTGGGGATGCGAAAGCTTATAATATGCAAGATGGGTGCCGATCAAAAGCAAGACAATGCACCTGCACGCAAAGGTGTGTTGGCGATAGGAAAACTGCGAGAGATTTGGGGTACCGATTGCTACGTCGCGTCCCCCATATTTTCCTCATTTGAGACCCTCAGACTGCATGCAGTTGCCAAACTTTGAAAAATTTGTTTCCGGGAAGCGCTTTGCATCGCAATGAAGGAGTTGAGAGGACCATAATAGATGAATAAAAATTAGGCTTGCCATATTAGGAAAAAAACTAAGGGATCAGAGGAAAATTCTGCTATAGTTTTTTAATTTTCTCATCCTCGATGTTTTTTGGTCTCTGCAAGCACAAAACTTTGCTTTTTTTCAGAAATTGAAGTTCACAAAATGTCTTTATGTTTTTATGGAATGTTAACCATACCGCCGCTAGAGCGCGCCAAAAAATTCTAATTTGTGTTCAAAAAAACATAGGGGGTGAGAAAATAAAAACTACAGAACATTTTCCCCTGAGAATTCTAATAGGTATGCCTAGCCTAGAAGTTTCAGAAAACCTAATTATTCGTAGTTTTTGAATTATACAGGGTGCACCATCCTTCTCTTTATTGCTCTATATATATCTCCTAACGCTAACAGATACAGGGTCGCTTAAACAAGTCCAAAGAAGCGCAATTTTGTGGCCATCTCGAATCAGTCAAGACATACAAAATATCTGTGACCGTTCCTGAAATATCCTGAAAAAACTGAAAAATCGAGATTCTAATTTTTGCCATATCTTTTTTATTATTGGAGATTAATAAATTATTTTTTGTGGGCTTACATAAGTCGGCAAGAGCTACCCATCTGACATTTCAAAAATTTTCAAAGCCGACTAGATTCCAGGATTTTCATAGTCAACTTTCGTTTTTCTTCTGGCTTTATGTTGTCGGTATAAAAAAAATCATAAAAACTAAAAATTGTTAAATTTAAAAAAATACATTGAAAAAATTTTTGTTCTTTTTTTTTAAAAAAAGACAACTTTTTAGACCGAATTTCATAGATAAATTAAAAAACCATATAAGGTAAGCACTATTTCGGCATATTTTACAAATGTTGACGTTTTTCGACGATTTTTTTCGGTGTTTCTTTGAAAAAAGAAGAATAAAAATTAAAAAATTTTTTTTTTGAAGTTTATTAATTTTTGGTTTCCATTATTTTATTCATATCGAACGACATAAAAAAATAATATGGCGGCCATAAGAAAAATGAAAGTTGACTGTGAAAACTCTTGGATCTAGTCGGCCTCGAAAATTTTTGAAACGTCAGATGGACAGCTCTTAACGGCTTATGTAAGCCTACAAGAAATTATTTATTAATTTCCAATAATAAGAAAGATATGACAAAAATAAGAAATCACGATTTTTCAGTTTTTTCAGGATATTTCAGGAGCAGTCACAGATATCTTGCATGGCTTGACGGATTCGACATGGTCACAAAACTACGCATCTTTTCTCTAATTTAACCGACATTGTATCCCTTAGCGTTCAGGAGATATAGCAATATAGAAAAGGATACATGGTGCACCCTGTATAATTCATTAATACCCGCTCGTGGACCAATCAAAAGCTATGTAAATTTGATAAACAGAGAAAAGCTGTGAGTAGGAACAATAACTGACATTTCTCAGAATCCACGCATGCGCAGTCTGTACTCGGTACTGTAAGTTATACCAAGCAGCAAAATAAATAAAAAAGACTTTTAAATTTTTTTTTTTATGTATAAAAGAATAGAAAAAGCATAGGTACCTAGTATTACATTCGCGATTATGACCATATTAATGCACTTACTATTATATTATTCATCTCGTGAATAATGGCTGCATAATCTCTCATATATAATAATATAATAATATACTATTCTATTGATGTAATTTTTTATTCAACCTATATGTATAGGGTGTTCCTTGGCTCAGTAATGACAGCGTTTGTCTATTATTTTTTTTAATAGGATACCTGTATATTATTGTATTTTCATTCTTCCTGAGAGTAATTAATCGAAATGGCTGGTACAGTTACAGTTTAAATTGAGTAAGGTTATGAGTTATAAACAAGTGAAAATCGTAATTTTTTTAAGTTCAAGGCTCTGTATACAACGAAAACGGTTCAAGATACAGAAAAACGGCTCACATGTCCACATTTTAATTTTTTTGTACCTATTATCTTATGATGAAGAGAAATTTTTATACAGGGTGATAAAAATAATCATATTTATAGCTACCTTGTCATTTATCTAATAGAAATTATGCCAACCCGATTAACACTCGAGCCCTGATCAGTTGATCACCATCAGTAGTACTAGTTATAGATACTATAATCACTGTAACAAGGAAGTATAATACCTATGTATCTATACGACATCTGCTTAGGTATGAGGTATCGTTAATTTGTCAACATTTCTTGCAGCTGTATTTTCTAATCGCCTGATTATTGATAATATCAATAATTATTAGTATTAAAAAAAATCTTGTATAAGACTAGATTTACGAGTATTATTACCAGCCGACGTATTTCTCATTCAGTACTTAATAGATTTAAAATATATCCACAGAAAGCTTATTATAAGAATTATACGAGTAGGTGTATATCCCTAAACCTTATAAGATTAATATCTGCAAAATGAACGTACCAGCACTGCTGCCGATCAAAATTTTATCTCACATCCATCACCCTTCATCTTCGTCATAGCATAACACGTAACGTCTAGTTACCCCCATTCGGCCAGGATGATAGGTAGGTAAACAATCCAGAAGACAAGTTGACAATCCACGATAAGTCCCTGCATGGTGCTGGTCTGGCTACATCCAAGTCCACATGCAGGAGACAGCAGAATGGACAGCCGTCCATGGAAATGGCAGGAGGAGACGTGCGTTGTCTATTGATAATGGTGGTCATCCGCCTTGGCAGGTGGTCTGACTCGTCCTGGCGTCCTGCAATGACCGCTCTTAACTTATTGCAACGTATCCGCGATCCTGGATTTATGTATCGCGGAATTATTTTGATAGAGAAAATGTTTTTTTACGCATAGGAAATTCATTTTCAGTAAAACGAAAAAGCATTTGTTTAAGACATTAAGACAAGAAAATGTATTACTTGATCTATTTTCAAAATTAACCAGTTCTTGTTTGGTTGATATCCTTGGAAAAATGTAATAATTACTTACTGTGCAAGTACAGGGTGTTATAAGGTTCATTGGTATAAGTAAGTAGGTATACCTACTTATACCTACCTATACCTTATATAGGAACAGATAATCTGTCAATTTGAAAACAATCATGGCTGTTTTCAGGCAGCTGATAATAACTATATACTACTAACTACTGCGTGTATAGGTACATCATAATTAAGTAGCACTTTGAGCAGTTTCTTGATAATAATAATTAATTTACTGATTAATGTAGGTAGTAGGTAATATAATTATTATTCTTAAAAAGATTAAGAACTTCCTTCTTACCGCATCTGTATATTTACGAGTAGGTACGTATAAGTCGTCCATGGCAATGTCCTTTCGAACTGAGATCCTCGTTATCAAATCCGATTAGTATTTATGAGGCTTTCTAGTGCATCCAAAGCAGTTATGACCAAGCACTCACCTGGTTTATGAAATTGTAATTTTTAATTCCTACATTTCTCGTTTTAGACATCACGTCTTGGTCTTGCTTGATCAAGATGGTTATAACGCTCACCGCAAAATAATATACACCTTCAACGGAATACCGAGTGTGAATAAACAACTAGGTATACAGGGTGACGCAAAACTTAAAAAAAAGGAGGGAGCTTCGGTGTTCACTATGTAGGTAAGATGACAAAGTCGCTCCACTCCGATAATTATGGGTTTGAGCTATTTGCCAACATTACCCAGCCTCAAGTATACGCCGCAAAACTTATGACTTATCTTTCAAGGGTAAGGTCAGGATGAGTCAAAAAAGCAATTTCTAAGGAAAAAGAGTAAAAAAAAACTGAAATATTTACACCCCGATAAATGAAAGTTAAGTCCCTGAACAGATCGAATAAAACCCTTATACAACTTCTGTATTTGACATTTTTTTGTAAAAATGCAAAAATATACCTACATTTGATCGAAAAAACGGTAACACATTTTTCAAACCACTGATACTGACCAAAAACTTCTATCCTCATTGCTTAAAAGATTCCCTATTTTAGTGTGTTTTCTTAAGATGATTCTAAAAGAAGTTTTATATCGTCACTGATTCCTTAGGCATTGGTTTACCAAAAATTCAACTAAATTGCAAAGTACTGATTTGAATTCATTTGATTATGGAACTTCGATAGGTCTCCAATTTCATGATGTTCTTTTGTCCAAAAGGGAATTTTGTGATGATAGTAATGGTCAAAAGACGTTGACATTTTAGGAAAAAGCTAATATTAAATTTTTTTATCATTAGGTGCTTGTTTATTTTAGTACTTTCAGCTCAATTATTCTTAGGTGCATGTTCTGAGATAACAGTATGAAGATAACTACATTCGGTCAATCTAACTATGCATTATTGTAACTCGAGAAACTTACACGTCAGGAGCAATGCAAGGCGTTAAAGGATTGAGCCTTTGTTTCTGTTTCCGCGGGTCATTAATACCGCGGCTCCTTGCTAACACATGGGGCTCATTTTATGTTAATTTTGATGCAAATTGCCCCTTCGGCCGACGAGCCAGCTTATCATAGCGATCCCGATCATTTAGATAAGCTGCCGGTGCAGTCGCTTCTCGTCAAATTGATGCACTTGTTTAACGGTGCCATGAGGTCAATAGTCTTGCACATAATCTCAGGGTATGTTCGGGAAGGAAACGGAAACATTCGATTATCATTTATTTTCCTCATAAAATTGAGTGAATTTATTAGGCGCCAGAGATACATGGAGGGCAAAATTAAAAAATGATCGTATAGAGGTTTTCTCTGTCTTATAGACTGGGCATTGAGATCATGAGGACATAAAGGAAATTATAATTATTTATGACTATTAAAAAATGTTTTCTCTTATTGAGAAAATAATTTATTTTCGCATCACCAAAATTGAACCTAAATTGGACATAACCCAAAGGTTTGATAAAAAAAAATTGAAACGTTTAGAGAACAATTATTTTTTAGTGAAGTCATCATCAGGGATGTCTGACATTGTTATACACTTTCCCGTGGACATTGCCCCCCTTAACTTATAACCTGAAAGATTTCCAGCAACATAATTGAACATTGACTTTTCTTTTATAAAAAAAAATACACAAAGTAAACTAACACCCCAATAGCCTCAAAGTCATTTATTTTTTCAAAGGACATTGGCATTTTTTTCAATAATGACTGCTAAACGATAACATAAACTTGTATAAGAAATTTTTAGTTATCATCATTATGATACCAACAATAACGGAAACATAAGTAACTCCACATTAAATGAACCCTCGTATATCGCTGAGAAACCTGCCCCCTATTTATAAGGGAGATAATTATCAATAATGGGTATATTTGTGAACTTTGTGCAGTCAGATAAGCGATAAATCACAATTTAACCCTAACAGCATATGTGTAGAGAGTAGAAATCCCAGTTGGTACAATCAGTGCTCTCAACCTCAACTACTACCCCCTGATAATCCCTAACAACCCCCCATGATCGAGTGTGACACCATCGTATTAGCCACGGCATTGTTGTCAAATCAGTGAGATTATCTCATGGTACAGCTGGTTAATGAATTATTGAATTCATTGCTGATTCTGTAAGTGATTAAATATTATAAAAAAAAATAATAATAATTTCTACAAAATTGTTTAAAAAGGTTTTTTGAAAAGGAATGATACCACGGACAAGCAATTTTTGATGTAAGTAATAATTTGTATTTTTTTTGGAAAAGTAGGTATCATGTCCTGCAAGGGAATTCCATGCAGGTGCATGCATGAGCGGGAATGACGCTTCACGTGGAATTTTAATCGTGACAGGTTGTATTTCTCAGGATACGCAACCCTTTAAAATTCTTCCAATTCAAAGTGATGCGGTTCTATACATGAAAAAAGTCTGAAATTAGGTAATACGAGGAGTAACGAGTTGAACCTGATATATTAGTGATCTATTGCGGCTCGACGTGTACTTCTTGCCATGCCCTGTTCTGTCTACTTATTGAAATACTACTTGTTACCTAACTTATCGAAATTTTTAGACGGGTACTGGTATTTAGCAGACAACGAATACGTTAGCGCCCTTTTGAACAAACTTCGGTGCCACTTTTAAGATCATAGTCATTCGAAAAACTTTAAATTTCAATTTTAATTCAGAACATAATGTTGCAGCAGTAAATTATTGCGGGTTCATACAGATTCAAATTTTGAAGTTAAATCGAAACAGTTTAACTTACCTGCATGGTGTTCTTTTTTCTTATACAATTCTATTTGTTCCGAGAAAATATAATTTTTAGCACTTGCTTCAAAAACTTGACTTTTAGATAGGATATACAGGCATAATCAAGGTTCATATTCCGGTGACTGGCACGGCTGCGCACTTCGCTGCAGGTCGAACAGATTCAAGTGCATGCTGCATGGGTATACATATAGGTATGTACCTATGCCAGTGTTAGTGCTTTCTGGTCCGGAATGCTTTTATTTCTGCAACTGACGTCAATCGACAGTTACTTCCTTGCCCATTCGAGTTATTCGGCTTATCGCCTGCTAATTATTCTTCATAAAGGTGCTCATTTCATCTGAAGAAATTGAAATGTATCAAAAAAAAAAGGCTGGGACATGCAATGGTACTAAACTTGACCCCCCCCCTCCCCCCTTCACTCCCTAGTGGTTGGTGGAGGCAACTTTGAAATCTTAAATATGATTCCTTATACCTTTGTTGAAGATTCACATTTTGTGGCTTAAAATACGTTTCGGAAAGAAAATCAATCTCTCTCCCTCCTCCCTCCTTGTAGGTGAGGCAAAGGGTAGGGGCAGAGGGGTAGGAATTTTTAGAGCTAAAAATATCTAGAATTTGTCTTTAAATCTTTTCTCGATCATGGATTCTTTTCGTTTAATTTCAGTATAAGAAGATAATAAATCCAAAAAAATTATTTTAGTTGATTACAGCGACATTTACGATGAATCTAAAAATTAATTACTGACAAATTCAAGGTATTTTTGGTATTAATAAGATCCGTGTCTGCAATCAAAAATAACAGTTCCCAACACAAATTAAAAATTTACCTCCTATCCCACCTACAAGAAGAAGGGCCCCCCACCCTTCTTCTTGCAATTTCCCACTTAATGAAATCCGAATCTGCAAGAAAAAGTTCCCCCTCCCTCCCCTAGTGGGTGAGGGTTGGTGGGTGAAGTTTGGTATCCTTGGATGTCCTCCTTTCAGACAAACAACTTCATTATCTACTTACTTTTTTGATTCGTGATGAGTACTTTTCGATTAATTTCAATGTTTTCAAATTAAATGAGCACCCTGTATTAAGAATGCATAATAATTACCTACGTAACAAATATTTTTAAATTTTTTTAGGAACCGAATAAAAAATTTCACGCAGTTCTTAAAAGGGTTAATTTCATTTAAATCGAAAGCTCATATATGCAGGAAAAAACTACTGTTACAAATTTTGATGGAGACAAATTATATACTTTTAGGTATTGTCTGGTACCTACATAGGTAACTAATAAAAAAATTTTTTTTTTTACAATTGGTTTTACAAAAAACCAGTTATACCAAAAATCACTAAAAAAATGCAACGTCTCATTTTACCACCCCAAAAGAAATTTAGAAATGTGAGACATATTATATCGCCTCTATATTATCAAATTGATAAAAAAAAACCCATGATTGGGGTTTTCGTGGAACGGAAGTACGCAGTTGTTTCTTGACAGTGGCCATAAGTCAGATAGTCCAGAAAATGTTATCTCGCCGCCGACATTTCCATCCTTGAATACCTAACATTTTTATCATCTATAACGAATCAATTATTTTATATTCATAAGGTGATTTTCTTGAATTTAATTAAAAAACTTAATGTCGATTGTTATTCTTCGTTTACCCTTTTTCGATTTTTATGATTTTTCTTTGTAACATTAAGCCGCCACCCCATTTTTGTCAACTATCTTTGTTTTAGTCGTGTGACAAGATTCATCAAGTACTCACCTACCTATCGATACAGAAAACATTAGTGAAGATAGACACTTGAACCAGTTTTATTCACATATTATGTAAGTACTCATACACACACATCCTTAAGGTACCTGCTACATCAGTAAGAAGGGGGTGTTTGAAGGAGCGTCACTTCAAGTATATAGTATATTTAAAACAGGCGTTGCTTAATTGATACTTCAAGTCACACCCCATACATCCCTCATTCTAAATTAGAAATAAAGAATCCAGAGCTACCAATTCCAACCCATTACCACAAACATCTGCCGCCCATTCACCTAGACAATGCACATTAATTTCCCGATTCAACCGAAAATAACCGTGAACGACCAACCCTTTATCTAATGAAATTTATTAACACTTTAGGACTCGAAAACGTCGGCAAGGACATTAATGGAGGCACTCTACGAATCAATTCCGTTGTTATAGAGATGTTATCTCCGGTCCCCGAACTGCGATTCTCCATGCTACTAACGAGATACCGGTCATTGAATTGACAAGCCGGATAATGTCACGGTGTCGTACTCGATTATCGGCGGAGGGTTGATGGGGATCAAAGAGACTGGGGTAGTTTGCTATGGCGAATGAAGTCTGAAATATGTGATGTGTGCTATATGTTACTCCCCGCATCAGCTCACAGGGTTACTTATGTTCCACAAGACTACATCAGAATAAGTTTCATCGCAATAATTATCCAGAATGCAACAGAGCTCTTGCTGGAATGGAAACGCAATCATATTTATGATTTCAGGATATATGTATAAGTACCAACTCTTCCCTCGCAACGTCATGAATATCTTGTATTGAAGTGAAAACTCAGGGTAAAAATAAATTTTATTTCATGATACTTTTGTCTACTTTTTGCAGAATTTAATGATCAAGAATTATTATTATTGTTAAGACAGCAGCCTTACTTATTCTTGTACGAGTGTACAAGTATTATAGGTTAGGGCACGATGTCGTAAGGTTACGATGTCATCTGTGATTTTATACTATTTTTTTTTATTAATTGATTTATCATGTTATTATTGTAATATTCCTAAATAAATGAAGTTTCCAAAAAGTTTCCCAAAACGGTGAAATAAACCGTGCAAGTACTGTGCAAGTAAGTAAGCTGTTTACATGGGATTGTTTGCAACAATACCAACAATTAATTAGGATCTGCTAACTCATTGAAATTGAACTCATGGAACAATTTCCCTATTTATAAACGTCCCTGCCATTGGGCGCATAATCGTGCAAAGGAATTTTCATGCGTATAAAGACTCAGTATTCGCACAGTATAATCGCACAGGCGTTTGATAACTGTGTACAAATTCCGTCAAGACGAGAAAAGCTGCAATATCAGAGAACTTTTTGAATAAGCGCCTGTATGTTTTCAAATATATTATAGATATTATAATCATAAGGATTCTTCAACTTTTTAATAATTTCTAACTAACGTAGAAGGAATTTTTCACTCAATCCTAAATCTTTCATTGATTTCAACGACAAAATATTGAAAAAAAAACTCGAGAGACCCGTAAAGGTTTATAAAAAAAAAACACCTGTATGATAACCGAACTGGCATTTTTATCGTTTAAGCTGATCTATGCTCGTCTGGCGAAGTCACCGATTATGCAGTCCAGAACAAATTTATTCCTCATTGAAAGCTATCTTGGCTGAGTGCTCTGTATAGGGAATACACACATATGAAATGGTAACGAGAGCAGAGGGGACCAAGCATGCTTCGCACGGAGCTCGTTGGTATTCTGAACGACATCCCATGAATAAACCATTCTTCGACCTGTCTGAATTCGCTATTGATAAATTCCTATTCCCTCTGAAAAACCACCAATAAATAAGGAGATGTTCTCAACCGGATGCAACCGTTCGAAGGCAGTACACCATTGTTACTGTTGCCAATACCTTTAAAGGCAGCCGGTCTCTACCAAAAAATCGCCATTGTCGCAGAAAAATTTGCCACCTTTCCTGCGTTTCCTGCTACCAACTGAACTTCGATCTGCAAGTATAACAAATTGTGACCAATTAAAGTGATACGTGCTCTGAAAGATGGCAAAATATCGAGTCGTTCGATAACGAGTTGGAAATTGCTGGAATCGAAAAAAGTACCCGATTGCCCTGTTCCAATAATTGAATGATTGAATTATCATTATTGTCTACATTAGCGGAATAAAAAAAGGGACAAACAATTCAAACAATTAATAATCTAAGTATACGTAAAGTAGGTAGGTACCTATTTCAGGTTAACATGATTGGATGACTATTATGTACCTACTTTGTATGGTCATTGGTCATGCAAAATTAAAATAAATATGCAATGTGCATGAGACTTTGAGCTATTTAATATAAAGGGTAAGTAATTAAAAAAAAAACATATGGGTAGACTTGAATCATAACGGTAATTTACAGAGCATAATAAAATTAATTATTTTCAATTAAAATCTCTATTTCAAGATAGGTAACTTGAAATTAGTTTACTTTGTACCTAATGCATTATGTAAGTAATTATATTACCTTGTTGTTGTTATCATATGTTGTTTCCTCCGATTATAATTTGAGGAGATTACCATCTGTTATTTAATAAGGAAATTTAATTGCATGAATTAGGTACTCACGTTTTCCTTTAGAAGTCCCGGTTCTCCCGTCGTTGCTCTTGTTCCTGCACTCTGGTAATGAGGGGGAAGGGGAGAAGAAGGAAGAACTAGGATAAGTGCAATTGCTACAACCACCCAAAAACGACCACCGCCTCGAAGGACCAACCCGCCAGTCACAACTAGGATTATTCTATATATAACAATAATTTAAACCGCCTTTATGCTCGTCACGAATTGATTGCACCTTTTCCCGACGTATTCGAGAAGCTTTTCAAAAATGCAAAATTCGCTTATCAATCTCGCTTTCTTCCGCCAAAGTACCTACCACGGAGATGCCTTGTTGCCGCGTTCATTCTTAATAAAAATTAAATCAAAACTGCCCAAACATACCCCCGACCCTGAAAAACTGTTTTATTTTCAGCTTACATGGCCAATAATAACTATAACATGTATCCCTTGAAATATCAATAACCCGGGATACAACAAACCCCTAAGTACTCTCTAATCCTAACTCTACCCATATCCAACATAACCCAAAAAGAAAACAAAATTATTCTAACCCGAATAAACAACATTACCCCTACTGAGTGGGTAAAGGGCACAGTTTTACCACTGGACGGGTGAATGTGCCCTTCGCCGTTTTTAGGGTGACATTCCGAACAACTCCATCCTTCCCGGCATGTACGTCTGTCACCACCCCCAACGGCCAATGTAACGGAGGAGAATTATCCATGTTCAAAATGACCAGCGTGCCAACAGACACATTTGTCGACACTTTATTCCATTTTTGACGGATTTGTAAGCTCGTCAAATATTCTAACTTCCATCTCTTCCAAAAATCTTGGACCATCCGGTCGATTAACTGAAACCTATCGAGTCGACCTATCGACAAGTTACTAACATCCTCCGAGGGAAAACCTCGTAAGGGGGTCAAAGTCAAAAAATGTGACGGGGTCAACGCCTCCGGGGCCGTTGCATCTGAAGACAATTGACACAACGGTCTAGAATTCAATAAGGCTTCAACCTGCGTCAACAAAGTACTTAACTCCTCAAACGTGAGTAATTGATCCCCAATAACACGATAAATGTGATTTTTCACCGATTTCACATTACTTTCCCACAATCCACCTTGATGAGGTGCCCTAGGAGTATTGAACCGCCATTCTATCCCATTTGTTCCGAGTTCCACTTCCATCGCCTTCACATAATCCGACGAATTTAAAACTCGTTGATTTCTTTGAGAACTGTCTTAGCTCCCACAAAGGTGGTGCCTTGATCCGAATGCAGAGTTTTGATAGGTCCCCTCCTTGAGATAAATCTCTTGAACGCTTGTAGAAAATGTGCCGTGGACAAAGAACTCACAAGTTCCAAATGAATGGCTTTGACAGCCATACAAATAAATAAGCTCACATACGCCTTATGCACTGGAGCGTTTTTCCGCTTTCCCAAGGTGATTTTAAGAGGTCCAAAATAATCCACCCCGGTATTCTCGAATGCCCGTGCTTCTTGAACTCTCACCGCCGGTAGGTCTGCCATCAAGGGCTGTAAAGTTCTGGGTTTTAATCGAAAACAACGGTTACATTTGTGGACTCTGCTTCTTATCATCGTTCGCCCACCCAAAATCCAATATTTCTGCCGCAATAATGCCTCCAATAAGTGAGGACCGGTATGTAAATTAATCTTATGATGATAATCAATCAGCCGCTCCGTAAGATTATCCTTGGCCGGTAATATTATGGGATGCCTACTCGAGAATCCCAAATTCGCATTGCCTATTCTTCCCCCGACCCTAAGCAAACCCTCCTTCATAAAGGGATGCAACTTTCGTAATTTCGCGCTACAATTTTTGTGCGCTTCTAACAACAACATTTCGGTCCTGAAATGTTTAAGTTGAACCAATTTGATTAAAATCCTCTCCGCCTGTTGGAGATCCTTTGCGGAGATAATTCTACCCCTCGGAATTACCTTTCTCCAACGCAAAATATATACCGTTATGCGTAGTATCCTATACCATGACGAAGTCCGTTCAATCAACTCTAACAAAGGATGTGAAAAAATATCACATTCCTCCTTCGCCACAAAAACTTGTTTAATGTCAAGTTTTAAACTATGTTCATCATTGCCCGAGTCTGCATGAACTGTTGGCCACTCACTTTCCTCCAATTTAATCCACGGAGGACCGCCAAGCCATATGGGATGATTCAGCAATTGTTTAGGGGTAAGTCCGCGGGATAAACAGTCCGCTGGATTTCCTTTGCCATCTATATGATGCCAAAACGCGTCAGGCAAGTTATCCTTGATTGTCGCGATGCGATTGGCCACAAATATTTCTTTTATATAAGGTGCCCCCAACCAGCTGATCACCGTTGATGAATCCGAAAATGCTAGAACTTTCGAAATTAATAGCCGCTCGCCATAGGCTTCTATAACATGCTTGACTAACTTTGATAAAAGCACTGCTGCCAAGAGTTCCAAACGTGGAACTGTCAAGGATTTAATTGAACTAACCTTGGACTTCGCGCAAACTAGTTGCACTTTAATTCCTCTATTTTCCTGTGAACTTAACGTTCTCAAATAGACGACCGCTCCGTATCCCGTGATACTGGCGTCCGCAAATGCCAATATCATAACTGGCTGTTGTTCCGTCGCTCCGATATGTCGAGGAACCTTAAAGTTTACCAGATCTCCCCATTCCGATCGTAACGTCTGCCAAGTGTTTAGAACCTTTCCCGAAGGTTCTTCGTCCCAATCTAATCCTAACAACCAAAGCTCTTTGATTAAACCTTTCAAGAGCAAGATAAAAGGAGCTAATAACCCCAGGGGATCATAGCACTGCGCCACCGCAGATAAAATTGTTCTTTTCGTGCATTTCGCTTCGGGAATCTTTACCCTGAAACTTAGAAAATCGTTTCCTGGATCCCACTGAATACCTAAAATTTTCGTATGATCTGATTCAAAAACTACCGTTTCTGACAATCGATTCTCCGTCGGAATATTCTTGAGCACTCGATCCGAATTAGAGGCCCATTTTACAAGATCAAAACAACCCGCTTTAAATAAATTCACCGATTCATCATATAGCCGAATACTCTCATTTTCTGTATTCAAGCTACAACAGTAATCATCCATATATAGATCCCGGGAGGCAAACTTCGCCGCCATTGGGTAGTTATCCTTTTCCTCCGCGATTAATTGTTTAACCGTGCGTAGAGCTAAATATGGGGATGACTTTAGCCCGAACGCAACCACCCGTATCTCGTAAGTCTGAATTTCTTCCCGTGGATCAAACCGCCATAGCAACCTCTGAAACCGCCAATATTCGGTTGCAACCTTAATTTGTCTATACATTTGTTTAATATCCGCCGTCATTGCTACCCTAAATAACCTAAAGTTCAACAGTAGTGTAATCATATCCGTTTGCAATTTTGGACCGCCGTGCAATATATCGTTTAAGGCTACGTCATTATCAGAAGGTGCGCTCGCATCCAGAACAACCCGTACCGGCGTAGTCTGGCTGCTTAATTTAACAACCGGATGATGGGCAAGGTAATATGACATATCGTTCTTGCAAAAATCTTTCACTAGTCCCATATGCCCCTGATCTAGAAAATCTTTCATAACTTTATTATATTCTTTCCGTAAATTCAGATCTTTGGCCAATCTCCTTTCTAGCGAAAGCAACCGGCACTGAGCGCTGCCCCTAGAGTCACCCAAACTCTTTGGCGTGCTTCTAAATGGCAAAGCCACCGTAAATCGACCTTCTTTGTCTCTTGTATAAGTGTCGAGATAAATTTTCTCGCACTCTACCTCTGCCGGATTTACCAGCGATTTATTTGGCACCTGTTCTACTTCCCAAAATTGCTTTATAAGCTGTTCGATGGACAGCTCTTCCCGTGAAAATAATACCGATGGTGAGAACAAAAGGCCCGGCGCCTTTCCCATCACCACATATCCAAAGGCAGTCTCCACCGCTACCGGAGAATACAACCCTCCGCCTATGCGATTTTTCCCGAGAATCATCGCAAAAATTTCGACACCGATTATACCATGAACTTCCCCCGGTTTATCGAAATTATCATCCGCTAAAGTGACCCCCGATAGGCCCGAAATTGCGCGCACGTCTATCTGCGCCCTTGGTAACTTGTCTGTTATTCTATCTACCAAAAATGCGTCAATCTGGAAAACTTTGCTTGTATCATGACGTGAGGCGATCGAGAATGTGGTCATCCCACGCACCGCTTGCTGAATACCACCTAACCCTTTTATCGACGAGTAATTCCTCCTAATTTTTAATCCCAATTTCCTACAACATTCCACCGTCAACAAATTCGCCTGACTGCCGGAATCCAAGATAAACCGCGCTGTACTACCCGGAACCTGACTATTGACAACAGTTACCACCACCGTAGAAAGTAAGGAAATTCCAACTGACATCTGCCTGTCTACATTTGTGCGAGTGGAACATAAATAGGTCTCCAGAGTGCTTTGCCTCTGTGTATCACCTTCCTCGTTTGTCGAATTTTTGTTAACCTCACCTTTGGTCTCACCTCCGAAATCCGAACCCTGTCTCTTCCCCGCATGCAAGAGAACGTGATGTTTTTTGGCACAAACCGAACATCCCTTATCTGAAGGACAAAATCTAACCCCATGATTGGCGGACAAACAGTTATAACACCAGTTCGAATTTTTGACAGCCTCATATCGTTTAAAGGGGGACAAATTTTTGAATCTGTCACATCTACCCACATAGTGTCCTTCTCTCTGACAAAACACACATTTATTATATTTGTAACCGCTTCCTTCCCTAACAATGAGACTCCGTAGCCCTTTGCTAGCCGAAGAGTTAGGAGGTTTATTAACATGCAAAATTCTGGACTGACTTTTTAGAAATGTTATTAAATCCGAATAAGCAGGGATCTCCGTGGCCCTATGATCAGCTTCAAATGCCCTCATTGTATCGTTATCCAACTTTGTTAACCCTATGTATAAGAAAATAAAATCTGATAAATCTGGAATAGCCATATTTTTCAGAGCCGACACCGCGACATCGAACCTTTCCAAAAACTGGTTTAAATTTTTCTCTGATTCATTATTGAACGGCCTAAAATCCATAATTTGTTGCAAATAACTATTTGCCAGATATCGTTTGTTCTCATATTTATCTAGAAGAGCCTTATAAACAATTTCATAATTTTCGCCCGTCAACGAAATGCCTGCACAAACTCCCAAAGCCGCTCCTTTAAGACACCCTATTAAATAATGCATCTTATCCAGATCCGTCAAAGACCTATTATTATGAATGAGACTTTTGTATAGCGAATGAAAGGTTTCCCATTGCCGTATTTCTCCCGAAAATTCCGGCAGATCAATTTTTGGCAAAGGTGGTAACCTACTAAGGTCACCGCCTCTCGTGCTTGTATCCGTTTTTACCTCCTCCTTTGGAGTTACTTCCAACTCCCGTGCCGCCCGTTCAATATAACAACTCATCTCACTAATAGTCCTCAGTAATTTATAATCCGGCTTATAGTTTTCTTTCAAATCGAACCCTAGTCTATTAATTGCGTCTAAGACTGTATGAAGCGACTCTTTAGTAGACTCTAAACTCAAATATAACGTCCGAAACTGCGTTCGAACCTGTTCTTTCTGCAAATCCTTTGACATTTCATAAAGATCCTGTAAGATCCCAAACAACGATTCTTTCTTTGCCGTGAGCATTTTAAACTCCCTCTCCGCCGATGTCATTTTTAAGCTGCATAAACCTGCTCTAATCTACCTATACACAACCAATTCTATACCGAGAATAAAAAATGATCTATCAAAAGATTAACTATTGCTGTATCCCAACTTATTAACTAAATCCCCTAAAACCAATCAATATTGCATATACAAACAGTTTTCCAAAATCCCTTTGGAGGCATGTAACTAATTAATAACTAATAAATCCGCTTGCAACAAATAAGTACCATCTCCGCTTTATGATAAATCAACCGTAATTTACCAATTTATTTTTAAATACCACCGCGACGACGCATTGACTACCGCTCATTAATCCGAATAAATGAAATATCCCCTAGTTGTGACAAATTGAAAAAAATTATACACTCAAAAAATAACTACAAATCCCGATGATTTGTAGCATCCGACAACACCGCTGATACCGCTATACTCCGAAAATTAAATTTAAACCGAATTCAGGTGATGCGTTTTTTTTCCCTCGCACTATCGCAATTATTATCGCCGTTAACCGCCCGATATAGCAAATATTAATTTCCAAATCCGAAAATACCGCATCAATAAACAACAAATGTAATCACTCAAATCTATCTACAATACATAATAGAGACTAGGTCGCTAGAAATCCGACTCGAATGGAACCAAATGTTTCCTCCGATTATAATTTGAGGAGATTACCATCTGTTATTTAATAAGGAAATTTAATTGCATGAATTAGGTACTCACGTTTTCCTTTAGAAGTCCCGGTTCTCCCGTCGTTGCTCTTGTTCCTGCACTCTGGTAATGAGGGGGAAGGGGAGAAGAAGGAAGAACTAGGATAAGTGCAATTGCTACAACCACCCAAAAACGACCACCGCCTCGAAGGACCAACCCGCCAGTCACAACTAGGATTATTCTATATATAACAATAATTTAAACCGCCTTTATGCTCGTCACGAATTGATTGCACCTTTTCCCGACGTATTCGAGAAGCTTTTCAAAAATGCAAAATTCGCTTATCAATCTCGCTTTCTTCCGCCAAAGTACCTACCACGGAGATGCCTTGTTGCCGCGTTCATTCTTAATAAAAATTAAATCAAAACTGCCCAAACATATGTCTTAGAAAATTTTTAATCGATTTAATAGTCAACTCTTATAATAAATCTTACAATAAATGTCAACTCTTTTAATAAGTGAACTCTTACTCAATTATACCGTGAGTTGAATAATTATAAAAGTCACCTATAAATGTTTACAAGTTTTGCGTTCTAAGGAAGCGCAAAAAGAGAGGAAACAAGTTTTCTTTTAAACAACAATAATTACAGCGGGTATTATAAAGGCTCATTAAGTTAACGGGCAGATTTCTGTGGCCATTATTCTGAAGAAGGTATTGTCTAAGTGACAATTTTTTAAATGTATCTATTCTTGACATTAAAGTAATTAATTACAAAAATGTTAATAAAAGTCATTTGACGTCGATATTAGCTACAAAAACGAGCACAGAAATCTGCCCGTTAGCCTAATGAGCCTTTATAATATTGGCTGTTACTCTATTAAAAGTTTCAAGATACCGGAAAACGCACCAGATTTGTGAGGTCGAATACTTGAGAAAATTAATATTTTTTAGTCTTCTAACATCCCTTAAAATTTTTACTAGTGCCGGAAAATTCTTACCTTCCAGACTGTTGATTTTTAAACGCGAGTTGTAATTTTCGCGTCGATTACATCCACTGCAGTTTCAAAAATATTACCGATAAGAAAAATTTGTAGGATCACTAATTAGTAGTTCAAAAAAGTGTCTCACAACTTTTGTATGAAAAATTTTCACGAAATCAGACGCTTACTGAGGTATTCGAGGTCTTTTTCCTTCTCTTTTTTTGTTAAAAAAGATCACCATTTTTTTATGCAAATCAATCTCATATCGTTACAAACATCGTTTTGTAGGGATTTGTGCCCTCTTCAATATGGTATTCCTTATTCATATCGATATTTAAGCTGGTAAAAGAAAACTCACCCCCTGAAATGGAAATGATGGAAAACTTAGCTAAAAGAGTTCAGGAAGGTGTATCACCGAGTAAATTTTCCAACAATCAGATATGAGATATAAAACACTTAAGTAAAGTAACCAGGGAAATGTCATCTGATATGTATGTTCTTTGCGACTATGACTATAAGCATAAGCCTTAGTGTTCCGTTATTTGTGTTAGGTATACAGTACGAGTAACATTTGTGCATTTTTAGAGTGCAAAAAAGGGCAAATAAATGATATTTGTTGCCAATATTATTATTATTTATAGGATGTGAATGTATAGGCTGGTTAACAATACGATGCTCGCTATTGGGACTTCGGAAACGGTAAAAGATACAGGGTCGGTTAAATTAGAGAAAAGTTGCACCATTTTATGCTTATTAAGAATCTGAACTAAAATTTTGGAAAACTTAAGTTGTTGTTGCAATATCCTGGAAAAACTGAAAAATCGAGAGTTCTTTTTTTAGTCATACCTACCTTTTTATCGTTGAAAATCAATTAATTATTTTTTGTAGGTCAAAAAGGTCAAAAGCTAGGCGCATTTGACAGTTAAAAAATTTATTACAGGGTGTTGGAAAACTCATGGAAAAAGTGAATGAGGCGTTACCCATCAGCATTGAAAAATAATAATATATCTGCTTTCAGTTTTCTTCTAGCTTTCCTATTTTCCAACATATAAAGACTCACTAACACAACTCTAAATCGTAATTTCGCGTGAACAAAACAAAATTACATATTATGAAATTTAAAGATAAAACGATATTTTAGGACATACCTTTATATGTTACAGAAGCTATGTGCTAAAATGGTGGTTAAACACACATAAAGTCATTTTTTAAACACATAAAAAATAGGAGTGGGGAAAACTTTCCAACTGACAACATTGACACCAGCAAGTCAATTTTTTATAATCGATTTTAGATGAGACATCATCTGTGTAAAATATTTCATACATACATATACTTACTGTTATCTTAGATATTAGGTTCTTCTCTACCATAGTCATCAATATGCATGGAATGAAAATGCATATCACTCGAGGATCAAGCGCTTTGATAGTAACTTGATGTACCAGTAGTAGTTTCCGAGTTACTTTACCAGTAGGTAGAACGGATATACAAGGTGCATGATGATTCATATAGAATGGACAACCTCGAAACTTGATATAAAAATACATCAGAATTGAACCATTCAATGTCCCTGGTTGAAGGGATAGCTATGCAGGGTACTTATTCAATTTTTTATTTTTTATATTAGAATTAGTGAATTATTATTTAAGTTTTCATATATTATCAACTAGAAAATTAGCAATTTTGATCAAATATACAGGCTGTCCCGTAAGTATCTCCAAATTTCTCGGAAACATATAGGGAAGGTCAAAATAAACCTAGTCTGTCATAAAAAAATATTTCCAAAAGTGTCCCTAGACGGAGATACATGCAAAAGCCCCACGACCCGACTTGTACAGGGTAATACTTCTTGTACCTCTACCTAATTTGATGAAATTTTAATATTTTATATAGTAGGATTAACTTTAAAAAGTCAGATGTGACGTTACACTAACCGTCCGAATTAATATTTTTAATTTCACCAGAAAATGTCAAACAGTTAATTGTCAAGTTGTGAACGAGCGTAAATTATTGAAGGAAATCATTAAAATATGAATTGAACCGCTTACGTCAGTTTGAGAGCCACTGACAACTACATAAAATTTATTCACGTAATGACATTCTATCCTCTGTGTTGTGCATTTAATTCTCATTCAAAACCAATGTTGACGTATACTTATTTATGCGGGATGGAGTGTTTAGACAAACTGGACGGTTACTATAAAAACCACGTATATGAAACAAAATAAATCGAACTATCAAATGGAGGTGTATTCTTAATCGATACGTATGACTTTTTAGACTTTATTGGACTATAGAGGCGATAAAAAGTCATTAAGGCCCGTATTCATCAATAAATATAACCCCTGGGGTTATATTTTGGAACATGTCATTGGTTTAAACTTCGTAGCGTTCGTAGGCTTTGAGCATTAGACCAATCAGCTGTCAGAAAATTCAAAATATAACCCCAGAGTTATATTTTGAAGTTTGATGAATACGGACACTAATCTATTTATCTATTTCGATAAAACTAGCGGGTTTAAAGATAAATACGAATTTTGACCAAGTTGCGTCAATAGTAATCCATTATGTAAGGTAGGTTTAACAAAAACCTGATTTTTACCTGTTTGTGTTTAGCATTAGTATTACTTTTGAGTTTTTCGCATACCTAAAAACCGATTTATCTCGAAAACCACCAGCTTTATCGAAATAAATTAAGAGTACCTACCTATCTTTTTTAAAATTGAATACCCAGAGTATTTAAAAAAAAATAGTTTTCAGCTCTGTAAAATGACACCTGTCAGAACTTTGACACGATGAGTCCGTACCTGACTTTTCTGACGTCGTCAAACATCAACTGTAATAGCTTAATGATTCATTATGGCTTCTATAAAATATTAAAATTTTTATCGAATTAAACAGGTCTTGGTTCGAAAGTTAGAGCCAAAAAAATAAATCGTTGGGTACCCTTTTGAGGCCCTGTGTCTCCGTTTAATGGCACTTTGGGATACTTTTTTAAGATAGACTAGGTTTATTTTGACCTCGCCTGTATGCTCCCGAGAAATTAGGAGGTACTTACCGGACACGTTGTATTTATTCATTAACGCAACTGAACAAATTCTGACATACTATGATAAAATTGAGATGAAATTTCCATCACAACAAAAATGCATCCAAATTTGGATGACCACAATTGTACCTATAATTTTTGAAAATGAAATTCCGAAATTTTTCATCACCCTGTACCCTGTCGATATTTTATTCACACGATAGGATACTTACCACATAAAAAGTGAAGTGTAAATTGTTGAAAAATTTTAAAAAGATGATATTCACTTCTGTATAACCACTAAATAACTCTATTCACTTCAACTACTGTTAAGTCCATGCATTGTCACTGTTTTCCCTCACGCATAATCTGAAAATGGAATGATATAAAAAATTCAACTTTGATATAGAGTGTAAATTAATAAGTGCAACAAAATTGGACTTGTTGCAATCTTCGAGAAAAAAATCAATTTAATTACCTACGTTAGAATGATTTGCTTGCGCATAGAAATTTTGAAGAAATACCTGATATTTTTTTTTGGAATGAAAATCAATAAATTTACGAAGAAATTACAAGAGATTTTTTATTTAGAATTAATCAGACTATCCAAAATTCATTTTAGAATGCCTGTTAGTTAAAAAAGTTAAAATTTCCATTTTTGACTCCCCCTTTCAAAATGTCGCTTCTAAACATCAGGAGAGGACAAATGATTTATTTTCATTTGAAAAATCTACTTAATTTTCAACAAGGAATCGCCGAGTAGGTATTTTTTGCATTTACTCATTTAGGTATTTGGGTGTAGGTATAACCCAAAATAATTTTAGATCGTAGTCAATGTGATCCTGTATATACGATTTCCTAAAAAAAATTTAAAATAACTTGTTTTCGTATCTATTTAATAAAATGTTTTCTTCTATTTATACCTAGTAGGTAGGTATCTGACTAAAAATAACAGTTTTTCAATATTAATTAATTTATTGTTTATTTTTTTAACGAACTTTATTTAAATCTATGTACTATTAGTATAAGTACCGGTAATTCTATACATCCGCGGCTCCTAAGTTTCATCAATTTTTTCGGGACCGAGGAGCGAATTAGGGGTGCTGGGTGGGTAAGACGCCAAAAACAGCCATTGCAAACTAATATTAAGGTCACAACTAAGGCCTCTTTGACACTACGGTGGAATTTCTTTTTTTTTAATTCACTTTCAGGGCAAGGAAAATCTTCGAGAATAACAGTAGCACGATTTTTATTTTCAAATTTGCATTTATTTTGCATTTATATTCCAAAAATCGTAACATCAAATTCTGTGTTCTGGTCACGATATGAGAAAGCGGTTATATTGGGAGTCCGCGTCTGTATACGTTTGGAAGCGGTTCCCATTGTCATAAGTGGTTTCATCACTTTCATCCGTAGTTAGATCCGAGACTAGTGGTATTTCTCGGCGCTTGTGTCAGGACCGTACTTTCGTTGCACTCCCAAAATCAATTTTTAAAGTAGTTTAGCGGCCTTCCCTTTTATTTGCAAAGCTAATGAATACCTTCCTGGTGTTACTATAGGTATGTTCTCCACCCCTATATAGGAGTCATAGTGAAACTGTAGGAGCCGCGGATGTATATAATGACCTAAGTACCTACCTAGGTACTTATTTTTCGTGATCTCTGTGAGTTCTTTCTTACATTGAAAACAAAAACTTGTGTCAGATTTTTGGATATGAGGATAAGAATAAGGATCATAAATCAAACTAAAATATAAAATTCAAATTTATTGATTTAATAAATCAATAATAGGAATCCGCTACCACCTGTATATACAAATAAATCTCATCGAGGTAGCTCTAACATTCAAGACTCGCAAATATATTTCACAGAAATCATTCGCTCTACATATCACTCTTACATACGAACATACGTCAAATCAATCATTTTACAATTTATGTCTAAGTTTTTATAAGATACTTTATATAAATAAGTTAAAAATCTCAACAAGAATAAAAGAACATCTTTCCAAAAGAGATGAAATTATGATAGAGTCAATGCGAGAGTCAATCGCGTATACAAACTTACAAAACGAATTTGGCAAATGTTAGGAAGACCAATAACATATTTTCACATTCGGCTACCTTACTTGATTTGTAGCAATTTTTATACAAATACTTACGTCATTCATCATTTTACTCTTAACAAACTATAATGCTTGGGTTTGGTCCTTGTAATGTACTTGTAATGTAATGCACCTTGAGATCTGAATAATACTTTAATATACCTATTTTTTTTTTATAAAGCTGATTTACTTAATACAGGGTGTTTGGTACCTGAACGGCCAAAATCGAGCGTCATGTCTAAAATCGTATTTTATAAGTATAACAGAGAGGATAACTTTTTTCCAGATCACGCCTCTTTAGGAAATATCCCAAAAAACGTAAAACTAAGGCCGCAATAAAGATATGTTTTATTCAGTAACTGAACAACATTTTTGGAAATATTTGCGAAACGAGGCCTGATCTTGAAATAAGTTCTTCTCTCTTTAATGCTTAAAATACGATTTACACATGACGTTTCTTTGCTGTCCAGTTATCGTTTCGGAAAGCCACTCTGCCAGCTAGAAGTTAACAGTAAATAATTCTAAATTACATAAGAGCACTGTAGAAACTATTAAGGACCCGAAACTTAGTCTGCTTTTAAAATTATCTATACAAGATTTCATATTTTTGCAGGATTGAAAAGGTAATTAATAATAAAAAAGGGTTCAGGGTTCATACTCTTCAACAATAGCTGCTTATTTGAATTATTGGCAAAGTACCTAGTCTACTGAATTTTAGAAATCGAATAAATTTAAAATTGAAATCTTAAGCATAACTGGACGCTAGACTAGTTTCGTTTTCTTTGCAGCGTGATGGAATGAAAAAGCTACCTACATCAAAGTTTTTTAATGAAGCGCTTGTGGAGCTATTTAAAGAGCTGATATTATCTTATAGTCACCAGATGGAGTACTTTGTCATGTATGTAGTCTACGTAGTCAAATTAGAGCAGGAAATATTTTACTTTACAATAAATGACTAACATGAAGGGAATCGGTTGCTTTTAACTTTTTCTTTGCTTTTATCCGTCTGATCATAATAGCTATTAAACTACTTTATTTATATTTTTAATGCTCGTTCTAAAAAAAAAGAAACGAAATAAACTCATCACTATGAAAAGATAAAATTATTTACCAACGAACAATCTCAAGAAAGAATGGCTGTTAAAGGTCTAATTATTTTGTTTCTCAAGTTATAGTTATTATCTATTGTAAGGTTTTTGGAAATTTCATTATAATCTTTCGATTTATTTCTATTTATTTCGAATCATAAAACCCAAGCCATAAAATTTTGATGAGAGTATAATAATTTTTTTTTGTAGAAGGAAGACATGATAAAATATATCGAAAATAAAGGTATATAACTTGCTGTTTATACTTACAATAAGTGCAACTTAAAAATTAATCCTAAACTAATATAGGAACAATTTACGATAAATAAAACCGTGGTGGTAAGTAAAAAACTTTCAACCACAACCTAATCAGTGTAGTATTTAATGTGCCCTTATTGTGTACGTATAAAGTGAGTTGGGTACGTTTAATTAAAATACAATTTAATATCTAACATTTGCACTCTTAATAGGATGTGTACCCAAAATATTATTTGCTAATTAGTTTTTGAAACTTTATGATTCTCTAGACTAATACTCCTATTCGCAAAAGTAAGAGAAATCGTTAAAATACATTTGAAATCTTATTATACCTTGTATTTGCTCAAAGATCATGATATAATTACACTGGTATAACTAGTAATAATAATTGTACTATAGTATTTACTAATAGTTCGATCAGAGACTATAATATTATTATTGATTATTGATGATTTGTTGATGATTGATGCATGTCATCACTTTCAGTGATACGAAAATTAATAAACTTAAGTCTGAATACTGAATCAATAAAACCTGCATGCAGTCTCATGGAATAATTACTTGTGCGATTAATAATGAATAATTTTCAATCATTTCAAACATTAACGAATTCTCTCCTTTCACCGAACAACACTTCCATCATCGACTCCGCCATCTCTCCCATCCTTTCGGCTGTACTCATCACCCTAGAGGCTCCTCTTCCTCAGAGAGGCTTTGCTCGGGGGCGGCCTGTGCCGGTGAGGGCGGCCAAAGCTCTAACCGCAACAGGCCCCCCATCACGAGCAGTCCAGTGAAGAGGGGCTTCCGGGAGGCATAAGGAAGGGAGGACTGTGGGAGCCCATGGGCGGCAAGGAGCTACCTATTGAACCTGGACCGTGTGGATAGAGCTCCAGGTCGCTGAGACCGTCAGAGCCTTTATCACCGAGGCCAGATTTACCTTCCTGCTTCAGCATCATACGCCGCCATTTAGCACGGGCATTCTGGAACCATACCTGTAAGCAAACAAAAGGACTTATTTTAAACAACTGAAATCTTTGCATACACGATTAAAATAAAAATTTATCTCTCTTTGGTCTTAATTATTATACGATAGCAATCATAAAGTTTCTTCTGTAATAATAATAATTGTGCTAGAACTATGTAAAAACTATTTAAACGATCAACTTCATCTAGAGATAGACAACAGGCCTCTCATTATTCCTATCAAACTAACTTTTTTCAGCTTATTCCACAACACTGAGTACTTATTTTCAGAATCACTCTTAGGGAAGTTAGTATTTCTAACGTATACCTATTTCTTCCTTATATAAAGCAGCAGTATTGTTAAAATGATCCTGTCTAACTTCGAGAACTGTGCAATATAACATTGAAACATGACAAGGTACTGGAAAAGCTGCTCTTCTTACATGTGAATTCGCATCTATAATAAGCAAAGAGATTTCATGACTAATGCCATTGTTAATAAAAGAATAAAACTTCAGTCGAATTGTATCCCCTACAGAATAAGGGTGCATTACACTCGATCAAGAAAAAACAAAGCTGGAGACAGAGAAAACTGGTAGGCGTTCCAGGTATGAAATCGCGACTCTCCAACTCCAAAAATAGCCACCCCTTCTTTCTGCAAGATATAAAAATCTGTTCGCAGGTGGCGCCCTCATCCACCCCTGCGACTATTTCTTGGGCTGTTAAAATCAATACCGAGAAGCAGCGGCCATGAAGTCGTGGAGCAACACGCCTTTTTAAATCTAGACCAGCCACTATGCACTGGAAATGAAATAAATCAGCGTTTCTCCCCTCGGAGATACCGCCGCCGTCGGAACGCTGGCTCCAATTACTATCCGCACAACTTCACCCCAGGGAGTTCATCCCCAATGTCCCCCTGTACATCCCCTTCCTCCCTCTTCGCTCTATCCTCTTCCCCGCTGACTCGGCAAAAACCGGGAGCCATTTCCTATAGAGTTGCCATGTTCCTGTGTTTGCTTTTCGCTTTTTAGGGATTATGTTGGTAGGTATGCTTAGGTGGATATGTGTGCGTATTCGTAAAATTGTTTTTTGAAACTAAAAAAGGTAATTTATTTTTTAAAACATTATTATTTTTTATTATTTTGTATGACTAAGCAATAAATGAGAGAATATACAGAATGCAGACTACTTTTTCCTTTTCTTTTCGATAAAATAATTTTGAAGAAATGTGAAATTTGAATGAATTTAATATCTGACCATGGCAGTGTAAAGAGTGGTTTTGAGTAGGAGGTTGAATCAACTCGTGTAAGATCGGCCCTCACTTCACTCGTTAGAATTACCTTCCTTCCGCACTTATATGCACCATTTACTTCCTATTTTAAGCCAAAGGCATTTATTCTTCCATTCAATCAATCCATAGATTTTATTAGATATAATCCAACTGCCATGACACACCCTGTATACGTATGCTTGTATTTTTAAACTCCATACTTTCTATATGCCTATGCTCTGATCTTGAATTTCTAAAAATAGGCACAATATCTGCACAAATACGGACGTCATAAAAATTTAATAGACGAGGAGAGAGAAAGATAACAGCGTCGTAAAAAAGTTGAAGTTGCTGAATATATTAGAGAGTAATAAACTTAGCAAGTAAACTATTAAACCATTGTTCTCACATAGATTAACATTAATTACAAATCGATCTCATTTAGTATGAACTTTATTTTCATTGTACTGTCAAGACAAATCCTTTCGATCGAATCGTTCTCAGAGCAAGTTATAAACAAGGTGAATATCGATTATAATTCGCTTGATTTGAGTTCAAACTAGGAAAAGAGACTTTGAACAACTTTAACAGTTCTATGCCTCACGGAATTGTTCAAAATAATGCAATGATGATAAAAAATTCTGTTTTCTACAGAGACATATGTGCAACATCCTCAGCAACATCTATCTAAAAATATTTAACATCTAAATTTTCTAATAAATGAAACAAAAATTCTTTAAAGAGCTACGAAATCAAAAAAATTCTACCCCTATGTCCATTTTATAGGTCTAGTACAGGTCTATATTTACAAACCATTCATACCTATATAAAACATGCAAAAAAATATACAAAAAACAAGAACCGAGTCAGTGTCAGGTATTTTATAAAGGAAAAGTTGAGACATATTTTGACTTTCCAAAGTAAAAGTACGAGTAGATCTAAAGGAGTTAATAAAAAAACATCCAAATTGCTTTAAAAATTGTAGCTTCGTATTCTCCTTGCAGATATGATACTCGCTCTGAGGTCATGACAGATCTCGATCGTTTCGTCATTATGAGAACTGAAAGCAGAGGTCAGTTTTTGTCCACATCCGAGTCCAGTTTCACGAACAGCCATGTTGAAAGGTCTCCATTGGTAAGCAGTAACAAATGATAATGGGTAGTTTGGAATTCCTCCACGACCATCCGCTCGTCCAGAGTCCGGTTCTTGCAATACGCATTATCGCCACATTCAGTTTATTGTTATTAATAGTTGCAACCGTATTTGGTCCGGTCGAGCCGCTGTCATAGACATTTTAGTCACCTGATTAGTTCGGACCTGCCTCATGCAGCTTGTATCAACCTTTTCTCTGCATAATAAAAGTTAGCATCAGTGCCTCCTAACCGCCATCGGTGTACCCTCGGTGCACTTGTTCTACACGCTCTCTTTGATCTCTCGTTGATGCGAATCAATTCGGGATTCCAGTAGTGATGCCTTTTTTGCTTTGGCTGCCTGGCCTGGAGACGACACGGCTTTGATGTTTCACTTTTTAAGGCGGTACGAGTGCTGTTCTGCAATTAGCCGGTGCATAAAGCAGCCATTGCAAACAAATGACTGTCTTTACGCGGTGTAAATCCGTCGACAGTTCCTAAATCATAACCTGCCGAGATGGATTTACGAATATAAACAACGCGTCTGGGTCACTTAAGGCCTGTCCAATTAAAGTCCCGTGCATGACTTTAGATATTTTAATTTACATAAGTATTATACCGTTTTTCTTCCCCGTTATATCCGAAGCATAAAAAGGTCTGTGATTGATTAAGTATACCAAGGTAGGTCAATATTCCAGCAATTTTTTTTTGCATTCGGTCCAAAAATTTTACTCAAACCAATACCTACGTAGTATTTTTTTTTGGTACCTGCCCGCCATATATTAGATTATTTGGAATTATGGATTGTAAGCCAAGAACTTTACTATAATATTACAATGTAATAATAATGAGTTTCATAAGTTATATTAATCAAAACGCCACACATGTAAACAACGAAGATTAGCGATATGTCGCGTCTAGAAATAAACCTCATGACAAATGCTCCGTTTGTCTGAATAAATGTACCGTTTGGCCGTATCTCGTTTGATATATTTACTCGAGGGTTTGTTGTTTTTTATACATATCAATCTCTATGGCATGTTTTTGTAATAAACGTTATAACTGATACAAACACGTGGTGCGCCAGGTTTACTAATTTAACGACGCAGAACGGACCCTTCAATTCCACTACCGGCACTAATTGTTTCACTCTGTTACTTCTCGTTCCCGGCTGCATCCACGAAAGTTTGTTATCTCAGAGTTGTTCAATCAGGAAGCTGAACTTAAAAAGCAATTTTGAAAGAGTCTGTTGTGTTGAAGTTTCTCGGCTCAAATATTTCAGTTCACTTATTAGTACCTACCTACCACGTTCTTTCAACTCGACTAAAATTAATGCCAGCACAACAGGAATTGATGCGGATGACTTGAATCAACTTGGGAAAATATATTATATAAAACAATTTTGGCGTGAGCGAGTGAGCTTTAGAGGAATTTAAATTTTTTACACATAAAGAAATGAGAAATGTACGAATTTTCTGAGCTTTTAAAAAAGGGGAATTCATTTCGGAGAACATATCGAGTTTAATTTTTTTGTTATTTTTTTTTTAAATCATGGAATTAGGTACCTATGTATATTATAACTTGCCCTTCCCTCAATAAAAACTTTGAAATAGCAGCGGTGAGTCTATGTATCTTCCAGATTTTGTAACTATCTGAAAAAATATAGCTCATATACAGGGTCTCCCAGTTCATTCGAAGCGGTCTCTGTAGGCCAAACGATGGATTTTTTCAAGAAACTTTTTGAAAATTCAAGTACGCGGGATCACAATGTCCATAATTCAAAATTATTTTAGTATACAGAGTATACAGAGTGTTCCATATGACAGTGGCATATCAAAGTTTGTTTTTTAAAATGTTTTTTAAAAGGAATGCTCCTATGTTATTGCATTTTTAGATTGTCTGAGAAAAAAAGATTGGCTTTTACAGTTGGTGTTTAAATTGAGAAGTTTTTGAGTTATAAACAAGTGAAAATCGTCATTTGTCACGTTCAAGGCCCTGTATACAACGAAAACGGTTCAAGATAGAGAAAAACGGCTTACATGTCCCTATTTTAACTTTTTATGCAGTATTCTATGGTATAGAAACATTTGCACTTTCTTTGTTTTGGTTTTTTGGCGACACGTGGTGAAATCTCAGATTTTTTCATATTTTTTTTAACCTTTGTAAACATTTTATCTACATCATAGGACAATACATGAAAAAGTAAAATAGGGACATGTAAGCATCAGTTTTCCGCTATCTTAAGCTGTTTTCGTTGTCTCCTTGAACTTCAAAAATGGCGATTTTCACTTGTTTATAACTTACAAACTTCTGAATTTAAATACCAACTGTAAAATCCAATCTTATTTTCTCTTCTCAGACAATCTAAAAATGCAATAACATAGGAGCATTCCATTTGAAAAAACATAACTTTGATATGCCACTCTCATATGGGACACTCTGTATAGTCCAAAATAATTTGAAATAATGGCTATTGTGATCCTATACTTGAATTTTCAAAATTTTTCTTGGAAAAGTGCATCGTTTGGTCCAAAGAGACCGCTTCGAATGAGCTGGGACAGCCTTGTATAGTGAGTTTCACTTTAAACAGAATCACCTCAATAACTTTTTAATTTTTTTATGAATTAAATAAAACTTTTTTTCTTTACTTAAAAATGTAAAGCTCCTGAAGCTTCCTTAAATGGGTATAGGTAAACAACATTCTAGCCGTAGCAAATAACTTATGATCAAAAATTAGCGCTGAAAATTGAAAAACATATTAGGCATTTTTTTTCGGAAAATTTTATTCAAAAGAGTTGTTTGAAATAACCTCAAACTACCAAATATTGAGTTTGGTTGAAAAAAAATCCCAAGATTTTTTATGCTAATTATCTTGTGTCTTGATTTTTTTCCATCCAAATTTGAAATATGGGGGTTTGAGGTTATTTCAAACAACTTTTTCAAATAATATTTTCCGGAAAAAAATGTTTAATATGTTTGTTCAATTTTTAGCGCTGATTTTTGATCACAGTTTAGGCTATTATAGTTATTTGCTACGACTAAAATGTTGTTTACACATTTGAGAAAGCTTTGGGAGCTTTACTTAAAGAAAAAAAGGTTTTTATTCATCAAAATATAAAAAAGTTAAAAAGTAAGTAAAATTTTTAGTGCATTTTTTAGGGCAAATGCGAACGAATGCAAACGTTCGTTGCAAACGGGTGACCGACTACCGATACGGTAGCAGAGACACGTGATAGATAACGTCATATTTTGGTATTAATTGGTCGCTGACGTCAGCAACCTATAAGTGATGACATCAAAAACACATTTTATGTTGTGCTTTTTTTGGACTTTGTAAATTTAATGTAAAAATGTACTAACCATAATTATAATATAATAATAATAATAAAGCTATTGGTTATTAGAATGGAGCAAGTATTAATATAATTGACACACATACTCAGCAAGAAGTTGCCATACTTAACAATGACATACAAGAGATTCTAGGCTTGGGGCGATAGAAACCAAGTTCAATTTAATGCTGGGAAACCCCAGGCAGTCATTTTCTCCAAAAAAGCCAACGCGTTTTGGAGCCAGATATGGTGATGACTATTACTCCATTGTCATCTCTTCGTTTACTTGAAGTGAGCCTAGGAGGCATGACCATGTCGCAGGTTTGGCGTAGAAAACTTCTCAAAAAATTGAATTAAACTATTCCGCACGAAGAAATTTTACACGCCTCAACAGCTTCCCCGTTATACAAGTCTCAAATCTCAAACCCGACCGTCCTTGAAGTAGGTACTGCTCACACGTTTGGAGGTAGGAAACATATACTTTGAGATTACTAACTTGACTCCATTCAGAAAAGAGCCGTCCACTTGATTTGGGACCCGACTTTAACTAAAAATTTAGACAGTCCTGAATATCGAAGAAAAGTAGCTGAAAAGTCTGTTTTACAGAAATTTTTACGGGGGTGTTCAAAAGACGTGGCCCGTTGGATCCCACCTAGAACGAGGCCAAGCATAAATACACGTCGAGCCGCAAAAGCTCATCCGTATCACTATCAGCTCGTTACACCTCGTACCACCCTATTTCAGACTTCTTTCATGTATATAGACGAATACGAATAGAAATGACGCCCTATTGACGTTGATCTTCTTCCTGGGTGGCTGTCTGGGTAACTTACTCAAGAATACCAAGCTCTATTCTTCTTTTCCTGGCGAAAACTGAATGTTTTTGGTAAAGATATTTTATTGGTAAAGATATTACTCAAAAAATGTCATCACGTACTTTTACCTACGTTTTTCTTGTCTGGACTTGTTTGATAGGTCTTTTTATCGCAACTGTGATAAAATTTACAACAGCATTGATAGTGACATGGCATCTTTCCGGAAACAGAGATCTCATTGTTGTTAATAGCTCACACATTAGACTTTTTTTCTCCAACTAGGTATCTATAGCTACTTATTCTTTTAAATACATTTCTAAATTTCAAACATTAGTAAGGTGACAATGGTACACCTATTGAAACCAACCGATGCAAGGGGTTCTTTCAGCTTTTAGATATGGTTAATAAAACTCATTGCTCCCTTTTTTAACTAACATAAAAAAAGTTTGAGAAACAGAAAAAACCTGCATCTGGTATTTCTGGAGTCATAAAAGTCCGCACCGCCAGTCGAGTTTCTCCGAAACGGTATAATTTCTGAGCCATTTTGCTCCGGTGGCTCCCGGATCGATAGCGTGGAGGATTCGACAGCGCTCCAAGATCAAGCAAGCGGAGAGGGCGGTCTCCATGGTAATCACTCAGTGCGACAGTCATTTCTCATCGAGTACATTCCGACACAGCCGCCTCCGGCAATTAGCAGAAATAGAAACGCACGGCACGCTAGACTCTAACGTGCCTTCAACCCAGACGAACTTGCTGCCGGCTTTTTATTTTACAGACATAACATTCACATAGGTACATATTTATAATAAATAAGAGTCATTTGTTCTTATTATAAGTCTAAAATTTACCAGTGTAACATTATTTAGAAGAAGTTCTCATCTGATCTTAATAACTGACCATCATCAAAGAGTATATGTCTTTCCACTTTTTTTATCATAATCCTAACAACAGAATATTTACAATGAATATTAATCATTTAATTGAGTTCCAAGAAATATTAGCGACAAAAACAATGTGGATTTTTAACGAAAAGATCTGTGTTGTCTATAATTTAGTGCCGTTTGTCATACGAAATTGCTGTCAGTATGAAGGGGGTGGGTCCGTTTGCGCTGATTTCTTTCTGGAAAAATTTCTCATCAAGGCTTTTAACAGCACGATCTCAAGTTTTTGTCCAAGTTGAGGAGTTTTTTTTCGAAAGGTTTTACTACTCGTATTCTATTTTCAAGTTTTAGTGCGTCTAGAAGGCAAGTAGTCTATGTTGGAGCGAACTGAAAAAGGTAGAAAAGGTCTCAAGTATTATAGTCAAAGTTTGTTTAAAGTTAAGTTAAAAAACAAACTTTCCTCTAATTTCATTAGGTAACTCTTTATTGGAAGATAATTGCATAAATGCGCAGAGATAATAAATAACAAGCGTAAAAAAATTTCGAAATCAAAACTAAAACTCTTCAAGTAGGTACCTACCTACATTAGAAAAACTGTCACTTGAATTTTTCTAATCCTTCGAATATAATGATGAAATAAAAGAATCACCCGCTCCAAGAAACCTGATTTTCCGAGTAGGTCTGCCTGTCAAATTGCTCTAATGACGTGAAAAAAGAATGTTTACAGAATTACAGGATAAAGACCTGGATCCGAGAATATAATCGGGCTGAAAGAGAATAGAGTGGTGCAAATTCAGCTCTTTTTCATTGATAAACAATCAGTCTATGCTGGGCCGCCAGCAGCGCTAAAAACTGGGCCTATTAAAATCTTTCACTCGACTGGCTGTTTGTCTTGAACCCTCGTTAAGCTCGCGAAAGCCCCCCGGCCACGATATCTCAACAAGATGAACACTCCCGTGATTTGTTGCCGCACATAAACTCCCTATAAATAATGTTAATGACAATACGATATTCAATTATTATTTACATTCAGATCTTGCAGGCCCGATCGGAAAATCCGATCCCCTTTGAAAGGCTGGTTTGTTTCGTGTTAGTAGCTGACTATAGATTTGATAGCTTGCAACTTGCTCATCTAATGGTTCGGTTGAATATGCCCGCATGTAACTAGGTAAGTATGTTTGAAAATATTAAAAAATGATGAGCAATGATGAACTTTTCTTACAGAAACGAGTAAAACGAACTACTTCAGACTGATGCTCATTCAAACTGATAGAACATCAATCACTAAATTACGATCATTGCGATTGCTACACATACAAACGTGAAAGAACTTCAATAATTATGTTAGTTCAAGAATCATAATAAGGATAAAACAACCTCCTAGATCTTGTCTCACTTAAATGGACTATGCAGAAATGAAGACTGCTGTATGTTCGCAGTTTCAATGATGTTTAGGAGTCAATCTGATTTATCCAGAATTTAACCTCAAAAACGACAAGTACATAAAAACCATTATTCTCTTTCAGAATTACACAACTAAAAAGTAAATCTAGATAGTTCTCTGTCATGTCAGAAGTCTGACCCAATCGGGAAGAATATATACGATCCCTCTGACTTAAACTGATATTTTAATCATAAAAACGTTAAAAATATAGAACCTAACTATTGATTAGTACTATATCTACGATACTGCCTGAAGATAGGGGACTTTTTAACACTTTTAAGGGTTTCCTTTTTAGGATTTTTTCACAATTTTACATCAATCAATCGACAAGGGTAATTCTCGAAGTTCTACAACTTCAAGATTTGGGTATATCTGCCTTAAAAAGTGACATGACTTGGAATGCACCCATATGTAGGTATACCAAAATCGACTTTGAAAATCAACCGCATGATTTTCGGTTGCAAATTTTGAGCCTGCCATCACCAGAAGTACAACTATTACCCTTTAACCTTTAGGTTTGAATGATTGTTTAAACTCCCTGTAGACTATCCAAAATTTGCCGAAATCGTCATTCGTTTTGAAGCGAGAGTTTTTCGAAATCCTGCAAAAATGTCCACATGATGATAGGTACCTATACGATTTAAGTTTGAGGTAAATCGATTTTTCTCATCACAAAAAAGGTCACTCAATTGTGGATTGTCCAAAATCTTTCGAAAGTCTTTGCAATCTCTTCATCTGGTAGGGGATTGTTCTTATCACTTCTTTTTTTTTCAATTCAATTTTAATAATGTTATTACTTAGTTAGTAACAGATTTGATCTACCTCCAAACTTGCGATAACAAAAATAATTGTAAAATTCTGAAAGTTACACGGGTCTACTAAATTTGCTGTAAAAATCTGCAAAAATTTATCTTTCGATTACAAGATAATGGTTTCTTTCAACAGTGTAAATGAATCATTTTAGACCATCACAAGTGTAGACCATCATGCAAAAACTCTTTCGTACATTTCTTGCATCAGAAGGAGGTTAAAAGTGGATGGAGGAGATTTAACAGAGGGCCTTGAACTCAAAGAATGGTGTCAAAGGGTACCAGAGACTCCACTGAACCCGAATGTGCCAGTAAAAATGTCCCTTAATAATATCTAAGGTGAAAAAAGGAAGTGATGAAAACAACCCTCTACCAGATGAAGAGGTTGCAAAGAGTTTAGAAAAATTTTAAACAATCCACAATTGGGTGCTCTTTGGTGATGAGAAAAATCGATTTGCCTCCAACTTGAATCATATCATGGGGACATTTTTGAAGGATTTCGAAGAAGAACTACAACGAATCGCGATATAGGCGATTTTTTGATACTGAGCGTCTGCAGGGTGTTTAAATCAATCATTCAAGTCTGTTAAAGGGTGTGATTGAACTTTTCGTGGTAAGCCCAAAATTTCAATAAAAAATCGTGCAAAGTCGATTTTGGTACATTCGAATTAGGTCATGTCACTTTTATATCCAGATATACCCAAATCTGGTGGTTGGAGTTCGAGAATACCCTTGCTGATTGCTTCACGCAAAATTTTGAAAAAATTTACTGACTGGTTATATAGTCAGCGAGGAAATCCCAAATAGTGTTTCCCTAATTTTGTGCAGTAGTATATTTAGGCAATAAAAGAGGACAGTGAACTTCAGCGATAGCATATAAATTGGTAAATAATAAGTCAAAAAATTACACATAACTCGAGTAATCATTTAAGTATAATATTTTAGCGGGAACGTCAAATTTAATAATTATTATATTTATTCAATAATTTGAATTAAGTAAGTACACTATGCAAAAAATAAATGTTTGATCTTTTTTCGGTAACTTTTAAATTCTAAAATTCTATAAATATCTCCAGTAATGAGCGCACTTTACGAAAAAAACATATTGATGAAAAAATTACCATTCCGCGGGGGTTTTAACTTAGTTTTAAAATTAGTCCCCCTCGTTCATTCTTGTAGGTGTGGGGGGAGGTTACCTTAGAATCTTGAATAGGGAAGTCTAATTTTCTATTGCAGATGAGGATTTTACGTCTCTGAAAATACTTAGTATGTTGCCCCCCTCCTCCCATCTCTTAGATGGAGCGAAAATAAATTTATAATTTTATAGTTCGGAATCCTTATTTTTATTGCAGATTCGGTTTTATGGGTAAATTGACGAAAAAATTTGTATGGAATTTTCTTCTCTATTCATGAACCTTCAATATCGAGACCAATTTCAATTAAGATAAATATTTTTTTTTTTTTTTTGGAAAGTGTATCAAAAATCAGGAACACAAAATGTAAGTAGCTTTAATAGTAACTAAGATGATATTATGTCTATATCTGTGGCATATCTGTTTGGGAAATAATGTTACAGAAAAATCCTAGGTATATTAGTACATAAAGTTAAAAGTAGTACTTTGGTAGTAAACGATAGTTAGGTACTAAAGTTCCTGTTTAGAATTTCAAAGTAACCCCCTCCTCACCTCAAAGAAGGAGTGAGGGTGAAATTTAAAACTAATTTATTTCCCCCGCGAAATGGTTAAATTTTGATCCAAACCCTTTTTCGTCAGACTGCGGCTTCTTTACTCGCAATATTTTAAAGTTTCACAGTTAAAAAAACATTTGACATGTGAGTTGCTCCTGTTCATTTTCAAATTAATTGAAGTCTCCTTTGAATGAAAAAAATTAAATAAATAAACTTGAAAAATTTGAGATTTTGATCTTGAGTGAAGTTTTATTCTTAGTAGTCCGAACAGGATCAACTAAACATTAATTTATTCATTAAGACAAAGACAAAAAAATGATTTTTTTATAACTGCGCATTTATATATTTCACAAAAAAAAATTATCTTATATACAATTATATACAGTGTGACCCATTTGTTCTTGAAACACCCTGTAGAATCTTAATTTATGGTGCGATTTTTAAGAAATTTCTTTTAAATCATAGAGCTAGATAAACTATATTTTGGGAGCAAAAAGCGTCTCATTCCTACAAAATCCAAGGCCTACTAGATCAGTGTTTACTTGTAAAATCTCAAAAATTCATGTTAGCGATTTTTTTAGAAAAAAACTGTGCACGCTACTGGATTCAGCAGCCCTCAAAACGGTACTGTACTAAATTTTATTGGAAATGTCAGAGTAATAAGGATCTTGCAGTTATTTTAGAAATTCATAATAGAACTCCGAATTTTCATTAATTTATTCGAAAAGGTCAAGAGAGACAAAATAGAAATTGTACGTCTAGTTGGTGATAATGTAGGTACTTTAATTTTTTAATTATAATTTTTTATTTATTTTTTTTTTTATTATTTTTTTTTTATTTATTTTTTTTTACTTTTTTTTTACTTTTTTTAATTTTAATTTTTACTTATGATAGCTTTTGACCTTTTTCAAATTAAATTATGAAAATTTGTAGTATTATTATGAATTTCTAAAATAACTACAAGATCCTTTTTACTCTGACATTTTCAATAAAATTTAGTACAGTACCGTTTTGAGGGCTGGTGAATCCAGTGGCGTGCCCAGTTTTTTTCTAAAAAAATCGCTAATATGAATTTTTGAGATTTTACAAGTAAACACTGATCTAGTAGGCCCTGAATTTTGTAGGAATGAAACGCTTTTTGCTCCCAAAATATAGTTTATCAAGCTCTATGATTCAAAAGAATTTTTTTTTAAATCGCACCATAAATTAAGATTCTACAGGGTGTTTCAAGAACAAATGGGTCACACTGTATATATTACTGCCAAATATGTTCCTCAGATGAAATCAACTTACCTGATGTATTATTAGTCAATTCTGAAATTGTGATTTCACTAGAAAAGCTAAACCACTAAAGCGATTTTGATAAAATTTGGTATGACGTTATGGTCTTACGGGACAAAAAGTCGAATAATAAAATTACTGGTTACGTTAGGTAATTCATTGGCGTAGATCATGGCCACACCTAGTGGCCAAACCAAGCACCTTTGGACTAAGATAAATTGACTTAAATCGACTAATCACCCGAGAAACATTTGGTGAGAAGCTGTAAAGTCATTTCAGGGACATCCTGTATTGTGTATACCTATTAGGTACTTATAAATAAAATAGGACTAACCTGAAGTACCCTTTTTGGGAGACCAGTCTTTTGTGAAAGTTGCTTTAAGTCTTTAGCATCTGGATTGTGGTTAATTGCAAAATAGGATTTCATAGTTCTAAGCTGATGGTGTTTGAAGGACGTTCGCATCCTCTTCGTCCTTTGATTCGATCCGGGCATTCCCGGGGTGCCTGGAGATCGACCGAATGTCATATCGAGATAATCCGAATTTAAATCTGTAACAAAAAAGTTATAATTAAAAAAAAATTATACCTATGGAAAACCACCTATTGGGCATATCTTATTTTAACGTGAATTACCTAAATTTTACACCCTTTTATGTGGAATATAATTTTACTGATTTTACAGTTTATAATAACACATCGATCTATAGATAGTAATCATTAAAAAATGCAAACTCCTCAAGATTAGGATGACATAAACAAAAAATAAAAAGGTAGGTATACTATGATTTTTATAAGAAGGCAAGAGTCTGGGCGTGAACTACGCATCTTGCCGGTTTTAATTGTTCCACCCATTGAACTGATAAACGCTGTTCCACCATAACAGACTAGAAATAACATCAGTGGCGCCGCGCACATAATAAAAAATATTTTATATTTTTAATATATTTTAAATGTTTAGGTATAAATGATAAGTCAATTATTATCAATCTTCAATTAAAAAATCAATATGGACATCTACGTTTAGTATTCCAATTTATATGAATTAGTCTCGGTTAAATTATTTCGAATTTATTTAAGATAAGGTACCTATGCGGAAAAAAACTAAAATAGTAGATGTGTACTTATTTTACTGGCAAGCAATATATTAATAACAAATTAATAACAATAATATATTAATCAATAAAACACATGATAACAAAAACATCGGTACCTACACACGACACGATGACAGAAACCACCTATTTTAAATAAATATACGACACGAGCTAAACAGTACACACCACTGACTTTTTACCTGTTCGATGAACGGCGGAGTTACTCTTATCAGCCTTATCTGGTTGGTTGTTTTTTTTACGCGGACACCGACTAACATTGTTGATATTGGACAATAAACATTTATGGATTCGGAGCCCAATCTGCGCACCAACCAATTCTCGTCAAACTCTCGCCTTCCTATATTATTCAGGCATATAGATTTGTGTCAATGGATAATTTTTTTTTTAATTGAAGCGAAAAAATTGCTCATTTATTTGATTTTCTACTTATTACAGGCAGGTTAACTATCTAAGATCTATCTATATTATAAGTGCCTAGGTACATTACATTGTGACAATATTCTCATTTCGATGAAATCCAAAAAAACAACACATAAATAACATCAAGTCAACTGGCTAAAAAAAAAACAATCAATTTTCAAACTTTTCACTAATTAGTCACTAATTCGTGATCAGTAAACTAGGTAACTTGATGAAAAACAAAGCATTTTTGTAATTTCAAAAACATGGAAGACAAGGCTGACAAGGCTTAGTATAAATAACGGAGTTGATATATACATATAATTCATGTGTGTGCCTTGCAATGTTATTGCAAAATAAAAGAGAATTTCAACGTCCATGCAGTTCTGTACTCGGAAAGTATGAGCCTTCTCGTTTATATACATTTGATACATTTAACGATTGCAAAGTATGAGCATAATAATTGATTATGAAGTCAATTATGATTTTTAATATTTTTCGAACAAGTCGGCGAATGCTTGTTTTTCACATAATGAATGTAATATAAGCTTATTATGTTCGTACTCGTTTATAGTATTACAATTATGCTCTCATTAAAAAAGTTCTTGAGCCATGTAAACAGGAAGCTCCTTTATATCACACGACATGGCTGTAATACAATTATTATTTAATTATATTTTTATATTTTTTCTGAATTTGTATAAAAAATAGGTGCTTAGGTGTATAGGGTGGTTCAACTACAATTCATTATTATTTTTTTCAAAAGAGTATCAAATAGGTAGGTAGGTACATATGGAATTTAGTTTTTGTTTTCATTAGAGGCAAATAAATAAAACAATAATGCTTTCTGAATATTATTTTTTTTTAATAGGTATAAAGAAAACTCACACAACACCCAATAATTTCTATAATGATGAAGCTATAATGCTCGTAAGCTAAAACTAAAAAGAAGGGTAGAAATTGAAATTTCGGGGGCTAAGGTAGAACAATATCTGCGGGAGTTTTATGAGGAACAGAATAAGGAAATCGCTTTTACAAATCACAGAGCTTTCCCAGACAAGCCCTAGACAAAGATAAGAAGTGTGGTGTAAAGGTAAAATGTATCCTCATAATTATCATATAAAGAAGCTCAGGGTTTGATTTTAGATGCCCTCCCCCCAACCCCTCCCGACGAAGATCGGTTGACAAAAATGCTGGGTAATCGAAAGAAAATATGAAAAAATCGGTGCGCTGGCAGAATAAAGACTCCTGTTGTTGTTTCGTTCAACTTTCTTTTGAACTGAAATGAACTAGGTAGGTACCTATATCACAAAAACCTAGAAGCACTGAACAGATAAAAAAATTTCCTGTCCATAAAGAAAATAATAAATCACCTCCAAGCAATACTATATGGAAGGTGTTATCTCGAACCATCATCACCACCACCACCACCGAACCTTTTCCCAGAATTCCTTCGACAAAGAGCAATGGCTTCTTCGACCACTATATCCAGTCGCCATCGTGCACGGTTACACCGAAATCGTGTCCCGTGATTTACTGTTATGGCCTTGGCGAGTTCACGGTACGCGATCCGGTGTCAATACATTATTTACATCGATGTCGCTATCGATCGGTGGATCGAGCCAGGGAATCGGTAGCGCGACACCACCAGCCTGGTTCCACCCAGACCAAGACCCGCCTTGAATTTGTAAAAGCTGAGTTATCGCCCATCGCTTAGTCCAGGATACTGCCATTCCGTAGGTAGCTGGTTATTTACAGCCTGGAATGTATTACCTACCATCGCCTGCTGGCAGTGCATGGAGGATGCTTGAAGGAAGATGAATAAAAAAAAGAGTAGGAAATCTGAAGAGAGATCCTGAAATGAAAAAAAAAAACTTTCACGAAATCTGCAATATTGAAAATTAAAATCTCTTTTACTAATCTTTTCAGTTTCAGCAGAATATGATAATTTTAAAAAGGATTCTTAGCTATCGAATCTTAAACAGCCTGACCCTCCAACTTTCATACTTTCTGATAGACATTTAACATGTGTGTGCTTCAAGAAGAAACAAGTCATGCGGCCAGTATGGCAATATTGTAAATAAACCAAAAATTAATTAATCAAGATGAAATAGACAAGATACATTAGAGAGAACATACCTAATTATTTTCCAGGATTTTACCATATACCTACTGTAATTAATCCGCCTGAGATACTTCAAATAGGTCTTTAAAACAAGAATGTATTCAGTGTAATCTATGTACATGTACATTAATGTCGGCAATAAACATTGTGCGTCATAAGATAAAATGTTAACTTGACGAGCTTTTGCGACAAAATTTTTTCGTGCTAATTAACCTACAAAGACCAACGCTGGTCGTCCCTTGTGCGGTCATATGATGGAGAGCATGACGAGGTGCAGTGACAATAAACATGGATTAGTTGTTTGCAGAGGCTCATGATAGGATTGACGGGCTGTTAATTGTGCCGCACGACGGTGCGTCGGCCTTTGGTTCTCGGCTTACGTAGTAACAACGCCGTCATCGCCGCCGCCGCCGCCGCCGCCGCGGCCGCCGCTGTCATGGAAAAGCCCAGCCCTGATCCGCTTTCCCTAAGCTCTGCTCGTATGTGGGATGACAATGGAGGTGGATGAGACTGTTTGACAGTGGCGTAACGAATTGAGGGGTCCGCGTATCGCAGATATTCCTTAGTTCTAATACCTACCAAATATTTTAGAGTATGTATGTAAATACAATAAAAGTATGCGCCCAAATAGACCTCGAGAGAAACTATAAAAATAGGGAAATAGAAATACTTACAGACAGTCAAGCAGCTATAAAAACGCTGAGCTCTCCTATCATCAAATCTAAAACGTCATGGAATTGCCTACAAAAACTCAACAAACTAGACAAAGAGAACAAAATTTACCTCAAATTGATACCAGGTCACACTGGGATCGAACATGTCCACTCATTGGCAAGAAAAGTAGCAGTAGCTGCCTTCATAAGATCAGAGCCATTCAGTGGCCTTGAAGACACGTTCTTCAAAGCAGAACTCCAAAAGGAAGAAGGTAAACTGAGAGAAGTCCATTGGAAAAACCTCTCAGGTTTAAGGCAATCCAAGGAGCTCCTCGAGAACTTTAACCGAGAAAGGTCAAGAAAACTCTTGACCCTCAACAGAGGAAGTCTCAGAATGCTAACGGGATTCCTAACAGACCACTGCAAGATCAAAAAACACCTTGGGAAACTTGGCATAAAAAAGATGGCGTTTGCAGATTCTGCAGGGAAGAAAATGAGACGCCTCGTCCCCTATTGAGGAACTTCGAAGCAATAGAACGCGAGAAGAAATGTTCTTCAAATCCTGATCCTGAAATTCCTAAGGTAAACGGAATTGGAGGCGCTGCTGCAATGAAGGGAATTCACACCAGAACCGCATTGAGATAATATTTTTCACTAAATTTTAAAATTTTCCATGCCATACCCCTCATTTAGCAACTTTTCTTGAATATATACAGGGTGTTAATTAACTAACTAGTACAAAATAAAGGAGGAGATTCTATGACTTATTCTAAGAAAAAAGTTCCTTTTAACATGGGGTCCGTAAGATACGTAAGGGGTGTTCAAAAAAATTGTTTTCCTTAGTTTTTTTTTGCGATATCTCAAGAACCGTTTGAGCAATAGGCTCCAGCTTTTGTACAATTTTACATTAAGGCTCCCAACTAATGTTCTATGCCATTGGTAGAGATTTTATTGTTGCCTAAGGGTTTCACCCCCCTAACTTTTACGGCAGCGGAAAAATTGGAGTTTTGAGAGCAAATTTCGAAGCGCCAATCTTTTTACACGTAATAGTACCTACTTCTGGTCAAAAGCTGTAGAAGCAACCGAGAAAACGGCAGTTTATGATCAAAAACGTAGAAAATTCAGCATGAACAAAAAATTTATTGCCAAAATTTTCCATAGGTACTGTAACATGGCCCGAATTCAAATTTGCACAAATTTTTCTTGTGCTTGTAGCAAGATTGTTTTCAACTTCGTCTAGAACAGCTTCTTCCACCTGAAAATGAAGCGCTTTTGGCCGTTCATATCTATCAGAAACGTACGATTGAACTTCTATTTTTCATGTTGAATTTTGTACGTTTTTGATCATAAAATGCCGCTTTTCTCGAGAACGGTGACTTCTACAGCTTTTGACCAAGAGTACTTTTTTGTGTAAAAAACATTGGCACTTTCGAATTTGTTCTTAAAATGTGGTGAAACCCTTACGCAAGCCTAAAATCTCTACCACTGGCATATCTTAGAAACTTAGAACAGTCGTTTGGAACCTTAAATGTAGCTAAGGTTTTACATTAATGTAAAAATCTGTACAAAAGCTGTAGCCTGTAGCTCAATCGGTTCTTGAGATATCTCAAAAAAAAAGTATTCTTAACACCCTGTGTTTCTCGAAAACGGTGCGTTTGCGGACCCCATGTTAATAGAAACCTTTTTTTATTAGAATAAGTCGTAGAATCATCACCTTTATTTTGTACTAGTTGGAAGTTAACACCCTGTATATTTTTTAATACCCATATAACTGTACTTTTTGCAGCACATTTCGAACTTTTTTAGAGAATAGCTTTATAAGCAAACAAAAACAGGCCGTGACTTTTTTGGAATGTACATGCAATAAAGCTTTGAGGAAATATTGTCCTTTAATGACACCTTCTAGAGGAGATGTCTTGCAGCAACTCCTTATTTTTGAAAAAAGTTTAAAATATCTGTTATATTGTATCATAAATTCATGAAGAAAATTTTCAGTGCTATTATATGTATGTATTATATTATATACATAAAAAATTATAAAATATAAACGTATCAATGGAACTCTGTCAAAAATAAAAAATCAAATTTTCCCGTACCCTCAGTGGACGACACTGGTTCCAACAAATTCTCTGCTCGCACTCCCTCTACCTTAACATGGGGAAACAGGATTAGGCGAGGCTCAGCCGACCCTATTGTCCCTTACGGGAGTTCTCGGTCGAAGGGTCGGAAGCCGCTTTGCGCAATTTGTCTTCAAGTGGACGTCAATCTGCTCCCTGTCATATTAAGAGTGGCTCCGCTCTCGACTCCCTGAAGTCACTTCATAGAAGTCCTGATAAAACCGGACGGGAGAATATCAGAGGTCTCCGGATTAAAAATTCAATGAATAATTATTATTACTATATGTTCTGTCTGAGGGAAATTTTAATAAGTAGGTATTATAATATTACGAAGTCGATTTTTATCATTTTGAATATTGTCTACAGCTCTACCGATATTTGCAAAAACGCTCTCGAGGGAAGCAATTTACTATCTACTGCGAGACTTCAATTAAAAAAGTTAACTTTTGTATATTTATAGAGTAGTTTTTTTAAGAATAAAAACACCTGTGCTGTTGTATAATAATTAAGGTGATTCAAATAAAGTTATAACCATTTCAGACTTGTAACACATATATAGATGTTGTACGACGCTGAAGATTCCTAATAAGCCCATACAGCATTGCAGCCATATATAAATAAATGCAGATAATTATATGTGAGAAAGTTAACACAATTAAGAGTGCAATTTTAATTCTGCTTTTATAGCGTAAATGCTTAAGCATTCCCTCATGGTATGACGTTTTTCAGCGTCTGCTGAGTGATGCTGCTAAATATGTCTGAAGAATTCTTCGGAAGTAACATCAGTTTCAGTCGGCTGACTTAGAAAACACCCACCATACAAGTACATCGGTACGAGTATTAAGAAACGTATAAGTTTATGTTAGGAAATTATAAAAATACCTTCTCACATAAAAAAAAACATTTGCAGCGAAGCTGTTAGGACACTTGCCTTTGTAAGCCTGTAAAGCAAATGAGTAAAACAATTCTCATCGAAAATAGATTTAAACGTAAGAGAACTGGAGAGTACATGAATTTGTACCTATATAGTCCTCTTGTCAGCTCAAGTCCGTCAAAAGTGTAATTTTTTCGTCTTCTACGACTATTCTGGTGCATTTTTCCTCCGGTAATAAAATGCTTATTTTTTATGCTTCATAATAACAAGCTCATATTTTTACTGTTCACTGTAAGAAGTTTTTCATACTTGCTGTTTGACATCTTTGAATTCATCCCATGGTTATATCTATCATATTATGTCATGCGTGCGGATACCTGACGGTGCTGAAAGAGGCTTATTGTTCCCCTTTTGTCTTCTGTTAGCTATCTTTTTTTTAATAGATGGCGAAAAAAAATTTTTCCTCTCTCAACAGTTAAGAAAAAGTGCAGTATCCAATAAATTATTTTTTCCGCAAGCGTTCTAAAATGCGGGAATTATCATACTGTACACACCTTGTAGAACGATCTCATTATGTTACTAGTAACAATATTTTCATTATTGTCCTAGCATAATAATAATTAACGTATGACATCGCCAAAATACATTGAATTCGGACAACTGGAAGTACCCGCGGATTATCTAGCTACTATTGCTACGACTATACGCTTTCTAATCATGGCGAGTGCTGTCAATCTAGCATAGGGTTAGAGTTCAATGTTCAATGACAAAATGTGTTATTGACATTGACAATAAACGTCAACGCATTTTTTTCAATTTTAATTAATAATTATTAAGTGAAAATCTGCCTCATGATCCGAATACTAAGGCAATTTCACTACCATTAATTGAAAACACCGCAACTGATGTCTTTCCAAAACTTAATGAAGAATCTGACGCACTCTTAGAGCATTGTTGTTCTCATACACAAAAACAAATAACTGTTGAAACTGGTTTAGCAAGCAGTGGCTTAAACATTCAGAATTGTAAACTTGAAAATTGTTCATTCCAAATTACTGTAATAAATAAATAGATAAATAAATAAATTCAGAAAATTTTATGTTTCAATACTACGCTTGCGGAAAAAATCGTATATGTCACTTGGAGTAGAATGCTCATTTTGTGTTTCGCTCAATTATTGCACTGCCTCGGCTTCGCCTCGGCTGCAATAATTGCGCTCAACACAAAATGATCGCCTTCTACTCCTAGTAACATAATATACTATTATGTTGCATCTTAGTTCTAGAAAATAATATACCTAATGAATAAACCGCCATTTTCTTAAGATTAATGTATTTACATGAAAGTCTTGATTAAAATAATATTCCCCAACTTATTAGGTACATAAAATTCTATGAATAAGAAAATTACAAAATAATTTCAATTATTATTTTCAATTTTGTTTGAATTTTGCCTTTAAATTATTTTTAGTTGTCTCAAAACAAGAGTGTCGTTTTACTATTTGCACTCTTTTATTTAAATTTTCTTTCTTATGGAATGTATGTAAAACTTATTTATTTGAAAAACCCCAAAATATCTAAATTATAATACCGTAAACAATCGGGGACCATTGCTTCTGCGGGAATTTTTTTATTTCTGAAAATTTTGAAGAAAATTTACGAACAAACTATAAACTTTTCACGACCATCTCGGGACTTTTTTTGTCTACAAAAAAAGTCCTGTGTATATCTACAAAATTCCCTGTAGATGCGGCTTCATTTTGCCACAATTAAGACGTTCAAATCGAAAAATTTGATATCTTCGTAATTTTGCAATTTAAATTATTGCTGATAAATTAAAAATGCCACAAATCTGATCTCCACAAAATATATCACCAAAAACTTTCTTTATCGATACTAATTTTGGCTTGACTATGAAATAATTTAAAATTTACCTATTTGATAAAAAATTAGTAAATTAAATTTTAGAGAAAGCTGATGAGAATACATTTGCGAAACAAATTATTAAACTTGACACTGTTGAATCAATTTTCGCTCTGATGATACTTCATTAATTCGAAATCTTTGCAGATTTACTATGGCAACCCTTTATTTCCTGAAATCATTACAGGATACCTAATCGTTGATTAAAACCACCTATATATAAATCAACTTATTATGAATACCTACTACCTAGATAGGTACATGGGAACTTCATTCCTATTAGGTATGCTTCTTTGGAAAATGCTTACACTTAGTTTAAGAGGCTCGAAACACTATTTTTTTGTGTACAATATCACTCGTATAAGCTCAGTGGCATTCTCATAATAAAAACTATGACAATAAAAACTACTAAACTAGACTTTTTTAATGATCTCTTGTAAGCTATCAAGTCAACTACCAATAAGCTTTCTTTCATTGCCTAGCTTTATGGCCGATAGACGCTCTAAGTACACTACTAAAATTTTATGTTGTTTTGATGGTATCGCTGACAAGCGGTTGTGGTCTCGTGAAACGAATAAATAATCCAGATTCGATAGCCCAACTCTTCATTTTGAAACATTTTGAAAACATTTATTCCTTCAAAAATGTATTCAGCGGCGAGAAGAAAATTACACTTTATAGATTACAAAATATAAGTATAATAATATAGGTAATAAAGCCTTCATAATAATAAAAAAACTTATGAAAATAAATAGGAAATAATGATAAAATAAACAATTAAACATATTATAGGTATCTAATTAAAGTTTTCAAGAGTAACTTATTATTGCACTAACTTGACCAAATAAAAATAATAATTTGATAATCCTGAAAATGACGCAAATTGTTATTCGAAACGTTGATTTTGCACTAAATATCTATATGTTCCCTAGAGTCCTTAGCAATTTCCAGTTTAAAAATAGTAAATACCTACATAAAATATTTTTTTGAAAAGGTAGTGGGGAGAATACCTGAGAAAATGGATTATAATAATCCAAACATTCCCGAGAGAGGTTGATTTTGTTATTACGACATTATGTGGTTCAATAAAATTTCTCAAATATACCTAGTGAAATATTATTTCAGTTAGCGCACTTCGAAGCTTTAAGGAGCCATTTAATGCCTACTAGTTTTCGGTAACAACATCATAAATTACTAAAATTTTTATAATAACGGTTGTGATGAAGTCTTATCCGATTGAAACATACTAATATACCTACAATATAGGTGGGTACAACCTTTTAATTTATTCAGTTGTATTATAGTATAATAGTGTCTACCTATATACATTATATACAAGAGTCTGAATACCTATATGGTCTCAAATGTCTCACAAACCTTTTTTTTTACATTGTTTGATTTTTATTACCGCTGATTAAGTTTAATGCTAAATTTAAACTTGACATTTCGTTTCTAGAATCAGCAGCGGCCATACCGATCAATTTTATTTACCTACCCATCCAAATTCAATCAGATAAGTTGGTCGAAAATAGTACGGTCACTGTTATGAGACATTTCAATCCTTCGTTATCTTAAGATCTTGTCGGTAAAACTTGGCAGTAAAACAAGAAAGAGTGTTTCACCTCAGGTCTCTTCCCACGAGATAATTAAATTTAGCTATAAAGCAATATACAACCGCATAGTGGTGCCTACCGGATTAATCAATAATTTATAACAGAAGTGGTGAAATTTTAGAGCCGTTTTAGTTTTATTGTAGTTGTAAATAAAGGCTCTTTATGAAACGATGTAAAAAATAACCTTATGTAAAGTTGATTCAAACTGCAGTGCTCCGGGGGTTAAAAAATACCTCCTTAAATTTGTGTGTTGTCGTAATAATTTTGTTACCTAATACCAGAAAAGGTCATCATTATTGGAATTAATGAATGATCTTCAAAATTGAAATTGAAATATCCAAAAATTAAAATAAAAATGTTTTTATTTCTTCATTTATTTTTATTTCACAGTGTCCCATAGTGTAAAGATACCTACTATTTTGAAACCCGTACATTTATTACTCATATCCCTTTCTTACATGGAATTACGCGAATTACGATCCAATAGGTGAACAAGTAAGTTTTAATAAATTTTCAAAATCCTCTGTAAAAAATGACTTGCATGATCTCGAAGTACCTATATCCTAAATATCTTTTCTATTACCTATAAACAAAACAAAAAGACACCTAGACCTAAAAGTGTAGGTATAATACGTTAATAATCGACATCTATGGAAGATTAATCAACAAACTTTAAAGCTTATTCGTTAATCTGAAACATCCCAGTTTTTCACCAGCTCCGTTCACATCTCCGCATGATGCAAGAGCAAGCTTGACTAAACTTTTGATTATATCCTTCAAATAAATACGGACACGTGATCCCACCATATAACTCTATAATCCTGTCCTAATCTAAATCAATTCCCATATAATGTCCGTGTTATTGAACATCAAACAAGCAGACTATGATCGCGATCACATCAGATATCATCGCCTGCGGCCTGCTTCGAGCCGGTCTCTAAAGGTCCACTTCAACCTGCCACGCGCTGTGGGAAACTCCTGGCCACAACAACAATAAAACCCTCTCCAAATTTATAATATCCCTCTTCTGCATGGTCATTGTCAATGTTCGGTCGGCTTATGAACCCTTAACTCTACTATTTGTTTAGTAGGTTGCTATGACTATGGTAACATAGGTTAACTTGGCTGGGTATAGTTCACAAGTCCCGACTCCCGAAGGTAATCTGTAGAGAAAATGAATCGAAATGATAGGGTGAAGAAACGAGAAGCAGCAGGAGGAGTTAAAGAGAATTCGTGCCATGGAAACGAAGAGAAAATTTGATTATTACTTTTTTACTTATTATTAAACAAAAAAAAGGTAAACCTATTCGATAACGCTCTAATAATTATTGTAAAGTGAGGTGTACCTATTACTTTCAAATTTATGTTTATCTCAAGTAGCTGCAGGCATTGATTAAGCGGTGCACTTTACAGGCAATTAATTAATAAAATACAATTATCTCATAAAATATTATAAAATAGGTGAACTAGTATACTTATACCTACATTAAAAAAAAGTGTAAGATAATTCCTCCCACACACGTAAAATTATACGCAGAACACTTAATTATACAAAGAAATAACATGCACTATAGACTTGATTGTTCTGAACAGGAGAATCCATTTCACCTCCCTGTGAATTACGACTCTGTTTATGTAACATATCTTTTAAGAATCAACCCTTAATCCAAGCGCCTTTTATTGTCGTTGAATTTAGGCTCAATAAAACGACTTTTGATAGAGCCGCCAAGTTGTCATCCTGCACTCCGAGATAATAAAATTCACGTTTATATTGTTTTTCTTAGTATTTCCGTGTTTTTTATTAGGTACGAAAAGATATAAAGTCCAGAGGATGAGTATTTTTAACCTGATTTCATGTGGAGTCTTACGAACCGTTAAAGTCGTATAAAAACCCTATAAAATCTCCGACGACAAAGAGATGTTTTATATACTCATAGAAAGGTGGAAGAGAGAATCAGATACATTCGACAGTAGAAAAAAATTCCAGTAAAATGAGTTTTGCTGCAGTTGAAAATTAATGCTTAATAAGACATGCGACCGTGTCCAATGGGAACAAAAAGGAAAGAGAAGAATGTTATAGGAATATTCCAATAAGTAAATATTTAAAGAGATAATTCCATAAACTATACTTAGGTATAGTCTGTTTATAAAACAAGTGTTGTTGGACTCTCATTTTTTTAACTAGCAAAGGCTGTATCTCTTTTCTTTTTGACTTGATTGAGAAAATGTGTTTTAAGAAGTTGTTTACCGTAATGAATTCTAGATGGTGTTAAAAAAATGAGTCAACTTAAAAATCTCCCTGTAAAATAGATTGATATTCATAATCACAATACCGAGAGACATATTACCTTTACCTACTAGAAAAACTAGAAATGGATTATACAGTGTGGAAAAGCCAAATGGAATAAATTCGATAATAAATCAATGAAGATGGTTGCGAAAAAACGCTCGGACACGTCGATTAGTATTTTTAGTTGCGCATTTTTTTCAATGAAAACTTTTTATACAGGGTGTGTCGTGTAACAGTGCTCAATACCAAATTTCTTCTTTCAAATCAAACACCCTGTATATTATTACATTTTCAGATTGCCTGAAAAAATGTAATAATAATGCTGTTTATAATTCAAATTTGTAACGAGTGATTTTTGAGTTATAAACAAATGAAAATCGCAATTTTTAATTTTCAAAACAGTGTACAACCGATAACGGCTCAAGATATCGGAAAACGGCTTACATGTCCCTATCCTAATTTTTCATTTAGTATCCTATTGTGTGGATGAAATTTTTATACAGGGTGATTAAAAATCTGGTAATTTTCATGACCCTGTATAAAAATTTAAACTACCTAATAGGGCTCTAAATGAAAAGTTAAGATAGGGACATGTAAGCCGTTTTCCGACATCTTGAGCCGTTATCGGTGTACACACTGTTTTGAAAATTAAAAAATGCGATTTTCATTTGTTTATAACTAAAAATCACTCGTTACAAATTTGAATTATAAACAGCATTATTATTACATTTTTTCAGGCAATCTGAAAATGTAATAATATATAGGGTGTTTGATTTGAAAGAAGAAAGTTGGTATTGAGCACTGTTACACGACACACCCTGTATAAAAAGTTTTCATTGAAAAAAATGCGCAACTAAAAATACTAATCGATGTGTCCGAGCGTTTTTTCGCAACCATCTCCATTGATTTATTATCGAATTTATTCCATTTGGCTTTTCCACACTGCACACTGTATATTCCTGTACTCAAGCTTCAACCCTATATCATCTATTATACAAGTCAGAGTCCATTCGATCAGGCTGTCCTCAAGTATATCCCATTACATTATATCATTATTTAGTGGTCCTGTCAGGTCAACTATAACATAACACATATGGCTGATCCTGCCAGGACTTCGAGTATATCACAATAGAATCACGAAATTTACGTTTTTTTGCGAAATCTAGAATACGAAATCTCTATCTTATACTTTTCTCTATCAAATTTATTTTATTTAATGGGACATTATGATTATACTTAGGTACTTTTCTCAGAGATACCTACGTAATAACGAAAGTACAGCCAAAGAAAAAAATCCACTAATAATTATTAATTATTAAACAAGCAAAATAGCAACAAAAAAGCAACAAAAACCTTGTTTTACATATTTTTTATAAAACATGTTTTTACATAACAATAGAGTGTTTTGATTTATGTGAATCGTTTCTATAGTAATTTATCCACGTCTTATTATTATGCAGTGTACAGAAAAAAACGTCTTAGCTTTGTAGTAATTATAATTACTTCCATTATTAATACATCCTTAAGCATTTTACGCTGATTTCATACAAGGTGTGACGGCCAGTCACGTTTCCGGCCAGATAGAGGATTGATAATAATTTTATTCTCAAATTTTATTGAATAAAAATTGAATAAAAATTTTTGTAAATTGAAGGCAATCGTAATTATTAAATTAAAATGCCATCAAAATTTTGCCAAAAAAAAAATAACCAATTGAATAGGTACTGAAAAATTTTGACATATAAAAATGGGAACGAGGCAGAGGATGCGCAGAAACGAGCTTCCGCCACCCATACCTGGTTATGACATCGACAATTATACGAATATTTGATGTTTTCTGAAACTTTTTTTTTTTAAGGAGGGAGCATCGGTCTTAACTATGTAGGTAAGACAAAGTCGTTCCTCTCCGGTAACACGGGATTTCGAGCATCTTACTCATTCACCCAGCCTCAAGTATGCCATTTAAATTTAAACGTTCGGTCGCTTGTTTTATTTTTCACATACATTCGAAAATGCATCCGAAAAATAACACGAGTTCCGAACTCACGACCTTAGGCTCGGTAGGCAGCGGACTGAACCACTAGGCTACGCGAGTCTGTTTTCTGAAACTTATTTATTTGAAACTAACCCTCTCATTTTGTTGCCTTTTCAGCAACATTTCCACCATCTCCTCCGCTTCTCATTCCCAATTTTATGTCTTCCAAACTCTATAAAAATTATTACCTCTCCATCTCATATAATACCTACCTAAGTCCCTCTTCCTGTCTGAAGTTCTACCACCCCTTAACTTAACGTATAATATGTAGGTTCTTGAGCCTTTTGTGTCCCTATTATGAGTGCAATAATATAACTCACCTAAATTTTGCGTCATCCCTTCCAGATCCTTCGGCTTCCTCTTCCTGGGCCTTCCTTTTTGTCTGGGTGCGGGCGTCGCGCCGTTGTAAAAGGTGGCAGACTTCCCTGACGGAGGATCGAGGGCGGGAGGTGGACCCGCGGGGCGAAAATCAGGGCTAGGGAAAGGCGGCGGATAGTGAAGAGACGACGGTGCGTATAGAGAATCCGGCGGCACCTCGAAATGCAGCCGGCAGAGAACGGCACCGTCGCGCATCCCGAAGTGATCGCCTTTGGTGAGGGGCTGTCCACATGCTGCACACGAAAAACAATGCACATGAAACACCAGTTCTCGTGCGCGCATCACCAACTCGGAGGAGAGGATTGGCGCTTGACAGCGACTGCAGCGCTTCATCCCGAATAACCTGAAATGAAAAAAATGTTCCAGGTGAAAAAATTAGTCACGAAATAAAAAAATTGGAGAAAATATGCTCAAAAATATCTTTATATACTATTTTACTATGTCGTTTTTTATGTATATAGGGTGTCTGAGAATAACTGTTCATATAATTTCCAGATATGATAGGAAACATCAAAACAGTTGTTTTTCCTTCTTTAAACATGTGTCCTGAAATGTCCGGTTCCATACCATACCATACAAAACCACAAAAAAATTTCAGGAAACAAAAAAGCTTTATTTTTTGCTGTTTAACGAACTTTTTTTTGTGCGTGCATTTTTTTGTCAATTTTTTTTACTGTAACATCCTGTATGTTGAAAATCAGACGTTTTAGGACACGTAGAATAGAAAAATAACAATAAATTGTTTTGATGTCCTCTGTCATGCCCGGAAATTATTTTGGACATTATTTTGGAATATTTCATGCCCGGAACAGTTATTCTGGAACACCGTATAGTAGTAGTAGTATTGAGGGTTGGGGTGGTGCACCCCAAGCGACTAGGCCACCGAGGACCCTTTTCGCCGTACCCGAACCATGGTGAAACTCCTACTCGAACCTCCCCGACCTTTTAATAAAGGCCAGAAGGTTGTTGTATGAGAGGAGCTTCATTTCTTCCTCTTGTAGCTCCTCAGACCCAAAGATGTTGAGCCTGAGGTTGCTATATACCTCGCATACGCCTACATAATGGTGGGAGTCCTCGTCATCCATTCCGCATTTAGGGCAGACCGGGTCCCGAGTGACCCCCATCACTTGTAGGTGCCTGTTCAGACTGCTGTGACCGGTGTACCCCGACTAGTAGTCTGAGTTCTTTCCGGTTTATTCTGGACATGCTGGTCCATCTATTTCCGATCTGACCGGCCAGAAACAGCCCGGCCTGTCTGCAGCCTGGTGCTGTTTCCCAGTGGTTCTCTAAACCCTTGCGAGTCCATTCTTTTATAGATTCTTTGAGAAGATTTTTGGTCAGACCCAGGACGGCCTCTGGTCCACAAAAGGTTTCCCTGGTCCCGAGCTTCGCGTAGTTATCTGCTAGCTCATTGCCTGGTACACCTGAGTGTGCAGGAACCCACACGATATGCACTGATTTCCTGTCCACCAGTCTGTTCAGCGCCTCGACACACTCCTGGACCAGTGGGGAGCTGGTCCCGTGTGTGCCCAGCGCTTTCGCGGCGGCCTGACTATCCGTGCATATGTATATCGTCCGTTCCTTGGCTTCTGTTATCTGCTCCAATCTAGCTGCTTGCAGGATAGCATAAATCTCCGCCTGGAAGACGGTTGCGGTGGACCCAAGAGGAAAGGATCTCCCCAGTTTCCGTCCAGCCAGGTAGAGCCCTGCTCCTATGTAGCGAAACACCGTATAACAAACCCAGTGGACCTAATATAGTTCCTTGCGGTACACCATGCTTGGTGTTATAGTGTTTATTTTATGTAATTTGATAAAAGACGTTATCAAGCCTATTTTTATACATCTTCTGATAAATAAGAAAGTATCTCGAATTGGGGTCTTTATTTCTGATCCTGCAAAAAAACGTTTTACTCCATATTAAATGGGAAAAATTGGGGGAAAATAGTCAATATACAGTGGCGTATACTTTTTTCAAGTTGCCTCCTGCGTAACTTCATTACGCGCTACTAAGTTGTCACATTTATGTACGGAAATATCTGCAGAAAAAATAAAACAATATCTTGTCAGATAATATGCAGCTTACCCACGGAAAAAGACGAGATTTTCAAGAGATTTTTGTTATATTTTTTAAAGCAATTTAAGGGGTTGAGTTTCTCAAAATTGAACTACCTAGGTACCTATTGTATGTTTTTATTATTCAGAAAAATATTCAGAATAACACCAGCAACACGGCACGCAATATGACAATAATTCTCGATGACAACCACCAACAATATCATCAATCATGTGGTAACAACCACTGTCTCCAGGTCGAAACAGTAGTAATTATAAGAACACATTAGGATAGTTTATGGGTCGGGGAACGCGCAGGTATTCGCGGCGGTGTGGTCGCGCCAGCAGGGGCCTGTCCACTTCGCTTCGGTGACGGTAGCTTCTCAGGGGGCAGCACTGGAATGCGGCCTCCGCCAGGGAGTATCACAAGGATGTCAGAATCATGGCATAAGTTCACATCGTAAATGTAGAATTGTATCGTAAAAACTTTACTTTTAATTATTGTAATACAAAAAAGATATAAATATTCCTGAAGAAAGAAAAAAAGGAAAACTAAGTAGTCATCTCTGTTCTGCATGAACCACTTTAATTACATATATTATACCTTATGTTCATAGCTGATCGCTTGGAACTGCCTGTCTGCATTAAGAAACAACATTTCTGGAACAGACGTAATAAACTTACTGAACAGTACGCCTAATTTTACTTAAATATAGGTTATGAGATAGAATCAAATATTACTATACATATAGGTAAAATGTCTTTACATAGAAATCATTAAAACATCTATTATCAATATACAGGCTGTTTCGCATAAGAAATGGCACAGAGCAGAGACGTTTAGGGGAACTTATACTAGGGGAGTTATACTCCTTGATTTAATTGCATAAAATAATTCGTTTCAATTTTTGTATTTCTTCAGGATACTCATAGATTTGACTAAACTAATTTAATTTGGAGGAATATACACATTACGCAAACTCGTGATATTATTCCTGGATGATTATATTCTTCCCGTATAGATATTACATTCATATTGTATTATTGTTCAACCTCGGTGTTTCCTGCAGAAACCTGATCCGACCCTGCTTTGAACTTCTATATAGAGGGCAACCTGAAAACAGCTCTCATAAAAGTAGAGCTCTACTCATGTATTCAAATGCCAGTTCTTTAAAATTTCCGCACCTATCCCGCTGTTGCGACTGAATATGGTAACTGTATTGAAATCCGCTTAGGGGTTGCAAATCCACCGATACTCGCCCCGGGACATTGTATCTTTATAGGATATTCAGGGGGGCAGTCGACACCCCCTGCCGTTTCGGCAAACAATAATATACCTACTATTATTATGTAAGTCTATTTGTATTTTTGTAATTCGGAACCATTTGGAAACATGCAGCCTATTCTAGTTTGTGAAGCAGCACCAGCACTATTGGAATATTGGAATCTTGGAATTGTTGTTGTTAAGAAGTAGGTACGGAATGGTAGAAATGCATTTTAATATTGTGATCTGAAAATTATTCTTTTGTACAGAGAGAATTATAGGTATGGCTTGTCCACTGAGTGTTGTCCGGTGAGATTCCACACTGATCCCGACTATAAGCGATTTGATTTTTTATGTTTTAATTCGTAAAATTATAATAATTAGAACTAGTATGATTTAAAACATAAAAAATCAAAACTCTCAGTGGACAAGCCATACCTAAGTTTGTGATGACAATATTAAATTCGCCATTTAAAATTTAAAGCCATGCACAGACCAAGAGACTGCAAAATTATTGATAAAACATTACACAAAATCAACTTTTCTGACTCGCTTCATGGAATGTTTCCGGCTGTAATTTTTTTTTCTTACACAGCTTGGGAATGATATTCATTGTGTTCAACTACGACCACTCTCCCGCATACCTAATTTCAAAATTACCCTTTTATTGCCATTTTATTTTTAAATTTCATTGGGTACAGGGAAAATTATAGAATTGGGGAAATTTTATATATTTCTGAGACTATTATAGAATAGCAAGAACAAAAATGAAAGTAGTATAGATGCATGTACATATTCTTCTTTTTCAATGCTGAGTAATATGTCATTAATTTTTTGGCAAATTTTTATAACACCCTGTATAATAAAATTGTTCAAAATTTTTCTACTTTTTACCTACCAACAGTTTGATGAATCTATTTTTTCATAAACTTAATGAAATTTGAAGCGACAGAGCAAAAATGCTCTTTCTTTTGCATTGTTTAGGTAGGTATTTCTTCTGAAAAAAAATTAATACTTGTCTTAGATTTTTGATACTTCAATGAGATATGAAAAAATGAAAAAAAAAATCTTCTAACTTTATTCCTCTCTTCAAAGTCACAGAGATTTTTTCGATTTACATTATTTTACCCCGCAGTAATAACTTACCGCGCCTCATTATACAGGGTGATTTATTAAAGAATATTTATTTAGCTTTACGTTGGTTTTCCCTATTACAAAAGGAGGTGCTGTCACGAAAAAAAGTAAACACTTTTCGGTGAGATAATAAATCACCCTGTTATGTACAGGGTGGGCCAATAAGCGAGGTAAGCGGCTGTATCTCAGAAACTAATGATCGTAGAGAGTTACGGTAAAAAATTTTATAGGTTAAGTGGGCAAGGGAAAATGCTGGAAATTATTTTCAAGTTTCCAAGATGGCTGCCAGAGGGCGTTTGCACCATCTTGAATTACATAAAGTTACGTTTCTTGTGATTTTCCCCAATGAATGTAACAAAAAAGTATTTGCGTTTTAATGTTATCTTAAAGTCTAACATTTTTTATAGAAACAATTTTTCTCTATCTTTCGAAATAAAGTGGTGGGGGGTATTTGAATGTTGTTTTAAACAAATGCCTGTAACTTCGAAACGGCTTCAATGATTTGGATGAATTTGGTTTAATTGGAAAGAGCATTTCTTGGGCTTTTAGGTTTCTTGTGACAATGACAGTTGTGACCTACACGGCCGCCGATAGAGGGCGTTATCCGACATTATAACCAAAATATTGGATTTTCTCAAAAAATTTAAATGCGATGATATGACTTTTTTTAGACTAGAAAATAGACAAATGATCAACCAATAAGCTTGCGCAAACCGCATCTTAACATCTTTTTCCTAACTCAAATTATTAAAAAAATACCAAACCAAGAAAATTCATATATCCCCATTCAAAAATGCATCGGTCGCTTTCGATAAGAAGGCAAGTAGTAGGCCATGGAAACAAAAGCTAAACTCCTCACGCGTTTTCGTAACGATTTTCCTTTTAAATAAAGTTGTGGTCCTGAAAAGGACCCATTTTGAAAAAAGATTAATGCCTTCTGTGTTCAAATTGCCTTCCGTCATATTCCACACATTGTTCCAGTCTTTCTTGAGTCAGCAGAACCGCAGCCTCGATTTCTGCCGCTGATAGTTGAGGAATTGAGTTTCGAATTCTGTTTTCCATATCCATTCGTGTTGTTGGTGGAGTTTGAAAAACAATGTCTTTTAAGCGTCCCCAGAAGTAATGTCGGGGGACGCTTGCCGGACAAGGAAATCAGCTTCCCCTTCCTATCCAGCGTTCTCGAAAGATCCAGTAAATATGGTTTCGGACATTAATTGAATAATGTGCCGGACAACCATCATTCTAATTTCAGAAGCATAGTTCTCCTAGTTTCGAGTGGCACATATTCCAACAAAATTGGCAAGTCGTTGATCAAAAACTCTAAGAAGCGGTTACCAGTTAAAGCTTGATCAAAAAAGTAAGGTTCAATAATTCTGTCCCCAATGATACCGCACCACACATTTAGGCTCCAGCGTCCCTGCTGCTGCACTTCTCTCTCTTAACCAACGTTGATTTTCAGCGGACCAATAATGCATATTATGAAGGTTTACTCTACCATCACTATTAAAGGTAGCCTCGTCGGTCCAGAGAATTTCCTTTAAGAAATTTCCGTTTTCCTCAAGTATGCCTAGCATCCATTATGACAATAATTTAATTTATTATCGAAATCTTGTTTATTTAGCGCCCGGTGCAAGACTATGTGGTAAGGATGTAATATAAAAGTAGAAAACAACATAATCAGTAGTAAAAAATAATAAAACGAGAATAACACTGAATTTGTATTTGAGGGTATTATGTGCTAAGATACTTGGAATAAGGTAAAATTATTCACCTATAATCTTTCAAAATATTTCTAACAGTTGTCCGTGCAACAAATTCCCAAGTCTAGAGACAATGTTCTAGTTTCTACATGTCTATAAAATTCTATGTAAGCCAAGACATTGATAATATTTTTTTCGGTCCTTCCATTGCGACGCCTGCGACGTTTAGCACAACGAAAACTTCCAGTATCGCGTAATCGCTGTACCAAACGCGGAAACATTCTTCTCCCGTAATGAAGGCGATCTGGATACCGTGCCGCGTACTGTGTTGCAGCTATAGCTACATTTTGAAAACACTCAAAATAAATCGCAATCATGTCAACGGTTCATTATTTAATTTTGTGAGAAGCATTTTGATTAAAAAGTACTCAAATTATATGCAATCAACAATAATAGTGGGCTACGTGTGTGACAGAAGTTTGACGTTACTTGCCAATATTTAAGTTAGGAGTTTGTCTTTTATTTCCATGGCCTACTAATTGCCTTCTTATCGAAAGCGACCGATGCATTTTTGAATGGGGATATATGAATTTTCTTGGTTTGGTATTTTTTTAATAATTTGAGTTAGGAAAAAGATATTAAGATGCGGTTTGCGCAAGCTTATTGGTTGATCATTTGTCTATTTTCTAGTCTAAAAAAAGTCATATCATCGCATTTAAATTTTTTGAGAAAATCCAATATTTTGGTTATAATGTCGGATAACGCCCTCTATCGGCGGCCGTGTAGGTCACAACTGTCATTGTCACAAGAAACCTAAAAGCCCAAGAAATGCTCTTTCCAATTAAACTAAATTTATCCAAATCATTGAAGCCGTTTCGAAGTTACAGGCATTTGTTTAAAACAACATTCAAATACCCCCCACCACTTTATTTCGAAAGATAGAGAAAAATTGTTTCTATAAAAAATGACTTTAAGATAACATTAAAACGCAAATACTTTTTTGTTACATTCATTGGGGAAAATCACAAGAAACGTAACTTTATGTAATTCAAGATGGTGCAAACGCCCTCTGGCAGCCATCTTGGAAACTTGAAAATAATTTCCAGCATTTTCCCTTGCCCACTTAACCTATAAAATTTTTTACCGTAACTCTCTACGATCATTAGTTTCTGAGATACAGCCGCTTACCTCGCTTATTGGCCCACCCTGTACATCAGGGTGATATGTTGTAAAAACAAGCCGACATATAAAGGGAATTATTTGACTTCTGGTAATAAAGTACGAGTACTAAGAACGTAAAAAATTAATTCCATATAGCAATTAACCCACTTAAAATAGGTTATATCAGATGCCTAATCCAGTAAAATACTTATGCATAGCAGTCGCCTTTAAAAACAAATTTCCCTAATGATGTATTATAAGAATAGATAAGTGTTATTTAGATCAAATGGTTTGGAATCAAGATAATTGATCAGTAGTCAGCTACGCTTATCTTTGATCAATCTGATTATAATCTTAATCTTAAGTGTAGATATTTTAATAGATCCTGTTCTTGAATCTGAATCTTTTTATATCCTGTTTATTTTGTGTCCGTCTATGCTAATTGTTAATGTAAATGTTGTCAATGGTGAGTAGTCATTGGTAAAGTCGCTTTAAATTGTCTAACTAGATGCAGACTAGCTAACAAAAATATCATTGTATGTAGTTGCTTTAGATCCTAACGTATTTTTCTTATTATATTTTCAATGAAGTTGTCACTCTTATAGTCATGTAACAATAGAGAAACAGCAGCAAGAGTAAATGCCAATAAAGGGAATAAAAAAAAAACACTTTATACATGCTAGATTTTTTCCCAAAAAAGAGTAGCACCGAGGCAATATAGCTTAACCGCCAAATGAATAGAATTTACAAGACTTATTACTCAGTCTAGATGTTCAATGTACTGGATAATTATTGTTGGAAGAGTTCTATTTTTGAAAACAAACAAATTTTTGGAAAGTTATTGTACTTTAAATTTTAGCGGTGCCTATTTGATATAGGGGTAGATTTGGGCGTTCTATATAAGCCGAAAAATAAAACGTGTCATAAAAATTTCAAAAATTCAATTCAAAATTCAGATCACGTAACTTTTTTACGTTTTGTACTTAAGTTTATGAATATCAGAAAATTCATCTAGATTTTCATATATGAATATTTTTTATACATTATATTCTCTACAGAATTATCTCGGTCTGAAAAACTAGAAATTTTCCCTACTAAAATTTAACCAAAAAGTCAAAAACCAAATTTTCTGGACCTAAAATTCCCACATAATGTTTTTTTATTTCTAAAAAATACTTTACCCAGAAAAAAATGACCTGGAATTGGTAAAACTCTTATGATTATCGTTAAAACAGGCAGCATCAAGAGTAAAGAGCAAGAACGTTATTCCGTTCCTTGCAAAGAATTAATTAATGAGAAACTTCAGGGACATCATCCTTGTCTCCTAGATCAGAGAAGAGGAGGGATCTCCTTACAGTCGTCCACAACTCTGTCAACGAAACGCTAATCACATACAATTCGTCTTTCTTCGCCGCTAATAGGCTCTCTTCTAGCAACTCCAGACACTTGCGAGATTCCCGAATACTAAATATATCACCCAGTGTAGAACAAAATCGCCGGGAATGCCCTGGATTAATTAATTGGGAAAGATTGATGATAGCTTTGACTGCTGCTATGTTACTCTGTGGCGAAATGGAATTAAATTGTGGGCGAATGATTGAATTTTAACTCTGTTTTAGTCTCATCTGGAAGGTATGGTTCAACTTTCAAAATGATTTTTATATCTTCAATTTTAGGTAGCTACTAGGGCAAATATGCAAACATAAACTGCTTTCTGGATGAGGATGTTCAGCTGTCGAATCTATTTTTATGGTTGCGAAAGAAAAGTTTACTTAAGTTCTATAGTAAATTTAAAGTCAACAACCACTTAAGTATCAAAAACAAGATTATGAGAGTTTATTCCCTATAACGTCATGATCATCATTGACATACAAGACTACAATCAATAACCATCAACTCGACAAGGATAATCTACTCAAGTGGATGATGATAGATACGGCACCAATTTTGCGGTCGCTGGTGCTGCTGGTAATGTAATAATGGCCCTTCTTCTGTAAAGGCTCACATAGGCGAGCATATGCTCCCTTTGCATACTATACGTGCATTATTATTGTGATTATGTTATGCCTCTACAGGGGGTAACGTTATTATATCCCTGCAGATCAAACCGTCACAGTCGCCGTTCTCCTGTAAACATTGTTATACAACAATGGAACACTACTCCTCCGAAAAATTCGATATTTGGAGCTGTTTGTAGATTTTCCACAAAGCTCTTTGCAAGTGGGGATTACTAACTGGAAATAATTCAGAGATATACCTACCTATCTGTATTCACTGTATATTTCTTTGAAAGCTCCCATTTCAATCAAATGAAAATTTGATAAAATTTGTAGGTATCCAGATTTATTATCTCTTGTACAATTTGTCTATAATTTGATAGTATGACGATTAGAATTCAACATTTTTTCACGATCTGACGAGCGAATAAAAATATAAAGAAATTACAACAAGAATAAATACCTGCAAGGGATGCAAATTAAACAGGTGTATGGACCAAAATTAATGGTAGCGATTGATAGCTGTATAATTATAATCGTTCTGGTACGTTGAGTGTTGTTAAAATCTTGGAGCAAAATATTTGACGGTGAAATAATTGATAGGTATATTATAACAAGGGTCTTTTTAACATAATTTTTTAGCAGGAAACACTCTGTATAAAAAAGTATGCTAACAACAACACAGGGGAATGAAAACCGGAGAAAATACACGCGGAATACCAGTTATAGGTCGCTGAATTATTATCACGAGATCGTATATAATAATCCTCCCAGACTGCTCGGGTTAACTCTTGCACTCTGCGTATTTGCATGCAAAGTAAACTCGCTGCTGACGTTTGTATGTAATTTATGAGATGCCTTACGCGGCCGTTGTGTTGATAATTTAGAACGAATTTCTATTGACATTTTCCGAGACAACTCTCCGCTTTTGATACGCAAATATGGGGAATTTGCATAGCATTCTACATAACTTTCATGAGGTAAGTGGCCAGATCGTGGGCCGTCGTCGATCCGGTATCGAATTTCCTGCATTATTTCGCTGGATATACGGTTTCCATAATAAAATCCAAAGTGGTTGCTCTGAATAACGGTCGAAGGAATCGTAAAGAAAGCTGATAGATGTGCGGCTAGCTCAGCTGGAAGCATTTGATGTGATGTCTTCATATACATATAAGCTGTTCTACCTACATAACATAAAATAACACGTGATTAAATAACAAAAACAAAACTGAGGCAACAAAAAATCTGTGTTGGTTGGAATAAAAGTTGTAAAGTTGGTTCTGAAACGTAAAAATTCACATATTCATTTCTGTGAGGCTATTTTATCTTAAGAAAACTGTAATTTACTTGACCAATTCGTCGTGAATTATATCGCTTTATCTTTCGCTTTAATTTCCTTTTGACGTGCACATTAGTTCCAATTTTACTTGCATGATGATTTCGTCCAAAAAGGGGTCAAATCAAATAAGGACCTGGCTGGTCATTTGATAATAAGTCCTCGTCAACGAAAAATACGATTAGGGCTTGAAAATGGAAAATGCGAGACATGCGGGACGCTTTACATGTTTTGCGGGACTATTTTAATAATTATTGCTCTGCGGGATTACAAATGCTATTACAAGACTGTGCAGCAGAATCCGGGACGGTTGGCCGCCTTACCATAAGACAGATTAACCTCCTGTCGTAAGTGACGAATTGATGTATAAAGGTGTTCTTCAATTATTACTTCATTACTTGTTGAACAGCTTCAACATGTTCTTGAGATCTTATTCTTAATCTGTCACTACCTTTTTTACGGTCTACACTTCCCGTTTCTCTGAATAAATTCACTAAACATTGCATATGTAAAAAGTACGTGCAAAAGTTCACATTCAGGTTATGCAAATTGTTTTCTTATTGACAATATTCACATAAGGGAGTAGAAAAACGTTTGTTTCCTTATTTAGTTCCAAATACATTTCAATATTTTTATTTTAATGTTTTTAAACCTATTCACATTTATTTTTAAAGAATATAAATATACAAAGATTTAAAAAACAATTCTTAAACAAGGTATGGTGTATTTATAAAAAATATCAAATAATCTGTACTAATGATTTTTATTATGATTCTGAAAATCTTGCCAATAAATGTACGACGACAGTATACATACTTGACACGTAATCGCCAATCGGGTTTATATAATTAAATGAGATTATTGATTGCTCCGACGTCATGAAATATAAGTTCTGCTCGGAATGTGCAAATAACAAAAAATGTCATTTCAATTACCTGAATTAAAGGTTTTCATAGAAAAAAATTATTTGTGCCCTTCACAGACAATAACACAACGATAGGTATAGGAAAGACGTTCACTACCAGGAGCACCAGGGATAGAGGTCTCGTAAATTTTAGAAAGCGAATCACTTTCTTTGAAATTTTTATAAAAATTTTTGTCCACCGGTATTCTTTAATAGGGTGAGTCATTAATGACGAATTTCCTCTTGGGACATTGTAGGGGGCCACTCGTGCATGCAGAATTGACCGAGATGAAGAGCTAAAGTTGAGAGCTCAACTTCTTTAATATTGACAGTTTAAAGGAACTTGTTTGCTTTTAAAATACAGGCAACAGCCTTCTGTTTATTTTTTCTTTCTAATATCGTAAAAAAGTTTTTCCAAAAGCACTGCTTAAATTTATGTGAATGAGATAAACTTGAGTTTTATATTTCATTACTGAAATACCAGAAAACTGAAGTTAATTTCATTCATATAAATTTAAGCATCAGTGCTTTTGGAATTTTTTTTGTATTTGAAAGAAGAGGCCATAGTCTCTACTTTAAGCAAAACAGATCCTTGCATAAAGAATAAGACAAAAAAAAAATAAAAAAGGATTAATTTATCGATTTTTTAATAAAAATAAGAGTGTAAGCAAATTTTCGAGCAGCGAAAAACTTTTTTATTTTTAGTTTAAAGTACCGACATAATCGAGTCGAAATGAAGCCGAGACTTCAAATTATGTGTTGAAGAAAATTTTTTTTACATAAGTTGAACTATGTCGTCGATGGAGGAAAATGTCGTCGAAACACGTCTGAACCGTCTCAATGTCCTGCCGAATTTTGACAGTTTTTCCAACGGTTAAGGAAAAAAACTATATCCATCTTTTTTGTAGGTAAAGGTCGTCTCTATCATAAAGCTTTGTTATTTTCCCGATCGGTCGAATAAATTTTGAAAAAAATTTGAAAAAATCGAAAAATCATGCGAAAAGAGTATATTCCATTCTTTGAGGGCCGATTACCGCTCACCTAATTATTTTTTCGGAAAACGATCTCTACAAAGTTTGTACGTCCATTCTTTCCCTAAGTAACTGTACTAGCAGAATCTGTCCGCGATGTACCGTTACCGAGAAACAAATCCTTATGTCGGGACGTTGCAAAAAAAGTACGGCCCTGAAAGGGGGCCTTAAAATTCTCGGATCCGGCCCGGATACGACTTAATTTCTGTTTTTTCTTATGCATTTTGTAAATAATTGTTTTTACAATTAATTGCGACGTACTATTAGTCTTTCCTAATAATTTGAAGTGATTATTGTATTAAAATTTGAAAAAATGCGCACTGAAAAATACGAGAAAATTAGCAAAAATTCGGAAATTTTTTTCTTCGCAATTTCCGGGCACAGAGACTCGGGGATGATTTGCGCTTGGTAGTCGAAGAATTCTTTTGTCACAATTTTCATTTTTTTTCAAAAATGGCGACGCTACAACGGATCGAAAATGGCCGAGTATTTTGACGAAATTTCAAAGTTTACGTTCGCAAAAATTGAGTTTCCGGTAAGAGTTCAAATGTCGTGCACTAATTTGCTTTAGTTGCATATATTACCTTCTGTTTAATATAACCGCCGACTTTGTTTGAACGATTTTAATAAACTGGCGTGCGATTCGGCCAAAGTCGGTTGGAGAGAAAATTTTCAATGGTCTTTCGCACATTTTTCGATGCAAATCTGTTCGCGGTGATCCAAATAAGATCACGGAGGTACTCGCGTGTGGCTAAGAAAAGGGTCACGTCCCCCACCCTCGACTCAAACTAACACGAAAGCTTTTTACGCGAATCTATAACTTATCAATAAGTTATAGATAAGTTCACATATTGTCCTTCAGGAGCGATATAGAAAAAATAGTCACAAGAAAGAAGGTGGCAGGCGTTAACTTTGACGGGGAATCTACTGCTTTCAGGGCCGTACTGGATGTAGAAAAACTGCAATTAAAAAAACAAAAAACCAACTGATGACAAATTTCAACTTTGACTGCGGGATCTACTGACACTAATACGGGCCGAAGGCCCGACGCCGCCGGCAGGCCAAGATTTTCGTAAGGATATTGCATGTCAGATTCTTTAAAACTGTCAGCATTAAAGAAGTTGAGTTCTCGACTTTACCTCGTCAGTAATCACGGTGCGTTGACAAGATTTTTTTTTTTACTATTTCCTTCTGTGCTGCACGAATTTTCCCCTACAATGTCTTAAGAGGAAAATTACCATATCACTGGATTATTTTATAATAAGTAGTACCTAGGTATAATCTATGTTACTTAAAAAAATCTGTAGTAGAGTTATCTTATTTACCATATGAGGGCAAATAAATAATTAATATAGAAAATAATTATAATGACAAATCACGATTTTTTTCTATTTACAAAAAATGTCCTCTTGATTTTAGAATTTTAATTGTTTTCGTGGAAAAGTAAAGCACCATATTATGCTAAGTATTCTTATAACAAATCAGGTAGGTATATAAACAATTGTTATTCAATCTTTTGGCTTAATCTTCGCCAGTGCCGTTCCTCATGTTAAAAAGATATATTATCATATGCATCATGGTAGGTATAGCAGGAAAAAGAAAAACGGAAAAGCTTTAGTAATCTTATAACCGTACAGTTAACGCAAGTATAGGTATAATAAATTAAGTTGGTTTATAAAAAATATGAGAGTTTACATATCAACATAATATTCAAGAATATTATTATTAGCTATAGCGAATCGTAATCTTTCATAGATATCAAAATTCATAAAACTTCATTAGCATATACTAATTAATTCATTAAGCCTATATTCTAGAACCTGTTAATAAAATAGATTGGGTTCTGTTATAAGATAGCACGCTGAAAAGGTATTTTGTAAAAATTGTTGAATTACGAGTATGTTATATCTGTATACCTATTCTGCACACACACGCGCTCAAAAAAATCAGATTTAAGAAATGTTAAGTGTTATACCACCAGCCCACGCACCAGCCTAAAGTAACTATATCGATGAATATCCAAACGGAACCGGGCACGCATGATCTATACAAAATAAAGTCATACCCAGGAAAAAAATAAACTGAATCTGAAAAGCTCTAGATTTTCTGTCAACTGAAATATTTAAATGTAAAACCCTGCCATGTATATATTTATTTACTCATGGAGCGTATTTCACAGTATGTGATCTCCAACAATAGGGTTGACCAGGATTTGGCCTGACGCTGTTGTTGCCCGTGTGGAACCATAGAAAGAAAGAACACATCACTTGGTCCGTGTGACATTGCCAACTGGGGTTTAAACTACTGTAATTTTTCAACCATCAACAATGGGCTGACTGCGGGGAATCTTTACTTGTGTCAACGGTTTCATTGTCATAATAGGTACATGTTGAATACCTGATAAATATTCGGGATCATGTTATTTATATGTAACAAATAAACAAGTTATAAAAGATTATTTCAAAGAGATGGATAGGTCTATTTTTATTAATGCTTATAACAGCATGTAATCGATTTTGGAGTGGCTATACCTAAATAGTTTCAGTGAATGAATTGATTTTGATACTCTGAAGCCTCGGCTAAAACTGTATACTTAACTCCACACCAGTGAAGTTATTATTTATGTGGGTATAATAATAAATTATTTAAGTTACTTACTTTTCAGGAAAAACCAAAAAGATAAATATAACATACACAGAGTGTTGAAAAATGCATGAAGAAATAGGAATTGACACGTTACTCAGCATTGAGAAAGAGGAATATATCTGCGTTCAGTTTAGTTCTAGCTCCTGTATTTTGGAAGATATAAAATGTCATTAACACAAATTCAAATCATAATTTCGCGTGCACAAATCAAAATTATTATGAAATTCTAATGTGTTGAAATTGCGGTTAAACGTATAATTAAAGTTTGGAGGGTTGATTTTGGCAATAGTTTTTCAATGGTTTTGCACTCTAATAATATAATATACTTTACATGTTATTCATACTCATATTATACTATACAAAGGATTGCATATAGCTTCTTTGGGAAATACAACAAGAAGAGTTTATTCCTGCTCGCGAAGACAGCCTGGACTATCTAAAAGTCTGTTACGACGTCAGAAGTTCAAGAACACGGTAGAAACAGTTGATGCAGTTTTCACGTTCCAGAAACAATCATTAGCATTTTTAACCATCAATATCTCATATAGGATGACAGCTATTATTGTACTGTACTGTTACAATAACAAATATAAACATGGTCCTGGTTCTACCTTAGATCATTACCTCTTGCAACTAAATAAATTTCAGAATTAAGTGAGTGAAAGAATATTAGATATAACCATTTAGATGCAAAGCGCACGCACTGTTAAATTCTGTCTAAGTACGCTTTGACTATAATTCTGCTCTTCTCCTCATGCATAATAATTATTCTTATGCGATATATTCTTCAAAATATTCATTTTTCCAAGAAATGTGCGCTATTAATCTTGGCTGTTGATGCACTTAAAATATTAACAAAATTAAAGCCAACATTTATGAAGAATTAATACAAGGAAGTAAACGAATATGAATGCTAATCGCGTAATTGTTTCTGTGATGCAGACAGTTTAACATGAATATTTTTAGCCATAAACTCTGACACGTCCTGATATTAAGCGTAATAAACGGAGATAAATAAGCCATAAATCTGAGGTGTTCTTCATTCTTTATGCAGTAGATTACTAGATCTGGGCGAAGTGCCTCTAAATTATAATTTTAGATAGTCACTTATCTTCTTCATCGCCGCTTTTTGGGCCATTTAATGTAAGTATATAGGTAACGCGGCGGTTATAAACATACATAAGAATGCTTGATGTTATCCGGAATTATGATAACTGTTTCTCAGACACTCTAAAAAAATATCATAAGTTACAGTACATCAATTTGAAGATATATTTAATGCGGAAAAAATGCAAAAAATAATCAGAAAATTACTTAGCAGAAAATTATATTGGACAGGTACACCTACCTAGCTTATTAAGATAGATTACCTACACTTTAGTTTGAAGTAAGTTTGTGTACGTAACTACCTACTTTTCGAGGACGGTAACATGTTTAAAAAGTATTTTAAAATATTAAAATATATTCGGTACTACCCCCTTGTATGAAAAGTTGACAATTCAAAACAACTTGCATAGCCTGAAAGTGAGGCTTAATCACAGGATTAAGACTCAAGAGTACCGGCTGGTAGAACAATTCAGTAGGTTTTATTTGATATGACGAAAAATTCAAAAGTTAATCTCATGAGGGAACAAACATTTATAAATTCCCAAATCTATTATCAAAATAAGTGGCACACGCAATATTATGTATCACGTATTTATTTTTCATTCACATCTATTTATACAGGGTGTAGGACCCAGAGCGTATATCTCCTAAAACAAGCCAGCCATTTTTAACAAGCTAACCATGAAACCATAAAACAATAATTCCAAGCACTACACAAATTTTATTAAATTTTAGAAAACATTTGAAAACTGTTAAGGCATATTTTTGAGAATAAAACAAGATGTTGTATACCTATGTATATTGTATAAGTAGTAAAAGCTTATGCTCTGTTTTATTCATAACGGTTTATTACACAGCGCATACTTTGTTGAGTAGCATATACTTTGTATTTCATTTTATAGTTTTGTCAAGTATCCGCGAATTGTGCATAAAAGCGGATCTTTAGATAGTTCTTCGATAAAACATTCATATTACTTTTGCGTTCTGATACTATTACTATGACTATTACCTTCCTCTATCAAGTATATTTAATTCATAAAATTAATGAGTGGAAAACAGGCAATAAACAAGAATCATTGACTTTAATGTTCTAAACTAGAGGTAAGTTTCACGCGAAGTTGATGGGGTAATCTCGATGCAAAAGGCAGACTCCTAAGTAAACCTGTTGATGTTACAATAAAGCTCTGCGTACTTGTTACTTCACCTAATTGGGATCTGTTACTAAATGCTGGTTACTATAAATACTGGTTGTGTAATTTGCTTCTCGAATTTCAGATTGCTTTTTATCACAATAAAGTAACTCTGTTTCTTCTATTTTTATTCTTTATTCATTACTTAAATAAGAATTAATTGAAATTTTAAACTTCATTTAGTATTTATAACATAACAATGTCAAAAACGAGCTCGACACTGTGGACTTTGCTACCTATATACTACCAACGATGAGTTAAATATTTTGATTTATATAATTTTTTTTAGATTGATTTTTTTTTAATGCATTTGATGAGTAGGTATATAAGATGTAATTATTCGGATAGTTTTTTGTCTTAATTTTTTGGGGCCCCATAACCTGCTCTTGAAGTGAAAGCCACAAGTGATGAATCACCCTGTATAGACACAGTTTTTTTGCTAATTGTATGAGTACCTACTTAGGTATTTGAAATTGAGACGTAATAAAAATATAACTTAACTTGTATACTTCTTGCATCATTTATAGGTACCACCTACTTATTAAAGAATAATAATTATTCTAGTTCGATTCAAAGTATCTCTTCAAGTAGGTATATCTAGTTATTATCATTCAATTAACACCTTGTAAATTATACATAAAACATGACTTATCTTCAATTATCACAGTAGCCGTGAATTTATTATTATACATTCGTAATATCGATGGTGAACTGGCAATAAGTCCTATCTCAAAAAAGTAAATTGGTCAGGAAGCGAAAAAAACGTTCTTTTTTTAATTTAGAATTTCCGAAACAAGAAAAAAAAACGTATATGTTTATTTTGTAACATATACTTAAATTTAGCAATAAATATTAATCACATGCTGAACGTGTATAATAGCAGATAGGACAATTTAACACAATAAAAGGAAAATGCCTGAAATTTCAGATAGGACATATTGCCAGTTCACCATCGATATTTTACGATGCGAAGATTAAATTTTAATTTAGCCTTCCCAGTCATAACAATAAGCACCATAATTTCAGAAATTTTCATAAAAATAATAAATAATGCATTATTTTGAAACCTCAGAACAGTAAATCAAGACTCTTAAGAAGTTTTATTACGGCTTCCATTATATCTCAAGGGTAGACGATGTCAAATTATCCCACCGCATAAAAACAAAAGTTCTTACGTGTGCTAATCTGTTTCTTATTAGAAGAAATTCTGCAGCTTTTTTCCTTTAATTGGTCTTCCATCCATCTGCGCCAATAAGGAAATGGTCGCTACAATTCTCAGCCACATTCCCGGACGCATATTCATAGAACATGGTCGAACCGACTTTTTTTGCAAAAGAGCCACTCGAATTTGATTGGTTCAATTGAATCCAGCGACTGGTTTTTGTCTCCGCGTCGCTTTTGTTCTTTCACTGCAATGTTATTTATGGCAGAATTTGACAATGGGTCTTCCGAATACAATTCAGAATCTTTATCTTATTTGTGATACAAGAAGTGAAATAAACAACATCCAGGTCGCGACGTGGACGGATTATTTATAATAAGATGGGATTGTTTCCAGGTTCGCTTTTGTTTATGTTCCTTTTGCGTCAGAATATGTTCTGTTCGCTGACGGAAAGTTCCCAGTAAGATAGGAAAACTGTAAGTAGGTGTGTAGGAATTGTTGTTCTCATGACTGTATCTTTAGATCAAAGCATCGTTCTTATTTTTACATTTTACCGACAAATATTTTATAAACTAAAAGTGAAATAAAAATTCATTTATGAGAATTATTATTCACTGCTGCTTTATCGAATCGAAGTTTGATTTATCTAAGCCGAAATAAGAGCAACTCAGTATTTTTTTGTTATAATTTTGTAATGCAGATTATTTTCAGAGTTATCTTCGGAAAACAAAAATGTATTAATCCAAAAATAAAAAAATAATTTTGTAAATTTCTTCGTTTCACGATCTTCATCTGTTCTATCAAATTTTTATATTTTTCACTTTTTTTTTTGTAAAAGCTGCTAAATAGAGAGAAACTCTGTTAAGACGATATCTCCAATCTACCAAGCAGTCCAGTTCCACTTGTCAGCAAATTAAACAATTACAATTGTTTATCGTTACCTATAAATAATTTAGAGCGATCCGCCGGCAGATTTGGCTGGTTATCCGGCCACACACAACAGGGAAGAATCGGTAATAAATCCTGATGGTAATTAGATATTCAAAGTGAGAAACAATGGTACAAACACAACGGCCGCAGTCGGCCAATTCACATCGTCTGAGCGTGTGTTGCGCGCATCAGAGATCCAGAGAGCAGTCCGGCAGTTTATGTTTCCTAAATTAGGTGCTAGATGGTTATCCTTACCGCTCTCGGTCACGTGACAAATGTTCATTTATCATTACATAGCGATATTGTGATTACCATTATATACCGGGATGTTACTTAGATAAACAACGTTCAGAATGTAATTGATTATAATCTGTTAACTATACAGTTTTTGAATAAGTTTCCATTTTTTTCCATGTTATGATTTAAGATAAAGCTGAATTAGTATGACACACATAAATTTCAGGGTCCGTTTAGTTTTAGGCTTCAATAATTAAGAGGCCCCAGAACGACAATAGAAAGCAAAGAGATCATATTAGTAATGAAGCTTTTAAGGATAGAATCCATGGTTGGTTTCATTCATTCATCCATTCATTGCGCTAATATGACTGGAGTTTTGAAGATATTTCGATTCTAGCTTGAAAATTCAGGGAAGAAAGGGTTGATTCCGCTGAAAACATGGCAGATTATCAAAAATTTTTATGTAAAGTCAGCAAGAAAATTCGTAAGTTGTTAGCTCGTAGACAAGATGATTTTCATTCAATGTTCCTCCCAAAACATGTTTCCAGAAGGAATTCTAATATGAGTCATTTTTTATGCAGTCTTTTGTTTCTAATGTTGGTGCTGAGTCAATTTCGTCCCTGGATTCTCTTGCCGGAAGTTTAGCTCCTATCGCTTGGCGAGAAAAAAATTAAAACAAAAAAGTCACTTCAACAGGTGTTGAACCGGAAATTTCAAAGCAACCTCGAGGTGAGACATTGAAAGCTCAAAGTTTTCGCATCAAATATAGAATCACCATTATAGAAAATTTGTATGCAGTTTTGCATTTTTTTTTTTTTATCCAATGAAACAAGAAAATAAAGCATTGGACTGCTTGATATACGAAAACCAAAATCGAAATCTCTTGGAAATATGGAAATTTATCACCAAACAAAATCAGGGAAAATTTTGAGTTGCAACACTTTCATTTGTGATTGGTGTTTCTTTTTTAATACAAAATTGTTTTACTATACATAGTGTTGAGTGGTGCTTTAATACAAACGATAATTATACAGTTTTTTAAATCTTTTTTAAATAGCAATATATCTTTTTTTCAATCAGTTGATAACCTTAAATAAAACCTTAGGTATATATTTTGGCCACTCTATACACTTTCAATGTGCTCAGTTTATATTATTCATTATTGATGCTAAAAGTTTTTAACCCGACTTGACTGTCTTTTTTATCATTTTAGTTAAGCTAAAAGATTTCTAATCATTAACGATCGTCCGGTGCGCTCCTAAACGCGTTAGAAACGTTATTTACAGTCTCAAAGAATATAAAACACATCAGTACTGTAATCACTTTCTAACTACTTCTATAATATAGTAACGGTTACCGTGTACATCAATCTAAAATTCCTGACGTTAAATTATGCATGTGTTTACCGGGAGGAGTGGACGCACAGTAGCCGAGTATGAGCGGCTGATTTCAGGAGGAGATCGTGGGATGACTGATGATGGACTGACTGTCTCTTAACCTCCGACATCTCACGTCGGACGTGATGAATGGAGTCATTCGTCGCGCCCAGAAATAAAGAACACCAACTCCATGCGAGTCGGCCTAATTTACGTGGGCAAAGTCAGCTCATCCCGCTCGACAGTATGTTCTGGAGTGCTCCAAAGCAGGTACGGAGTGGGTAATTTTTATTTAAATCACATCTCTTTTACTGTTATGGGCGATTTTATAGTCTTTGTTGTAGTTTCCTTAAACACGATCACAGGGACAGTTTACGTGAAGTTAATAGGGCAAGTAATGACTAATGAGAGGATGTTATAGCAGTTCGCATATGAAATTCCCATGCTGATCCGGCAGAAATTTTCAAATTTTACACTATACGAGTTGTGATAGGAAATATATTTTAACTGTTCTATTGAATTTTTTATTTATTGGTTATTGGGGATTAGGTTCTTGCTTAAAAATGCCCACCTCTATGTCATGAAAAATTAGAGCATCGAGTCCAATCTTTTTTTTTTATTAAGTACCTACCCCTATTTTTATTGCAATACAACCTATCCAGCAGCAAAAATCTATTGGAATAAATTGGAAAAAAATTTCTACTATTGAGGAAATCCTCTTAAGGTTTTTAATATTGTATAAGTCCAAAACAAAATTGTTTATATTTTTTGACAATGCTATAAATTACATACAGTGAACACGTTTAAAGTAAAACTGATAATTTCGGTAGAAAAACTACATTAAATAGCATGAATTTGAATAATTACTTTCGAAAAACTAAAAAAAAAAAATTTAATGCAAATGACGAGTTAACCCAAATTTTATGCTCGGCAGTGTATTTCCTCTAAGTACTTAATCATTCAAGCTTACAAGGGGTCCTGATTTTCTCACAACACATAATAGCCACTAAAAGAAAAGCTTCCTAAAAAACCACAACTGAGGTCCAAGGCAGTCAGTGTGAATGAATTCTGACGCAGATTCCATGATTGAGTATCATCTTGTGTCTCTTAAATTTGATCTCTGATTTTTTACCAGGCATAATTATACGAAAAAGAATGTCTAGCATTTCCCATCTGAAATTTTGAGATAAAATAATTTTCCAATTTCTTCCAGAGACGATAAAATCCGGTCCTGTTTTAAATAAAAAAGAAAGAACAATAACTGGTTCAGAGTTGCTCCTAAAAAACTTTAATCGTAAATCAGCGCTACACATACTACAAAATGTTCGTACTCTCTCCAATTGCCATCCAAGTCGCATAAGACTGAATAAATTATCCACATCCCGGTGAAAACTGTTTCGGCGTTTCGGTAACGAAACGTCTCCGATTTACTAATCTTTATTATGCTATTACTTGTATCTAAGAACCTGTCCAGATTCACTGTTTTGTCGTTTATGTTTTTCCGAGATTCGACTAAAACTCGTTACGCATATTCAAATGCGGCAACTAATGTGTATTTAAGCTGGTATATCACAGGTGATTCTCTCTTGATTTAATTTTCGGTAAAAACTCTCTCACTTGAAGGTGAAAACCTGCTTCTCACGGCTGTTTATTCGGTACCGAGAAGTGAGAAGATTTTTTTACACCTATGAGTTACTGGGCTCATTACCATTTCTGTTATAGCTAGAAAATATTTTTATTTAGAAATTATCTTGTTAGATGATTTTTTCCTTTTTTGAGGTGACGAATCAACTGATTTCGGTACATCTGGGTAAAGTTACGATTGTGAGAATTTACCTATTTTAAAAATTTACTCACCATGATAATATTTTCTTTCGATTCTGGATAATTAGTGAGTAGTTATCTAAGGTGTGACCTTACCTGTAACAAAAATAAATAATTTTAGATGATTACATAATGATATACAACTCATTATGATACAAATTTAAAAGAGTAAATTGTCTACCAAAAAAACCGTATTTGTTTTCAGCAAATCAGAAAATTCTTGAATGCATTTATAGTTTCTCAATAATTTTCAATTTGCTTTGGAATTTTTTTAATACCACAGTGTCTGGTGCGCATCAAAATACAAATTATCCAAACTGATCTTCCAAAACATGTACCTACTCGTGCTATCAAAATTTCTTTAAACCAAAAACTCTTGTACACGATCAGGTTAACATCTAAAATATTTTTATAAAATGTAGTAATTACTAAATGAGGGCCTTCCATTTTTTTATTACCCCACATTGGCAATTTCTTTAAACCAAAAACTCTTGTACACGATCAGATTAACATCTAAAATATTTTTATAAAATGTAGTAATTACTAAATGAGGTAGGTCCCTCCATTTTTTTATTACCCCACATTGGCAATTTCTTCAAACCAAAAACTCTTGTACACGATCAGATTAACATCTAAAATATTTTTATAAAATGTAGTTATTACTAAATGAGGGCCTTCCATTTTTTTTATTACCCCACATTGGCAATATTTTCATTGAAATAAGTGTATTATTATTTTTCAATGTATGTTGTGTGTGGAAAACTGCTCAAGGGATGAGCCTACATATATCGGTAGGTACTTTAATAGTATATTATTATGCAACGAGCTTATAATGAAGGCTATTAATACGCGAGTGTGATGGTTAAGATACGAGCCGTAGGCGAGTGTCTTAACCATCATAAGAGCGTATTAATAGCCATTATCTGCGAGTTCCATACACTATTTTTTCTACGACCCTTTTTTATTTCATAGAAAAGATTAAAAAATTATATATTTTAACAATGACCCGTGTACAATTGCGGATCATTGAGGTTAAGATAGGTTGCTATTTGTTTACGCATATTACCAAATTTTCTCTTCGTCGCTAAGATTATTCTGCTGAGACATGTTTTAGTATCAAGTTTAAAGGGCACTACTCACTACTGCGTAATTTTTACTATGCGAAGTTCGAATTCCGAATTTTACGCTTCGATTTTCAGATTAATTAATAATTTTAATAACATTGACAGCCATTAATTACGATATTGTTTACCTGCGCAACGCGACGATAGCAGCGTTGCCGCTTTGAATACTATCACGGAGCGCTACGAATGATATAATACTTTATCTTCCTATCTTTTACACGATATACCTACTTATCAAATTAATTAAGGTAACATAAAATCTTGATAAATTTTCTTTGAATGTTACTTATGTTCTAAATTAAATAAACGTTCAGAATTTTTTTTCAGAAATACAGAACTTACATCACAAGGCAATTTTTGTCGTGAGTATGACAACTCTGTGACTTCGGTTGGCTTGCCGACCCGATTGTAAGCGAAAAAGAACCGATTCGATTGCAAATGCTCCTCTGCCATTGGATAGCTTGACCAGTGCTTTAATGAAAATTTGTATCTTAATGAGACCCATTAAAGCACTGGTGATTCATATTTAATATGCATATTAAAGGTTGGGAGTAGAAAAAAAGAATTCAAGTAGGTATCTGAAATAAGTTTTTTGATCAATTATTTTTTTAATGCACCCTTAATTCAAAACTTCTTCAATAATCCACATCAGAGAAATACTTTTGGATTGCTGCTCGATTTATGTAGATATAGAGGTTCCCAGAGCCTGAAATTAAATATGTATTTCCTAAATTCCTCTTCATACAAAGAAGCGCTACGTCAGGAGTTTTATATGTATAGGTATAGTAATTCTCACGAAAGGAAACGACTTAATGGCTTTATAATTGCAAAAACAAGGTCTATAATAAATCGCTTATTAAAGAAATGTCTTTATTTTTAAAAAGCCATTTGTAGGTGACGCCCAGTCACGGCTTTTTGTCACCATTCACACACCAACACGCTTCTCACATGTCTCGAAATGATTTCCTTGATACGATTTTAATAAGTAAATAATACAATGGTGTGTTCTAAAACACGTGTAATTTAATTTGTAGCATTGTAATCGTAAATTGCCCTCCATATACTCAACGAGTTTGTACCTAATTAAGAGCTGATACATGATACAACACTATTATAGATAGGCAGGTACTTATTCGTTTGTTTTTCGCGCTTTCGACACAATAATATGTGTTAAAGTTGGCATTACGTCCGGTGTGACTTTGAGCGTTGTTTTTTTTTTTTAACACAAGCAATAGTGGTATATCATGATGAAATTTTTTTCTCTGATTATCTTCATTTTAAATTGAGTAATTATTTTGACAGGCTGCGCTTTATAATCCACTTCAAAATAAATTGGCTTTTTATACGGAGCCCATAATTTTGAAAGCAATAACTGAATTAATACGGAAGTGACGGTATGGTCTGTTAAAATCTAGTTAAAAATAACGACTCAATTATTAGTTTTGTTTTTATTTACCATCTGCTATGGTGTAGTGTAGGTAATTAGGGACGAATACAAAATAATGGTCATTATACTGAGCTGCATTTTACATTGAAAGAAAAGCAATGAGTAATGTTAGTTTATTCAGAGTGACTAAAAAAATGTAGGTTCATTTTATTCCTGTGTGTAATCATTTGCTATTTCCTCGATTCAAACTGGCAAATAATGATGGTGAAATAATTTACTGACAGTGTAAGTAGTAGATGAAACGATTTATTCAGCGAGAATATATAAAATGCATATTTGAATAGATGGATTGAATATGCACATTCAATACGTAAACGATTACCTAATTAAGAGCTGATACATGATACAACACTATTATAGATAGGCAGGTACTTATTCGTTTGTTTTTCGCGCTTTCGACACAATAATATGTGTTAAAGTTGGCATTACGTCCGGTGTGACTTTGAGCGTTGTTTTTTTTTTTTAACACAAGCAATAGTGGTATATCATGATGAAATTTTTTTCTCTGATTATCTTCATTTTAAATTGAGTAATTATTTTGACAGGCTGCGCTTTATAATCCACTTCAAAATAAATTGGCTTTTTATACGGAGCCCATAATTTTGAAAGCAATAACTGAATTAATACGGAAGTGACGGTATGGTCTGTTAAAATCTAGTTAAAAATAACGACTCAATTATTAGTTTTGTTTTTATTTACCATCTGCTATGGTGTAGTGTAGGTAATTAGGGACGAATACAAAATAATGGTCATTATACTGAGCTGCATTTTACATTGAAAGAAAAGCAATGAGTAATGTTAGTTTATTCAGAGTGACTAAAAAAATGTAGGTTCATTTTATTCCTGTGTGTAATCATTTGCTATTTCCTCGATTCAAACTGGCAAATAATGATGGTGAAATAATTTACTGACAGTGTAAGTAGTAGATGAAACGATTTATTCAGCGAGAATATATAAAATGCATATTTGAATAGATGGATTGAATATGCACATTCAATACGTAAACGATTACCTTTTCTTCACACTACACCACCTTTGAGTTTGATTTGATGATGATGATGATGATGATGATGACCAAGACTGTTGCTTTGAAGTGAAATGAAATTTGAAAAGCATTAGAAACTGCAGTTACGCTTTTTTTTATACATTTCGAATTATTGAAATAAAGAATTATCCATACATGTATACATAAATAACATAGCGTTATTACCAGAGCTGTAGCATAGATCACCGTTTAGACCATAACATAGGTACAGTTTCGCTAACCGGAATCAAATTACTTTTCAGGGCATGATTATCGGAAATGCCGGATTGTCAAGGATCTAAAATAAATGGATGTTTAGATCCGGATTACACCATAAGAACGCAGGTAGAGAAAACGATGATTTGCTGTAGTGTAAAAAACGCCGGACTATACCCGCAAAGCCACAAAGAGTGACTGTTTGAAGTGGTTTCGGGATTGGTGTGCCAGCCCATTATAGATTTTTAAATTGCAAAATTGAAAGAAACAAAAATTCAAAATATATATCCCCGCGTACATAAGCCACCAAGGTCAATGTCAATGGCAATCTTCGTGGCTCAATGGCAATCTTCTTCAAAATTCACCAGTATGATCTATTTTTAGCGTTATATTTATTTTAAATCTGATTGCGTGCGAATAAAATTGGTGTCAATCTGTCCAGTTTTCGCTTGGCAGCGAATAAAGCGCCGGCCGGGTCGTGATACTAAAAGCATGGTTATATATGACATTTGCGTGTTAGAAATAGTGGTTGGTTGACTTGATTTCCCGGCACCGTCTCATTCACCTGTTCTCTGCATGCCCACTGAACCCGTAACTTTACACGCTCTCTCACATAATATTACAATATATTAATAAAGCACTATTATAAAGCTCGCCTATCTGCTCTATTATCCATTGATAAAATTTTTAACTGAGGCATCGTTATCTCGGAGATCTCTGCATATGTAGGTATACTATGATTTTTATAAGAAGGCAAGAGTCTGGGCGTGAACTACGCATCTTGCCGGTTTTTATTGTTCCACCCATTGAACTGATAAACGCTGTTCCACCATAACAGACTAGAAATAACATCAGTGGCGCCGCGCACATAATAAAAAATATTTTATATTTTTAATATATTTTAAATGTTTAGGTATAAATGATAAGTCAATTATCAATCTTCAATTAAGAAATCAATATGGACATCTACGTTTAGTATTCCAATTTATATGAATTAGTCTCGGTTAAATTATTTCGAATTTATTTAAGATAAGGTACCTATGCGGACAAAAACTAAAATAGTAGATGTGTACTTATTTTACTGGCAAGCAATATATTAATAACAATAATATATTAATCAATAAAACACATGATAACAAAAACATCGGTACCTACACACGATACGATGACAGAAACCACCTATTTTAAATAAATATACGACACGAGCTAAACAGTACACACCACTGACTTTTTACCTGTTCGATGAACGGCGGAGTTACTCTTATCAGCCTTATCTGGTTGGTTGATTTTTTTACGCGGACACCGACTAACATTGTTGATATTGGACAATAAACATTTATGGATTCGGAGCCCAATCTGCGCACCAACCAATTCTCGTCAAACTCTCGCCTTCCTATATTATTCAGGCTGTATACAATAATAAAAATATTATATTCACTTAATACCTTAATACGGAAAATAATAAATCAATGAACTTACTTTAGGAAGCGATCTTGGGATTATATGGTTGAAAAAATGTTGCTTCCGGCTGTTGGGAATTTTGGCCAATTGGTTGCAGGAAAGTGATCAGGTGATTTGTTAGAGAATTGTCAGATTTTTAATTACATACTTCGAAAATATGATGGCGAATATAATGTTAATCGGTAATTAGTTTTTCAGCAGTGCAATTTATGTCCAGCAATATCAAACTTACTCTTTGGTAAATAGGGTCATTTAAAATCAGTAATTATCTGCCAGATCAGTTAATTGCTTCTCTGCAATGGGGCCTTAGGGTTTAAAAATTTCAGTAGTTTTAACTCGATTTATAATAAATTTTGAACGTAGGTAATGGTAGCCAGGGAAGATGAGAGTGGATTGTAAAAAATTGCACCATTTCACTGTTTTACTCTTTTAATTAGTGACATATTATGCACTTTCAAAACCTGTTTTGTACGGAAGCGCTGAGCTGACATTGTTTTCCTTATTATTTTTTTTGCAATAGGTAATTTACAGTTCAAACTGTCAATTTATAGTTTGTCTTATAGTTTAATCATACAGCGTCTTCCAACAATAATTTGCACCCCCTAAAAAGAAACAATAAAAACACCATCAAAATGAAGTTTCACTCGACCGCTCTTTTGTGGAAAAATCGTGGATAATCGTATCTCGAATGAAAATTAATGACAAATATTCATGCATGAAGGGGTGCTAAATGTATTTTTTGCCAAAACTTTTCTTTGAAGGATTAACAAACGAAAATTTTTGCTGAACAAACATGGAAAAATCGTGAACAAACGACCGCCCGGAGTTTTATATAAAAATTCATATTTGGTGCTGCTGACAATTTTCTTTGAGAAGGGGACAAACGAAACTTCTGCATGGATGGACAAACGTGGACAAATCGGAAACAAACAAATGCCGTTTGAAAATTAACGAAATCTGTTCGTGCGGGGGTGCTTCTTGATAAGGGATATCAAATCTCTTATTAAGGTCAAAACTTTTCTTTGGAGGGGAAGGGAGCAAACAAAATTATTGGGTGAAAAATTTTTGACAAATGTATTTTGAATTTTGCAAAAATTCTCACTTAGGGGTGCTATAGCTTCACTTAACTAATAATACTTTAGTTCAATATTTATTCTGCTTCCCTCTATAGCTGCCAAGTCATCCCTTCCAAAATTAAAGCAACAAGAGGGGTCGAATGACACTTCGTAATGATGCTGTTTTAATTGTTTCATTTGCAAAAATTGGACGAAAGCGGCAATTTTAGGGGGTGCAAATTTTTGTTGGGACAGCCTAAGGTGATTCCTTGATCTCAGGAAACGTTTCAGGTACGGAGCTCAACTTTTTGTACATATCTCCCTATAATATTAGCTACTTTTTTAGTGCTAACTATTTTTCCCCTTATGCCAGTGGTGAAGATTTGAGATTCTAGGGTTGCTTGAGGTTTTTTTGCCACCCATTTTTACGACACCGGGCAATTTCACATTTTAAAAGCACACTTCAATTTGTCAATATTTTATACACAAAAAATTCTGTTGGACATAATTGCCAACGTAAACCGTTTTTAAGGAAAACTCACGCTATCTACGATGAAAAAATCGCTTCGGAAGTTTCTAAAGATGTGTCGGAACATATTCCTTCATAAAGGGAAAAAAAACTTCTCTACATCGGATCAATGATATGACATGTATAGGTAGAGAAGATGAGTTCTGTATCTGAAACGGTTCTTAAGATATCTTCGAAAAAAAACTGGACAAAGTATAATTCTTCGACAGTCTGTATCTCAAAAATGGTGCATTTGCGGATCCACCTTATAGGAACTTTATTACTTAGAATGACCCAAGAAATAACACCCTGTGAAAAATTAAAATCTCAAAAATACTGGTCAGATCAAAATCAAAAGTGCATCAACTGCGTGTCATAGCATAACTCTTTCAGGTGCAAGTTATCAATCTTAAAGTTAATCGTTTTCATCTTTTGGACAAGAAAATTTTTACACGTCAACCTACTTGCAGAAGTGATTCAGAATCAGATAACAAGAAGAAATAATTCCTCCAAGATCGCAGTAATATTTAATAGCAGCGGTTTTTTTATGATGAGAATCATTAATTACGTCAATCCTTTCTTAGACAAACATTTTACATCAGAGAGTAAAATAATTTCAAAAGCAAGCATTATGAAATGCCATAATAAGAAAATGAAATTCCAACAACTTCTGTTTCTATATATTAGAGCCTCATGCACACAATTCTCTGGAACGTGGCTTGCACGTCCACAGTAGTTGAAACTCAACTATAAATACATCCCATCTCTTATGGTAAATAGCAGCCATTGGGCAGCGCGACCATACTGTATCTGTGACTGTATCTGGATAGTCCTGATTATGCGTTATGCAGATCTGGAGCTCATACTCATACAATGGAGCATTGTCTATATTCTAGAACCTCCTTGCTAGGACTCGCTACCTCTGCCAACACGGGACAGCCGGATTTATATCCCGTCGCAATGCGAAATTCCGATTCGGTCTTTTATTTTTACACTGTTTGTAGGTATTGCCAATCCCAATCGGTTATGCGACTCAGATTGGTTGTCTTCGTACACCTGATATAATAATGGCGATTGAAAATAAGGAAAATGGACTTGTTTAGAACTACTTTTAGAAAAAAATGCTTATACATAATGTATAATTGAGTAAAAATATATAAGATCCTATGTGGATATGTATAAGTATCCCTAATTTATTTAGAATCTTCAAATTCATCACAATCGGAGGCGTAATTTTTGGTTTAGCTATAAGGCGATCAAGCTGAAAATTGACATAAGTAGGTAAGTCAGTTTTAGAGAAGATCGAACGATACTAGCGCAGTGTCTTGTAGCATAATCTAGAGGGCCCTGTCGGCATAGTTTTTCCGTGTGTCTTTTATACCATATTTTTTATTATCAATCTTTTCGTCAATTTGGGTATACTTATCGAAAAAACGTTTTGTGCAATCAGCGCCCTCTACAATAAGCCACAAGACTTTGACGCTAGTATATCGTTCGATCTCCTCTCATCCTTTGAAACTGACATATGTCAGATCTATTTTCAGCTAACTCGCAGTTTTGATTACTGAAATATACACAATGTTAAATTTCAAATTTTCATATTTAATATATTTTATTTGAGGTCGCAAAGCTGCATTATTTGAGCTGTGACCCATTCATTCACGAACACTCTGTATAATCAAAAATAGTTTAATATTTAGTTTTCAGTACGTGGTAACTAAGTATAATAAGAAGATATTAAGAAATTCAATTATTTTATTATTATTCCAAAATTGTCTAGAAAGTATTGAGCATACAAAAACCGTTGGTGATTATTAGGTATAGGTAGGTAGTATCCGCATTAACAGCACACCTTTCTTAGGAACCAACCAGTTTATCGTCAAGCATGACAGAGTAATGAATACTTTTATTTTTATGGAAGGTTGTGAACTAAAATTTCAGAAATAAAATTCATTCATGTGTACATGGTTTCATTCACATCCTTTCTCATGAATGTCAGAAAATTGAAATAAGCGGTCATTGAGAAATATTCATTTTTTTATTGTTTGCTAAACATATAGCTTAATCCAAGGATTAATGAACAAGTTTATTTTACGCACAAAGATTATTCAACAAATTATAATTTTCCACATAATTTAAATTGGTCTGTTTTGTTGGATTCACCGACACATGAATGAACTTTCAGGAATAGAATGGAGTGTTTGTCGTATGTCTTTCTATTGTTATCTAGTCTAATGTTTGTTTATATCCTGAATTTAATATATCCTGAAAATTATATCCTGAAGAATTTTTATAATCAAACTGCTTGAATTAGTTCCTAAATATTAGGATTTCTGCTCTAACCAAAGAAAACGTCATAAAATTAGCCTCGTTTCTCAAAATCATAGGTGTATGACTGCATTGAATTATGTTCATGCAGCACTAAAGATATAACGCGACAAGCATGAAGGGTATCATGACATTAACATTCTTTCTGATGTTTAGATGCAATTCTGGAGATTTATACTCACCGGATGACCATTTTACCTACCTAGTATTATATGAGAGAGATATTTTATATCTTATCGTCTAATATATTACACCTATGAAGATGAACATCAACTCTTTATGAGTTTTAAACGTGTTGATGTTTATAAGATCTACAAATCTTTCATTCAGATTCGCATCACGTTTTCTGAAAATGCCTCCATATGACACTATTTTATTTTATTATTATAAACGTACTTGGGTATAAATCTAGCGAGCACGAAAAACTCAACACAAAATAAAGCTAGTTCATCTATTTCCAAAAAATTAAAATATTTCACATGGCATGAAACCTCATTGCATACAATTGGTTACTTTGTCACAAGTTTAACCCTGATGATGCGGCATGTCATAAATAGCGCGTTTAAAGTGCCCAACGGCTCTCATAACATAAGAACGGAACGTCATATTCCATAAATGTTTCTAAAATCCAGAAAGTATCTGACATTAACGTCATAAACACTTCTGCTGTTTCAACATGAAACCACATGATACTCGATATGAGAAAAAAAAGTAAAACAACGCAGTTAAAATGAAAACTCCCATAATAGGTACGTAAAAAAGGTGAAGTTTACATTTTTAAGTATTTATTGAGTCATAATAAGTTGTCAAGATCATAAAGAATATTGAATAATCTGGGAGCTCCCGTCAGTGTCAGGTTCAGGCAGCCTTCGCTTCTTTAGTCTCCTGCTGTTAGAGTGACATACGACCGAGTATGAATTCTGTGTTGAATTTTTTATTCTCTCTCGTGTAATTTGATATCAAAAATAATTTCTTATTTCAATTTGTAGTTTCCCGAGAAATCCTCGTATGCGTAGATAATAATTTAGATAACTTCACAGCTTGCTGCTGTGCTTTGTTTACTCCACGAGTTTAATTTAATTAAATAAAGGAAAGGATAAAGGAACAAACACTTTGAATTACGCTTTATGGTTTTGTAGTAATTACTAATATTTCCCATAATGTAGCCAGCTAGTAAATTAAATTACATAAATTATAAGACAGGATTCTCAAAATTATATAACTATAGGTAAGGTAAGTAAGTATAAAAAAATCGAACTATTAAAGCTTCTTATATCCATTATTTTTATATACTTAAAGACAGGTGCTTTGGTCAAAAATAGTCAAAAAATTTCCCATTAACGAACGTATGTCCGGAAATGCATCATTTTTGAGATACACTACAGGGTGTCAATTTTTTTTTTTTCAGTATTTTGAAGATATTTCGAGTACAGATCTTATTATTATTTGATATTAGCTACTTTTTAATGCTAAGAATTTTTTTATGTAAGTGGCGGTGATTTTAGAGTTGCATGGGTTTTTTAGCCCCTATAATGTCTATACAACACTGATGGTAAATTGTAATTTTAAAAGTGAATTTTGAACCGCTAATATTTTCACATGTATAATAAAGGTATACCTTTTATCATATAATTGCTAACGTGAGCCGTTTTCGAGAAAAATGGCCATTTACCTCTATCAAAACCTCGCTTTAGATGCTTCAAAACATGACGTGTTTCCTATAAAAAATATCTCCTGATATTTTTTTTCTTTATTTTGAGCTCCCAAACTTCTACGCCACTATCTACACTCAGTCACTTATTGCAGGTTCATATACAGGTGTCCGTTTTTCGAGCTCATAAGCATGGGGATCTCGGTTATCTTGAGAGATAGGCACTCGGTTACATTAGGGAAGTTGCATAATTTTAACCTTATCAAGAAGCTAAAAATAAAAATTAGGAAAACTTCGAGCGTTGTCGAAATATTCTGAAAAAAACTGAAAAATGAAAATTCATTGTTTTGCCATACCTTCTTTATCATCAAAAAAAAAAATTATAGGGTTGAGATAAGTTGTTAAGAGCCATCGACTTGTCATCACAAAAATTTTTAAAGCCGACTAGGATCCCAGAGATTTACATACTTAGTCAACTTTTGTTCTTCTTACGGCCGTCATATTGTTTTTTTTTTATATCGTTCGGTATAAAATCCATTATGGAAACCTATTTTCACCGAATTACGTCAATATGAAGTCAGACTCCTTGCCAATTTAGTTGGCTTTGAAAATTTTCGAAATGTCAGATGAAAAGCTCTTGACTAATTTTATTAAGCCTACAAAAAATTATTTATTTATTTTCAATCATAAAAAAGGTATGGAAAAAATAAGACATTTCTATTTTCCAGTTTTTTCAGGATATTCCATAGCAAGGCCTAAGTTTTCCTATTTTTTTTTCAGATTCTTGATAAAGTTAAAACTATGCAACTTGCCTTAATTGAAGTAACTCCATTGCCAGTATTCACAAAGCGTTCTGGTTCTGTAATATCTCGAAAATAATTAAATGAATGAGATGGAGATATACAGTTTATTTGCATTAGAATGAGATGGAGATAACTGATTACGTAATTATTTGGTAATTATTGTTTGTGAATACCGGCACATATCTCTCAAGATATCTGAGATCCCTAATGATTATAAGCTCGAAAAACGGACAGCTTCTAAATCGTCAACGCGATGAAATCACAGAGTAAAGTGCCAGAGTAGAGTGCCAGAGTAAAACGGAGAAAGAAAAGTTAGTAAATTGCAAATACCTTCACCCTACTTTTATGATTAACTATACACCGTGTTTTATATTAAGTCGGCACTATTGCTAACTTCGTTATTATTTAACCTAGAAAGTCGGTTAAATTAGCAAACTAGTAGTATTTTTGCCGCTGAATAAAATGGCGAAAGCAGAAAAACAATTGAACATCGCGTTTTCGAGATATTTAAAAAAATGTAATTTTTTTAATGGAACACCCTATATATTTTTGAATGGATCGGTTGCAAATCTTTTTTTAAAGGAAAAAGTCTCTATGCACTATGATCCTAAAATAATAAATTCATTAATTAATTATTCATTATTTTATTACTCCCAAAAGTAGGCTGCGACAATTATTGTAATTTAGTGTACCTATGTAAGGTAAAAAAATTATGTCGTCCTCAATAGTGTATTTTTCAATAAAAAAATACACTAAAAATAAGAGTTGTTACCTTGAAAAGGATTTAATTTTACATAAACAAATAACAGAACTTGTTTGTGTGTAAAATTTTATTATTTTAGGATCATAGTGCATAGAGACTTTTTCCTTTAAAAAAAAATTTGCAACCGATCCATCTAAAAATATACAGGGTGTTCCATAAAAAATATCAATTTTTTTAAATATATCGAAAACGCGATGTTCAATTGTTTTCCTATTTTTATCGTTTTATTCAGGAGAAAAAATACTACTAGTTTGCTAATTTAACCGACTTTCTAGCTCAAATAATAACGAAGTTAGCTATAGTGCCGACTTAATTTAAAACACATACAAGTTCTGTTATTTGTTTATTTAAAATTAAATTCTTTTCAATATAACAACTCCTTTTTTTGTGTATTTTTTATTGAAAAATACACTATTGAGGACGATATATTTTTTTACCTTACATTACGTAGGTAGGTACACTAAATTACATTAATTGTCGCAGCCTACTTTGGGAGTAATAAAATAATGAATAATTAATGAATTTATTATTTTAGGATCATAGTGCATAGAGACTTTTTCCTTTAAAAAAAAATTTGCAACCGATCCATCCAAAAATATATAGGGTGTTCCATTAAAAAAGTTACATTTTTTAAAATATCTCGAAAACGCGATGTTCAATTGTTTTTCTGTTTTCGCCATTTTATTCAAGAGAAAAAATACTACTAGTTTGCTAATTTAACCGACTTTCTAGGTTAAATAATAACGAAGTTAGCAATAGTGCCGACTTAATATAAAACACGGTGTATATAATAAGACTATAAACGTATAGTGCCAGCCTGCATGCATTGGTCTTACACTCGGCTGGATTAGTGATGAAAAAATAATCATAAAAATCATAAAACAAAAACATAATGCCCAAATATGAACGAATGTCGACATATTTTTAGTTAACATTTAATATACATACACTGTGTCTCTTGAATTTCTGGACATAGGGAATTCCCATGTTAAAATAAACTATTGGAAATATTGGCTCCCCTAATTATTTTACAGTAAAATGTCAAATGTAAAACTTCTTAAGGAAAAAAAGCTGCTTCCTATGCTATAATTGGATTTTCATTTGGTTCATCCGTTTTCAAGAAAATCAGGAAAAACTGAACGGTTTTTCGTAGTTTTTCAAGGTTGCTTTGCTTTTGACAGATAACGCTAATAAGATAATAATAAATCTCTAATAATATTTCTAAGTGCAATTGCCAGAGTAATGTCAATAAATTTTACTTTTTCTTCAATGGTGTTTTGGTGCAATGGTTTTTCTTCAATAATTCATTTTTATAAACAAGTTTTCCTTTAAAAAGTAATACTTTGCCACTTAAAGTTTTAATAATGAATGAATTGCTTTTAAACAATCAGTTATTGACAATAATTAATAATTTTTAGCATTATCTGTCAAAAGCAAAGCAACCTTGAAAAACTACGAAAAACCGTTAAGTTTTTCCTGATTTTCTCGAAAACGGATGAACCAAATGAAAATACAATTGTAGCATAAGAAGCAGCTTTTTTTCCTTAAGAAGTTTTACATTTGACATTTTACTGTAAAATAATTAGGGGAGCCAATATTTACAATAGTTTATTTTAACATGGGAATTCCCTATGTCCAGAAATCCAAGAGACACAGTGTATGTTATAGGCAATGTAAATAATCCGGTATTGTATATAATACCTAGTCATTGTATACATTGCCTAAAACGTCCAGGCAATGTGTGAAATACGATTTATTTCATACATTGCCTAGGTATTGTATAGAATACCAGAAACGCATCAGGCAATGTGTATAATGAACGACAACGGGCAGCGAAACGTGCACCCTACTACTAAGGGCTAAAGGGAGAGTCAAAGTAAATGACCTGACCTGACCTGACCTGACCAATTTGTAAAACGTGTATACCTACTTAATTGTTTAAAAACTCTATTTCATACATTGCCCAATGTTCAACGGGCATTCTATATACAAGGCCTAGGCATTGTATACATTACCAAGGTAAAGTATCTCGTATTTCATACATTGCCCAAGGTTCAACGGGCATTCTATACAATGCCTAGGCATTGTATACATTACCTAGGTAAAGTATGAAATAGTTTGAGAAATTAAAATCATTTCATACATTGCCTGAACGATCCCGGAATTGTATACATTGCCAAGGTATTGTATGGAATCCCTGCAGTATACACATTGCCTATAACACATACAAAAATTACTTTCATGCAGCAAATATAAACAGAAAAATGAGACTTTTTTTATTGATTTCTAATAATTTGCACATTTGAAGACTCAAGCAGAAGCGAACCTAATAAAATTTTGACACTCATATTGAGTTCTCTATATGACCATATATTTTCTAAATACTCTTCAATGGAGAGACAAGAGACAATAAAGGCAAAAACGAGCTCGAATTGTTGTTTCTATACTCTGTTTCTTGATTTACTTGACAGAATAATTTTTGTTATAAACCTGTAAGCAAAAAATAAATAAATCAACAGCATAATTTTTCTTGCCCCAAATACGACGGCCAACAACCCGACTTGTATTAAAATAATACAAAAAAGCTTTGATCCAAATAGCTTCAACTCTTCTCTTACCCACTTCTTTTCGGTAGCCAGACTTATTCTCTCTCTCTCTCACACACACTCTTTTAACGGTCAAGCAAGGCGAATGCATTTTCATAATTTCACGCGGTCTTATCTTATGTATTTCAAGGTTGGTCGGCGGCTAATCCATCAAGAGGAAATAATCCTTCAGGCAGGACAGAACAACCTTCACTTGTTTACTTTCATTTGGAGAGCAAAGGAAACAGACCTGCAGACTCGGACCTGATCTGAATAATATAACGGTATCGCGGGTTATATCAGATGAGTGAAAACCCAGTGGTCAAGTTTAGTTGTAATCGCTATGCCCTGTCAAGTCAATTAATAAATCAACATCGTTGGACACGATGTCTGTCCGAGAATCAACGTTAGATTACGCGTTTATCAAGCAAGAGGAATTCTAATCACGAATGAATTATTTTAAGCATGCAGTAGAAAGCAAATATTGCTTCTCTATATACATTTTTTTATTATTATTTTTTTTTATTTAATAAACCCGAGAAAAATATTCTTGATTTCTTTATAGCTTTCATGAGATTATAATTTCTCCTTGAAAAATAATAATAATATCGTTAAAATCGACCATGATAAATTAAACCAATAACAAGTTGTACACCAATAATTATAGGTGCTAAAAAATATTATAGTTGACGCAACAGAATATATCTTGACCATAAAGAAAATTCTAATTAGAATAATAAAATCTCTTGTTCTCTGTAGTAATACTGAAATATTCTCATACTCCATCGTAATATGCGGGGTTTCACCCGATGGATCTTCACAACTTTTGGGTAAAAGTTTTCAGACAGATGATGACTTTGGACATGGATGTATATTTGGAGAGATACAAAGGCTCATTCTAGAGTCATTAAAATTGTGCCCTTCTCTAATTTTTCAACCATGTGACAAAAAAAAATTAAAAAAAAACAACAAAGTAACAGCATTTATAAACAAATAAAAAAAAAAGATAAAAAAATATGAAAATTTCAAGCATTTTAATAAACTCGTCCAATGAAAATTATTTTGCACAACCTTACCAGTTTTATTGACTGAAATGTTGAGTTATCATAGCACCTTTGGAAAAAATTGTTTCTTTCTTTGTTATACTTACGTTATTATGTTAGCTACGGGATACTATCAGAGGTTGATGCGTGATGTACAATAATGCGCACTTTTTTGCAATTTCTAGTTCCATATTATTGGTAAGAAAAATTAGATTTTCAAGATCTTCTTGACAAAAACTATATGCAGCTACATGAGTAAAAGGAACATTCGCTGCCATGTGAAAGAATGAAAGAACCAACTAGCTACGAAATGAAGTTTATAAGACCGAACGAGATACGCACGTTTTAATGTCAAAATCAAATACTGATTAACATGATCAGAATTTACATAAGGTTAACGGATAATGTCATGTATATGAAGTCCACCGCAAACGCGACGAGTTATTATGAGCTTAATCGTAAATTACCTGTGAATTGGTGGGACTGATGTGGAAATTAAAAAAATTAAGTTATCAAATTACACGTAACCCTATTAAGATGCCGTAAATATGGTAATATCAGTTTAAGTTGTCTCTCATCTGCGGTATTATAATAGGAGTCAGTCTGTGACTTTCATTTTGAAAATGGATATCTTCTTCAAATGTTTTTGGATGCTTCAAATTTATCATTTAGATGAATTGAATTCGACAAGAATTTTTCTGCATGAAGGAAAAAGCACAGTTTACAATCCATGCGAAAAAACTTACTTAACAAAACTCTTTTTTTATTCCTTTTGAGTAGACTAGTACAGTAAATAGGTCTAGATAACAAAGAAGTAAATTATCAAAGAAGTTTGAACGTACATTACGAATACCCGCAACATGCAATATATTACAATCCAATAATACATGCAGCACTGGCACTAGTACTAGTGCAATATTTCGATAATATTTCACTTTCGCTTCTACACTACCTGATTTCCTTGTCATCAGTCCGCGACAATTTATGACCCACATGGAACGGTAACAGCAAATGTTACTTAGAACTTTACACAGTCTGTTTCGTAAATCAAATACGAATAACATCACGGTGAAGAACAAAGAGAAATATAGGGTATGCAGGTATTGCATTTATATAGTTAGGTTCAAAAATAAAGATTCTGCATGGTCAGTCCAGTGAAGACATAACTCCTCTAAAACTGGCAGCAATTTATAATGACATGTAAATATTAATTTATGCATTAATTAAATAAAGACTGGTGAATTTGAATATTCAATAATCTAATTCTTGTTACGTTACACTACGAATGATTTACGAGACCTACGTGTTTTCATATTTATCTCCTGTTTTAATTTATGCATCTTAACTTTACGAAAATGGGTTACCTTGGATGGTGAATGCTAAATAGGTATACGTATAGAGTGATGTAAAATAAAATCCATACAAAAAAATAGTTTTATTTTTTTTATAGTAAAAGTAGAAGGTTATGGTAATAATGCATAAGAGTGGGTAAGTAATAATAAAATTTATACAAAATCTGTAGTTTAATCAGGTCAATCATATCTAGATGACAAAAAAGAACAAATCAACATAGGTACCTATAGGTACCCATGTATTTTGGTCCTCGATCATAATTAGAATTCAAATATCTGACTGAATAACTTGGTCACAAACTCCAGAAAAGAAGAAATCCAAATAATTAATACATGCACACACATTTTAGGAGTCTTCCATAGAGATTCCAATGGTAAAAACTTATTAGGATTATTATTGGCTTTCCTATTCAATGTATGTTTTAAAGACAAATGTAGAATCCATGATTTGTTGAGTTTGAAATGCTGCTTCTGTTGCTTTAGCTATATACATATAGGTGTGCTTTAAGCCTGCTAGGCCATTTCTGAGAAAATCGTGAGGGAATTTTCAATATGTGACGTCATTTCCATTACTTTCTTGTCGTTGTTCCGCGATTTACGTCATTTGTGTTATTTCTAATGATTATTGTTAAAGTCAGTGCAATAATGAATACGACGCTACAAACTGAAATTTTTTCCAAATTTTCTCGAAAACCGCTTAACAGGCCCAAAACGTAACTACAGCCACAGAAGCAGCTTTTCAATTTTAGCAAATTAGCTAATTAACATTTCTCTCTAAAACATGTAGAGAATGGGAAAATAATAAAATAAATAAATAAAATAAAAATAAAACATATAGAGAATACACGCAATGGGAATTTTTTTTTTGCGCGTTCTACCAGCGGCACGGTAGTCGTCCAAAAAACGTTTAATTATGAGAAATGCATAGTAAATTTTGTCTACTTTGATTTTCTATAGAATAGACTTGTAGAAAAACCACTTCCTTTCTGACCAAAAACTGAAAAAAGTGAAAAAAGTGAAAAAAGAAAACAAAGTTCCGGGCCAAATTTTTGCCACAAGACTTAAAATCTGTATAAAAAAACCGAAAAACCTAAAGGATGAGAAAATTAAAACTATAGCTAAACTTTCCTTTGAACCTCCATTTCATTCCTAATATGTCTACCCTATATATCGTCGCTGTCATTACGTAAAGGCCTATCTTCTTAATAGTTTATTTACAGAAAAAGTTCAATCTTTTCTTTCAAAAAAGATTATGTCTCAATGTTCTAAGTGTACTTTTGTGCTATAAGTATATGAAAAACAGGTTCTGATAATGAATTATATCTCGTGCTACAGACAAAATGAACAGTAGAGTTTTCTTCAAAACGTTCTCCTGAAAAGTTGTTAAATCAGAGATAGGCCTTTACGTAATGACAGCGACGATATGAGCTTCTTTACTAAAAGAATTTTTGACATCGCAGCTCTGTCAAAGTTTTGGTACCTATCCACACCACCAGTACCACATAAAGGAACCGAGCTCTAAATATATCTTTTCATCGTGCATATAAGTATAAATATAAATTTCATCGTACCTAGATGGGTGATTTATGGGGAGAGACCCTACGACGGTTCCGCAATTTTACCTTGCTGTTTGGTAGAGTATAACTCTCTCTAGCTCTCTCTACGCAAGTGGACCCTGTTTAGCGGTACCATCCAAAGCATGGTCGGTTTTACCGGTGTATTTCGATTGTTTAAACTATATAATAATAGGCAGTAGTTCATCCATCTAAGTGCAAATCACATGCGTCATGCTCAACTTTGAATGCAGTTTGTAGGTTTTACATTCAGTAGGTTTATGCCCGTATTCACAAACGATAATTTCCTAAATAATTACGTAATTATTTAAATGAGTGAGATGGAGATATGCAGTTTTTTTGCAATAGAATGAGATGGGGATAATTGATTACGTAATTATTTAGGAAATTATCGTTTGTGAATACGGGCGTAAGCCATATAAGCAACTTATTATCAAAGCCATGCCATATTTTTTTAAAAACGATTTCTCTGCCATACCGACATATTACGCAAACCGTCTCAAAATTCCCTGAGTAAAAAAGTCTACTAAGACGGCGAACTATCCACATTATCCCAAAGTGCTTCGTTTGTGGGGAGAGAACTTCAGTGTTGAGAAAAAAATTGGTTGTATTTTTAAATTATTTATCATCACCTTTTTCAGAGTTTTTCAAGCAATACATTATCCGTGACAATGATGTCTTAAAAAAATCGTTGGTCTTATTATTTTTTCTATAAAAAAGTTACTTGAAAGTGTTATGAGTCCTATAAACAACAATTAAAAATACTATCACGGTGTAACATATATAAGGTCCGTGAAAGTGAGATGTATTTTAATACTGAACGAGGGATGAAACCATCATAATCAGTGTGTGCGAGAGTCACGGCAGCTGGGCTCTGACCTCTTTCTCTTACTCGCGCAAATTGCCACTTTCAGGATGTCATGCTACTCTATTTTATTTTTTTCTGAATAAGTGGGTAGAAATGGGTAGAAGGTGTGTTGTGCCTAATTGTAGAAGTTGATGCGATGAAACTACCACGGGTATTTCATCAATTGGCATTTAAATATTAATAAAATTAAGAACACACGTTCATCAGTGAATATGCGTGAATAGTTTATGCTAGCGCTTGCCCGAGTGAAGGGCTCGGCAGAACAAAACCTTGCGACCGAGTGCAATAACACACCTGGGGTAACGTGACGGGTTAGACATCTACAAAATCTGAAATACCCAAATCAAAGAGCTTTGTTTGCTTGTTGTCCGTGCCGCGTTTCATCCAAATCGGTGTAAATTTACACGAGTTATAACCAAAAACTCTTATATTTTTTTTTTAAGTTTGGCACCCTGTATCTTTTAAACGAAACGTAATTTTGGGATGAAACTTATTTTTTAAACTTACATTTATGAGAGGAACCACCGCTTCAAGTTTGGCATTGGTGTAATACAGGATGTGTCTCTGATACACCCTGTATTACACCGTGGTTATCATGTACCTATCTATTTAATGATTCATCATAATTATAGTGGGATACTAGTCCCTTGATCACAACTTATACATAATATAGTCATCAAGAGTCTGTAATAATAAAGAATAAAAAAAGAGACTAGTAAAAAAAAAAATACATTAATTACTAAGTTTTAATGAGCCGATCTTTGATATATTTAACCAAGTAGTATACGATTCATTTTGTTTTATTTTTATATTCACTTGATTTCCATCAAGCTCCTTTATATCTATCAACAAATCAACGAAAACTTCACCTATGGGAAAATCCGATCTCTTATATAGCACGAAATTTTCACAAGAGTAAGCATGGTTAAGTGTATGCAAATTAAGGTGCTACGGTATTTCGAACGTGTGTTTTCATATACTCTTAACGAGATCAAAAGAACCGCCGTTATACACTTGCTGTTAGAGGACGCTTCCGAGTGTGACATGAAATTAGCATTAGTATATTAAAGACATGGGCTACTTGAGAACCGGTAGGAATCCGAAACATTTAAACGAAAATATTTTTATGTTGTTAATAAAATGAGTGATGAATATGTACCTCCTGTAGGCTCTCACGTCCAGATTGTCTTCGGCTATTTGGAATCGGTGTGAAACATTTTAAACGACACAACTTTTTATCGAAACAATTACTTTAAATTAATATATTGAAATTACTGTGCGAGATGAGAGGAGCCTTTTAAGTTTTAAGCCTTGGCAAAAATGCATATATTATTAGTTTCAACCAGTTTCAACCAGTCAAAACGTCCAAATTGCTTGAGTTAGCTTGTACTATTTCAATTATGCAACTCGCAATATATTCCCTATAATTCGGTCTAAAAACTTATAAACTAAAAAGCAATAAACCCGTTTTTCTTTTTTTAAATTTTATATAGGGTTTATTTCCCTAAAATTTGAAACTTTCGCTTTTTCAAACGTGCCTCTACCTACCAAAATTCGAAAAAAAACGTTCTTGTCCCTCCATTTAAGGTGGCAGTTTTCCATCTAGGGGACTGAAATTTTTATCGGAGTAGATGTCTATCTTCTTCTGAAGGTGCCGTCTTCTTGCGAAGGTTGGCGACCATCATGACCAATTTCACTTTGCTGACTGCTGCCCTGAACAGGTCGTTTGATGTACAGTTGAACCACTCTCTGAGATTTCGAAGCCACGACATCCGTCTTCTTCCCATGCTTCTTTTCCCCACTATTTTACCCTGAATAATCAGTTGTAGCAGCTTGTATCTTATACCTCTCATTACGTGGCCCAGATATTGGAGTTTTCTGACCTTTACCTCTTGAGACAGTTCCAGGTCTTTTGAGACTCTCCGTAAGACTTCTTCATTAGTAATTCTGTCAACATATGATATCCGGAGTACCCTTCTGTAAAGCCACATCTCGAAGGCATCTATCTTTTTGAGCATTTCTTTTGTTAGAGTGGCAGCTTCTATTCCGTAGAGTATTATTGTAAATATGTAGCATCTTAGCATTCGTATTTTAAGGTGGTTACTTAAAGTTTTGCAGCAAAAGAATTTCTTCATTTTAATAAAGGTGTTACGTGCTATTTCGATTCTCGTTTTTAATTCTGATGAGTAATCATTGTTGTCGTTGATCAAGGTCCCTAGATATTTATACTTATAGACTCGCTCTATTATCTGATGGTTTACGATCAGTTGTGTATTTTGATTTGGTTTTTTGGTAAAGATCATGAACTTTGTTTTATTAAGGTTCATATTCAAACCATAATGAATACTTGTTTCATACACTTTCTGGACCATTCTTCGCAAGTCATCCATGCTTTCTGCCAGCAGTACAGTATCATCTGCGTATCGTAAGTTGTTTATAGGAATTCCGTTTACTACCACTCCAGCTGCTTCACTGTGTAATGCCTCTCTCATGATGACCTCTGAGTACATATTAAACAATAGCGGGGAAAGTATGCACCCCTGTCGTACACCACGTTTGATGTTGCTGCTTTCCGTATATTTATTATCTATCTTGATGTTTGCTGTTTGGTCGTAATATAAGTTTTCAATAACTCTGGTGTCTCTGGTATCTATTTGCTTTTCTCTCAGAATTCTGATAAGTTGTTCATGACGGATTCTGTCAAATGCTTTCTCGTAGTCCACAAAGCAAGCGTATACATCCTTATTAACATCCAGACAGCGTTGAGTCAACACGTTTATACTAAATAATGCCTCCCGTGCCAACTCCATTACGGAACCCGAAATGTGTATCGCTGATGTCGTTATCCAGTTTTTTATACACACGGTTGTGAATTATTTTTAAAAATAATTTGAGTGTATGACTCATTAGGCTTATGGTTCTATGATCTTTACATAATCTTGCGTTGGGTTTCTTGGGAATCACAATGAAGCTCGACACTAACCAGTCTTTTGGTATCGTTCCTGATCTGTAGACTGCATTGAAGAGCTCAGCAAGCGCATCCAAATTATGTCCCTCAAGCAGTTTTATCATTTCAATTGGTAGTTCGTCTGGACCAGGTGCTTTCCCGTTCTTCATGTTCTTCAGCGCATACTCTATTTCATCTGTTGTTATTTCTGGTCCGGTTTCTATATCATTTTCTGGGGGTAAGGGTCTATTTCTGTCATCTTCGAACAGCGTTTCGATATATCTTTTCCATGTCTCAAGCTTTGATGTCAGCTCCACCACTATATTCCCATCATCATCCACCAGTATATCTGCGCTCCTCTTTTTATAATTTCCAGTGATCTCCTTAATCTTTTTATGTATATTAAAGGAGTCATGTACTTTTTGTAGTTTTTCAATTTCAGCACACCTTTCACTCAACCACTGTTCTTTCGCCTCCTTCACCTTCCTTTGTATTTCTCGATGTATACTTTTGTATCTGTTGTTATCAGTGGTTTTAGCCTCTCTTCTTGTTCTGATTAACTCAATAATTTCATCAGTCATCCAATCGCTCTTCTTTCTCTCATTCGTACCGCTCAACTCTTTGTTTCCCACTTCAAGCATTGTGTTTTTAATTCTCTCCCATTCGGTGTTAATGTCTCCCTTATCTCCGCTGCGTGCCGTCTGCAACTCCTCTGCAAGTCGTTCCTCAACCCTTGATCTAGTTTCGCTGTTTCTTAATCTCGTGACGTCCATTTTGTTCCCTTTCTTGGAGTGTTTGATACGTTTTAACGTTAGTTTGAATGTTACAACTACAGGGTTATGATCCGATGCTATGTCTGCTCCTGGGTATGTTTTGGCCGAGAGTATGCTATTCCTGTATCGTTTATTAATCATGACATAGTCGATCTGGTTTCTTACTATTTTGTCTTTTGTGTCCTGTGGTGATTTCCACGTGTATATTCTCCTTGGTGGTAGTTTGAATAAGGTATTTGTCACTATTATATCTTTCTCCTGGACAAATTCAACCAGCCTCTCTCCTCTCTCGTTACGCTGTCCCAGTCCATGCTCTCCAATGACATCTGTAAGATGTCTATAAGGAATGTCTATAAGCATTGATATTGTGTTTTGATTTGAAATTTTCGTAAAAATTTGTAATTTTAAGAAGTTTAAAATTACAAACGTTTACGAAAAAACAGGGGTTGTTTACGCAAGATGGAAACGCATTTGGAATTAAAGTAATAAGATGGGAGAAACTTTTCCGAACTTTACGCAAGTGTAAAATTTTTTTTTTCTGTTGCTGAGCCAGAAATTCTTGAAAGAAAAGGTTGATAATCTCTAATTTTCTATAACCGTTTAGGTATGAGCGCATTTTTAAGGAAGTGAGTTGAAATTTTTAGAGTAGACAATTAGGTATAACTAATAACCGCGTGAAAAATAGGTAATTATTAAAAAACCGAAAAAAAGTCAACACACAATTTTAAAATCTGATGGTGAAACCTATGATGGAGAACTGTGAATTTTTGTGAGAAAAGCTTTCTAAAAAACGTTGTTTGTACAGGGTGCCCCTTCAAATTTCGCAAAAACTCTTCTTATTGTCACTCTATTAAAGGTCATAGTTTTCAATCTAGGGAACTGAAATTTTTGTAATAGTTAGGTGTCTGGAGGGAGTTATTGTCTGGTATTGGTTTCAAGAAATATTGGTCAAGTAGTTTCAAAAATTCAAAATAGCGGCTATTTAAACTTTTGTGTCAAAAAATTGCCTTTTAGTTGAAAATCAGCAAAAATTGCTAATTTTCTATACTCTTTCCAAGGCGCATTTTCAAAAATATTAAACTGGAATTTCCACAATGGGCACCATACTACTAATAATCAATTTAAAAAAAATGGTCATAAAAATAAACTTATTTATTATACGATTGATGCGCAACTTGGTTTTACATAGATCCAGTGTGTTCCCAAACTAAATTAATAATAATCGTAATATAAATTATTATGTTAATATGTTAATTAACAATATTAAAAAAAAATACAAATATAGGTAGGTAGTATGTTTTGCTAAATTCGTTAAATATTATGCTCTCTATATTTCTTAAGAATAATATGAATATTTATGCGTTTAAATTTTTGTCTAATTTATTACTGCGCATAACTGCACATTAAGTACTTATTGCTTACTTTGTGGGTTATGTAAGTAGGTATACCTACTGAATGAATAATTATGCAGATGTGGTCAACAGAAATCAGGCAGCTTTATCCATGGGCGTGAAAAACGCATACTTCATTTATGTGTTTGAAAACGATATAAACTAATTATAATAATTATTAATTTATATTATAGAGAATTAATTCCCATTAATATTTCATACTTACCTACCTACATGTCTTGTATAAATTATATCGCAGATAGACATTGTAAGAAACATGAACAGAAATACACCTAACTGAAAGTGAAATTACCTGGAGAATAATACTTGTGCGAGGATTTTCTGATAGCGATCTGCAAATGAGTGAGAAGCCATTAAATTTGTATAAATTATTTCTTAAATTTTCTTCAGTTGGTGTCTTCTTGTCGAAGACATCTCAGTTATTCATTTACAGCTTAATTTCAGGTATGAATTGCAACCTGAAAATTAATTTGACTTTAACGGCAACTACTTAACTTTGAAGATGTTAAGTGGTTCGCGTGCACCGACGTAATAAACTGAGAACTGCTGTTAATTCTCATGTTGCAGAAGTAATTCACATGCGAAATCGACATATATTTATTCATGATTTCCGTTGGGTGTACGGCAAAAACAAGAAATTATTCTAAAAATTACAACCACATTACACGATTTATGGAAACAGGAAATTATTGAATTATATATGGGTGCTTACATTTTTAAGCCGAAAGTAGGAAAACAAGTGGGAATGGAATGCATAACTAATTTAATATCTAAAAACCTGTAAGTAGGTATATACCTACTTCATGCTCAGAGCAGGAGGATGTAATAATAATAATTTAATTTATGCGGTAAAATGTTACCTAGGTATATAGAAGGTCAAATTTATAATGCTCTCGCCATTAATTTTCTAATAAAAACTTAATAATTTTTTTAAGCAGCGAACGTCCCGCAAATATAGATAATAATCCAGGAACATGAAGATCACACCATATAGAGGTAACTGTAGAAGTTAGTAAATAAAATACTCGCGCTTTCAGGCATCACAGACATTAAAAGATGTTCTTAATTGTTCACCCTATTATGAAAAAACAGGTTACTATAATGACTTCCTTAAATACACTGTGGCCAAGATATAAGAATGTACAGCAGAACAGCATTTGGATCTCGGTAACCGTAGGAATACCTACACGGTAAAAATCGACAATATATTTGTGTTGGTCAATCAGAAGGACAATGTAATGGCGGAAAAATATTTCGAAAATTTATTATTTATTTTCGAATAATTTTGAAAAAAAAATCAATTTTAGTTTTTCTTGTTTATTGACGTTATTATTGAAGGTTGTGAAAAACTGCAACCACATTTTCATGGACCAGCTTTATTTTTGCAATGTCACCTTTTTTATTTGACGATTCATATATGCAGGGCAGGACTGAACTTCGATTTTTTGAACACGACCCTGGATTTTTTATTGCAAAAATAGAAAGATATTTTAATTCTGAATTTATTGATATGCCACACTTAATAATGGTTCAAACGTGTTTTGGACTATTATAGCTATTGACATCATCAGTTTAATTTCATCTTAATACGCGGATCTGTGCTGTTACTAAATTTTTTCGACTTGTCAGAGAGTGGTGAGTGATGAAGATGAGTAATACAAGTGTACGATGAGTAAAATATCTTTCAATTTTTGCAATAAAAAATCCAGGGCCGTATTCAAAAAATCAAAGTTCAATCCTGCGCTGCATATATAAATCGTCAGGTGAAAAAGCTCACATCGCAAAAAAAATAAAGCTGGACAATGAAAATGTGGTTGCAGTTTTTCACAATCTTCAATAATAACATCAATAAACAAGAAAAAATAAAATTCAAAATTGTTTATCCAGAATAGTTCTAAAATGAAAAATAATTTTTGAAATCTCTTTCTGCCATTGCATTGTCCGTCTGGTTGCCCACCCTTTAGCCCATTTAACCGACCACGTATCTCCCACGGTTTCCGAAATTCCCATTCTGTTCATTCTTATCTTGGACATGATTATATTATCGCTTCATTATAGAGCTTTCAAAATATTAGCGCTTTTCCACTTATCTAATAAATACAGTAGTGGATTGAAGCCAAAATACTATATCTGTATTCAAAAACACTGGAAATTTAAACTTTTGGCTGAGTGTATTCAAGCTTGTACGTAAATTTAGTACACCTCAGTTTTTTTGCCCTTCCAATTGAATAAATTGAATTATAATACGAAACACAAAGAAAGTGCCGTCCTGGGCTTCCAACTCGACAGTATACATGGATTCATTTTCAAGGGTACCTGTGGAAACAGCAACTAAGGGCTCTATAATACGTTTTAACTCTTCAGCACAGGAAACTTTATTGTAAAGGTGAGACAAGTCACCCATAGATATAGTGAAGAAAGTTTCACTTGAGGATGGCACTGATTGCACTGATGGCCTTTGGATATATTCAAGGATGCCAGGCGTTGAAGGTGGGCGCCTCTCCACAAGACTGGGAGTAATTCTCGATAAGGTCATTATTTTCAGAGACGAATTCCACATACCTACAAGTTGGAAGAGGAAAAGAATTTTCGGGCTCGATAAAGAAATCCGAGCTTCCTGTCAGATGAACTAGCCAAGTTCTCTAGCACCAGGTCAGTCATAAAAATATTATGGTGAATATTTTTACACATTTTATGTGTCAATGAGCATGATTGGAGATTATCTTAAGTTAAAGGTTATTACAGTTATCTGCTTTGAAAATTTCGGTTCAATTCCCACAAAAATGTGCCATGAAATGGACAGGCACCTACAGATGACAATCGACAAGATCTTGCATGGCTACGACTCTTCTCATTTCCAAGTTATTCTCATGCTCGATGCAGTGATGGTACGGGATCACGATTCGATTCACCATTTAGGTGCAAGTCGTATTTGCCTCCGCATGGATGTGACTTCTGGGAATCAATCTCTTAGTGCCTATCAGTGGCGCAAATGTCCCACTAGTGTTGTCTCTAGCGAATCGCGGCCACACATGCAGTATTCGCGTTTTACGGGCTTTTGCCGATAGCCGTCCTGTAATTACACACGAGACGGAACGGGCCGGCCATTAGCTGGCTACCGACGCATTGCGATCAGCAATGCTGCCAGTTGTAAAATATTGTACATGGTTATGTGGAACCAGATCTGGTTTAGGTTTACCATCAGTTTACACTGTTTTGACTTGAAGCAAATAGACTTTTCGTGTAATAAACACTCCATACAAGGTTTTCTTTACTTTTTGACGATACCCAAAAAAGTAAATACCGAGAACGCTTTATTAAGAAGGTAGGACCGACATTGCCATTCTACAATCTGCGTAAGAGTCAAATATAAGTAGTTCTCTAATTTACCAAAATTGGACGAAACCTCAGAACTGTTAGTAATCTATTGAAGACCGAGTTCTCTCAATTCTTAAACCCTAGGTAATCTCGCAGAGCATTATTTCATTAGCTGACTTTTTATGAAGTATGCACGATCTACAAGACTTTTAACTAAATATAATAAAGACCTCAACTATATGCCATTCTCAAACCCTTTAAAGGAGTCTTGCATCTCATCCTGGTACAGAAAATCCTGCCAGGAACGATAACTGGTGGAATTACGTCGTCTATAAAAATATAAACGGTCGTAGTAAAGTCCTCTGGATCACTATGCAGCATCCGGGATCTCTTGTGATCCCGGCTCATGTGATTCATTTTAACAACAAACTTTGCAAAATCATATCTAAAACGGACTACGGACTTTTAAGCCGCTTTAGGATTGCTTTTGGAATAATCTCCTTGTTACAGTATCGAACGATTTACCAGTGGCAACCTAGCAGACTTGCATGATTGCAGCGATTATTCCAGCCAGATTTGGTAGCCACAGAAATGCAGAATGCAGAGACGAGTAATGCGACCGTAGATGTTAAAGGATGTCATTAGGTGTTACAGAATAGTATACGTGATCGAACGGAAAAGGCGCAAGGTAATTAGATGCTTCCATAGACCGTCTACAAGCTAGGTACGTTAGAAATAATTATTGTGTTACCTGTTAGGTACTCACCTTTGAAGCTGCATTGGAAATTTGCATATTGTTATTTGGTTGTGTTGATGTTATTTATATTACGAACGCGAATATATTATTGGTACCTACGGAAGTGCAGCCCATCAAAGATTCAAATTACAAAGTCATAGAAATAGTATTAATGAAATAATTCTTGAATATTAGCAACAAAGCAGTTATTCTAAGACTGTAATCCATCAGGAAACGATCTTTATTTTGAAATTACCACAAAGTTGCTAGAGTTAGATAGAATAACCGGAAGAATTAAGAGTTAAGTTAATGATCCATGTAAGAGCTGATGAAAATGCACAAGGTACTTTAATGGGGAAGTTAGTTTGATAAAATTTATAAGTTCTATAATACAGAAGAGGAACTAATTAAAGCTTGAAAAAATTGAAAAAATGTAAATATTGGATATTAAAGACGGTTTGAAAATACGAAAAGGCTCTAGTAAGTCTTTGAAATATCTTGTAACCCAATCTTCGGACCTAATCTGCGCTGACAAACGATAAAGTTAGTTAAAGTTAGACCTAACCTGGGCTGGCAAAATATAAATTTGGGAGCTAACCTGGGCTGGCAAGAAAATCGGAAAAAATATAAATTTCGGAGCTAGGCTGGGCTGGGAAAAAGATAAATTTAGGCTTTATCTGGGCTGGCAAAAACTCGGAAAAAAGATAAAGATACACCATAAGTGAAGAGAAACGTATACGGTATGCCGAGAGTCATGTCAAATTTCGGAGATGGTCATGCAAACATTTTCTGTCTAGATAGTTTTTTTACAGTATGGGTATTTTGGCAGGGTCTTTTTACCTTTTTCATGCATTCTCGGGTGGTTATTTTGAGCATTGATATAGCTTTAAGGTAGGTACCGGAAGCTTGATGTTGGTTCAAAGTTATACGAGATGCTCTCGAGAAAACAATGTTCGTATTGATCGCCACTCACGGAAATCAAGATAGATAAATGATAGATGCGTCTTTTGTTGAACTAAGGGTTGTAGGTTGAGATGTATTTTTCAAAAAAGGGGATGGAAATTTTCATGTCAGCCAAGATAAAAGAAACACCCATTGGACAAACTCGGACGAAAATTAGAAATAAATGCTCAGTTATGGAAAAGTTCGATAATGTTCCGTGAGCTTCTTTGCCACTTGAAAGTAAATTTTCGCCGCTAAATCCAAAGAGAAGGCATCACAAGAGAAATTGTGTGCGGTAACTGTCATTATTAAAATAACAATTTCTGTAGAGCTGAAGGCAAAAAGATTTCCTCGAAACTGAAGCGTCTATACTTGCGCCACTTCTCCGAAATCGCTTTTTCTGTAATGAAAATTATTATTGAAAATGCACGGTGGGTTCGGCTTGCGCCGTGGGATACACCCCAAGCAGCCAAAAAGCATGCTAACAACTGAGTGTAGTGCCTTTCATTGTGCGTGGAATGCCAGTTACTGTAAACAATTTCCGTACTACTGTTTAGATTTTCTTTTTAAGGAATAGAAAATTTAGCAACCTAAATCTTGTGATCACTTGTCTATGTATAGGTAGTATAGTCACTGTTTGACTCGATCCTCTAACTGATTCTCACGCAAACTGTTGCTGTGAAATGGAATCTTGGGCGTTCTAGTAATACCCAAGTAACATAATAACAAAGCTTGTTGTTGGTCAATATTACAAGAGGTTTAATTAATGTTATAGGTAGCATAGGTAGTAGTTATACTATATAATCGATTGTAAAGTTGTTTAATAAAAATGCAAATATTTAACAAATTATAGTGAATTAGACATTGAAAAAATTAACACTCCATTTGAAATATACTCTAGCTATAACTTAAACATTATTATTACATAGATTGTATCGGAATTATTGATGTTATTGAGATCGCATTATTTCAATTACCTACCTGTTCATAGTATTTTTGTACGCATTAATAGTGCAATAATATTATAGTAAAGTAGCCGCAATCAGAAACAAGTTAGTGAAATATTTCAAGTCCAATTATAATTCCTGCATATTACAGGTACCCATACTGTAGATAGACAATAAATGACTTACGATTAAAGATATTAAATTACAGTTGACGATTTTAATACTTGCGGTGACCAATAATTATTGTACCCAATTATGTTAAATCAGGAAGGTCATTTGGCGACTATTATAAACATTAGAGTCTGTGTGAGAATAATCCCAGAATAAAGAACACAGATCGACAATAAAATATTAAATACTGGATACTGTAAAGTACCATTAATAATAAAGGTGTTGTCGCACTATGTAAATAAATCAAAAGAAGCAATCACATCACTTTGTACTTGCATAGTTTAATTAGTTATACGTAAGTGTACCTGCATGTAATAACAAACTACATTGCTTATATTATAGGTCCATAATCAAGTTCTAGGTACCTATCATTATATCGATTAGGTCGTATCATAATATTATGTCTTGTACCTATATTTGCTCAAGTACCAACATTACCAACAAAGTAAAATAATTCTTATTAATTTAAAACTTAATAATATATGACGTAGTTTATTAGATACCGAAGATTATGCGTGTGTGTAAAACCACCTTAATGATATGAGTTTCATATTCGCAAACCCCTGCGGATCGGGAGATGTTTTCACTCGGCTTCAGTTACTATCGCCCGAGACATCTTGGATATCTCGACATTCCACCTGTCATATATCTAGCATTTTATAAAGCTGCTAATTGAATACACTATAATAGGTTCATAAAAATATGAATTTTTATTTTTATGGCTTGTACTTGGCAAGTAAGTATATAATCTTTAGAGACAAGGGTCGTTTCTTTCTAAATATAATTCTCTTCCAGCTGCTATACGTTATTTATTTTTTACAAACGTTGTTAATTATTAAGCTGATCGGTGATTAACTACAATTTCTGATCAGGAAGGAGGATGGGATTAGCATCTTTTGAATTCTATCCTTGCAAAATAGGGATATGATAAAAATGAATGCGGTACGTGAGAACGTTTTCGCTTGATGAAGTTTAAGACTTGCGTGGAAGGAAGTTTTATGAAGTCTATACCGTTTTTTGAGGGCACTTATGCAAATGTGTATTGTGTGATTATAAATTTTTCATAGACATGATGGGGCTCCTTTGTGAACTCCTCTTTATGAACTTCAACGTGTCTTTTGGGAAATTTTCATAATCTAGTTTTTTTCATTTAAGTTCTGAGATTTTTATTCATCATATGACAAATTAGCACTTCAGTGGAATAATTGGTAAAGACACCGAAAACAAAGGGTTCCCTAAATTATTCTATTTTGTCAAAAAATCAAATACTATATTAGCAAGAAACAAAATACAAAGAATCAAGAAAGCCTTGGCTAAAAGAGGAGTAGAAAACACAAAATTCAATTGGATTCAGAACATGAGAGAATAGTTGAAACCAATGTGGACAAGAACACCATTTAGATAAATACAACTAAAGGGTGTCCACAAGGAGGAGTGTTGTCCCCCTTCTGTGGAATTTGGTCGTCGATGAGCTCCTCAGACTGCAGGCTACTAACAGAACATTATCTGCATGCTGCGATGGGTAGGCTCTGATGTAATATCCATAATGGGAAAATTTGAAAGAACACTCTGTAACATTATACAGACTTAGCTAAAATAACCTTGAAATGGTGCCAGGAAGTAGCACTAAACAACTCAACAAGAACGGAACTTGTACCATTTAAAGCCACAACCCTACTTATGGTGTTCAGAAGAATGACTGGCAGAGAACAAGGGGTTGTAACCGGTCTATTCTGTACTGGATGTACATCATGCTGATGAAACCTATCATCAAAAATTTGTTTCTTGGTACAAGAGGACCAAGCTAGTAACAGCAAGGGAAACACTCGAGAAGATTCAAAGGCTCGCATGTCTTTGCATCACTGGAGCAATGAGAACTTGTTCAACTGCGGCGTTGGAAGTAATTTTGGATCTGACACCACTACATTTAGTGATCGAGAGATGAGTCGAAGAAGTTCTCCTTGAAGAATGCGAAAATCTGGAATCAGAAGTGGACAACGAGCCATTGAGGACCAACCCTTAAGTAGCCACGAGAAGCTCATCACACTGACAAATGACAGAAATTCAGTTTCGGGAGGAATTTCATCATGGAACTGCTACGAAAGAGGAATGGAGTAACACTTTCAAATACACTTTCAAAGAAGTTACAATTAAATGGTACAAAAACTGAGAGAAATTGAATTATTTACGGATAGTGAAGCAGTCATAAAGACGCTGAGCTCTTTGACCATCACCACCAAAATGTCTTGCGAGTGCCTAGAAAAACGCAACAAACTGGAAAATGAAAATAAAATATACAGGACAAACCTCAAATGGATACCAGGTCATACTGGAATTAGGGAAAATGAATCTGTCCACTCATCGGCAAGAAAAAGACCATCGACATCCTCTATAAAACCAGAACCTTCAAAGATGCATTCTTCAAGGCAGAACTCTGAAAGGAAGAAGAAAAACTGCTGAGATAAATTAATCGGAGAAACCTCTTAATTGGAGGGATAAAACAAGCCTATGAACTCCTTGGGAACTTCAACCGAGAGAGGTCGAAGATACTTCTCAACTGCAGTAAGGAACGTCTCATAAAAATGACGGGATGCCTGATGGGACATTGCTAAGTGTAAGAACACCTGGGTAAATTAGGCAAAGAAGACTACAGCGTCTGCGGATTTTGCAGAAAGGAACTCAGAAAGAACGTTCTGGGGCAACACCAGCAGAAAGCAGGGGATCTATCCGACCTTGATCCTTTCATAATCCCCAAGTTTCTCAAGGAAACGGCCTTGGAGAGGCTGCTTCCATATGGGATTCCATACCAAGGGGAAGCATAGTAGAGGGGAAAAGATCTCTAGGTTACAGTGTTACAATCGCCCTCAATAACTATACAATACTGTACAATACAATAGCAAGATACAATACGAAAACATTTATTTTAACGGGCTTACTTTCAAACGTTCGTTTGTGAAGAAATTCCAAACTCAGTCAATTCTTTATTTAAAAAAAATAATTATAGTTATTTTTCCACACTTTACTGCACTTTTTATTTATTTGATTATTTATGTACACTAAGTTTGAAATTATTTACTTATTTACCCAAAGTGGTATTTTTTTATTTGTTAACACATAAATGACACAATTCATTTCCACTATATTCTTGAGAATGAGATTGTACACCGCTTCTCTTTATATTCTGTTGGTTGCCTGTTCGACTCATACTTCACGCACGCCACAGTGCCATTTTTTATTGTCATCGAGCATGCATAAAGTATAGCTTGGCTTTTGAAGTCTCCTTTTGCTATACATTATGAATGCTATTTCTGGTTTCTGTGAGCAGGACTGATAGTATCAAAAAATTTAATGATAAAAGGTGTAATTAGTGACTATTTTTAGTTGCATTTTTTACGCTGTTCCTTCAGTTCAGATCGATTAGTGTCACTTGATCTGACTATCATTCTAACATTTTGAATTTTGAATTACTTTCGGTAATGTTAGAGTTTTTATATACGTAACCGTTTTTCTCCGTGTCATAAATAAACGTTGTTGTTTATTATAATCATTAGGTATGAGTCGAATTGTTCGAAAATATCGTCCTTCCTATACAACGTTGTCTATTATCAGTTATTAAATATTTTAAAAACCTTACTCATTCTAATCCTCCCAGACAAACTAATGTTTAACCATTACTAATTATCCGTTTCAAAACACAGAATCTCCCAATAAATTACTAGATTCTGACACATAATCTAAACAGATTGAAGCATAAGCGTAACATTATCTCATGTCTCTGCTCTGCATGTATAAACTCCGAGATCAACTTCGGGTTCATCACATCTCACGGGTCAAGTATTCTGACACCGGGCCATATCAAAGTACCTCTTTAAAGTTTATATTTAGTATCTACTATCTGCGAGCGATACAATAAATATCGTAGACAACCGCGCTATCTTCTTGGAAATATTCAAAAATGTGATGTCATAATATTTGTGTCCAACTTACTTGGATCTGGTCTCAATACGTTTTAGGATTTGTATTTTGAACTGGAAAACGCGATTAAGGAATAAAAATAGATCACTGAATTATATTGCATGGGAGTTAGGTATATGTAGCAAGTATTAACATTTATAAGAAACTTTATTAGTCGCTGTGAGTCTTGTAAACCTTAAAACTTTCCCCTAATTTGCGTTGAACGCATTTAATGACTGTGTTAAAGTATCTTTACGAATATCTTGCGTTATTAAAAGACGAAAAGATTATTATTTTGGCAAGTTAAAACTCTTAACGACTTTTTTTTTATTCCCGAAATCTGACGCTGCGTGTTATCTTCAATAGACTCTTCTTTAAATTTATACTAACATTCTGTGAATGCCGCCGTTTTTCAAGCTTTAATTTTCAAGCTCTTCTCCTGGCTGCCTTTTGTGGTACTTAATCGAGAAACAACTAATTCCGTTCAACTGCAAGTTCATCTTATTGCATCATCTTGATTCGGAAAGGTGCCTATGCAATTTCACCAGTGAACTGTTAAGTAGAGTACAATTTTTTTTTAAAGAACTTTTGCAAAATTAATTTTTTTAATTTAGTTTTTTTAAATAAGTGTTTAAATTAAAATAAATGGACTAAAATTAATCAAGTGATTATTAATTATGTCATGTCCTTATTAAATAATTATTTTATATATCCTTTTTAGAATATAAGATTCTAGTTACATTAAAAAATATAAAAAAAAATGAAAAATTATATTTAAATTTTTTCATTAAAGTTTCTTAACTTTTATAGGCTTTTACATTACTTTTCAGATTTTTTTTTATTATTTACTTAGTTCTTATATGAATATTTTAAAATTTATTTCGAGTAAGTACCTACGAAGCGGCTCGTGAAGGTGTACAATCCGAAAAGAAAAGTTAACTGTTTCATTTTAACTTTTCGATAACCGGATTACCAGCTTAAATATACGGATAAACGAACGGCCGCCCAGATTGATCGACTTGACTCCTTGTAATTTTTTAAGGCCTCGCATAAAAAAATTAATCTACAGCGCTCCAGTTGGCGATATAAAAGATCTTCGCCAACGAATCGTTAATAAATTTGAAGGTAGGCTGTCATATATTGCCGTGAAATTATGTAAACATCAACTAATTAGAGGTTAATTTGATCTATGTTAACTCTGAACCAGAGATGTGTCGTGGTCGTTAAACTAGGTATATGCATTCTCACAGTTTAACCCGATTTTATGTGTAAGTATATGTGGTAACGAGTTATTTTTTTTTGAAATAATTAATTTTTTTTTTTAACATTGAAAGTTCTACTTTTCAGTCATCAGATGGCATTTGCCATGCAAGTCACTATGTTTCCGACAAATCATTTTGCTTAAAGCTTTTGATTTTCTTTCTTATCGGCACACTTCTCTAGTGGTGGTGATGTGACAGACTGATGAGATGGAAATAACCATTGAAACATCGATGTCTCTGTCTTCACCATACCGTTAGAGTAAGTGTGTCGTTCAGAAAGCATTATTGTTTTTCAACAATCGGATTGCTGTAATTGATATAATAATTTATTATTATTCAATTTGTTTCAGAGTTATTTTTTCCTTCAACTTTTTTTAAATTATTTTTTTATTACCTGTTATTATTTTTATTATTATTTATTTATTTTATTTTTCAAATTTTTTTGTCTTATTAACATTGTTATTGTTTTTTTTTTCATTTCTTTTTAGATTCATTTCTTATGTAGATGCAACTAATCCATGACCTTATCTAACTCTGCATATTCGAACAATATCACAGTTCTGTCATAATTACAATGGGAGAATCATGATTTTGCCTGGACGATCAGCGCTTGAATCATTTTATATAATATTGCCCCTTTTGCTGCTAGTGGAAGCTTTCACTCCACTTTCTGGTGTAACGTTTAAGTTCAGTAGTTGTAATTATATCTTCAAAGGTGAGTTGGTAACTAGCGATATCGTCGTCTTCTAGAGTAGATCTTATTGTTTCATCTGCTACATCATTGCCTCTGATATGTGCCCTTTCATCCGAGCAAATACGATTTGCTTTCTGTTTGCCTACTGTAGATGGGAACATTTTTCAAGAATTCCCTGGATGAGGTACGCACATTTTAAAGAAGGGGATATACAGGATGTCCCATAATATGTGGGCAATCTCCCGGATTTGGGTAAATTTCGTAAAAATAAATGAAAAAATAGCTATAAAATTAATTCCTCAGAGACACCCCTACAAAGATATTAGCTGTTGAAGTTGAGGGTTGAAAATCAATTTTTTGCAATAACTTTTTTATTTCTTGACCGATTTTGATAATTTTTGGTTTTATTTTGTATTATTTGGGACTGTTTAGAATAGTGTTTCATAATCTTTGGTAGCACACACATAGACCTCGGGATGGCATAACCCCCTCATTCACTTGAAAGAAAACAAGAAAAATAATAATTTTACAGTTTTTTAAGGTTAATTTTCTTTTTGTTTGACATTTCTTACATAAAAAATGTATTCTTATTTATTTCGATAGAGCGAACCGTTATCGAGATAAACGTCCTTCTAATAGGTGATGCGTCGCAGGAACTTTCCAAATTTCAAGTAAATTTTAACAAGATGGCTGACCTTTGACAGTAAATTGAGCAGGAAACAAAACAATAACTTAATTAAATACACGTCAAATAGTGTCAAAGATTTTATTTCATGCAGATTCAATTCTAACTGATTTTAAAATGAGTTACAGAAACGCTGAATACGCAGAAAATCAGTTAGAATTAAATCTGCATGAAATGAAATCTTTTGACACTGACGTGTATTTAATTAAGTTATTGTTTTGTTTCCTGCTCAATTTACTGTCATAGGTCAGCCATCTTGTTAAAATTTACTTGAAATTTAGAAAGTTGCTGCGACGCATCACCTATTAGAATGGCGTTTATTTCGATAACGGTTCGCTCTATCGAAATAAATGAAGATACATTTTTTATGTAAAAAATGTCAAATAAAAAGAAAATTAACCTTAAAAAACTGTAAAATTATTATTTTTATTGTTTTCTTTCAAGTGAATGAGGGGGTTATGCCATCCCGATGTCTATGTATGTGCTACCAAAGATTATGAAACACTATTCTAAACAGTCCAAAATAATACAAAATAAAACCAAAAATTATCAACATCGGTCAAGAAATAAAAAAGTTATTTCAAAAAATTGATTTTCAACCCTAAACTTCAACAGCTAATATCTTTGTAGGGGTGTCTCTGAGGAATTAATTTTATAGCTATTTTTTCATTTATTTTTACGAAATTTACCCAAATCCGGGAGATTGCCCACATATTATGGGACACCCTGTATACTTGATCTTATCAACAAAGCTCTTGCTCTCTGTCAATATCACCAACGACTGTTTATCTATGTTTTCCAAATTTTCGTAAAACATGAAAAAAATTTTATAATTATTTTTTTCGAGTAGGTAATACCTACCTGTACCACATACCTAAATAATAGGCTAGCTGCAAAGTTGTTAAGTATGATCAACTAGGGGATATCAAATCAAATATTTAAGTAAAATAAAAGAAGTTTGAATCTTACCTTTTTCTAAAAAAATCAACTAATTTATTTTTATGTTTAAATAAAACAACTAACGGGATTGCTGTACAATTTACTGGGTTCCGTTGATAATTTAAGCGAACAGTTTCTGTCATGAGATCAACACGTCTGAAATAATTAGAGCACAACCTGACATACGAGTATATTACAAAACATTTAGGTAAGACAGCATCAATTATTTGCATGAATAAGCAATCGCAATATGAACCGACATTATACTTGTATGTATATTATATCCATGTCATACTTATTATATACAATTCTGCCATGATTTATAACTATGTAACAATATACTAATTATGTATTATAGGTATCTCTCACATCATCAATATTATAACTCAACCGTATAGATAAAATGACTCCTGCTGAAAGCCGAATACTCTTATTGGCATCTAAAAAGTTCCAGAAACATACCAATTAAGTAAATCTTCATTTTATTTTACAACCACGATATTATAGTACCATAAAACCAAATTGTATGATTTTGCTAAACCAAAAAATGAACCGAATGGTCTGATGGTTTGGAGAAGTTCGGCGTTGTAGGAGAATAAGAAACCGCCCCGAATAGCGCATCTGCGTGAGTCAAATCCGTGTTCGATTCCCGAGCAGAGCTACATTTTTGAAAAAAAAAGTTTCACCCCTTTAGACTGGGTAGGTGTTAATTCGTTGTTCATGTATCTAAACCCCTTGATATTTTATTACTGCTTGTGGTGTGTCTTCTTATTCTTCTATTTTCTATGAGTGGGACACCCTTGTCCATACAGCCATAAGCTGTGGTATGTGTGGTAGGTATACATACTTACACATTGTAACTGATTACTTGTACAGGATACCTCACTGCCACAATATTTACAAAATTGACTCCATCAGTGCAGTGCTCTCCATACTTGACACGCTTTGTTAATACGCGGCCACATCACATAACTTCCATTTTTGTGTTAATTCTGACGCGACAATGGATCGTTTACAGTTAACAGAGCCGACATTAAGGGAGGCACACAGGCACAGGCAGTCCACGCTCGTCAGGTAATTGATTTCCTTGCGTAATCTACTCGGCGAGTTGGCAGCATTGAGAGGTTGCCAATCGTGACTGACGGTCGTGAGTTCCTTCATTCGCATCAGTCTGTCCGACACAATGCAATACCGGCATGATTGATGGACGCTAGCCCCTCTGACGTCGCTGAAATTGAAATTCAATTGCCCACAATCATCCTAATCAGATTGTTAATTACCGTCCCATTCGATCCCCGTCCAAGGAGGACTTGCGAAACCGTGACTGATCCTTTATTCTGTTTCGCAAAGTCAAAGTAAGTACTTGACGAATATAAAGCGCACAATTACAATTATTATTATTATTTTTGAATGCGTCGATTCGTCCTCTAATTCATTTTCTATACAAGCAAATCACACTTCTGTTTTATTTATTTTAGAAGCTTAGTAGCGCCTAGAGTTGGTTGTATACTTATTAGGTACAACTCATGTTAAACAAAATTGACGAAGAACAATAAGAAAGGGGGAAAGATCACAGAACATATTTACCACCCCCCCCCCCCCCCCCCCCCGTCCTAAAGTATTTACTTGTGTAAATCATAAGCTCTTTCAATAATATCTCGCAGCATTTTTTTTAATGGCAATTTTTATTCTATCCTGATCATTCGATTATATTGACTGATAACTGCGTAGGCAGTGGCAAAACTTTGCTGAAATTACACAACCACGAAACTTTACAAGACTGGACCATTCACCAAGACCTTGAGTTGGCAATTCTGATCACTGCAATGTTATGGGGTGATTAAAAAACACACACTATTTTAAAGAAGCTGATTGTATTATGGAATGTCGCAGTATTGGAATAATTTATTACCTACCACATTGGAATATAAATGAGCATGCAGATGGAAACTAGTGTAATAGAAAATGTATTTGAATAAAATTAGTTAGTCATTCTTTTGTGTATTAATGAAATATTTCTATTGATTTACATTTTACCTACAAGTCTTTAATTTTTCGTTTTTTATGACGGGCGTTGATCTTCTTATATTAAGTTTTATTTGTCAATCGGCATTTCTATATTACATCCGTTTGTTGATTCAAAAAAATGAAGAAAGAACAAACATAATGGGTAACCTATACACCGCCGCGTAATCTGCATAAAAATGTGTTAAAAAGACACTTGGAAAACTTATTGATTCCTCTATTAAGCGCAAATCTTTTCCTTTTTAAATTAAGACATTCAAAGGCAAAAATATACCATTTATCTGCAACACAGCAAGTTCCCATTACTGGATCCTCCGTCATTTGGTTCTTCGAAATCTATTTCAAGTTTTGATCTAAATTTTCTCGACCAATATAAGTAGTTGGTGTTAAAATCGCATAGCATCCAGTTTACCTATCTTCTGAATGGCCAAGTTTGGAAATTTTAGATGTATTACGTCTTCAGACGCATCTTTAGATGCAAACGTCTTCATTTACCGTCTAGCATTTACCATGAAAATAAATCTTCCACTGAAGACTATGAAGATGCGATAAACACTCAATGGACGCCAGAGGTTAAATATCTAGGAGCTATACTTGACAGCAAGCTACCATGGAACAAACAAGCGAACGTATGAACAAGCAAGTAAGGCAGCAGAACCACTCGAGCCCATATCTTGCAAAAATACAGACTTGCGTGCGTGTGCATAACAGGAGCCATCAGAACATGCCCCTCAGCGGCAATGGAGGTAATTTTAAAGTCACAAAACTACACCTAGTGCTGCAAGTGGCCGCAAAGGACTTATTATGAAAAAAAAACTAATGAGAAATACATTAACTAGCGCTCCTAGGGACTCAATCGCTATAGGAAATACAACTTTGAGATAAACTTTCTAGTATATTAGTTCAGTAATAAAAAGGAATGGACAAATACGTCCAACAAGTACAATCTCAAACGGCATGGTATAAAATGGTACACAGACGGAAATGGAAATTCACCCTTCATCTAAACCATGGAAGAAAGATGCACTCAATTTCAATTATACGTGAATTATAAAAATAAGAAATCGCTATCTTAACGGATAGACTAGCTGCCACTAAAGCACTGAGGTCAACGTCATTTGTTCAAAAATTTTGTGGAAACGACAAATGAAGCTAAATAAATTAGGCAAAGGAAACAATTAAGCTCTCTTCAGGGTGCCAGAATACATAGGTATAGAAGGCAACGAAGAAGCTAAACGACCATCTAGCTAAACGAGGAGCAAGAACACCGCTCATTGTGCCAGAACCTTTTTGAGGACTAAGAGGAAATATTCTCAAAGATAAAATATAAAAAGAAGAGGAAACTCAAGAGAAAACCTCTAGAATGACCTCCCAGGATTAAGATGCTGTAAGTATCTGGAAATATGCTTTGTAAGTATCAAATTCGACAAAACGGTTTGAGAATGCTGACAGGTTTTCTCACGGGATATTGTTGACTAGGGTCTGCCCCCCACCTTATAGCAAGATTGGACTATACAGAATGACCAAGTCTGTAGATTCTGGATGGAGGGGGATGAAATCCCAATACATCTCCTGCTCAAAGTGACATGCAGTACAACAAAGAAGACTCCCTTGTCTCAGTCTTTTATACCAACCAGCGAAAAAGCCTTGACATCTTTGGAACCATCAAAAATCGAAAATCTCTTCCGAGAACTGGAACTAGAATTGGATTGGGCGCTATATAATCGAATTTGGTGCAATAACCAGAAGTAATATTTGAGAATTCTTGGATCTTCTTGGATCACAAAAGACCTTCTAGGTTGCAGTGTAGATACATCCCAATTGATACAATTCAATAGGCGATAGCTTGTTCTCGAGAAAACGATTGATAAAATTTTTACCTGCCAGGAATGTCTCTGGGTACGGATACTTTCAATACAATATGACTTGATAAAGACAAAAGTGAGCCATACCTTTCCTATAAACAGCTTGTAAGCAGGTTCCTATACAGAAACATTCCATCCGTGCGCTTAGTTTGATGACGAACTGGAACTGATGTAGGTATCAGGATCATTTTTCATTATTTTTCAAGCGATTTAAAATGTATCTTCCGACGTCTCTTTAGTATTTGGCCCGTTACCTCACTTCACGATATTTCGTCTGTTGCTCGAAGATTTTTGCAATATAATTGTCAAAGTTTTCTCGAGAAGCCTTGGGTGTCATCACATGATAAGTAATTATTCCAGGAAGATCTAAAGAGAGCAGCATCCAAGTTCCATGAAGTTCACTCCCATTGCGAAAATAACATTCAACTATAGCAGTTTTTTTCTCTTACGTGAGTGAGATACACAATTCATGCAACATGCAAAGAATGTGTTCATATACCTAAGGTTTAAATCACCTTAGTATTACATAATGCTACATGAACTTCAAACTATATTATCCCGTAGGATAATAATTATTTTAAGGCATTCATTAGACAATCGACAAGATCCTCGCAGACATAAAATTATCTTCGAGCATCTTCTTTCAAAAGCTACAAAGCATTATCCTGTTGATGTTTGCCGAAAGTTTTATTTTTTTTAATTATGTCGATTACTTTTATAATCGCACTGCGGAAGATATTATTATCTTCTCAAGGAAGAGTTCGAATAGTCACGATTTGACCATTTACCGCCGACTGGGAGAATTATTGTCAGCCTAGGCGACATTACAGTCCATGTACAAAACAATAACACTGGCGACGGTCCCTGTTGGGGCTGGGTGGCGAAGAACGAGGCTAAAGATGAGTGTATTTCATGAAAATTGAGATAACGCGATCGATTAACGTAAAATAATTTCCTGTGAATAATTATTAGGTATTCGGTCACAAGAATAAAAAAAATTCTTATTCGTATACTAAGTATACAAAAAAAAAATGAGTTGGAATAAATGAATTTTTCCACACAATATTAAACCTTTTTTACATAAAATTTTTGGGAGACCGCTTATATTTTCGATGTTTTATATTTTCTGACAAAATATTTACATTTCACCGCAAAAATTCCCATACTAATTATAATATTCAAGACAGCTAGTTATAGCTAATATTTATGATTAAGTCAATTTGTAACAGAGGTTACTGTTGAAAATCAAGAATATAATTTTGAATTAATTACAGGATTATCAAGACTCTGATATAAGTTATTAGTCATTATTGTATTTTGTGAAAATTATCAACTCTCAGGACAATGACACCGTTGAGCCTCCTCCAATCTGACTTCGATTTATCATGGTAACAGCGAATGTTTGGACACGGCCTCCGTTAATTGCCATTATTATCTTTTCCCATAATAACAATTGCAGGACTGATATGAAAATAAAACGCGATTGCTTGGCAAAACAAATAAGTAATTCTCATCCACGAAAAAGCTGTTTTAAAGATAATTAAAGATAAAGTATAGAAGCCCATAAATAACAATAAATAAGTAGGACATAGGGGAAGCTATTTTGAAACTATAAGAAATTTTGTGTTATTTCAGTTTTCAAGCTTTTGAGTAAAAAGCTATGGAACTTTGATGTTTGTTCACACACATTTTTTTTTTGAAATTCATCAAATTGTTCGTTCAATTTATTTAAAAAAAATTACAGTGCTTCACTTTCATAATTAAATAATATCGACTAAAAATGTATTGGAAATGGTGATTCCGATTATTGTGACGTGATAGAATAATTGAACGGCTAAGTGCAGAAAGGGAAGTACTTCAAAATATTAGTTCTGAGAAAATCAATATAAACTGGGTAGGCACTGCTCTTAATCTGCATCGACGCATTTTTTTTATTAATTAATTGTGCCATGTAAATAAATAATTATTATGAAGAAGAGCGAGTTTCACTTTGTGTGTTACCTTATCTGTGCCAATATTATCTTTAAAATCTCGCAAATTTAAAACTATTAAGAGCAGAAAGGAAAGTATTGTTGTAGTACTTCCCTTTCTGCATCAAACGGGATTTTCTGCGTAGCCTATAAGAACAACTAAATCGCATCGCATGACTTTCTTTTCTGCGCCAAACGATCGGGCTAGGTCGAAACTATATGAAAGCATGTGTAACTCATTTTTCGTTAAAATGTCAGTACTTCCCTTTCTGCACTTAGCCATTCAATTATAAAGTATAAAATGACCTTAAAGGATCCCCCAAACCGACGCGAATTATTCGCAGCGGATTCGTAACGGAAATTCCGCTGCGAAATTCGTAGCGGAATTGGAAGGAGATCTCACACCACAGCGAATATAATCGCGTCTATTATTTTACATTTTATTATTATTATTATTATTATTATTATATAGGTGTCCCATAATATGTGGGCAATCTCCCGCGGATTTGGGTAAATTTCGTCAAAATAAATGAAAAAATAGCTATAAAATTAATTCCTCAGAGACACCCCTACAAAGATATTAGCTGTTGAAGTTGAGGGTTGAAAATCAATTTTTTGCAATAACTGATTTTGATAATTTTTGGTATTATTTTGTATTATTTTGAACTGTTTAGAATAGTGTTTCATAATCTTTGGTAGCACATACATAGACCTCGGGATGGCATAACCCCCTCATTCATTTGAAATAAAACAATAAAAATAATAATTTTACAGTTTTTTAATGTTAATTTTCTTTTTATTTGACATTTTTTACATAAAAAATGTATTTTTATTTATTTCGATAGAGCGAACCGTTATCGAGATAAACGTCCTTCTAATAGGTGATGCGTCGCAGGAACTTTCTAAATTTCAAGTGAATTTTAACAAGATGGCTGACCTTTGATAGTAAATTGAGCAGGAAACAAAACAATAACTTAATTAAATACACGTCAAATAGTGTCAAAGATTTCATTTCATGCAGATTCAATTCTAACTGATTTTCTGCGTATTCAGCGTTTTTGTAACTCATTTTAAAATCAGTTAGAATTGAATAAGTATGCATGAAATAAAATCTTTGACACTAGTCGACGTGTATTTAATTAAGTTATTGTTTTGTTTCTTGCTCAATTTACTGTCATAGGTCAGCCATCTTGTTAAAATTTACTTGAAATTTAGAAAGTTCCTGCGACGCATCACCTATTAGAAGGACGTTTATCTCGATAACGGTTCGCTCTATCGAAATAAATAAAGATACATTTTTTATGTAAAAAATGTCAAATAAAAAGAAAATTAACCTTAAAAAACTGTAAAATTATTATTTTTATTGTTTTCTTTCATGTGAATGAGGGGGTTATGCCATCCCGAGGTCTATGTATGTGCTACCAAAGATTATGAAACACTATTCTAAACAGTCCCAAATAATACAAAATAAAACCAAAAATTATCAAAATCGGTCAAGAAATAAAAAAGTTATTGCAATAAATTGATTTTCAACCCTCAACTTCAACAGCTAATATCTTTGTAGGGGTGTCTTTGAGGAATTAATTTTATAGCTATTTTTTCATTTATTTTTACGAAATTTACCCAAATCCGGGAGATTCCCCACATATTATGGGACCACCTGTATACGTTTTTATTTTCTGAACCAACAAAATTCAACGTGAGTGTTTAAGGAAAAACAGAAGACATTTATTTATAAGCAAAAAAAAGTTTAGTTCTTCTCATATTTTGCTCCAAACCTTATCCTTTTTCCTAACATTTTTATAGTCTTCATGAGAAAGGTCGTACAATATCGGGTACTTTCGAACTAATTCAATAATTCGCTCCATTTCACTTATAATTTTACTTTTTTATTTTTTTTGTAAACGTTGCGAAATAATTACTACGCGGATCCGCACAAAAAACGCATCTGACTGCGATCTAAGTTTCCGTACGAATAAATTCGCAGATAAATCGCAGCCAAAACGACGAAATCCGCATTAGTTTGAACTTGTCTATTTACCGCAGTGAAAACAGTATGTTGCGATTCGCATGCGGCGCGAATATTCGCAACTCTTGCGATTTTTCCGCGTTGGTTTGGGGAATCCTTTAAAGTCCAATAACGTCTACCTACCTAGTTCAAAACATATCCTGAATCATTAAGACCGGCAGCTTTTAAAACCAGGAGTGCGAAAAGATTACTTATTTCATCAGAATTATTTAAATGTTATTTTAGACAAAAAAAAATCCAAGTGATTTATACAGCAAGATACACTTATTATAATACCCAGGAAAAACATTTCTATTTGCCTACGTCCTACTCTGAAAAGTCACTACACGGCGATAACAATTTTTTCTCCAGTGATGTAGGAATTCTTAGTTCGAGAGATGATAAATTTTTCTCTCCCTCGCGTTGATGTGTACATATTATAGAAATTTAATTCATGATACGAGCAAAGCAAATAATAATAAAAAAAATAGCGAAGATAAGATTTAGTAGTGATTCTTGACGGTAAGCCCGTAGGCGCCGGCGTGATTTCCTTGCAAAACTGGGCAAGAATGTTGAGTAATCATCGGACTCGAAGGATTAACAGGATGTGAACCAGTCGGGGAATCTCAGCAATACGTCCAGCTACTGTTTATGACCATTTTATTAATTACAAAAGCAGCGTAATATTAATGACTTAATGGCAACGATAACCTTTCTGTAAGATAAGTTTAAATTTATTTTAAGTAACTGGAAACATAGGCGTAGACAGAAATTCCCAAGAAAGGACAAAATCAGAAATACGTATAATATGAAGATGATAAAGAGCATTTTCTAACAAACTGAAATAATAAACAAAATCTGAGGTCAAATAATGTATAGTTATATTTTTACAAATTCCGAAGTTTCATAATATTATAACACAATAATTATTACTAAGTAAGCACATAATACCTTGGTTCGAAACTCACCAGCAGCCGACAACTATTTGTTGTGTTTCTCGAGCCAAGATCGGGATCCACCTTGTGGAAGGCAATGGCAAACCACCACAAGTACCCTTGCCTAGTAAAACCTCTCAAACAGTGCCGTTCGGACTCCGGCAATAAAAAGGGAGGTCCCATATGTCTGTGTAAACTGATAGCTCGCGCACCACAGACATATGCGAGAGGTAGCCTACGCCCGATATGCGGGTATGGCACTTGAAGAAGAAGAAGCACATAATATGTATCCTGATCATCAAAGGGGCAAAGCGGCACATCAAAACGCGATGTAATTCCCAACTTTTTTAAAAGGCAGTAAACACAGGTCATTTGTTAATAAAGTCACTTCATTATTCCTCGAGACCAAAAACCGCAATCGACGCCTGAAATTTTCTTCCTTCCGTTAGCGGCTTTTCGTTTTCTAGCCTCCGCGTCCTAGTCATTCCCCAATCAGCGAAGGGATACGTCATGTTGCCTGGAAGCTATTTGTCAATATTTTGGCATTTATCTGCGCCAAACACCTATAATACACGTCATCTTCGATCTCCACGTATATTTTCACGTTGGCATAATATGATCTGCGGTCTAAAATTGTCCCTTTGCATAAAAAAGGTCTGGGAATTAATACACGATATTTTTGGTAAAAAGGTCGTTGAGTTTTTTACCTTTACCTCAAGAAAATGATTACTTTCCGCCTTTTAATAATATTAGATATTCGTTATGCGTTATGATATTTTAATTAACGCACTAAATGCGGTATAGCATATATATATATATATATATATATATATGCCATTATCCAGCAGTTATTTAAGATATATTTTTATATGGGTACCTATCTATCTGAATAATTTTCCAGGTTTAGACAACAAGAAATCGAATTTTTCTTCGATAAAACTTTAGTCAAAAGTATTCTTGGGACCATAAATACAAAATGTGACACTCTCCTTAATTAGCAGTTTAATATAATTATAACATAAACTACGATCATGTAATTCAACTTGTCATGCCATAGCATAACAAGTTGTAAAAACTTGTCCTGAAATTAAATTTCATTATGATAAATGATAAATGGTAATAATTATGTAGCTAGTATCAAAAAACACTAGTTAAAAGTGAGTAAGTGTGTGATTTCTCAAAAAATGAAATATGAAAATAATTTGAAAAAAAATTTTTATACCAAGGTAATATGGAAATAAAAAAAAATATACCAATCACTTGGCCTCTAATTCTGTTATAAAAAAACATAAATGCAATTAAATTTCTAATGAAATATATTTTTTAAATTATTTTATTGCATTTCTGATTTAAATGAAAAAACATAGGTATTGCTTCTATCTATATTAAGTACCATAAAACTAGTCAATTATATAGGCAGCGCAGCAATACCTAAAGTATTATAACATATACATATACATCGAATATATTATATTTTGACATGATATGATTAATACAAGGACATGTAACTTCTTATTTTTAGATAAGTTACACTATTATACACATATACATATTTTATGTGCATGCAGGTGCATAACACATGAAGAACTCGAACTAGATTATGAAGTAGGTTGAAAACTCTTGAAACATATTATTCTAAGCAAAAAGGAAAAATAACCAATAACTTTCCGTTATAGATCTAGGTTAATTGTATCTCTTCTACATTTTAGTTAATTGTTATTCAGAAGTTTTGCTGAAGGATGTCAAAAATGATGAATTATTGCTGGCTGGATAATTATTATTCTTAACCTAGCTGGTTAAAGAAATTAAAAATAAACTTTATAGAGTCAATAACATATAAGATCAACAAAAATAATCATTTTAGTATTTTAGAAATTTTTGTGTTTTTTTTAGTTTTCATAACTTCAAACGATTACAAATCATCTTTGAAAAGAAAAAATTTGAAATTTTCATCATAAAATTAAGAGTATAATATAATATATCTGTCCATTAGTTATAGTTTCGCAGTTAAAATATAAATAATAAAATCAATAAACGACAATAATAGGCATTATGAAACAGTCGGTACTGAAAAACTGATATATTATAAGACTTCGAATGTATATTGCTATAAATATTTTGATTTTATGAAAAAATTCAAGCATTTAACAAAATTCGGCAGTTAAATTCACCTGTTTAAACGACTTAGAGCAAGGCACCTGTTAGATTTCATAAGCGTGCATGAGAGTACGCTAATAGTTTCAAGAAATATAAAAAAAACTGCAACCATTACTCCTTTCAGGTATGAAATTTTACATTCTAATTGTCGGTGTTTACAAAAATAGAGAAATCAACGTCAGCACTTTTCTTTTGCGTGCATATAGGAAACGTGTTATTACCTTCGTGTCTTCCGAAACTGAGAATAGCCGTTGACTTAATCGCGTTTGCAAAAATTACGCAGGTGGTGTTATTGTGATAATTTGACTCACTTTGTACCTACATACTCCAAGGAGCTCGTCATTTAAAGGGAATTTTATGTAAATATAGCGCTCACGTTTCTTTTAGCGAAACACTGGTTTTAAAGTTAATTGCTGAGCTACCGGTATTAACGAAATTTTTTAGTCAAGCCAAAATAAAAACAGCAGAATTATCATTGTAGACGATCTCTCGTTTCTTCACCTAAGGGCTTTACGTAAATATTACATTGTAACAATTTTATAAAAAAATATACTCGGCTTCTAGGTATATTTAACCCACTTAACTTTACGTGAAGAACTGAGAGATTTAAGGTAAGCTGTACTTATTTTAGTTAAAATATCCGCAATTCGTAACGTTTATTGTAAATTATGACAATTAGGTATATGCTATACCTACGACATGGTGCGGCTTTCCATTTTCTAAGTTTAGAGCACGCCGATCGAATGTTAGATGACAGTGTATAGTTGCACCCAAAAATTAGAAAATTCTAATGATCCATGTAGATATTATCGACAAATGAATATTTTTCAAATTTCATAAGTAGAGTGTCTTTTTTTTTAAGGGTCACTTTTTAAGGGTCACATGATATTCCCCTTAAGGGACTTTTAAGGGAAAAAGATAAAAAGAGACGTTGCATCCTTTCAAGGATAAGAATATGAGTGCATATAAAGCCGTTTAAGGGGTGTGAAAGTTCATAAAGAATAATTAAAAAGATCGATCAAGGTTTTCAGAGTTTCTTTTAGACTCAGAGCTTTGGGAGAATTCTCCTGATAGTCCTCTTCTGAAGAGTTCAAAATAAGAAAATCTATTTAAAGAACTTATTTGTTGGCGCTGCGGCTGGAATAAATAACCCATACCTCAACGCATCGAATATAAGATACACATTGATGAATTAATAAGTAAGTATATTGACAAAAACATCTTAAAGCAATTAATTCCCGGTGATATATGCGTGGTGTCGTTTCAAAAGCCCTCAATATTAAGACATAAATTACCGAACGGGAGAGAGGTTCATTGAAGAAGAGGCCGTTCTCACAGAAGCGAGATGTCACCTATGTCGATAATAAATGAAGCCGGCCCCGATGATAAGTAGTCAGGTCCGTAAGTAACGACACATATCGAGTACGAGATAAGGCCCGTCCGCCAGATACCGTAGCCGAGTTGGAGGAACAGTTTAGACCCCTTGGACATTCGACATTCCCATCCATATTCTTATGTAAAAGACAACCAACCGGTTCGGTTGCTGGAACTCTGGGTCATTGTCGCTGGTAGGTACTATGTCTAAATCAACTCTAATACTAATCTGCAGATGAAGATGATGTTAAGTATTTCAATAAATTATCCTATTTGAATGAGGAGATGTTTGTTCATAGAAGTTTCATCCAAATATGATGACGGAAACCAAAATTCTTCGTACAAAATAGTTTTCCTCCTCTAAATAAAGGGATAACGTGGGAATTTGATTCAATTTCCAACACTGCATGACTTAGAAATAAGTCATTTTTTTTAAATCTTAATGGGCTAGACAAAGATGATGTCTAATCATATCCTCGATAGTATCCTGAAAACAGCACAATAAATTTTTACATTTCGCACAGGATGATTATTTTAATATTCAATACAGCAGGGATACCAGAAACTATAAAGGATAGAGGGATGGTGAGATGTGGAAAAAATAGATAGTCCAATAGGTATTTTAAGTCCGCATAAGCAAATACCTACCGTTTTTCAAATAATGCTCAAAGTTAAAAGGTTAACTTAATGTTTAGAAAAATTTAAAATTTGCTACTTTATTTTCTACTTTATTTAGACGAACTTCTCTAGGTGGCGATGAGAGATATAAAAAACTTTAAATAAAGAAATTATTCTCAACCATCGATAATAATCTAATTTTTTCTAGAGAGTTGTTAGTTTTTGAGACAAAACACACACTTATATTTTTTTTGGAATCATTTCAATCATTGCAGGTTGGGACATTTCAAACTATTCGCATTTTATCAAAATACACACGCAAAAATGAAAATGTCTCACCCGAAAATTTTTCTTGACTTTGATTGAAGATAACTTTCGTGATCTGTGAAGGCGTGCAAAATTACTCCGTGGTTCTCGTACCCCCGTTTTCCAAATAAATTTTTCTTGTGAGTTTAGATGAGTAAATTGGTGACGGTTATCAAATTTTCTATTTAAAACCTGTACCTACTCACAGGGTGATCTCAAAAAATCAACTGTTATGCTCTTGAAGTTCATAACTTTTTTCCTTGATTTTGGAAATTAAGCCTTGTATTGAAGCCTAAAACTTCAGGCAAAAAAATCGATGGATGAGAATTGACTCAAATTTAAGTTTCTTCTGGGAACAGGTTTTTATGAAAACAGGAAAATTGAATGGAAATCAACTTGCGTCCAAGCTAGTCTTTATTTTTAAAATACAATTTAAGGATTTTCATGTTGGTTCAAGATGAAAAATGTTGACATAAAGCAGGCAAATTACATCTGCATATTTTTAGGGGGGGAATGTGTTGACAGTTTTTTTTAGGTATAGGTATATCCAATTTAGCAGAAAAATAAAGATTATAGGGCTGCTGACGTGCGAAAATAAAATCGAAATTCCTTGGGAATATCGAAAGTTATCCCAAATCAAAATTAGGACAAATCTTGGGGTGCGACACCTTCATTTTCTTTTTTTTTATAGTTTCATGATTTCTGATGATGATTTATTGCGATTTTTATCAAAGTACCTAACCCCAGGCAGCAGAGTCATGTTATAATGACGTCATTTTGTCCCCGACGTCATATTACCAAAAAATCACGTGATATTAATTGTCGTTATTTCTCCAAAGTGATTTAGACGTGATGTTCATGACGTCCGTTTACCGTCGTTTTTTCGTCATTTTCAGACACGCTAACTATTTGAAGCTGGCGTTATAATTTTCTGCCTCATACTATAAATTATTTTTATATAAAGAAGTCAATTTTAATGTCTTCTTCTCCCTCTTGCTCGTACACGTGATCCTGTCAATTTGTCATCGGATTTAATCTTGAGTCAACCGGTATTTCTTCGTTGTTTTGTCTTAGGAGTGCTGTGTAATAGCCCAGACATAAAATGGAGCAGTTCAAGTAAGTAGATAATAAATTTTACATCCATGAAAAAGTCCTATTGGTCTCCTTGTAACAGGCGAAAAATGTATTTAATAAATATTAATTGCGAATTTTTAATAACCATACCTAATACTACCTACGTCAAATTACGTACGTCTGTACGACGTCTAAAAATCACGTTGACGGGCTGTGACATAATCACGTCATCCTACCGTCATTTGTCCGTCATAATGACGTTGGGGATGACTAAAATAACTCGTTCCAGCGACGTGAGTCTGCTGCCTGGGATATAAATAACGCTGCCTATTTCTTAATTATAACTTTAACGTGTTTCTATATAAAACCTACTACAGTTAACTGGTAAGTATTACAAAATTCGACTTTTAGACCTGTAATTTTGAGATATACATACATCAAACGAATAATAATGACATAAGTAGTATAAATCCTTTTTCAGATTAAAAAGATACAATTTCAAGGATATCATATAATTTAATAAAATTAACCCAAACAACGGAAGTTACTCTGTACATTCAATACACACATAAACGTAACATAACAAACCTATAATGAAAGTGTTCAAGCATCGACCTACCTACCTACCTACTAAATTTGCTGCTACCTGGTCAAACAATATATTTATTCGATTTAATTCACGGTTTTATTTTCAATTAGTTCCAAAACTGAAAAGTTAGTAAACAACAATAGACACCCAATGAGTGTTATTATCGAGATTAACAGTTCCACGGCTGCAATTACCAGGAGTATGTCCGCGTGCTTCCATCGAAGCTGCAATTCTACACAATTAATATTATAGCTCCACAAACCGGTAACAAAGTTGCCAGATGTTGACCCGAAAACTAGTTTTTCCATGGAAAATCGTAGTATTATTGTATAGTAAAACGTTTAACGTTTGTACACATATTATTACCTATACCATAACACACCCCAAAACATATTTGTACATACATATTAAAATTGTTAGAGCGCATGATCACTGCTTAATGTTTCTCACAATAATTTTATTAGTTGCATCAGCTGCCTTGCAGCCATCAAATCTTCGAATGCTAATTTTCTTGTTAACTTCAAACATGATGGTAATAGTGCTAAGTGGCAAATGCTATTAACAATAATAGGTACAGGATCGTTTGCCATATGGCGTTTGAGTATTGAGTTTTTTAAGGACTATTATGAATATTGTTCGACTGAATCGACCTGGAATTAAATGTATTCAATAGAGCTTTTATTGAAGTTCGTATTAAGGCTCTGGTTTTACAGGTTTGAATTTTATTAAAATTTATTAAGATTATCGTACTTGGGTTATTATTGTAAATATGTCTGCCTATATACGCATAAACCGCTCGTCGACTTGATGAGTTATTAATTTTATTACCAGCAAGTCAATATCTTTTTCAGTCAATAAAAATCTCGCATTTTTATTCATAATTGTAACTATAGTAAATAACAGTCGCATATAAGCTCAATTTCAATATTTTAAGTAAAGAAATTGATTAAGGGGAAGCATTTATCGAAGGCCACAAAAATAATGAATAATATCTATAGGTTTTTTTCCAGCTTATTAGCCAGAAACTAAATCAAAAATTTGGCAACGTGAATAAAAAGAAAACCCACACAAAAGTGTAAAACAGATTATCATTATCATATAACTTACCTATAATAGTCCTTCTTGCAATAAATATTTCCGTCCCTAGCAAAACACGTGACTTCTCCATCCAAAGTGTTCCTGCACTGGCAACACTGCAGGCAGGCGGCGTGCCACCTTCGGTCGACCGCCTGTAGGTAAAATCTGTCGGCTATTCTGTTCCCGCAGCCGGCGCACGCCTCCCCGCCGCCGCCGTGGTGCGGGGAGGGCGGCGTGACGGGCGCGGGCGGCGGCTCCAGCTTTGGAATGTGGTGCTCGAAAGCCGAGGGAGCGAGCTGCGCGGGGCGGCAGATGTCCGAGCCGCACGATTGCGGGTGGTTGTTGTTGGACGGGGTGCTGCAGGACGAGCCGCCCCCGCCGCCGCCGCTGCTGTCGCCCATCGACGAGTCGCACGACGGCAGGTTCGGCGAGAGATCGCGGGACGGGTCGTAAGCCGGGCCTATATACTGCTCGTGCTGCTGCTGCAAGAAAAAAAGGACTTTATTATGCGATGATTAATTCATTTTTATTGGAACCTTAAAGTAATAATTACTTGCGATATGAATCAAGTGTTGAAAATCACTTTAAAGTATTTTTCATTGGTAGTTAGAGGGTTAGTTTTACTTCAACATTACTATAATGTTGGGCCACTTGAAAGTTACATTTCAAGTACCCAAAACATAGGGGCAACTTCAATAACTACTCTAAAGTTTAAACAACTTAGAAGTAAATATTAAGTAACCTATCAAAGTGATTGTTATTATCATAATACCTATTACTTCAAAGTTCCAACGATTTTGAAGTAATTTTATTAGTGACGATAACGTTTCATATAGAATTTAAAAACTATTAAGAAGAAACATTGAAACGACTCGGCCGATTTTACTCAAATGTAATACCAGACCACTCCTTATGGATATCTTAACTCACACAAAAATTTCGATTTCCTAGATTGAAAACTGCGACCTGAAATAGACCGAGTGAAATTAATGACAAAGTAACCTGTTTGTTTAATTGTATCGTTATCGTATTTCTTGAAGCAGCCAATTTCGAATTCGCAGACACACTATATACATATACACATTTTTATTTGTTTATGTTTAAACGTTTATACTTTTAATTATTCAGACATTTTTTTTACTCCCTATACCTCATATTTTCTCGATCAATCTTCATCTTAAAATAACTAAACTAGAGAATTGCCGTATAATATGTTCAATAAAAAAGAAATAAAGAATTTATACCAAAATGTATACCTACAGATCCGTAAACAAATTATTTCTGCTAATAATAGCTGACATGAGCGAAAGTCGGAATCCTCATTCTCAGATACCGCTGTCTATCCATAAGAGAACATGTGACGGACTTTAGACATTGCGAGACCCGAGCACTCCGACTGATTAACCCAAGGTCAGCTTATCGAGGATTCTCTCCCATGCAAGCTGATATCAAAACGGCGGTAAATACACACCCGTAAAGTCAGCTATTACTTTAATAACGCACGAAGAACAATATTACATCATTTTATGGTACATACTCGTCCTATATCATTACAAATTACAAGGATTATCATCCTTCTATGGGAAAACTCATCGAGGAATTGGCAAGAGCAGGTCTTGCTCTTGACAGATTTTATCTAAAATAAGCTAGTACCACAATATTGGGCCACCACCAAAGAATCGTGCAAGAGTTTATATACCGACCAAAGACTGTGATAGATCCGAACTGGGTGGTTCTTCGGTTAGTACCAATGACTTCGTTGAATATTCATGCACACCAGCACACTGGACCTGCTCTACCGTTTCAATCACATGTAATTGCGATCATTTACAAAATGGTAATAAATTCATTATATGCATTAACTGCAAATTGTTTTGTTATCTATTCATTATGTACTTCATATTAAGTTGAAAGCAGTAATATATAGAATATTAATATCAATAATTTCAAATGAGCAATTGCACACTGTAAGATCAAATAAATATTTATAGGTTTTGCTTTCTATACCACGAAATAGTTTTATTAGAAATTTTTACATCATCATCATGAAAAAGGTACCTATCCAGTTGATTAAATCATCAGCCTAATCGACCATATGAAATCGTTCGTATGGGACTTTTTTATTTTCCGAATGTCTCTTTTACAACAAACGACAAAGTTATGTTACATAATGTTAATTAAGCCATTAAATTATAAAACTAAATCCATTACTGTCATCGGTGACCAACTTAATTTTTATAAAGCTACATTTTAACGTCTTTTTATGGGAAAATTGAAAATAATTGCCGGTACTCTCCGTTATTGTCACATATCTCGTAGTAATCTTTAGAAATGAAGGTGTATAAAAACAAGATTGCAACGACATTTAACTTTTTACATCGCCTAAGGAATATATGATAAATAAGATCGTCCAGTTTTCTGGGATATGGATATCCTAGGAAGAGTGCTGGGATGTAGAGAAATTCTCATGTACCTATTAGCTGCTAGATTGATTTATAAGAGCATATAACATACCAGGTTATGTGCTAAGTGCTAGTGAAGAAATCTATAACAAAATATGTATCCTTTAACGTTTTATTGAAACATTAACATAATTATAGCGTTCACTAGTTATAAAAATTACATAGTAATTTTCTGATTGCATTTCATACATATTTGATTCTGGTAAGAGAGCCTCTAATACCGGGTGGCTGACCATACCTCTGTACATAGGACATTGCCTAAAAATTAAATTACTATTAATAACAATACGTCGATATGCAACAATTAATTTCTTCTCAACATGGAAATTTATTTTCCATCTATTTTGTATTGTCCAGGCAATGTTCTATACCTACAGAGTTATGATCATTGGTCAGTCACACGGTATACACAGCTATTACGATATTTTACACGTTTCTATTTCTAAAGGGGAATAGTAATGCTGAGCTTTATAACAGTCAAATAGGTATAGGGCCTACTTACTTTCGGGCTCTAAAATAAAGAAGTTACAAATTTTTTCAAAGTATTAATGACTTTTCCTGACCTGCTGCTCATACGAAAACTTTGATATTAAAGTTACGTCAGACATTTTTTGTGTTCTAATTTAATGCTTGAACTACAAATAAGGCTTTTACACTGATAATAAAAAAGTGTATTCATACCCAAAAGTATATTTTATAAATTAAATAATTCATATACTTTGCATCATGACTACTTAGGTTTATAAAGAAACAGTCACGAAAGATTCGGCATTTCATGAATTTTTCAAAATAATTTTTGTCTTGTATACTTCTGCATGGAGAATGTTACTTAGAGTATTGGTATTACCTTTCCTGTATAACATCCCACGGTATAATATTATCAAGTACCTAAGTAGAACTGTACTTGATGTCATAATGTCATATACCTAGGTAGGTACCAAGTCGAATATAACAAAGTAGTGGCAGTTTATAGCAATAATAAATTTCAGAACTTGCAGAAGATAAAATATATTATAACAGCCTCGATAAAATGTGTACTTGAGTAAATCAAAGACGTTATAAAAGTTGAAAATCGACTCGCAGCCTGCATGACCTATAGCTATTACGATTGGAACCGGAGCAAGGCAGCAGGATTATCGTTGCGTTCAAATAAGAAGGGAAAAATTTTACAAATTGTATTACTCTATCAAAATGATGCTGGTGTATCTTTAATATTGCGAAAAAAAATAAAAACAGATTCCTTTTTCATAAATAAACAATAAAATGGTCTGTTAAAGTGTGACCGGAAATTCACCCTTAAAAAAAGAAAATTTTTCCAGTTTTTTTAAGATATATATCTCCTCAAGTACCGTTTGAGATACTTCACTACTTTGATACCGGTAGACTACTTTCTAATTATATCAATTTAGTTTTTTTTCATCTGCCATTAGCGGAGATCTTTTAGCGGAGAAGTTTTTAAGAAATAAATTTAGTCTTAGATACTTCAAATCCCGGTGGCTGCAACTTTAATACTGCGCTTGAGTACAAGCTCCTTAGAAACGATCAAAAAAATTGAATAAATAAATAAGCTCCAATTCCAGAACATCGATCTCTATCAATTTCTGTTCAATTTGGCTCCAACACATAAATGAAAGTTCGAGAATTTTTATTGAGATACCTAGGTACACCTTATACAGGGTTATTCACGGTATACGCCACGGAAGTTTATGGCCGTGTCTCTGGATTTTAGGATCTTTTTATTTTTGGAGTGGATAGAGACCCGGCAGAGGTACGTTTTAAAATTATATTCATAATGTACAGGTGTCCCAAAAGCATGAAACATATCAAAGTTATGTTTTTTTAAATAGAATGCTCCTATGTTATTGCATTTTTAGATTGTCTAGGAAGAAAAAAGAAGATTCGCTCTTACAGTTGGTGTTTAAATTCAGAAGTTTGTGAGTTATAAACAAGTGAAAATCGTCATTTTTCAAGTTCAAGGCCCTGTACAAGGAAAACGGCTTAAGATAGAGAAAAACGGCTTACATGTCCCTATTTTAACTTTTCATGTACTATCCAATGATGTAGATGAAATGTTTATACAGGGTGATAAAAAAATTGAAAAATTCTGAGATTTCTCCACGCGTCGACAAATAAATAAATCAAAGAATGTACAAATGTTTCTATACCATAGGATAGTACATGAAAAGTTAAAATAGGGACATGTAAGCCGTTTTTCTCTATCTTGAAGCGTTTTCGTTGTACAGGGCCTTGAACTTGAAAAATGGCGATTTTCACTTGTTTATAACTCAAATACTTCTGAATTTAAACACCAACTGTAAAAGCCAATCTTATTTTCTCTTCTCAGACAATCTAAAAACGCAATAACATAGGAGCATTCCATTTAAAAAAACATAACTTTGTTATGTTTCATGCTTTTGGGACATGAAACATAACAATTTAAAATTACATTATGAATATAATTTTAAAACGTACCTCTGCCGGATCTCTATCCACTCCAAAAATAAAAAGATCCTAAAATCCAGAGACACGGCCATAATCTTCCGTGGCGTATACCGTGAATAACCCTGTATAATACAATGTAAGTAATACCTATAATATATACCATATACCTACAGTGTGTCCTCGGATGGGATTATGAAGAGGAAAAACTTTCTTTAATAATTTTAGAAAAAAATCTCATTCTCTCTAAAAAAATTCTACTGTTCGAGAAACACAGAAACCATGCTTGGATTTTCGCTTGGACGTACAGGGTGACATAAAGTAAAACTGTTTAAATATTCATTTTAAGGAAAGAATTATTTCTTTTAAAATGTTCTGCTTCTCAAGAATCTTCAGAAACACCCTAAAATGGTGAAGGGAGTAAAGACTCTCTGACTCGTCGTGTTGATAAAATTGCTAATTTTGGTGAAGATGAGATTATTTATTAAACAAATAAATACCCTTCACACTAACAAATTTCGTCACGGTCACCTAATTCATTACATCTCCAGATGGAAATATAAAACTAACAGTTAACAGTACTCCCGATGTTGATACTTGAACTGATCCAATATTGAATCAGGGGTCTGTATGATGGTTAAACCAACCATGGAGTCATGGTGATACCAGCAGGATAGATTGTGCTCTCTCAGCGGTGTTTCTCGATTGACTGATGATTGGTTACACATCATTAGGTAATCATTTCGGCTGGTGGCATTCGCTTATCCACGTGCCACACACAAACAGTCCTGCAATCTATTTTTATTATTATTATTATTATTATTATTATTATTGTATGGTCAAAGAAATAGGTAGGTTAATAACGTAAGGTCGTGAATTTATTGTTTGTTTCGGAAATAATATTATGGAATTGCATTGCACTTGTATCTATTTGATACATATCAAATCGTACCATAATAACCTTGGTATATGTAGAAATATAATAAACATTTTTAATTATCATTTTTCATATACTTCTAATACCTAGTTTTAAATTACTGTTCGGCGAGCATTCATTTTCAAATTTCAAATGACATCCATTTGTTTTTTAGTTGGTTAGTTTTCCTTTTCCTATATATTATATCCCCTCGGAATTCCCCTGCGGATTGGTAATTAGATTGTTATAACTTACAGGTAAAAGGGTATACCAAAAAAGTATAAAATAGTTTTTCTTTTATGAATTCAAAATTTTATTCCATTATCATTATATTAGAAAAATGTGGTCTATACAGGGTGATTGATTGAAACGCCACATTAGAAAAAATTCGACTTGATCCAAATGATCTAGGAATCTGAAATTTGGAACTTAGGCAACATACCTAATAACGAGTCAAAATGAAATATTACCAAGATGGCAGAACATTAAAAATGGCGAAAGCAATGGCCATCTTTGTTTTTTTAAATGGGACACCCCATATATTATTGCATTTTCAGATCGTCTGAGAAAATGTAATAACAATGGTGCTTATAGTTGTATTTTAAATTGAGTATAGGCCATGAGTTATAAACAAGTGAAAATCGTGATTTTCCAACTTTTAAGACATTTACCATGAAACGGCTCATGATATCAGAAAACGGCTTTACATGTCCCTATCTTAACTTTTCATCTGGTATCCTACTGTAGAGTTGAAATGTTTATACAGGGTGATGAAAAATCTGACAATTTTCACCACCTTGTATAAAGATTTCAACTGCATATTTGGATGCCTTATAAAAAGTTAAGATAGGGACATGTAAGCCGTTTTCTGATATCTTGAGCTGTTTTCGTGATAAATGTCTTTAAAGTTGGAAAATCACGATTTTCACTTGTTTATAACTCATGACCTACTCAATTTAAAATACAACTATAAGTACCATTGTTATTACATTTTCTCAGACGATCTGAAAATGCAATAATATATGGGGTGTCCCATTTAAAAAAACAAAGATGGCCATTGCTTTCGCCATTTTAAATGTTCTACCATCTTGGTAATATTTCATTTTGACTCGTTATTAGGTATGTTGCCTAAGTTCCAAATTTCAGATTCCTAGATCATTTGGAAGTCGAACTTTTTCTAATGTGGCGTTTCAATCAATCACCCTGTATAGTACGGAGACGGAGGCGAGGGGGTGCAACAGTATTAGCTGAAATTCTATAAAGGGTGATGAAAACCCTCAGATTTTTTATCACGTCATGTTTAAAAAGAAGTCTCATCCACCCAATAGGATACCACATGATACAACAAGTTAACGTAGGGACATGTAAGCCGTTTTCCGATATCAGGATCGTTTTCAAAATAGGTACCTATAAGCTGCTTTAAAAATGGAAAATCGAAATTTTCATTTGCTCCATTTGCTCATAAATTTACTTGTTAACTTTAACTGTGGAAACCATTTTCATTCAATTTTCTCATAAAATATGAAAATTTATTATACAGGGTGTCCTGTTTAAAATAACAAAGTTGTATTCATTAAATTATAGCTGCAAATTAATTTTTTTATTCATTTCGGTATGATTACCGGCGTTGGGACATAATCAAGCTTTTTCATACTATAATGACTCACTCTGAATAAGTAGCAAAACAGAGATTAAATATTGTAAAAAAATAAGAGAATTATGTCTAGAGTTTTTAGAAATTGGTACACCTGATATAGTAGAAAATCATTCAAGACTACGTCTTCAGCTTGGTTATAATTAAATAATGCAGAGAGAGTGAAAATACCGTAAAAAATTAAACATTTTCCTGGGTATTAGGGGTGAAAAATCAAGCAGAAAAGTGACATTAAAAATTGATAAAAATATTCTTTAAAAATTGTTTCATTATATGACAAGCGCTCATACCTTCTTATGTATATGAGGCCAAGAACGCATTTATCATCTCCTGGAATTTTTTCCGTACGTTATTTTTAAAAAACTGCAAATAAGTACATATTCTTAATCGTGCAGATAATTTTTTCCCATTCAGGGCCTAATCTGCAGCCGATGGATATTTGTAGAACGATCAGGATATGGGCGCACCAGACGGGGGGTCGTGACCCTCCTATCTTACTGCCATCTATTTAGCCGCCGCCACTGCCTGTGTGTGGTATTCAGGCACGTGCGTGACCAACTCAGAGTCATGCTTCCATCATCCATTACCTGATCAATGATCAAACAATCCATGTAGTCATTGCGCTGTATCATTGCCTCATTCAGTTCTCTGAACGGTGGTAACTCAAAAGTTTTTTTTTTAATATATGAAAGTTGAGATATTCAGTTAGAGTAGCCTAGCATATTATATTATATACCAGTAGAAAAAAGGATCGTCCATGTTTGATTATCTGGGAAAAATAGATTTTTCGGTGACGGTGACTATACGAATTTTGAGTATTGTGATTTCTAACGCAGATTTGAATTTTGGTTACCACTTTCATAAAACCCTTTTCTTCCCTTCCGTAATAATTATTCTTCCCTTTCATAGATAGCAACATTTTCCTACAGTGATTCTTAAGCCGAATCTATGTTGGAGCCCATTTTTTAATATCCTTCCTTGGTACCAAACTCCCGACCAATAAGTTATCTACCGAGCACTTTAACTATCGACTTGAGTATCTAGTAGACTTAGTAGACTTAAAGCTCACCAATAGGAAGGAGAATAATAAAATAAAGAACTCAACTTCTCTATGACAAAGTAAGTGACTCCCATGATTTTTTCACGGTAAAGTGAATTTTCCGAGCGACCTCTTCGACGATGCCTCCTTCGTGATACCGCGACAGCAAATAGCCACGAGTGAGTAAATAATACCACCTCGGTGGACGTTTATCGGTGCACCTCTCATAGGAACCGGCGGTCGTGTACCGCTAGATGGCAACCCGATTGTGGCCTCGGTATAATTACAAGCTTAGCCTCTAAACAAACACGCGGGACGGTAAATGGTTGGACGACGGCACGTCCACCGATTTCATATAACATAATAACAACGCCGAGACGTAGATGAAGTCCCTCCGATCGACTGTCTATACACAAGGGGCCAAGGGGGTCAAGTCGTGAGAGTGATAGCTGTCAGATCATCTCCCAGGTCGCTGGTCGCTGGACGGAATGGGAGGCTGAAGAGTAAACACACCGTAGAGCCTGTGATCGATTGTGTATGTAATGTAAAGGCAAAAAGTCAGCCTTTGGGCAGCTTGATCTGAAATAAATAATATCCGGTTCGAATACTGAGAAAATAGTACGTATGTATAGGTACCCATATTGTTTTACAAGCAGTGCAGAAAACGGTATTTTATAAGCGCAGAGTGTAAAGTTGGGGCACGACATCGAAGGTCGAGTGCCAATAAGAATTGAGAACACCAGCAGGAATACCGGATACTTATACTTATTTAACAACTGTCCTTCTCTGGAAGTTTCAAAACATGTGTCGTAAAATGAGACCTTTTCAAAATATAGGGTGCCTAAAAAAATTGTTTTCACAATTTTTGACGATATCTCAGGAACCATTTGAGATACAGAACTTAGCTTAGAAAGAAGGATTTTAGTCGAGCAGTAAATTAATAAATAAGAATGATTAGTGGGCTTTAAGGCATGCATCAAGCTCCAAGGCATGCACCAAACAGAAGACATGGTTGTTTCGATCTCTTTATGATCTCTTCAGTGTGCCGCATCTGTAACAGAGGATGCATTGCCGCTCGCTTGGAGTGCTTGGATCCCTAAAAATTTAATTAGCGCTCAAAATGTACTGGTAGAGAGTGTATCCCAACTATAGGAGATATCATCAAAAACTGAAAAAAAAAACATCCTGCATCGCGAAAAGGGGGTGTTTTCGGACCCTTGTTAATACATAACGTAATAAGAGAAAAATCGATATTTCTATTCTAAAAATAACAAAATTAAAATAAGTTCTAGAAGCAGTTGATTGTGATGTGGTTATTCTTCTTTTTTATAGTTTATGGCCTTTAGCTTTTGCCAATCTATTTATCCAATTGTGTGCATGATTAATTTTGTGCGATGATGTATGTCGAGAGTATCCTGCTCTATCAGCTGGTTATATTATTACTCGAAAGCTTCGACACAGATTTTATCAAAGAATGACTTCCACAATCCATAACGTGTGATTTTATCTTCAAGAAATTACAGGATCGTATACATATTAACATGAAGCCTGAAAATTACCATCTTTGTAATGATGGTTGGTCATTGCAATAATTACGAACTAATAAAAAATACTCCACTTTAAAATGCATGTTTTTTTAATCTACCTCTTACAACTGCTCATTATATTAAGTAGATACTTCAATTAATTACTTTATCTTAATTCATTTTCGTATCTCCGGCACTTCTGATCAGACATGCTAAAATATACAAAATATTGGCAACCATAAATACAATCAACGTCAAAAAGACAAAATTTTGAACAGCAGCAGTAAGTGAAAGAATGCTATTCAGGCTTAAATTTACATGAGAAGTATAATTTTTATAGAGGAACTAGAAGGTCCATCTTTATATCAAAATAGAGCAAGGCAACTAGATACATACTTAGTTTTCATGAGTTGAAATTGTTTTTCTCTATTTCCATAATGTAAGTTTTTATGGCACAGACAATGAAAATACAGCAAATCGTAATGGTAAATCATTGACCATACCATAACCATGGACAAGACACTAGATAAAGGTGAGTTACATTTACGTCTCCGGCGAACAACACCAATAAATTGTGTCCCATCAAAGAAGATTTTATACTTGCTCTCAGTTTCGCCATAATTCTCACTGCAGAAAAAGGCTAACGCGAGATTGGAACAGAATTTTAAATTTGTTAATAATTAGCTTCCCACGTATTACACTCGGAGAGAGAAAAAACATAAGAGCAATATTTACAGTGGAAACTGGTCGATACGTCAAGACAATGTTAAAACATGGCGGTCTTCGGTAAAAAGTTGCAACACATGCTTGATTTAGGATTTCTATTTCGCAATATGCTCACTAGTGTCTCGGAATGGTATATTATCTTTATACGCCTTTTGCAAAATGACGACGGGCAATACTTGGACGGCTATACCTTATGGAGAAAAGAATTTCTTCTGATCGAGCTGGATGCTACTTTTAGTACCTAATAGATGATGATCTAGGTAGGGTTTCTCAACATTTTGACTTTATTTGTGCCATGCACCTGCTCTCTTATACTCGTTTGAACGCATTATATGTGAACACGCATCGGAATTTGGCTTAAGCAATTTTTTCTATACATCAATAAATCTCTTTACTCTCAATGAAAATTCCGTTCGTGTAATCACGACGATAAATATAAAATAATTGCATAAAAGTTAGGTGTTCGGTGCTAAGCTAGAAAGAACATGTTTTTTTATTTCACTCGATGTTATATTATAGGTTATGCATTAGCTAAGTGTGTTGTTATAAATTAAATAGCGCAAAGAAATTTTTAATTTCTATCAATATTTACATTATTAGCATAATGCGTTTGATCAAATTCTGACTTGCAAAATAAAAAATTAATTAGCTTTTTTATTATTTAGATATACCATAGATCCTGGTAAATTTTATGACACAATTTATTTTTTTCTGCGACGGGCTAAAAGTTTGACCTTTTTTCCTCGTTGACAGGTAGAAAAATGCCTCATTATATGAGCTGCATCTTATCGGCGAAAAAAATGAATTAACAGGGAAAAAAATGAGTGCTTTTTTCCCCGAAATGGCGGCTTAGGTATTATAGCTACTATTAACACTCAGATATCATTAAATTTATTATATCAAATACGTAAAGTAAAGTTACCTTATTATCCAAATGGCAATTATTAAGGGAATTTTCATAATAATCACTATCCGTATTATTAAATTCACTCATCGAAAACTAACAAGAATCTTTGCAAAACTGTCTTCAATTTTAATTACATTAATAAGTATGACGTTTATGTAATTGACGTTTCGTTACCCAGGCAACGTCAATTACGATAAAAGACAGTTTGAAAATCCAAGTTTAACATAAATCATTTTTCCGACATAATTTTCAGTTATCTAACTACGTTTTTCGACATTCTAACACTGATATTTCTTCTCGCAGAAAAAAATTGTATATTACACACGAGAAAAAAGTGCGATTTTAGCTCTCGATGTGTTTGTCCCCTCCGCTAAAATCACATCTCGAGCTAAAATCTATCACTTTTTTCTCTTGTATAATAAATAACTATTATTATCTTGAAATATCAATGTCAAACCAAAAAATCCTTGAAAATAGTCCTCGAAACCATCATTTTCGATGTTCGTTTTTGCAGTCTAGGCATGTCTCGCTTTTTGTTTTGTTTACCGTTTGTGTTTTGTATTTTTGATTGACTTTACCCTCAGAAACTCCCATCAAGAATAGGTCATTACAACTTACTATTGGTCGAAAAGAAGAGATGGCTCTAAGATAAATTTTGCCAGATTTAACAAAACATGTATCCAAAGAGAATGTGTTTAGTTACCTTCATTGAATTAAATTTTTGTCAAAATAAATTGAGAAAGGAGATTGATGCTCAACCTTCATCGAAGACTTTCATATTAAATAATTAAAGTTCTCGCAAGAATGATTTTAATTATATGTTAAATTGTCTATTTATTTACTAGAACATGATGAGCAAAACGAGTATCATCATTGCATTGCAAGAATAATAATATGCCAAAAAAATGCAACTACAAATAGATATTTGACTTAGCCATAAGCATCAGTGATGACTACTTATAGGATAGGTACATTATAGCCTCCTCAGCACCGAATATGATTGACTGAAGTCAGCCTTAATTTGATTTTCAGGATTTTTGTGGCCTAGAATCAGCCTTGAGTTGTCAATGAAAAAATAAGTGCTCGCACTATGTATGAGTATCAACTTATATAACTTCAATCAGACCTTTATTTATATTCAAAGAGTAAGTGCAGGTAAGTGAAATATTATGCACATGCGCAAAAAATCACAATTGACGAGCTCTGTTCGTATGTCAGTCAATTCCACCTAAAGTATAAACCTACTTACACAAGAATAAATAAAGCAAGCAGGAATAGTGAAAACTTATTTTTCTTAATTAATTTTTTGGTACCTAATAACCCCATCAATACAAACTGAGAAGGTCTCTATTTTTATTCTAAGAAACTGTTGTTTATGCATTAATTAATTTATTCACAAGGAACAGTAAAACTCACTATTAAGTTTTAAAATATACCCACTAAAATATTATAAATAAAAACTAAAGACATTGTACTGTCGATCTCAAAGAGGTGCCAACCACATTGACCGCAAATAAAAAGACTGCAATTGTCAGATATAGTTTTTAAGCTTTGTGAGTCATTAAAAATAAATTAGCAACTGCTATAATACCGACAGGTGCCCCGGCGTCTTATGCAACGATAAATAATCTGGAAAATCTCAAGAGACTGCAATGCCATTGAAAGATGGAATTAAAATGATTAAAGCTGAGCCGGGATGGGACTGTTGTTTTGACGGGAGTGAATTTATAATGCTGCCTTCTATTTATGCGTTTTCCGCACAGGCGGTCGATATCAAAGGAAACGGTGGCGATTTTGATTATTTACATGCCAGCAGAGTGTCACTTATTGTGTACATTATATGTTTGTCATGTTTAATGCATGTTTAGGAGGTATATTTCAAATATTATTAGCCTCCAGTTAATTAATCTCCGACCTATTCCAGGAGTGGATGCATGGAAACCGCCCATTTTTTAGTGGGTGCGATGAAAAATAATATCCGACTGTCGTTTTTCAAACTTTGTCATTTTTTTTTAGTTCCTTTGCTTATTTGAATAAATAAATACTGGTTGCAACAATAATTATAGGACCAAAAAGCTATATAGGTACATGCTTATACTATAGAGGGGACGTACATATTCAGTTTTTGAAAAAACAGATCAATTTTTTTGGGACTTAAATATCCCTGATAACAGTTATTTAGAAGCAAAAATATTATTATACATATACCATCTTCAATAAAAATAATGTATCTAGACGTTGACTCTTTTGATGATATTTAAGTTTTAACGTCTATAGAGTGATACACAACGACCTAGAAACTTTTGCCTTGCGTTCATCGCTGTGGGCAGGTTGCACGTTTTGTTGACACCATTTATTTGTCATTCAGCTCAATTTTATAGTTATCTTAGTTCAACTAGATGAATGTTAAGACAAACATATTTTTTTTATAAATTGTTGATTTGTTGCGTCTCCAACATTCAGGATGCTGGAAATGGTTACACCGGATGTAGTTCTTGTCAAATTTGTCAATTTTGTCAAAATTTTACTTGGAGCTGCTCAATTCTGGGGAAAAATGGAGAATTGAATTTGTTGCGTCCCTGACTTAATTTAATATCACAGCAGCAGTTTTCTATTTCTAGAGACTTACAAAGATATGCCGCTTAATATTTAACACAGAACTTTTTTTCAAAAATCTGTTCCACACTTTGATCACTCTTATTTTTGATTTCGGTTATTTAGACCAATATTTAGAAATACAAAAAAAACAAAAACAAATTGGGTGAGAGCGCAGGCCAATTGTATCGGCGGGTCGTTCTATCCACCTGCCAGGAAATACGTTGTTAAGAAATAAGCCTTTACATGAAAATGATGCGAAGCTCCATCATGTTGAAGCCAGATTATGTCGTGGGGTGGGACATATTGTTATTGTCGCCGTTAGAAAAAGCAATTTCTGAAAATAGAAGGAGTTCTTCCTGCAAAAAAATGTAAATTTACCGCTCAGCAGTCAAATTTTCATGAAAAAATAGGCGCCTAGTTATTTTATAACTAAAATTGACCTTTTTCCAGATTTAAAAAAGAAATATTAAATGAAAAGGAAGCAAAACGATTATCATGATGTATAATTCTTACATTTTGAGTAATTTCCGAGCACTCTATGTAAGTATATGAATTATAAAACTCGAGCGGGAGATTTATAAGTTCCTCTCGGGCCAGTTCTTGTCAGTACAGGATCAGTATGTAGAAGGTAGATTCCTCGAAGCGTTGCGAGAACATAGGTAAGTCGTATCTCGGAGATAAATTACAGGAATAGACCAAGAGCAAGAAACGGACACGCATCTAAGTGCACCAGCCTCTCGGTCAACCGCTAAATAAATAACAGGAGAAAAATCCACCAACTGCACTCGGTGTGAAACAAATATTCGCTAATTATTCCGGCGATTGCCGGATAACATGCGAGCAATGACTGTTACAGCTAATAAGGACGACTTTTATTATTCATTTATCTTGATAAAATAACCTGGAACTAATCAATCAACGTACCTACCTAGAGACTGGATTAAATAACATTTGAATGCAATTTGTAACCTTTATTATCATTTTTATTATCGTGCGGTTAACTTTTTTTTTGCTTTATAATAAATAAATTTGTTCTTTCGCACGGAAGCTCTGTACTTATTATTATACTCTAATAAAAATGTCCAGGTAGGGATATTTATTGGTCTTAAATTATATTAAAAGATAATAACATGAATTCATAATTAATATACTTAGGTAAGGTATCTACTTTTATATTATAAAATGAGATATTTTTCAGTATAATGTTATATGATATTGACAGGTATTAATCTAAATCGATTAAACTAGACAATTTTATATTGTCACGGTTGTGGCTTCGTTAAAATAAACGATCCCGGTCATAATAAGTTGATAATTACTTATAATAATTATTGTATTTAATGTAAATAGTAATAACTATTCAGTAATAAGTATACAATGGCACTATGACTTATGTAAACTATTTAATGAATAATTAACCTACCGTTACCACAAAGTACTTACACAAGAGTAATAGTTGTAATTGCAACAAAATTTGCATTAAAATATTTGACTATTAATCAAACTAATTATTATTAATGATTTGGATATAATGCAATATGTGTATTAATTTAAAGCTTGGATATACCTCCTATAATTATTTACCTGTTTATTTAAAAAAAAATGATTTATCAATTAATTAACAGAATTATATTATTGCACCTAACCTAAGTTTAGCAAAGCTACATAGTTTATTTAAAACTTAATAGAAAAAGACAATCATTCTCACTCCATTTATTATCTGTGTGATCTACATAGCTGAGTACATAAATTTAAAATATGACGTGGGTTTCATGAAGACTTTGATATGTTAATCTTGAAGGATCAAAATCGTATATTGCTGCAAGAGAATATAACCGTTCACTCTTACTTAAAAACTTGACAAAAACCTTCTGAAACACCGCGGTAGAAAGTAGATCTCACATCTAAATTAATTAAAACTCAACAAAATATTACCTAAAATAACGATACAAAATGTTATTAAAACGTCAAATTTTTAGTCAAAAAATTCTATCAACATTTGTTTCCGTGAGGTATTCTCGTTTTCAAGTATGGCGATATTGCATCGAATATTTGATAAATTCTCTAAAATTTCAGAAAGTCCCCAAGAACTATTAGGTATTTCTTTTTTTTATCAATTTTTTGATAGCATTGATAAGGATATTTCATTTGTGTATAAAGATAAGTATTTTTTCTTTCAGCAATTATACAGGGCGTTTGAAAACTAGGGGAGAAACAAAAATCACCCTATACCTACGGAGTGTTGTATAGAGTTTCAAAAATGAAAACAAAAATTCTATCTTCTTATATGCCGAGTTATACTGATGAGTTATTTTCACCATAACGGCATTTTATCGAATTTTCAGGTAAGCGAATACAGTCTGCTATCTGTTACCTATTTGTCAATTTGACATTGTTGAAAGTATTGAGGTCGATCACCATTTGCTGACGATTTGAAGATCTTTTGTAATATTCATTCATTAGATGATTGTTTAAGACTTCAACGTTCCATCGATCGTATCAACTTTTGGTGCAATAAAAATTTACTTCCTCTTAATACCTACCTCCAATGCTATACCATGTCTTTCAGTCTTAAACATACTCTGACCCAGTTTTCATACACTATTGATGGACAACCTATTGAGAAGGTTACGGAATTCATGGATCTTGGTGTATATAATATTTGATCCCAAGCTCTCATTCGGCAAACACAATGACTATGCAGCCACCTCTGCATTTAGATTGCTTGGCTTTATTATTCGCAATTCAATAGATTTTTGAAACATTCTTACCCTCATAACTCTCTTTCGTGCTATTGTCTTGCCTAGGCTGGAGTATGGCAGTGTGATTTTGTCTCCCGGTTACAGATGTCACCTTCTCAGCCTGGAACGCGTGCAGCGTCGTTTTTTAAAATTCCTATATCGTAAGAAGACGGGCTCATATCCTGTACACGGCTACCCTGAGTCTGAACTTCTGATGGAATTTGATTTTAGAAGTTTGGAGGACAGGCGTGCGTATATGTTTGTGCGCTTTCTTTGGGGACTGTTAAATGGACATATCGATTCTCCTTTCATCCTGTCCCAAATCTCCCTTAATGTTCCTCAGGTTGCTCTTGGCCGTCAACAGTTCTTGAGGGTGAGAACCCCGAGGACTAACACTCTTTGCTTCTCTCCACTGCATCGAATTTATGACTGTGCTAATCAGCATGCTGACAGCCTCGATGTTTTCTTTTGCAGTGCTCAGTAGATTAAAAGATATTTCTTAAGTTTGGACTCAGTCTGACCTGGATTTGCTGCCGCGTATTTGCCAGATCTCGCAGTTCATTCTGTTTGATGTATATCTTCTTACATGGTTTTTTACAATTTGTATTTTATACCTTGGCTTTTACTTCTTTGTATTTGTATTGTATGCTTATTTGTAGAACTGAAATTCTATGTAACTCAGCAGTTATTCACACCCTTTGTATGGCATTTGCTGTTGGGTGCGGATGTAGATAAATAAATCAAAAAATTTGTCAACATTTGGCAAATTTCAACCTGATATGACATTATGAAATGTCTAATAGATATTATTAAAAATTAAAAATTAAAAATTATTGTTATCTAATAAATAAACTTAAAAACTGTTATTTCTTGCATTGATAATTCCGACATGTGTGATAAATTGCCTGGAAACAGTATCTCCATACGTGAACTGCGGATACCACAGAATAGGTGCAATCAGAATATAAACTTCAATAAAAATACCGAGTTCGCGCCTCTACTCGGCGCATAGAGATCCGCCATGATTTGAGATGAGCTTTCATTAGTTTTGAATGCGGGCCCACAGAATAGAATTGTACCTATTCTGTGGCGGGCTGGTGGCGGGCCTGCCACCAGTTTCTACTCTGAAGCAATGGCCGCTAGAGGTGTGGCTTGTCTCTAAAAGATCACAGGCGCCGCCGGCGAATTTAGCTTCTGATTGTATCAATTCTGTGCTATGATACCCAGGGTTTGCTCCTAAGGTGTTCTTCGAGTCCTGACGTCGTAACAGACTTTTAGGTATTCAGTCCACTGTTTTCGCGTGGATTATCCTTCTATGATGAATGACGTCTTGGGAGGAAATAAGAGGTATATTCATAGGTAATTACTGCTTGAAAGTATATAATTACCATATAATATGTATTTCACCTGCACAAAATATTATTGACTTACTCAGCGAATGTTGATGCCTTTTTGAGTTCTATCATTAGTAGCTATTTTAATTTCTTAGGTAAATATGCATTAAGTTTCAAAAATAAATTTATTTTTTCAAGAATACGTAAATAATATTATGATGCCTAATAAGTCAAATTGCGGTGTCAATATCAGAACTGCCATTTAATAATCAAAACGACAGATAATTGAAAGGCTAGTACTAAAATCAACTTTTCTAAATTGCTGACGCCAATGTTGCCAGCTGTAACTTTTTCTCACTGCTGTTTTTTATGTATCATCATCAAAAACAATATAAAACTGTTTTAGAAAGTCTTCAACTATCCTCCCCGGTGACATGGAGCTCACTAGACTTAATCATCATTTTCCATCTAAGTACTCAAATTCCCTTTTTTACTGACTACATAGTGGAATATGTGCATTCGATAGCATGAGTGTATTGCAAGGCTCAATATTCTGTTACGATTTTCTGACACAACCTCTATGAAGCAGCTGCATAAATCAGATGGCAGTGTCATAATAATAAATCTGCTTGTTTACAAACTGTGCTCTATTTGCAAAGTATTATTATTAAGTAATGCGAACCCAGATATTGCAAAATGTTTTCTCTTGGCAGTGAGATAAATATTGCGGATGTAAAATAAAACGATAGACAACTTGAATCGAGAACTATTTCTACTATTTTATCAAAGCGATACTCGTAATTTTTGTAGTATTTCTGTTTTGTTCTTGGTATCGTATTATTTAGAGCGTTCAGGAAATATTATTTAAAATAATTTAGTAGTAATTTTATTGTTCAAATATGTCAACAAATACGTATAGTATAACACGTAAACAATTATTGACATGACATTAATAATAATTAACTCATAATACTTAGAAAGCAAGAAATCTTGGTCATATTATAAATAGTATTACGTATAGGTAGGTATATCTATTATTATTCCCATTTTAGATATAATTTTTTAGGAAATTTACGATCCACTATTGTTTAATTAACACCAGGTGAAGCCTTTTTTTAAATTAAGTCCCATCCCAATTTATAAAAATGAACCATCAACCAGATTAACAATCGGTCTTATCAAACATTGACTTCTAACATTCAAAAATATTTTTTCTCGTTAATTTTTGAAAATTTTTTGGTGTTCCACACTTTTTTGATTCTTTAGATAGCACTGGAACCCCATTTTGTCTTGTTGCCAGATTTATATGTAGTTTATTTGTGATTTATTTGTGGTCAGTGGTCTTCATTTAGGGTTGAACAATAAAATGGTGAATTTTGTACACCTATATTGAAAAAATGTCTGTAAGAAAAACGGCCAAAAATATAGTCATAATAATGTTCATGCTAGGCTATAATAATAGCAATAACTGGTTCCAAACCAAGACGATTGAAGTCGTGTGGTGGACAAAATAAATCAACCTTGTATCCAAGATCTTGGGGATTGGGCAACTTGGGTAACAACGCTCTAGCAAAATATGTCACAAACCGAAAAACTGAGGGCAGCATACTGACCCCTGAGTATCCTGTACCTACATCACTTCTGTGATCGGCCGCAGATATAAGAGCTACATTTAGATTTATCATAAGTGGGCCATTGTCACACCTCCACTCTGACCGAGGGTCTATTGTGGCTTACATCTAGTCGTGATACATTAACTCAATGAGGTCAGCCTCTTTGAGCAAGCTGATCATCTTGACTATTGTTATATTGTATCCAGGTCCTCCGGTGTGAGGAAGTCTCTCCCGCAGGTTTGTAGACTTCCCAAAGCGGTTCTTCCCAAAGAGGAACACTCGCATAGGTTGTGTTTTACTGTTTCATCATCCTCCAAGCTTAGGCGGCATTCGCTAATAAACTTACCTTGCCAGTGCCAGTAAAGGCCTATTAAAGCTTTCAGTTCTTTCCTGTTAAGTTCCAATAGTTATTTGACCGTTTTTTTCAACGTGTCCTAAATAAAAGCGTTCGAATGGTCCATTCCTGGTAAGTTTTGCCAGTGCTGGAGGACTTCCCTCTCAGCCCAGTTGCGTATTGTTGTTTTGGAAATATTCGGTGACATGTCAAACGCTGGTTCTGATCCTATAAAATTCGTGGCCTCAGGGTACAGTCACGCCAGGGGCACGATGCCTGATTGTGTATAATACAGGATCCTTAGCTATTTCTCAAGCTATGGAGCAAGCAACAATTCTGCGAAATCTTCGAATCAACCTGCGACACGCAAAGCTGCCGGCATTTCTGTGCAGACTTGTGGCTGCCGGGATGTGAAGATTTAGTTCTTAGAGAGAAGCTACCAACCGAAAAAGTACTTCGAGGTCCGGAAACCTCAAGTTACCGGTGTTTTTTAATCCAGCATACCTATAAACAGAGGAAAAGTTTTCTCATCTCCATTTATTTGTTAATGTAAATTATTATACATTTTCCTCAGTAACCGTAAATCATTCCATATATCGCTAAATGAAAGTAATCCATAAAGTATATAGGTAAGTAAATGACATGCCTTAGTTTTAAAATACCCAGGTCATAAATATGTGACTATATAATATATGTACCATAATTATTATATGATAAGGTATTAGTCACCAGTTACCGTATAACGCCCTACTTTTCTTTGCCAGCAACCTGCTACAGATGAAAATATATCACAAGTTGTGTTTTCCAAAAATTAGGTACCTACCTACTTGAAATACTTAATTGAGCAAAAAAAGTTAAAATGATGAAAAGCCTTTATGCGTGGATTTGTATGGAAATGTTTCACAAATAATAATTATGACTGCCGTAAATTATAAGATGAATTTGTTTTATATTCACGGACATTTTGGAAAGTAGCGCTACACATGTTCCAAATGTAACCAGACCATAACGTGAATGATTTATAAGAAAAGTTATAGGAGTAGAGTACGTTTTTATTTATCACGTGGGGGAGTTCCCGTCTTCAAAAGGCCGCGCTGCAAATAAACAAAAACCACATCAAACCGAAGTAGATCACAGGTTATAAAGTCCCGAATATATCAGAGATAAATAACGGTGCCATCATTTGTCTGCGAGTGTCGCCCGGGAACAGCAATATCCTGACGGGCATGCCGGTCCCGGTAATTAACGATCTTAAACTCACATTTTTCAGCGGTTGCAGCGGACTCCCGAACTCATATTTCACATAATAAATTAGGGGAGTGTCAAACTAACGGTAAGTGAAACCGCACTGTTATTTATTCAAGAGTTAGAGTTGTGTACAACACTGTAGTGTTGTACAAGGAAAGGCCCCCGAGGCTTCCGGGATGAAAAATAGCCTAATTTATTGTTGATAATTTGTTCGGCAGATTTGGCTTGTACGCTTCAGCAATTCTCAAAATTCTCAACAAATTTTTAGATTTGTACCCATCTAAGCACGGCGTGCTTTGAATGTCATTTAGTGTGGCTAAAATCTAAATTTGTTCCAGGATATACCTATACTTACATTTTATTTTCTTATCGGTGTATAAATTTACAACTTCATGCATAGTAATCGATGATCACCTTGTCTCAATTATTAATTGATCCAGGAAGCAATTCCGATCATACTATAGGTACTTATCTGCACCATATATGAATGGATGTACAATTCACATCTTGGATCCTAATAAGAGATGAATTTTATTTACTATAATTACTGTTACAAGCGTGTAATCGAGACCCATCAATTGTGATTTAGTGGATATTATTTATCACGTAATTGCTACATTAACATAGCTACCAGGTACGGTCTCTGAATAACACGCTTATTCTCTGAGAGTTCTTATTATGAATGTAAATATTCGTTTAGGAGTCAATTTTGAAGAATAATAAAAAGCGAAATGCTCGGATCCCTTTATAAAATTGTTATACCTTTACGATTTTTATGATTTTCTACGTGTATTGTATATTACTTTAAAATATAGGTACTGTTGATCGTATACATTATACCTACCCTATATTATATCATATTCAAGGATCATGCATTATCATGCAGAAAAACAGACACTCCATCTTCTAGCATCTAAAACATCCAGGTACTATACTTAATCTCATTTCATTAGAGTATAATTTTTGTTATTTCAAAATTGACCTATTCAGTCAGCTTATAAAGTATTTGTAATTTCTTCTTCGAAATCTTTTCATTTATAGATGAACGATTTTTGACTTGATATATGTATGTATGATATTTGAATTAATATCTTGAAGAACTTGAAGAGAACCGGCCTATACAGACTGTCCGTTTTTCGCGTGCCACTATGGGGATCTCGCTTATCTTAAGAGATACGGAGTTGGTTAAATTAGGGCAAAGTAGCGTATTTTTGAGCTGATTGATAATCTGAAAAGAAATTTGAGCTGTCATTATTAGTTGTCAAAATATTTCAAAAAAACTGGAATTTTCAATTTTTGTTTTTATTTTTTTATTTAAAAACCAATCAAGCAAGCCATTTTTAACTGAAACATTGTTAAGACACTTTTCAACAAGGAACCCAAAAATAATTTTACAATAGCTCTAGCACTTGAGATAGAAGAAAATCGATGGTCAGCTTTGTTTTTTCTTATGGGCGCCATATTGGATTTTTCCATTTTTAGATTACTTTAATTTTTCTCTTTACAACGATGTATCACACATGTTATTTCATTATTGAATGTTTGGCGAAAATAAAATTTCTTATCTTGTGTCCAGAGTGCTTTGAAGAAATGTCAAGGGTCTTTTGTTTTCAACAAAACTTTGACGATTCGACCAGTCGTCTGCGTCGACATTGAATTATTAATCGAGGAAAAAGCCACTTCTCAAATAAAATTATTAATTAAACAATGGTTAACAAAGACGAATAAATTAACAACTGGTAATGTGTTCACAGCATGTGTTCAAAAATCTCTCCTTAACTAATTGCAAGCACAATTTTGCACCCTTTTCCTAAGATTCGCTACAGCTCTCAACACGTCTCTCCTTCTAATGCCGTGCCTGAGTGTGGTAACAATTCGTTGTCGAAGTTCATCGACGTCGGCTGATGGCAATATTTTATGAATTTTATTTTTCATTGTCCCCCACAAAAAATAGTCCAATGGCGACAAGTCAGGTGATCGTACTGGCCAGCGTTTGTCGCCATTATTTGCAATTACTTGGTTGGGAAACATTTCTGACAAGAATTCTCTCACCCTACCAGCATTATGAGGCGGCGCCCCATCCTGATTTATTTGAAAAGTGGCTTTTTCCTCGATTAATAATTCAATGTCAACGCAGACGCCTGGTCGAATCGTCAAAGTTTTGTTGAAAACAAAAGACCCTTGACATTTCTTCAAAGCACTCTGGACACAAGATAAGAAATTTTATTTTCGTCAAACATTCAATAATGAAATAACATGTGTGATACATCGTTATAAAGAGAAAAATTAACGTAATCTAAAAATGGAAAAATCCAATATGGCGCCCATAAGAAAAAACAAAGCTGACCATCGATTTTCTTCTATCTCAAGTGCTAGAGCTATTGTAAAATTATTTTTGGGTTCCTTGTTGAAAAGTGTCTTAACAATGTTTCAGTTAAAAATGGCTTGCTTGATTGGTTTTTGAATAAAAAAATAAAAACAAAAATTGAAAATTTCCGTTTTTTTTTAATATTTTGACAACTAATAATGACAGCTCAAATTTCTTTTCAGATTATCAATCAGCTCAAAAATACGCTACTTTGCCCTAATTTAACCAACTCCGTATCTCTTAAGATAAGCGAGATCCCCATAGTGGCACGCGAAAAACGGACAGTCTGTATACCAACTGCGAATGCTAAAATCGAAACATTAGAGTTTACCTACATTTTCTGTTTACATACAGGGTGTTTGGTAACTGGACAGCCAAAATCGAACGTATAAAATCGTATTTTAAGCATAAAAGAGAGAATAACTTTTTTCAAGATCAGGCCGAGTTTAGGAAATATTTCCAAAAATGTAAAAAAGGTCGCAATAAAAATGTTTTATTGCGGTAACTGAATAGCATTTAAGCGAGGTCTGATCTTGAAAAATTTACTCATTCTTTTATGCTTAGAATACGATTTAATACATAGTTTCATTTTGGCTGTCCAGGTACCAAACACCCTGTATATCGAGTATCTATTTGTGGTAAAATTAAAGATACGGTTTACCAGTACCACAAGATGATGAAACTGGCCATGCCCATCATGATCTAAAGAAACATATAACATCACAGCATAAAAACACATGACACTCACACTGCTTTTTCCATGGTGTATATACCTACGACCTATATAGAGCGATTTTTAATACATCCTTGGGCACGTAAAACACGCAGTAGTTAACCATAATCTTTTTGAAAAATTGCCGCAATTCGTCAAGTGATAATTGCCATTTTTAAATAAACAAGTGACATGTATATGATAATGATTTTCCGATAACGCTGTACAATGCGTCGTAAAGTAGATAGATGAACGTATTCCACAAGCGTATCACATAAACTCTTCCTGAACAAGAATGCGTTAAATTTAACGACGGATTAAACTAGACCAGACAAATTGCAGTTTAGCGCATTGCGAAATGAGCGATAAGGTAACTACCTGAAATTATAGCACCAACGCTAATGATGTTTTATGATGGATAGGAGGAAACATTACTCGGTATAGGTGCGAAATTTCGCGGTTAAGATTAGCTTTGCCTGATTTTTGTCATGTAAATATAGTCGACTATCTGCTTCAAAAAAGATGACGACATGAGGAACTGTGGTGAGAAAGGATTTATAAAAAAAAAATGCTAAAGATAATTGAGTTGATCCGACTTATGTAGGTAAAAGCGACGAAACGGTGTAGGCAATGCACATGTACAATAATTATTTTCAAGTAGTACTAGTACTGTAGGTACTCATAGGTATACTTAATCAAACAAAGAATCAATCTATACCTTCTCTTATATGAACATGTTATTTTATATTCTCCAGTACGATCCATGCATGTTAAACTGTCCATTAACTGCAACAGGGGTTGAAATAAACCTTGACATTACGCACAGTAATCATTCATTTATCATCGGATCTTTGTAAATGAATGAACTGAGTACTTTAAATTCAATGAGTCGACACATAATTATTATTATATTCGATTCGATAGTCATCTTCTATGCCGGTTGCTCAGGAGGATAACTACCTCCTTTTCTTTCGACGTTCTTGATGCGCGCTTTTAAGTATGAAGCAACGCTTACTTACCTACCTGCAGGAAGCACCGGCCCTGACAAGAATTGTAGGTTATTATGCAGGGGAATTGTATTAATTCTGTTGGCATTGCCCGTGTACAGTTGTTGTAGATGATATCTGGAACGGGAGCGAGCAGCGAAACCCATGCTTGTGCACTCTGAAATTCATTTATAATATCCGTTGCCTTGCACGCTATACCGCGTGTATGACGGAAACGGCGCCCGACGTCTGACACTCGCGGAAAAATCATTTCCTTGCCGAGATCTCAGTAGATCCCCTCGAAAGCGTGAGAATGAATTCAAGAAGATGTAGGTACCGATGAGTAAGTATAAAAAAATGCACCAATACTACTAAAGTGTCTTCATGAGTGTGAGAATATGACAATGGTGGTAAATAAGAAGTGTAGGTACAAAGTAATAATAGTATTCATGCAAATTGTGGTGAGATAAATGCCCTGTAAGGATTATATCTACCAGTTTGTTGAATGCTTTTCTATAGAGTGAGGAAATTATAATTCAGCTTCATCTTGTAATTACAAATCTGCAATAATATGAATTAATGCGTTTATTATTATACTTCATACCAGATTTTATCTACACCACCATCCGTGGTTTAACGTTATAATAAGTTTTGCGGAGTATAAAATTTTCTTGAGGAGGACAAAGCATTGTTATTTTCCTGTCAAGGAATAAAATATTACAGTAAAGTAAAAATTGAATATTGATAACGAACCGCCAATGAATGTCAAAATTTTATTCTATGCTACATAATGGACTTTCAAGGTAATCCAACTAGAAGAACTTTGCAGATTATCACTACTTCTAACATTTTTCTGTTTTTTTGAAAAAAAAACCGCGATAACCGGTCGATCTGTTAATTTAACTTATTTTCTATTGATTTTTTTTTATTCTATTGACATTTTTATACAGGGTGCTCCTTGGCTCATAATAATGACCACTATTTTGATGATTGTTCATTTTTTAAATATAGGACATCCCCTATTATTGTATTTTCCAGTTTCCTGAGAAAATCCAATAGGTATAAACAAGTAAAAATTAACTTTTCAATTGTCAACGTACAGTGTACCTACTTGAAATTTTTATACAGGGTGATTAAAAATCTGATGTGCGATTTATTCGGTAGAGTTAACAATAAAATAATTGTTCATCAAAATATCAAAAACATCATTTACTTATTACATTTTGACACTTTGATATTTTAAAAATTTTAACAACATTCGCAGAAGGTACTTATAGGATTTATATAATTTATAACCTCTCAAGCATGTGTGGTCAGGAACAGCTGTTTAAGGAGTAATAAACCTAAATACATCTTATAATTCATATTATTGAGACAGTTTTCTATAATTTATTCTCGCTGTCCTAACTTTATAGCTGTCATCTTCATGAATCACTTATCTCTTTGGATCTCATAGCAGCTTTAAATATACAGAGTGATAAAAAAGTAATTTATAGGTAAGTAATAATATTTAGGTCTGATAACACCCAAAAATAAATGAAACAAGAAGTCATCTTCTCACGTTCTGTAATTTGAATTTAATTTCCCATTTATATCGTAACCCTGATGGATAAAACTGTTTAACGTTTTAATAATTAATTATTTATAACGATTTTTCTAAGTTTAGTAATCCTATAAGATATATTATACAATATTAAATACATCAACGGCTCAAGTATAGGTAGGTATTCCAAGGATTCGAATGGGGTGTCAAAGTTATTGACTCGCAGAAACACATGTAAGTCAGCGGGGTATCTCAATGCTTCTTCTATAACTCTTTCCTTTCATAGCAATCGGGCAGGTGAAATTAGAATCAAGAATTAATTATTTTCTTGTAAGACGGTACAGCTGCCGTCGTTCATAACTTCTACATGAGGTATATTTACTAACATAGTCTGTCTGTATTAAGTCATAAATTTTAGGAAATCTAAATTTTAAACTAAGTAATAATGCTTATACGAGATAAGCAAAATGTCAAATGATTAAAAGCAAATTATACAAAATACATTTATCCTATACCATCCAATAGGTACGTGATATAATAAATTGATAAGAAGTGGTTGAAATTTTTGATACATTTATCAAAGTTTTAATTATCATTTTGACAAATACAAGTTTCTATTTGTTTTTGAAAAGGGCTTCTTGAATAAGGACAGAAATAAGGCACTATTATACAATGTGCTCATTTTATCTAAAGACATTCAAATATGTAGACACAAAAAATGGTCAATGAAAGTTGCTTCTTTGGAAGGGTGCACATCCAATGATACAAACTGGACCGACCTACCCCCAACCCTCTAGGGGTGGGCGGCTTTGAAATCTTGATGAAAACCCATCACTTTTTCATAGCAGATTCGGATTTTATGCCTAAAAATACGTAAAATTTGTCTTAAAATTTATTCTCGATTCATGGATTTTTTTGTTCAATTTCGGTATGAAGACAAATCGAAAAAAACGTAATTTCACCTATAACAGTGCCATCTATCTTGAATAAACAAAATTGTTTGATACAAATCCTTCGTATTTTTGGCCATAAAACCGATTCTGCAACAAAAAATGGGTTTCTGACCAAAATTCCAAATTTACCCCCCGCCTTGCCTCATTGAAATGGAGGGGGAATGAATAAGGAACAGTTTCCTACTTGTTTTCACTCGTAACATCCGAATCTGTAATGAAAAACGTTTAGGTTCTTTTGTTTAATGGCCGATTGCACCACCCACACTTAAATCTTAAGTGTCACTTAAAATTTTAAGGGGGACTGTTTCCGTTGCACCACTCATTTAAGTAGGCCTTAAGAATTTTAAGTGACACTTATCTTAAGGGCCGCAAATCTTCCACTTAAAGTCCCACTTAACCTAAATAAGGTAGTTTTACAAAAATTTTACCATGAAAATAAGAAGAAGCAAATAATGTCTAATCAAAGAGCCAATCAAATAATGCATGAAATCAACATAACCATAAAATCGTGTTGTGTGTTCATCAGTATCCTAGCATTCCTGGCTAATAAAAATAAAACTACCCTTGATTTACTAATATAAATAGAATACGAAAATGGATGTTGTATTAGAAAACGATATTTTGGAAGATGATCTGGAGGAAATATTCGAAATCATTGACCATGGGTTGCCAAGGCAAATCAATATCGATATTCGAAATGAATATTTCTATACCTTTATTGACTAATGACTATGACGTCATACTGTCAATAACCGGCATCGTGTCCGCTACAATTCGTCAATCAAAGTGACAACCGACAGAATTCTTACGTCAGTAGTACCACTATACATCACTTTTAGCACAAAAACAACCAGTATTTAGCCTTGTTGACAGATTCACTGCGACTTAGTTAAGTATTTCGTAAGTGGCAGTGGTGCAATGCTATTAAAATTTAAGTGGCCCTTAAATTTAAGTGTCACTTAACTAAGTCCAGATTTAAGTAGAGACTGTGCAATCGGCCATAAGATTTCAAAGTTGCTGCTCCCCATCCCAAACCTGTACAAACCTGTATTACCGACATTTTTGATTCGATGCGTATAGTTTTCGATATATTTGAATGTCTTGAGATAAAATGAGCACCCTGTATTTATAGGCCATGTTCACAATCAATAAATACAAGGATCATATATTACGAATTCTCAAGTTTATTAGAGTTCTCCTTAAAAATTAGAAAAATATTTTTAAATTTGTAATTTGGAGAATTGGAAAATCCAAACTATTTCGTCATATCCAGTAAACGGATGCTTTGATGTCTTTATATTTGTTTTTTTTAGGATATCATTAATTTCCTGTTCGTTCGTAATTTTTTTTTATGTGTCCAATTTACTCCTGCCAGTCCTGCCTACGTTGAAGACCTTGCGTCTTTATCTGAATGGTTCAGAAGATGTCCAGCTAAGTCTCTCTTTTAATAAAGTTCATTATTAAGGTTGACACATTATTGCCTTGATTTCGGCAACTTTAGAAAGTCACCAATGAGTGTACCTACACTGTTAACGCTGCGTTAGATCTTCTTGGTTTCAATTTTTTTCTGCGGTGCAAAATCGATACTCTTGAAAGCATTTTGTATAAATAGCTAAATTTATCAGACTCTAAATTTATCAGATAATAGGGACTTGATACCATACGACCTGGATGGGAGGAAGACTTTCTTTGTTTTCTTTTTGGGTGGGGCTTTTCAACTTTCTAATTGGCAAAACTATATTTAAGGTGGAATTTTCGTATGCCAAAACGAACAATAAAATTACTGTTTTTTGCAAAACTCAACCACGGGAGAGTTTGCAGTCATTCGAACTCATTACTTAAAAATTTTGCAGTAAAAGCCCTGTGAATTCTCTCAGTGCCCTCTCTTTCTATAGCTTTATACCCTCCATAATATTCAGATGTCTTTTTGAAAAATGTTAGCAAGTTTCTCTCCCCTTATCTGGGCTTCAGTTCTATTGATTTGTGGATTGATGCTCTTTGTTTCAGTTAAAGACTTTGAGCGTACAAATTTCAATTGTTTTTGTATTATACGATATAGAATAACTCATCAGAAACCTTCCAGAAACAGCCGCAGAGACAATTTGGGGACAAAACAGTTTAGCAGCTAATTTCCAAAACTGGTTGTTTAGGCGATATTTCGCATCTCACTTATTACTATGACACTTCTATACTGAGCTATGACCATTTTAAGTAAGCGATGTTTATTTAATCTTTATAGATACCTACTACATTTTATATAGAAAATTTATAAGACACATTCGACAATTCAGCTAGAGCTATTATTATTATGGAGTAGGTATCTTTATATTATGTAGTTTTATTATAACGTACTTTATTAAGGTGATTTTGATAACGATACATTTCGTGGTTAACACCCACGCCTGCGGTCCGATATCTCGTGCACGTCAGGAAATAGCTTCGGTTGTAGTGATAAAGTCAAGCATCCGTATTTTGAGCGTGTTAATCTTCTGCCGTATCGCATCTAGTCGTAAAAAGACCCCATAAAAACTCAATTAACGGTCCACTTTTCTAATCAGGCAATTCGTTAATTTTATTTTAGAAATTCTCTTTATGTAATCACAAGCCGTATGAAGTTACCTGGGTCGTAACTTATAACAAGATAACAATTAGGTACATAATACTTATGAGTATAGAATAATTTATTGCAAAGTTGAAAAAATTGGAACATACTCCAAAGTTATTGCCTCGAAAATAAACTAGTAATGCACATTTTTAATGTTATATGTTATACTTGAACATATTTTTATATTTCTATTAAATAAACCAAATAAAAAAATTGGGTATTGTGTTAAATTAAAAATTTAAACAATAGATGCTATGCGTTTAGATAATAATTCAAATTAGTTTCCAAGGATGTATGAATCGGATCGAACTAAAAAAGTGGGCCCCTCTAAATCTTTGAAGGTTTCCTTAAACTATATATGCATAGGTACGTTATCATCACTAAAACCCTCATACTTCATGTCAAGTTTTCATTGAGCCCCTTGTCATTATAATACTTCTCACTCCATCATAATCAGACTTTTCAGGACTATTCCATACTTCCATCAACCGGGTTAATTTCAATTAATTCCTGATTAACAGCTTAGCGAGATACGAAGATTGAAAACCAAGGCAAATAAAAGAGCGGAATGTCGGCCCGATTCCCAATGCACTTGAAATTGATTACCGGAGTGACATATTAATCTACCCGGAAGACACTTCCGCATTATGTTGCTGTCCATCCCGGATTATAATGTAGATGAATGCATAATATGCTGCGTTATAGATTATGCCACGCTTGTCGCTTTTCTTAAAATGAACTGTCTTGTCGGCACTGCTGCCAAATATCACCTTTCATAATACCTATATCCTGATTCAGACTTATAGGGTGACATACCTACTCTCTTCCTGATGACATGGCTAGTGATCGAGAAAGTAATAATCACTGACTTGCAATGATTTTATCGGTACTACTGTTATAGTTATAGTTACTATAACCAACTTTCAACTTTGTTTCACAACTTAGAGCATAAAGCCAAGACCATTTCTCCGTTCAACAAAAATAAATAATTATAGATATGGCAGTTCAGCTTGCCAGAGCCTGAAGAGTCCGAAGGCACCGGTGTGTAGGCTCTCGCTATCTGCGCTCTCAAGTGAAGTGCCATCAAGGACAAGCTCTCAGGACGACTATTTTTTCATGTGCCTCTTGCCAACGTTTTAATCCGTTTACCTGTTAATCTGTTTTGATATGAAGAGGTCAATAACATCACAGCCAGCACTTGGTGCATCTTACAAACCCAGTTATTTATTATGAGAAAAAGTTCTTTTTAATTAATTATTAATATGTGATTACGGTAAGTGGGGATATACAATGGTGACTAGAAATAGCATGTATCTAAAAAAAAGGCATGAAAAAACAAGACTTTTTTACTATAAACTAATATGATTTTTTTTTCTTCATTTTTTTGCTCGAGATCCGAATGATATACAATTTTAAGCTCTTATAAACACTTTCTGCTCATTAACTCCCTTATTTTCACTGTAAAAAAAGGTTTTAGAAAAATAATTGAGTAGCGTAGATTGATGTACTTTAAGGGTTTCAACACCGTAACTTCTATACATACATATAGGTATAGCCATTGAATAAATGCGATTTTAAGAAATGCTTTTAAAAACCCTCATATCTTCTACACAAATGGTTAACAGCTCTAAGGTCACCAGTTTTCTAGAAAAATGTCATCTATATCAGAGAAAATATTATTTTTAAGAATACCTAATAAAAAAATTATTGATCATTAATTTGGATAATATTTTTATTATTGGTAAAATGATCGTTTTCTCTCATAAAATACAATTTTTTTCGGAAACGGTTAACGATTTGGTGTAGAAGACATGGGCGCTTCTAAAGCGTATACATATATCTATTCCAGTGGTGGCGTAGAAGCTAGGGGTTGAAATTCTCAAAGTACCTGGTAATCTACGCCACTCAAGTTTTTTAAAACCTTTAAAACCAATAGAAAACAACGGGATTAATGAGTACAAATTGTGTAGATAAATAAGAACTGAACGCTGTATTTCATACGGTTTTCGAAATATTACAAAAAAATTGAAAAAAGAACCCTCTTTGTATCTTGAAAACGGTACGTACGTCTGGGCATATATAAGTTTATGAAGATTTTTTTATGTGGAATCACTTTTTTTTTTCTATAGGTAGGTACATGCTATTTTCGGGTAACCTGTACAAGTCTGATTTCACCTATGAAGAATAATTTGCCTTGCAAAAACTCCTGTTTCATTCCTGCGTTGCATCAACTTGAAATTATAATATTTAGTTGAGGTCGTTACTTTGAGTTATGACCGGGTTAAGTTCGGACATGCTATAAGTTATCTCAAACAGCCATTTCTTGCTAACACCTACATCATAAATAGGTACCTAAGCAGTGGTGTGTTATTGCATTAATTTAAAATAAACTGTAACTCTGACACCGTTACCGAGATTCTATAATGACGCCTAATTATTTTATAAAATTCCTAGTTGATATCCTTATTCGTTATTACGCAACTTCTTTTACATCAGACATCAGATACATCAAATCTCTCTAAATTTTGCATGTAAATTTCATAAAATTTAGATTTTTTAATAATTTTTTTAAATTGCTTTGAAAATTCCTTATTGCCTGTTCTGATTCTAACTATTAATTCTTGTTACTGTGCACTTTATCAAGATCAAGCGTTATAGAAGTTTTGTTTCCTATAAACTGATACAGAGTGCATAGCCACCGTGGTATTGTAATTAGGTGATTACCCGAGAATTTGATAAACGATAGATTACCCGTGAGGAATCCGGGTGTAAACATGAGAAATAAAGCAAACAGTAAAGTGATATGTCGGGAATATTTCGCAATTACCTGGCGGCCGACGAACGAGTGCCAGATCGTCAGTCAAAATGCATGAACAGTTTCGCTTGTGCAATGTGCAATCCGCGAGGTAATCGCACTACCTTCGAATTACATGCAATTTCCTTCAGGAGTAAATGCCAGCCAACTACATATTATATTAAATATTGGTCATATATCTAGTTGTTCATTCTCATCATTCTATACCGACCTTGATGCCTTTATTATTACCGGCACGGGACATGGCAACCTTTTATGATTTTTTCGCTTTTTCAGTATAACGGATTTTACATCATGCTGTATAAACATGACCTGGACATCTATTTTCTGTCTAAAATCTTTCATCACGCAACCTCACTAAGCGAATCTTATTTTTATTTATGTAAAAGAGATCTAGAAGATCTATTTTTCCGAAAAAGAATAATCTTACGCTTCTACGTTTTTCAAATTCCAGAGTAGTCAATCTGACACAGGGTGCAAGTTGTTTTATTCGTTGAGTTCCAAACCTGGAGCATCAAAGAACCTGGGAGGAAATATTGACCGATTCTATGAATCAAGCAAAACGGCAAATTCTAAATTGTCTTTTCCAGTCATATTGGGATAATGCACATCCAGCAAGGTTTTCTTTTGTCAAATTCCAGAATGTTGGATTTAAATTAGCTCGTTTTATTTCCTTAAATTTAAGTAGCTACCAGCATCTTCATTTTTTAGCATTGGTGAACAACCTTAAAATTACAATAAATGTCAAGAATGAAGAGACAGACGATTAGCTGACACGTTGCAAAAATGATATGAGAGAAATCCTCGGAGGAATTTAAAAGCTTAGCTAGCTATGGCCAACAATTTGGGAGCATGCCATTTTCAAAGTCTGTTGTTATTTTTATTATAATTATTGCTTTCAAGCTAAACTAGGCATGTCATTTAACTCTTGTTGCCAAATCTCATCAGATAGAATGGATTGTTTGTAAAACTGTCATAAAAAACTGTAATTTTTTCATTACTGACATGTATAACTGTTTCATGTACTTCAGTGCATTACATAAACTTGGCAACAAAATTGACAAAATTTAGATTTTTTTGTTTATTGCAATTTTTTCACTATTTCAATTATTTTATCCAGCTCACTATGAGTGACTTTGTAGCTACTACCCTGTAGGTATATCAGATGGACTTGGCATACTTAGTTTTTTTTTTGTCGCTGAACACGAATTTGTATAGTTTGTCGGTAAAAATTTGTTCCGAAATTTCGTTTGTTTTGGCACTTTTTGCCAAAATCTCTGCACTTTTTTCACTTTAGGATCTTAATCTCATAAAGGAACTTTTTTTTTGACAAATGCATCCTATAGGTATAGTAGATATACAAAATTAAAGCTTAAAGTAAAATTTCCTATATCTCTCATAGTTAGCGGTTTTTTTTGCTTGGAAAACTAACCGTTCCGCCATTAGAGAGCGCCAAAAAACATATTCTCATAGCGTGTGGTTTGCGAAATTATTGCTATATAGTTTTGATTTTATCGCCCCCATGTATTTTGAGAACACAATTTTGAAGTTTGCTGCCAAAAATTTGTCCCGAAAGTTTTTTTTTTGTGCACTTTTTGTCCTAATTTTTGCACTTTTCTAAGTTTTGGAGCTTTGGGCTTAAACAGAATGGAAACATTTTTCGACAAGTTTACTCTATACAAAATTAAAGTAGACAAAATTTTCCTTAATTTTTCACAAGTTTTTTTTTAAGGCTAACCGTTCCGTCGATAGAGCGCGCCAAAAAATATTTACATTGCATGGGGTTTTGGCACTATCTATGTTTTTTTGAGTCGTTTTATTTTGAACAGAAATTTGAAGTTTGCTGGCAAAAATTTTGTCCGGATTTTTTTTGCACTTTTTGCCACTTTTCACAAGATATGGGAAAAGGTTTTTGTGGCGCGCTCTACCAGCGAAAAGGTTAGTCTTCCAAAAAATCGTTTTTCATGAGAAATGTAGGAATTTTTGTCTACTGATGGATGATAAATAAAACACTATTGTTTTAAAAAATTCTACTATTTATATTTATTTATTTATCATCCATCAATTTATGCAGACATTCTATAAAGTACGGGTTGAAAACATAATTTTTTTTTTTTACTTTAATTTTAATTTTATGTAGAAGAGACTTTGCAAAAGCGCTTCATTTCTGAGAATTGGGCCCATGCAAAAACTCAAAAGGGCAAAATCTTGAGCAAAAGTGCAAAAAACAAAGTTTCGTTCCCACTTTTTTCACTTAAATTCGTGATCAGCAACCCAAAAAACACAAAGGGTGAAAAAATGAAAAATATAGCAAACCTTTCCTGGTGAACCCCCGTTTTATTCCTAGCCTAATATTCCTATAATAGCCTAAAAAGTTTTTTTATTACTTGATTGTCTATTGAATTCTTTTTAGAAAGGAATTAATAAATGTGCTTATAGCTTGGCTAATCTTGAATCACAACATGAGCAAAATTCAGTAGTAGGTAGGTACTTATAAATGTTTAATACTGAAAGCAAAAAAAAAATCGGATTCATCTATGATTTGGGAGGTTTACGCTGTTGATGGAAATATCTATGAAAATACAAGCACGCTTCTCCGGTGTAAATGAACCAACCATTTATTTATAAGGTAATCGACAAGAAACAATAGTTTAGTGTTAATGTGGAATAGTTGATAATAAAGTTATCGGGTCGTGAAGTATCATATGGTTCAAAAATGAAAACATGGCTCTGATTCCGTACACAATAAATAGTCATAAATCAAACAACATGAAAGCGATCGAAGACAATAAAACTTTTTATATGTATGTAGTTATTGCTTGCTTGGTTAGTAACAAAAGCCTGCAGTCATAACATTATCTCTGTATGAAGACTGCATGCCGAAGACATTAGCGGGTCCTCAGGGTAATCAATCTACCCGCATTATTTAATTTATTAATTTTTAATATATCAAATTACAAAATCTACCTATAATAGGTATATCAACCTAGCTGAGTTAAATCATTTTATATGTACGAAAATTCTTATTACTTATTATTATTATCAATTATATTTACCTACATCCTGAACTAGTCAAAATAATAATAATTATGAAATACTTTAACGCTCTAAAAAAATATGTGCATATTATTAAACTATAAATAATATGAGGTTTTAGTCCACCGCAAGATTTATGTAATTTACCTGTAGTTTTATTAGCAATGAGACAAAACGAGTCGCCACTGGAACATAGAACAAACTTGACCCTTCAAAGTATTCATGACAGACAGATCACACTGACCTCTGACGTTGAGCGCCCCCGATGAACCGCAACCGATATCAGAAGTCTACAGTCTACCAATTTTGTTTCGTGATGAATTTTAGGCTAAAATTTCGAATGTTTTCCTATCAAATGATAAGCGAAAATTATAGACATCAAAATAATGAAAACTTTTCAGAATAGTTTAACATTATTAGATAATTATTATTAATGTATACGAGTATTAATATAGAAAAACTGGTACATAGTTCTGTTATCAAAGGATGCTTTGAGTTTGTATTATGCCATATTTACTATGATAATATGAATAACACGTTGTGGTATTTAGGAGAATAATTTTATTTCTGGATCGTTTATAAGAAAAGAATAAAAAACCTTTTAACATTAGTTAGAATTAGATCAAATCCTGGATATAAACTTTGAATACAGGAATTGAAGTGGTAAGTAGAGCCAGTCCCACCGGCTGAGTCTCTCAAAACTGGCACATTGCATACAGCCGGATTATACCATAAGCAACTACATACTTATAGGTATTATTAGGGCCCCCCTCCCCCCACTCAATGGATTCCAAGGTTTTGAACATGTGATTCTGCGCAAAAAAAATTTAACGACCTTAATCGGGGGTCAGGTTGGACGTCACGCACGACAACGAAATTTTCTTCAATATTCAAGATTTTCCCACGAGTTGAAAATACCGTCAGTTTGAATTTCCGGAAAAAATGTTATTTTTAAACCCCTGGTATATTATGCAAGATGGGAAAAACTTTTCAGCCAAATAAGCAGGATGGGAGGAACATCTTCAAAATTTCACGACAGTGTAAAAAAAAATTTTTTGGGTATAGACAAAATCAGAAAGCAGAGGTATAGAAAAAAATCAAAATCGCTAAATTTCTATATCCATTTATTAGCCCTGCTTTCTTTTGAAGGCATTAAAATTACCTAATAGAATAAGAAGAACGTACATATTCTAAACTATACCTATGTGCAATTGTGCCAAAAAAATACGTTTTTTTTTTATTAGTTTACCAGTGACGTAGGTAGAAAAAAATAGGTCAAATAAATTTCTATCAATGTTTAGGACGTTTCTTTACTATTACGAAAAACTTCAAAGACAGATTCCTTGGTCAAAAATAAACAAAAAATTTCCCATTGTCTCCGGGAATTAATCTTTTTCAGACACCAGGATATCAAAAAAGGTAAATTTTACAGTTTTTTCGGGAACCGTTTGAGATACAAAACTTCGTTTTTTTGCATGTCTTATCATTGGAATTGGATATTTTTTTAATGATAATCTAAATTTTTTCATACGCCAGTGGTGGATATTTTACGTTAGCGGGGGGTTTTTGTCCCTAATCCCTACGACAGGGGGCAAATTGACATTTCAAAACCACCATTGTTTTCTACACAAATAAGGTTGGTATATATACTCTTGGTCATATCATAACTGATAATATCAACCGTTTTCGAGAACAATAGACAATGAAAAACTAGCTTTGGATGTTTCAAAACATTTGTGTCCGAAAATAAAAGGGAAAAACGCTTCTCAGTCCTAAACTCTCCGCCAACGTACATGGAAAAAATCAAGTGGTATTTACAAAGGTAGCTAATACCAATGATAAGACGTGTACAAAAGCTGAGTTCTATATCTCAAAGGTTTAGGAAACATCTTCAAAAAACTGGAAAATTTATATTTTTTAGACACCCTGTATCTCAAAAATTAACGGTGCATTTCCGGACACGATAATAAAGATTTTTTTTGTTTATTTTTGACCAAAAAATCTGTTTTTAAATTTTTTAGCAATAATTTAAGAAACACCATGTATATTAATGTTTTAGCACGTTTTCGCCAGAATTTAGTTATTTTTTTACAGGAGACAACTTATCCCTACTAACAACCTGTGAGCTCGAAAAATTTCAGGACGCACACATTAATGTAATGATGATCAAAATTGCGGCAACCATTGATGAAAAATGCACCCTTGGGATTGATGAGCGAGAGATGTGCGAGATAATGATGCAAGAAAACAATAAATCAGGCCGCGGCTGAATTTTTCTTTACATCTTGGGTTTGGGGGGGGGGGGGTATTGGTGATTTTTGTTTGCATTAAAGCATTATTCAAACTTACTTTTTCAAACCAATAAAGAATTTCTTTGTTACGTTTACTGGATGTAAATTTACAATACTGCACGCATTGTCTCATAGGTATTGTCCGGCCCGCTGGACATATATAGAATATTGTTTGTGGACTCTTGTTCTTGGTTTTACTAGATATGCAAGACCATCATGCAGGGTCATCTGCTTTAGCCGACAGCCATAGACAAAGACTGTGACTTATTAAGTGTGCAAGACTATAATTTGTAAATAAAATAGAAATTTTGTGATCTCTTTTTTTTATTTTTGCTGTTTGTTTTTAAATTTGATTTGAATTTAAATTAAATAGTTTTATGCGCTTTATTTTTCTTATATTTTAGACTTTATTAATAATGATTTATGTTTCGTTTCCAGTACCTAATAAGTGAAAAATTAAAAAAAAAACTTATTTTTAATGATTGAAAAATTAAAAAACAAAATTTAAAATACTTTTTTAAAAATGGAAAGTTGGCTCATCTCCACCCATGTTGTATACAAATATTCAATTTGATGTTTCCATGATCGTGTTACTTGCTTACCTACTTTCAGATGCAGTTGTACCGATGATTGGAGAGATCAGAGAAGAATATAGAAGAACTGATTTGTCCATATCCGTCTACCCGTTCTTCCCTATACAGTAGGTATAGAGGAGGAGGTTTCAAAACCTCCCTGTTGCGGAGTTCGCGTATTCCACTCCGATCACGTAATTTTCATTTGCATCGTATTTTTTATTATAATCCAGCCGTTGTTCCTTTTAATCGCGAACACGCTGTATATGCACCATTAAAATATCTCATCGCGTCAAACATTTTGCTGTGGTAGACCTTATTGAGCAAGTTTATTTATGTGAGAATCTTCTCTCTTGCTTCTCATCGACCAAGGAGCAGATTTTTAAACGAAATTCCAGCAATTCTTTCTGTTGATGGCTAAACTAACTACTGATGAAGTGGTTATTTTAAACTGAGATATTACAGGAATTTTTTTAAATTGGGTATACGCGAAAATTTTAACTTGACAAGCTTAGATATTTCGCAATATGTACCATACCTAGTTAACTGTTTTTATGGATGTACAAAGAATCCCATCAATGCATTAGAGGCAGAGGTAACATTTTAATAATAAAGTTCATGTTATGTAGGTAATTTAAATTACGTTAGTGGTAGATATTTTAGTTTAAAGAATGTGCAGGAACAAATATGAGAATTTCTAAATGTATAAATTAATTATATGCTAAATTTTTAATTATAAATTATCGATATGCTGTGTATTAATGCAACCCAAGTTAAATGGGCAGTCCACTTTATTCAATAAAGTTTTTCTTCAATTTGACAAATATTTGACATTTAATTTATAATAGGTATTAGATGGAGTAACGACAAATTGAATTAAATGATATGTTATTTCCTTATAGGTAATAGGGAATAATAGTCAAAAACAAGATTTCAATTTGTAATCCTAATCCACTTTTAACACATCTGCAAAACTGCTTCTTCTGATATTATCATGTTACAACAAAACATATTAGTGTTGATCCCTATTGAAAAAAAAAATAGCCTATACGGTTTTGAAAGAAAAAGAGAACACCACTTCGCTAAAAGGCCTCTTAAAAATAAATATCAATCTACAAGACACCTCCAAACATCTCTATTTAAAAGACCACCTAGCGTTCCTTTTACCGGGGCAGATGTTGGACAGATAAGAATTATTTAGAAAAATATAGAATGCCCAGACGTCTTCATAGCGTGCGGTCTAGTAAGCCATGACCGGCTACCTGGATCTGTCAACTGGCGTGTGTCTTTTGTAATTTTGAGAAGGATTTCTTAGTTTTTTCTCTCTTGTTAACTATAACTACATCAAGTGAACTAGATTTAGAAGATTCTTTATATTATGTGCATAATTTAATCATTTGAAAGCAACCTTCTTACTTCCGCACCAGTTTACAAAGTTATAAATCTTTACTGGTCTGATATGGTGAAAATGTGCAATAATTCATTTTCTATCATTGTAGAAAATGCGCATTTATAAGAAGTGCCTGCAAAATTAGAGTTTTGTGGATAAAAATTTATTTATATTACATAAGATATGATTAATATCAAAACTGGCAGGTATAACAAAAAAATTTGATTAGGTATATTGAACCATTTTGAAAAGAGAAGTTAAGACAAGAATGATTGAATGACGCTTTTATTGCTTATTATAAGCAATTCAGTGGACTATAATAGTCCACTGAAAAATTCTAAATGCCTAGCGAGCCAAGTCACCGAGAAATTGACAGACCGAGAGATGCATAATCTTCCGGGTGTGAAAAGCAGAAAACTAATTTTTCAATAAAGTTATGTAAGTAAGATGTTGAGGAGTTGAAAAAAAAATAGAAAGTATAAATTATGAGACTTTTTACTCAGAAGAAAATTGACTGTAAATATAAATTTTGAGGGGGAAAAACTATAGGGACTGGTATTAATATAAATTTACAGGTATAGTGGTTAGGAGTGCTGCCAGCTTACGTATTGAGAGATAATTACACTTTAACTGAACTAAAGCTGTTAAAATTCTTGTGATCAACGTTTAATGAATATTCGTAACAGCAGCCTGATATTGAAATTATTTTTTACCCTTTATGTTGAGTACAATGATTATGGGAAATAGAAATTAATGAGTTATTTCTCGTTATTCTTTATACGCAGATTATATGCTTACATAAGTATAGGTATCTATAAAGCAATCAGGTTCTTCATCGTTATTGTTGGTTACTCATTGCCCGACATATTATGTTTAATAAGTCCTGAAGCCCCTAATTTGGGGGCATTTAGAAGCAACAGCACGTTTGGGTTATTAAACAGCGACTAATTTCCGTTTTTAACGTTGGAAATGTTATCTAATTCCTACGGGCAATTATACATGATAAAGGTTGCAGAAGTTGAAGGTATAAAAATTGCACTCTCGGCAGATTTCTTCGACAGATTAGAAGGCACTTATGAAAACTGGCGATCATTATAACAATACCTGTTGCGCATCTAATGACATCTAATTGTGCATTTCACATGGTTAATGTGCTCGAAATTACGAGACTACTAGCCATTTTACACACTTGCCCTGTCAACTACGTTTAATATATTCAACATTTATGCATTGATGTTCAGCCCGTCATGATGTATAATTGTGCGTGTAATGTTTTAAATATCAAACTAAATATACATTTATATGATAATTAACCAGTACAAACACCTTGTTATTACATTCTCCACTTCCGTGCAAATAAGTTATATTTTTAGTCTTAGACTAACATGGGTATATTATGTATATGTACTCGTATATACATTTAAGACGTATCTTCCAAGAACCGTTACATATTCGTGCGTGCGAAATTTTATGTGGATTGTAAAATTACTTGCTAGAAATTCCATAAAATAGTTTACTCTTAATTGCGCTCTACCGCCTAGAGCAGCTAGGTATAGGTACTATAAAATGAATGTGAAATAATCGAGATTTATATGAGGCATTTCAGATAATAGTATATGCAGTTGAGTTGATTTTTTCCGAATATATTGCAGAAAAAGAGATACCGCGAGATCTACATTGTAAACTAGATGATAACTACTGTTAATTCTACTTGTTCCCACTATACTTTGACTGTCACTACTTAGAAATAAGTCCGACTCCATCAATATATCAGTGCAAACTAATAATTAGTTAATTTCACTATATAACCTGCCTAACTACTCAAAGATACCTATAGGTACCATAATAATTATGGAATCATTTTTAAACTGACAAATAGATTTGCCCAATTTGGTCAAAATCTATTCATTAATATACTGAGTCTACATCAATAACATTCCATTAACACCGCATGTATAAACAAATCTAAGTCAAATGTGAATGTATAAATGTCACACTAATATCTTTGCTAATTAATATTGATAAGTAATAATTATTAATAAACAGCACCTTATTAAGTATGATGAGGTGCAATCATATTAATTGCACTCAACGTAGTTGGAACTATTTAGCAGCAGGAAACATTATTACCACATCATGGACAAAGAATTTCTTCTATAAAGGTACAAGTAGTTAACATCGAAGAAAGTATACCTAGATCTGAGGGAGAAAGAAGTTAAAGAAAAAAAAAGAGTCGATTGCCTTGCGCCTTTTTTTTATAGTCTTCCGTTTTTGAATAAGACTGATAATAGCATGTTTAAGACTTGCGAAAATAATTATTACGATTGTTATTGCATCACCTATATCAAATTAGTTACATCAGGTGTATATCTCCTAAGTAACTTGTCGCACTAAAAGAAAACATCAGTCCTATAGGCAGGCGGAGGCAAATAGTCAAAAAAGCGTTCCAATTTTGGCAAAAAGTAAAAAATAAATTGTTTGCTTACCAAAAACGCTTAGTGAAAACCAAACTTTTTTATTATTATGAAAACATACCTACGTCATAGTATATTTTCCAACTTTCCAAGCGGCAAAAAGTCGCAGTCAAATCATTAATAAACATTATTAATAACAGAGGTCCATGAACGGATCCCTGCGGTTCACCACACGGAAAGATAAATACATGCAAAAGACCTAAATGCAGATGATTTCCATATCCCATCCTAATCAAATTCTGAGGTAGGTACCTAAACCTGAAGATTAATTAATGGAATACAGTTTAATGCTGAGAAAACCCACTCTGTAATTTTCTCAAAAAAGAATGGTGATGGCGGAACACACTCTTCTGCCATCGCCTGGGAGAGTTTTGCGAAGATTGCTTCTCAAAAACTTGTATAATAACACACTTCCGCTCGAAGAAATTTTATACACCAGCTTTTCCTCTTATACAAGGCTTAAATCCGACCATCCTTGGAGTACATTCACTTGTTTGGAGATAACTCCATTCAGAAATGAGCCATCCACTATCGGGGACTCGCGCGGATTTGACAAAAACTGTAAGCCTGTTTTACTGATATTTTTAATGGGAAGTGTTCAAAAGACGTTTGATTTCACCAACAAAGAGACCAGGCAGAAATACTAGACGAGCCGCAATAGTGCATCCCTGCTATCAGGTTCACCTTGTTATTTCTCGTACCACCTTATTTGAGATTTTTTTTCTTGTATAGACCGCATTGTTTTGGAGCTTCCCAAGCGGGATTTCCTGAGGAATACAACCTGAAAAGATTCAAATAATTGAACGTGAATCGTCAGCTTCGCTCATACACCTCTCCCAGAGCGTCATAGGGATCCCGCTGCACAAAAAAGGGATTTTATCACCAGATTCCACCACAGTGTCAGGTCATGTGACTGCGTTCCATCGGGAGGGAAACCAAAAATAAAGAATGATTAAATGTCGACCAAAAATTCTGAAAAAATTCAGGCATTTAGTTTGGGCAAAATATAACAAGCAATTTTGTCTCGTATTTTTTGTATCTCTGTTTTTGTCTGGTATCGGCTGGAATATTTTTTATTATTTACTTACTAAAATTCAATAATTTATTAAAACTGATAATGGGTTTCTTTTTTTTTGCAAAAAATTGGTTTGTTATTTTGAAAAAAAGTATATCATTGGTACTGATGTGGTACCTATTTCTCTCAGCTCCTGTTTGCTAGAGAAATTAATCTTTTGCCGCAAATACGAGTAACTTTTTAATTTGGAAGCGCTAATAAGTAAGGGGTGACTTTTTCAACTTGAAACTTTCCAAAATCTCGAGTAAAGCACTCTAAGAAAAAACTATCAGCCCTTTCTTTTAACTTATTTAACACAAGAGGATAATGTGGCATCATTTCGCACCAGAGGCGAAAGCTCATCGAAGAGAATCACCGCTCTCCAATCGCTTCTCCGTTTCGGCGTAGTTTTTTGGCTCCAGTTTCGGCATTTTTAGGTTCTCGCCCAAACTGACAGTGGTCTTTCCCAAAGCAGGATCAACTCCGAATCTCTTAAGCGCCCGTAGGATACAGATAATTTAACCGCCAATTAAGAAACGGACTACATAATCGTCCCATTTTTTTCAAATGTAAAATGTTTTTAAATTTAAACTTTTCATTTATAATCTGTCCGATTAGCAGATGATCTAGTTTTCGCAAAACGTCATTAGACCATACGAAAATAACGGAAAATTAAATTTTACAAAAATCTTCACTTTTCACGAAATCGTCATTTCCACCACATAATCACCAGCAAATTGATTCTGGCCTATGGTTTAATAACTGTCTCCCATGGTTTATTGAATTTCTTCGTGTCTGCATAAAAAAGACAAAAAAAAATTTCATATAGGTTGGCCATAGTATACTCAAATTCATCGAATAAAAATAAAAATCTAGGTCATATGAGTATAATTTATTGAAAAAAGAGCTTGTCAACCGGTTTCGGGGGTTAGCCCATCATCAGGACAATTGTCAGTTATTGGCAATTCCAGAAATTTACAGGTGTTAACATTGCTTACAAATGTGATATATGAAGATGAAAGCTCTATTATAAGAATCAACAACAATTGTACAAAAATTTCAGTGAATTATGTTAATCACATCGATGTTAAATATAATTTAAACCTTTTCGAAATGGACGACCATTTCCTGGTCGTCCCGCCTCACGGTTCGGTCCAGTTTAACTTGCTCTATTAAAAATGTCGAATTAATATGTAATATCAAATCCTATCTTCAATAGGTAAAACAATCTCAACCCTTTTCACTTCGAAAAGGTTTAAATTATATTTAACATCGATGTGATTAACATAATTCACTGAAATTTTTGTACAATTGTTGTTGATTCTTATAATAGAGCTTTCATCTTCATATATCACATTTGTAAGCAATGTTAACACCTGTAAATTTCTGGAATTGCCAATAACTGACAATTGTCCTGATGATGGGCTAACCCCCGAAACCGGTTGACAAGCTCTTTTTTCAATAAATTATACTCATATGACCTAGATTTTTATTTTTATTCGAAAAAAAATTTTGATTTCAATTTTAATTTTTTGGGGTTCAGCTCTGCTTGGTTAAAGAGTAATTTCTAACAAAATTTTAGTTTTGAAAAATCAAGATTGCCTTGGAAATTAAAAAAAAAAACATTTTTTCTGTGGAGTAAAGTGCCTTTTATGTGGCAAATACGAAAAAATATTATTTGAAAAAGTTGTTCAGAATCAACATTTAGGTCCGTATACCAAATTTCAAAATCATAGGCCAACTTTGATCTTTTACATTTACTTTTATGTTTATTTCACAAATCAAAGAATTTCATTTGTAACAAAGACTGATATTGACAGATTGCTGTTGCTATGGATACAATTTGATTTTTCCATGGCAGTCTTTGTCACAAAATGAATTTCTTTGATTTGTGAAATAAAACATAAAAATAAATGTAAAAAATAAAAGTTGACCTATGATTTTGAAATTTGGTATAGGGACCTAAATGTTGATTCTGAACAACTTTTTCAAATAACATTTTGTCGTATTTGCCACATAAAATAAGGCACTTTACTCAACAGAAAAACCGGTTTCTTGGAAATTTCCAAGGTAGGTATGCTTGATTTTTGGAAACTAAAATTTTGCTAGAAATTACTCTTTAACCAAGCAGGGCTGAACCCCAAAAAATTAAAATTAAAATCAAAAAATTTTTGTCTTTTATAAGAGTCGTTTCACCTATCCGGGGACACACGGCGGTATAGTAATAATAATTATAATTATAAAATTAGAACAAAACAGGCCTTTAAGCGGTTCGGACATTTGGTTCACGCACTCGTTCGAGCGGGCGGTGGGCATAAGTTTATGAATTATTATTAGGTGTCTAGTAATAAATAAATCAACCATCATATTTCTCCACATGGCATCATGACAAAGTCCTAATATAACCGTTACATGTGTTTCGTTTATAATTTTTTTTTATTATCTTTTTATCCAGGAATTAAAAATTTTACCAAACCATATCTTATATTACATTCGGTCTCAAATCATCGTAATAATATAATTATACGATAAACTTAATGTTTATGAAACATCACTTTGAGGCTAGATGACGAACTGATGTGTAAGGATCGTTTTGCATAACATTGCCAGCTCTTCAGTACTCTTGTGCACTAATCTGTGGTCGTAGGAAAAATAGTGTAAGTACATCTTACGGGCATTATAAAATGCATGTAGTAAAATAATATTAGCAAATAGGAATTTATGCCATACTTATAAATGTTGTTTCTTACGATTAGTTTTTAGTAAAAAGGGTTTAGGTACCGTATTCATTGTATGTACATTGACATGAATAGAACAGACATTAAAGTCACAAGTAAAGTAGTGTATTACCTACACATGTACCTATATTTTTTACCAAGAATCCTTGAAAATATCTAAGTAAGCCATATAATAATAGATAAATATACATATAATTACTTGCTACAGTAAAAATTTTTACTTTTTGTTCTACTATCACCTCAACTATCACAAGACCAGATACGAGAGTCTCATAATTATTACCTATTAGAAATAATTGGCCAGCAAAGCATGTCGACTTCTTTTCAAAAAAAATTGCGTAGTTTAGATATTAGCTTATCAGTCTTGAAGTAAAAAAGATATATGTTTCGTGAAAACGATAGTTAAATTACTATATTTTATGGATAAATCAAGGTGCTCGATTATTATGTGCGTGCTCAATTATTATTCCCTGGCAATAGCATATACAATAGGTACTATTATACCTTACCTACTTTTTTTTAGTAAAGTGTGAATTATGAAAATTTTGAAGTACATCAAAACTGATTTTTCGCATAATCATAATCAGAAAAAAAATTCCACTTAGGGTGTTGTTACACATCAATCTGTATATCAGCAATACTCATACCTATATATTATAGCCAGGTACCTACCTGCTATTATTTTCGAGTTATTAAGGAATATTTAAACTTGAAATTGTATCATTTCTAAATATTTTTGGAAACGAAAATAACAGGCAAACCTCTTATATACAGTAACACGGTTCACGTAAAGTACCTATACCTATATCTTTAGCGCATTAAAAATTTATAGCCGCATAGTCGTGGGAGAAACAATTAATCACCGTGTCGCCACTTTCAACTACAATATAGGAATGTCTTAGTCAAATGTTTTGGCTAAAAAAAATACGTTCTTTTTCTATTCGGTTCAGAAAATATCTGGCATTGATGATTTATGGAACGAGAGAGGATGGTGATAGTTATAGTAATTCATTTTTATAAAGAAAGCTGATATGATTATAAAGCACAGGTGTAAGCATGAATGCTTTGGCGATTATTTAGTTGACGTTCTTTTAACATAAAGCCATCTGTTCACATACGTTTATGTATATTATGATATATAATTACCTAATGAGTTTGCCAACCTATGCTAATTCAGATAACTTAATTTAGTTGTCACCTACGCGTATATCTTTAGACTAGTAATTAGTTTAACTGACACGTAATAATAATTAAGCAGAACGGCACCTTTTATAGAAGAAACTTGCTGGTGCGTGATTAACAGTGATTATGTTTCCGATTTGAGGAATTAATTGGAAACAATGTTACTGAACCTTAGCGGTTTTGAGACACTTTCCAACATGATATACCTACTCGTACCTTTAATGATATACCTATACCTATATCATTAGGACATCGTGGTCTTGTCAGTCGAGGGTTAAATTTTACATCAAAGTTTATTCGATAAGTACCTACGCAATTAATAATATTATGTATCATAAAAAGCTTGCTTAGATAGATACCTAGGATAGATTATAATAATGAATCTAACAAGTTTTCTTTTGTCATTGGAAATAAAAGAAAATTAATATAATTTTAGGTAGGTAGGTATAATGTTGCAAAAATATGTCCTTCAGTTCTAAAAAAGTAATGTTATAGGAAATATCCATGCAAACAACAAAAAATATTCAATCAAAAATAAAACAGGCCACAGGTTTTACGGCAAATGATTTCAAACTGCAATCTTTCTGCCTCACTTTTACTAATTTTAGAGCATGTGGGTATGATAATTTTATTTTATCCGTGCAGATGTTAGGCGACATTGTTTCCTGTCAGAATTTTGATGGATTTGTTGTGGTCAAGTTTTAGCCTTGCCTTGTCTGGAAAGCATGGCCCATTTGTTATAATGATTGATTGCTTATGCGATAATTTTTACATCCGCGGTTAGAAAACTTGAATAAATGCAGCACATTGATTCAGAGAGAATGTTAGGTATATACAGTTATCTCAAAAGAAATAATTCTTTTTCGAAATCTTTTTGCATTATAAATTTTTGCCCCCTTTCTTTAGTATTTTTAACCCAACCCATTTTTATGATATAAGTATTTGTATTTAAATCATTAGGGACCGGTTGTTCGTACGTCAGTTAAAAATTTTGAGATAACTACTGATTTTAAATTGCAAATTGTGAAAATACGGCGAATATAATTAATGATCTTGTATTTTTAATCAGTAATTAACTCTTCTTAAAGCGAACAGAATTCATTTTCAGAAATATCAGACCAATGGTTTGATAATACAGGGCATTTTAAAATCAGTAGTTATCTCAAAATTTTTAACTGACGTACGAACAACCGGCCCTAGAATTTCCAGACCATTTTTTTCTAGACATTTACAGAATTTTGTTTCAAAATTCTTGCTACAAAAAATTCTTGCTGCCGCCAGACTGCTTGAGCTAGGGAGTTGTGGTTCTAGGGTCATCAGATGTCTTGGTTTCCCAAAAAACAAAAATTGACCATGAGTTTCAGGATCAAAACCAACGGTTATTCAAAAGGAAAATCAACGTAGTTATTTAGTATACTAAGAATTTACACGTGTACCATGAATGGCGGAGGTATAATCGCAGCCTTATTTGATTGATTGTTTTTTTTAACGTGCGGACAAGTCGGAGACGGCAACCATGCACCCTTTCTGCGCAGTAAGAACTTTCCTAGAAAATTTTTACCTTTTGAAGAAATCTATAAAACTAGCCGCGCTTATCTATAATTAACATGTTACAAGGAATATGTTTGAATATTCAAATTTAAATTTCGTACTTATTTAAATTTTATAGCGATTCAGTACCTATAGGTACCATGAATTTTGAAGGTTTCATATAGGTCCTACCTACTTATATGCCTAATAATTTATGTAGGTAAGTAGATACCTATAGATAAAATTAGACTTCCAAGTTTTCATAATTATATTATACACGACCTTGAATTTCATCGCCTATACCGAGAACTCCTTCCAAAAATATACCTACCTAAGTATTTAAAAAAATGATAGCGGTATAGTCAACATGTCAATATAAATTAAAAAAAAAACTTCATTTAGCACCATATTATCTATACCAATAGGCCAATAGGTACTTATTATAATTTTCTACCGAAATAATATGTACCTACTATAGACTTTTCAAACTGAGAAAAAAAAGTTGCTATAGAGCCTTCTTATTTGACAAAAAAGGAATTTGAATTCAAAAATCACACTGACGTTTGAGAAATGTGAAAAGCATTTGACATATTTTAAAAAGCCCAGTGACGCAAAAGACGAAAACCAAAAGAAAAAAACTGTAAACTACTTCTGAAGCCTTAAATCGAAAACTGTTAGAGTAAACTGATTTGTTTCAGGAAATTTGTAAAAAGAAACGACATCCTAGTAGCACGTAAATGTATACATATACAGGGTGATTCGGGTTTTACCTACTTAACTTACTTAACTCTATAAGGAACGATAGAGAATCAAAAATAATATGAGTTTGCTTCATGAACTAGGTATATTCGTGAAATGCTTCGTTAAGACAATACAGGGTGTGAAAGTTTTAAGAAAAAAAATCGTATTTTTGAAATATAAAAAAATTGGCTGATTGAAATAATTTGAAATTATGAACAGTAGTTGTGCTAATTGAAGTACATGATGTGATACTTCCGATGAAAAATTCTTCACTCCAGTGGCAGAGATCTGGATGTGTTGTTACCTTATTTTTTATTAAATAAGTTCTACGCCACTGACTTTAATGCAAATTGGTTATTTATGGTAGATACCTACCTTGTTTTGTTTAGAGGAGAAAAGTCATCTTACGTTTTTGTTGTAGAACGCACTGTTTTCAAGATATTCCACAATGTTGGCACTCATGCAAGCTTTTTGTAATGCAATACGGTTCAATAACGATCACAAAAATGATATAAGTACCTATCTTCTGCAAAAACTCAATAGCATTGATTTTTAAGATACCTCGTACGGGTTCCTACATTGTGAAGTATCTCGGAAATAGTGCGTCCTACGACAAAAACGTACGATCACTTTTCTTCTCTAAACAACATGAGGTATCTAACAAAAATAGCAAATTTGCATTAAAGTCAGTGGCGTGCAAATTATTTATTAAAAGGGTTCTTACCTTTACAAGCCTTACAAGCCCAGATCTCCGTCACTGGATTGAAGAATTTTTTCATCGGAAGTATCAAATCATGTACTTCAATTAGCACAACTACTGTTCAAAGTTTGAAATTATTTCAATCAGTCAATTTTTTTTGTATTTCAAAAAAACGAATTTTTTCTTAAAACTTTAACACCCTGTATTTTCTTAACGAAGCATTTCACGAATATAATTCATGAAGCAAACTCATATTATTTTTCGATTCTCTATCGTTCCCTAGAGTTTTAACAAGGTTAAACCTGAATCACCCTGTATAAAGCTATATGCAGTGTGTCCAATGGAAGCGGCAGTATACATATAGGGATCTTTGAAACGGCAAGAGATACAGGCTCTGTTAAATTAGAGGAAAGCTGCACAATTTGACGCTTAATCAGAATCTGAATTTTTTTTAAATCTTTTCAGTCGTTGCTGAAATATCCTGAAAAAACTGAAAAATCAAATTTTTTATTTTAGCCATATCTTTTTTATTATTGGAAACTAATAAATAATTTTTTGGAGGCTTACATAAGTCGTCAAAAGCTATCCGACGGACGTTACAAAAAATTTTAAAATCGACTAGATCCCATGCAGAGTTTTCATAGCCAACTTTTGTTTTTCTTATGGTCGCATATATGGATTTTTTATGTCATTCGGTATAAAATAAATAAATCGTGGAACCCATTAAAAATTAGTAACATGCGATAACAAAAATTTCTAAAATATCCTTGAAATAATATTCCTAGAATATATAAAAAAAGGAATTCGACATTCTATATTCCCCCTCTCTGTTACAATTTAAAATAATTTTACCTAGCTATCAAAATTATATTCTTGTTGTATATATTCAAACAGGCACTTATTACCAATTATTATTTACTATCCTGTGGTTTGTCGTAGATATACCTACAAGACCTATTATTGACTTATAATTACACTTACACGTGTTTCGTTGTTATTACAAAGAAAATGTGAAGCAGCAGAATATAATTACATACCTATATGGAAGTAGAGGTACCTACCTAAAAGCACCATTCCAATAGTACAATCAATTATTATATTAATGTTAAAAAAAGAGCAGCAGTACCTATTGGTGTTTTTGTGTTACATTTTTTAACTGTTTTTTTTTTTGTAATTTTTACTTCATGTTTTGTTTGTTACCTCGTCTGTTTTATTTTTAGAGTCATCGTCGTTGGGATGTTGGAGTGGATCTGTCGATTAGGAGCTGCGAGCTGCTCTGCGTCTGATAGTGGTGACATCTGTATTAGCTGGTGGGAATCAGATGTTAATTTCTTTATTGTTTCTATAAACTTTTCTTTTAAATTTAGTGTTGTAAAAAATTAATTTATTGATCGATGTATTTAGTTGATCGATGTTTGCAGTTTCGGTGATGATGATCAATTTTTATGATGATTGCATGTAATAAGATGTGTAGGTGGAGTTGGTGCATGTTGGGGGTTGTTTGAATTTGAAAAAATTGTAAAGTGTGGATAATAATGATATTTATGTTTAGGTATTAGGTACATGGGGAGAGTATGGAGCTTAGGAAGAAAAATAATATTTAGATATATAGCCATGCAGATTAAGATGTTACCATGGAAATTGGAAACCTGAAGTGACAACAACGTTTCAAAGAATAATTGTTGCGAAAATACCAATAATCTGAAAATAATACTTACATATTATTAAAAGTTTATTTTAGTGCCATTGTTAAGTCCCAACTTCAACAACGATGCCATTTTAACAAATTTTGTTAAACTCAAGGAATTAGAATGCCTGCATATGTAATTCCGTTACCGTATATGTATATGTATAAGAAAAAATAAATAAAAATCAAACACTGTATAATAGTTATATTATGTGGAAGTATAGATAGGTATCTGCTGAGGCTTATCGTCAAACAAAATTATTATAAAAAAAATTGAATCTAATAATAATTGCTTAAGTAGGTATAAGATATTTAAAGAAAACGACGCCCTCATCTTCAGATAATTTTGTTTATGATAAGACGCTATTATTGTTACTTTGATTTTACAGTCTCCATATGATTGCAATATGCCAAAAGAATACGTTTAATTTTTATTAACGGCCTAGTACGTTATTTTAACGACCGCCGGTCGTTAAAGATAATTTATATTCCTCCACTTAAACCGCCGGATAAATACGTATATACAACCATATTCGACTGTAGATACATTACCTATAACACTTATAATAGTATAACGTAAAGCATAGTAATAATAACGGTGAGTGAGTGGAAGTTGGAGTCAGTGGATGTTGGTTCTTGATAAGGGGTGGTCGCGACGGTCGAGCTCTAAAGTGAAAACACCATCATGCAGCATTCAACTGAAATAAGTTGTACCTATATGGTGTGAAAAAACACATTCTGGGGAATTCAAGTATAAAATTTCAATCAAGATGGAGGGCAGACCAATTGCATGGTTGATGTGTTATGTCAAGAAATTTTGAATTTTGTTAAATTTGAAGTAATAAAGCAGCATTGACGCATCATATTGAAAAATCAATCAACGAAAGGTCTATAAAAAGGAAGGAAGAATGCGATTATCGATTTATCAAAAATTTAATTTAAAATAACTTTTGTTTATATTTGTTTTGTTTCTTATTATGTGATTTAGGTACCTACTATTAGGTAAAAAGGTATTATTAATTTTTATTTTATTTTATTTGTAGGTATTGTGATTTAAGTATAATTTTATATCTGCCAGACCAATATACAATATACATTATGTATTATATTTGCCATCGGCCACTGTTGGAATTATTAGACAGTCAACAGAAATTGCAACTGCGGTAGACACAAAACGAAATTAATACAAACAGTACAATAATGTTATTGTTTTTTAAGTAGGTACCTATATACCTACCTATACTTGCATGTTACATACTTGAATGCAACTAAAATAAGAAAGACCAAATAATGAAATTTCATAAAGACCTCCAAGCAAATGATTGTAAAAATATTCATACCTACCTATGATAATAAACAAGGAAATAAAAAAGAAATAAACAAAGAGGAATAAAAAATTTAAAAAAATAGTTATAGGTAAGTAGGTATAAATTTAAAAAGAAATTATAATAATCAAATAATGACAAAAATATATGTTAGAAAAAAAGACAGAGAAAGAAAAAAAGGAAAAAAGAAGAAAAATTATTTATCATAAGGTAGGTACCTACTTACCTATCTCTCGGTTTATTCTTGTAGGTAAACATAATTTGATACACTATTAGGTATACCTATATCTATCATTTATAAATGTATGCCTTTTTTACATGATTGTGAATTTAATTAATTTTGCTCTAAAATCATAAATATATAAGTTTAGGTACCTTAATAGCTCAATACATTGGTATTACCTAACTGAATCTGTTTCTTTTTTATTATCTATAGGTCTACCTATTTCTGTAGGTATAGTAATAAGTATAGGTAGGTACCTACTTATATGATGTTTCGTCAAGCCAATTTCTTTTTAAGAATAGGTTCACTTTTGTAAAGCATAGTTTGTTCAACAAACTTGTAACATTTCAGCAATGAAAAGAAAATAAATCGATTTTGGTAAACTTTTCAATCTTGTAAGTTTTTTTTACATGATTTAGGTAAAATTCATTGCTTCAAAGCGCAAATGTTTGCGGAAGTTGAAAACGATTAAGAGTTTACCTTATATTTTCATAAAATGCACAATAGTTAAGTTATAAATAATATAGATACCCCGATAATTTTTTATCATTTCATAGAAAAAATTCACGCAATAAAAAAAGACCCTCATAAACTGAACTGTCTTTTAATAGGTATCTAAGGGTTTTTCTAACGTTTTTTATTTTTTTAATAATAACATTAGGTTTAGGTTAGGATATAGGGAAATAAAATTTTGCGTTCCAAAAGCATCTTATCATAGCATTATTACAGGTGCCTATATCCTATATGTAGGGACCCATATGCAATGGCAGGCCAGAACCAGCATACCGATGCAATTTGGTTCCGAGCCTCCGACGCTCGTGGTCGTGGTATATCTGAGTAAAAGTACTACTTAAATAGGTATGAAATATACCTATACTTACGAGCATAACATATAATTTAATATAAAACTAATAGGAATAGGTATAGGTAACATATAAAGTACATATAAAGTACATATATAAAGTATATAATAGTTTCACATAATTAAGTAAAGGAGTATAATTTATTCCGCTTACCCAATGCATCCCTGGCCTTAAGGTGGGTTTCTCTTCAAAAACTCCCATCTGCAGAGGCAGCAGTTTGAGACCTTGATATTAAGACCTTCCCGCCAAAGTTCACGTGAAAAAGTCCGGATCCTCAGTTTTCACAATTACTTTACAACACTCTCAAACAATTATTTAGGTATCGAAATAAAATTCAAAACTCCTCTGTCCCACGCACTTTCTCAGTTACTCAGCAAACACCGCGCGCCCTTGTCAACACCAACTAAGTACTTATCGTCGTCGAAAAATTATTATCAGATAGGTACGATCCACCCGCAACGACCAAAATTATCCAACATGCATAGACAGGTAGAGGAGCGCACTCAAGCATGCGGGGCGGTTTTTTTCCGCCACCGGGCATGCCCGGGGATGGGAGTTTCCGCGACACTTGTCCAGTTCAAGGGTCATTAACGGTGGGGCACTTCACACTCTCGGATCCGGGAAGGGCTCGTTCGTATTACAATCACCGAAACACCGCGCGCATGTCACGATAACAACAACGAAGGTTCGGGCAGCATCTGATCCGCGCACGCAGACTGATCGCAGTATCGCAAGCGGCTGGCATGCGGCTATTGCGGGCATAGATAGAGAGCGCATGTGGAAAGCACCGTCTGAGACGACTCCGCCTATTTCTATGGGAGGGGAACGACGGGGAGGATGCGTGTATCCTATCCGAATCTAGAATTGAGTTTGTGCGAATTGATAACTCGTATGGGGGGCTTTGAGGTAACAGTAATAATTATTGTTGTTGGAATAGCTTTAGAGGACACTGTACATTGTACTGTAGAGCGCCGTCGAGAGCCATTCATGAAACAATTGAAATCCTAGTGATGGCTATAATACTACCTACCTACTCCGTTGACGGTTTATAAAATGATTCAGTAGATAGATTCAAATTTATAATAATTATTGATATTTTGCATTACTTATCTACTATGAGTCTATGAGTAAATACACCAAAGTAAGTAGCTACACCAAATGCGGAATGAGAATAACATGTATTGTAAGTCATCAACCAGTTCTATAATAAATCAAATAGGTAGGCACAGTCCAATTATTATAGGAAGGCGAAAAAGTTCATGCTATAGCTATACTGCGCAGAAAGGGTGGTTACTAATGGTTACCGCCTTCCAGATGCATGCCTAATCATTTAACGTTCAATATCAGCAATGTTAGTCGGTGTCTACGTTAAAAAAAAAACAACCAATCAGATAAAGCTGATAAGAGTATCTCCGTCGTTCATCGTAGGTACATGTGAAACTCAGTGGCGGTGAACTCACAAAATGCGCAGTTCACGCCTAGCCTCTCGTCTTTTTATAAAAATTGGACATGCATTATCTACCTACACCTGTTCAATTATGGATAGCCTACGTCTATGAAATAACCAACTTCAACTCGATGTCCGCCTTTTTATTGCTCCAGGACTCCCTATATAGGTACTATAGCGATTAGAATTTCCGCGAATCTGTGACGTAAGTAGGTATATGTTGTTTTCATTCCGCATTCGGTCTTAAAAAAACCGTTGCTATCGGTGTTACCTGTTCAATTATTTTATAATACTTATAAGTTATAACTTTACTCATGAAAATCCATGATGCCTTATAACACCCCCTGATGTGAATTAAGGGTTATTGAGCAAACATCAAACATCCAACTATAATACCTAATACCTACACGCTATAACTATAAGTAAATATATAACCTTAGAGACGGGTGAACATGCAGAATAGAAATGTGTGTAAATAATAATCCACCTAATATACAGGGTGCTATTTAAGTGTACCTATAGGTACCTATGTGAGTAGGTAAGGTACAATAATAGCCGCTATTATTTCAGAGATTTAAAAAAATTAAAAGTTGATAGGTATAGGTAGGTATATGTATAAACATTGGTCCGCAAAAAATGTATGGTTTCCAAGAATGCATGAACTTAAAAAAGGCTTTTTCGTAAATACCTTTTACCTTTAGGTATCTTTAAGTATCTTTTACTCAGTTTCGTTTTAATTAGGCAGCGTGATTCCTAATTTATTAAACCAAATTTATTAAGTCCGGTGGTGCTCCTTGGTGGCACCTTTATGAATGTTTTTAACCAAAAAAATGTACCTACCTACGCCAGTACCTATTTTTTTCGTATTGTCTTCAGCTTTTGTTTCTAGAATATTCCGCATATTTTGCTTTATTTTCGAAATGAAAAATAGAATCCACTTTAATTAATTGCACATATCCTGGACTAACGGAGGAAAACATGGGGCAAATGTAAAAAGATGAAATAAAAGATAAATTAGTCTCGATGTCAAGAAACGTGCTGAATTTAGTGTTAATTTGTTGTTGCGACATATTATAAAAAACAATTTCAAAAGAAAATTTTCCCCCGAAATATGCTCTTGTGTGGTCCAGATACCTATACCTATATGCAATTAGGTGAATTTTCTTTATTATTTCAAAAACTAAATCAAGATGTTATTACTTAAGTATATTAATATTTCAATAGTTCTTACTGCGCAGAAAGGGTGCTTTGGTTACCGTCTCCGGCTCCATAAATATTTGCCGTCCAATAACAACAATAGGCGGTGACCACCTTATACAAAAACAACCATGCATATCAACCAGATAAGGCTGATAAGAGTATCTCCGCCGTTCATCGAACATGTAAATTTTTAGGAGCGGTATGAGCAAAGCTCCCATAAGATGCGCACTTCACGCCTAACCTTCGCCTTCCTAATAAAAATCAGACAGTAGGTATTAATACTGTCCAATTTTTATAAGAAGGCGAAGGCTAGGCGTGAGCTGCGCATCTTGCCAGTTTTGTTAACCACCACTGAGATTTTACATGTTCGATGAACGATGGAGATACTCTTATCAGCCTTATTAGATTGGTTGTTTTCTTAACGTGGGCACCGACTAACGACATTGCTGATATTGGACGTTAAATGAGTGTGATGCACTCTGACTGAAGGCGGTAACCAACCTTTTGCGCAGTAAAAACTTATTCGCCTTCCTAATATAACAGGACTGTATGTTATTTGCCTACTTCAGGTTGTTAAGGTAAGAGAGAAAGAGTGAATGTTAATAATAGTTATTGTGTCAGACATTAGCATATTATTGCTCGTTAAAGCTCGCTAAAAATTTATAAAGTACCTTATACCTTATAGGTAGGTAGGTAGGTACCTAATATAGTAGGTATTGTGAAACAAGTGCGGAAAAGAGAAAATTTCTCATGAGTGTGTCGAGTGTCACAATTCACACGAGTGTGAAATTTCTTTTCCGCACGTGCTACACACAGTACTTTTCCTACGACCACAATTTAACAGATTAATTATTTAACAAATTTAACACATAAATTATTTTTTCAGACTACCTAGGTAGGTATTATTTTCAATTCTACCAATGACTTTTTAATATTATTATTATATGCTGTTAAATCATTGAATTCTGCCGAGAATATTATTAGGTATTATTTATTATTAGACTCCGTATCTAAACTAAAAGTAAGTGACGTGGAGCGTGGAGACGTGGTAGATATGCAACTTCCACACAACGCAGTCGTCGATTGAAGTTAGAGGTGTGCGAGTTTTCACGTTCGTGAATTTGATTTGAATGCTACCAATGCTGTTATTAGCGATCAACTCGTAAATTTTAATAATTACTGCCACAAGAGAATAATAAGTATATTATACTTTATAGTCTTGTCGGGTTCTATGTTATCCCATTTGTGTTTATTTTATTACCTTGGAGCTTTAAATGAATAGTTATTCCATTAACAATAACAAGTAATATTGAGTTCTCAGTTACCGCCCATCACTATTGTTTACATTAAAACTGTACGGAAACGATTTTTGGCTATGCTATACCTATGAGACGATTTTTGCTAAAAACATTTACGTCATTAAAAATTTTTATGTTAGGTAGGTATATGTATAGGTAGATACTACTTACTCGATGTTTCGCGATTTCAGTGTATACGCTCAGTCAATAAATAAATGTTATTTTAGGTACCTACCTAAGTAAGAATGGTACACCTAAGTAGTAAAAACTTACAATTTGTTGAACTGTCTTTCAGTGATTCAGCACAGGGCCATCGTCTTTGTCCATGTTCTCGATGCATCTTGTGTTGCATTTTTTGTGCTTCTATGCCTATAGTAGGTATAGACAATTTATGTAGGTACCCCGTGCACCTGAAAAAATATGGAGATTAATTATCGAGATAAATTAAACGTTGTTTGTTCACATAATGTACATTTACTTCAGTAAAAAAACTTATAAGATACTTTGAGAGTTTTGAAATGTTCCTCCATTTCTTTCGTACCGCAGATTTCATGAGGTTTCTGAACTTATTAACTAGCCCGAAATAAAAAGTCTCGCGCGCGTATAAATGTAAATCGGTTAAGCTGATTGTTTGATGATCTGTTTCACACAAAAACAAAAATAAGGTAGGTATATACAGGTAATACAGAGTAGTATAATAGTCATAGAGGGTATAACCATATTTTCAAAACTGGTTTTACCTAGCATAGTGCATAATGCACAATTTTGCATATCTGCCATAATATGACCATTTTTTTTGGAATATTTTGTAAAACAGTGGAACAAACTTATTAAGATAACGTTTTCTAGCTCGTTGATTTTGCATAACCATATAGAGAGTCCATAGAGTCAACTTTTATTTTATTTATGTATACCTACGTTATATTGCAATAATATTGTACATAGTTCAGTAGAGAAAAAAAAGCAATCAGTTGATTTATCACACTTGGTGCGTAGGTACCTATACACTGTGTTTCCAAGATGCGAGAATGAACATCAGCATGGGGTCATAGGGATCTAGGAAACTATGAAAGATACCTATATATAGGGTCGGTTAACTGGGAAAAAAGTTGGGCAACCAGAAGGACAATGCAATACCAGAAAGAGATTTCAAAAATAATTTTTGAGTTTCAAATTAGGTACATATCAGGTATGAATAAAACCAATTTTTGTTTTTCTTATATACATATACAGGGTGTCCCAGCTTATTCGAAGCGGTCTCTGTAGGCCAAACAATGGATTTTTTCCAAAAAAATTTTGCAAATTCAAGTACAGGATCACAATGACCATAATTTAAAATTATTTTGGAGTATACAGAGTGTCCCATATGACAGTGGCATATCAAAGTTATGTTTTTTTAAATGGAATGCTCCTATGTTATTGCATTTTTAGATTGTCTCAGAAGAGAAAATTAGATTGGCTTTAACAGTTGGTGTTTAAATTCAGAAGTTTTTGAGTTATAAACAAGTGAAAATCGTCATTTTTCAAGTTCAAAGCCCTGTACAACGAAAACGACTGAAGATAGAGAAAAACGGCTTACATGTCCCTATTTTAACTTTTCATGTACTATCCTATGATGTAGATGAAATGTGTATACAGGGTGATAAAAAATTTGAAAAAATCCAAAGAAAGTACAAATGTTTCTATACCATAGGGTAGTACATGAAAAGTTAAAATAGGGACATGTAAGCCGTTTTTCTCTATCTTCAGTCGTTTTTGTTGTACAGGGCCTTGAACTTGAAAAATGACGATTTTCACTTGTTTATAACTCAAAAACTTCTGAATTTAAACACCAACTGTTAAAGCCAATATAACAGTCTAACAGTTACATCTGAGACAATCTAAAAATGCAATAACATAGGAGCATTCTATTTAAAAAAACATAACTTTGATATGCCACTGTCATATCGGACACTCTGTATACTCCAAAATAATTTTAAATTATGGCCATTGTGATCCTGTACTTGAATTTGCAAAAAGTTTTTTGAAAAAGTCCATCGTTTGGCCTACAGAGACCGCTTCGAATAAGCTGGGACACCCTGTATATTGACGTTATTATGGAAGATTTGGAGAAACTGAAATAACATTTTTGTTGCATGCAGTTATTGACCAGCTTAATGTTTGCGATGTCAGTTTTTTGATCTGACGATCCATAAATTCGCAGAGCGGGATTGAACTTCAATTTTAAATATACGGTCCAGGATTTTTTATTGCAAAAACTGGAAGATATTTTTCATCAGCATCACAATCCGAATGTTTAATAAGAGCACAGATCGGTATTAAAGGTGAAATTAAACTGATGATGTCTATAACTATGGTCTGAAACACGTTTGAACCATATGTAGCATATCATTGAATTCAGAATTAAAATATCTTTCAAGTTTTACAATAAAAAATCCAAAGCCGTAGATATTTAAAAAATCGAACTTCCAGTCCTGCCCTGCAAGTATATGAATCGAATACAAAATTGACATCGCGAAAATAAAACTGGTCAATATAACTGCAAAGAAAATTGGTTTCAGTTTATCCCAATCTTCAATAACAACCCGAATAAACTAGAAAAACTTTTTGGTTTTTTCAAAATAATTCTAAAATACTGCAATTGCATTGTCCTTCTGGTTGTCCAACTTTTTCCCCACCATTAACCGACTCTCTATCTCCCACGATTTCCAAGATGCTGCTCATTCTTTATCTTGCAACTCAATGCAATTAAAATACCATTAGATATATAACTAATATTTTGCTAACCAAATCAGCAGACGTGTATAGGGCAGTCAATAATTTTTGTAAATTAGCAAGAATCCAACTTTGAGTACTTATATAAAACCGCCTTTTGGGCGGCGTTGTACATACTGGCATATAATATTCCTTTTATTATGTTTTTTAGAGCTTGATGCTTGGTGTATTTGTTTGTTAAGTTTTCTTTTTGTTTACAATAATTAGGTATTAAGTATCCTATGTGCACTATCCGCTCGTTGACACCCATATGATTCCGTGGTCCTGTCTTGTCTTGCGTAAAAGTCGTCTTGATGGACCCCTAGACGCGTTGTGATCATTGTCGACCCCCCGATCCCTGCTCCCAAGAAAAAATAAATAAATAAATAAATAATTATTAAAAAAAATAAAAAAATAAAATAAAAATACAAAAAAAATACAAAAAAAAAAGAAAGAAAGAAAAAAAATTTAAAAAACAATAACAAAAAATAACAAAAAAAAACAAAATAAATAAATAAATAAATAAATAAAATAAATAAATAAATAAAAAATAGTAATAATAAAAAAAATCGTCCATTGCTTATATCTTCACTGTATTAAACGTTGTAATTTTCTTTTGTAAGTGAGCCCGACTCCACCAAATCTTTCAAAAATTTGTCAGGTCAGGCCAGGTTTTGCTTTTGAGTTGCCAAAAGTCTGTGGCTGATGGAGCGAGCGTTCCAATGCCAAAAATTTCACATACATTGACATATATACATACATTCTTATCTTGGACATATATCAGTGTATATAGGTACCTATATACATGTTGGGGAAGCAAAGAAAAATTGTCAAAATCGAAATAACTTAAAAAAACAAAAAACTTATAATAGGTACTTTATTATTGTCGAACAGAGTTAAATATCACCGGAAGGCCCCAAACTATACCACCTCAACAACTGTAGCATCTTCACGGCAGAAATGTATTCCATACTCCAGGCAATTAAATTTACCAGTATCCACCCTCACCAAAAATACGTAATTGCCAGCGATTCATTAAGTGCCATCATTGCCTGTCACAACTTATATCCACAAAATCCAATAGTCCAAATGATACACAAAGAAATTCATCTTCACCCCGTAAAAATAAACCACTCCACGTTCCTCTATGTACCCTCATATACTGGCATATCAGGTAATGAACAGGCCGATGAAGCTGCTCGGGAAGCAGCGCTATTAGAAGACCAAACCAACTCAATCCATATCCACACAGATATCAGAAACCAACTTAATCAAAAAATTATCGACCTCCACAACAGAGAATGGCAACAAACCCACAACAAACTTCTGTCAATCCATCAACAAGATATCCGCAGAGTTCTACGGAAACCTAAAACCAGAAAAGCACAGGCCATTACAAATAGACTACGAATAGGACACACCAAAATCACCCACGAACACCTCCTCAAAAGATCAGAACCACCTATTTGTCTAACAGCATTTGTCTAACCACACATGTCTAACAGCGATTACAGTAGAACACCTTCTCCTGGACTGTCACAAATTCAACAGAGAAAGAAGAGATCTCAACTTCCCCCACAATATAAAGGACGTACTTGACCCAAAGAACATCACCAATGTCCTAAACTTCCTAGAGATAACTGGGCTAGCTAACAAGATTTAAATGGTTGATGCGGATTTATTAAATAAAAAAAAGAGTTAAATATTTTGATGCATAGGTACCTAAAGAAAAGAATCATCTTTGTAAACGCTTAAAGTACTCCTCTGTTTTCGAGACACGCATACATAGGTACCTATAGTTCCGTTCAAATTTCTAATGCATGAATAAGTTATAATTTTTACAGTTTTTTTGTGATGCACAAGTGTGGTACAGCATTGATTGCATTTTTCCCCTACTGAACTATGTAAAATTTCTAGTATGACGACTATATAAGAAAAATAAAAGTTAACAATCGCCAATATTTCAAGGCGTTAAACCTCCGATGAACATTGATTTTTTTCTCTCGTAAACTAACTCACACTTTTTAATTTTTCCAACACCCGGTATATGGCTACTGCATGTGTCCTTTTCCAGGCTCAATGGCGATAGTATGCTGTCAGTAGTCCTTCATTTGCAGCATACGTGGTGTCAATCATTCGGCACGGCTCATTGACAGCCGCTACGCCCTCTTGACGGCCGGTTCTCGAAACAATTGAACGGCGCGTACCCTAACCATAGCCCTCCGCGATGACTAGACACTTCCACGAGACGCCAATTCACAAAGACCTAGTTCTTATTATGAGGTAACTCTTGGCAGTTCTGGCACCTATCCTGAAGATTGTCTGTGGGAAACGTTAACTCGACACCGCTCACAATGACCAGTGTAAACATGCAGAATAGATTCCGATCAAGAGGTTCGTTTGCCGTTGAAGATGTGCATTACGTTTTTTGCATCTTCTGAAATGTTATTATGGGATGATTCCGGTAAAAAAATTCGAGTCATTGTTTTCAGCAGAAGACATCGAGCTTTCCTATTGAGCCATGCATTGAGCGAATAGGTATATTTTTTATATCTACCATAGGTATGCGTAGGTATGCCTAATATAGTTTTATTATCATACAGTATACACATAATTAAAAAAAGGTCTCGGGTGCATGATTTCACTGTCGTTTGAAATTTTTGACATTTAACATATTGGTTTTACTTTTTTTTTTTTTTTTATCTATATCTCTGTTTTCTGTTTTTTTTTTTATAAAAATACTCATCTGTAAGTATATCTGATTTAGAGCGAAATTAGTTTGGCAGCAAGCAGTGATTTTTTTTGCCAAAGTTTTATTTACAAATAAAAAATAAAAAATACCCACTCTCATTTATTTATGTCAAATTTTTCGCAGACATGCACTCATATCATATTTGATAACCAATACAACTCAGACAAAAAATGTTATTCTTGTAAAAATAATTTAGTCTAACATAATTATATTTTCGATCTTTTATTTCCAGTTTTAATTAACGGCAAAAGAACATCAGCATACCGCACAATAGCTATACCTATATGTATACGGACACAATAATAAAATAAAATCTCATCTAACGGAACGGAAGCAATCAATATTTCTGGGATTGAAATATCCTCTCTCTCATCAGGTAACAGCCTAAGAAATTCCATTGTATCGGCTATAAAACATCCGCTGATAACTCCCAATCTGATATCACAACAAAGAACTAAAGCAAGAAACCGAAATCTGTTATACGGCTACCGAGATGTCTCAACTCTGTAGATAATTAGTGCGGGTAGTTGAGGGAAACATCGGGAACGGCGGTACACAAAGCCTGCTTATCAGTTATGGATTAGGCTAGCGTGTGTCCTTCGGGCAGTGACCATCACCTGCCTCTTTGTGCCAGGCCACGGTGCAAACCTCTAAACAGGATTAGAGATACTAATAACCCTTCTAGTGCGACCACAATACGACTGCTACGATGCCCTTATTCAACCCCTTCTATGTCTGTCTGTCAGTTTCCTTGACCGCTGCAAAACTGGACAGTGCTAATGCCGTTAAATGCCCAATTATCGAAATGCGGAAAGGAGTTTGATGGGTGAATAATTATCATTATGCGCTCGAGAGATTGAATTGTGTGTGAAATTTATTTTCTGTACTTTTGCGTTAAATTATTATTTTATCACACCTTAGGTACTTATAAATAATTTTTGTATTTCGTTAATTGACATCTCTGATGCATAGATATTTTTACGCTCAATTTTTTCTTACTCATAACTATAAAAACTAACTCTTAAAAAACAAAAATTTAACATCCTAATATAATAAAAATTTAAGCCGTTGCGGACTACCGATCTAGAGTGTGTTGAAATTAAAAAAATAAGTTTTTTCTTTACATAGCTGCCACAATTTTTGAGATATTTGCCTCGAATTTAGAATCAGGTTATATGCTGTGGGGCTTACATCATTTAGCGTGACAAATGGTTGTGAGAATCTACAAGTTTTTTCCCCGAATTTCTCCCAATTCGTCACTATTTCTTCATCTGAACTTTTTTTGCAATGAGCCGCTGGTTTATTCTAAAATACACCGTTTAATTTTCTATTTTATTTGGAAAGTTTTTGATCTCTTATATATTTTTTTGCTTCTGCAACTGATATCAAGAAAAAAAAACAATTTCCGCTATTTCATTTATTAGACGAAATTAAAAATTGAAAAAAAGTAAAACTGGGTCAGTTTTTTTTTATCATTTCTCATTTTCATTAATTTTGACAGTTTAATCGGCACTTCCTGTTACAAATTAAAGGTGGAATGAACCTGTTTGACAAACTGTTTGATAAAAATTACTAACTTCAAGAAGATATAAAGAAAGAAAAAACTCCAAATTTCAACACCCTGTACATCGGTAAAGAAGCGATTGCGGACCTGTACTTATGTTTATATGAACTTTTAAGCATAAAATAAGCCCAAGGCATAAATAAGAATTACCTTCTTCCGTATATGTAGGTACCTAGTAGGTATTCAAGAAGTTATTTTAGCATTTTTTTCAGAATTTGATCGACAAATCGTAGAATAATACACAGGGCGTTTAAAAACATGTGTCTGAAATTGAAAGGTGTGATTCATTCGCACGTTCTGATAAAAAAGTTCCTATTAACAAGAGTCCGCAAACTCACCGTTTTCGCGATGCCAGGGTGCAAAAAAAAAATTTCAGTTTTTTGACAACCTCAGGAAGTTTAAGATACAGAGCTCTTTTTTTTCACACACGTTAACGTTAATTTTAAATACTCTTTGAGTGCTAATTTTTTTTTCATATGCCAGTGGCGGAGTTTGAGTTTTTAAGGTTGAGCGAGGTTTTTTGGCCTCTAATATCTAAATAGTCATTTTTAAACTAAAAGCTTCAAAAAATCAATGTTTTCTACACAAAAAATGTACTCTTTTGTTGCTAATGTAAGCTGTTTCCGAGCAAACCGGCCATTTGCGATGAAAAACTCGCTTTGGATGTTTCAAAACGCATGTTTTGGACAATGAAAGGTGTGATTTCTTGTTTTGTTCTAAGAAAAAAAGTTTCATCATAGTGTGGAGGATATTAAAAAAACGGAAATTATATCCATATATCACGCATACAGCTATAGTACGGGGCTTTTACCAGGGAATTTCTCAAATTTAATTTCCATGATAATCATCTATGGGCTGACGAAAATTCACATGCTCTAATGGAAGGGCATCATCAGCAAACGTTTTCCGTTAATGTTTGGGCAATATTGTTGAAATTTTGCAGTTTCATTTGCTTTAGCAAGGGGCTAATTTGACCCTAACTGAAATAAAATTATCAAATCCAGTGGCGTTCTGCGGAGCACGTCACCGAATATTATTTTTAAAAAAACTTAAAAAAACTACGCTAATAGCTTTTTTCTTGAATTTTTGCTAGATTAAACAATTAAAACAACTTTTGTATCTGTTAAATTTTTATCGTATCTTTAATAATTTAAATGCAAATAAATAGAATACATATTATGGGGAATTGCATAATCCTTGAGCCAGAAAAAAACATGGGAAAATTAAATTAAATTCGTTAAAAAAAGGGAATTTTTTTTTCCCTATTCCTCTAGCGTGCTCCAGGGATATGCAATTAAGTAATTTTTTTTCAAAACGAACCAAAATAAGAAAAAAATTCAAAAGACAGAAACGTTGTACTTGCGTTATATTACCTACTGAAAAAGCCATTAATCGGCGTACCTACTTTTTCAAACAGTTTCTTCAAAATAATATTCGTGAGGCTAAATAAGCCTCTGGCTACAGCAAGTGAAACTGCAAAAATTTCAACTAAATTCATATAATTATGGGGTAAGGTATACCTATTTAAGATATTTTCGAAAAAGACGATTTTCAATAAAAGTGTAACACTCTGTATCTTGACAAATATGCATTTCCGGACATATGTTTCTATGAACTTTTTGTCTTATAATCACTCAAAGAATCATCCCCTGAAGTTTGGTCAAGCTTATACAGTAAACACCCTGTATATAGCGTTGCTCCGCCACTTCTTAAATCCGAACGTAGAATCGACATCGTCAAGCGAATCAGTCTGCGCATTAAAATTTCTGATTTAAAAAAAATATGGCTGATTATATCAACTAAAGACAGAAGTGAGTTATTGATGTAGCGTAACTCGCAGAATATTGGATTCATATATCAAATACGCATCAAGCATATCACAGAATGAATAAAATAATAATAATTGCGCTTGGCATGTTTACTTATTTATGCATCATGGAGTAGAGTAGAATTAACCCATGTATCACAAGTTTCATTAATAAGTTTTTGCTGTGTATTCATAAGGTATGCTATTTAGCCATTCATATACAAAAAAATAACATATGCATAAGAACACAGATTAGCTCTCTTCTATAATGTAAAGTGTGAAACGGTGGAGGTCTATGTAATTTTTGAAGAAGCTAACTAATTTTACGATAATTCAACCAACAAAATGTTCTAGTTGTCTATGTTTATACCATCAGGGTTCTTCAACTTCCAGGCTCAATATAAGGATTTTCCATGATTTTTTTTTATTCTCAAATATTTGGTTCATATTATAGGTACTGGTTATTTTAGAGCACAATTATAAAAAAATAGAAAAACATGTATGATAATTATTAGGAGAGATGGACCAGTGGGAGAGATTAACTTTCAGGTTTAAAATTATCCTAGAACGCCATCCAATTTATGTGGAGCTTACTAAGTAACAAAAAGTGCAAACACACGGCAAGTAAAATTCTAATCGCCTTTTTAGAAAAATCGGTTTTTAATGCAAAACATGTCACTAAAATCATCTCGAGAGCAATCTAGAAGATAAAAAAATCAATCCAAGTAAGTTTAAACGTATAATATCTCAGGATATTTATCTTTTGGTCTAACAGAGGTTGAGAAGTGCGTCTCTCCTCTGTATTTAAGATAGATGAACCCCCAGGCATAATAAAAGTTTTTTGACAATATTGTTGATAATCCTATTCCAGAGTCATATTCTATACGCAAGCTCAGACATCATAACTCTTTCCAAAGGCAAGAAAAGGAGCAGGAAACCTCCGAATATCAAATAATTCCCAAGGAGAGAAAATTCATGACCTGGTAACACCCTTTAATAAAAATATTTACCACCCCTGGGCGGGAAAGGAATAAACAATTACTTCTTTTCTCAGAAGATAATTTAGATAAACAAAGAGAACTTATCGGATGACGAAGTGAAATGGATCGCACCTAGGTAGGATGATAAGGAAATTATTTCCATCGCCCTCATTAAATCAGCCCAAATCGAAAAAGCAAACAGTGCGAGAATATAGGTACGTAAATAACTGAAGGTAAAATTGTTAGGAGATTAAAAACGCAGCCACCCGCCGTTACATCAAGTAAACGATCCCCGTCAGCTCATTAAATATTCATAAAATAGAAGCGCTATAGCTAGTGGAGTTCCAGCACTTTTAACAACATCGAAGAGACGGCGAAGCTAGGGTAGAAGTTGACCAGATGGTAAGGCAGGGTATTGTAAAAGACACTCTCGAAACGCGTGACGGAGAAAAGGATGACCTAGATACAGACCGGGTGAAAGAATGTGAAATCATCAATCAAAACAATAATCCCTTTCAAAGACAATAGTAACTCGTTAAGTATTACACCCACGAGAAGGAAAATTACACCAATCGATAAAGCGAATTAATAAAGGACAACAGCCGAAAGTTCATCATAATCCCTAGATGGCAAGCAGGTGAAAATGCGAAGTGAAAGTTAAGCCGGTGTAATTATAATAGGTGGGCACAATGGAAAGGTACATAACGCGTTGGCCGATTTGAAGGAAAAATTAGGTAGTTGAAGTTCAGGACAATTCAGTAAGGTAGCCGCGAGGTCAACTCGCCAAGTCTTACGAGAGGTGAGATATGATAAGAAACAAATCACGATATGAGGCAGTGCCAATAAGGATGCATTGTTGCGTGGTGTTTAGAAAGCGGACCACCGCTTCTATAAAAGCAGACGTCTTACAGCAGCTCCAGGCAGATGAGATCAGCTTTCGAGCAGGTCAAGTCTGACTTCATAACCCTTTGGACGTAAACCCGACGAGATGGCGTATAGCGAACTCTCGGTCGCCCAATCCTTATCTAAACTTAACCCTTTGGACGTAAACCCGACGAGATGGCGTATAGCGAACTCTCGGTCGCCCAATCCTTATCTAAACTTAACCCTTTGGACGTAAACCCGACGAGATGGCGTCTAGCGAACTCTCGGTAGCCCAATCCTTATCCAAACTCTATAATTCAGCTAGAAATGGCGTTATAAGCGGACTCCAGTTGAATTTCCGTTATCTGCCTTAGAAAAACTCCCATGGAAATCCAATAAATTTTCATCTCTCCTCGAAACAACTCAATACTCGCCGTTGGCAAATTCTCTTCGAACCAATTCACTAGTAGATGGCAAAGCGCCTATTCTGAAGGAATTTACTTCACAAATTAGGGAAAATCCATTGAGAAAGTAGTCAGGGAAGATCTCTCTTCGAAACAAAATCCACATCGATAGATAATTAAACAGATTCGCCCAATCCATAAGCGCAAGTCTCATTTTAAATCAGGCACAATAATCAGCTAGGTATTAGGCGGCACCACAGTAGGTACCTACGCAATTATGAAATGTCAATACATAGAACGACCCCGGTAGGAAAGAAATACTTCAACAAACAATTACAAATTCACGCATAGGAAATCGAGAAAGAGCTAGGAGGAAATCAGAAATAATTCATTCTTATTTATCGAAGAGTCCGAATTTAGTTAGTGCAGATATAGGAAATAAATGTCCCTTTAAATTATACGACATTCTAGAAAACGAAAGTGAAAGGAGCTATTCATTTCATCCCATTGTAAGCGCCATAACTGGAACTAGCAGCCACAGTAGGCAGGGTTGTCAGATGTAGCATCTGCCAGTCGCATACATTATCAGGAAATACTAATTCCATTACAACAACCGATTAGGATTCATAATAGGTACTCGATTATCCCACGTTGGGGGAGGCATTCATCTCGATGTCCAGATGAAGACCTCCGGTGAACCAGCAATAGAGTATGACTCTTTAAAGTGGAAATCGTAGAGCGCAACAGGGCAAAAGCACCCTCAGAGTAGGACAGAGTAAACCAAACCAAAGCAAGGTTGTCAGGTGTAATAACCGCCCACACATATCAGGAAATCCAATAACAAAAATAAAGTTAGGATCATGAATTGCAATTCACAAATAAAAAACCCAAAGCAACTCAAGAATAAATTAATCTCGAGTATGGGAAAGCCAAGCAAGAAAGTCAAGAAACCAAAGTATCATTATGAGATCGTTTTTCCGAAGCTCTTCTATTCGAACAGAGACAAAATTGTCCTGTGCAATCAACCCAGGTATTCAGTAAAATCTCCACATCCACAGTTGATCAAAGCGACAATATAAAAACTCTAATGACCAATCAAATAACTCATTGCCTCGTGAGGCAAGGTAAAACAAACAGATTGCAACCAATAGAATAACAATCAGTACTGTCAACAGGTATATTAGGGCAAAACTGGGCACGGCGGGGGCGATTGCTGGTCTCGTTACAATTGTAATCCCGCAAACAAGCCGGCACCAGTAGGTACCAATTACAAATTCCAGCATTTCTATCAGTACTGACTAGTTAGGGGTAGAAACCAGGAACACGGTGGAATCGATGGTTGGTCTCGATATCCGCAAATATGCCGGTTCCAGGAGGTACCCAACTAAAAATTCCAACACTTCAATTCTTCGTCAGGTAGCCCACAGGGGCAAAAGGTCAGACCAAAGTAAACAAACAAGGTATACCAAATAACAATAATATGAGTTATCAAGCAGGTCACGAGTAAAAATACGGAGGTGAAATAATTCACACTCCTAGGTAAAGCAACTGTGAAAATAAAGTCATTAAATAAAAGAGAATCGGAAGGAACGATTTTATAAGAGATACGTTACTCTCAGACATTTCTGCCTTATCCCGGATAGTCTGAAAGCAAAGTGGTTGTCTTCTTTAATTAATTCAAGCTGTTGCTTGAGATGAAATCAGAGAAGCTAGAAAAAGGAAGTTAGGCAAAGAAAATCGTCGAATAGGAAATCAGACATTCCCGCAATATACCGGGTAGTCTGTAAACAAAACGAAAGCAAAACGAAATAATAAGAAAGCATAGGTGTGCAAAAGAGGGGAATCCGAAATTGATTAGAGTTTGAAAAATGCATGAAAGGGATTCATCATTCGCTTTCCATTGTTTTGTACTCTCTATGCAAAATCACAGCCTCTCTCGCCCTTCACCATTTTACGCCCTTGCAAACGAATTCTCTCGCTCATCATTCGCTTTTAGACATCTGATAGGAAGTCCACCGTCAACAACAAGTCTCAGTAAATTTCCCCGCTTTTCCGAAAGAAATCCCAATCAACCGAGACACCATGAGTCATAGTAGGTTCTTTTGCGCATCCGTTTCGGCCATAGTAATCCTGGCATACCTCAATCAAAGAGCAGGGGTGACTACGGTAAAAACTACGGTAAACACAACGTAAACAATCACAGCGGTCCTATTAGGGGAAACCCACAGGTAAATAGACAATCACACAGTGGCTTTTCGCCACAGACCATGAGGCCCGGGTCCGTTCCGTTACAGAAGATAAAGCAGAAAATACCTATGGACTATGAAAATTAACGTGTGATTGCACTATAATTATACAGAGTGATTTTTATTTACGTATCTAGAAAATAGCGTTTTTCGAAACGGTGAAAATCATTAAATGGTGGTGTTTTTCGAAAACTATTAGCAAGTATACACTTACACAAGTTAAAGAAAGACATGTTGTAATTTACCATAATACCTATAAATGAATTTCAATTTGTAACAAAGTATGCGTAAAGGTACCTATAGTGTTTCTATAAGAATCATAAATCAGACTTATAAGAAAATAATTTATGAATACCTATACTTTTTTCCAAGATCTAGTTAAAAGTTTATATTTATACGATAAGTTTCCCAGATTTCAATATACCTACTCCTAATATAAGTACTTACTAATTGCTGCAGCGATATTCCATCATATCCACGCCGTAATTGCCAATGCGGGAGTCTCTCCGTCGTCATTAAGTTAAGTAATGTTTGTTATCGCGAGAATTTCAGCTCATATAAGTAATGAGACGTAGGTATAAGAAATCGACGTGAGCTGATTCTGGAAATAAAGCAATTTATAAAACGGAGTGTAATCACCGTATCGGGGCAGTTCACAATTAAAAGGAGCAGTCTAATTAGAATCGAACACGGCCGGGTAGATGCAAATCGCCGATCCGTTATAGATGTAATATTTCACGGTAATTAGTATAGAGAGGTGATGGTGGCCCCGATGATGGTGTCTTGGGAATCTGCTACCGTTGAGACGCATGAAGTATTTGGCATTGCTGTTGCTTTTAGTCACTGTCGAAACCAACAGCTTTGCTCTATTAATTACATGAGGATCGCCGTTTAGTAGAAACGTTGCTTTACCGAGAATTGTTAGTTGTTTTTTTCTTATTTGCGAAAAAATCTAAATGGAACGGATATTTACTCAGCGGCGGCACATAAAAGCGAAGATATTAATCAAATTCATTTAAAAAAATCATTGAATTGATGGAAAAACCGCACATAAAATTAAGAGTTGTCAGTGCCACTGTGCGGAATCAACGAAAAGAATTCTCTTTAGCGAGTTTTTTGCAAGCCCAGATTAGCTCCGAATTTTATATTTTTTTCGATTTTTTTGACAGCCCAGGTTAGGTCCGAATTTGATCTCTTTTTCGATTTTTTTCAAGCCCAGGTTAGGTCCTAAATTTATCATATTGCTAGCCCAGGTTAGCTCCGAATTTTATATTTTTTTCGATTTTTTTGACAGCCCAGGTTAGGTCCTAAATTTATCATATTGCCAGCCCAGGTTAGCTCCCAGTTTTATCTTTTTTTCTATTTTTTACCAGCCTAGGTTAGCTCTGAAGATTAACTTTTTTGCAAATTTTTCGTCAGCCCAGGTTAGCTCGAAATTTTATCAATTTTTTCGATGTTTTTTCCAGCCTAGGTTAAGTGCTAAATTTATCATTTGCCAGCCAAGATAGCCAAAAATATTACCAACAAAAAAAGAACACTAAAAATCTAACCCCGAAAGGTGACAAAGTCACTCAAGTGAAACCCTCAGAAGTGAAACTCATCATCAAAGTGCTACGAAACAAAAAACCGCAAAAGTGAAGTTCCGAAATGACAGTGACAACTCAGTGAAATGAAGTGAAACAACCTACAGTACGAACTAAGACACCCTCGGCAACACGCACAAGAAAGCTTGAAATCGTCACCACTGATAAGAAAATCACGACAATCCAAGAAAAATCACCGAGCGAGGCAAAGGAGGAAGTTCATCCAGACCTCAGTGAGACAACCGTAGATCCCGTAGCCGTATAGGGTATTCAAAATACTGTAACTTTATGTCACCACACTTTATTTGATACGGTAGAGTCATGTTTACTCCATAGAATGGTTTCAAAATTGAAATTAATACGAACCACTTTTTTGATATTTTTTTTGCAGCACATTATTGTTTTCCATATAAGAGACAAGGATCTATAAGCGATTCACCGTGTACATTTTTCCTGTAATAATAGAGAGTAATTATTTTATAGAAAGTAAATAAATAAATAAGAAAGCCCAAGTCGAAGTAGGTATAAGAAGTGTCTGGCGGTTCATGAGGTTAAACACCCTGTAGATATAAAGTTGCTCAGCTTTGGAATAACATGCTGCAATAAATTTTATTATCTTTAGGATTATTCAATTAAATCATCAATGCCATGCATGCGAAATACACGCCTCAATTAGTTACGTGCATTTAAATTGCCAAATGCATGTTGCACATGGGGATCTGTATAGAAATTACTTATTAGAAAAAAAATGTATCTGAATATGCATGTTTTATTCAATCACATTATATTGTATTATCATTATGTTTGCATGGATAAATAAATAATTCAGAAATTTTCCCCTTCGCTTGTAAAACTAAAAGAAAAAAAAACCGAGAATAAAAAATGCGAATCTTCTGTGTAGACTTTAAGCATGAACTCTGCTCTCTTATCACGTACTAAATCTACTTGCCGACTCCGCAGATCGGCAACGTGAGAAAGGCTTCGTCATGGCATGAGGGCTAAATCAATAAGGATTCTGCAGAAACCGCTCTCAGCACGAATATCAGATAAGAATTGGTGCACCCTCTGATTTATGTGTGTACGGAGAGACGTGCTCGCACCCTCCATGTACTCTCTAAACTTCTTTATTTTATACACACGCAATAATGCCGGCAGGAGAACCCTTGAAGAAATGTTGGGAAGTGGATTATTATGCTAGCCTACACCGTTGCTTATAATAATCATTATTATTGCTCCATTCGTGATAATAACATCCTAAAAAATTCTTAGTTAACAGAAATTATTTTAATTAATCCTTACCAAGGAGTATTAGGTATTTCGTAATATATTTTTATTTTTGTCTCATATTTTTAATGACGTTACATCACGTCACTAAAAGAGTGTTTAGGAACTTATGAATAGGTACTTATGAAATAATTATATTACAGAAGTTTTACTTTAGTTGAAACCAACAACCAGGAAAATTGGATACCATTTTGAACATACAAACCGTTTTCATAATTAGTTTTTTTCTTTAATCAGTAGCTGCTCACAAAAGTAAGGTATATCTTTGACATTTACAGAAGTTATTTTAATAACATTGACGAAGTCCTTCAAACCAAAGTTGGGAAATCCCCTGCAGACAAATGGGAAAACACCTTGTTTCTGAATAACTCCGATCTGATGATCATTTATAGTTTTACGAGATATTTTATTCAGAATTTACATGTATAGGTCCCTTTCAAAGTACTCTCCTTCTCAACGCATACACTTCCCGCAAAAGTGCGCTTCTTTTCTATTGCTACTCCTTCCTCGCATTTACCTTAAACTCGGTAATTGTCTCAAATATTTTTCCATACAAGAGTCTTTAGAGTTTGGGGAGCAAGAAAAATTCACCAGGGACAAGGTCGGGAGGGTCGGGAGGGTAGGGATGGTGGGGAAGAACAGTGATCGAGTGTTTAGCCAAAAACTCACTAGTTATGGTGGACTGAATGGGCTGGAGGGTTCTCGTGGTAAAAAAAAAACAGGCACCACTTCTCCATGATTCTGACCTTTTGCGAGGGACGTGTCGCTTCCCTCAGTGGAGCTTTGTGGGAGTCACTCGTGTCGTGGTGACCAACACCTTCATGATAAACCTGTTATGATCTTTGGCAAGAAGTAGTAATCTCCTTCTAAACGATCAAGCAGTTCCTGACAAACCTGCACCGATTGACTTTTTGGTCGTCCGGCATCAGGTTTGGACAAATTTAGCACCATCGCATTGCATCTTCAATTTTTCGGTCAAAACTTCGTGACAAGATCCAACTAATTTCCCACATTCCTCAACTATTTCCATGAATCATATTTCATTAAAAATTGCCTAGCTGCTCAGCAAATGAAGATATCTGCAATCGAAGAACGTCATTTTCAACATCTAATCTGTACCTATGTACAAACGCAGGGAGGGACACTAAGCGGATTCCCCAAGAACGAACCAGAATCTTACCAACTTAATCTTATATCTTACTCAAGATATTTGAGCAGATGTTAGTTGATTTCGTCTTTAATTTACAAGCAGATATATTCGTGGAATATGCTCAGTAGATTTTTATTCGATGCTTCGATCTAGAATGGTGTCATATAAGGGATGCGTGAAGGTATAGCTCGTCCTCCTGAGATCAGCATTAGAAAAACAAGAAGGTCTCCAACTATTTTTCTGGGGACCTTGTATTTTTTCCAAATATTGGTGATTTTCTCAGATGAATTCATCTTGCAGTCGTCAAGACCCACGTGGCTGATTTTCCGCGCTCATATAGCTTGTGGAACGTCACACCCATCCTTCAGGAGTTTTCTATGAAAAAATAGTTCTTTTGCTTTGTAATATATGACGTTGTACCTCTTATGTCCCGTGCGGTTGAGTACCCATCGGGCGCGTCCCCAGGTGGCGGATAGGGGGAAGACCTTACAATGAGCGTAAGTGAGTAAGGTTAGCAGTGGTGATAAAGCTTGTCGGAGGTAAAATTCCAGACTGGTAGCTCAAAGCCCTGCCGCGGACCACCTCCCCCAACCTAGTTGTCGTGTCGTGACTAAAGGTCTGCACAGGAGTTATAACGATGCCGGAGAACGTCCGAACGTGGACTCTCCGAAAGACCGTAAAACTCTGTTGTCGAGGTTATATCTCGCGAACAGAGGAATACGGGGGTCTAGGCTTTACCGCCTGGACCAAAAGGAGACAACCTTTAAAAACCTAAATCCTACGGCGGGAACCCAGGCTAAAAGGATGCGTGGCTGAATAGTAGATCAGTCCCTTCTGGATTCAACCTCGAAGAAGTGGCGCACCTTCGAAAATAAATGCCTACCATACGTATGGAGCTCTGCATATGGTATTTCTTTAATAGCTCCATTACTCGTGGGCCATATGGACCAAGACACACCTAATTCAATGCAGACCTTACCTAGGCCTAACTGGGGCGCTGTTAAGCGACTAGGTGGGTAAAGGGCAGAGGGAGCAGAGAAGATGTAACTGAAAAAGCTGAGTAAACACCGGCTGAGATGGGCAGTTGGACTTATAAGAGGACACTGCCCACTAATAAAACGTGGATTCTTTTGGACAGAAAACCTGACACAAAAGGCTAATAACCAATTTTCCTCATGGGAGAAAACCTAAGGGAGAAAATAGAGCAACTTCAATGCAGACCTTACCTAGGCCTAACTGGGGAGCTGTTCAAGCAACTAGGTGGGGAAAGGGCAGAGGGAGCAGAGAAGATGTAACTGAAAAAGCTGAGTAAACACCGGCTGAGATGAGCAGTTGGACTTCTAAAAGGACACTGCCCACTAATAAAACGTGGATTCTTTTGGACAGAAAACCTGACACAAAAGGCCAATAACTAATTTTCCTCATGGGAGAAAACCTAAGGGAGAAAATAGAGCAACTTCAATGCAGACCTTACCCAGGCCTAACTGGGGCACTGTTAAGCGACTAGGTGGGTAAAGGGCAGAGGGAGCAGAGAAGATGTAACTGAAAAAGCTGAGTAAACACCGGCTGAGATGGGCAGTTGGACTTCTAAAAGGACACTGCCCACTAATTAAACGTGGATTCTTTTGGACAGAAAACCTGACACAAAAGGCCAATAACTAATTTTCCTCATGGGAGAAAACCTAAGGGAGAAAATAGTGCAACTTCAATGCAGACCTTACCTAGGCTTAACTGGGTTGCTGTTCTAGCGACTAGGTGGGTAAAGGGCAGAGGGAGCAGAGAAGATGTAAATGAGCAACTTCAATGCAGACCTTGCCTAGGCCTAACTGGGGAGCTGTTCAAGCGACTAGGTGGGGAAAGGGAAGAGGGAGCAGAGAAGATGTAACTGAAAAAGCTGAGTAAGCACCAGCTGAGATGGGCAATTGGACTTCTAACAGGACACTGCCCACTAATTAAACCTCTCAATAATAGGAGTGAAAAATATCCCGGATTACAGGAGATGCGGGGAGGGGGAGGAAACCCCATACCACCTAACAAGCACCCATTGGACTCATACTGAATTACTTTCGGGAGATGGGACCGATGAGATAATTATCCAAAGGGGTACAATAAGCGCAAGCTTCAGTACAAGGGCTTTGAACCTACCCTAGAAGTAATAATAATAATAACCTCTTATGTGCAAAAGTATTGAAGTTCTATAATATATGGCCACCTTTTTAATGAACAAATACCTATAATTTTTCTCGTCGATAAACCCGTCTATCCTGTTTGTTCTATATGACAAAAGTGTATGCCATCTGCTAGTTGGTAATTTTACGGACACTGAATTGAACAAATTCAGAAATACAGTATAGAAGTGAGTGAGGTGAGGAAAGGAGACCCGTTGACTCTCCAAACTAAATCGATAGTTGTTGAAAAGCTCAAAAGCACCAGCACCACCGCCACTCTGTTCATCGGACACGAAACAGTAGTGCATGGTGGGTTGTGAAACGGTCGAGGTGAACATCACACATACGGTCTGCGTCCTGCGTCGTCATCCTTCATTTATAATTAGCCATAATTGAAAAGGTGTTGAACGTGGAATGCCCGAGCCTATTGTGACATCTGTAACAAAGGACCTGGCCGGGTTTAACAAGCGAACATCAGATAACAATGTATTGGTTCCATGGCCTCCGTATAGGTAGACCTATGCGGTCTGCCGAGCTAGAGGCCGCGTTCACGCACGTCAAATATTTACCGATAATGGTCTTTACATACTACTTAGAGCTCTTTGTCGAAGACTACCTAAATGTTTGCCCATTCGAACGGCAAACAATGACAAATACATGTCACTCAGCTGGGAGGATTCTATAATTTCAAACCACTTAATCAACACGGCGCATCTTACGAGTCAAACATCAGAACTTGCTTGCATTGAGAAGATATTCGTATAAAGGCACACAGTGAACTCCTCGACATAAAAATTCAATTCCGTAGGTACCAGCTTAATGCAAATACTATGTGAATTCGCTTGTACGTACTATAATAGTCTTTTTTATTTTTATAAGTAGCACTGTCATGTCTTAAGAGCTTTAAATGTCTTAAACTGATGCCTTTTAAAAATATGAATTTGTAACGAAATTTAAAGTGTTTAAGAATAGGCAATTCAAAATTAACGGTTGCTATATATCTAATTCCTCAAAAAAAATTCACATATCATACAGAGAGATGATGACTCAGTATGCTAAGGTGAAGCTTTTTTTCGTCTTGAAGTATTTTTCTGATATTTTTCTGAAATATTGTTGAGGTACTTATACAGATATACCTAGGTATATGAAAAAAGTGTTAGGGAATCTATTAAGATTAAGATAGAATTGAAACACATAAAGCGTGAAACTTCCGACAAGAAAAACATTCTGTTAGTTTTATTAAATGCATTATTAAAATCTCATTTTTAAAATACCCCTTCACACGTATTAGAATTAAAGATTAAACATCGCATAGCGTGCTGGTTGAATAAATAACCGCGCCTTATAACCCCCTTCTGTACCAAGGGGTTGATTTGCTCTGGCCATTTCTCCCATAGCACCATCTGTTAATTTAAAGCTATGCATGACTTTACAAGAGACGTCGCAAATTTACAATAAATTGCAATAAACTTATTATTGCATTCCATTTGTGCGAGTTTCCAGTTCTGATATGAAGTTCACACATGAGCGGAACCAGTGTTTCCTGATCTTCCAACTGAATTCCTCCCTTCTTTATGCACTGATGCATAGCCGACAAGGTGACAGGTGTCAATTTCTGTATCGAGACCATGCAGTCGTTTCCAAAGAGGCTCTGGAGTGCCTCGACGAGACAGATGACGCTCGTGCCGTGTCATTGTTGGCGGATCCGAGATCGAGACCGGACTGAAAGGAAAGGCCATTGTGGCCAGATCATCGGGCCTCTTCAACGCTGTCCCCGTGTGTGTGTGTGTTTATTTTATTCTTGGCGGGGTTTTTACCTATTATTAATGCCGTCAAGTGGACTGTCGAGAGCTTAAATGGCGATTTTTTTCACATAAGTAATGTTTAAAAGGATTCTAAAGGCAGGACCAAAATATTTATTTACCATACGACAGAAAAATTTCAATTTTTTATGTTCCGTGTCGACTCGGATTATTTAAATTTTTATATTTCATAGGTTAAATTCATATAGGACCTAACTCAGAGATAATATTTTTGAACATCATCTTTGTCCGCTGGAGCTATACCTTCGAATCCAACTCAACTCATTTTAGGTAAAACATCCTGAATCTGGCAACTCGCGAAGTCGAGTTACAGAAGGTGTATGGTGTAATTAGGTGGAACTAGATGGTTATTGGGGTCACTCCAATAGAATCCATAGTTTTTCTTTTAATGAGCAATTAGTTTAGAAGAATTATGATCGCTCTTTGTCTTTACTCCTTCATTCATTAGCGTAGACCGTGCGACTAATGACGTCATTTACTGGTTACCTCCTGACCATCCGACCATGTGTTTAATACGTAGAAAAGAAATACCCTCCACCTTTGTTGTAAGCTGCCACTTTACCATGTACTGGTGAAGAATTTTGCAATTACACTGATAATCTGCAATGGAATTGGTTTGGTAAATTATTATAAAATTTATACTGTCACTCCTTACTTGTAGATTGAGATTCAAAATGCCATAAGTTAGAAAACTTACTGATCAGCAAGTAACAGGACCGTATTTTAGGTGGGTAAATATACTTATAATAAAGTTATATTATCCTAATTCTATGGAATTTTATTTTAAAAAATTCAAATAAATTAAAATAAAGTTGAAATTTGACTCAAAATTACATAGATACAGAATAGATACAGATGCAAGCAAATGTTTTTAGCGTATTATAGGTTTTTTATGTTTAAGTACCTACTTCAAATTCCCCTTCCTTTTCTTCTCGTGGCCTCAGAGTGATATTGAACTGAAGCTTAACTCAGAGTGCTTTCTGGCCTCCGCTATGTTCAGAATATTTTTCATTAAAGTGAGGGGCTAAAACTAAGATACCCAGGGCGTTGAATATCTTTGTTCTAGGTACCTTTAGATAATAAGAAAATATTTTTAGTACTCTCTGTACACTGAGAGTTGTCCGTTGTCATGCCACACTGATTCTGACTAAACAATTTCATTTAATTCGATTTGAATCATACGCTTATTTCTAAGTCGCACCAGATGTGGTATCGCAGTTCGTGTCAGTGGCGTGTGTTGAGGAATAATGAATATCCTACAAATATATTATTTCGACAAGTTATTGACGAAGTAGTGCCTTGCAACTTTTTGATAACAAAAATGTATAATGCAAGTAAGTAAGAATGATAATAATTATTGTTTTCATCATGATAGAAATGTCATGTCACCTACCTGCTGGTTGCCGTTTAAAAGAAAGAATAACACCTCCGTTTTCTTATTTGCAAGTAAAATATTCCAGCAATTTAACCACAAGACCACGTACTAGGGAGTTCAATCGTTTCCCAGGCAAAGCTAGGAAATAGATTTTTAGGCATTCGAGCAATTATAATAAGTTACTCATAGTTTATCACAGGACAATAACACAGGACACAGGTAATTCTGCTAATTTCGTATTAAAAACGTTTCAAATCACAAGACAAACCTTATTATTATATTTACCGCTGACACTGACACTACTGATAGTAGCGACGACAATCTTATCGTAATATCGTATCAATCTAAGCGTATCAAGACGCGAGTCGATACTTCCGTCTCACTCTCGCTCATCTTTTTAGAATTGCAGACGATTCAAACGTATTTCTGACAATACGTCCCATTTTAACTCGATTGACTATGCAATGCAATAGAAGGAGTAAGAAACATAACGAGATGATGTATCCTTAGTTATCACAACAGACAACTCTCAGTGTACAGACTTTAGGTACCATGCAGCAGAGGTTTTGTCGTAAAAACTCATATAAATGTAACCTACTCGAACTGTTCAAACGTATTAATGAATAAATAATGAAATAATGATAATTATCCAATTAAAATAAATGTACAGGGTATGTCCATCATACTTATGCTCATCCCCGAAATAGAGGTTAATTTTAAAGATAAAAAATTGAGTTGAAAGCTTTTCCATGAAAGCTGGAATCCTCTCTCAACAGTTTCTTTGTTATGAAGTATGGAGATAAAGCGTGATGCATGATCCGCCGGCCAATTATTATTAAAAATATTGGAGTTGTTTACACCTTCTTTTATACTCCATTTATATTAACTGTATTGTTCCTAGTATACCTATACTTCTTCTAAACAGCAATTATTTTATTACTAGTGGCCATATTCATATCCCTAGAAGTCAAACGGTGTCGTCTTAATACCTAATATAACGCAGGGGTACTGCAATATTTTGGGTGATAAATTTAATAAAAGAACATCAGTGTCGTTGCAAGCAATTATAAAAATTCAGTTATTATTCACGATTTATGTTTGTTATGCGAAATTCCACCCACTTACACAAACAAACTATATACCTATAGTTATTAATGAGAACTTTTACAATAACATGCATATAATATTATATTAAAATTATTATACAAAACATGGGAGGTATACATTTCCCTAATTATCGCCGGTATGTAAGTCTGAATGCCTGAGAAAAACAAACAAAACGATGCTTTTTATAACCCATTCAGAATTAAGGTGAGAAATTGCATTTTTTTTCTCATTATTGAAATGAAGCTTCACACACTTGCATGTGTTTTATGAATGGAATTTTTGTGGACTACAGTACGCTAATTAACTTCATTCTTGTAACTTGATATTGCTGACAGATGCCTATTTACGAGCTGTCGTGTGAATTGGCGAAATCGGCGCTTTTCTACTACAATGCATTGAAACAAAAATACAGGTGTTCCGAAATTATAATCCAAGAAATATCTCGTAAATAATATATGCGTGTAATGTACATACATAACTGATCCCCCAGGGTTCAAAAAGTAATAAACAAAATAAACCATAAGATAAACGTAAACTGCAATAACAATAACATTGCTAAAGCAGGCAATTATTCTTACATTCACCAAAGTCAAATTTAAAAGGGTAGGTTTTCTCATAAATGTAAATATGGGAAAAATAAATTTGAGCTCAAAATTATGTTTCGTTTAAAAAGTACAGGGGATGTCAAAGTTTAAAACAATATAAGTTTTTGGTTTTAACTCGTGTAAATTTAAATGAATTTTAATGAAACTTTAGCATGACAATAAACAAACTAAGGTCTCTAGCTTGGTTTATTCAGATTTTGTAGGCGTCTTCCAGTGGCGTAGATATTAATGGCTGCCGCCCCTTTTCACTCCCTATCTTCTACGCTACTGACTCTATTGCATTTAGAAAACCATATTGAATTGCCCATGCATTTTAGAAGAAAAAGAATCCCTTAATTTTTTTCATACGCCACACCGTCATTGAGATATTTGAAGTTTTCTCAGGCAATGTCACTAATTATCAAGAACAATATTCTATAAAAAATCAGAATATAACTGGCGAATAAGTAGGTGGGGAAAGGGGTAGTATAAGTCGAAAAAGCGTGAAATGGATATAAAGTGCATGCACAAGGAATAAGTAGTATGTACCTACTTATAAGAAATGACTGTTTTATGTACCTATGGGAAAAGCGATTTAATTCATTCCTCGATGGAATACACTAATTTGCTAATATAGTAGCGTGTGAGTCGGAAAAAAACCCGAAAATTGTAAATATTTTGAGCCGGAACAAGATTACTTCCCCCCTCCGTTTTCGAGGATGCTGAACACGATGACGTTGTCAGAATTTCTCTTTGGGGTTGCGCAACCCCTCAAAACGGCCAAAAACCACCCCCTAGAGAGATAAACCGCACTTCAATCCATTTCCCTGCAAAAAAATCGATGGACTTTTTTGGAAAACTTTTTAAAAATTCAAGTACAGAATCACAATGGCCATAATTTAAAATTATTTTGGAGTATAAAGAGTGTCCCATATGACAGTGACATATTAAAGTTATGTTTTTTTAAACGGAATGCTCCTATGTTATTGCATTTTTAGATTGTCTGAGAAGAGGAAATAAGATTGGCTTTTACAGTTGGTGTTTAAATTCAGAAGTTTTTGAGTTATAAACAAGTGAAAATCGTCATTTTTTAAGTTCAATGCCCTGTACAACGAAATCGGTTCAAGATAGAGAAAAACGGCTTACATGTCCCTATTTTAACTTTTTATGTACTATCCTATGGTATAGTTTGTACTTTCTTTGATTTTTTTATTTGGCGACGCGTGGAGAAATCTCAGATTTTTTCAAATTTTTTATCACCCTGTATAAACATTTCATCTACATCATAGGATAGTACATAAAAAGTTAAAATAAGGACATGTTAGCCGTTTTTCTCTATCTTTAGCCGTTTTCGTTGTACAGGGCATTGAACTTAAAAAATGACGATTTTCACTTGTTTATAACTCAAAAACTTCTGACTTTAAACAGCAACTGTAAAAGCCAATCTTATTGTTTCTTCTCAGACAATCTAAAAATGCAATAACATAGGAGCATTCCATTTAAAAAAACATAACTTTGATATGTCACTGTCATATGGGACACTCTTTATACTCCAAAATAATTTTAAATTATGGCCATTGTGATTCTGTTTGAATTTTCAAAAAGTTTTTCGAAAAAGTCCATCGTTTGGCCTACATATACATAAAAAAAATCACCCATTTCGGGGGTGAGTATTGGCCGGTGGAGGGGTTGGTCGGGGTCGCACGCGATGTCCAGCACCTCCATTGTGCTCAACATCCTCGAAAACGGGGGGAAGGTTTTTTTTTGCAGGGAAATGGATTGAAGCGCGGTTTATCTCTCTAGGGGGTGGTTTTTGGCCGTTTTGAGGGGTTGCGCAACCCCAAAGAGAAATTCTGACAACGGCATCGTGTTCAGCATCCTCGAAAACGGGGGGGGGGGGGGGGAAGCAATCTTGTTCCGACTCAAAATATTTACATGTTCGTCCGACTCACACACGCCACTTATATGTAAAATGGAAAAACTAATTCAAATCTAATATTTTTTGTGAAAAGAGATGCATTTCAATTTTGAAATATAATTTTGACTTACATCCTTGTTACCATACATCCGCCAACTTTTAATGAAATCAATAATTATTTTGCAATGTAAATGACCCATAACATTATCTGAGGAAACTTCAAAATAAATATCTCAAAAGTGGTGCACCGTATCGAAAAAAATTAAAGAATACTTTTTTCGTTCTAATATTCATGCGCATATTGAAAAACGTTTTTCAACTACAAAAAAGTCAGTGGCGTAAAAGACATTGAGGAAAAAAGGGCTTCAACCCTGAATATCTACGCTATTGCAAGACGTCTACGAACCCTGAAATGGGCGATACCGAATTGGGCGAAGGATTTTGTTATTCACTAATCCCAGGGGTCAATTGGGCGAGAAACGAGAAACTAGGGGATTATAAGAGATGACTGGACAGGCAAGAAATACATGTGCGGCCCTGCCCATATTTGTATATAGCAGTGTTGCCAGATTTATTTAGTGGTGCTTTTAGTTGATCGGATACCTAATCAATTTACTATTAATTATTATTTATTGAAGTCGAGTAGGTAGTAGGTACGTACCTACCTATGGCTATGTTGCGCTTTAGCGTCATCGGTAAGTCAGGTCTTTGGTCAGGTGAAAAGAAAAATGAAAAAAAAAAACTACCCTGACCAAAGACCTGACTTACCGGTGCGGTGAGTTTTAGTGCGGAAAAAAAAAAAATAAATACCCATCGCATAAATAAACAGCTCCCGTTATGGTTGCTTATAGTTGTTTTGAAACTGGGGCAACATGTTTGAAATATATACAGGGTTACTGGTAACTGGATACATTCCTTTGGTGATCTGATAAAACAAGAGGTAAGGAGTAAATTAACCCCAACATACAAAATATACAGGGTGTCCCGTAAGTAATGGTCCGTGGTGAAATGGGAGATTCTTGGTTTAAAAATATTACGATCTGACACTACTTGCTCTAACATAATCTTGATAATAAAAAAGATACAGGGTGGCAAAGTAGAGATTTAAAAATTTTCTTTTCAAAATATCTCGAAAAATTGTACAGGTACGATCGTGAAAACTTGGGGATAGATGTTTTACGATATGAGAAATCATAATTTGATATCCGTGTCGATGTATTTTATAGAGGGCGCCACTTAGGTCATGTTGACGACGTAAATGAACACATAACTTTTTTATCCTTCAGGCTATCGCGCATTTTATTGTGAAATATTAAAACTACATCATTGATGAGAAAAAAAAGGTATACCGGTTGTCAGTCTCAAAAGTTAGTGGTTTTCGAGATAATCGCGTTTTAATAATCTCCTGCATTATTTCAATTTTTTTTTATTATCACAAATCTTAATGCAGTAGGTTGAGATAATAACCAGCATTTTGGCAATTAAACATTTTTCACTTTGACATATTAAAAATGCAAACAAATGAACCATATTCACCTAAATTCCTATACAGATTCTGAAATAGTCGATTACCAGGTTTCAGTCTGTTTGGATATCGTGGCAGGTATTCTCGTTTCGCATCTTGCCCATTGAAGTTTTGTTTGCAATAAAGAGAAATCATATCTCTCTTATCTGAATTTGGAAAATTATTATGTCTCGGCATTTTTTAATTTTCCAACTACTAGCAGTAAGCAAAAAATTCTGAACAGTATCAGTAGAGAAAATCATTAACTGTCAATTATCTCGAAAACCACTAACTTTTGAGACTGACAATCAGTATATCTTTTTTTCTCAAGAATGATGTAGTTTTAATATTTCACAATAAAATGCGCGATAGCCTGAAGGATAAAAAAGTTATGTGTTCATTTACGTCGTCAACATGACCTAAGTGGCGCCCTCTATAAAATACATCGACACGGATATCAAATTATGATTCCTCATACCGTAAAACATCTATCCCCAAGTTTTCACGTTCGTACCTGTACAATTTTTCGAGATATTTTGAAAAGCAAATTTTTAAGTCTCAACTTTGCCACCCTGTATCTTTTTTATTATCAAGATTTTGTTAGAGCAAGTAGTGTCAGATCGTAATATTTTTAAACCAAGAATCTCCCATTTCACCACGGACCATTACTTACGGGACACCCTGTATACAAAACTCAATAGATTTTGAGATATTTCGATTTTCAACTTTTCTTAAAAAAATGTTTTCAAATGTCTTGAAATGTAATTTTCAAAAAATCTGCTTTAACTTTTTGATTTTTTTTTGCTGGAATACTTGTCCAATACTATGCTTCCTTCTGGAATAAAAAATATCCTGAGGTATTTCGATCGTGTGAAAATTTCAAAGAAAAACTTTCACAAACTATTTTTTTTAAATATGATTTAAAAGTTTTTACAAGTTATTTTCGCAAAATTGTCAAGGCAACTTGCGTAAGAAAAAAATAATGGAAACCAAAAACTAATAAACTTCAAAAAATAACTTTCAAAAATTTTTGTTCTTCTTTGTTTTTTCTAAAAAAATACAACTTTTTAGATCGAATATCATAGAGAAATTAACAACCTATAAGGCAAGCAGTATGACTTCATATTGGCCTATTTCAGTTAAGAACTATCTGTTTTTCTTTGAAAAAAGAAGAATAAAAAATTTCCAATTTTTTTTTCTACAATTTATTAATTTTTGGTTTACATTATTTTTTTCTTATCGAACGACATTAAAAAAATAATATGGCGGCCATAAGAAAAACGAAAGTTGACTATGAAAACTCTGGGATCTAGTCGGCTGTGAAAATTTTTGAAACGTCAGATAAATAGCTTATAACAGCTTATGTAAGCCTACAAAAAATTATTTATTAATTTCCAATGGTAAGAAAGATATTCCAAAAATAAGATTTCTCGATTTTTCAGTTTTTTCAGGATATTTCAGGAACGGTCACAGATATCTTGCATGTTTTAACGGATTCGAGATGGCCATAAAATAGCGCAACTTTTCTCTAATTTAAGCAACCCTGTATCTCTTATGGTTTAGGATATCCCAATACTGACACCATGAAATTTGCATAACCCTGTATATATATTACTTTTCTATTGATGTTTCAAGTTTCTGCTGTAGGTATAGTATAAAATAATTGTAAATGCACTAAGGGCTTGATGATGTATTTAATAGAACTTAAAAAAATAATGCATCAAGTAAGTATTAATATTATTTATTAATTTTTTTCAATTTTATTTAATGTAGAAAATCGCAATTTCTGTAAAATCTTGCAACGTACCCATACAAGAGCATGCAAGTAACTCAACGGTATTTAGAAATTCCTTCGCCCAATTGAGCTGTAGGATTATAAGGACCCCCGTCGTATCGAAGGGTCACTGAGGTAATTTCGCCCAACTGAGAAACGCCGTCTGAAATAGCCAAATTAGAGTTTGTTTTTTGTCCTTGTTATCAAGTTTAATCGAAATCGGTTTAGATTTACACGAGTTTTAATCAAAAACTGTTATATTTTTTTGACTTTGAGACTATAAATCTTTTCAAAACAGCCTGTACAATTACTATGGTTGATAAGGTTGTACCTACATATTTACATATTAATATAAAGGCTTAGACCTCGGTTTACATGGACGTGGCACTCTGATCAATACACAGGTATTGATTTATTATGGATTACTCTGTATTTAAGAACGACTGTCGATTCCAGTAATCCTAATAGTATCCTTTTTTGTGAGAATATTTAATAAAACATAGATAGAGTTGGAGTATAATATTAATCGAGGGTTATCTATAGGTATAACGCCAATATATTAAAGAACCATCAAGACGTTATCTCCCATTTTAAAGGCACACAAAAGAGACAAACAGCTCGAAGCTATCATGTTACCCCTAATTTATATTTTTTTGTAATCTGATAAGTTCATATATTGAGATATCAGAGGAAGCGACCTTTACTTTATGGTGAAAGATTGAAATTTACAACGGAGCGTTTCCCTCATTCTAGTAAATCTCTTGTGAATGAAACACAAAATCGAGGAGATAATATATTTCAGCTGATGGCAGCTCGTGAAAAGGTATAGAGGCCACAATCCATTCGACTGCTTTTAAAGTCTCAGATAGCGTATCTATTTCCACAAATGATAATTTATTTTAACATCGAGAAGATGGAAAGTATGAAATATTTTATTATTAACTCGATATTGGAAATAACAGTCGTTCTACAAAAAGCTGCTAAAGTTTTCTTGGAAATTGCAAACACTTTTTTTAGGGAATTATTATGCCGATTTTCTTTCAAATTTACGTAAAAATGTTTTATTTAAATTAGTCTGATTTTTATTAGGTATTTGATGAAATTGCACAAAAAAGTTACAAAGTCACCACTGCAGCATACTTCAGTCAAGTCGCTTAGTAGAAAAATATTACTTAAGATAATATTCAATACAAGAAAAACACTATTTTAAGTAGTCTGTGAATTTCTAAATCCTGAATTTGAAAGACATTACCAACTTTATAAAAATCACATTTAATTTTATAGCAAGCAGGTTTCTATTATTTACAAGAACAGGAAAATAACACATGGAATCGATGTAGCTTTAAAGAAATACAAAACAAAAAACTAATATTATTGCACCATACATCACTCCTCAACTCTCGAACAATGTGAGCAATCTCATGAGTTTGAATGTAAATGTGAAAATAAGAAAAAAAAAACATGTTTTGGGGTATTCAGAAGTAACAACCAAATCAACCTTGATGAGCTGACATCGTGTAGATATTACCTCATAACATCTCGGCTTGTATATTTAAATTTAAAGTTCTCCCATACAAGTCAAAATAAAATCAAGGTTCTAATTCTGCCTGAATGGACTGTTAACATCTCCAGGCTGCACCGAAAACACATTTACAAGCTCTCCAACATAAATCAATCATCCCAATCAGCCGGCAGATCAGTTGGAAAGAGACACTCGTCTATAAATACTAGGGGAATATTTATAAAATGTCAACTCGCTTCATTTCACCTGATAATCATTCAGTAATTCCTTTCGGCTAGTCTTGGCTTTGAAAGCTCTCAGCTTCATTTCCATCGCTTATTGACTGAGGAGGAGCACTGAAATAGTTTTAACGCTCAAAAGTTTTATTTTCGGTACCTATAACCTCTCACGACGTTGCACGCGTTTACAGATTGGTAGAATCAAGATAATAAATTGAATATAATGATACAACGAGAGTGGATTGCAGTCTCAATTTTTTTTTCATGCTAGATTTTCGATTATATCTTGTTAAATGTAATACAGGATGGATATAAATTCACTCATTAGTTCCTCAAGGTTCCCTATAATGTTATGACTAACTCTCTTAATGTTTGATAAATTTTGAAAATTCAGGTTCTTCGAAGAATAAAATTTTCACAAAACTGCAAGCTTTATGTAAGTCTGACTTAAAGCTATTGAATCAATTGACTAATACCTTTAAAAAGCAGTAAGTTGGTGAATTGTCGAAAAGAGTTCTGTCTGGACTCCTTTTTTCTGCATCGTTGCTCAACGGTTTAGATTATTGGTATCTGTATAATATCGTAACCGTGAGAACAACGTTAAGTTTTATCTTTATCGTCAGATAATAATAGTACTAAATTTTATACACTTTATAATCCCCTTATGTTATAAAGAATCGGTGTGTGCAATCTATTCCTCCAATTTTCTGTAATTAGAATATTTAATTAATGTTTCCACATCCGCTGATGCACCAAGTCCAATTTATGTCAGATGTTTGAGAGCTCCACCTTGGAAAGTAACGAGGAAGCATTCGATTACCATCCATACACCATACCACCTTCGATAGCCATTGAAAGTTTTTCTCCTTTTGAAATTCCGATAGGTTCTAATAGCTTCTTACACGTTATGAACATAAAACGATGAAACTGATAAGTTTGCGTGTCATTCCCGCATGAGGATTCGTGTTCATGTTAATATAGAAATAGAGTATGCCACAGGATGTGGAGATTCAGCGCATCAGGCATTAGCTTTTATATAACAAAAATAACTTAATCATGATTCGAATTTGCATATGCCACTCTCATATTGATTAACTAAGGTGTTTAATTCTTTTGTTACTAAGTAAGTGGAAGCAATAAATAATGATATAGCATAGCTGTTGCTTTATCTGATGAACAATTCTATCTTCTCGGATTTCATTAGTCTGTGAGTGACGGATAGGCTGTCTAGATAAAAAGGGTTATTTATTAATGCTAACTGCGAGGTGATAATGCATTAGTAAAACGTTACCGTAATACAGGTAGTGCTTGGAAGCTTGGAAGAGAGCTTTTAATTTCTAATGTCATTCATAAGCAGTATCATCGAAAAAATATACAGGCACAACAATTTTTCATTATTTGTATTATTAATTCAATGAAGTAGAAGAAAGTAGTGGAAATGCCTTCGGCCAATTTTTTTTATTGCAGTTTATAAGTTATTTAATAGTAAATTTTGAAAAAAGGAGTAATAAGAATGTAGATAGATATACCTACAACGTCGGAGGCTTGAAAAAAACTTATTCCCCAATTAATAATTGTGTTTACGCCACTGACATCGACAGCTATAATAATAATTCCAGTGAACGCCGTCAAGCTGTGATGTTATTTTAATATAACTCAGTGAGTGGAAGTAATTTTTATAATTACAAGGCACAAACCGCGCAACTGTATTAGATTTAGTTTGTAATTCGACTAACCGGAACAATGCAGTTTTACTTTTGGAAGTGAACGTAATTAAACATTTAATATTTATTACCAAGAAGAAGATGCTTATCTTGGAAATTATACATATTTTTTGATGCTTTTTAAATTTTAATTAGATAATCGAGAACAGATATTCAGCATGTGCCTCCATTACAAGCATTGTCGCAGGTAAATTAACACTTCTATTTAAATACCTCGAGATTTTTGTCGGAGATTACTCGATCTAAGACCCAGGAGCCCAGAACAAACTTGTATTTAACTTGTAACAGATAAAAAACTAATTTCGAGATCATTTATAATTTTCTCAGGTAATCATAGTGATTAAGTTGTATAATTTTCTAATAAAAAATTAGATTTTAAATACCAAATGGTCTTAAAATAAGTAGGTACCCACTTGGCGAAAACACAGTTATTATTTACAGAATATAACAATAGGCACTTGCATTTTAGATTTGAAGAAATAAAATAATAATATCTGGATGCAAACATTTAGTTCTTTTTAACAGAATAACATTATGAGGACTTTCACATGTCCTCATCTAGATCTACCAGGATATTATTCTTCAACGAGCGAAGAATGATTACTATTATTCACGGGGACGGTAATTACCATAAGTGAAGAAGAATAGTCATTCTCCGCGAGTAGAAGACGGTACTTTCATTACGACTACCTATATGAAAAAAATCATCAAACAAATTATCTTTTTTATAGACTAATAGAACATTTTTAAAAAATGATGATCATTGTTGATACCATTTTATAAATGATGTATAATTCTTGTAGTGATATCTCGATTCCTCGGGTACCTTATAAACACTTAGAAGTTGCTTTCTCAATTCAATGAATTTCCGGAGGTTTATTGTAAGCTTGTATAACCTTTCCTGGGGTAATGAAATTTTTAGCAAGCAACTTCTATAAATAGTATCTGGTGATGCAGACATCAAATATTATTCATTATTTTGATCACTGTCACTGCAACGAGAAGTTAATATAACTAGATACAATTTTCGTATAGTAAACAAACAAAGCTTTTAATTTGGATTTTTCAGGTTTTGTAGACGTGTTCCAGTGGCGTAAAATATTCAGGGTTGGAGCCGTTTTTCCCCCCTTATTTTTTACGCCACTAATTTTATTGCAAATACCAAAACGCCTTATTTTTTTTTCATACAGCACACCGTTATTGAGATATTTGCAGTTTCCTCAGACAATATGGCTAATCATTAAGAATAGGTAACATTTTGTATAAACATTCTAGTCGGATAACTTTTTAATGAAATCAATAATTTTCCAATGTAGTGTAGTGTAACCTACCTAAAAACCTGCATCCTGGTTGACGGTAAAGAATCTGTGATGTAAACTATCTAACCTCGCAAAATGGAGGTTCTGCGTCATGCGCAGTAAATTCAGTAATGTGGCTCCCAGACTGAATGGTTTTGAAAAGAAGAAACCCTTTGACGTTTGAAATGTCGACTTGCCTGTCATGAATGACTGTTTGGATTCCCGCCCTGAATGTTTGATTTGAATTTAAAGTTCTCCCTCCCTGATTTCAAATAAAATAGCCAACACTACTTACCGTTTGTGGTTTTTTACCTGGGCTCGTGTTTTTACCTTGGCTTGTGATCTGTCTAGTTTTCGCCTTTGTTTGGACCTTACGTTGTTGTGTGTAGTAACCTTATTTTGGTTCGTTCGTAGCAAAGCGCTACGAAAATACTTTGAGCCAGTCTTTTGTTGAGAGATAGGAGATTTAATTTAAAAGACAGAGTTTCCCCTTTAAAAATGAATTCATTTATTGACTTTTGAATTGATTTGAATGTTTAGTCTGTTTACCCCGCGAGCGACCCTGAAAAAGGGTTTCCGCCTACGAAAGTTTATAGTCACGAGGAAAAAAAGAAACCCAGTGAAAGAACCGACCTCGAACTTGCAAAGTGCCAAAAAATAAAATGAAAAACATACAAGGAAAAACACACAACGAAACACTTACAATGAAACGACGACATGTTAGAAGCAAGCATTTGCTTGGGCGTTGAGGGGTGAGAGCTAAATCTCTTGTATTATGGTAACCTGTCATTTTACGTTAGTCTTTGCGAACCGTTTAGTGCCTGTAAAGAAAAGACATAACAAAACACACATAAATTAGACCTTGTTGATGCGAGAAGCCTAATCGACTTATCTACACACCCCGGACTAATACCAAATAAAGAAAATCGATTCCAAAGGACATCTAACGTCAAAACGAGACATAACCTATACAACAGATTGGAGCGTCGTTGTCTATCGCTGCGATTCGTGAGTCAAAACAAAATATTATCGTCGTTTCATTTAGGATTTTACATAAAAATACACCATGACAAAAATATAAAATACAAGAGACACAACACATAACATCGTCACCGTTCTGGTGCAAAATTGACATTGATAAACAAATCTGTTATATTCAGGAAGACCACATTTTATCTTTCTATTTCAAGGACTCATACCTCCTGAAAAGGAAACAAGACACACAAAAATGCATAAAAACAAATAAATAGATCAGGCGAGTAAATCAATGGCAGCAAGTAAATAAATAGATCGGGCAAGTAAATCAGTAGCAACAAATAAATAAATAGGTCAGAGCAAGTAAATCAGTAGCATCAAATAAATAAATAGTTTAGAGTCCAGGAAATATGAAATACAAAATGAGGCCAAACATATTATATAGCAGAGGCGTTACGATCCGTAAAAAAGACAGTCCTCGATAACAATTTAGAAAAGAAATCAAATTCATCAATGCATGTGTCGCTCGCATTCCAAAACAATAAAATTTCAATTTGAATAAAATGAAAAATGATCAAAACCTCACAATTGCAATTAATTTTGACGAAAATGACAAAGAAGTTAAAATTCACCAGTAAAATGCAATCAAAGACATATTAAAATTATACAGTGTGATCGTTTAAATAGTTTCATGAATAGAATGTAAATAAAATTGTTGAGAGCAGAAAAGAGTTTAAAATACAAAGAAAATGTGAACACAATAAAATAAATTGTTTTTAGAGAAATGTGCTTGATCATAATAATAATATTAATAATAATAATAATAATCAAAAATGGCATGTGCTGATTCAAGGTTACAATAAATAAATTTAAATAATTCAAATAACCATATTAGAGATTGGATTAAACGTGATGTTAAAAATGAATCATGCTTTCTGTAAAACGTGGTGTTAAAATGGGGCCCTCTTTTGACTATAAACTACCTGCACCAATTGTATGATTTTCATGAGATAAAATTAAAAGTCGAGCAGCACGTGTTAATTTACCAATTAAAATAGATAGCAATTGTATATCCTCTTTGCACACAGAAATAATTATTAAAACGCTATGGGCATGGGCCCCCTTCATGAGAGTAACAAAATAACCAAAGGCCACGTGTCTTTTTAAATAAATGATGTTTCAAACAATAAATAAACAGTAAAAAGGTAAGAGCTAGTCTCTTGTAATATTGTAACAACAATAAATAAAATAAAAATAAACTCACGTGTGTAGGTATAAATAAACAAATAACAAAATGCTGGGAGAATATAACCAAACAAAAATGATAATAATGGAAAGCAGCTGTTCAGATGCTCACTGTCTCGATGTCAGCAATCAAGTGCCAGATGACCACTCCGTGTTGACTAATGACAATGCGTACCACGTTTTTGGATACATCGAGTGACTGAGAAAAATGACGTTTCTGCTTTGAAAACTTGAAAAGTGACACGTGACATTTGAATACATAGAATAGAATATAACTGAATAGGATCGACTCTTAAGTTTACAATTTTTAACATGCGCAGTTGTTATATGGTTTGGGCCCTTTCAGTAGGTTAAATGGTTCAACAATACCTATTTTTAAGAAAACTTAAAATATTTCAAAAATGGTGCGGCGTTTGAAAAAAATTAAAGAATACTTCTTTGTTCTGAAATGGCATGGGCTTTTGAGTGCATAACGTTTTTGCAATAAAGTCAGTGGCATAAAATATAAGGGGGGAAAAAGGATGCCAACACTAAATATCTACGCCACTGAGAGACCTATAAATTGTTATATTTCTTTTAAACTTTGACACCCCGAAATGTTTTTTTCATAAACTAATTAAGCTATAATAATTATTGATTCAAAAAGAGAGAGTGTTACTGTATAATTTTACATCCGTCCACTCTGTATGAAAGATATAAAATTATGACACTCAATTAAGGTATATTGGAACAAGCCCTGTCGTTATTTTTAACGCTTACATTTTTTCAACGTATTTCTCGTCTTGCGATTTTTCATCTTTGAATTAATTAATAAATACATACACGAACCGGAAGTTAATCACAATTCGAACAAGAGCATTTTACCTTTTGAACTGCCCCCTGCTGAAAATTAAACAGATATTGGTTGACCAATATCTATTTATTAATATGCAGTTATTTAGGATGGCCAGGAATATTAAACGTTAATGTCATGGTATTGCAGTTTTCATGGTTCGTATGTACATTTTATTGTTGATAAAAACACGATTTACGATGCTTTTATGTATAAAAACTACAATTATTATTAGTATTATAATTTTCTTATGACTGATCCAAGCTTTTAATTCGACTCTTAAATTTAATGAAATATTAGAGATATCAAAATCTAATGTTCTTGGCCTAAATGGGACGTAATTTCAGATACACCTGCTCCAAATAATGGACTGATTATGTCACTGTCCACATCTGTTAGTTCAATTCGATAGGACATTATAAAACGTTATAATATATCTGCGAGTTTTACTAGGACTACGCCCATATTTAGTTTTATTATTTATATTATTTGACTTGCTTGTCTTGATATATTCAATTTAAGTACCTATGTATAGGTACTAATAATTCTGTATAATGTATCTACTATGATATCATATGTTGTCAAATATCCTGCTTCTGCATAGGTACATTATTGTATAGCAGGAGTCATTTTATAAATTAATTTATATTTTAAATATTTTAGATTGTATAAATAGCAGAGTTGTACGAACTGGGAAACCTGATGTATTTTGGGTACTGCCCCAGTTAAGCTAACAATAAAAATTTATAAAGAAATTTATAATATAGCTATAGCTACCTACTTATAATACTTGCAATAAAAGATTAGGTAGGTACTACAAATTTTATGTCATAACAATCGTAACATTCTGTTGCATTAAACACAAATTTCCTGCCTCAATGCAGAAAAGCCTCCTGCAGTAAGATTTCCTGTTTAATGAGCGAATTTTAATCTTTATTTATGTAATTTACATGAAATTTATGCAATTAAACTGCATCATTTATACAATATATCTACATTCTGAAGGTGTACTATACATATTCATAAAGTATAGTTCTCACATTGATGTTGCGATAAAAATTATAAACGACGACAGAAACGTAAAAAAATCTCAGTAGATAGGTACTTAATTTATATAATTAATAATTAATTAATTAATTTATATAGGTATAATGAAAACCAAAAAGCTAAAAAATGAATCCCGACTTATATTTTTGGTTTAACATTCGATCCTTAACAGAATTTTATTCTTTAGCAGGATTTAAATAATTGAAATCATTTTAAGAGCCTTTCAGGAGGTTTAGTAATTTGAAGTCCAGCAAAATGTGAGTATACCTAATAAATTTAATGGATTTTTACATGCCGTCATAACTCTGAAGTGTAGGAACTAAATCAACTCGGAATCTCCGATTTGATAAGACAGTAGCGTTCCGATATTCTTGTATTTAGGTGTGGAGTATGAACAGACAATAAAAGTGTGTAGATGTGTGTATACTTTTGTGTATTGTTGGTCGCGTAACAGGTAGGTAACATTGATTCAACTCTACGCAACACTTTTTACACTGTCACTGTCGCTTGTTACACAACTGGCTGTCAAAATTATTTATGAGCTATATAAATTTAACCTCGTATTGAAAAATTCTCTGACGTATGAGTACGTTAGCGGTAGCACACCAACGGTACTTGTTAGCAAACTACGATGATGCTTATATGTTCTGTCTTTATTTCTCTCATGCACTTATCATCGATTGTCTTAGCCTAAGCAGGCATACGTTCACGTTTTATAAGCATCTGCGCGTTAGCATGGAAAGTGTGAGCTGCATTTTCGTTGGTCGCCAATTCGCATACAAACAAAGATCCATCGAACATAGTATTATGTATAAAAAATAATTAATCGCAAGGACATCAATATTATCTATAAAACTGCATCACCTATTCAGAAAATTAAAATACCTAATTATAGTTATTTGTATCAGGAACATATAAAAAAGTGTGATCAAAAATACCCATACGTCGTGAATGTTCTATTAAATAAGTAGAAAATAAGAAAAAAAAAACAGAGGATGTTGTAGAGGATGTCAAGAAATAATGTAAATTTATTACAAAAATTGTGGCAGTGTTCTGCAAATTGGGAGTTACGAATTATTGATCTTAAACAGATTTTGAATAATATTATCGGACACGTATCCCCGCAACTTTGTTGGACTTGTCATTTGCAAGGGCGTAGCAAATAGAGGAGTCAGGTATACAGGGTTACTGGTAACTGGATACATTCCTTTGGTGATCTGATAAAACAAGAGGTAAGGAGTAAATTAACCCCAACATGCACTATACAAAACTCAATAGATGTTGAGATATTTCGATTTTCAACTTTTCTTAAAAAAATGGTTTCAAATGTCTTGAAATGTAATTTTCAAAAAATCTACTTTAACTTTTTGATTTTTTTTATGCTGGAATACTTGTCCAATATACTATACTTCCTTCTGGAATAAAAAATATCCTGAGGTATTTCGATCGTGTGAAAATTTCAAAGAAAAACTTTCACAAACTATTTTTTTTAAATAAGATTTAAAAGTTTTTACAAGTTATTTTCGCAAAATTGTCAAGGCACCTTGCGTACAAATTGTTTTAAAAACTTTCTTAGTGTAGTACCTATCTAACAAGGTACGAATCTTGTACAAGAATAACAGAATCTCCCCGCTATGTACCGTTACCGAGGAACAAATCCTTAAGTCGGGACGTTTTAAAAAAAATACGGCCCTGAACGGGGGTCTTAAAATTCTCGGATCCGGTCCATTTTCAATAGGTCGTATTTGGGGGTCACGAGCTTCGTCCCTACCAAGTTTCGTCCCGATCGGTAAAACTTTCAGACACTTAGAGTGGCTATTACTAGGCTATTCCCGAAAAATCCCGAAATTCCCGAAAAAATGACACTTCCCGGGAACGGATCCCGCTCATTTTCAATATGCATCGTGCCACGGTGCGCCTCTTCAATCGAGCCAAATTTCAACTTTCCCACATGAAAACTGACGGCTCTAGAGTGTTTCCTAGCAAAGTCACAGACAGACAGACCGACAGACAGACATTTTTCGGGCACAAGAATACGTATACTTACGAAACTTCTGTGACTTTGCTAGGAAACACTCTAGAGCCGCCAGTTTTCATGTGGGAAAGTTGAAATTTGGCTCGATTGAAGAGGCGCACCGTGGCACGATGCCCATTGAAAATGAGCGGGATCCGTTCCCGGGAAGTGTCATTTTTTCGGGAATTTCGGGATTTTTCGGGAATAGCCTAGGAAACACTCTTAGTGTCTGAAAGTTTTACCGATCGGGACGAAACTTGGTAGGGACGAAGCTCGGGACCCCCAAATACGACCTGTTGAAGATGGGCCGGATCCGAGAATTTTAAGACCCCCGTTCAGGGCCGTATTTTTTTTAAAACGTCCCGACTTAAGGATTTGTTCCTCGGTAACGGTACATAGCGGGGAGATTCTGTTATTCTTGTACAAGATTCGTACCTTGTTAGATAGGTACTACATTAGGGAAGTTTTTAAAACAATTTGTACGCAAGTTGCCTTGACAATTTTGCGAAAATAACTTGTAAAAACTTTTAAATCTTATTTAAAAAAAATAGTTTGTGAAAGTTTTTCTTTGAAATTTTCACACGATCGAAATACCTCAGGATATTTTTTATTCCAGAAGGAAGCATAGTATTGAACAAGTATTTCAGCAAAAAAAAAATCAAAAAGTTAAAGTAGATTTTTTGAAAATTACATTTCAAGACATTTGAACCATTTTTTTAAGAAAAGTTGAAAATCGAAATATCTCAAAATCTATTGAGTTTTGTATAGTGCATGTTGGGGTTAATTTACTTCTTACCTCTTGTTTTATCAGATCACCAAAGGAATGTATCCAGTTACCAGTAACCCTGTATAGGCACGGCCCACCCCAGAATACTTCTGGCACAGCCCAGATAACATTTTTAGTCGAAACTCAACTTCCCGAGTTCACGAAATTTTGAGGTAACCGGCGAACTCCGATTATTTATTTATTTATTTATTTATTTATTTATTTCGAATATGTTCACACAGACAAAAGTCTAATTACAGAACATTAGATATTAAAAACACAGTAGTGCAGAATTAAAAGAAATTACACAGTAAGTAAGCAAAAATACACAGTAGGTAAAGAATATAGATTATGAAGCACGCAGAGCAGCTGCAGGTCATGTGCCGAGGAATTGCAGTCGTATGTCGTTGACTGAACAGCAGAAGATGTCCAGATCGTGGGAGATCTGATTATAAGTGTCGCAGATTCGACTCAGTGGGGAGAAGTGATGCAGATTAGTGCGGGAGATATCTGTGTGTAGAATATGTATGATGTATGAACATGTATGATGTCTCAGAGAGACCTGAGGGATATTGAGCGTAAACTGACTGAGAATATCAGGACAGTTTATAGTGCCATTGAGAACATTCCACAAGAATCTGATGCATATATAGGAGCGCCTATTCAGTAAGCTGTCAACATTTAATTGACTTAGCAGCTGCTGCTGAGGGAAGCCTATTGGAGGATATACGCCGGTGACCTTGAAGTAGAGATACTTGAGAAAGAGCCGCTGGACACGTTCAAAATTATCTACGTGCACATGATGACCTGGAGACCATATATAATGGAGGCATACTCGAGCTTAGACCTGACCAGAGAGCTGTACAATATAACAAGGGTATTGACACTCTGAAACTCCCGAGTGTTGCGTATTAAGAAGCCCAAAGACCTAACTGCCGATGAGACAGAAGAGGAATGATGTTTATTAAATTTAAAGTTTAGAGTCGTAGAGTACACCAAGATCCCTGAACTCCTCAATTCGATCAAGCGTTTTGTCGTTTAAACAATAAGGAAATTGAAGGGGATTATTTTTCAGAGAGAGTGACATAGCATGACATTTGGACAGATTGATAGGAAGAAGATTATCATTACACCAAGAGCGAAGATGATTCAGAGTGGTCTGAAGTAGGCAGCAATCATCAATTGAGCTGATCTCAGTGAATATTTTGAGATCATCAGCATAAAGAAGACAGTTGACGTTACTATTAAAATTGCAGACAATGTCGTTAATAAACATGTTGAAGAAAAGGGGGCCCAGTTTATAACCTTGTAATACACCAGATGAGACTGTATAGGAATTTGATTTAAAACCTTGCGAGAAAACATAAGATGTACGGTCAGAAAAGTAGTCAGTGAAGAAGCTAATCAAGGCTTCAGAGAAGCCGTAGCAATGAAGTTTTGAGAGTAAAAGACCGTGGTAAACTCTGTCAAACGCTTTAGAGAAGTCGGTGAAGACAACATCGACCTGGGATCGTCTGTCAAGGCATCGAAAGGAATACTGAACAGAGCTAAAGAGATTTGTGACTGTCGAACGTCCCTCAACAAAACCATGTTGCCAGGGGGAGATATAATTCTGAACATGCGGGTAATAATACGATACAAAGCCTCCTCAAAAATCTTAGAAAAATTGTTCATTATGCCAATCTGTCGATAGTTACTGATCTCATTCTTAGTCCCCTTCTTAAAAACAGGGCATACCTTTGATATCTTCCAGGTGGAGGGGAATGTGTTAGAGGAAAGAGATAAATTAAAGATTGTAGTCAGTGGATTGGAGAGAATAGATGCACAGTCTCTTAAGAGAAATGAAGGAATGCTATCAGGACCAGCAGTGTTGGAACTTTTACATGATTTAAGAGCAGACGACACCACGCTAACATCAATACCGGGAATACAAAGCGGCAAGGTGATAGGGTTTTGGTCAGATGGTGGCGTGCGGTGAGCGCCAGAACGCGGGGAAAATGAGAGGCTAAAGAAGTCGCGAAAGGCATCAAGAATGTCAGCTGCGCCTCTCAGGGAAGCATTGTTGTAGGTCATAGTTCGAGGAAGACCAGTGGAGTTACGTTTAGAATTAACGTAGGACCAAAATTTGGCAGGTGAGCTGGCAAGCTCAGATTCCGTATTCAAGATAAACTTGTTATAAGAAATTCTGATCTCACTTTTGAGAGACGACCGAAGATTCTTAAATTCCCGAAGAGATTCAGAATCTCCAAAGCGTCTATACCTGCTCAAACAGACAGCCTTGCGCCTCAGACCGGTTCGAATGCTAGAAGTGAACCAAGGGGGGTATGAGTTATTATGACGAGTAGTTTTAGGGACGTGTTGATCAAAGGTCGTATAAAGAATATCATACAGGATTGAGCATGCATCGTTAACATCGGAGCATGTATTAACACTGTCCCAATCGGCGCGCGAGAGATGATCATATAGACTTGGGAAATCAGCTGTAGGAAATTATGTAGGATTATGGTGTTCAAGTAGCTATGGCCTACTTGTACCTAATACATTAAACACTGTAGGCACAATATACAATATAAAGGGTAGGGCGATAATAGCATACGGCGGCAACTTTTCGAAGAAATTTTTTTCTTCGAGTGCTGGAATATTGCTTGACCTTGAATGTGGAAAAAAATTTGACTGTGGAGCTTTATCGGGAGGAGGGAAGGTTCTACAGCGTAATCTTTTTTCCAAACTTGAGAAAAATATCTCAAAAACTATGGGAGCTATAAAGAAAAATATTTTTTTTTATTTCAACACCCTGTATTAGATCGGTAACGAAGTGGTTATGGATCTATATTTATATGCACTTTTAAGTCAAAGAATTGCCTCCTTCCGTATGGAGCTGGTATTTAAGCACACCCTATATTTATACAAATGCTGGGAAATCGCGAGACCTTAAATAATATTAAATATAATAATATTAAATAATACGACGGCAGGAAGATGAAATTGTACATCTAAAGAATGAAATTCAGAGACTGGATCAACGGCCACGTAATTATAATGTACGTATATTCGGTATTGAGTATGTCCAGGGTGAGAGATTGGAGGAAAAGTTAATAGATGTTTTCAAATCTAAAATGGATATACAGGTGAGGGGAGAAGATTTTGATCAATGTTATAGGGTTGGCGTGGCTACTAAATATGAGAAACAACCACCTCCCGTGTTTGTAAAATTCTCTAAGCTAAAGTGCAGGGAAATTCTGATGAAGAAGAGAAATATGTTGAAGGGTAGCAAAATAGTTATAGCAGAGGACCTGACCCAGTGTAAGCACAACTTATTCAAGGAAGCTAGAAAGAAACTGGGACCAAGGAAGGTGTGGACAATGGATGGCCGTGTATACACAAAGAGGGGACAAGTCAAGGTTGAAATCGAAGGACTGGATGATATACAGGGGAGATCGTAATGATCTCACAGTCGCGATGAATTTGTAAGTGCAGTGATATTTAATTCGTTATTGATTATTGTTAATTACTAGTGTATTTTCAAGGTGGGATTGTACGCGGAACACGTGGGGGGGTGTCTTACTTTGATTTTTGAGGCATAATTTCTGTTTTTGCTTTTTGATATTTGTGTTTTTTTTTTGTATTTCCTAGTGGTAGGCACTGTAGACATCTGTAAGTTGATTTTGTACCTGACTTTGCTTTGGCTGCGACGGAGCTGACTAAATCTCACTGTATATAAATTAAGGTTCCTCTACTGTTATTGATCATCTTCTGTTATTCTGTGTGATTCTGTATAATTTGTATAAATTCTGACACATTATGTGTGAGCTTTGCTGTCTCGCGTGTGGGGGCCACGGATGGTGTATAGGTGCCAGTGTGTTGTACATCTGTCATTGTTACTCTTAATAAATTGTTGAATTATGCGGAAGTTAAAAGTTGCTCATCTTAACGTGAGATCTCTAGTACCACATGTGCAACAAGTAAGGGAGGTCATATTCTCAAATGACATAGATATAATGGCATTAAGTGAGACATGGTTGTTTTCTACTAAAACCGAAGATAGAGATGTATTGAGTATTCAGAATTACAAGCTTATTAGAAAGGATTTTGACCGGCGTGGAGGAGGTTTGGCATTTTATGTTCGTACTGATTTAATATGTGAAGTATTACCCAGCCCTAGTTGTAAGGAGTTGTTGTGCCTGTCTTTGAGTGTTAATGGTGTGAAAGTTGTGTTAGGTGTCACTTATCGCAATCATGCATATGGCTGTTTAGAGTTTATCGATGACTTAGAGGACTTCTTTTTAATACATTGCATAAATACTGATAATGTTTTCATGTTGGGGGATGTAAACATAGATCTGTTAAAGCAACAGGATCCCATGGCAATAAAGTATGATAGATTCTTGAAGGCAGTGGGCTTGACTCAGCTCATACGGGAACCGACCCGTGGGGATGCATTACTGGATCACATTATTGTTTTTCATGAAAATCTGGTGTGTGAATCGGGGGTGATCGATTCTGATATCACGGATCATGACATTGTGTATGTGGTCTTGAATGTTGGAAGACCTAGAAGTCAATCAAAATTTCTTAGGATTAGAGATTTCAAACACTCTTCTGTAGACTCGTTGTCTCAAGATTTATTAAACTCAAATTTAGACAGTATTTTTTATACAGATGGTATAGATGACAAGATCACGATCTTTAACAACACCCTAACGCAATTATATGACAGACACATGCCCATTAAGGAAATTAAGGTTGATAGGATGCCGACACCGTGGGTAACTGACAATGCTAAACTGCTAATCTCGATGCGCGATAAAGCTAAATTGAAATATAGGCGCACTCAGTCACCTAGTGATTGGGCAACTTACAAGGAACTACGCAATTATACTAATATAAGCATTCGCAACGAAAAAAAAGCATATTTCACGTATAAATTGGGCAGCAGGCAGCCGCGGCTCATTTACAGAGAATTGAGATATCTTGGCATCGGATCTGGTACACGGGTGGGAGTTCCTGAGCACTTAAGCAATGTTGAGCGGGTAAATGAACACTTTCTCAGTGGTATACCAGGCGAGTCATCTGGTGGGGGCAGCGAATATGATAAAAGGTTGTACAGAGGGTGCAGGGTTAACGATCGGGAACTCTTCTCGTTTGTATTAACAGATAGTGAAACTGTCTTAAGGATGCTCAGTGATATCAAATCTAATTCTGTAGGATGTGATGAGATCAGTATTCGAATGCTCAGGACATGCAGTTCAATCATTCTTGATCATATTACAAATATAGTAAATTCCTGCTTATTATTACATACGTTTCCTGCAGCATGGAAGCAGGCTCTGGTATTACCTTTGCCTAAGATTCCTGAACCGACAGAGTGGTCTCATCTAAGACCGATCAGTATACTTCCCGTTTTGTCGAAGGTCCTGGAGAAGGTGATGTACAGTCAATTGAGAAAATACGTAGATGACAATAAATTGCTCCCGAATGTTCAGTCTGGATTCAGACCTGGTCATAGCTGTCTTACGGCTCTGGCAAAGGTGAATGATGATATACTCAGCGCTATGGATGAGGGCAAGATTACTGTTCTTGTTTTGCTAGACTTTTCCAGGGCATTTGACACTATTGATCATAACATAATGGGTGATATACTTCGTCATATTGGATTGGGGGAGGATGCATGTAGTATGGTTAATAGTTACCTGCGTGGCCGCACGCAACAAGTGAGAATAGGTGGAAGTACATCTATGCCACGTCATCTCAATAGTGGAGTTCCACAAGGCTCAATTTTAGGTCCACTGTTATTCACAGTATACACTTCTGGCATGGGCAATGTTGTCAAAAATAGTAAGTTGCATATGTACGCCGATGATACACAACTGTACATTTCTTTTTATCCAGCACAAATTAATGATGCTCTAAATCAGCTCAACTCTGACTTAAAGGGTATTTTACAGTTTTCAAAAGAGCATAATCTGAAGTTAAATCCTGGAAGATCGACAGTACTCCTCTTAGGTAGCAAGGTTTTCTGTGAAAGAGTTCGTCGTGACGTTCGGCTTGTGATTGACGACTCAGAATTGACTATTAGTTTAAGCGCTCGGAATCTTGGATTGGTCATGGATAACTCTTTTAGGTATAGGCAGCATGTTGACAGTTGTCTCCGCAGGGCCTATTCAAGTTTACGGTTATTGTATCCTCATAGATCGTACATACCTCTTAAATTGAAATTACAGCTTTGCGAAACTTTCGTACTGTCCCAATTCACATTCTGTTCTCCTGTTTTTTCTCCCTGCCTTGATTCGGAAACAATGTATAAAATTCAAAAAGTTCAGAATGCTTGTTTGCGGTATTCATATGGTATAAGGAAATATCAGCACATTTCACACAAGTTGAATGATGCTGGATGGCTTAATATGAAAAACAGATTCAGGTATCATCAAGCATGCTTCTATCATACAATAGTAACCACTCGACTGCCGGGGTACTTATACAATAGAATAAGATACAGGACTGATGTTCATAATATTAATATCCGCAGAAGAGATGCAGTATCTCTTCCAAGATACCGACTTGCTATGTTCGAGCGATCTTTTACATTTAATGTCTACAGGATATATAATGCGCTACCTGAATGCATTAAAAAATTAAATATAAAACAATTTAAAAGATCAGTACATGACTATTATTTAGAATCACAGCATATTTAAATCATTGAAAGGACTGTCATCCTGATCGGTCGACTTGTGGTGTTCCCCCTGTAGTGCATGACGGATACCTGTGTGGTTGGTGGGGTTGGGTGAGCTTTGCGATTCTTATGGGCTTTTTAGTTATTTACTGAATTTAATAATTAACAGAGCGTTGCTGAACCTCCTTCCTGGCAGTCTGAATCGTTGATACGACCATGGATTGTCCTTGGTGTCTGCGCGCGGGATAGTGTGGCTCCGACTGTCATTGATTGTCAGGAATAGGTGATGATTATTATGTGTACTTTGGATGGCCGCGTTCACATGTTATTTTATTGTAATATTATATATATTTTGTCAGCTCGTAAAAGTTTAGCAATGTTTGTTATCAGGGGGTTAAGTGGGAGAGCAGCTGAGGATAATGTGATCCTCAAGTTGAACTTCGCCCCAATTTGTCACTGTCAGGATTAGTGTCTAGGTGAATTGTTAAATTGGTATATGGATGTATGATGGTGATAAATAAAGGTGTTTATTATTATTATTATTATTATTATTATTATTAATAAAAAAATAGCCTACGGCTTTGTTTTGGCAGGAACCTTCCTTCTCTTTTTACACTCACCTCTTTTTTAAGATCCGCTTCGCCTTATGTTATAATGTCCCGAACCAACACTCTACCCCCTCCCCCCTCCCTAGAAAAAAATCTTTGCTACTCCTTTTCCATGGTAACAACTTTATGGTTATTATAATAGACCTAGACATTATTTCTCTGTCTGAAGAAGTGTAACGAGTGGAGTTTTGTTACATTTTTTTCGACAAAGTTGGTCATATCTTCTTGAAGAAGCCTTATATTTCGGGATCACCCTGTATAACTTATCCATGATAGAGGTGTAATAAATGTCTCTTGGAATAAAGTAGGCTTGTACAGCAATACTTAGATCAGGTACAATAATTCAAATCTTATAAGCAAGTATTATACAACGTAGGTAGGTAGGTACATTATACAATTCCGCAGAGCCTAAATTACAGTGTTCCCTAAACACAATGTAACAAACATTCAGCCTGGTTCGAATAATACACTTTATTGTATACATAGCACCAATTCCTTTGAGATAAAAAATATTTCCTCTTTACAGAGAAGACTCCCTGCAAGGTTTCCCACAGAAAGGGGTGGTTTGATATTGAACTCCAGGTTTGTAGACGACCGCTGACTAGGGCCCCCACAGGTTAGAGGTGGTGCTCAACAACAACGGCACAGACTTGGTATAGATGAGCACGGGGAAGTGAAAGGATACGCGTGCCGCCCTCTTGGCGGGCGGCCTAGGAAGAGGGTGTCGATGTCAGAGGCCGTAGGGCGGCCGCTGCCGTGTCCACTTCAATAGGGGCCTGCATGGGAAAGGCTGGATTATTGGCCAAATTAAAACTTGCTCGTAGTTATACACACCCTTTGATGATGTTAGAATGATCCCCAAATACGGTTTGATTTGAATAGATTACGGCTAAATAAATGAGAATCGTGTGACCAGTACGAAAATAACATCTTATTTAGTGAGTGTGAGGAAAATAAGTGTTTACTTCTATATGTAGTGTGTCCGGGGATATTTATAGGCAATAGGACAAAAAATTGTCGAGTTGAAATTTGACCGTTTGCGGTCAAGGCCTGCTTGATTAGATAATAAATTTTACCACATTTTCATGTTCAATAAGTCAAGCATCCCTTGACAGGAGTTTTCTATTTATCTCCTGAGTGGATAAAGTAGGTAGGTACCTATCTCTTTTGCATGAAATATTGAAAAAAATTAAAAAAAAAAAAATTGCTTAGAATCCAAAATTATGCATTCATGGTGAATTTGATATGACCATCCTAAATGGTCCTAAACCTATAATGGTTGTCTTAATAGCTTTATTATAGATGCAAAAAATATAGAATAAAAAACCCGTTATAACGCTTTGTGGAATATGTTGAGTGAAGTTGCATGAAAATTCAAGGTATACGTAATAATTTTTCCGATGATTTAGACGCACATAATAATTTATGGGCGTCCATGCTATGCCAGTAATTTGTAACGACCAGTGGTGATGGTAACTATTCACAGTTATTATACTACTTGATAGGCGTGTCTTTGATAATTAGTACTTAAAAGGCTCCCAGTTCTCATTTTATTAACCAGATAGACATCAGTCCGATTTCGTAGCCAAAGGCGTTGCGAAAATGATCGAATTAACGAATTTAATAGACAAATTTTCTAGAAATGATAATTAGAGAACCACTTTCAAATCAAAATTACCATGTTTGATGAATTTAAACATCTCGTTTATTCTTAAGCAACGCGTAATAAAAATTTTATAAGTATGTAATGAAACCTGTATATTCCTAAAAGGGCATTGACTCCTTCAAATTTTAATTCTAATATTGAACAATTGAACTGACAATGATGGTTCATCAGCGCCTTATATTGTCCCATACTTAATCGGTCGACAATAATTTGTTGCATTAAAAATTGTCTTGCAAATGAAGTTCGCGTCAATATAAAGAACCATCTCAATTTAAAAAAAAATCCTTCGCATCATGCGAAAGCTAACAGTCGAATTTTCGAAAATCAACCACTTGCATGTTTTCTGCATTTAGATCTTTTGAGAATTTTTCACAAGACCTTGTGTGTTTGACCTTGTATAAACGTTCTTGGAAAATTAGAAAAGTGGAAAAAAGCTTGAAAATCTGATAAGAAATAATGAGACAATAGGCATTCTCATAGAAAGTCTTTCAGATCAAATCATTCAAAATATTTTAATTAAGAGTATACAACTTAAATTTCGAGAAAACCTATATATACCTAGGTCTAGTTTTGAGGTTTTTCTAAATCGATGTGTGTAGGCTCCCACGGCTGACTTCAACTGAAACATAATTGATTCCGGACTGTTTTGAAGTGGTCCATGGAGACGTATACCATCTGCCTATAAGGAGCGGGCTTTCAGTCATCCAGCCATAGTTATAAATAACACGCAAGTGGAAGCATCGCTTACCCACATGATTATGTCTACCGCAGTTGCAGATGAAAGGTTCAAAGAAAATCTCCATGGACCCCAAAATTTTGCCTGACTTTCTTTGGGGATAACTTTCCATAGCCCCAACAGATTTCGATTTTATATTCATACACGTCACCTTATTTTTCGGCATAACTGCAAATATATCCACAAAATTTGCAAAAAAATCTATACAGGGTGATATTTGAATGCGTGGAATATTAAAAAAAAATAAAAAAAATTTTTCTTGTAGATAAGTTTTGATGGAAAAATTTCCCAGCTTGCATGTCTCACCTGGAGACGGTTTTGAAATTTTCTGTTTTTCTGTAATATTTACAGGGTGATCTCAAAAAATCGACTATAGGGTCAAGTGGGGTAAAAATGAGACTACCAAAATTATGGGTAAAAATGAGACAGTTACATGACTATCACTACAGATCACTTTCATGGGATGCAAATGAGGCGTAATGAAATCTACACTTAGTAAAACCTAAAATCATATCGATTCAAACATTAATATAAGCCTATACATGAACAATTAAATCTGACATTGAAATATTAAAATTTACGTAGCGAAAACTTTTAAACTCGGCGAGATAACTTTTGTTGCTCCGCTGGAACAAGACATTGGACGCGCTCGACGAATGTCTCAACTAGAAGAGAACTATCTGTGTAATGAACGCGTTGGGAACGAGCCGGACAGTCTATTGCCGAATGCATAAGAGTGAACACATGATACTTTGTTGGGGGTAATTGTGAGACGGCCTCTTGGGTAAATATGAGACACACCACGGGGTAAAAATGATACATAATTGAATACTTGAAATAAAAACTGGGCTAAGTGCCCAAAATTCGAAAATTGTGTTAAAACTTAAAAACAGTGCTAAACACCATCGCCACCTATAAAGCGTGCTATGTGGCAGAATTATCAGAAATGATTTATTCATTGGCTTATTTTTTCATATCTTTGTAACAATAATGTAATGTCATAAGTAAAAAATTTGATTATCTAAGAAATATAATTTTGGCACTTAGCCCGGTTTTATTTCAAGTCTTCAATTATATTCATATTTTAGGTTCTAGAAAGTTATAATGCCTAGACGTTATGTTATAAAACCGAAAAGATACACAGAGGAAGATTTGCAAAAGGCGCTTACCTTAATAAAACAAGGTAAGTTGTCTATTCGAGCTGCTTCGACAAGATTTCGTATTGATAAATCAAAATTAAGCCGGTGTATTCATAATAAAAATAATGCAAAACGTGGCCGAAAGCAGGCGTTATCCGCAGAGCAAGAGAAAGATCTGACCCAAAAAATAACAATAATGGCTAAATGGGGATTTGCGTTATCCAAAGAAGAAATTAAGTTAGTTGTGCAAACATACGTAAACGAAAATAATTTAACAACCGTTTTTAAAGATGGCAAGCCTGGCGACGATTGGTTTCGTTTGTTCTGTAAGAGAAACCGGCTTAGCCAAAAAAATATGGAACAGCTGGAAAAGTGTAGAAGAACAGCTACTAGCGATCCGTTTATTATATACTCCTTTTATGATCGCCTTGGTGAAGCAATTCAACAGCTTGGTTTGCAAGATAAGCCATCACATATATTTAACTTGGACGAGACAGGCTTCAACTTGGATCCAGGGAGAATTAAGGGAGTAGCTGCAGTAGGTGAAAAGGTCCATAGAAGCATAGAAGGATCTGGTAAAGAAAATATAACGACAATGGCTTGCATTTCTGCCAGTGGGTTGTTATTACCTCCGCTAATTATATATCAAGGGCAGAACTTATGGAGTTCATGGAAGGGATCAAACGACTTGGAAGGAACCTGTTACGCTGTTTCTGATAAAGGCTGGATGACAACTGCTGTGTTCAGTAGTTGGTTCTCCAAATTTTGTACAATGATTCCAGAAAGACCGCTTTTAGTTATAATGGATGGTCACGTCTCACACCTAGATAGAGGAACCATTGATCTAGCCATACAAAACAATATCACCTTGTTTAAATTACCTCCCCATGCGACCGATATTTTACAACCTTTAGACAAGTGCTGCTTTGGACCAATAAAGCTCAGGTGGAACAAAAAACTTGCAGATTGGCAGCGATCAAACCAAAGGAAGATCACAAAAAGTGAATTTGCTGATATGATCTGCGAGTTATGGCATGAAGGCATTACAAACACTGTCATAAAATAGTCTTTCGAATGCACTGGAATATTTCCTTGCTGCAGGGAAAAATATCCGGTAGAGCGTCTAAATGAAATCAAACTGCAAAAATATAATGAAGGGGATCAAAACCCTCATTCGCTGGATATTTTTGACTTGAACCTAGATGAAAGAAGTGTGGAAAATGTTGACGAGATTCGCGAACAGGAAATTGAACAAGAAGAAACAAGCAGTAATCAACAAAATGAAGAGAGAAATAGTAACGAACAAAATGATGACGAGCCAGTGCCACGACCATCAACTTCATTTGAGCATATTTTGTTACGAAAAATTAACAAAACAAATCCTGAAATCAAACGAAGGCGGAAGATTGATTCGAATTGTGCTGTATTAACTAGCTCTGAATATTTAAATAAAATTAAGGAGAAAGAAGCTTTGCAAAAGAAGACGAAGCAACCAAAAAAAAAAAAGTTAGTGAAGTGGCCGATTCCTCCTCATCGGATAAAAGCATTTCTTACCAAGAAGAAAGCGACATTGAAAATATGACAATACAAGATATTGTAGATGAAGAAAATCAACCGGTTGATGAATTTTGTCCAAGTGAAATTGAAATTGGGGACTATGTTTTGATCAAGTTTGGTACAAAAAAGAAACTACTGCAGTACGTTGCCCTGGTTGAATCTGTGGAAGCAAACGAGTATTCTGTGTCGTACTTGCGCCGGAAAGGTGAGAAATTTATATTCCCTGAAATACCTGAACAATACGATGTACTATTATATTTGAACAATTATTCTTTGGATTTATAATTTCATAACTTTATTTCATAATTTCATAATTTTATAACTTTATAACTAATTTTACAATTTATTATTTTCCACAAAAAATACAATAATATGTATTTATAATAAGGAAATAAATGTTATTATTATTATTATTACCTAAGGAGGATGTAGTATTGAAACTACCTGCCCCAGCATTCCATGGAGGTACTGCTAGAGTTGCACAAAAATTTGTGTTTTCAATTGCCTTTGATAAATTTAATGTAAACTAAAGAGAGTTATTGCATGGCTATCCATATTTTGATCAAGTTTATTTTATTTTATTTTGTGTTTATTACCAAAGAATTAGGTATTTATCTTTTTTATAAATTTAGTTTGTTACGAACTAATTTAAGAAATGTTTTCTACTATTATTGTGGAGTTTTTTGGTTATTTTTTTAAATAAAAGTAATAAAACTGTATTTATTAATGTCTCATTTTTCAACCAGACCGGTTCAGCATTGCCCCAGAGGTGATAAATAGCAAACGCTCTTCAATAAACACCTGAAAACACATTGTCTCATTTTTACCCAGCCCCTGTCTCATTTTTACCCTAAATGGCGGGTAAAAATGAGACGAGGTTTTTTATTTTTATTTCAAGAATCCTAATCATTTCATCAAATATGTGGTGTTTATATTATTCCTAATCGTATTCTTCGTGGTACGGTAATTTTTTGAAAATTTAAATCAAAAAGCAACCCGTCGAATAACGAAAAGTTTTATAAAATGTCTCATTTTTACACCACTTGACCCTATAGGCTTTTGGAATGAGGTAACTTTTCTCCTTTCTGACCGATTGTTGAATCTTATTCAAGCTAAAACTTTAGGCAAATAGGCACAGGAATTTCCCACTCATGACCAAAAAAAAACATACCTATAAGATTGAACCAAAATTACTATATTTTTTTAATTAATTCCGGAAACTGGTTTTGGCCGCAAAATTGAATGAAAATCAACTTTTGTCTCAGAGAAAACCTTCAATTGCAAACACTTATTGGGAATTTTCATGACGTGAGAAATAAAATCTTAATTATAGGTATAGCTGCCAAATTGCATCTGCATGCTTTCTTAGACCTAAACTGCCGTGTTAATTGAAAAAGACGTATCTACACTTTCGGTCATTTTTGAGTTACTAGCACCAGCAAAAGTAGGACGGCATTATGCTACTATCTGTGAGACAAGAAAGTCGTATATGCATTCCAAGTGAACAAAATTTATATAGAAAGAAAAGTCGTAACTACAAAAAGCTACAAATTGTTAATTAAAAAAAACGTAACTAGCAATGTTAGTGTTTATTAACGTATCTTGCAATTTAACTTGTAGATACGTCATTTACAACTAACATCACTACTGTTTCATCAGGTTGACGGTAGAGTATCCAGCGAGCATAACCTCACTTTCATAGTAATAATTATTGCCTTATTTACGGATTGTTTGTACGTGTGATCACAGCGTGCAGCTATTATTATTAATAATAATTGTTGGAAAACAGTTGATATATTATGTTTTAATATATGTTTCAAGTAATATTTGAGAGGCAGTAATTAGTTTCTAAACAGCAGATTCAGAAGTAGTGTACTAGGTACTATTATTATTATTACAATAACAGAAATAATAGTGTGAAGTGAAGTGAAGTGAAAGAATTGATAAGAATTGTGTTTTAAAACTTTCCAACAGTTTTGAATAAACATGACCAGCAGTAGTAATTATTTTACGAATAATAGATCAAAACACTTAGTTATGATGGCTTTAAATAAGCAGCTCAGAAACAAATTTCAAGAACCTAAAAAAAAATCCGCAAAGAAAAATAAAATGATAGAACTTGAAGAGGAAGAGTATTTACCATCAGATGGGAACTACTCTACTGATAGTGAGTTTAGCAATAATAATGAAGATAATATTTGTGTCACTGAGTTTATGGATACAAATAACTTTGAAAATGAAGTAATTAAAGGTGAACCCATGTCGGAGTCGGTCGATGAAATTAATGTAAGTAAAATTAACATACTGCAAGACATTGTATTAAAGCAAGGGAACCCTGTATTACTAACAAGTTTTAACACAAATTCTAACGCAGAATCTACCGCAGATTTAAACATTGCTGAAATTATTGCAAAAGACACTTTAGAAGCAATCATCGATACTTGCTTATCGATAATTGATGGATTAAGATTTACAAAAACAGGTAACTTGAGAAAAAGAAAAAAGTATATTTCTAGTGCTTCAGAACGAAAACAATTAAAACAACTGACAAAAAAGCAAAAGAGTTCGTTAAAACCACCTTGTAAAACATGCATTCAAAAATGCACTACAAAACGTGGAGAAAGATATCGGCGAAGCTTGAATGAAGAATTTTGTCTTATGCCTGAACCAGAAAGGAAAAATTTTATCTTAAGTTGCGTAAAACGAAAACCAGTTCAAAGAAAAACTACTGATCAAACTTCTAGACGGAAGAAGAGTTTGTGTTACTATTTTAAAGATAAAAATGGCTCACCTAAACAAGTATGTAAAACTTTTTTTCTTTCTACATTGGGTTTTAAACCAACAAATGACCGAATAATAAGAAGTTCACTTTTTGACATGACCGATAATGAACGAATTAAAGCAAAAACTGATGGGCGAAAAAGAAACAAAAGAACCGATGTAGTTGACAAAACATTGATACAACAGCATATCCAATCTTTTGGTCCCCAAAAGTCTCACTACCGAAGGGAGCATGCACCAAATCGTCTCTATCTTCCTGATGACATTTCAATTACACTCATGTATAAAAATTTTATGGAACATCATCCCGATAAACATTTTTCCTACTATTTATATCGAGATGTAGTTGCTAAGATGAATATCTCTTTCACTAAATTGGGTCACGAAGAATGTTTCACATGTGAACAATTCAATTTACATGGAAAAGTAACTGGCCACAAAAAAGATGCCACATTTGATGACTGTGAACCGTGTAAGGCTTGGAGCATTCACCACTTAAAATATGTTGCTGCCAGACAAAAATACCAAGAAGATGCAGAAAGTCAAAATCCCAAAAAAATTACTGTAACAGCAGACCTTCAAAAAGTAATAATTGATTTCATTGTTAATGTTTTATGTGTCCTACATTTTTATTTTTGCAGATTATTATGCTTCCAAGATGTGATACATTTAAGGAAATAATTTTTACTCCCCGATTGGTGGCTTTCAACGAAAGTTTTGTCATAGCTGGAGACAAAGCTAGAAAGTCACAGAACACAAAAAATACAGCGGTAATTTGGCACGAGGCTATAAGAGGGCGGGCGAAAGAAGATCTAATCAGTACCTTTTATGCATACTTTTTATCAGTGAGAGATGTGGAACACATCATTTTATGGCTTGATAATTGTTCCTCGCAGAACAAAAATTGGTGTTTGTACTGTTTTTTTGTGTACCTCATTAATTCTGGTGAAACAAATTTGCAACTTTTGGAAATAAAGTACTTTGAACCCGGCCATACTTTTATGGCCGCGGATTCTTTCCATCACTGCGTGGAACAGTCTCTCAGAAAAAAGGGAAAAATATATGACTTCAGCGATTATAAAGACGCAGTAAAGAAAGCTAGTGCTCATACTGATGTTATCGACATGAATATAGATATGTTTTATGAATGGAAAGATCACACATCGCAATATAAGTTAAAGAAAATAGTACCTAGGCCATATTTGCATGAAATGGTTCAGGTTACTTTTGAACGAGGAAAGAACACTATGACTTACAAAACAGACTTTGATGGCAATTTTATTTCCCTGAATTTTTTATCTGCAGCATGTCACAAAAATGGTAAGAATTTTATCAGGCATATGTACGAATGTTTGTCTGATTTAGATTTTTTAAGGTGTTTCAAAACCGGAAGTATTAAAAGAATGCAGAGGAATAACAACGTTGAGAAAAACTACAATCATCAATAAACTTGGGCCAATCATACCAAAAAATAGGATTCAGTTTTGGCAAACATTACCTGTCAATGATATGGTAGACGACAAACTTGACTAGATCTATTTTTTGTCATTTTAAATGTTATTGTACAATAATATTTAATATAGAATTTTCATCACTAGTTCATTTATTAATAGCGTTAATAATAAGTAATCAGTTATATTAGTTGAGTTAAAAATAAAATTCTGAACATACGTCTTTTTTTATTAACACAGTACATCTAAGTGACCACAACAATTTGTTAACTGAAAATGTCGTATCTAACAAAAGTCATGTTTCCAGAGACATTGGAAAGTTTTCAAATTAAAAATTAAAAACATCATGTAAAATCACGTTTCCATGCAGAAACGTTAGATTATTGAACATTGCTAAGCACTTGGCAGGAACAAAATTCTTTCATCGCCATTTTCTCAAAACCATGTTTTATGTAGATACGTCTTTTTCAATTAACACGGCAGTAAATCAGCTATGTGCATGGAAGCTACCCCTAAATAACTTTTTCCGTAATTTCATGACAAAAATGATTTACATAAGACATCTGCGTATAGGAAATGGTTCACGAGACGAAGATATGAGGCTTTTGCAGACGGACAGTTCAAGATCTCAAAGTTTCAACCTCCTTGATCCAAAGTTAATTAGGTACCAAATCATATATTTTTTAGGTAATTATATACATCCGCGGCTCCTACGTTTCATAAATTTTTTCGGGACCGAGGAGCGAAATAGGGGTGCTGGGTGGGCAAGAAGCTAAAAACAGCCATTGCAAACTAATATTAAGGTCACAACTAAGGCCTCTTTGACACTACGGTCGAATTTCAATTTTTTTCACTTTCAGGGCAAGGAAAATCTTCGAGATTAACAGTAGCACAATTTTTATTTTGAATTTTGCATTTATTTTGCATTTATATTAAAAAAATCGTAACATCAATCCCTATGGTCTTTTCACGATATGAAAAAGCGGATATATTCCGAATACGTGACTGTTTACGTTTCGAAGCGCTTGGCTTTGTCGTAAGTGGTTACTACCTTAGTTACATCCGAGACTAGTGGTATTAATCGGTGCTTGTGTTAGGACCGTACTTTCATTGCACTCTCAAAATCAATTTTTAAAGCCGTTTTGTTGCCTTCCCTTTCATTTGCAAAGCAAATCAATACCTTCCTGGTGTTACTATAGGTATGTTCTCCCCCCATATATAGATGCCATAGTGAAACTGTAGGAGCCGCGGATGTATATAATGACCGTTTTTTATTTTGATTTACTTCTTTTACAAAATTATGCTACTCTTTTACAAAAATTCAAGACTACAAGAGAACTTATCGTTATTATCATGCAAAAAACAAAGGACTTCACGGTACTGCTATTTCGATCCCGTGTAAAAGAAGTTTCCAATTAAAAAAAAAACGTCTAATGACAGTCCTTGCGCCACTTTTCGACATCCTGTATAACAATAGACTATTACGAAGAATGATTATTGAGAACCTGACCTGTCTAAATTTTCCCCTGCAACGTTATTATTGCAATCGAACTAGAATCGAGTAGTAAAATCAGAACACGATGAGTTTACTGTTTCCCATAATGATAGGTACCACGAGAACCGAGTCAGTACGTGAATGACTGTCGGAATTATTCTGCTATTCAGTTATAGAAGACGCGCATTGAAATTCGACTGATAACCACGCTTAAATACAGCTATTTCCCACTAAACATGCCTGCTTTAATTATGCCCTGCTACCACAAATTACTATAATTTTATATCCTCGATGACTTTTTATAGACTTCCAGAAATTTACGAGTGGCTTTGTGTGGCATGTGTGGCCTCGAGAGATGCTCTTGTTGTTCTGTAGAAAAGCGGGTGTACGGTTTCATGAGATTTGATGTTTGTTTTGTTATATTATGAAGGTACTCACGGTTTTATTGGCCCATAACTTGGTTTATTTTTACATAAAAAACAGTCGTTCCGAAAAGTGTTCTTGTACTAGCTACCTAGATGTTCCTTTTTACTTTGAAAAAGCCATTATATAATATATACACTTAAGAATGATTTATTATTATTATAAATTATTGTTCCCAGAAATATCTGACTACCTAATTTAGATTTATTCCAATTGATTTTTTCGTAAAAGATTCGTTTTCCTTGAAACACAAAATTTGCATAGGTATACCTACCTATCATCTGTGTAATAAAATATCAATGCTGCTATTAAATTATATCATTCCACTTAGCTTTTTTTATAAAATTGGGTAGGTAATCTAAAACTGACTATCTAGGAGTATAATCAGTCTCTCAATAACTCTCAATTCAAACGTGCTCACTTCACTTCAGCCCTTTTTGCAAGCACAGAGCGTAAATTATAACAACCTTCTTGCCTATCAATCGCATAAGTGATTTTGCATATCATATAAATAATTATTTTAATTAATCATTCATTTTTCCGGTTGAAAATCTCCTTCGAAAGCCCACCTACTCATTAAACAATCAGATCTTAAAGTATCTGAATCTGTAGGAACCCTCTCCTGTACCCATCCCTATACCCTGTAATAAGAACCTCCTCATCGACATAGCGAAAGGACCAGACCCTGGTGACACTTTATAGCCAGGAAGATGGATGGACTCGACTCCGGGCTGCGATAAGGACCGTTGGAGTAGGTATCTGTCTCGGGCATAACTCCCATCGGAGGTTGTAACTGTCGATTCATGTTACACTGGCACTCGCAAGACATCGGGACCGCGCTGACGTCGCATAATAGATCATGGAAACGATATAGTCAGAGTGGATATGAGAAGCAATGAATGGAAGGATTGGTTGGTTTTGTTAGTTAGTTGTCCTGTATCATGTTGTTAATAATATCTACTAGTTATGTGTGTAGATGTTGTGTTCTGTAATGGTGCTGCTGCATTATTTAAAATTAACTTCTGAAATTCCGGGTGATGTCATAAAATCAACAGCGATTCAAAGAAAAAAAATGTATATACATTGTGGCAGTTATAAATATTTCCATCATTTTTAAGATGTACTTTGCGAAATAAAGTTGTCTACTGTGAAAACCTGTGTTCAATTTCTTTGAAAACGTCCTGAAATTCATAAGTAGGTATAGAAGTTTATAAATTTTCAGCCCCTCGCCTCACTATGTCATTGGCTAAATAATAATTGAAATGCGATTTTCCTTCACTATAAAGCGCCATAGTTCGGGAAAAATTCTTCCCATCCTCTTCATTTAGCGTTAAAGTCCATCTCGCATAATATGCTGATGATGTAAAAAAAAAAAAAAAAACTAGCGATAGGAGCGACATTGTTCAAATTCAATATCAGACCATTGCATCATCTAAAGATAGATCTAATTAACTCTCACAAATTTTTCGGTATTACAAACTGCGACCTGCAATCGAGTGACAATAACGAGTTTTTGCGAAATTTGAAGGGACACACTACACAAGAAACTTTTTTTTTAGAAAGCTTTTCTAACAAAAATCCAAAGATTTTCAAAAAACCAAAAGATTTAAAAATTTTCAGCCTTAAGTTTGACAGGCAGTTAAAAGGGCGTTTTTAAATTCGAAATTTTGGAGAAATGAACTATAGTAAGCATAATAAAATTTATTTTTTCAGCTCTTACTTGTAGAATTTCTGCAAATAGCTACACTATAATAATAGCTAAGTTATATCAATAATTTTATTTACACATACACCGTGTCTCTTGAATTTCTTGACATAGGGAATTTCCATGTTAAAATAAACTATTGTAAATATTGGCTCCCCTAATTATTTTGCAGTAAAATGTCAAATGTAAAACTTCTTAAGGAAAAAAGCTGCTTCTTATGCTACAATTATTGCATTTTCATTTGGTTCATCCGTTTTCGAGAAAATCAGGAAAAAATTCACGGTTCATCGTAGTTTTTCAAGGTTGCTTTGCTTTTGACAGATAATGCTAAAAATTATTAATTGTCAATAACTGATTGTTCAAAATAATTTTATTCATTATTAAAACTTTAAAAGTGGCAAACTATTACCTTTTAAAGAAAAACTTGTTTATAAAAATGAATTATTACACCATTGAAGAAATAATTGGTGTAATGATGTAATACCTATATAACGCATTTTTATAAACAAAAGTGAATGAATCACATTTGAACAATCAGTTATTGACAATTAATAATTTTTAGCATTATCTTACAAAAATCCTTTTTTGCCTTAAAAAGTTTTACATTTGGCATTTTACTGTAACATAATTAGGGGAGCCAATATTTACAATAGTTTGTTTTAACATGGGAATTCCCTATGTCCAGAAATTCAAGAGACACGGTGTATAGGTACGTCTGAAGATGCTACTTAAAAAGTAGCGAAACACGTGTTTTATATTATTTATCAGTATACAGTAGAATTTCTTTAAACATTAGTGTTTTATTTATTATCCATCAATAAATAAATAAAAAAATTCGAATGTCTCCGCCATTTTTCGTATTGCTTCTTGAAATTTTTGAAGGTTAAAGGTTATTAGTAGGTATAGTTCTGTTGTTGTTGGGATTTCCTTGCGCCTCTGCTGTGACATGGCAACCTTGCCAACCCCGCATATGCAGTCATGGTCCATCAGACCTTGACCATCGATGCGGGGGAGGGAGAAGAAGGGCTTGGACATCTCAAGACATACCCGCCAGCAGAGACTAAGTTGTACACTGTGGTACGGGCAATACCTGCGAAGTGTAGGGAGCAGCAGCTCTCGTTAACAATAATTTTCATTATACATAATCGTCTAATCAAGCTCACGAATTTTTTCTTCAATAGTGGCCAATCAGGTCATCAAAGTAACTGCGCGGGCCGATCATTGGCCGTGAACCGGGCATATCACTCATCATCAGCAAAGGGTTCACTAATCTTGGTCTCGTGGCCGGGATAAGAGGCCCTAACTCGATTAATTGGTCAACCCTTTTGGATTGGCGCGAGTAAACGAACAGTTGTCAACTCCAAACATTTAAGTTCAATTCGTAAATGTGCTCATAAATGGTTTATTAAACTGGCTTATTTTAATTTATAGAAATAATGGAACTTTTTCTTCTTTTTATTTTACATTTTAAGAATTTTTCTTTCCACTAAAGAAAAATTCTAAAAATGATCTTCCAATCCTGTTAATTGAGTTTCAAATTTCTTTTTTATATTACTTATACGGGCGTACCGTATTAAAAAATTAGATTTTTTTTCGAAAAGTCAAATGGCCGCTATTATAACAACCTCGACCGCTCAATTTCATATAAATTTCAGTCCCCTAGATTGAAAACTGCGACCTGAAGCCAAGTGACAGTTCAATGTCAGTTTTGCGAACTTTGAAGAGATAACCTTTTAAGTAAGTAGATACGCATACAAATCACGTGACTTTTGAAAAATATGTAATAAATATGTAAAAAGGAATTAAAAAAAAATAAAAGTACGTGAAATATTTATTTTTCAAATGTATAGGGTGTTCGAAAAGTAATCCGTTATGGAGTAGGCCCTGACACAAAGAGGTTTGTCTTATAGCTTCTTATTCCACTATTTACACTTAATCCACTATTTACAACTGACAGCTCTTGATTTTTTTAGGTTAGGTCAGTTGTCAAAACATTCAAGAACGTTAACAAAATAGGCACTCACTTTATTGACATTTTTCATAAAGCAGATAAATAAAATCAATTAATTCATTTAGGAGGTGAGCAAAGTGTCCTTCACCCTCCTGGGCATATTTTAATACACGGTTTCCCATCCACGGAGGGCACTTTGTAACAGTTCAGGTTTATCATTTACCTCGGTGAACTTCTCCTCGATCCTGCATCTAATTCTGCCAAATCACGAATTCCTTCCCCAGCGTCTCTTTCCTAAGTAGCTTATGATGACAGGTTCCCACAGAAACATCAATTTTCTGGGCTAGATGACGAACTGATGTTTGAAGATCGTTTTGCACAACATTGCGAGCGATTTCCGCCTTCTCTTCAGTACGTCTCTTTGGTCTGAAACTTCCTGTTTTCACAACATTTTGTGTCTCTCGAAAATTTGAAATGAATCGCAAAACAGCTTCTCTAAAATTCTGGACAGCTACCGCAACACCAGTATCTTCTCTTGGAACTCGATTCGGCAGTTTTCTATCCAGTAGATCCAAATTCCATCGTTTTATTTAAATTTCGGAAATAACTTTTAACTATAAAAACGGTTTTTGTTCTAACGTAAATATATAGCATTTTTATGACTTTTCAACTGAAAGTAATTAATTTAAACAATATAAAATAATCAAACGTGGATAGGTACGAAACAATTAATTGTTTTCCATGATTCCGTGTTCAGTAATAATTATTATAATTCTTAATATGTGTTTTTAACCACATTGAAATGGCAATTGCGAAAACGTCAGTCACTTTCTTGCGGCGCTGCTGCTAATGATGCGCTAACGGAGCATCGAAATCTCGACGATATGTCGATTCTTTTTTAATAAAGACACCTGTGTGCGAAAAACACTACTAGAGTATTTGTCGCCTATGTGATAAAATATTTAGACTCAGGGACGAAATACTGACGATTAATTACTTATAACTACCCGTAAAACTACAGTTACTTTGAAATAATTAACGGACAAATAAATCACAGTTACAGGAACATACCGTGACAGAGCATCACAATCGTATAGTAGAAATAGAAACTTTGAAAGTATAAAGTCGAATAGACTACTACACCGCATATAACAGAAGTTTGGTTAGGTTATTGTTATTTATTTATATCAGCAATCGCCATACTTTGTTTTAATTCGATTTTTTGTAGTTCAAATTAATTAAAAGCTCTCACGTAAGAGCGAAAAACTGCAATAGTTGAAAGTTATTTGCGCAATGGGATTAAACTTCATGGAATGTGGATGTTCTTTAAATTTTGTTTTATTACGTCCCAAAAATTACAGTTTTATTAACCAAGACTTTTTTGCAGGCTTACCATGGCTTAGAATATCATGTAGATCAGTTCCCAAAGTTATGCCGAACAAGGATTTGCTATTTTGAAAAGTTACGAAACAACCGATTTAGTGAAAGAGATATGAGAAGATCGACTGTATCTGTCGTAATACACCGATACCCTAGCAGTTATCCGATATCCGAACAATTATTACAGAGTGCCTTTAGTGGGTGCGGGAAACCATGTATTAAAATGTATCCCAGGAGAATCCTATAATCAATTAATTGTTGATTTTATTTATGTGTTTTATAAAAATGTCGATAAAGTGAGTGCTTATTTTATGTTGTTTTGACCTTGAATGTTTTCACAGCTGTCCTAACCTAAAAAATACAAGAGCTTTCAGTTAAAGACGGGATTAAGCTAAGACAAACCTCATTGTGTCAGGGCCTACTCCAAAACGGATTAGTTTTCGAACACCCTATATTATTTCTACAGGTACCTAATAATTTATTTTTTGTATTAATTACCTACACATAAATATGTAAGTCAATGAATTGATTAATCCCACGCCGTCATTTCAACGAGTGCGGAGTGACTATTTCCGGTAATCCATCAGTGCAGGTAAAGGTACTCTGATGTGATTGTCTTAATTCAAATTAATCGCAGGAAATTCAAACTTTTGAATTTGTAGGAAGAACCTCTTTGTTTGATTGATTACAAGCGAATGGTAGGGGCAATAACTTTCCCAAGCAAAACTAATCTTAGAAAAAAATAAGGTAATAAAACTTCAAGTAAAAGAACATTACTGTGGCAAACAAATCAATGTAATTCTTGTGGTGAGAAATCATTTTTCAGTTAGCGCTTTGATACCCTAACATACCTACATAATATTTATGTGCCAGCACAAAAACGATCAGATTTTTCTGCCCACCTGCATTTTACTAAAATCATTTCACATCAGAAAATTGGCCTTTATTTAAATGTCGGGTAAAGTACAATTTTTTAGGTGCTTGCGTATGTATGTAGATGGTGGAGTTTATTTTGCTGATGCGGAAGACGATTAGACATAAGTCTAATGTCGAATTTTATTAAATTCGCTTAATAATTGAGTTTACATGGTACTTTTTCTACATTTTAAAATTTCTCTGTTATGAAACCATTTTTAACCCCACGCTCATTTTCTTTTACACTTAGACTTTAAAAAAAAAATGAAAACGTTTCATTCATCCTTTTTTCCCCCTTTTTGTCTCTTTTTTCATTTTTATTTTTCGGTGTGTAATTACTTGTTCCTGATACATGTAGGCATGTAATGCCCGTTACAATAAGCCCGAAAAAATTATGTTTCTAAACTTTTTCAGGTTTTTTTCGATGTGTCCTAAATAAACATGTATTTCATGAAATCTAACGAAGTGTGTAATTATTAGTCATAGGTACTATACCAACAGAAAAAAATAACATTTTTGATATTAGAAGCGATGCCAAAAACATAACTAATATTAAATTAGGAGTAGAGGTAAAAGAAAACTATCCAACTGGATGCGCTTGCATTAATAAATAAAAAACAAGACTCCACAAAAAAAAAGTGTTTTAAAGTGACAATTTTAGCTCTCGCCCACATCCTCCACGTTTAGATTCTTATTCAATCAGTTGAAATTGAAAATACCATCTCGAATCTCGAACTCCCGCATTAATTAGGATTTTCAAAGCCGCTTCCGTGCGTCCGTTCCTTGATTCCGTCTCGAGCAGGAGGATCTCTTCCAAATGACTCGTTCAGGAGTCGTGGGTAATTTTTTACGAGCAGTGACAAGTGCCATTCGTTCCGGTTATAATTAGCTTCAGTGTCATGGCAGTCTATGATCAGCGAATCCGAAAGCCTGACCGAAGATACTCATATTCAACGGCACACTATCCGGGTAATTAGTCGTCACTTGGAAGCACGCGTTATTTAATCCAAGACAGCGGTATTGTGAGGTGGAGATGTAAAAATAAAAACATTTATCGTGGGTGGATGAAGATAATGAATTGCAATGTTGTCACTGTGTGCTCTAGCGTCTTACTTTAGGAATTTTCTTCAATGAAATAGGTACCTACGTTTGTTCCAGATTTGGATTGGCTGATGAGTTTGAACACTTGTGTGAAACCGCTATTGTAAACAATAATTTCGATTTTTTGTTGAAAAAAAAACACTTCTGAATAAGGCTGACGTAAGTATATAGCAAGTTCAGACTTCTGATGAGACGCCGTTTCTATACAGAGCTTTTTGGATAGTTCCAATTTAAAAAAATTATGATGACTCGCATGTTTGTTCGCATCATGCGTTTACCCTCGTTCGTTAAACAAGGACGCGGCTTAAGAAGTTTACTCGGCGTTTGAATGGATTTAAAATTTTGTCTAAGTTACAGCCTTAGTTTCAAAGGAAACTTGGCAATAAACAAAGTTTTTAATTCGGCTATATCAGATTTTGGAGATATCTTCTAGTGGCGTATAGATATTCAGGGTTGCCTTTCTTTTATGCTAATTTTTATTCGACATGCTCGTGCATTTTAGAACGAAAAAGTATTTTGTAATTTTTTTCGCACGGGGTCCTGTTTTTGAGATATTTTAAGTTTTCTCAGGTATAATTTTGGGCCATTTGCATTGCGAAATGATTGATTTCATTAAAAGTTATGTGACTATAGATTTTTTATGCAAAATCTTATTCTTATTGATTAGTGACATTGCTCTGATAAAACTTCATATTCGTATTTATCTTAAAAACGGTTCTTAAGGAATTAATGAATGTATCCTTTTTTGTTCTGAAATTAATGGATAATTGAACAACATTTTTGACTGTATTTGCAATAAAGTCAATGCCATAAAAAATAGGGAGTAGAAAGTGGTACCAACCCTGAATATCTACGCCACTGGAAGACATTACAAAACCTGAAAAATCCTAATTAAAAAGCTTTGTTTATTGTTCATGCCAAGTTTCATCACAATCAGTTCAAATTTACACTAGTTATAACCAAAAACTTAAAATATTTTTTTTTAAGTTTGACACCCTGTATCTTTTAATAAACGAAACGTCATTTTGAGCTAAAATTATTTTTTCCACTTTTATTTATGAGAGAACGACTTACTACGTCTCCTACATGGTGTCCGACATGGTATGTAGTTTAGATTGTAATACACATACTAATAAAGAAAATTATCAGATTTTTCATCACCCTGTTTCCGTTAATAACCAAGTAGGTGTCAACTTCCGGCATTTCCGGAAGTACGGCCATCCTGAAAATATTTTCATTGAATTTCGCGTGATCACTTATGTCTGGAAAATCTTTATTTTGAGGCTCTATAGGCCCATTAGTTTCCGAGAGCATGATGGTGGCTTACCGGGACACCCGGTATATTATGTTTATGAACAATGTAATAACAGATTAACTTGCTGTTGTCGTGTTTCAGTTTAAAATATTCCCAGAAAAAAACATAAACTAGCAATAAGTAACGTTTTCAGCAGGAATCAGATTCATGCGGCATAACTTAACTTAACTTAGCGTGGAATGAGACGAATTAATTTTGTATTTTTGTAGCAACTCTTCATTCTTATTTGTTATTGCTGGTTACGATTTACTGCACTGCTAAATTCTCCTCCTTACATCAACAAGTTAGTAGTAGACAAGTATAGAAATATATTTCAAGTATTTATCTTTACGCGGTATCGATAATTTTTTCCCGCATATTTTCCATAACGTGGCAACACCGACACAGTCGTCTCGGAATCGAATAGGAAATGAAATCGCTTGTCTTATATCATCTCTCACGTATTAGATTCGGTTGTTACGTCAAATGACAGCAGGAAGGGCAAGACAAAGCGGCGCACGTCAAAGAACAACGTCTTCATTATTCTGCCGTGCTCGCGTGTCTTGCGAGATTTCCCTAGGGATCTAATTGTAACTTCCCGTTCGATTCCTTCATCTCGCGTAGATTTGCATGACATTTTCATCTGACTTAACGTAAATTTAATTATCATGGTTCAAAGATTTCGCTGATTTTTAAATTTCCATGATGTTTCACTTCATCGTACATTTCAAATATTTTCCGCATGCATAGGAATTCAACTCATCTACCTCATCTAAATCTACTCATCTATATGAGGTTCAGATTTAGATGCAAAGAGTATACTTTGCAATTACTTAGATGGATTAAGTAAAATTTAATCAATTTTGGACAAATTAAAACATTATTAATTATTATAGTAAAAAGCTTAAAGATTTAGATATTCTGACAATATGGTGAGTATATTGACTTCCAGCAACCGGACCTAAGAGTGGTCGTCGACGCTACATACCTACATCCTGAAATACAAAAATGGGAATTGACACGATTTAAGCAGGAAACTTCGTTTTGGTACTTTCGGAATCGAGCTACACATCGGAAAAGCCAAACCAAGCTAACGATGTTCAATACGTCATCATTGCTAAGCAGATCAACATTTTCTTTTTCCTCACCCAAGAAAGCCGCAATAATTGAAGGGCGCAGACAAGACAACAAAAACCGAGTTTCCTATACTTCGCTGCATTAGCAATAAAACTACGATGATTATTCAACAGTCTCTATTAAGAGAAAAAAGAACTGGTCAATTTTGGGATGAGCCTATAAGAAAATTTGAAAGTGTCAAACGGAAAGCAAAAGTTTGGTGCTCTCGCAAGAAAAGATATCTTACAGATAACATTGGCGACATTATTTTTTTAGAAGTTTGTCACTGGCGTAGGGTGTTAAGCCTAAAAAAAACCACATGATCTACGCCAGTGAATTAACGTCATGAGAAATTTTAGTACTGCAGTTTTTGTTCCACAAAACCATAATTATATTATAACAAATTTCATCAAAATCGCTTCAGCGGTTTAAGTTTCTTAATCAAAAAACCATTTCAGAATATTTGACTCTTTGGCAACTCGTATTAGTGACAAGTATCTACTAAGATATGTTAACTTAATCTCCTATTGCAAAAAAATAGACATTATCGTTATTACTGCGCCAAAGAACCCCTTGTATAAAAAATTACAATACTTATACCTACTTCAATTAAAGATAAATTAAATTAAAAACTTGACCTTGTTTTCGCATTTTTTCAATTCTCAAAATTTAAAGATTTATTGGACCATATCTCCATATTATACAGGGTGTCTCTGAAAGGTGCGGAAAAAAAGCTACCACAAATTTCTGAGGCCTAAATAAGCCGATCTAACCCAACTTATCTCTGTCCAAAAGTGGATGATTTCGGAGATACAGGGTGTCAAAAGTTCAATTTGGTTTCCGTTTTTCTTAAATAACTTTTTTAATAATTGGTATATTTTCACAATATTCGGCTGAAGGGGCTTTTGTGGGATGAAAAATTAAAAACTGTAATCATTTTTATTGTAAAATTTAGAGGGCGCCACCTGCGGTACCTTGAACACATTGAAAACGAACTATCTTTTTTGGGCCATTCTGTATTTAACTTTTAAATAAAAATTCTTATTCTCCAACGTCTTTTACCAAAAAAAGGCATACGTGGTAAGAGTTGATTTGAGCAGCCGTTTCTGAGATATCTGGATTTAAGAAAATCACTACGTGCATGGCCAGGCCTAAGTAAGTAGTTATTAGTAATTATTGTAATAATTAAACACAATTTGAAGCGAAGGCATTGAATTAAAATTATTTTACTTAAAGGCCATACCAGGTTTCAGGTGTGAGCTACCTCTCACATATGCCTGTGGTGCGCGTACTGTTGAAGTTCACTCTTTTGGGGCCACCCTTTTTATCGGAAGAGTTCGAAAGGCACTATTTGAGAAGTATTACGAGGCAGAGTACTATGCGGTGCTTTTCCATTGCCTTCCACAAGGTGCATCCCGATTTTGGCTCGAGTAGCACAACAAATACTTTTCGGCTGCTGGTGAGTTTCGAACCAAGGTTTACCGGCTGGTGGACGAACGCTCTATCCACTACACCATGGGACTCACTTAACGAATTTACATCAACGAGATCACTGTCACTATAAAGCAAGTAAGTAATTGGTGTCAAATCGAATCTAAAAAAAAAAAAAACAAATTTACTTTAGTAATGGCCGTACAGTATACTAATGAAGAAATGAACGATATGTTATTGGTTTTTGGATATTGCCAAGGAAATGGTTTAAGATCTTGCAGATTATCAGTGAACGATTTCCGAATCGTCGTTTACCAAACCATAAAACCTTTAATGAAAGACGTCTTCGTGAAGCAAGGTAGGTTTACGCCTGTTTCTATTAATTAAGGTCGTGCACGTACGATAAGAACTCCAGAGGTTGAGAAGATATTTTAAATAGGATTGAAGAAAATCCTAAACTCAGCACCAGACGATTGCGCTTAGAGCTAGGTGTATGCAAAGATACTGTTAACAGGGTGACCAGAGAACAATTACTGCACCCATTTCATGTTGAACGGGTGTAAGACCTTTTACCCCATGATTATGAACCACGTCTAGCTTTCTGCCGGTTCATTTCCAAGAAGAATCAGGATAGGAACTTTACACAAGGAATTTTATTCACAGATGAAGCCTGTTTCACGCGGATTGGCATAACTAATTTGCACAATGTACATGTCTATGCTGGAGAAAATCCTCATGCGATTAAAGTAAGCCATATTTATCAAAAGTAAGCCATTATCAGCATGAGTTTAAGATCAATGTGTGGGCAGGAATCATAGACACTTTCATAATTGGTCCTGTCATTTTACCACCTCGACTTAATGGCGAAAATTATTTGGAACATCTGCAAAACGAATTACCACACTTGTTTGATCCCCTGCCCTTGGAACTTCAAAGATGAATGTGGTTTATGCATGACGGTGCACCTCCACATTTTTCGATAAATGTACGTAATTATTTGAGCGAACAGTATCCAAATAGATGGATAGGTAGAGCCAATGATGCACCCACAAGTTGGCCAGCTCTATCGCCTGCTATGACACCGATGGATTACTTTTTATGGGGAACTTTGAAAACCCTTGTGTCTTCTAGGCCATAGTAAATACAGAAGGTTAATTAAGGAGACGTATTGAAACCGGAATGGACGTTTTTAAAAATGATCACGAAATGCTCCAAAGAGTTCAATTTAATTTTTTAAAACGTGTAAATCTTTGTATACACGAAAATGGAAATCATTTTGAACATTTGATAGAAGCATTTTTTTTATTAAATTAAACTAAATTTTTGTTGTTGATAAATCTCTTATTGACTGTTTTAACTAAAGTACCTATAAAGTTAAATCCACATTTATGTACCTAGTCGTTTTTTTGTAGCTTTCAGTGACAGTTATTTTAATTCAACGCCTTTGCTTCAAATTGTGTTCAATTAATACAATTACTTACTTAGGCCTGGCCATGCACGTAGTGATTTTCTTGAATCCCGATATCTCAGAAACGGCTGCTCAAATCAACTCTTACCACGTATGCCTTTTTTTGGTAAAAGACGTTGGAGAATAAGAATTTTTATTTAAAAGTTAAATACAGAGTGGCCCAAAAAAGATAGTTCGTTTTGAATGTGTTCAAGGTACCGCAGGTGGCGCCCTCTAAATTTTACAATAAAAATGATTGCAGTTTTTAATTTTTCACCCCACAAAAGCCCCTTCAGCCGAATATTGTGAAAATATACCAATTATTAAAAAAGTTATTTAAGAAAAACGGAAACCAAATTGAACTTTTGACACCCTGTATCTCCGAAATCATCCACTTTTGGACGGAGATAAATTGGGTTAGATCGGCTTATTTAGGCCTCAGGAATTTGTGGTAGCTTTTTTTCCGCACCTTTCAGAGACACCCTGTATATTTTTCATATCTATACTTTTCTAATTTTCAGAAAAAGTAGAAGCAGCACCTAAAGTCTACACCGGTAAGCAAATACAATCAGTCGGTTGTTGGAGGTAAAGCGTCGGCGGCTTTTCATGATACATCACAACCGACGCCTTTCGGCATTCACTAATGAGCACCGATTCAGCGTCGTTGCCCCGGTAACCTAGCGTCGCGACGGCGCCGCCACTCATAGTCTGGTTGCTGAAGTTCACCAACAACACTGAATAAATATTATTAAAACTCCCAAGAAGTTTTGGTAAGTAGGTATACAAATGGGAGTTAAATGGGATAGATTTGCCCCATGCACTTTATTTATACAGGAAATTTTTTTTTTATATTAATTATATTTTTTAATTATTATACGCTCGTAAACTTCGGTACAAGAAAGTAGGGATTGTCTGGATAACTAACTTTCTGCAGTATGTACCTATAGATACGTAGTTTGAATTTTTTTCCAATACGCAAGAATTTGTTATATCTACACCCCGTTATAAAAAAGCGAACCAGGTTACTTTGAAAAGTGAACCAGGGATAGAAAGAGGACTCGAACTCGAACTATACTTTTTTTTAAACAGGGTGTTCCTTATCTCAGTTAATGAACGACATCGCCATCCTGTCTAGGTATATTATTCAATTTTTATAGTGTCTAAGAAAATTCAATAAGAAATGTTTTACAGTGCACTTTAAATAAGTAGTTTGTGGATTCATGAGTGACCTTACATAGACCAATGGTGATAAGCGGACTTCAAGGCGGGTCGAAAACCACAAAAGAAATTTTTTTTGTGTGATTGGTTAAGAAGTTACAGGGTGTTTTATGTCTCAGGTACAAAACTTTGATAGGCGATATTTCTGAAACGGCTGGAGATATTTTGTCGAAATTTACTAGGAATGGTGCATTCCGGAAACTCATCAAAACCGCATTCTGAATTAATTAAAAATCCAGGACCGGACTTGAAAATTTTTGCCCCCATGGTTTTTGTTGAAAAAGTTTATTTTCTGACTGTGCTACTGAAAAACTGTCATCGAATTTGAAAAGATAAGAAAAAACTCTATAGAAATCATTCCTCAATTTGAACGGCACACCCAAACCGTCTCGAAAAAAAAATGTCAAAGTAAAACTTCTCAGTAAATTATCGTTTTCGAGCAGACATATTTTACTTAATGTTCGTCTGAATTCCTTCAAATTTATTTTTTGACTTGTTTCTGTGGGAAAAATGTCAGTGTAAATTAAATGTTATCAATATTAATGTTATAAACGGTTCTCAAAATGTCCTTTACCAACTTCAATAAATTTCCTGCAGCGTTTCCATAAATTTTGGTTTGCTTTTTGAATTATTTGCCTGTTGTTTCTAATTTCATCAGCAACTACCAGTATTCGCGTCCTGAGCTCCTCTCTGGTACTTACTTCCGTTTTTTAGACTTCCTGCTTCATATGGCCCCATGGGTAATAGTCTAAAACAGTGAGGTTGGGGGACCTAGGTGGTCAGGAATGAGGGCCGCCGCGCCCGAACCAACGATTGGGGTACTCATTGTGGAGATGCTCTCTGACTTGTCGAGAAAAATGCGGTGGTGCCCCATCTTGCTGGAAGGAAAGAGCACGCCTGTTCACGTTCACCTCTGCAAGCAAGCCGGGCAAAATGACTTGTAGGAAAAGTAAATAAATTTCCCCCGTGAGCCGCCCAGCAAAAAATGGGGTCCTATTAGGGTATCATTTGGCAATGCCACATTGCACATTTATAGAAAATCTGTTGCGAGTTCTTCTGAACAACAGAGCGCGGATTTTCATATGCCCATAGGTGGGAGTTTTTTTTATTCGTTACACCGTCCCGCGTGAACTGAGCTTCGATCAGTACACAAAATTCTACGCAGTCCATTCAATGGAACTTCATTGAATGGTTGAAGCCTCTGTACGCTTTGCATACGTGACAGGGATGGCATCCGCTCTTCTTTTTTTCAAAGTCCACCATACTCTTGATTGAGAAATGCTCAGTGCTTGCCCAATTCTTCGCGTACTTGTACGTGGATTTACTGCCACCATCTCCACGATGTTTTATGGCTCAGATTTTCCAATTGAGGTTCAGCATTCCTTTGAACTCAGGGAAATATGCCGTGGTTTCGAGAAAATTGGAAAACAGACGCGAAACGTTACATGGGTCGGTGTTCTTCGATTGTGATCTTCTATGGTATTCTCTCGCAGCTGCTCTTGAATTTCCATTGCAGAAACTATACACAAACATAATGTCTGGTATTCGTTATTAGTGAAATGATTTGTGATTATTAGTGAAATCTGAAAATTTTGTAGTTGACACCTGATTTCCCAGTAATAAAGCTTGGCCTTCTGTCCAACATTTTTCCCACAGAAACAAGTCAAAAAATAAATTTGAAGGAATTCAGACGAACATTAAGTAAAATATGTCTGCTCGAAAACGATAATTTACTGAGAAGTTTTACTTTGACATTTTTTTTTCGAGACGGTTTGGGTGTGCCGTTCAAATTGAGGAATGATTTCTATATAGTTTTTTCTTATCTTTTCAAATTCGATGACAGTTTTTCAGTAGCACAGTCAGAAAATTAACTTTTTCAACAAATACCATGGGGGCAAAAATTTTCAAGTCCGGTCCTGGATTTTTGATTAACTCAGAGTGCGGTTTTGACGAGTTTCCGGAATGCACCATTCCTAGTAAATTTCTACAAAATATCTCCAGCCGTTTCAGAAATATCGCCTATCAAAGTTTTGTACCTGAGACATAAAACACCCTGTAACTTCTTAACCAATCACACAAAAAAAATTTCTTTTGTGGTTTTCGACCCGCCTTAAAGTCCGCTTATCACCATTGGTCTATGTAAGGTCACTCATGAATCACCCTGTATAAAGAAGTGAAAACTACTAAAGATGCAGGAAACCGGCTTACATGCCCCTATCTTAACTTTTCATATGGAAAAAGTATCCTATTATTGCGTGGATGATATATTTAGAAGGTAAAATGGCGAATTCAGGGAAACTCCTAGACTTTGAATATTGCAAAATTAAATATCTACGTGCGGTGCACTTAAGTAGGTACATCGCTAATATCTATTCTATCAGAAATAACTAAAATAGGAATTATTGTATCGTTATTGGTAAGCATTTTAGAAGAGAGGAAAACTTTTATGTATGATTTTATACATCAAACAACACCTGTAGCATGCCAATATTATTCTTTTGCATAACTTGAGGATTATTAATATGTATACCTACCTAGTTCTTGGAATTGAGTTAAAAATATGGAAAATTATTTTGACGTCAGATATCATGTAGGTATGTATATTGTATATATAATTTTTAATTCGCTGATGAGAACCTGTGGTTGTACAATTATTATTCTTTGATTATTATTCTTTGATTACATCGCCACCAACAATTAATTAATGCAGTTTCATTTTTTATTTTTTTGCAATTACTCTCATTAATGTGAGATCTTGCACGCTAATGTGTTGCATGCGTTAAAAATTTTACATGCACAGGCACAGTGTTCATTTTGAATCTCGTGCAACCTCCCCTATTATTTCGTCGTCGAGGCAAACTTGATAAAAATCAAAAAGTAAAATAAAAGACAAAATCACAAGGTTTTATGTTTCACTATATTATACAATTAAGTCTTACAGCTGTTTCGGACTCTCATCCTTCTTCAGAGACAGTAAAAATATCAAAGAATTCTTTTTACTATATATTTTTACTGTCTCTGAAGAAGGACGAGAGTCCGAAACAGCTGTAAGACTTAATTGTATAATATAGTGAAACATAAAACCTTGTGATTTTGTCTTTTATTTTACTTTTTGATTTTTATACATAATGTTTCACCGAGTGATAAGTGACGAATCAATTAATTTAAACTTGATAAAATTGCCGCAATATGTCACCGGTAATATTTGAAGCGGCCTTTGTTATAAGACTTAGGGCCGGTTGTTCGTACGTCAGTTAAAAATTTTGAGATAATTACTGATTTTAAAATGCCCTGTATTATCAAACCATTGGTCTGATATTTCTGAAAATGAATTCTGCTCGCTTTGAGAAGAGTTTGAGAAGACTGATTAAAAATACAAGATCATTAATTATATTCGCCGTATTTTCAAAATTTGCAATTTAAAATCAGTAATTATCTCAAAATTTTTAACTGACGTACGAACAACCGGCCCTTAATCAACTATCTTTACCCTGCTAAACCGCCAGAGTTACCCCCTTTAATGACTATGATGGGTGTGATGGTCAAGTGCGACGTTATTTGAAAAAGGTTTTCAATATCTACATTTTACAGCTTTTACTATAGCGTATCCCCAAACGATTTCCTTCAATAGTATTTCACATTACTATAGTGTGAAAAGTAACCCCCATTTGACACGAGTGGGAGATTGTCGTCGTACGGAGGCGTAAGCCTCCGTGAAATGGCACTTTTCACACAAGTAATGTGCACTATTTTTCCTATAACCACATATTAATGCACACTCTTTTTTTTACAACTTTTATTTAAGAACTTTACAAAGAAAATTAATGATTGAATGTAGATATGTAGATATGTAGATTAATTGGAATTGTAGAAATTGAAACTATATTTTTAATATTACAATAATTTGTAAATTGTGATAATAATGAAGTTTTCAACAAAGAGTTAGATATATTTATCTTTGTTATTTGTAGGTCAATACGTACCTATACAGTAGCAGCCTTGACGTCATTTTTTTGAAAAGGACGCGTGATCGGCACCTGAATGCTTTAATTGAAATTAAAACATTACGAAAACGTCAGATAAACTTTTGGATTTTATACTGTTTTTTTTTCCCTATAGGTAACCTTATGTATTGGAATTATTGTTTTTTTATTGTTCATCATTTTTTAATTTTTTTATCAGTTTAAATATGTAAGCTGTATTTTTTTTAAACTAAGAAGGCTGTATCTCGTTTATTTTTGACTTTCTTACAAAAAGTTATTTATAAAAAGTTGATTGTCTTGATGAATTCTATACACAACACAAAAAAAAAGTATCACCTTATTAAAAATCACCCTCTATAATAGGCAAGAAAATATGGAAAATAAACAACCAAAATGGCATTTCATTAATAAGACGCTATTATACAATCACAAGTTGTTCATATTTGCTTAAAATTTATTGTATTGTTTTGAGATTTTTACTGAGACTTTGATATACTTTGAAAGATCTACCATATGAAAGATAATTATAATTTACGTATGTGGAACACTTTATGCATAAGGTGGCTAATACTGAAATTGTGAACTTTCTGTTCTCGGCCTCCTTCACTGCTTGAACCAAACTCTCAGAAACTACTGATGGTTTTCCACTTCGCTGTTCATCTGAATTGTTTACTCTGCCTTGCCTTAGTCCATCATAAATTTGACAAATTTACCCAAAATTCTCACATGTTTGCTCTCATTTATATGAATAATATACAGGGTGTCCCAGGATTTCTTTATCAAAGTATTTCAAAAAATAAACAAATGAAATTCGGGAAATTTCAACCATATCCCTAAAGCTTTGCAGCTGTAACCTCAATGCCCCTTTACGCCTTTCCACCCCTAAGTAATCATCCCATACTTTTTTTTTTCAAATGACACCCCCATATTTTTTTGCTCCACAGGATTGTTGACTTCTTTCTGAATATAATGTCATACGATTTTTAAAATCGAGGCATATCTAGCACGCCGAAAACAATAGAATATCATAATAAACGAGAAAAATTCAGGTTACTGTATAATGTCTGGAACGGATACCATATAATTCATCAGTTTTTTTTCCACAAAACCTCTTCACAGCGGAATTGAGAATGTTGGAAATTGCTAACATACCTAAATCTGAACGAAATTTGAAGTTTGGCAACCGCCTAAACTCAACTTATAATATAAAATATTCAAATGCCTTCGTTGCTATGGAAATAAAAATATAATAATACCATCTAACCCGAACTTATTCACATGTTCAGTGCAGTGTTAGTTGTCATCTTTTTTTTTACAAAAACGGTCATATCTTTGGAAGAAAAGAACTTACAACACTGCAGTAAGAAAATTTACCACTAAAAGTGAAGTTTACCGCAGCATTATCTGAGTGCGCGAATTACTGATCATCATATAATATAATCTTGAATGTCTAATAAATTTCCCAGCTAATAAGTTGGTTTACTTAAATAATAACACCTTTAGCTTGCTATAGGCGTAGATGATATTTTTAGGGTAGGTGGGTTAAAATAAAAAATATCTGCAGAATAATAATTTGAAACCTACGTGATTTAAAATGAGCCTAGTAACTTTAAGAAGAATGCGAAAGAAAACAAATTAGTTGTTAATCTGGATTTGAAGCCACCCTACTACACGAGAACATTCTTCTTTCGTTTCCTCTGCGACGTGTTTTGCACTGTATGCACTCTAAATCAACTGATAAATAAGCCTCGGTCTAGTTGCAGAAGCAAAATCCCTGTTCACCTGATATTTCGGCCCGAGTAACTCCCTTCAGATGGACAACTTCAAAGGACTTTTTTCATCAGCTCCTCTCTATAATTTCTTGTATTTACACTTCTTTTGCATGCGTTCGTATCAAGTAAATAAAGATCTTTGAAGTAGCTATATATTTATATGTCTAAACATGAAATATGTCATTAGAGATTTTTACATATACGCGGACATAATCCAACATTTACCATTAGGTATACGCCCAACTTTGAAATTTTCAAGTAAAGTTTGCATTTGGCTTAAATAAATACTTTTAATTACCATGTGTGATAAATAATTGAGTCACTAATTAAATAAACTTTTGATCATCATTCGACTGTATAAAGATAAATAATGTAATTTTTTGTAATGGACTGTTTTTTTTTTACTTAATGATAATTATTAAGATATGAATCATTTCTGTCACAAGAAATGTCGGTCTACTTATTATAGCTGTATGGTTTGGCCTTCATCGACAACTGATGCAACTTGATCTTAAAAATTTAATCCAAAGCATAGGTAATGATGCTGACATCAATAATGTATCTTGTAAGAGAAACTAAGAGAAAAAATTGTCATCAAGAACTAATAATTATCTCGTGCACCTTTGTGAGTAAACAGAGCTAGTACACTTAAGCGTGTACTGTTTCTTTTTTTTTCCTATATACAGGGTGAGTCAAATTCGAGCTAGGGGAACGAAATGCAAAATGACATACCTCGACATTCCTGGAAAATCGCCTATAAAGACTTCCTTTAGATTACAAAAAAATGCGGTTTATAGTTTTTCTAATGCTATCACAGTTCAGTAAACAAAATACATAACTCAAGTAACAAAAATGAAACTGTATTCAAATAAAATAAATATTAAAAACACCAAATATGTCATTTATTTTTGCTTGACATGGTGGGCAAAATGACACCCTGACTTTATATGTATACGCATTTTCTCGTAATTATTATTATTTGTTTAATGACTAGTCCCGGCAAGCTTCACAAATGAACTGTTTGGTTTTTTTATTAACCCCGGCACAGTGAACAATTTCGACATTGCTGGCATGCACTGTATCCTGTATCCATTCTTCTCGGTATCTTGATTCGCTGTACAGTTCGTTGCAGTACAAACAACCAACATCCGAATCAGCATCATCGTTATCGAATGCTGCACCTCGTTCATCTTCGGAAGAGTCAACATCAGTTATACGTCTTTTAACTTTAGCTCTCTCGCTCTTTTGTCTTTCTTTTTCTTTTCAGTTTCCTTTTCTTTTAAATCATTTAAGAATGGTGAGTCGGTGAGAACACTTTGATATGTACTTTTTTTTTGGACGTGATGATGATGATGAACTTGCTACCGGAACTGGAGACAATTCGTTCAGTAACACTGACACATCAGTTTCCTTATTTTCGGAACGGGGTAAGTTAGCAGAACATGAAGCAACAGCCTCCTCTTTTAACAAATTAATATCCGGATTTTTGTCATTATCGGACTGTTGCTCGTTTATTGTGCCATTTATAGGAATATCAGTAGCAGCGCTAGGTAGATAAATGATCCGGGAAGATATTAAAATTTAATGGAGAAATTCCGATGGCTTTAAATCCACTAAGAGCTATTCCGACGGTTGCAGTTTTATAGTACTGAAATGGATCGCACCTAGGTAGGATGATAAGGAAATTATTTCCATCTCCCTCGTTAAATCAACCCAAACCGAAAAAGCAAACAGTGCAAGAATAGGTACGTAAATACCTGAAGGTAAAATTGTTAGGAAATTAAAACGCAGCCACTCGCCGTTACATCAAGTAAACGATCCCTGCCAGCACATTAAATATTCAGAAAAATAGAATCTCTCTAGCTGGTCACATTCCAGTCCTTCGAGAAAGCGGCAACGGCGAGGGCAAAACATTGCCAGATGCCTTTATAAAAGCGCCTCGCACCGATTGAAAGGATGAGCTGACCTAGATACAGACCGAGTGGAAAGATTTGTGAATCAAACAATAACCCCTTGCAAAGACAATAATAAGTCGCTAGGTATTCCACGCACGATAATGAAAATTTCACAAATCGATAGAGCGAATTAATAAATGAAGGTAGCCGGAAATTCATCGCGATCCCGAAATAGCAAGCAGGTGGAAATGCGAGATGAAAGTTAAGCCGGTGTAATTAAAGTAGCTAGGTACAATGAAAAGACGACAACGCGTCGGCCGATTTGAAGGGAAATTTAGGTAGTTGAAGTTCAGGACAATTTAGCAAGGTAGCTGCAAGGTCCACTTGCCAAATCTTAAGACAAGTGAGATATGATAAGAAACAAATCACGATATAAGGCAGTGCCAATAAGGTGCATTGTTATGTGTTGTGTTTAGAAAGCGGGCCACTGCTTCTATAAAAGCAAACGTCTTACAGCAGCTCCAGACAGATAGAGATCAGCTTTCGAGCAGGTCGAATCTGACTTCCTAACCCTTTATACGGTACCCAGAGATGACCTAGCGGACTCCGGGATACCTAATCCTTATCTATACCCGAAAATTCGACCAGAGATGGCATAATAGCGGACTCCGGTCGAATTTCCTTTATCTACCTTGGAAAAATTCCGGTTGAAAACCCGAAAAGGGCAAATATCGTTTCACGCCAATTTCAAATCACAATTGTAATAAAATTCGACCAGAGATGGCATTATAGCGGACTCCGGTCGAGTTTCCTTTATCTACCTTCGAAAAACTCCAGTTGAAAACCCGAAAAGGGCAGAAAATCGTTTCACGCCAATATCTAACACAATTCTAATAAAATTCGATCGGAGATGGCATTATAACGGACTCCGGTCGAATTCCCTTTACCTATCCCGGAAAATCCAATAAATTTGCGTCGATTCTTGAAACAACTCAATACTCGCAGTTGGCGAAACTTCTTCGAACTAATTCACTAGTACATGACAAAGCACAAATCCTGAGGGAATTTTCTTCATAAGTTAGGGAAAATCCAATGAGAAAATAGTTAGGGAATATCTCTCTTCGAAACAAAGTCCACATTAATAAAAAAAATTAAACAGATTCGCCCAATCCATGAGCGCAGATCCCATTTTAAATCAAGTAAAATAATCATCTAGGAATTAGGCGGCATCAGCCTGCAGCAAATACCTAGTAGGTACCTACTCAATCACGTTAACCAAGAAAGAGTCCGCGGCAGGAAGCAATCCCTCGACAACAAATAATTATAAATCCACGTATAGTAAATCGATAAAGAACTAGGAGGAAAGTAGGAAAATCAAACCCAGGAGGAATGAATAACCTGTGAATAAAACGGCCCATGATTAGAAATAATTCAATCATCCTATTTCTTCAAGAGTCCGAGTTTATTTAGTGCAGATGTAGGATTTAACAAATGTTAGGCAGGAAGCTGTCCCTTTAAATTATACGATATTAGAAAGTGAGAGGAATTCCCTCACTATTATATTGCACCATAAATGAAGGGCGTGTAGCGGAGCACCCCCAGATACAGATAGAACAGGTCTAGATAGAGCAAGGCAGCGTTGTCAGATGTAGCACCTGCTACTCGCAAATATTATCAGGAAATACCAGTCACATTACAACAACCGATTAGGAGTTATAATAGGTACTCGATTACCACACGTTGGGGGAGGGATTCATTTCGATGTCCAGATGAAGACCTCGGGAGCCGGTAAAAGAGCATGACTCTTTTTTGCACCCGCAGTTGTAGTATAAGCAATTCCACAAATAGGAATTCAAAGCAACCAAAAACAAATTAGTCCCGAGTATGTGAAAAACCATTCAAAATCAATCAAAACCAAAACTCCTTTAGCACATCATACGAATGTCAACTCCAATCAAAATTTAAAAATAAACTCCGCAGAAAATTGCTATAAAATGTTATTGCCAGTCTGGACTCAGTTATCTGCTTTCTAAACAGGTGTTAGGGGTAAAACCTCGGACCACGGTGAAATCGATGGTTGGTCTCGATTATAAAACCCACCGGCTCCAACATAGGTATTCATAAAAATTCCAGCATTCAATTATTACCCAGGCAAGCCCACGGGAATCCTGAGGAATAATTATAGAATAGCGGCCTAGTTTGGTCAGTTGGTTTTTGACATTTAAAATAGCAAAACAAAACTGCGAACTGCAGAGAACGGCATATTCGAAATGATAAGGTATATTAACTCATCGCCTCGATAGGTCAGGTAGAACAAAAAGGTAGCCGCATGACAAATAGGTATTGACGGTCCAAAAGAGGCCAAATAAAGGTAGCCCAGTGAGGCAAAACGACAACACAACAAATAAACAAAATGAGTTAAAACAACTATCATGAGTATGACGTCAATTCGGGAAAACCCAGCTTTCACAATGGAGAAAAGCAATTGGAAAGACATTCGTATAATGTTTAAAGAGGAGGTAGCAATCAAAACAAACATGGCAACACTGCTCTCGATATCCAAGCCAAGCTAGCAACTCGACAATCAGACAGACATTCCCGCCATATCCCGGGTAGTCTGTAACCAAAGTGGTTGTATTCTTTAATTAATTCGAGCTGTTGCTTGAAATGAAATCAAAGAAACCAGAAAAAGGAAATTAGGCAAAGGAAAACGTTGAATAGGTAATCAGACAGACATTCCCGCAATATACCGGGTAGTCTGTAAACGAAACAAAAGCAAAACGAAATAATAAGAAATCACAGGTGTGTAAAAGAGTGGAATCCGAAATGGATTGGAGTTTGAAAAATGCATGAAAGGGATTCATCATTCGCTTTCCATTGTTTTGTACTCTATGCAAAATCACAGCCCCTCTCGCCCTTCGCTATTTTACACTCTTGCAAACGAACGCTCTCGCTCATCATTCGCTTTTAAACATCTGACAGGAAACCAACAGTTAATTTCCCCGCTTTTCCAAAAGAAATCCCAATCAACCGCTCTAGAAGAAAATCCCAGTAGGTTCTTTTGCGCATCCGTTTCGGCCATATTAATCCTGGCACACCTCAATCAAAGAGCAGAGGTAACTAGGTAAACACAACGAGAAAAACACAGCGGTTCTATTAGGGGAAACCCAGAGGTAAATAGACGATCACAGTGGCTTTTTTCCACAGAGCAACGGGCCCGGGTCCTCAACGTTACAGTACGCTCTGGTAAATAATGGAGAAATTTGGTATATTGACACAGTTCTTCCTGGATGCGCCTTCAGCCATGTCGTGACTTCTTGGTCATAATAGGTGGCTAATGGTCCAAAAAAAGCGACATCCAGGGGCTGGAGTCGGTGAGTGCAATGCGCTGGGAGACAGAATAGTATAACGTGGTTTTTCTTAGAAAAATTCAAGAGACTCTAGGTTCTTGTGGCTCGCGTGGCCATCCAAAATTAATAACGCTCTATTGTCACCTGTAGGTCTTGCAAACCTTACGAAGTGTTTAATCCATTTGCAGAAAAGGTCTCCAGTCATATATGCTGATTCCTTATAGAGCCGGAGGGTGCCTGGTGGAGCTCCGTCATACAAATCTGGATTAAATTTTTTCCTCGGAAAAATTAGTTCTGGTGGAATGAAAGTTCCAGCGCTGCTCATACAGACCACAGCTGTAGTATGAACACCCCTCTCGTCACTAGTATAATAGCACCAACTTGCTTTTTACCTCTCTTGGCGATTATCTTTTGACTTTTTTGTACAGTGGTGAGTTTAGCTTCATCCATGTTGAAAATCATTGTTGCCTGTATGTTATTATTTTGAATTGTTTCTTCGAACTTTTTGAAAAAATTTTGAACCTGAGGCCTGTTGAAGGCCCGAACTCTTGCAGCTGAGGTAGCTTCAGAGACCCTTAAAGATATGTTTCGATGCCTAGAAATAAAGCTTTGAACCCACTGCCTACTAGCCAGTTTTTTATTTTTATTAAATTGGTGGGTCACATCCGCTGCGCTCGACCAGTTTGTATGCCAGTACCCTCAAGTCATAAGTAGTGAGACCAAAAAGTCGTGATTCTAAGTCTAATATATGTCTAACTAATCCTTCTTCTAAGCGACCGAGACACTTTGTCACACCACGTGCATGAATATTTTTTCCCTGAGCGCGTCTCCGCAATGTCGATGAGGAACATTGAACGTAATACTTGCTTTTTTCCATCCCATTCTTTGATTATTCACCGTTTCGATCGCCTTCTGCATGTTCTCACTTGGATTGTCGATTGGATTTCTTCTTGTAATTAGACACCATCTGGAATATAAAGAAATCTATAAAATTCATGTAAGGCAAAATGACACATTTCACATCTATGTAAGGAAAAATGACACACCACGTATGTCGTTTTGCCCTACTGTGTTATAGACACGATTGCCTCAATTTGTAGGTTAGATTGTTTATGTATGAAGTTATATGTAACATCTATTGAAAGGCAATGAACAACTGTTGTTGCAGACAACAAAGGAATAACTTGTACGTAGAATTAATAACAAAAAAATCAATTATTATTTCAACTTACCTTGATTTCGATTCTTCAATTTCCATGAAATTGCGATAACAACCACGATCATCACTTATAGCGTCTCTAATATATGGCTCACAGCAAGATGGACGCTACAGCACTGCTGCCACTCTTAGTAAACATAATTTTGAAAAGGTGCCGAGAAAGAGCCGTTATGTCCTTTTGCCTTCTATGTCATTTTTCCTTACTTTCCCATCATTGGGATGTCTGAAAATAGAAGAGATACGGACTCGGTTAAGTTGGGGCAAAGTCTTAACTCAAAAAATCTCAATAATAATCTGAGATTTTTTTTTTAATCTTCGAGAGTTTTTTAAAAAATTAAAAAAAAAACTGAAATTTTTCAAAAAATAATAAATTCCTATCAAGTTGGCTTATTTAAAATGATATCAAAGAACTGAAAGCACATTCTCACGGCCACTTTTTATCGCTATCAAAATATGTAATAAGAGGGTTTACACTTTTCGAATTTCCGATGCCATCAACCTATTTCTTAATATTGGCAGCGTTAATTTGAAACGTGCAACCCTCTATCTCATTGCATATTTTGATAGCAAATAAAAAGTGTCCGTGAGAATGTGCGTTCAGTTCTTTGATACCTTTTTAAATAAGCCGCCAACAAGATGGTAATCAATAAATTCCAATTTTTCAGTTTTTCTCAACTTTTCTAAAACAATAGGAGAAAACTAATTTTTGTCTCAGATTATTATTAAGCATTAAATTTAGCAACTTTGCCCCTTTTAACGAGGCCGCCGTATCTCTTCTACTTTCCGAAATCCCAATGATGTAGCTACAATTTGACTCACCCTGTACTTTTCTACATTACCCACTATTATTACAGAAGTTGCAGTAAAGCGATCTAATTTTAAATTAAAAATTTTTATTCTCATTATGTCAGTAAATAGCAGTTAACAGATGATAGACAGGTACATGAAATACAATTAAAGTTGAAGTACAGATATATAAAATATGTACCTACTGTTATGAGGGTTCATATCCGAGGCATTGTTATAGGAAGTTTTTGTTTTCTTACTCCATAGATTACCCTTATAAATACCTTATAAAAGTATTTCAAGGTGTAAGTAGGTAATTGGTAATGTTCAACCAAGAAATACAAGGTGTTTCTAAATGAAGTATACCTACCATAAGTTGGAGGACGTGTATAAATTAATATGAAGCTTAAATATTTAGAAAATTCTGAACTCAATTTTAACAGTACCTACTTGAAGATAGTAGCCTACAGAAAAACAAAATTACACAAAAATGTTTACCTATCGATTTAAAATTCTTCATAAAAAGTGGGTTAAATTTTTTTGAAAATTGTAATAATTTTTATAGTTTTTAAGAAACACTGGGAATGTCCATGCAGAAAAACAAATTAAGAATAAAACATGTTTTCTATTTCCTAATTAATTTATTAATTAAAGTTATTATTGTCCGTGATTGAATGGAATTGAATGCTCTTTAACATGGTTAAGCATATCAATGAAAAAAGTATCAAAAGGATCACTATAATGACTAATATTATGGTTCACCAAACCATGCACGATAAAACCAGACGATACATCGCTGAAAAATCTAGATTTTCGTGTGAACGGTATCGAGTTTCATTTTTTAGGTAAACTTTGTTGTCTTTATTCATCCCATCAGGTCTCACATTATGTTATTAAACTTGTTTCTTAAATAGTTCTCATAGATTTGCGGTTTAGTCGTTCTAATGATGACTCATTTATTGATGCGCAAAAAATCATCTTGGACATGGACAAGAAGCCATTTAAAATATTTTACCGAACATTCTTGAAGACAAGATAATTATTTTCTGTTCAATCAATATAAAACTATATGCAATCAAATGGATAGATATCAATGTTGTTACGATGCATAATATGAAGTTGGCGAAGAAGTTCTATTAATAATGTGCGAATATAACATTAAAATATACACCTACCTAACTTTTAATGTAGTTATATGTATAATTAAACAGTTTTATTTCTATCAGTTTTTTTTTATAGTCAGTTTAGTTTACAATACATAATACCTACCTAAAAATCTTGTTTACGTCAGAAAAACGACATACTTTTTCTTTAATGAAATGCGATCACTGAATCAATAGCAGCTACCTAAAAATTAAAAACACCTGTATACAAAGAGACATTTTTCTAAAGGAAATATTCAATCAGATATTTCCTTCGCGACTGGAATTTTTGGAGTCCGGCTATAAAGCTATAAATCCTGTCGAGGGCCTAATTAAAGGCATGCTTGCAAGTGGAGGAGCTATAGAAACCATCGGCTTGTGCGTTTGTCTTCTATAATAACGAAGACCTGTTCAATCTTCGGTAAAACACCAAATTTAAATCTCTATCAGAAATCGAAGAAACAATAATACCTTCACAACAGGATCGGACTGACTGTGACATCAAATAACCATTTTATTAAGAATATAATATTTCTATAACGATTTATGTATGTATATGAACAGATATTAATTATTTAGACTTGATTTTAAATGTCCATTTTAAATTTAGGGCAAAATTTAAATATTCAAAAAGAGTTTATCTAAAAGATGTTTGCCAAAAAAGCCAAATATATTTTTAGATCTGCTCAGAGCTTTCCATAATAATCTGTGAATCAGCAGAGGAGTGGCAATGGATTTGATGAAAGCGTAATAATCAGACTGTAGTGTAATAGTGCTGAAACATTATTTGTATTTCCGTTCAAAAGAAATTTAGTCAATTAATTTCTAAAAATGGACCCAACCCTGTTCGATCGATATCTCCTCCTCTTATTTCAAATATTCTGGAGATTTTTCAATAAGGTCCCATGTATATCAGTCTACCGCCATCTAAATCTCGATTCTCCACACTTGCTTTAATGCGCTACTGTTGTCTTTCCGAGTTTTATGGCTGCTGTCCGGTTTTGTTTCTTGTTTTGTCGGTAACCCTGATTCGTGATTCGACTCCGTCGATACTCAGAGACTCAAAGCGAAGCAGTCGACGATTCTAAACTGTCAACATTCAGTTTCAGTTGTATTTTTCCGAATAACGAAGACATCAATTGAATTTTATGGTGGTGATATTTTCAAGCCCCCATAAAAAACCCATGTATCTTGTATAGTATGGCAAACTTTTATTATCACAGACTGCCAATGTGGTTTTGACTAGTTTACCATCAAGATATTCAATTTGATTGTAGCCGAGCTATAAGAAGTTAAACAATTAAAAACAATAAGCTAACTCTTTAATATTTTGTCTATTATTATAGGCAACAGTACAGTAGAGGTACAGTACACGAAATCATCAGTAAATTTGCTTAACGACTAAACACTTATACGTAGGTATATGGTAAAGATTTTATGTAGAAGACTGTTGAAACGCTCTTGAGTTTCCACTAGTAATTTAAGTACAGCTCCCCTCAGAAGTCAATAACGGACTTAATCAAAGGCCCGAGGTAAACATTGGCTTCACCCGAATTGGAAATTACACAACAGATGCTCATAATTAAGAGCACAAGGCTCTCCAGTGCCAGTAAATTTCTGCGAAATACATCATGCAGTTACAAGACTGCCCGACACATTTCTAATGACCGCTATATAAAATTTCCAATTTCAGAAAGCCGTTTACGCCTGGATCTATTAGTAGGTAGTGCGTATTAGCTCCGAGGGGATATAAAATATTAAGAGAAATTTCACATAATTTTGAGATATATTTCCTCATTCGGCTCTAAACTAAGAGAAATAGTTCCATTAAAATCCGATATGGAGCTCAAAGGATTCAATATTTAGTGACATCCTGGCAGTGTTAAGTATAGATAAATGGAATTCCCCAATTTGTTTAGGTATGTAGGTACAAGAAATTCCAATAGGTATGTTCAAATATAAAATTTTAAAATATTAGGGAATTCTATTAAACTTTGGTAATTTTACAGTTTGTAGAGTTTTATGAAAAAAGAAAACAACAATCCACTCCATCATTTGGAAGTGTAGACAATTCAATATTGTTAGACGTAGGCAATGTAGGCAGACTAAATCCCCAATTGCACTGCACTAAAAAAAGATATAAAGTTAAAAAGCTGTTTAGCCGATGGTTTTCGGCTAGAGGAAATTCATACGTCACGCCACTGATTTTTATTGCAAAGAACCGCAATTTACATAATAAAAAGAAGCACCAATAATCTAGTTAGTGAATATCAGAGAGGTAATTAAACAAAAACGAATTTACTCTTAGCGGAAGTGTATTAATCAAAATTCGTTTAACACGCTGTCATTCTTCGCTATTCTATGAATTAAGATTAGTGTTACTTTGGCTCACGCTACCTATTCTCATTCATATTTTAATCAGCATTACGCTTCTTGGGCGTTCTCATTTACACACGAATCAAATGTTGGAAATGCTTCGAAAGGAATTGGTTGTTAATTATAAAAAGTGATGCGGTCTACTATACGACTGTTATTTACATATTATTATTAACGTTAATTATAACATTACTTAATAAGTATAAAAATGTATGCATACCTAACATGCATACATATATTGTTTACATTTAAACTGAGATAAAAACAAGGCGGACCTTGCACGCAAGTATATATATATATATATATTCGTTTGAAATTACAAATTGCAGTCTTACGATACATGTTGTTTAGTTTATTAAATTACATATGATTGGTTTCGTCGATCATGGGGAAAAGAACGATCTGTAGGATATTCTGATGCGATGTTGACATCATGGTGAAGCATTTGCTTTGAGAGATATAGTCTAGGGAAAACCCCATTAAAAAACCTAGACACACCATCCTGTTGAGATTGGTTTGAAGTATTCCAATCATTTTGCCCTTCTGAGGTTATCTGGCTGTTAATGTAGATTTTGTTTACAAGAGCTTCAAATTCTGTAACCAGTCTATTGTTTCGGTGGAAATTTCATGAATTGCTTGAAAACCTCCAGAAAATTTGGTTAAAGGACATTCATTGACAATGTGATTGATGGATTCTTCAGGATGTCCGCAAATACAGGAAGCGTTTGGTATTAAATTCCATTTATGTAACATTGAATTACATCTACCGTGTCCTGTTCTTAAGCGATTTACTTGTACCCAGACTTTCCTTCTGATTTCAAAACCGTTGACTAATGATGAAGGATCTTCGATTAAAGTATTGTTGAATAAAGAAACACTTTTATTTCGCCAATCATTTCTCCATTCATCTTCAATTTTAAATGGTCGATCTAGGTATGTTTCTAGCCACACTATGTTTCTTTCCAAGTGAACAGTGACCATGGCGGATCTGCATGAGAGACAAAAGACTTACCTCTATTTTTATAGAAATTATCAAAACAGTAGCCATTACCTATACAGTCAACAAAATTCCATATTAAACTATAATATTCTGTATCCACTTCTAACGATTGGATTAAAAATCCTGTTCTTTATGGGTTTAATGGGAAGCTCTTGTTTCTCCTTATACCTACGTGTTCTCTCACGGCACCGTCACCAAGGCAGAGATCTGAAGCCATTGATCTTCTCCTGAGCTTTCGGTTGACCAGCTCGGAGATATATAAAGTTGTACAGGCTGGAGATAAAAGCTGGTGGAGCATGTGAGTCGACCCATCCCTAAATGTCGAGATGATATCGCGCATATTGACATGAATGAACATTCCGATACCGATATTGCCTTCCCTGTCTGGTCACATCCAAGGACCTACCTGGACAGGTGATGATTACAGTTTCATTTTCATCAAGTAAAAAAAACTCCCGATATTCAGGTTTTATTCTCTTAGCTCTGCTTAAAGGCATGGATATATACTGACAAATTTTTGCAACAGTATATTGTTACTGAAAAATGATGTAGCTCGGTATGCAATAAAAAAATCTTAAAAAACTAATTTTTCAAAAATTATTTTCTGAACATCTAATCTATTTACAGTAAGATACAGATCAAATCAGAAAGAGTTATTAAGAAAGCATAATTTTAGTCTCATAATAATGAATCCTGGTCTGGTATAATAGGTAGAATATAACACCTGAATCAACACATGGATGCGGCAATACCCTGGCACCACCATAAATTTGCCTTACAAGTCCCCACGTCACTTCTGGGTAGCGAGCTCGTATTTGCGGTGAATTACGAGGCCGTAAAATATATCTCAATATACGACTAGGGAATTTTGCAGTTTTGGTGACTTATATGGCGCCCTAACTTTAGCAAAAAGCTTTATCTTGTAATAAGACTGGGAGACGGTCAAAAGTGACAAGTAATAAAGCTCATGTTAAAATAGAAGGAAATAGAGATGTCTCCTTGATACCTACCACCTAACAATTTCGCATTCCGGTCATTTTTTTCTTCGTTATCTACGATCGAAAATAAAGAAATGGATCGCATATTCAAGCAAAGAGCAGACATAAATAGAGACATAAGAGGAGATGATACAGACTAGAAACTTGTAAGTGGATCATAGGGTTTCAACATGCAAATTCAGTTTTGTGCAAATGGTATCTTCAGGTTTAGATTTAGTTATAGGTAGAGAAAATAATTTTTGACAATGACGATTTCTTTTGTTTCAATTTCATTAACATTCTATTCTACAGATAGGCCTGGAGATATTATTTGCATAAAACTGAAATTTCATGTTAAATTCCTATGACCCACTTACAAGTTTTCACCCTCTATAATAATATAATGATCTCAATCCCAGATTTTGGGCAAATTTTACACTTGAAGGTAGGTACGGTATAAGTTCCAAGAGATAAGATACAAATTTAAGAACAAACTATACAGGGTTAGAACTATTCAAAGGGCCACTACAGGGATATCCTAAACCATTGAAGATAGGAGGTCGGTTAAATTAGAGAAAAGTTGCGCTATTTTGTGGCCATCTGGAATCCGTCAAAACATTCAAGATATTTGTGACCGTTCCTGAAATATCCTGAAAAAACTCAAACATCGAGAAATCTTATTTTTGCCATATCTTTCTTACAATTGGAAATTAATAAATAATTTTTCGTAGGCTTACATAAGTCCTTATGAGCTATTCATCTGACGTTTTAAATAATTTCGAAGCCCACTAGATCCCAGAGTTTTCATAGTCAACTTTCGTTTTTCTTATGGCCGCCATATTATTTTTTTATGTCGTTCGATAGGAAAAAAATAATGGAAACCAAAAACTAATAAACTTCAGAAAAAAAAATTGGAAAATTTTTCTTCTTTTTTCAGAGAAAAACAGAAAATTTGTCGCTGAAATAGGTCAATATGAAGTCATACTGCTTGCCTTATAGTTTTTTAATTTCTCTATTATATTCGGTCTAAAAAATTGTCTTTTATTTTTGAAAAAAAAAATAAAAAAAATTTTTTTAATTATTTTTCGTAGTTTATTAATTTTTGGTTTCCATTATTTTTTTTCTTATCGAACGACATAAAAAAATATTATGGCGGCCATAAGAAAACCGAAAGTTGACTATGAAAACTCTGGGATCTATAGTCGGCTTTGAAATTTTTTGAAACGTCAGATGAATAGCTCATAACGGCTTATGTAAGTCTACGAAAAATTATTTATTAATTTCCAATTGTAAGAAAGATATGGCAAAAAAAGGATTTCTCGATTTTTCAGTTTTTTCAGGATATTTCAGGAACGGTCACAGATATCTTGCATGTTTTGACGGATTCGAGATGGCCACAAAATAGAGCAACTTTTCTCTAATTTAACCGACCTCGCATCTTCACTGGTTTAGGATATCTCTATAGTGGCCCTTTAAATTAGCTCTAACCCTGTATAAAGTTCATGTATGGCTTCGAATACTTTTTTTTATAGAATTTGAATGTTTACAAAAAAGGTCCTGTGGTAATTTTCTACGTGTGCCACACAGGTGCGTTCATTGTGCGACAATTATGACATTTATACCAGCAAACTTGTTTTTTTTTCGAAATTTTGCAAATTTAAAATTAAAACTTCCGCAAACCTGAACAAAAGAGAATAATATATCACATCATGTTTCCAGTTTTAGATTAAGGATTGGGAATAGTAAAGTAAAATTAGACGAAAAATGCAATCAAAACGGAAAAAATGAATTTTTTTGTGGGTTCATGTTGGATTCCTAAAAGGAAAAACCGTAGTTTTTGGTTTCCGGGGATGAATTTGTTTTGGGCATTTTACGACGTTAAATTTATTTTTTATCTAAAAAGTGTAAGAACATACTAGGTATAAGAAGACAAAATACTTTACAAATTTCATCAACGCAATTTTTTCATATTTACAATAGTTACCTAACTAACTGCACAGGATACAGGGAATTAATTAAGGAAAATTCTCTACAAAGAGCCCCGCAAAATCGTTATGCAAATTATCTCCCGGTTAAATTTGTTGTAACTTTAGGGATCGGTAGTATTCGAAGAATATAGATCACAAGTCTCCATGCATGGGCACAACTAAAACTCGCCTCTGAAGATGGATTTTTTTTCTACATGACACATAGTCGTTTGTACGAAACTTCGGTCATATTTTTTACATATTGGCCGCCCTACTTTTTTTTGAGATAAATATTAGTTGGATCATTTGTCAAGATAGAAAAGCTGCTTCTGTTGCTGTTGTTATATTTTAAATCTGTTGAGTAATTTTCGAGAAAAATAAGAAAAAGTTTGAATTTTGATTTGTGTCTTTCGTAATTGCACTGACTGCAACAATTCAAAATCGCAACAAATAAAAAGGTAAAAAATTACCTACCTAAAGAAAAATATCAAATTTTAAAGTCGCAGTCAAAGTCAGTACAAAAATGGAAAGACAAATGAAAATATTTTCTCGAAGTATGAAAAAATTGGATAGATCCAAATTTGTGGAGATTTTTTTCCGTAAAGTAAATTATTACATTTGTTTGATAAAAATTTAATTAACATGGTAAAAAAAAATTTAAATTTATCCCAAAATATCAAAATAACGGCTTTTCCACAAGGGGTGTGAGGTCGCATTTATAGGATTTATACTCATCATCGACCACTCAACACCCACATAAAATTCATTTTTTCCCGGTGATTCAAATAAAATTCTAATTTTACTGAACACAATATTTGGGACTAATTTGACTGAACTATTTTCCAATTTTTTAGAAACCAACTACAATCATGGAATTGTAATAATAACTCTCCATCGTGAGGTGAATTTGAATATACTCTTAATATCCAAGAGGAATTTATTTTGTAATATTTTCTAAAGGAGAAAATAATTTGTTAAATTTAATACAGTTGACAAAAAAGGAAAAACAAAAAATAAACACTGCTGATTGTTGTATGTGGATTTATTACTTTAATAAACTTCTTGGTCCTGGAATCCCCAATGGAAATAAACAGGGAATAGAGTTGATTTGATTAAAACAATTGACACTCAAGATAAGAAATGGTGTATGAGATCTCAAGAAAAAAAATTCACTTTTTCACTTTTTCTTCACCCCTTCTTTTCTTAACAAGCTTTTCACATTATTAGAGAAGTTACAATTTTTCACAAGAGATACTAGTAAAAAACTGTTACAAGAATTTGCTGCTACATTATTACTCTTTGTTGTTACTTCTTCAAAGCGTATTATTACTCTGCATCATGCAATGTTATTATTATTACAGTGTTCATTGCCTTCTTTGATGCGGTGCGAGTTATCACTTATCAGTGATCTTCATCTGCGTGCATATATGAACCATCGCTGCCACACCAATACATCCTGTTCATCTCAATCTGTCAGATTTATGAATAATAGTGAGCTAAGGTGTAATGGACGTCGATAAATTCCCCATGAAATCGCTATATCGCTAATAAACTTCGTAATGAACGAAATAATTAAGATGTTGAGTTCGTGCGTGCTCCATCTCCTCTGCTTGTTTGTTTCCATGAGAGGCCTATTATTAACGTTTACACACAGACACACGCACGCTGCGCTATTGGTAGTCGAATATGCCAAGATTAATTTAGTTTTTATGTAAATGCCAGTTTTTATGAATAATACGATATACTTATTAACATTTAATATGTATCATTTAGTAAGCATTTACGTATATTTAAATGGCTCTTAATGTGTTACATTACTATAACACAGTTATTAATGTTACTATTTTAGATAGATAGGTATTGTTATGAAAAATTGGGTTCAGCTGTAGGAAGGCAGTGATTTTAAGTTGGATCTAGTTTGAATATTGTGACAATTAAATTTATGACTTTAAACAAATAAAAATTGTTAGTAATGATTGATAACTGAAAAATGTCAAAAATAAATTTTTGGATTGTTTGAAAAATCAGGAGAGAAAAAAAAGTGAATAGATGAGAATGTTGATAGCAACGAGAAGAATTAGGAGTCAAGAAATTAATTAGAAAAATTAGAAAAGTAACTGTGAGAAAAGAAAGTAAAAAGGTAAAAGAAGTATTTAGAACAATTAAAGAGAAGCATAAATGATATCGAAGTGAAAGAGGAATAAGGAGTAAAGAATTAGAAGAAGAAAAATTTAAAAAGGAACTGTCGAAAATAATAAGAAATTAGAATTAAAATTTTTTGGAAGAGTAGCGGTCAAGAGATAAGTAAAAGAACGAAAGAAATAATAATTAAGAGAAATTTGGAAGCGGACTGTCAGAGAAAAAAGTAAGAAAAGTAAAATAATTATTTGGAAGAAAAAAGGAGATTGGAGAGTAAAGGAGAGAAGAGAATTTAAACCAAGGAGTAATATAAGCAGGGAAAAGGAAAGATTAAAATTAGAAGAGCAGGTGAAAGAATTTTGACGAGTAAAAATTGAAAAACACGTTCATATTGGAGTAAGGTGCAAGGAAATTTGAGGTGCAAGGAAGGAACGGAATTGTATGTGATTTGGTTAAAATTATTTGTAATTGTTGTTTTAAATTATTAAGTAGAGAATAGCCAATTCAGAGAGCTCGAGGTAGGTTTTTGTAGTATTTTTTTTTATGTAAATTTTTTGTAAAATTACAAAAGTCATAAATTAAAGGATTTGTTTTATAAAATTTCAAATTTAGATTCAAATTGAATTAAAACCTAAATTTCTGATCTGAACCCACCTGGGAAGAGAGTGCCCTCATAGAATAATTAAAATTTTATTGTTTATGGTATTAATTTTTTTTATAAAAGTAATAATAATACATTTAAGAGAAAGGGGGAAGACGGTATACCATAACAATTGGCGCCCAACGTGGGGCTACTCTCTTTTAATTAATCAAAGGCTACTCTCTTTTAATTATTCAGAAGTTTTTAAATTTTTAAATCAAAATTTTAGTTCATAAAAATTAATAAATCACAGAAATTTAGAGTATTGAATGGTAGTTTTCTAAAATATAGATAGAAATAGTTAATTGTAGTTAGTTTAATAATTATTCATTATTTACAAGATCTTGCATTAAAATTAAATAGAAAATGTCGAACCAAGATAGAATGGTTCTAAGGAAAGATTATGATAAAGAAGATGAGGGAGATATAACAGAAAATCAAGAGAGAGGAGATATGGCGGAAACAATACGAGTGATTTTAGAAGATACTGCGAAAGATAAGTCAGAAGTCAAAGAAGATATTACAAACATTGCTATGTTTAGGATGATGATGAAAGAAATTAAAGAAGGAAGGAAAGAAATTAAAGAAGGAAGAAAAGAAATAAAAGAAATAAAAGATGGAATACAAGGTGTTATGGAGAAAATGGAAAAAATCAAAGAAGAAATAAAAAATGATAAAATTGAACAAAATAAAACAATCTGTGATGATGATAAAATAGAAGAAGTTAAAAAAGAAATACAAAGTGGAATAGAGAAAATGGAAGAATTTGACCAGAAATTTTCTGAAAAGCCTATCAAGAAATGGGATTGGAAAATAACAGAAGATAAAAATAATGAATATATTGACGATAATTTAGTATTGGGGAATGACCAATTGCTTAAAATAGGAGTTCCAAATAAATTAGATAAAATTAATGAAAGCCGAATAAAATTTGTCACACACAATCATTATGGGAAAGAAGAAAAGAATATAAAGAATGAATTAAATAGTATTAAGTATGAAAACGAATTATATGAGAAGAAAAATGATTATAATGGAATAAATATAGAAGATTATATGAAAATGATAAAGAAAACTGAGAAATATAGCATAAAAATAATACAAGTAACCAGAAATTATAGGGGATTAGTTAGAAAAGAAGAAAACAGTATTATAGTAATGTGTTGTGTGCATAAATTTGTGGTCAAAGATACAAAATATTTAAACAATAGTATTTACCCAATAGGTGAGTTAGAAAGAGAGAGTAAGAGTAAACTTAAAACTATTAGAGGGGAAAATGATCAAAGACTAGAAAAATTGATGAAAGAAGCAAGAAAAATGAGTAAAATGAAAACAATTAAATGGAATAATAAACAAAGAGTAGAAGAAGTGAGAAGAGAAGCAAGAAAGAGAACTAAAATGAAAAGAATTAAATTAAATAAGAAATATTTAAAGTTGAATGGCAAGAAAGTCAAAATAAAATAAATTTAATATTTAGAATGTAGAATTGTATATAGAATTAGTTATAGAAATAGATTAGAATAAGATTGTGAGTTGATTAGTTAGTTAATTAGTTAGTTAGTCAGTTAATTAGTAGTTTAATAGAAAATTATCATTCAATTAATTCTAAATAAATTCAAAATTAATTTCATGTAAATTTTGGGGAATTGTTATGAAAAATTGGGTTCAGCTGTAGGAAGGCAGTGATTTTAAGTTGGATCTAGTTTGAATATTGTGACAATTAAATTTATGACTTTAAACAAATAAAAATTGTTAGTAATGATTGATAACTGAAAAATGTCAAAAATAAATTTTTGGATTGTTTGAAAAATCAGGAGAGAAAAAAAAGTGAATAGATGAGAATGTTGATAGCAACGAGAAGAATTAGGAGTCAAGAAATTAATTAGAAAAATTGGAAAAGTAACTGTGAGAAAAGAAAGTAAAAAGGTAAAAGAAGTATTTAGAACAATTAAAGAGAAGCATAAATGATATCGAAGTGAAAGAGGAACAAGGGAGTAAAGAATTAGAAGAAGAAAAATTTAAAAAGGAACTGTCGAAAATAATAAGAAATTAGAATTAAATTTTTTTGGAAGAGTAGCGGTCAAGAGATAAGTAAAAGAACGAAAGAAATAATAATTAAGAGAAATTTGGAAGCGGACTGTCAGAGAAAAAAGTAAGAAAAGTAAAATAATTATTTGGAAGAAAAAAGGAGATTGGAGAGTAAAGGAGAGAAGAGAATTTAAACCAAGGAGTAATATAAGCAGGGAAAAGGAAAGATTAAAATTAGAAGAGCAGGTGAAAGAATTTTGACGAGTAAAAATTGAAAAACACGTTCATATTGGAGTAAGGTGTAAGGAAATTTGAGGTGCAAGGAAGGACACGGAATTGTATGTGATTTGGTTAAAATTATTTGTAATTGTTGTTTTAAATTATTAAGTAGAGAATAGCCAATTCAGAGAGCTCGAGGTAGGTTTTTGTAGTATTTTTTTTTTATGTAAATTTTTTGTAAAATTATAAAAGTCATAAATTAAAGGATTTGTTTTATAAAATTTCAAATTTAGATTCAAATTGAATTAAAACCTAAATTTCTGATCTGAACCCACCTGGGAAGAGAGTGCCCTCATAGAATAATTAAAATTTTATTGTTTATGGTATTAAATTTTTTTATAAAAGTAATAATAATACATTTAAGAGAAAGGGGGAAGACGGTATACCATAACAGTATATGTTTACAAATTGGAACAAATAAATTTAAAAAAAACTCACCTCTTACATTATTAGTCAATTTCTTTCATTTTTATGACAAGCAGGAAGCTTTACATAATTTAAAAAAATTATAGGACAAAAAAAATGCAGTCACTGTCGTCACTGTGAGAATATTAATAATCTGAAGTCTGAGAGCAGGAAATTTAGCTGCTGTTTTCCTCCACAACTGACAATAATATAAGTAACTCGGTTAAGATATTCGTCTACAGAATAAAATCCAAAACTCCTTCGTCGTAGGAAAACTTTTCGTTCGAAAGTGGAAAACTACACGTTGAGATATAGGTACCGTATGTCCCTTTTCGAGACGTATCCCAGGAATTCCCATGTTAATTAATATCAATTGCTGTAAAAGTTGGCTCCCTAATTATTTTACAGGAAAATGTTAAATGTGACATTTGTTGAGTAAAAACAGGTGCTTCTGATGCATCAATTGGGTTTTCAGCTGGTTTATTAGCCAGATAACTCATGTCAGATATGCGAAATCAGGAGTCTTTTCGATAGAACAGCCTGTATATCCAATAAAGCAGACAGTTCAGCAAATATCAGAAGCACGATTGCGTGTTGCACATTCAATTCAAATTTGAATTATCGAATAATTAATTTATTTTACGGCTTGTTAGACTAGAATAATGATGTATCAGAAATTGAACATTCATGGCCCGATGGCTAATTAAAATTCATTAATTAATAAGTCGTCCAGCAAAGGTACTATAGATATCTGTGTATCGTAGTAATAAAACATCGTCATGATTGATTGTTTCCACTGTGTATTTCACAAAACGCCATCTAGGTTGAATAAATATTTGTCTCATTTGTTGTATGTGCAGGAAGGGCGAAGCTCAAAAGAGATAATCAAGAAATTCTACGTGAGATAACCTTGTGAGAAACGGACGAGGCAAGTCCAGAAATCATCCTCGACAGAGACGTCACATTACACCCTCATTCAACATCGATGGTCAGTGTCAAGATAAATGATGTCCGTGAAGATGAAGAAGTTTATATGGATTGCAAACGTTTCCAGCTAGGCAGAATTTTGATATGTATCCCGAGTATGGTACTAAAAGGCAGAACTAGTAAGATACCAGTTTCGAACACGGGTGACAAAGAGATAAACTGGAAAGATGGAATGCTAATTGGTATAGGTAGTAGGTGTGACAAATCATCGGTCTTAGATGAATTAAGGGTGAGTTTAATGGAGAAAAATATTAGTTTTAGAGGTATTCTAATGGATGAAGTAGATATAAATAAATAATAAATGGATATAATAAATTCTTAAATAAATGGAAACACTGTTTTGTAGATAGTTCAGCTCAACTGGGGAACATTTAAAGGTTGTGAGATAGAAATAAAGCTGACAAATGAATCCAAATCAGTGTGTTATAGACCTTATAGATTGTCTATGACGGAAAGAGATGTAGTAAGAGGAAAAGTAACAGAGTTGTTGAGTTCAGGTATTGTCAGGGAGTCAGATTCTAGCTTCGCGAGTCCCATTGTACTCGTTAAAAAGAAAAATAATGAATTTCGGTTGTGTGTAGATTACAGAGCACTTAATAAGTTAACAATGAAAGATGTCTATCCAATGCCAAATATAGAAGAACAATTGAATATGCTGGGGGGGAAAATTTATTTCACTAGCCTAGACTGTAACCAAGGTGTCCATCAGATATCTGTAGCACCAAATTCAATTTCAAAAACAGCTTTTGTGACTCCAGACGGTCACTATGAGTATTTGAAAATGCCTTTCGGTCTTGTCAATGCACCTTCTGTTTTTCAAAGAGCTATCAATAATGCTTTAGGTCATTTACGTTACGAACAAGTTTTAGTTTATATGGATGATCTATTATTACCGTCGGCATCTATAAAGCAAGGCTTAGCTTTACTTGAAACTGTGTTGAAACTTTTAGGCGACGCTGGATTTAAATTGAACTTACAAAAATGTTCATTTTTGAAAAGCACAATTCACTTTTTAGGTCATGAGATTGGGTCTGAAGGTATATCGCCAGGTACAGCTAAAGTTGAAGCTGTTAAAAACTTCAAACAGCCGTCGAATGTTCACGAAGTTCGACAATTTCTTGGTTTAGCGGGATATTTTCGTAAATTCATTCACAATTTCGCTACTATTGCATCACCACTAACCAAATTGACTAAAAAGAAGATACCTTTTGACTGGGGAGAAAATCAATCTAATTCGTTTTCAGAACTTAAAAACCACTTAATCGCAAAACCTATTTTGATGCCCTATAATCCGCTTCTACCCACAGAAATACATACAGATGCTAGTTCAAAAGGTTTGGGAGGTATTTTTCTTCAAGTTCAGCAAAACAGTCAATTAAAACCCGTTGCTTATTTCAGTAGAGTTACCACTCCAGCTGAGCAGATATACCACAGCTACGAATTGGAAACTTTGGCGATTGTCGAAAGTCTAAAACGTTTTAGAATCTACTTGACTGATCATCATTTCAAAATCATTACCGATTGTTCAGCTGTTCGATATACCTTTTCAAAGCGTGACTTGATTCCCAGAATTGCCAGGTGGTGACTTTCGGTTCAGGATTTCGATTTAGAAATGAACATAAACCAGGTTCAAGTATGAAACACGTGGACGCACTAAGTAGAAATCCACTAAACATTTTACAAATTAGCCCCGAAGACTGGTTCTTAACTATTCAGTTACAAGATAATAGTCTTCAAAACATTGTGCAACGAATTAAAGAAAATTCAGATCAATATTTGAAACGTGAATTTGTTTATAAAAATAATCGATTGTATAGGAAAACAATAATTATTAATGGTGAGAGTCTGGTTATACCAAAATTTGCCAGGTTTCAGTTGTTAAGAAAATATCACGATGACATAGGACACCCCGGTTTTGGACGTTGTTTATACTTAATTAAAAATGAATTCTGGTTTGTAAAAATGTCTAAATTTACTAGAAAATATGTAAGCTCTTGCTTGCAGTGTGGGTACGCTAAAGGCAACTATGGCAAAACCAAAGGAGAGTTACATCCGATTCCAAAACCTACTACACCCATGCACACTATACATGTGGATCATGTGGGACCATTTCCGAAAAGCAAAACTGGATTCTCATATATACTCACTGTTGTTGATTCTTTTACGAAATATGTAGTCGTTAAGCCTTCTAGAACCTTGGGTTCTGCAGAATGTATTAAAAACCTATGGAAGATTTTCGGTAAAAATTTTCCAAAAAGAATAATTAGTGACAACGGTGTTGATTTTACTAGTAGATATTTCAAGGAATTTGTTAATGATAAACAAGTTAAACATATAATGACAGCTACTGCTACTCCAAGGGCAAATGGCCAGGTAGAGAGATATCATAAAACATTGTTAAACGCGATGAGAACTACATGTAGTGATGATGATAGATCTTGGGATGAAAAAAATTCCTGATATTGTATGGGGAACGAATAATACACGTAACAGTAGTACAAAGTATTCACCTTTCGAGCTTCTCTTTGGTTATGAAGACAATTTATTCAATGATATAACACAGTCAGACTCTGTTGAGTTTTCGAAAAGAAGGGGAAAATGCGAGCAAAAATTTGAAAAGAGTGGCAGATAAAATGAAAATCCAATATGATCGCAAAAGAAAGCCACCAAAGAAATATAAGAAAGGTGACTTAGTTTTGTGGAAAGAAGGAGTCTCTTGTAATGAGAAAGGTGTTATTAAAAAGTTGAATAAGCAGTATTCTGGTCCTTATAAAGTTGAGAAAATATTCGAAGGTGATAGATATAAAATAAGAAGTGTAAAAGGTATGAGAGGATATAAAAACTTCACAACTTTAGTTGCTGCTGACTCCCTATGACCTTACCGAAGTTGTGTTAAAGACAGTATTTCATCTTATATTAGTGACTCAGAGAACGACATAAGAGATATAGACATGCTTTAATTGATTTATTAGAGAGCTGAGAAATATTTAAGAAAGTCGGACAGGACGACTATAAAGGTAACCTGTGAAGTATTTTGTTCATTTGTTGTGGTTCGGCAGTCGGACAGGACGACTATAAAGGTAACCTGTGAAGTATTTTGTTTATTTGTTGTGGTTCGGCAGTCGGACAGGACGACTATAAAGGTAACCTGTGAAGTATTTTGTTTATTTGTTGTGGTTCGGCAGTCGGACAGGACGACTATAAAGGTAACCTGTGAAGTATTTTGTTTATTTGTTGTGGTTCGGCAGTCGGACAGGACGACTATAAAGGTAACCTGTGAAGTATTTTGTTTATTTGTTGTGGTTCGGCAGTCGGACAGGACGACTATAAAGGTAACCTGTGAAGTATTTTGCTTATTTTTTGTGGTTCGGCAGTCGGACAGGACGACTATAAAGGTAACCTGTGAAGTATTTTGTTCATTTGTTGTGGTTCGACAGTCGGACAGGACGACTATAAAGGTAGCCTGTGACTTTGCTATAAGAACTTCTACGTACTGTATTTTCAGCAGTCGGACAGGACGACTATAAAGGTAACCTGGGTACCGTTCTACTTTATATTGATTGCCTGTGTGGAATCTTGATATATTCAAATAATGTACTCGTAAGAATAAGATGATTCCAGATTTGAAAATATGATGCAATTATAAGACAGAAGTTTTAAAGAATAAAAATTTACCTATTCTGTGTGGTATAGTCTTGGAAAGGTGCTCTGGCCAAGTGCTCTTTCTTAGACCAGTAAATTCAAAAGTAAGAAGAAATATGATTACATATTCAACACGTAAATCTGTGTGGTGTAACTTAACGTAATGATGTCACATCTGGAATAATCCGACGTAAGACTCACACACTGCCAGCAATTTTTCTGTTTGATTTCAGCTACCCTAGTTAAATGAAATATTTAGCAGTTTCTGGAAGAATTTCCGAGGACAGAAATTATAAAGGATGGCCGAATGTTATGGTTACTGATATTGTTACTTACATTGTTATATTGTTATATTGTTAGAATGATGTCGCTTTGACAAGGGATATTATTAGAGAGTACTTCAGAATACGATATCGGTCGTGAGCGAATGTTCATGTTGTAATACTTTATATCTTATTAAAGACTACGTTCCATTTTGAGTAGTGTTTTGGAATTATAAGTCATCGATTGGGAGCTAGTCATAACACATCCTTAATAACTCAATTTTATACCTTCCAATCGTAATCTCTACTTAGTAAAGGAATTAATACAAACTGGCATAGACCTACAGACACCACGAAAATGCTCCATGATAGCGGTGTCTTTTTGCCATGAACGCACCTGCCGTAGCCGGACCTCCTCGCCGAAGTCATGAATAAACATCAGACAGCTAATGATCACCATCACCTGACCCCTCAGTGTTCATACAGACTGGACAGTGGACATTGGACAGCTATTGGCAGTGATTCAGAATTTATAGAATCAGAGATGAACGGGACTGATATTCGTAAACAGCAGTAAAATCGAAGGTCCAATGACTTATGTTGTATGATCGTTTAAGTAACCCGATGCCTACATAATACGAGGAATCCCAAAAACGCAAAACTATATTTTGATCATGCCTTTTGACTACAATACTTATAATCGGAGCTACCTATAGTCGTGATGAAGCGCGAGGCACGGTTTCTCAAGGTTAGTGAAGATGGCACCCCTAAGTGTGAGTTTTTTTTTTAAATTTAGACGGCATTCGTTTGTCAACGGTTTCTCCACGTTTGTAAAACAGAAATTTTCGTTTATCCATCCTCCAAAGAAAAGTTAGGGCATAATTAAAAAAATTGACAGCCAGCAGTAAATGTGAATTTTCATAAATTCAAACGGCATTCGTTTGTTCACGATTTGTTTACGTTTGCTTGGTCAATTTGTCTACCCTCCAAAAATAAAAGGTAGGATCAAATAAAATAAAAAATTGACATCAGTAAACAGATTTTGTTAAATTTCAAACACCATTCGTTTGTCCACCATTTTTCCATGTTGGTCAAAAAAAAATTTTGGTTGTTCTCCCCCTCTCCCCCCCCTCAAAGAACATTTATACAGGGTGTTAGATAAGTATGGGGCCAAACTCCAAGGGGTGCTTCCTTGAGTGATTTTAAGAAGAAAAGTTCAAATAAACATGGGTTCGAAAATGCATATTTTTCAAGATACAGGGTGTTAAGCTTAAAAAAAAATTCGAATGTTCTCTGAATATCTCTAAACTCTTTCAATCAATTTTGTTGAAATTTGGCAGTTCTGTTTGTAATAACAAGAGGGTAATTTAGCCCCAATTAGATTAAAATTATTAATTCCAGTGGCGTCCCGGAAGACAGTCTAACTAATATTTTATATTAAAAAATTGGGCGCCACTGACTTTTTTTTTAATTTTGTATTTTTTTCGAATTTTGTTTTCGAGAAAAAAAAGTAAAAGTTTGACACCCTGTATCTTGAAAAATATGCATTTTCGGACCCATGTTTATTTGAACTTTTCTTCTTAAAATCACTCAAGGAAGCACCCCTTGGAGTTTGGCCCCGTACTTAACTAACACTCTGTATGTATATTTCTTGTCCCGGTTTGGGATTTCAAAATTATGGTAAGCCTAGTAATAAGTGCTACTGAGATGGTATGTTTTCTTTTTAAATCATTTGAGCTCCTGAATGTCGCTGAGATGAACCAAGAACAAGACTTTTCTGAAGAGTAAAAACACCCAATAGGTTAAAACGAAAAATTGAAGTTTTTATTATTTTAAATCCCTTATCATCTATTGCCGTATGAAATTTCTTCAATAATTAATATAGGTATGCCATGAACATAGAATATGAATCATAGATATAAGAATGGATTTATTATTTCCTCCCAAAGATAATTAAGTGTTATCAAATAAATTAATAAAACCAACCCAAAATATGACAGAAATTCCTTGTAAAGAGCCAAAATGTGTCATGTATTATTAAAAGTAGGTAGTTGATTTTTTTAGGATGTCTGTGTTACTATTAGACAGTGTTGCATGTTCATATATAAGACAAGTGAAGCAGAAACGGAACATATATATTATTATTTAACAATCGTAGGAAGTTATAATTAATTAGACAAAAATAAATAAGTATATAATGTGTGTGCATATATGTTAATAATACAGGAGCGTATAACCATGAAGTCCTATGTATGCCATGTTCGACCTTCCAGGAATTATGTTAGCTCTCTGTATAATTTAATTTTTAAATTAATAAACATTAGCCCTCTCTTGATGCGACATTGAGGTACGTGTTTTTTCTTACAATGCATGGGATATTTATCATTACCTTGAATAAATTCAGATTCGCTTGTTCTTGTGCAGTCGCACTAAGTTTTCATTTTAATTCAATGAATACTAATATTAATATCTTTTGAATATTATAGACGGCTATCAAACAGTCAATACAATAATTATTCAAGACCAATTAAGTATGTAAAAAAAAATATCACATGATCAAATGCATTACAAAAAGTAGTTGCACACTTATTGCTTGAATTATTGCATAAGTACCTATACAGGGTGTTACAAAAAAGGAGGTCAAGCTCTTGGCCACAGATTGTTGGGCCAAAAATAATGACACTTTCCTTATGCCATTTTTCACATAGGCGTCCCATTTTCAAGATACAGGGTGTCAAACTTTAAATAAAAAAAAGTTTCTTATCAATAACTCCGTTATTTTTTAAGATACTCACTTGAAAATTTGCATAGCCTTCTTTCTTATACAGACACACATTTTTAGGGAAAAAAATCAAAGAAAATCCAAGCGCGAGCGCACGAAAGGGGTTTTATGGCAGACCTTGGCCCCCCAACATTTTTCTGCGTACGCCTATGGCTCTGATGTATGGTTTTTTTGATTGAGCGTTTATTTGTTTTACTATCCTTACTCTTATAACATTTTGATTTAGGCCTTCGTTTACGAGATATATCAAATAACATGTTTGGGTGTGTGTCATTGATCAACTTACTGATATTTAAATTTCCCAATTTCTTTTTAGAGCGGTGATTCGGTGGTGGCTGATTCGGATAGTATGTTTCTGCATAACGTGTTCGTCTAATAGTCAAAGTATAATAGGTAAATTCGGATTAAAATGCTAACTGTAATTTATTTAAGACAACAGAATTTTCTAAGCAGACCTTGAAAATAAAAACAACGTTTAGTTGTCGAAACAATTATTAATAAATAATTATTAATTATTAATTAATTATTATTATTAATAATTATTAATCCATTTTGTTCTCAGATGAAGCCACATTTACTCGTAATGGATTAACAAATATTCACAACACTCACGTATGGGCAGATGCAAATCCAAAAGCTACTGTAGCGGCACATCACCAAGTAAATTTTAAAGTAAACGTATGGGCGGGAATAGTTGATAATTTTCTTTTAGGTCCGACTTTTCTGCCACCCTGTTTAAATGCTGCTGAGTTTTATTTATTCTTACAAGGTACTTTCATAGAGTTACTGATGATGTGCCTCTAGCGGTCCGACAGAATATGTGGTTTCAGCTTGACGGTGCTCCGCCGCATTACGGTCTAAATGTTCGGGACTATTTACATTTAATCTTTCCTAACCGCTGGATTGGCAGGGGACAGGATGCACCTGCTTATTGGCCAGCTCGTTCCCCCGACTTCAATCCGTTAGATTTTTGTTTTTGGGGGTTTTTGAAAGATTTCGTGCACAAGGTTCCAATATTAAGTGAACAACATTTGCGTCAACGAATTGTAGAAGGCGGGCAGCTATTTAGGCTAAAACCACAAATTTTTCAGCATATTCGGTTCTCTCTCCTCAAAAGAGCCCGAATGTGCATTCACGAAGATGGCAGACATGTTGAACATTTAATTTGAATTAATCATCTTCAATATTCAATAATTAATGTGTTTAGTTTAAACTTTTATTATTTTTATTTCGTTGTTTTTAGTTGTAGGCTTTTTAACATAAGATATTGTAGAAATAGTTATTTGCGTTCCAAGATGGGTAAGTGAACTTTTTTATCTGAGGTGATCGTTTGAGGACCGAAGCGAAGCTCAGGTCAGGTCAGGTCAGGTCAGAAAAATAGCTTGTAAAAATTGTGACGTTTATCGATGACGTTTCAAACTATGATTTTATATTCTGGCGTTGCTAGGCTTGCCACCAATTTGTTAATTTTGATTGTTAGAGACGCACTTCCTCATTGTCGCTATCCCCCTACGGCAAGTGACCTTAAGCGGTAAGTTGTCTTTTCTGCCCTTAGTTACAGTTTTTATTGTATTATCCTACATTTGTTTCACTTACCATTACAGTCGACTTTTTAACAATGAAACGTCAACTTACCGAGGTGGTAGTGAGAAAAGGTAATTTAATACACCGCCATGTTTAATTATTGAAAATAAAAAAGAAATTGAAAAATTTAAATATCAGTAAGTTGATCAATGACACACACCCAAACATGTTGATATATCTCGTAAACGAAGGCCTAAATCAAAATGATATAAGAGTGAGGATAGTAAAACAAATAAACGCTCAATCAAAAAAACCATACATCAGAGCCATAGGCGTACGCAGAAAAATGTTGGGGGGCCAAGGTCTGACATAAACCCCCTTTCGTGCGCTCGCGCTTGGATTTTCTTTGATTTTTTTTCCTAAAAATGTGTGTCTGCATAAGAAAGAAGGCTATGCAAATTTTCAAGTGAGTATCTTAAAAAATAACGACGAGCATAGAATAAACAATTACAAAACCTACATCAAACAACTTCATCCTCATGACACAAACTTATGGAAAGCAACAAGAAAAATTCTATGCCAACCCCAAACAATACCGCCAATTTCAATAGACAACAAAACCTATGTAACAGATGTCGAGAAATGCGATATATTTTCCGAACACTTCAAAAAGGTATTCACACCTCACAACGACACCAAACCACAACATCAGCTTCACGTAACCAACTATATAGAAAGCCATGTACCTTTACCTGGAGTAATTGCACCGACATCACCTACTGAGATCAAAACAATAATCAAGACTCTTCCTATTAAAAAAACGCCAGGACACGATCTCATACCCAACATGTTACTTAAAAATCTGACTGACAAGCTACTGGCATTTCTTGCTTCACTCTTCAATGCGTGCATGCGAATGGGTTACTTCCCAAGAAAATGGAAACATGCTGAAATACTTCTGTTCCATAAACCAGGAAAAAACAAGAACAAACTTGAGAGCTATCGACCGATCAGCCTCCTCACCACACTATCAAAACTGCTTGAAAGGATAATACATATCAGACTAGAAGATCATCTAACGGAAACGAACACACTACCACCTTACCAATTTGGCTTTCGGAAAAGACACTCCACTCAACAACAACTACTCAGAATAACAGAAGTAATAGAAAAAGGATTCGAAAATAAGCAATACACAACCGCCGTATTCCTAGACATAGCTCAGGCATTCGATAAAGTGTGGCTAGAAGGTCTTAAATACAAACTACTGCATTTAAATCTTCCAGACTCCATAACAGCTATTATTTTTTCATTTCTTGAAAACAGAACGTTTTCAATTAAAATGGGGTCAAAAGTTTCAGCAACAGCTCCAATACAGGCAGGAGTACCTCAAGGTAGCATTCTTGGCCCAAGCCTGTTCAACATTTATATGAGTGACCTACCCGAAATATCAGCCATAATCGGCATGTATGCCGATGATACAGCCATAATAACGCAACACTGGGAGCTAAGTAACGCTATAAAGCAGCTACAGGAAGCAATAAATATCACAACCAAATGGCTCAAAACGTGGAATATTAAAATCAACCCTCAGAAATGCGAAGCCAAAATATTTACTCTTAGACAGATCGCAAATCCCGAGACCATAACCATTGACGACATAGATATAACATGGAAGACCAAAGACCAAACAGTGAAATACCTGGGAGCACACCTGGATACGCGTCTTACCTGGAGTCATCACATTAACAATAAACTCAACCAAGCGTACGCGAGAATGACACAACTCTACCCCGTTCTAAATAGGAAGTCATCCCTGAAGATCGAGTGTGCTCTACTTCTCTACAAATCATTGATAAGACCGCTATTGTTATACGCATGTCCTGTCTGGGGAAATACATCGGCAACAAACATTAAGAAAATTCAAACTCTTCAAAACAAGGTCCTGAGAATAGCCACAGATGCACCATGGTACATGAGAAACCACCAACTACACGACGAACTCTCAATCCCAACTATCCATGACATCATCAAAAAGGTTGCAGCCAAATTCTTCAATCAATTACGAAACTGCGAAGGCGCCAGATTCTATAACATCGGACAAAGAAATATACACACACGACTGACAAGAAAGCTTCCGCAAGACATCTTCGCTACCAACGACGACGATAATGACTGAAGCCATGGTTCAACAGTCAATGACATGTAAATAAATCATGTAAATAAATTCAAAACTGCTGCGTGAATAACATTGTGTACAATATGTTGAGCCGGCAATAAAAAAAATAAAAAAAAAAAAAATAACGGAGTTATTGATAAATTTTTTTTTTTTATTTAAAGTTTGACACCCTGTATCTTGAAAATGGGACGCCTATGTGAAAAATGGCATAAGGAAAGTGTCATTATTTTTGGCCCAACAATCTGTGGCCAAGAGCTTGACCTCCTTTTTTGTAACACCCTGTATACAGGGTGTCCGGTAAGTACCTCCTAATCTCTCGGGAGCATACAGGGGAGGTCAAAAAAACCTAGTCTATCGTAAAAAAAAAAATTCCTAGAGTGTCCCCAAACGGAGATATGGAGCCCTAAAAGGGTGCCCCGCAATTTACTTTTTTGGCTCTAACTTTTGAACCGACCTGTATAATTGGATGGAATTTAAACACTTTATAGAGGCTACAGAGAGCCATCAGGCCATATTAAAGTCGATGTTTGACGTCGTCAGGGAAGACAGGAACGGACTTACCATCATACTCGTTGAGTCTAAATTTTGACAGGTGTCACTTTACAGAGCTAAAAACTATTTTTTTGAATTGTCTAATACTTCATCTTTAAAAAAGGTGCTCTTAATTTATTTCGGTAAAACTGACGGTTTTCGAGATAAATCGGTTTTTAGGTATGCGAAACACTCAAAAGTTACTGATGCTAAACACAAACAGGTAAAAATCAGGTTCATGTTGATAAACCTACCTACATAATGGATTGCTATTGACGGAACTTGATCAAAATTCGCATAAAAGTCGATTTATCTTGAGAACCGCTAGTTTTATCGAAATAAATTAAGAGTACCTTTTGTGAAGATGAATGACCAGCGTATTTAAAAAATAAGTTTTCAGCTCTGTAAAATGACACCTGTCAAAACTTTGACACAATGAGTGTGGTGGTAAGTCCGTTCCTGACTTCCTTTAGGACGTCAAACATCCACTCTGATATGGCTTAATGAGTCTTTATGGCCTCTATAAAAAAAAAAAAATTTCATCAAAATATACAGGTCGGTTTAAAAGTTAGAGCCAAAAAAGTAAATCTTAGGGTACCATTTTGAGGCTCTGTATCTCCGTTTAGGGACACTCTAGGAATGTTTTTTTTATGACAGACTAGGTTTATTTTGACCTCCCCTGTATGCTCCCGAGAGATTAGGAGGTACTTACCGGACACCCTGTATACGACAAGACGGCCATCGCAATTTCAGTCTGTTGTTCAATTTGTGGTCACGACATAAAAGTATTTTGCTTTAATTTGATTGGGGAAGCGGACGATTACTTGAAATTATCTTCGCTTAAAAATGAAGTAAATTTCACTTTAGGTCTTTAACACTGGTTCTTTTTCATGTCATTCTTCCATGGCTCATTGGCCGCAAGAAAATTTAATATTTCCTTTGCAAATGCTGACTATTGGAGAAATTATTTTCAATTATGCATGCCTAAGGTAGCGGTCAAGCAAAGGTGTGCAATGTGTGCATGTATAGAAGATATTTTTTTATTAATTTTATGAAATGCCTGGTACGAACCTGCTAATTTTCTTTCTTTTTACCAAAAATAATATACTTTTTACAAACTCAATATCTTTGCTCTCGCGCATATGTTAGAATAAGAAATTTGGAATCAAGCTCTTATACCTAAAGATTGTATCTTATGGGACTTTTTGCAAAAATGTTGAGATCGAAATTATCATTCAAATTGTATAGAAAGCTATACTTTCCCATTTTTTTCAATAATTGTTTGTTATTATATATTTTGAGTAGGCAGTTATAAGGAAATTAAAGTACCTAGGTACCTACCTATTTTTTAAATTTATATATTATAATTACCAGTAGGTAATTAGACTTAATTGGGTAATTGTAAATTATTTGAAATTATTATACTTATAGAAAAATTAAGTAGGAATACTAAAACCAGCAATAAAAAAAAAATAATCAGAAGAAATCGCAGAATACAAGTGTATTAGGTCTAATAATAATATGTGGTTTATTTCAATAATTTTTTCAATTATTCATTTACGATATTAACTTAGTAGTTATAGAGGTACCTACTTATATGAAAGATGTAATTAAATAAACACCAGTCAATTTATATTAGTTCTAATGAGCCTTTTTTATACCTTGACTAATATAATTAATAACATTAATATAATTAATATTAATAACATTAATCAAAATTAGCCAGATCAAAAGTGTCTATACTGCATGTACTTATGCGCTTATAGGTAACTTACCTTCAATTTAATTGCCCGCATTTCAAACTGTCTTTTTATAATAATGATAGTCTATCGATATTTTCTTCTATACCCTCCTAATAGTATCACCCATTATCATTATATGTTACCATCATCAAATTCCCTCTGAAATTCCTCTGAGATTCTGAAATATTATTATAAACCGAACAAGAATGAGGCTTATTTTTTGATTTTTTAAATTAAGTAAATATGCCAATCATACTGAGAGCATCAAGAAAAATGCTGATGGATGACTCTATTGTACACTCTATAGTCGACTTAATTTGAAAAGTCTATTATGTCAATAATTTTTATGTCCCTAAATCGAATCCAAAAGATACGGCGAAGTAGCAAATGGTTATTTATGCATACAAGGTGTCAATTTGAAAACTTGCCACCCCTAAATTCTTCCTTGAAAATTTTTTTTTTAAGAAATCCCGAAACAGGTTAATTTTCAAATTTAATTTATGTTCTATTGACGTAAAAATATTTTATACAGGGTGTTCCTTGACTTAGTAATGACGACATTGTCTATTTTTTAAATGATGGGACACACTCGGGGACACATATTATTACATTTATTTTCAGATTGTCTGAGAAAATCCAGTAGGAATGGCTTTTACAGTTGCAGTTTAAATCGAGTAGTTTACGAGTTATAAACAAATTAACATCGCAATTTTCCATTTTGAAAGCAGTGTACATCGGACACGGCTCTAAATATCGAAAAACGGCTTAGATGTCCCTATCTTAACTTTTTAAGCGGTATTCCATGATGTAGATGAAATTTTTATACAGTGTGTCGCACTTAATAATAATAATAATAATAATAATAACAGAATTTATTTCCAACAGGTACAAAAACCTAATAACAGGAAACATTCACACAATCAAAAACTAAAATAAGCTAATAAGTCAGTTTGTATGCCTAGATACATTAACAAATCACCCAGAAAACTTAAAGATAAACTAAATATACAATACAAAGTAGACAATGAGGGAGCAGAGCTCGAGCTATACCAATAATGAATACGAGCAATTCGCCCTCTTATGCATACTATTCCTCCCCATCTTTACCCCACAGCAAGTTACGTTGTACACCCTCAACCATCCAGCAGGATTCGGAGTTACTCCCCACTAAAGCAATCAACAACTTGTTTTTTGATCTCTCTGAAAGAGTCAACACTGATGTCACACCGATCAGCAACTACGTTGAAAGACACGATAACACAATAGACTTGGAGCGATGTTCCACTGCCTCACAGGCGACACCGTCTTCTCGCAATCTGTCGGAAACAATTAGTTTTTTGCCAGCGAAGGAGCATCCGATCTGATAGAAATGAATGGAATGTTGTCTTTGTATCGAAGCAAGATGTTACTTTCGCCGCTCTCTCTCCTAGTCTTAAATTCCCTAATGACTTCTCTGTAGGTTTTTCTCTGCCTCACAGTCAAGTCCGAACGAAAATGATATTTGCGAACCGAATTTGTTTTGTTAGACTTCAAGTATGTCCTGGCCGCCTCCTCGTCGCTGCAGGTAATTTTCACAGGCCGAACCTTTTGTGGGTTGTAGATGCCTAATCGAGATATACTCACTGGTTTGGGAAGTGACCCAATAGAGCGGAGAATTATATTGATCTGCTTTACATCTTCCGAGATCCTCGCTTCAGAACTATCACCCACAGCCTCATTGATTCCAAAAAGCAACACGTTCCTGGCACGCCTACTTCTATCCTCCAGCTCATTCATCATGCTGTTCATGTCTTGCGTTGGGACCATAATACTCTTGTTCGATGATTCAAGTGCAGTCAACCTGTTGCTCAGTCCCTCAACGTCACTCTCGAGGGCCAGAACTCGATCATTGATCTTCTCGGCAAAACTATCAAAGGAGGACTTCAGATCGGCCCTCATGGACGCGAATTGCTCGGCGATAAAGTGTTGCAACTGCTGGACCATCTGATGAGAGTTGCCAACGACGCCCATGCATTTGACACACGTCCAGACAAGAGCGCCATCAGCCAGTCCCGCACATTTGAGATGAGCGTGCTTTCTACATGTTCCCGCACATCTAACCGACGGTGTGGTGGGCGTAACCGCACCATCACATATTAGACAGATGATTGGCATAGTAGCAACAAGGTAAAATGAAGGTAAAAAAAATGTAAATAGAGAACAGCTGATCAGGAAATAAATTTAAATTTAAATATCCAACTATATTTTTTGTGATTAACGGTTTGCGATAATGATAATACTCGATATGACTGGGTACAGAATTTATGAAGATAACAAGAATATCAAGGGAACAAGTGGCCTTCTTTAAGAAAAACAACCACCAATTGGCAACTTCCAGCACTAGTCACTTAGTTGCTATTACATCAGGGGGTACTCAGTGATGTCACAAAATAATGTTCAAAATGCCACACGAAAAAAACACTCGAAAACCGGTTAAACAAACCACAAAGCGGAGCAAGAAAAATCGAGCTGCACACCGATTCTCAATTCGATAAATAATGAAGACACCCCTGTATTTTCGCTATTTGAAGGAGTCGAGGTTCGAAATTTTGTACAGTCATGCAGACCGCCACGCTTTTATGATATCAAACTGAAATTTGATCTTTAAACCCCGTCTAAGTAGGTACTACGTCTTTGCAAAGAGAGCCAATTGTCGATATTTTGATTCGCGTTAGAGATATTGAAAAAAGTGACTCGAAAAAGTTGTTCTAAATTGCTTTCTAACCTCGGATACTGAGTTTAATGGCAAAATTAGCATTTTCGATTTTCCATTATTTTGGTCTCACAAGAAATTTTTGAAAATTATATTTTATAATTTGCTATACCGGGTGTCCCAGACTTAATTGACCAGGCCATATCTCAGATACAGGTTGAGATAATCGAGCCGAATAAAAGACATATTATTATAATTTTTCAAGCTGTATAACATGACAGCATGAAAACAACCCCCACTTCAACATCCCTTAAGTTACAGCCCCCACTCTTAAAAAAATGAATAGCACCCTGTATATATTTTTGTATATTTAAAACCAGTATTCGATTGTCTATTCAGATAATTTTTCAGATTCAAAATTGGTTGAGAAATAACCAAGAAAAAGTTCATCAAGGCGGTCATGACTTTTTATCTGAACTTTCTCTGAATGACTTTAGGTGTCAAAATTTATCAATATTTTGGTCATAGTTTTTAATTAGCAGGTCACAGTCATCATTAAGGTTCATGATAAAGTGCTTTGTCTCTTGTTTTATTTTTTAAAATTTCCCAATAAATCAGAATTATTAAATAAATTGTTTGGACTTTAATTATAATAATAACTATCACCTGCCTGTTAAAAACTATGACTAAATATCGATAAATTTTGACAGCAAAAGTAATCGCAGAGAAAGTTAAGATAGAAAGTCATGACCACCTTGATGAACTTTTTCTTGGTTATTTCTCAACCAATTTTGAATCTGAAAAATCATCTGAATAGACAATCGAATACTGGTTTTGAATATACAAAAATATATACAGGGTGCTATTCATTTTTTTAAGAGTGGGGGCTGTAACTTAAGGGATGTTGAAGTGGGGGTTGTTTTCATGCTGTCATGTTATACAGCTTGAAAAATTATAATAATATGTCTTTTATTCGGCTTGATTATCTCAACCTGTATATGAGATATGGCCTGGTCAATTAAGTCTGGGACACCCGGTAGTTAGTGTCATGGAAAGTAATAAAAGAAAGAAATTTAACACATTACTGTTCAATTATTACTTTCCATTGCACTGTAATTACCAAATTAGAAAATAAAATTTTCAAAACTTTCTTGTGAGACCAAAATAATGGAAAATTTAAAATGCTAATTTTGCCATTAAACTCAGTATCCGAGGTTAGAAAGTAATTTAGAACAACTTTTTCGAGTCACTTTTTTCAATATCTCTAACGCGAATCAAAATATCGACAATTGGCTCTCTTTGCAAAGACGTAGTAGGCGGGGTTTAAAGATCAAATTTCAGTTTGATATCGTAAAAGCGTGGCTCATCGGTCTGCATGACTGTACAAAATTTTGAACCTCGACTCCTTCAAATAGCGAAAATACAGGGGTGTCTTCATCGTAAATGCGACACACGGTAGGTACAGAGTGATCAAAAGTCTGATAATTTTCGTTATCCTGTATGAAAATTTGATCCACACAATAGGATACCGCTTGAAAAGTTAAGAAAGGAACATGTAAGCCGAAGTTTTCCGGTATCTGTAGCCGTTTTAAAAACAAGCTGCTTTGAAAATGAAAAACTGCGATTTTCATTTATTTTGTTTATAACTCGTAAGCTACTCAGTTTAAACTGCAACTGTAAAAACCATTTTTATTGAATTTTCTCAGACAATCTGAAATTGTATTAAGTAATATACAGGGTATCCCATTCTTAAAAATTGACCATATCGTCGTTACTGAGTCAAGGAACACCCTGAATAAAAATTTTTTACGTCAATAGAACATAAATTACATTAAAAAAAATGACCTGTTTCGTGATTTCTTTGAAAAAAAATTTTCAAGGAAGAATTCTGGGGGTGGCAAGTTTTCAAACTGACACCCTGTATAATAGGTATTGTATAGTACGCCAAATATAACTTTGATGCTTGAGAATGAGAGCTTTTACCGTGCACGGAATAGCTTTAATTCGCTCTAGTGCGCGAAATCCTATGCGCAGCTGCCGAAGTAAGTATAGACAACATTCATAATTTGCCATTTTTCATTCGGATATTGATGAAGAAATGTCAATATTTATTGACGGCATCTAAAAAATACATTTCTGCGTATGACGAGAGATGAATTACAAAAGAACGCATTGTAATTATTAGCTTAGTGTATTTGGGGTTTGGAAGTTACGTGAAAATTTTTCGATCACTTCTCAATCTTTATGTTTAAACGCTACGGTATATAGGGTGTAAGTATCATCTTTGATATTGCGAAGAAGTTTAAAGGCAGATTCTTTGGTCAGAAATGGACCAAAAATTTTCCAATAACGTAGATGTCCGCATATGCACCGTTTTTGAGATTGAGGGTACCTATCAGAAAATATTATTTTTTACCAGTGGCGGACATTTTAAGGTTGCGTGAATGCCCTTAATATATCTACAACAATGAGCGAAATTCTTTATCTCGCATTTTTAACGGCCAATATTTTCTACATAAAAAGATACTTTTAAGTTATAATTATTGCTAACATGAGCCGCTTTCGAGAAAAATGGTCGCTTACGATGAAAATCTCGCATTGGATGTTTCAGAACATGAAAAATAGATGGGTGACTGTTATGATAGAAAAATCGATCTTCATTCTTCAGAGATGAATATCTCAGTTAGGTGCGCGATTTAGCTAAAGCAATATTCGTGCGACTTATCAATCTATATATTATCTAGCATTTAATCTTTGTCGTAATAAAATAACAGATGAGGGTATATATTTCTAATACCGGCGGATCTTGCACTAATATGTTTGTTGGCAAACTTCCGAAGCACCCGATTTAGTGAAAGAGATCTGTGATGATCGACTTATCAGTCGTAATACTCGTAGCCGAGACCGTATATAGCCAGTCAGATTCTGCAAACTACATCACGGATATTTTTTGTGAGATACTGTTAACGAAGTCATTCAAGTAATCGAGAGGAAAAGTCCGTCGAAATAAATGATACACCCGGCAAAAAGTTATAGAGTGCCTTTAGTGGAGTGAGAAACCGTGTATTAAAAAATGAGTCCAGGAGGGTGGGGGCACTTCACTTAGGTATATCATTTATATTAGGTATACAGGGTGTCCCAGCTTATTCGAAGCGGTCTCTGTAGGCCAAACGGGCCCCAAAAACTTTTTGAAAATTCAAGTACAGAATCACAATGGCCATAATTTCAAATTATTTTGGAGTATACAGAGTGTCCCATATGACAGTGGCATATCAAAGTTATGTTTTTTCAAATGGAATGCTCCTATGTTATTGCATTTTTAGATTGTCTGAGAAGAGAAAATAAGATTGGCTTTTACAGTTGGTGTTTAAATTCAGAAGTTTTTGAGTTATAAACAAGTGAAAATCGTCATTTTTCAAGTTCAAGGCCCTGTACAACGAAAGCGGTTCAAGATAGAGTAAAACGCCTTACATGTCCCTATTTTAACTTTTTATGTAGATACTATCCTATGGTGTAGAAACATTTGTACTGTCTTTGATTTTTTTATTTGGCGACGTGTGGAGAAATCTCAGAATTTTTTCAAATTTTTTATCACCCTGTATAAACATTTTATCTACATCATAGGATAGTACATGAAAAGTTAAAATAGGGACATGTAAGCCGTTTTTCGCTCTTGAACCGTTTTCGTTGTACAGGGCCTTGAACTTGCAAAATGACGATTTTCACTTGTTTATAACTCAAAAACTTCTAAATTTAAACACCAACTGTAAAAGCCAATCTTATTTCCTCTTCCCAGACAATCTAAAAATGCAATAACATAGGAGCATTCCATTTAAAAAAACATAACTTTGATATGCCACTGTCATATGGGACACTCTGTATACTCCAAAATAATTTTAAATTATGGCCATTGTGATCCTGTACTTGAATTTGCAAATTTTTTTTGGAAAAATCCATCGTTTGGCCTACAGAGACCGCTTCGAATAAGCTGGGACATCCTATATAATTAATTTTTTTACTTGTTTTATAGAAAATTTCGATAAAGAAAGTGCCTATTTATTAAAACGTTCATCAATATTTTGGCAACTGTACCTAACTATAATAAAATTACTTGACCCTTTATAACAGAATCAAAAACTGTCAGTTGTAATAAGTGGATTGAGCTAAGACTCTGTCAAGGTCTATTCCAAACGGATTTGTTTTCGGACCCTTAATTATGGCTAGTTTTTGAGCGGTATGATTTTTTCCACACGACAATGACGGAGATTTAAAAAGGAAATGAGTGCGTGAAACTTTTTTGCTGGTATTTTCCATACGACACTAGAAAAATCGGCATTTTAAACAGTATGTATTGGCATTGGCATGTAATGTTTTCTACATTAAAAAGGCGCTCCTTGTCAAAAGCCTGCTTGAACCGTTTTCGAGCATTGATAAAAAAAAAAAAAACATAAAAAACGTAGGTAGCAAAATAGTCTAGTTTGACACCCCAATTTTTGTAGGAGGGGGCCATTTGCAACAATTGTTATGATTTTTAACGGGTATTTTTGTAGTTATTTAAGTATCTGCATCAAATTGAATGCAAATAGAACATACCTATAAGTACGTAAAATCAAAAACAAAAAAAATAATAAATTTATCAAATTGGGTTTCATATACCTACCTCAGTCATACAGGGAATATTCTATTTAGATGGTTTTTAGTGGGCATTTTTAACGCCTCAGAGTATATAATTAACAATAAATAGTGCTAAACCAACCATACGGAAGAATTTTAATTCAAAAACTATATAAACTAAAGATTTATAATCTACATGAAATTAAATTTTTATTACTTACAAGTTCTTTTTTACAATATTACATTACCTACCTATACTTACACCAAATGTGGCAAAGCTATATTTCATTTCGCTCTCTTAAGTTTACTACATTCACTAAAGTCACATCGTTAGAAATATGATATATAGCTGAACAAAAACAATAGAACTCATCTGCGTGGCGTGTTTTCGGTAATATAATTTTATGACCAGAATAAAGGAGATAAATGAATATGCTTCAGTGCACAATTAAAATTTACAATTAGATAATTCTAAAATATGCTGTTGGTATATATTTCGGTGGGTATAATAGTACGGAATCACTGTATTCTTTAAAATGCTAAGATGCATGAATGAAATAATTGCTTAGAACTTTTTTAGTCCAGTCAATGAATGCCCCAAAAGGAAGTGGAGAGTGCGTGAGCAATAGGTGCCTATATCTAAGCGACTCATCCAGAAAGTTTTTCAAGGTGCTTATACGGTTTTAAACAAAAAGTTCTGAGTGCTTGGCCACCGCCTTTCCCATACTATACCCCGTAGGATTTCTGTAGGTATATTGGGCCATGTTAAAAGCCTGGTTTATAATGCAGGACTAGTTCCTTCCATTGAAATCCTACAACAAAGGATATTTAATGCCTTCGAGGTTAGTCAGAAACACTCCCGGAATTTTCGAGCGCGTTCAGCATTCCATGAGGCGAAGAATGGAGGGTTGTATCGCGGCAGGAGGCAGCCATTTCCAGCATTTGTTGTGAAAATCTGCTTTTCTATGTATTTGTTAAGTCAAATTATAAAAATAAATTAACTGAATCTCAATAATCTTATTGGTTTAATATAGGACCAGGCATAGATTTTGATTTTTTCCTTGGAAACAAAGCTATTAGATACGAATAAAACTGAAGAAGCAGGAAAGTTACATTATTGACCTGTTATTCTAAAAAATAAATTTAAATTGTCAAAAAGGCAGTGGCGTACCTTAATTTTACCTATAAGCATCAAATTGGTAGCCCCCTGAGACGCCACTGAAATTAATAAATTTCTGTTATTCCCATCAAAGGAAGATCCTTATGACGACAAATAAGTCTACCATATTTTATCTAAATCGGCTGAAAGGTTTTTGAGTAGGTACCTAATTGATAAAAGAACGATTTTTTATTTTTATTTTACACCCCCGTATCTATAGAAAACGAAGCAAGTTTTTATAATATAAATACGATTATATAAAAAAAATCATATTTTTGGCTGGTAAAAAATACGCCCTTAAAATCTTTGCAATCAATTTTGAATCAACCGCCTGATGTACTTATAGGGTCCGTGTTATTTCGTAAGCTCACTATACAGGGTGTCCCAGCTTATTCGAAGCGGTCTCTGTAGGCCAAACGATGGACTTTTTCAAAAAAGTTTTTGAAAATTCGAGAACAGAATCACAATGGCCATAATTTAAAATTATTTTGGAGTATACAGGATGTCCCATATGACAGTGGCATATCAAAGTTATGTTTTTTTAAATGGAATGCTCCTATGTTATCGCATTTTTAGCTTGTCTGAGAAGAGTAAATAAGATTGGCTTTTACAGTTGGTGTTTAAATTCAGAAGTTTTTGAGTTATAAACAAGTGAAAATCGTAATTTTTCAAGTTCAAGGCCCTGTACAACGAAAACGGCTGAAGATAGAGAAAAACGGCTTACATGTCCCTATTTTAACTTTTCATGTACTATCCTATGATGTATATGAAATGTTTATACAGGGTGATAAAAAATTTGAAAAATTCTGAGATTTCTCCACGCGTCACCAAATAAAAAAATCAAAGAAAGTACAAATGTTTCTATACCATAGGATAGTTCATAAAAAGTTAAAATAGGGACATGTAAGCCGTTTTTCTCTATCTTCAGCCGTTTTTGTTATACAGGGCCTTGAACTTGAAAAATGACGATTTTCACTTGTTTATAACTCAAAAACTTCTGAATTTAAACACCAACTGTGAAAGACAATCTTATTTTCTCTTCTCAGACATTCTAAAATTGCAATAACATAGGAGCATTCCATTTAAAAAAACATAACTTTGATACCTATGCCACTGTCATATGGGACACTCTGTATACTCCAAAATAATTTTACATTATGGCCATTGTGATTCTGTACTCGAATTTTCAAAAACTTTTTTGAAAAAGTCCATCGTTTGGCCTACAGAGACCGCTTCGAATAAGCTGGGACACCCTGTATGTATAACAGGGATATCGGCGGAAACAGTAAACGATACAGGGTTGGTTATATTACAAAAATCGTGTACAATTTGATACTGATTAAGAATCAGTATAACAAAATTTTTGATAACTTCAGTTGTTGCTGAAATAAATGCTGAAAAAACTGAAATTTTCTTTATTTTTTCGATCTTTTTTATTGTTGAAAATAAATGGATAATTTTTTGCGGATTCTCTTAAGTCGCCTAATTTTGTGATCAACACAAAATCTCACAGCAAAATTTTGGATTGATAAATTTCAACCCACTTCAATTAAGGAATAAGCCGAGGAATAAGCATAAATATTATAACTGTGATTTGTCACCATGAAAACGATTTGTGTAATTTGTAGAGGCGTATTCGTTATTCGGTAATGTCTTCTAATGTAGCAGTTAAACAATATAATAATAATCATACCTAATGAAATGAATAATAGACCTTGTTGTACCTATATAATTTAAATTGAACATATAGTGACATCTACCGTCAACACATCGAACTGATTTAGTCAATCACGATTCCATCGAAATACCACTATTATTCATTTGATTGTATGTAGAAACTAGCACCACATTGGATATCAGTTAACTGATAACTAGACTAGACCAAACTATTATCATGTTCGTATCGACTCTTCAAAATTACGTGTACCTATGCGTTTTGAAATGATCATTCCAGTTTGGCTAGTTCCCGCTGTAGCACGTCAGTAGCGTCGGAGACAAAGGTGCAGCGTTGCCGTACTGAAAAGTATAGCAACTCTACTATAATTTTATATGAAAAGTTCCCATGCAGCAACAAAAATCCTGAAAAGTGAAAACCCAAAAATTATTGTAATTTCATACTGAAAACAAACCTAGAGCCTGCTAGGTTTGTTTGAGCAGAATAAAGGACCTTCTCGAAAACTATTACAGTAGAGTGTAGAATGAAGAAATTTTTACCTGATCTCAAAGTCCAACTACCCCTCAATAATAGGTACGTAAAGTCTCTACCAAATACGAAGTTGCCTTTCAACTCGAAACCCCCCAACAAAGAGACCTCCTACAGTAGAGGATGCATCTTAATTGTTGCCGTGTCAAATTTTGCTAAACACTCATTACTTTCGACGTTTCCGAGTTGGGCCATTCTACCCGTGGCTCTCCGAATCCACGGGGGGCTCTTTAATCCTAGGGTCCAGTTGGATCAAGGAATTTTTAGGAATCGTTGAAGCCTGTTGAGACTTTGTTGATTATTTTCCTAGCATTTTTTTATTATTGTACGACTGCCAGATTTAACAGAAATTCCGGATTTTTACATTAAATTAAAACGAAAGAAATACATAAATATAATTAATACTTGATGTATTATTTTGTAAACTCTAAGGAATACATTAAATCCTTAGTGCATTTCTGTATTTATTTTACACTAAACAACAGAAACATGAAACATCATTCGAAAAGCAAACGTCCCCCCCATACTCAAATAAACCATTAAAAGAATAATTAATACTAGCAAATGACTTATTACTAGAAATAACTTATTTGAATAGCCAGTTTTTAGTTTCGAACAAGTATCATCAGTTATTCAAAATGAATCTAGTAAGACTTCCTATATAAATGAAAAAGGCTGCATAGGTATTTCTTGCCAGGCCAGTTATGTTTAAATATTTGTGATAATCTCTTCCATTACCGTTTTTCGCCCAACTGAGCCGTGGGATTATCAACGATCTACAAACAAAATTCTTAGCCCAACTCGGTATTACCCATTTATACCTTCTCTGAAGTGGAAAATTTGATGTGTCTGTATTTAGATAAAATAAATATCAACGGAATTCGGTTTCCCAAAAACATACCAACAAACTACCAATGGAATTGTAATAAATATACGAATGTTATTACTACTTTTTTTCTTTTGTTACTAGCGCCAAAAAAATCTGTTTCCCAATAAAGCAAATAAAATAAATACAGGGTGTCCCAGCTTATTCGAAGCGGCCAAACGATGGACTTTTTCAAAAAACTTTTTGAAAATTCAAGTACAGAATCACAATGGCCATAATTTAAAATTATTTTGGAGTATACAGAGTGTCCCATATGAGAGTGGCATATCAAAGTTATGTTTTCTTAAATAGAATGCTCCTATGTTATTGCATTTTTAGATTGTCTGAGAAGAGAAAATAAGATTGGCCTTTACAGTTGGTTTTAAATTCAGAAGTTTTTGAGTTATAAACAAGTGAAAGTCGTCATTTTTCAAGTTCAAGGCCCTGTACAACGAAAACGGTTCAAGATAGAGAAAAACGGCTTACACGTCCCTATTTTAACTTTTCATGTACTATCCTATGATGTGGATGAAATGTTTATACAGGGTGACAAAAAATTGGAAAAATTCTGAGACTTCTCCACGCGTCGCCAAATAAAAAAATCAAAGAAAGTACAAATGTTTCTATACCATAGGATAGTACATAGAAAGTTAAAATAGGGACATGTAAGCCGTTTTTCTCTATCTTGAACCGTTTTCGTTGTACAGGGCCTTGAACTTGAAAAATGACGATTTTCACTTGTTTATAATTCAAAAACTTCTGAATTTAAACAACAACTGTAAAAGCCAATCTTATTTTCTCTTCTCAGACAATCTAAAAATGCAATAACATAGGAGCATTCCATTTAAAAAAGCATAACTTTGATATGCCACTGTCATATGGGACACTCTGTATACTCCAAAATAATTTTAAATTATGCCCATTGTGATCCTGTACTTGAATGTGCAAAATTTTTTTGGAAAAAATCCATCGTTTGGCCTACAGAGGCCGCTTCGAATAAGCTGGGACACCCTGTATATAACGGCAAAATAAAAAAATTAATAATTTCTATAATTAACTTGAAAGTAACTTAATTTAAATTAAATTAAGTTATAATAGTATATTATGCAACGAGCTTATAATGAAGGCTATTAATACGCGAGTATGATGGTTAAGATACGAGCCGTAGGCGAGTGTCTTAACCATCATAAGAGCGTATTAATAGCCATTATCTGCGAGTTCCATACACTATTTTTTCTACGACCCTTTTTTATTTCATAGAAAAGATTAAAAAATTATATATTTTAACAATGACCCGTGTACAATTGCGGATGATTGAGATTAAGATAGGTTGCTATTTGCTTACGCATATTAGGTACCAAATTTTCTCTTCGTTGCTAAGGTTATTCTGCTGAGACATGTTTTGGTATCAAGTTTAAAGGGCACTACTCACTACTGCGTAATTTTTATTATGCGACGTTCGAATTCCGAATTTTACGCTTCGATTTTGAGATTAATTAATAATTTTAATAACTGACAGCCATTAATTACGATATTGGATACCTGCGCAACGCGGGTCGCAGCGTTGCCGCTTTGAATACTATATCACGGAGCGCTACGAATGATAGGTAATACTTTATCTTCCCATCTTTTACACGATATACCTACTTATCAAATTAATTAAGGTAACATAAAATCTTGATAAATTTTCTTTGAATGTTACTTATGTTCTAAATTAAATAAACGTTCAGAATTTTTTTTCAGAAATACAGAACTTATATCACAAGGCAATTTTTGTCGTGAGTATGACAACTCTGTGACTTCAGTTGGCTTGCCGACCCGATCGTGAGCGAAAAGGAACCGATTCGATTGCAAATGCTCCTCTGCCATTGGATAGCTTGACCAGTGCTTTAATGAAAATTTGTATCTTAATGAGACCCATTAAAGCACTGGTGATTCATATTTAATATGCATATTAAAAGTTGGGAGTAGAAAAATTAAATTAAATTAATAATAACTGCATTACTTTTGTAATTATTATTGAATTTTATTTTTAGTGAATTACTCCAGATCTGAGTTGTTTTCTGCAATATTGTTGATAGCGGCAACGCTGTCCAGCAAACAAGTGAACCATTACAGACTCCAGGGAGTAGGTTTCCTATCACGTTCGTGGAGAAGTTCAGAACTCAGTTCTAAATTCATAAGTCGATCTATTATACAGTAGAGGGCGCTAACAACACCTTCATATCATACAGTTCAAACAGTTTCAGCTAACAAGCTAGTGACAGTAATAAAAATTTCAATCACCCAGCCCCTGAAGAAACCCCTCCACCGCTAGACGTCACGACAGTCGGATAAGGTTTGAAAAAATTTAGATTCAATATTCTTAGGAGGAAGGCTCTATTTATTTGCTGCCGATTTTCTTTTAGTTTCATATACATTATAATTTGTTAATAATTAATTAAATGTGAAAACGAGTGTTCCTAGAATTTGTAAATTGGACCCTCGATCGGACCTTATTTTAAAAATTCTAAACACATCGCCTTCTATGTTTCTTTGTACCTACCTACCTAAGGTAGTTTATTTTGAAATAGGTACAACATAATAAGCCCCACTTAAAAAGCACTATAAAATCGTAGATATAATAATACGAAGAAATCTGATACTTTTTATTCCTACCTATTAGGTATTGGTAGAGGAATAAGAAAATTATATTTTTCTGACAAACTTAATACTTAATAGGATATTCTGGATATTATCTAATCAGGAATTGCTGCTTTTAGACTAAGTATAATAACAATTAAGTTGTATGCGATATACTGATTAGATTTCGTGAAATGAACGGTTAATGTAGTATCTATACCTAATAGTTTATAAAAGAAAAGTCTGACTTGTGTATTTTTACTTGTGAATCACAATTTATTAGTTTCTCTCCAATGGGCTTGTGTTAATGGGAAAAGTTTACAATAATAGCACTTGGTATTTACTTTCAATTTACGGTACTCTGAGCAAGTAAATAATCCCTAGAACCATTTGTTTTCATTTATTGTGTCGCATCTGGCGTTCCTTAACTTTAAAACAATCAGATTAAGTTTGTGAAGGGTATACCTACTTAATGTATCCGGGTAATGAATCCGGGATATTACGATATTAGAGAGTAGTTGTTTCGCTACCTGAAATATTGAAAAATGTTTTTATACATTTCCACGTTGATCATTGTTTTAATTTAGAATTTAACAATGTACCTACCTAAATGTGCTCTAATTTTTCAAAACGTAGGTATACGCTATATACTATTATTTCTGTTCTTCTACTATTACCTATACCTATATGCTTTAAATTAAAAAATTTAATGCTTAACCTATTATTAAATAAAGTATTATAAGACCCCGAACTTCATTGTATATTAGCTAAAGTTTTAATAATAATTATTGTAAAAGCTCAAGTATATATTCCATTTACAAAAAAATGCATAGATGTGTATATCTATTGCCTATACAGCAGGTGGCTGACTTCACTGTCCGGCTTGTATCTTCTGAAATATGACAGATACGGAAAAAAGATTGTCAAGCTGGATGAGATCTACACAACAGCATACACACTTTTTTCCTTGTTTAAAGGCCAACCTGTTTAAAGTTAGAATATCCAGCTTTCTTTTTAAACGTATTATTAACATTCTACATTTTTGAAGATTTGGTTTCTAAATAATTAGGTACTTGAATCCATAAAAAAATAGCGTTTCTTACTATTGTGAACAATAATAACTTTAACAATCTAATTCAATCTAAAAACAATCTAACAGCCCAATTTACAAGTGAATTTTTTGACTAGAAATTGGACTAAAATCAAGACTATTTTTTGTCGTTTCAATTCAAGTCAATTTGACGGGAGTTTCGAATCGTATATCACGGCCGACTACAACAACAATTACATAATAAACCAATAGAAAAGATATATATATGCGATAATATCTTCAAAAAACTTCAAAAAATACCAGGTGTTAGTGCGTGTTACATTGAAAAAAAAAACAAAGTTGGGTGTTCTACCACCTTAAAATAGGTTAGCCATGGAAAAAGTGTGCAAGCGAATGCGTAGATTGCATCCAGTTTGACAATTTTTTACTAAACCTTTTTTTTCGTATCTGTCATATTTTACAAGATAAAAGCTGAACAATGAAAAGTTAGCCATACCCTATACGCTTGTTGCACAAGTTGCAAGTTAAAAATGGGAAACATTGAAAATTTTTAGTAAGTAGCATCCACAGATACGCAAAGTGTTAAAAATTCGAAATCGTGACCACCGAATTTTTAACCACTCTGATGGTGACTAAAAGTGTAAGTATAAAATGTACTCTTACGAGAGTTGAAGGGTTAAGCTTTGTAAGTTTAAAGAGAAAGACTTTCTATCTCTATAGGTAAATAACATAACACAATCCCTCAATTTTTTTCTGTATAGGTACATTTTCGGAATTATACAGCGTGCACCATGTATCCTTCTCTATATTGCTATCTCCTAAAGCTAACAGATACAGGGTCGGTTAAACAAGTCCAAAGGAGCGCAATTTTGTGGCCATCTCGATTCCGTCGAGACATACAAGATATATCTGTAACCGTTCCTGAAATATCCTGAAAAAACTGAAAAATCGAGATTTCTTATTTTTTCCATATCTTTTTTATTATTGGAGATTAATGAATAATTTTTTTGTTAGCTTACATAAGTCGTCAAGAACTACCCATCTGACATTTCAAAAATTTTCAAAGCCGACTAGATCCCAGAATTTTCATAGTCAACTTTCGTTTTTCGTATGGCCACCATATTGTTTTTTTATATTGTTCGATGTAAAAAAAAATCATAAAAACAAAAAATTGTTAAACTTCAAAAAATAAATTTAAAAAATTTTTATTCTTCTTTTTTCTTTACAAAAAATACACATTTTTAGACCGAATTTCATAGATAAATTAAAAAACCATAAGGCAAGCACTATATATTTCGGTGTATTTTACAAATTGACAAGTTGACGTTTTTCTACGATTTTTTTTAGATTTTTCTTTGAAAAAAGAAGAATAAAAATTAATTTTTTTTTTTTTAAGTTTATTTATTAATTTTTGGTTTCCATTATTTTTTTCATATCGAACGACATAAAAAAATAATATAGCGGCCATAAGAAAAACTAAAGTTGACTGTGAAAACTCTTGGATCTAGTAGGCCTTGAAAATTTTTGAAATGTCAGATGGATAGCTCTTAAAGGCTTATGTAAGCCTACAAAAAATTATTTATTAATTTCCAATAATAAAAAAGATATGACGAAAATAAGAAATCTCGATTTTTCTGTTTTTTCAGGATATTTCAGGGACGGTCACAGATATCTTGCATGTTTTGACGAATTCGAGATGACCACAAAACTGCGCATCTTTTCTCTAATTTAACCGACCCTGTATCTCTTAGCGTTCAGGAGATAGCAATATAGAGAAGGATACATGGTGCACCCTGTATATCAGCAAGACAGAAATCCACCCTGTAAAAAGAATTACCCTGTATAATATTATGTATATGCGAAAGGAATGTTGAATGTTTGAAATTATCATTAACAAACTGATTAAAAAAACCTTAAACCCTGTATCCTCAAAATAATATTAGGACACATGTTTATATGAACTTTTCTACTTAAAATTGGTCCAGAAATACACCCTTAAATTTAATAACATGTCTTTAAGTAACACCCTATATACCGCTATAAAGTTTACTTACTATCTATAAGAACAGCTGTAACATCTCCGGGAGTCGAAACAAATACTGTGTATAGAAAAATTTTTACCTATAAGAAAAATTATCATCTCAATATTAATTTTGCGGGGAAAAAACTGGCACATCCTGTACATTATAAGTACTTAGACTGTCTAAGTACTTATAATGTTAGACTGCAAATCGGTTCGTGCACGTCTACGAACATTAAGTTCTTCATTAGCTGGAATTCTACTACAACTAATTCAAATTGTATTCAAATTGTAATTCAAATTGTAAGCGGTTCAAATTCTACGAACCGCTGCGGAACATTGCGGCTATTATTAACCAGTTATCAGGAATCGATTAGTCAGGGGCTTTGGGACGTTTTTTTTTTTTGTTTAATTTAACAACATTTCTGAGTTCTGGAGCTTATTTCTCATTTCCCTTTTCTTATCCCCCGAGCACTGGCACCCATATAGCATTACCGGTATAACGGTTCACGGTTCGTTTATAAACCTCGGTTTATACAATACGACATAATACCCTTAGCTGGAGGAATAGGTATTTTTTAGTCAGAGAAAACCTCAGAGAGCTCCATTTGAAACCCCCACTTGTCTTGATTCTGTCCTGAAGTCTCTCTCTGTGTTTCCTTTTGTGTTGACTGTGTACATGGATCGGAGGTTCATCGACTTGGTAGAGTTACTTTCGATAGTGGGTACTGCCCGGGGGTTGCTGTTTCAAGCGGAGAATCCGCAATGTGTGTCGGTCTATTTGCGATTAACTCGTAACCCATTGTTTCGAGTTCAGGCATAAAAAATGTAATTACTTTTACAGTAAAGCCACTAACTCATACCAAACAATCTCTCTTTCATAAATTTCATAAATTTAAAGTGCGTAAAGTACCTACCTATCTACTTAAAAAATACTTAATTGTGTACTCCGATTCATAATACATATTATATTAAGTACCTACTACGCGTCTTTTTTTGGCCATTAAGGAAGTAAAATAGATATAATTTTGTACATTTCAAAATTGTATCTAAGTTGGCTTATTCGAGGGCTTATTATTAAATTAATTCTAGAATAATATAAGTTCAAATACAATGGCTTAAATTGTACAAAACATAACAGTTATTCTTTATGTAACTGTTTTTTTACCCGAATTTTAGGCAGGTATTGTTATTATAGTAGACGTGTTATTTAATGCATTGTTTTAGTTATTACCTAAATAACATAATCTAGAACGTATAGTTAGGTATAACCCACCTACGATATGTGCAATAATAATTATATTTCACACGTTTTAAAAAAATTACATGAAAGAAGCTTATTTGGATACTGGCTGGAAGGCAAATACGAATATTTTAGGATTTAATAATAAAAATGGGATTTAATTTTAGATTATATATTTATGCATTAAAAACATTCACGTAAACATTTACGAATTTATATTAAATTTTAAACATCTTTGAAGCATAAATACACTGCGAAAAAATGAAAGTGTCGTACTCCAGAATTTTGCCTGAAATTGACTGGGAATAACTTTCGATATTATTCCCAAGGGTTTTCGGTTTTGTTTTCCCATCTCAGCAGCTCTTTCCTTTATTTTTTTTTTTGCATTATTGGCTCAAAACTAAAAAAAAATGAGCAATAAGTATTTAAAGCTTGATGTCTCACTTAGAGATGGTTTTCATCTAAGCTTTCGATTTAGCACCCGTACCTAATATCCAGGGACTAAGTTGACTCAGGACAAACCCTAAAAACGAAAGATTTCATAAAACAATACTCAAACTTAAATTTCTTCTGGAAACAGGTTTTGGGTGAGAAATTCAATGAAAATCAACTTGTCTCCGAATTAGCCATCATTTGTGGACAATTTAAGAATTTTCTTGCTGACATTTTCAAAAATGTTGAAACAACGGCCAAATTACATCTATACCTACGTTTTCAGGGGGAATCGGCGTTCTTTCAAGCGAGCTAGCGGTTTCTTGAATTTTTGTGACGATGATAGTTACATATCATTCTCAGGTACTAAAAAGCGCTGATTCCCCCTGAAAACGTGCGGAAATAATTTGACTGCTGTTAGGTATCTACATTTTTTATCGCATGTTAGCAAGACACTCTTATTAAAGTATTGCACAAATGAAGTTTATTTTCATTCAATTTTCCTCCCAGAACCTGTTTCCAGAAGAAATTTTGGAAATTTGTTCTTATTTTTTTCCCCAAAACGGGAGTCACCGGGAGTAACGGACGGAGTTGGAGGAGGCATCATTCAAAAAGAGACAATGAGTTTACAGGGGCAAATTCACTCCTGTAAATTCAAGTTTCCTAAGAGTTTCGACCAATTTTTGAGCGAATAAAACACGGAATCGGACAGGACTCTCACAGCTTTTGGCCTAATATCGCACAGTAAAAAAACAAATTTTTTTTTCAAAAGTTAACAAATGGCCAAAACAAAAAATGGTTTTATTTTTGTCATGCAGAGAGTGAGTGAAAAAATCTAATAAAAATGGTTTTTATGAAGTCTTGAAATATTCATAAGGTAAAATCATAAGGAGGTTCATAGTGGAATCTGAAGAGGAAATCAAACTATCTTAAAAGTAACTGCATTGAGAATGTCTCACCTAAAGGAACCATAAAACTGACCGATTATTATAACTTCAGAAAGTAACTCAATGAGAGGTATTAATTTTCTATCCCGTAAGTTTTATAGGATTTGAGTTCTGTGCTAAGTTCTAACGAGTATTTAGGTATATGATAGTTCATAAATAATTTTATAACTTCGTAAAATCCATACGTATTTAAGTACTCGTAAACTCCACTAAATGGTCTCCGGAAACTTGAAGGAATCCCCGAGAAAAACTTCCCTTGCATTACAACACTCGTAGGGGTATATACCTACCTACCTGTTAATTTAGCAGACGAAAGTTTCGTGAAAATAAATGACGACAAACGAGCTTCAGTTTTTAACATGTCACGTATAGTTATTGTATTGCTCTTAAACTTTTACACTTTCTTATCAGGATAAATTACTCTGGTGCTGATGTTGAACATTGAACTAACGACTTCCTGCTTGTTCGCGCTGTACCCAAGTGACAAATTATGCATGTTTACAAACAATATGTTTACAAACAATCAGAAATTAACTTGTACAGCTCAATGTCCCTTTTACGGACGTAATCTAATAAAGCTTTCACCGAGCGCGTCATGTTCATTTGTGCATAAGAAAACTGCAGGTTTTTTTTTTAATTATTGGGACCAAAATGTTTTTTATATTGAGGTTTATTCAGATTCGCAACAAATTTTATACATTTTTCGACTTATATAAAATTTAAATGATTCATTTATTTACTCATGCATACCTACATCAACACAATTATTTAGGTTATGGGTATAAGAAAAAATTAATTAGACAAAAATGATCTCAAACGACATCTGATAGGTATATGACATTTTGTACATATTATTATTATTATAAGACTTATAGACCAAATTTTTTGAGCCATGCATAATTTGCTTAAGATGCAACTCTTTTATCTGAGTTGTATAATAAGCCTCCATCCATAATGTGGAGTTGAGAATCAAAACTGACTAGCACTAAGAATAAAACTATTCCCTTTTGAAAATTATGAATAAAAAGGTGTACAAAAAGTCGATATAGACGCTTGAATACACTGACTAATGATCTGACTAATATAAGTCATCTTGATCAGTCTTATTTAGGTCACGCATATCTTAAATATTTTTGCAATAATTTGAAACATTCCATATATCCTTCTACCGCACTTCTTTTCAAGTTTTTTGACATAAGTACTTAAAAGACACACTGTTCCTCCATGATCGATAGTCTACTATCTTATGAAATTTCCTACTGTTAGATGGCGTGAATACAAATATGACTTTTAGCTTCGTTCGCTTCTCCCGAGTATCCTGAGAGACCCAGTCCTTTAAATATGTCACGAAATGAAGACTCAGAGACGTTCTTATTAGGTAATAATCCAGTTCTTTGTCGTCGGCGTTTCTGGCGTATTCACGATTAATCATAACCATCCAGGGGATAATTCACTTAAGCTCGCTAGGGAGACATACAGCTTCTTTACGACGAATGGCCAGATATTTTTCATCCCCCACGGAATGTGTAAAACAGCCTTCATGAGGCAATATTTGTATATTGAATGTTGCAGGTAACTCTTTGATTCCACGACTACTCCATTCGATAAAAAAATTGCTTTATAAAGTAGTAGTTTAGAAAGAAACAGGATGAAACGATTTTAATTTTGTTTAGATGTTTATTTTGTTGAATGGTGGATGAGAGAGGTTTAGCTTCCTATCAGAAGCGCTTTCGGCGGCTGAAGACTGCTTAAAATAAATTTGTGTAGTTATTTGATTTTTTGAAAGCCTAATCATTCAAATTTCAAACCGTCAAGAACAACTCCGAAACGACGAGAATAGGAGGAAAAATGAAAAAGGTCGAATTAGCTGCTGGCATCCATCAGCCTCGTCTCCATCATTTCAATACAAGTCACTGCAATTGACCTGTTTAACTGACACTCGATTTTGTTGGATTCCTCCATTTTAAATATCATGTCATTATCATGACATGACATTAGATGACATCGAATACAATATCATTCAGCGCCATGTCTTAATATAAAGTGAGGGTGTCAGAGTTGAATTTAAGATAGGCGGCTCATGGGAACAATAATTATTGAACTTGTCAACAGAATATTATTCGAAAAATATGTATATACCTACAGGGTGTTTCAAAACATGTGTCGGAAAATAAAAGGCGTGATTCCTTAGCGCGCTCTGAGAAAAACTTTCTATTAACATGGTCCGTAAACCCACCGTTTTCGAGATGGAAGAAAAAATTGTTTTCAGTTTTTTGACGATATCTCAGAAACCGTTTGAGATATAAAACTGAACCTTTGTACACATCTTACTATTGATATTAGCTACTTTTTTAATGCTATTTTTTCATTTATCAGTGACGGAGATTTTAGCGTTACTTGAAATTTTTTTGCCCCTAATTTCAACGACACTGATGGGAAAATTGGTATTGTGAAATTGTCATTTTAGACTGCCAATGTTTTCCTCATATAAAGATGCTCTTAGTCGAAAGCTTTAATGTGAACTGTTTTCGAGAAAATGAGCATTTTATGATAAAAAACATAAAAGTACCTATCAACATCTTGCGTTGTGTACAAAAACATTCCTTGATTTTGATAATTTTTTTATGATTTGTTTCACTGCAACATCAAAAATTAGCTTTCAAAAAGTAGATATATGTAATATTAAATAATTAGATGTGTACAAAAGTTCAGTTTTACAGTTTTATATCTCAAACGCAAAAGTTGGTGGCACGTCTAATTCCTTCACAGAAATTCTTGTAGTAGCAGATCTTGACATTTATAAAGCTTTGGTTGACTTTTTTATCTCCATTTAGGTAGCTCTTTAATTTCTCTTTATTATACTTAAAATCGCTTAAAACTAATTCATCCATAGATTAGCCTCCTGGTTCGAACTGATTCTAAAAATATTCTGTGGCTAATAAATAATGTTCGAGGCCAACCCAACCTGTCACACACACACACACACACACACACACACACACACACACACCCACACACACACACACACACACACACACACACACACACACGCACACACACGCACACACGCACACACACATATATCAAATGGTTCCTGAGGATCGTAAAAAAAATTTTTTTTTCTTACTGGTATCTTGGAAACGGTACATTTGTGGACCCATTGTTAATACGAATTTGTTTTCTTTGGAGCGAGGCAAGGAATCACACCTTTCATTTTCCGACACATATATTTTGAAACACCCTGTATACATAATATAATAATAAAAATGTAAGTAGAATAAAGTAAACTTAAGAGGAAGTCTACGGTTTTTTTTCGAGAATCTACTTGTTTATTTATCACCTTTTTTATATAGCTAAATTGATTTATTCTGAATGAAGCATTCTTGCGAGCATTCTTGTTAGATAAAATTGATTTTCGAACTACTATCATCGTCAACATAGTTATAAATTGTGAGCAAATAAAACGTAGGATGGACAGGCTTTAAAAAAAAAAACTCATGTCTGGAGATTGAATCTGTAAAGCTGGAAACAGTCAGATTATTCGATTGTACCTACAGTTTTACACATTCAATATCGGGCATGATTTTTTCCAAAAACATGACTAAATTGTATTTTCATTTGCTCCCACGATTTTCAAGGTATTAGCGTTGATTGAAGGAGTCAGGTCAGGTCAGGTCAGGTCAGGTTAGGTTTAGATTACTGTAACCGAAATTTTAACATCACTATAGCTTTTGAGAAAAAAGCACATGCGCTTATGTAGAAAACTTTTGTAGAAAAGAAGTAGAAAAACTTCAATAGCACTAGTGACATTAGCCTACTTTAATTGATTTTTCTTTAATTTTGAATAATTAAAAAAAATTATCATAAATATAATAATTACAAAAAATGTAATTACTTTTTTTTTGTCTTCGACAGGGATTAGTCTTTGTCTAAAGTTATGAGCTTGATAATTTTTAGACGCTGATGAAAATCGAAGAAAGTAACTATTGCATTTTCTGTCAGCAATATTTTTAGGTCAATTGATTTTGAGTCCTTTTCCGATAAATAGCTATGGGTTAATTCTCGAGAATATGTCTTGGGAAAGTATCATGTGAATGTGAGTCCTTTTCCATTATAGCTATGTAGGTTATGATGACGTATGAAAAGAGAGCACTATAAATGATCCTATTGAGTGCAACAGGAATTCTAACGGTAAAATTGAGAGAAAATCTTCCATGATTGTAGGTATAAGTAATCCTTCGCTGAATGTTCAATTGTATTGTACTGGAGCGTTTACCGAATCCATGTAGGCATTCAATTTCATGGTTACAACCTTTCAACCTTCAGTGACAGTATTAGCTGTCATCTGGTTTGGTTATTCAACTATACATATTTTCATAACTTTGTGCAAATTTCAACTAATCTGACAACTAAATTCCCAAATACATATAATGTTATTGTACTTGGGTAACTCAAAAACTTTCTAAGATGAGATATGCAGGAAAAAATCTTAACTTTAAAATAAAAGTACTATCTACCAAAGGAGAAATGTTTTATTAACTGCTTAATGTCAAAAACAAACCATACTTTTATAGTTTTGATTTTTACATTTATTTTATGTTTCCCCCATATGAAAATATCGAGGAAAATATGTATACTATCTGTCCACTGAGAGTTGTCCGTTGTCATGCCACACTGATTCTGACTGAACAATTTCATTTAATTCGATTTGTATCGTACACTTATTTCTAAGTCGAACCAGATGTGGTATCGCAGTTCGTGTCAGTGGCGTGTGTTGAGGAATAATGAATATCCTATAAATATATTATTTCGACAAGTTATTGACGAAGTAGAGCCTTGCAACTTTTTGATAACAAATATATACCGAGTGACAAGTTTCAAAGCAGAACATAGGCGAATAGCATGGGAAATCACATATTTGCAGTTTATTTCTCACCACTTTTATCTATAAGAACGGTAATGGTGTCTATCGAAAGAAAATTGTTTTCTGAGCATGCTGATACCAAATACTTAATGATTAACAGCTTTTTTATCATGCCAGAAGAATTTAAACATTTTCAAAATTAAAAGATGAGTAGCCATGACATGCTAAATTCGGATAAATTTTTCGCTGTCAAGGTAAATATTTTCAATTATTTAATTTATTTTAATTCTGATTGAACATCACTAAAAATTACGAAATTCCTCATTTACCATCTTTTGTTTTACCAAAAATTGACTATGAAAAATAAACACGTAAAATAATTGAACTAAAACGATAACTAAGTACAACAAATATTCAAATAGCCCTTCATTTTGAAATTAATATCCCACCCTTTTATAAATTATTGTGCTTCGAACTTGTCCGAGTAATTGGTTATTAACGAGTGCACATTCGGCAATGACTAGCTCTATAAATTTTGTTTTTGGTAACCCCAAGATCCCAAGAAAAATCACAACAAGGATAAGCTGCTAAATCGGGAGATCTGGCCGGCCAGTTAATATACCATGACGATAAAAACGCGTCCCGCATTAGAATAGCCATTATTTTTATTCATTGACAATCTTTTCAGGGAAACGCGTATTGGTAATTGAAAATGTTTGTTTTGACAGTAACAAAATTATTCTAATTAGGCATATCATGGCCGCTCACACTTTTAATTTTGGAAATGTTTAAGTTCTTCTGGCATGATAAAAAAGCTGTTAATTATTAAGTATTTGGTATCAGCATGCTCAGAAAACAATTCTCTTTCGATAGACACCATTACTGTTCTTGTAGATAAAAGTGGTGAGAAATAAACTGCAAATATGTGATTTCCCATGCTATTCGCCTATGTTCTGCTTTGAAACTTGTCACACGGTATAATGCAAGTAAATAAGAATGATAATAATTATTGTTATCATCATCATGATAGAAATATTATGTCACCTACCTGCTGGTTGCCGTTTAAAAGAAAGAATAACACCTCCGTTTTCTTATTCTGCATGCAAGTACAATATTCCAGCAATTTAACCATACAAGACCACGTACTAGGGAGTTCAATCGTTTCCCAGGCAAAACAAGGAAATAGATTTTTAGGCATTCGCGCAATTAATTAGTTACTCATAGTTTATCATACCGTACAATAACACAGGTAATTCTGCTAATTTCGTATTAAAAACGTTTCAAATCACAACACAAACCTTATTAGTATATTTAGCGCTGACACTGACACTACTGACAGTAGCGACGACAATCTTATCGTAATATCGTATCAATCTAAGCGTATCAAGATGCGAGTCGATACTTCCGTCTCACTCTCGCTAATCTTTTTAGAATTGCAGACGATTCAAACGTATTTCTGACAATACGTCCCATTTTAACTCGATTGACTATGCAATGCAATAGAAGGAGTAAGAAACATAACGAGATGATGTATCCTTAGTTATCACAACAGACAACTCTCAGTGTACAGACTTTAGGTAACTATATCATTGAAATAAATTGACTACTTATTTCTGGTTTACTAGTACTACTAGTCCAGTCATTGAAGGTAAAATACGGCAATACTGTATAATTTTGCCAAACAACTACTTCTACTTATACCTTCTGCTTCAAACTCGTCCCCGTACCTGGGGTGCTTTTATCCTGGGGATAAGAGGGGCTGAAAAATGTTTCATTGAAAATAATTCCGAGAACGAATAGAACTTCTGTACTATAAAGTTTTTTTATAAAGTCAATAGCGAATAAGTCGAAACGTATCGACTTTCAGAAAAAACTCAAACAAAAGTTGCTTAGAATTAGTCAAGCTATCTATTCCAATAATTATTTTCAATGAAACATTTTTCACCCCCGAAAACGAGTGGCATCCCTGTGCTGTTTGGCAAAAGGATACACGAAAAAGGTCATTGACTGGAGTAGACCGTATCAGTAAAAGATCTTCTCTACTTCCTTGGATAAAACCACTGCTCGAGAATCTCCATTCTCCTTGACTTCCAACTTTTTTATGATGACGGCTACCAAGGTCGTCGACAACCAAGGACAGCTACCAAGGATCTATTATTTATTTAAAAAATTGATTAGAATCTCAGTGAAATGAAGTCAATTGCTAATGAATGAAGTCGTCCTGTGCAGTACGTCGTTTTTTTTTAGCGCAATGAATAACTTCCTTCATGGTAACCTTCTCGGAAGCGTTCTACATCCTTTCTATAGATTGACCAATAACAGTTTGTCTATACTCTTCACTGATTTTTTTTCAACATCTTCTCGACGACAGCAGTTATTGTAGATAACCTTGAGATAATGATTGAAATGTTGGGTAAACCTTCAAAGTTTAGGTAAGTATCAAGCTAACTTTTAGTAAAAGACGTATTATAAATAAGCTGTTGTGAATTTTCTTTATGAGTTCTTTAAAATTTCACTTGAGAAGAGCTTCTATGATATGTACAAAAAATTTAAGCTTGTTTCTTATAATCGCGCTGTTCATCCTTTGTTCTCCCATATTTGCGTATTTCTGCACATCTGCCTTTTTTAAAATTGGTCAAAATTACTTTTACTTCACGTGGCTGCAGTATGTACTAATAGGGGTGCATATTATCAGATTCGCCATAGAAAATGTCTGTCCGATGCTGACTCGGTGCCACGTCAAATTAAAATGACATCGAACATCGAACTGAATTGCAAATTTCAGTCCGTCTAAAAAGTGATTTTATAAAACAAAATGAATAAAGTGCGTTAAATTTACCTAATAATAGTTATTACCCATCGTTAAGGTAATCTCTCATAATAAGACTTTGATTGTCAAAGATTCGTATCTGATAATTGTTAAATCTTTTGCACACTTCACGGCCACCGAAGCTTAAGAAAAACTAGGAAGTACTCGGTCACATATTAGGTAAGAGAGAGAAGTCGTGCGTTTATCATCTAAATGCAATCCTTAAAGCACTTACCTGCCTTTGTTACGCCACTTAGCTGTAACGAGAGCAAACAGCATGAAAAATTATAAAAATGGTAAGCGTGCCTCTAATCGTGTTACAAGAACACTCAACATCCAGGTGCTGTGAATTACTACTGTGCTTTGCGTCTGCTTCCATCGATTTTAGTTAAAGGGTCTCTTAAAAGTGGTAAGTTGCAGAGAGCAAAAAATGAGACAAGTGAAATTATAAGAAATTACATAAAAATTTTAGAGAGATGATAAAGGAATTAGTAGAAAAACAAAAAATTAACAAATTAAAAATTAAATACCTTTCGCATGCATTTTATTGACATGAACGTGACAAGTTTTTTTTTTTAATTACATAACATGATAAATTATTGTGTCATAAAGACGAATTTATTTTTTAAGCAATGATTATAGAAATTACGTTGAAAAAATACAATATTCAATCCAAGTATTTTTGTTTAATTTTGTATTATTATTTAAATATGTTAAGCGATGGTTTTAAGATAAGTTTATTACCCCTATCACTATCACTACCTATATCATTGGCAAAGAAAGATGGTAAATAGAAAGATATCAAGATTCAAAATACGACTTTAAGACTTATTTTTTCACTTAGGTATAATAATAATTTGAAGAATTGAAATAATCATTTGAGTTACATATGGAGCATGTAATTTTTTATCGCTTCATTTTTTTAAGTAATCTTCAGGGAGCGGGGATTATGTCGCAGTTCCTGAAATATATTTGCATTATGTTCATCTGCCTGCGTGTTCGTTGCGAAGTACTCCAGGTCCAGCAGCCCAGAAATGGCCCACGCCAGAGGAATCTCCTAGTTGATGACCCTTATCACAGACGGAAAGCACAGACCTTTTCAAGCAGTAATAGACACGCCCGATGTAAGTGCCTTTGTTTTTACGCCTAGTTTATTATTCTAACCGAAATAAGTCTTATTTATTATGTGTGAAATTACACAAAAACCCAACGCGTAGGTTTTCCTTTCGTTTTAACAGTGTGCCATAATAGGCAGATGGGTATACATATAATAATGTAAACCCTGGAGCTGTAACTACATAATTTCGGTGCTGTACAAAAAAGCTTATGTAAGCTTTTTTAGTTAATGCTTGATGAAATATTTTTTCTCAAAATATGAGATTAGAAGAACAGAAAACATATACATACATTTTAACAAACAAACTTTATTTGATAAAAAGCTTTCTAGTTTTTTTTGTCATGCTAAGTACGCAAAGGTGGAACGTAGGGGTGAGATTATGTTTCCATTTATTAATCAGATACCAAAATCTAAGAGTATTTCTAATCCATAAAATTTTTGTGTAATCAATTTAAATATATAATATAGCAAGAGCAAGGTCACTATATAAAAATAAGAAGACGAAGGCGATTTTATTAAAATCTACGCTCTTAACTTCACTTTCGCTTCAGCAGAGACATAAAAAATAATTTGATAGCCCACTCTAATTAGGAAACTTATTGCTTACCCGGTACTAATTGATATAAATGCGGCTCGGTCTCATGCTATACGAAAGAAATTATTACACTCTTTGACTTCTTTGTGTTCAATCTATACAGACAGTTTAGGTCAATTAACCTTGTAATTTTTTCTTGCCAAGTCATAAAATATCAAAAAAAATTGTTGTTAATTTTCCGAAAGATATACCAAGGCAATAAGTATAGGCCATTCCAAGATAAACGAGCCGATCGATGGCGGCAATCTGCAATCAAGACTTCAGTGATGGGAAATCATTGGCTCCACAGCTAATTATTAGGTTTTTTTTCTAAATCATTATAAGATCGTATTTACCATTGAATTGATTAAAAAAAAGACAACAAATTATTATCGCCTTAGCATAATTTAAAAAATTTACCGTTAAAGGATAAAAGAGATTTTGGACCTCTAACATGTATATTTCCATTGGTTCTTCTGTCAAAGAGTTTTTCATTAAATTTATGTTTTCAACAGAAGAACAAACCAAAACATACAAAAAGGTATTGATAAAACGAGCAGATGTTAGCCAGAATATTTCGTTTAACCGAAAATTTCTAGGACAGAAATTGACGGTTTTTACCGTGTGAACAAATGACAGCATAATTTGAGCGGGCTTTGGAAAAAAATTCCACGTTTGAAATTGAATTATGTAAAACTGTAAACGATCAGAATCTTTTAATCCGAGTCAAGTTAGCCACGCTTCGGCCAGTCACACTTTAAGCCAGGAAGAGCAACTTCGAATAATTTTCAACAAATTTTTGTTTTCGTTATTCACGGCTTCAGTGGAAAATATTTTGGTTTGTTCACCCAACAAAAACCACCGTAAACCGAAAAATCGTAATTATCGAAATGTCACGGCCAACCACGTTTTCGGCCACGACAAACTGAAAAAAAAAACATTTTTGGTGAAATTTTGTTCAGAAAAGTTCCAGTTTTTATAATAATGGCTAGCCACACTTTTGGCCACGAACTTTATAAACTGAAAAATTTATTTTTGCTGAAATTTTGCTGAGAAAATTCTGAAATTTTATAATAATGGCCAGCATCACTTTCGGCCACGAACTTTATAAACTAGAAAATAATTTTTGCTCAAAATTGGATAAAAAGTCATAAATTTTATAATCATGGACAGCCACACTTTCAGTCACGGACTAAAAAAACGTATTTTTGCTGAAAATTTGCTGAATAAAGTATGAATTTTTATAATAATGGCCAGCCACACTTTCGGCCACTAAATTTCAAAACTGAAAAATTCATTTTTGCTGAAATTTTGCTCAGAAAAGTCCGAAATTTTGTAATAATGGCCAGCCACACAATTTCATCATGGACTGAAAAAACTGAAAAAACAAATTTTTGCTAGAAATTTGTTGAATAAAATCTGAAATTTTATAATAATGACCTGCCACACTTTCGGCTTAACAAACAAACAAAAAAAAACAAATTTGCTGGAAATTAATCGAAGCCCTCTCCCTGGCCGAAAGCGTGGCTGGCCGAAGCGTGGCTAACTTGACTTGGGTACCTAATCTTTTATTTTACAGTTTCCTAGATTAAATCAGATTTTTATTCGAAAATCACGATTTAAACACGCTCACACGATATAATAAAATACAAAAATAAAAGTTTTATGTAGTTACCATTACATTATTTATAATACCTGCGCAAAGTGTAAACGAAAAGCTAAGGTAGGTATTAATATAATGATTATTAAGTTATGGCATTATTGGGTTCAGTTAAAATCACCTTTAGAGCTCGAGATTTAGAGTTAATAATTGTCTCTTTGAGACATGCTTAACGAAATATATAGGTACGTCAGGAGATTCTCATCGAAAATAACTAATTACATGTCATAATACTTATACCTATCATACCTGTTATCCTACATAAGTAAGAAACACAGTAACTAAATTAATGCTGTGAAGATAACATTGTCGACTAAGATGACATCTTAGTGTATATGTGTAAACAATATTCGTGGTTGCTAATTTAGCGCAATAATTGATTTATTATTAGGTACCATACATGAATATTCATACGCTCACCGGCTGCAATAGTGGCACAACTCAAAAATAGTAATATTGGAGATATTTGACTTTAAAGATTTATAAATAAATAAATTTATATCAAATAATAAAACTCGTACTATACCGGCACAAATCAAAAGTGTCACTATTGTACGTACACAAGAAGACATCCTCCTACAAAGTCAGTGGCATACTGAAAATGTGCATTGGTCCGACTTAGAAGCACAAATTGTTATAATGCTTTAGTGACAAATTCGCCATACCGGGAAATCTATGATACCTAATTTTGTGCCAGTCTTGTTGCAAGGAAGAGTATTAAATTTATCATTTGATGCAACAGTTGGTGCGATTTTAAGGATTTTTGAGTTGTGCCACTATTGCAGCCGGTGAAGTTATACTCATAATAATGTATACGTATGCAAGTTGAATTGTATATTTTGTTCACAAATAATTAATACCTACTTAGGTACACAGTGCAGAATTTGGATTGGAGCGAATTCAATAAAATTGGTTTCTTTTGCTAAACAATTCCTAGACGATTTTTTTCTTTTTATGCAGAGTGGCTGCGGTTAATAATCGCACTTTTTGACCACACATAGATGCTGTTAGGAAAAACGTTAAAGTTTGAACATTTTTTTTACGTTTCATATTTACCGTTAAGATATTACCTCTGCATTTTTTTCACCGGAAAGTTCCACAAAATCATCTGGAAGATCGAAGTGATTGCTTTCTGCCTGTGTACGTGAATTCTGTGAATTCTGTGAAGATGATAGAATCCTGCCGTATCATCTATTTTGGAGAAAAACTGCGCTTTTGGGTCTATCACCGCCAATGACTCTGCTAGGTCCGGCAAAACCAGTTTTTCTGGTAAAACACTTTTATTTAGAACTGTGTAGTCTACGCAAATCCGTACCTTATTATCCCGTTTTGGTACGCACAACAATTGGAGCGCACCATAAGGTTGGTTCTGTTATTTTGAAGATTACATCTGCTTTATCCAACATGTCCAAATTCTCTTTGACCGCCCCTCGTAGGTAGAATGGTGCTCGTCTCGGAACAGCTATTGAAAATGGTTGCAAGGAAATTTTATATAATTTTCCCAAATTTCCAATGCCTTTGAAAAGTGAAGGATATTGATCGGGTATCGAGACTGCATCCGTTCATAAAAGCATTTGAAGCGCTTCCAATGCATTTCTTCCTAACAAAATTGAGTGTAGTTTATTTACAACATCCACCTCGGAATTGTATGAACGATTTTTCCACTTCCCGAGGCTGAAAGTAGTGGTTTTCTGGGACTACCAATTTGAATGTTATTAAGTAATGACAGTGTCTCTGATTTTATTACAGTTACATCGGCTCCTGTCTCAATTTTAAAATTTACAGGCACCCCACTGACGTTCACAGTAACTCTCTAGAGTTTTGAAAGTTCCGCTTCTATGTGGTTTACCTCCACAGTTTCAATTTTTCCTGACATAGGTTTTTGATTTCCGATTTTTGAAAAACATTTTACTGACCAGTGGCCCTTAATTCCGCATTTTTTGCATTGCTGGTCATGCGCTGGACAGTCCACAAATGCATGACGAGGAGATAAACCGCATTTCCTGCATTCTATATTCTCCTGACTATTTCCTACCATATTCTCTTTGGATTTTTGTTCGAATTGTGTTTATTATAATTATAATTATTATTTTGCTTGCAAGCGTAATTATTAATTTTTGGTCTTGCCACTTTCTGAACAAAATTAATCTCCGCCGCTGTCTTTTGACATTGGTCTACGGATACCGAACTACTACTTGGATTAATAACAGATTGTTGTTTTTTTCAGGGATTCTGTCGAACATACCGAACGATTACCGAATTACTTCATCTACCGAGTCTTCTGAACGTGATTGTAGTTGCATTGACAGCCTACTATTTGCTAGACCCGCAATAATTCTTAATTTAATCATGTCGGATTCCATTGTATTCCACTCACAAGACTGCGCCCTTGACTGCGCCATGGAAGTCAAGTCTGTTATAGTCTGTACACTGAGTGTTGCCTGTTGTGATAACTAAGGATACATCATCTCGTTATGTTTCTTACTCCTTCTATTGCATTGCATAGTCAATCGAGTTAAATTGGGACGTATTGTCAGAAATACGTTTGAATCGTCAGCAATTCTAAAAAGATGAGCGAGAGTGAGACGGAAGTACGACTCGCGTCTTGATACGCTTAGATTGATACGATAAGATTGTCGTCCAGCTCATAGGCTACTGTCGATTGACAGTGACAGCGCTAAATATACAGGGTGTCCCAGCTTATTCGAAGCGGTCTCTGTAGGCCAAACGATGGATTTTTTCCAAAAAATTTTTGCAAACTCAAGTACAGGATCACAATGGCCATAATTTAAAATTATTTTGGAGTATACAGAGTGTCCCATATGAGAGTGGCATATCAAAGTTATGTTTTTTTAAATGGAATGCTCTTATGTTATTGCATTTTTAGATTGTCTGAGAAGAGGTAATAAGATTTGCTTTTACAGTTGGTGTTTAAATTCAGAAGTTTTTGAGTTATAAACAAGTGAAAATCGTCATTTTTCAAGTTCAAGGCCCTGTACAACGAAAACGGTTCCAGATCGAGAAAAACGGCTTACATGTCCCTATTTTACTTTTTCATGTACTATTCTATGGTATAGAAACATTTGTACTTTCTTTGATTTTTTTATTTGGCGACGCGTGGAGAAATCTCAGAATTTTTCAAATTTTTTATCACCCTGTATAAACATTTTATCTACATCATGGGATAGTACATGAAAAGTTAAAATAGGGACATGTAAGCCGTTTTTCTCTATCTTGAATCGTTTTCAATGTACAGGGCCTTGAACTTGAAAAATGACGATTTTCACTTGTTTATAACTCAAAAACTACTGAATTTAAACACCAACTGTAAAGGCCAATCTTATTTTCTCTTCTCAGATAATCTAAAACTGCAATAACATGGGAGCATTCCATTTAAAAAAACATAACTTTGATATGTCACTGTCATATGGGACACTCTGTATACTCCAAAGTAATTTTAAATTATGGCCATTGTGATTCTGTACTTGAATTTTCAAAAAGTTTTTTGAAAAAGTCCATCGTTTGGCCTACAGAGACCGCTTCGAATGAGCTGGGACACCCTGTATACTAATGAGGTTTGTTATTTGAAACGTTTTTAATACGAAATTAGCAGAATTACCTGTGATATTGTACGATGCGATAAACTACGACTAACTTATTAATTGCGTGAATGCCTAAAAATCTATTGCCTTGTTTTTCTAACGTTTAAAAAAACGAACAGGGTATATTCTCGCAACGAATTACAAAAAATTACACGAAATGCCTGGGAAACGATTGAACTCCCTAGGACGTGATCTTGTGGTTAAATTGCTAGGATATTTTACTCCAGAAAAAGAAAACGGAGGTCGTATCGCTTTCTTTTAAACGCCACCCAGCAGGTAGGTGACATGCTATTTCTAATCATAATTATAACAATTCATACGCCACTGACACAAATTGCGATACCACATCTGGTTCGACTTAGAAATAAATGTATGAATCAAATCGAAATAAATGAAATTGTTTAGCCAGAATCAGTGTGGCATGACAACGTACAACACTCAGTGGACAGAGCATATGAACGTGTCGCATGATTCATAGGAAAGCTGGCTTCGCTGCAAAAACTTTACTCTTTCGTAGACTAAAAATTTCATTTTACTTTGCAATAGGAGTCGAATTTTTCAAGAACGAGGTCGTCAAATGGAAAGACTTCAAAATATTTTCCGCTTTTATTCCTAAAAGACCAATTAGATAATCGACTTGTTACTCCGTTTTTAAATTCGCTAAAGCAATACGTTTGTATCGTACGAACCTGTTTTTCCAATTTTTCCGATCTGCTGCTTGAAAAGAAAATTCCGCAGGGGGAGGAATCGGCACTCAGGCTACAATGGCATTACTGGTGTTGTTGACACGCCATCGCCACTCACGCCGCTTGTTTTGAAACTCATTTTGAAACTCAATCGATCCGATCCGATCGTTAAACCCGCACCAGTTTCGAAAGTTTTTCACGACGCCAATAAGTTTTCCACCCCGCGCGCGTAGGTGTAAATCCGCACGACGCACGACTTGGCACGTTATTGCTCGATTATTCGAAACCCGATGGTTTGAGTCCGTCACGTTGTTATTTAACAATTGTCTAGGCCGCACCGAGTTCTAAATTGTTTCTTGAAAATGCACAACACACGTTTTCCCATTTTACGCGCTCGAAGGTATCGAGGAGGTTCTCCGTACTATAATGTGTATAGGTTACACGTCACGAGCGGCCACTTGTTGCTAGACTTAATTAGATTCTATAATCGATCAACACAACCCCGAAATGCTGCGGAAAACCGAAAAATCGCGTATTTCCACTCACACCGCTGTCACCATGTCGCGTTATGAACGTTAACAGCGGGTATTGTAAAGGCTCATTAAGTTAACGGGCAGATTTCTGTGTCCATTTCTGAAGATGGTATCGAGTCTAAGTAGAATTTTTTAAATTTTATCTATTCTTGACATGAAAGTAACTACAAAAATGCTAATAAAAGTCATTTCACGTCGATATTAGCTTCAAAAATGAGCACAGAAATGTGCCCGTTAGCCTAATGAGCCTTTATGACATTGGCTGTAAGTCTAATTAATTATGAATTTACGTGGAGTTACGTCTATGGACGTTTCTCCCGTTGGTTCAACTCTCCCCATTTGCCCTCTAGCGTCTGAGAGCCTTAGGCTTTGGCGACGTTGTCACGTCGACTTCTTAATGCCACATTATTTTCAATACATTGAAAATAATAATTTTTAATACAAATTAAATATATTGAAAAATATTTGCTAAAAATCACACAAGAAAATTTTGCGTAATGTCTGTTAACCACCAAAAATATGCATACTAATAATTGAGATATGGATATTTGTATTTGTATTTGTATTTTTGAGGGTGCTCAAGTTACTGCGACCTAAAAGATCTATTGTATCCCCTCTACTGTGCTTCGCCTGGTGTGGAATCCCTTTAGTGAAGCACCCTCTCCAAGTCCGCTTCCTTGAGAAACTTCAGGATTATGAGTGGATCAAGGTCGGATAAGTTCCCTGCCTCTAGCTGGTGGTGGCCCAGAACATTACTTCTTTTGAGTTCTATCGCATCGCAGTTGAGCAGCAGGTGACGTGGTGTCTCGTTTCCTTTCCCGCAGAATCTGCAGACGCCATTTTCTTCTATGCCTAACTTCCTCAGGTGTTCCTTGAGCTTGCAATGTCCCGTTAGGAATCCCGTCAGTGTTCTGAGGTTCCTTGCTGAGGTTAAAGAGTATCTTCGACCTCTCTCGGTTAAAATTCCCGAGAAGTTATTTGGCTTGTCTCAACCCCGAGAGGTTCCTCCAATGGATTTCTCTCAGTTTTCTTCTTCCTTTTGGACTTCTGCTTGAAGAAAGTATCTTCGAAGCCACAAAATGGTTCTGGTCCTATGAAGGGTGTCGATGCACCTTTCCTTGCCAATGAGTGGGCAGTCTCGGGCACAAGGATTGTTTAGATTGCCGACTATCTTGACGAGTGACAAGCCCCGCTCATTGTAAGGCCTTCCCCCTATCCGCCACCTGGGGACGCGCCCGATGGGTACTCAACCGCACGGGGAGGTATGGATAGTGGAGCTTTAGAATTTTTTATTCACTAACCAAGACTGAGCGTTCAAGTAATAATATTGAATAAACAAATTTAATAAATTCAGAATCCATTTGAAATATATTTCGAACATTCACAAAAAAAGGACATCCTTATAGGTAGGTATAGATATTGTTGTAATTCAAGATTTTTAGGATTGATTTGACCAACCCCAATGTTAGATAATCTATTATTATTAAACGGTGAGAAAAAGCCTAAAAGTCTGCCCTCTTTAGACCAATTATTTTATTTTATTATAATTTTTTAGTTATTATAATAATTATAATTATTTAGACCAGCATTTTATTTTTAAATTATAAGGTAGGTATACTTGTCTCAATCGCTCTACTTTCGTGTTTCGTTCCTAATAGGGGTGGCTATTTATATATTATATAAATTATGGAATAGCAGAGATAAAATATATGTTTTCTTATTTATATTGCCTACTGGAAAAGCAAAAGGAGATGCACTAAATCAATTTGGAGTATATGAGTTGGGCGCATTTATTCTTCTAGACTGCAATTTCTCTTGGCTGTGCAGGTTTGTAAAAACTAGATGTGAAAATCTCCACTATTATTCTTAATTTACCACTGTTAGTTCTATAAATCACAGCTTACAGCAACAGAATATACCGCAGGTCTCTGTTTTGCTCTTTGTTCAGTTTAAACAATAGCTTTAATCTAAAAATTTACTACCTACTAAAATGAGTGATTAGTTACCGGTAATGAGCGATTTTATCTTGAGAATTATTGGTCCTAGAGACTCAAAAAATATATTCTTTTTTAATTTTTAAGACTTTTTTTATGAATCATTTCACCATGGAAAATTCAATGAAACTATTTTCAAGATATCGCCACTTCCGGAAGTAACGTAAGTTGATACCTACAGCTTGAAAAGAATATCTTGGCGGTTGTTAAAGGAGAGAGAGGTCCTAGAACGAGACTGAAAATCACCCCACCACCTTATCTGTTTTAGTACATTCTTGCCCGTATTCACAAACGATAATTTCCTAAATAATTACGTATTATTTAAATGAGTGAGATGGAGATATGCAGTTTTTTTGCAATAGAATGAGATGGGGATAATTGATTACGTAATTATTTAGGAAATTATCGTTTGTGAATACGGGCGTCTATGTAATAAATTTTGTAAAATGTTGATACTTGACATTTAAATTTTATTATGAACTAGAATTATTTAATTATTACTATCATCATAAAATATATTTAATTATCACTATCACTATCAGAATAGTTCTCTTCGTCACTATCATTATATCTTCATCGTCGTTAATGCCTCCCAGTTGAATAATTAGATCCCCCACTATAAATTTTTTTGTTGGTTGAATGATCACACTTGGCATTCCACTGCTCAGCCGTATAGTGCTTCATATCCGCCCAAACCAACTCGATAGGATTGAGATCTGGGTGGTAAGGAGGCAGTCGCAAAACATCATGTCTTCTCATAATTTCATCAATTTCGTAGGTTTTGAAATTCGGCTTATTCGATTTCATGAGGTCATACAATTCTGATTTATGAAAATCCGTATTAAATGGTATTTGCTTTTGTTGTAACCACTGCTGCATATCTGATTTTCTTGAAGCAGAGTTAGATGGTTTATCTAACTGCACATTATGATATGGCGCGTTGTCAATCACAAGTACGCTGTGAGGCGGTAAATTTGGAATAAACTTGGTCTCCATCCATTTTTTGTAGTTGGAATAATTCATATCGTCGTGATAGTCTCCACTTTTCGTCTTCGACTTAAATCGCACGTATAAGCATTAGGAATAAAACCAGTTTCTCCACCCGCGTGAATGATTACGATCCGTTGTCCTTTGGAGGCGGGTTGCGACAAAACTTCTCTACTGCTGTCGCTTCACGCTTTTTGATGAGCATGAGAAGAACGGATATACGTTTCATCCATGTACACTATATTTCTACCTTCGACTCTATAATTTCTCATCCTTCTAAGAAACTTAAGATGCAAATATCACACTGCTTGCTTTTCCATCAAAATTGTTCTATTAGTTCTTGTTTTTCTCCACCGAAAGCCCAGTTTATGGATAACCTTTCTGACACTTTTCCCTGATCCATTTTCTCGTTATCTTTTGTAAATTTTGCAGTGATCCTGTTGAGCGTCGGAGTAATTTTTTCGGTTGTATGAAAATTGTGTATAATTCGACGCAGTAAACATTGATCAAAGTCATCCAAGTTGGTTTTTGTTGCTAATTTAGTTCTTTTTATTACCAGGAGAAGTAAATTTATCCGTTTGTCCATCGATGATTCTGCTTGTTTCCACCACTATCCTTTGAACAGTCCGTTCACTAATGCCTGTCGTAGCAGCAACCCGTTTTTGAACTTGATTAATTGGTAAAATAGGACCAAGTATTTTTAGATTCACCAAGAAAATATTTATAAACGTTATTAATAATTTCACGGCTTTGACCGGAAAGGGTTTTATTAGCAACTTAGCTTTTAAAATTTGCCATTTCAAAAGCTTGCACTACGTTTGCAATAATTAACTGTCACAAACATAATAAACGTCAAGTATCAATGTCAAAACATTGTTCAAAATTTATTATATGGAATGTACTAAAACAGATAAGGTGGTGGGGTGATTTTCTGTCTCGTTCTAGGACCTCTCTCTCCTTTAACAACCGCCAAGATATTCTTGTCGAGCAGTACTCCGTTATTTTAACAAGGATACCTTGTATATTATAATATTTTTAAATTGTCCAATAAAATCGAATATCATTTTGACAGTTGGAGTTTAATCTGGACGCGCTTAATCATAATAATAATTAATACAAACTTTTTTTCATAGTTTTGTCGCTGTTCACGTTCGTTCAATTCAGCAATCAAGAATGCAAAGGCGCTACTGGTGACGTCGGCACATGCTTGGCCCCGTCTGAGTGTTCCCAACGTGGAGGCACCGCTAATGGACCCTGTGCCCAAGGCTACGGAACGTGCTGTCTTTGTGAGTCTTGGAAAATCCTTATGTAATAGGCTCTAATATTCTTGCCTACCTACTATAATTATCTGAATTTGAATTCTTTCATTGCCTCCGAAGCAATTAAATTTTCTCTCAGGTGTTGAAACGTCGACTGTCAACTGCAGGTTATTTTTATATTTCCCTTTCAGCGTGATTTTGAGATGAATTACGTCTTTATCGGGAAAGTGTAGCAGATTCTTTTCTCGGGAATTCTGAGGCTCTGTAAATTCAGTTAAATACTAATGCCCGAATTCACATATGAAATAGCGTTCTCGTCCATAAAAATAGCTAGAAAATAATTAAATAAGTCGTTTGTAAAATTGGGCGTTAGACTTTTATAAAAAAAGAAATATCACATCAAGATTTTTGGTGACATTTTAAAAATTATCACAATAACTTATAGAAGAGTGTGACAACGAAATAAAAAGGTAATGTAAGTTAGCAGCCTTAACAAAACTAAGGCACTTGACAGGTCTAAACTTTTGTTTCCAAGTAAATTCGTACTGCTGTAGAAGTTTCTGAAAGGTCTCTTCAAGAGTTAAATCTCAATAAGTTACGACCTTCTGAAAACAATCAAAGATGATTTAGACTATTATCTATTGACAAAATTGTTTATCTACACTGTCAAATCGGAGTACGACCAATGGGGGAATTCAGCCTGATAGAGATATTTAATTTAATAGTTCTATCTAAAGCTGGGTTTATACAACTTTAATTTTGCAGTAGTTTTAGCCGCAATTTTAAAAGTAATTTAGTTTTTGCATTAGCATTAATTTGGTGTTTATACAAATACGTTTTGAGGTTAATATACAACTAGTTCATAATTGACATTATTGACAAAGTTGAGATTATGTCGATGTCAATTCTGAACAACAGCTGAATTGGCGTAATACAGAAAATTCTTGTTGTGAATTTCAAATTAGAAAATTTAAAGAATTTAAAGAAATTTAAATTTAAGCAACAGTACTGAAATCTTGAATGGTTCAAAAAATTAATAAACGGAGAGAGAATTAGAAAAAATTCAGTCTTTCGTCATAAATTAATTAATTCAAGTTTTATGAGTGATGTTATTATTATTATTATTATTATTATTATTATTATTATTATTATGACGTATGAACATCGACGTTACGGCTAAAATTAAAGCTAAATTACGGCTAAATTGAAAGTTGGGAACTTTCAAGGTCGCTAAATCTTAGTGCAACGGCTAAAAACTAAAGCTAAATTTGTGTAAACGCTAATACTGGAATGCTGTACTTGAACTTAACCTTAACGGCTTAATGCTAAAGTTATGGTTAAACGAAGGTGTATAAACCCAGCTTAATACCTAATTCTGTTAAATGATTTTTTTATGAAATATAATTATTTGATTTATTCCAGTCATTCTTTCATGTGGTTCTACTGTTTTTGAAAATGGAACTTATTTCACAAATACTGGATATCCACAACCTTACGATGGCACAGGATCCTGTCAACTGACAGTCATGAAATCAACTCCTGATATTTGTCAATTCAGGTTAGCAATTATTTTCTTATTTTTTGCTTTCTATGTTCATGTAAAAATGGGTTTTATGCTCACGAAACAATTATCATAAGTGAATATTTTCTTACCTATAATAACTGCAACAGGTAATAACACTCTTAAATCCCTTGAAATGTTAAGGACAAAATACTTCCTGGTTGGAAATTCAATGAGAAATTCAACAATATTACAAATTGTCATGATAGTCCAGTCATTATGTCCAAAAAATCCAGCAAATAAGAAAAATTCCATTGTAGATCTTTCTTGTTGTACCTACCCATTAGGGAGGGTGGTAATCTAAATTCAAAATGGTGACCAGATTCGAGGTGAGCTGAATTTTATGAAAAATAATTGTTTTTCTTTAATAACTCGACCGCTCAAAATTTTTCTGATAAAAATTGTTAAGCGAAACTATTTTCATAAAATTCAAAATGGCTGACTGTTGCGCACGTCGGAAGAACAAGAAAGATCGACAACGAAATTTTTCCTAGGTTAAAAGTAGGTACATAATGGCTGGGCTATAATGACCAATAATAATTGTCTGAATAATAGTAAACAACAATAATGCATAAATGATTTGAGTATAGTTAACCACAAAATATAAACAAATGATCTTCTTATTGAAAAAGTACATTTTATAACTTCAGCAATAGGAATAAATGTGTTTTTATGATTCCAGGTTAGACTTTGATCAACTGACAATCATGAATCCAGAACCAACCAATCATATTTGTGATAACGATCAATTTATTGTGTCAGGAGGAAACCCAGTCCCACCAATATGTGGCAACAGTGCCGGAAACCACAGTAAGTTTTTCTGGTCATAGGTATCATACAGTAACAAAAGAATTAATGATGTACCTACAAAAATCATACAGTTAATTAATAATTGTAGTATCGCAAGTCTTGAAAAATCGATTGATTACGCCATGTCTCCTTCTATAGCTTCCCTAGAATTGTTACAATATTCCGAATTCCCCAATATATTCCTGCGACAGATTTTGTAAAATCTAATTTTATCTTATGGCACACCCTCTTTGAAACAAAAACTTGTTCCCCTGGCGTTCTAATATTCACTCTCGTGATAGAATATATTATATAGACAAAAGACGCCGCTTGGCAATGTTTGGAAGCTTTTTTGAATAATATAATCCTGTAACGTTTATTTAATAACCTGCCTGGATATTTTCTTGCGATGGATTTTTAGGGCATTTAAAATTACGTTTGGGAACTACTTGATGACTAACCAGCAACGCAGTTAATGTTTTTACTCCTACCTTATTCGCATTTTAATTTTTCTCAATTACCTTATGTTGTACCTATATCAATAATTATTATTGAACTGTAATAAGGAAAATACCTACATCTAGACACACTATATAAAGAAAGCTGAAATGGGAATCCAGCTGTAGGTATAATTTTTCCCAGAGTTGCAGAGTCTTTGGGTAGTTTTTATATCCGAACAAGCTCTCGTATCATAGACAGACTGGTTAAATTCCCGGAAATGTTCCTGTCCTTAAGCATTTAGCACATATGAAGTATCTCGGAAATAGCGAATGAACACTCCAGTGAGTAATTCATCAGGGAGCCGACAAAAGGAAAAAATTAGTTTTTTGTTATCTCCTACTTATTAATAGTTATTGTAGTTATCAATATAAAATAGAATCTTCCCCGCTATCTCTTTGGATTGCTTCCATTATTCCAGTTAAAAGCGAACATTACATTCTGCCTTTTAAGCAGCTGTCACAATGTTCTAACTAACTATAATGAGCATAAAACGAAAGTAAGTACGTCATAATTAATAGAGCTACTATGGCATCATATTTTTCTGCAGTGCAGCAGAATCAGCAGTTTCCCAAAGGTAATAAGATCAATCCTATAGTTACTATAAAAGTTAAAATTTACGCTAAAAATTAGATAAAAAATGATATTTAAAAAAAAAAAGCTAAAAAAATTAACTTAGGACAAGCGACATCATAAAACAGCAAACTTAAAAAAATACTTGCAATAAAGCGAAATGAGCAGATAATGGAAATGTGTACCTACTTCTTAAAGGGAAATAAATCAAACCAACCGTGAAAAAGAAAACGTCACTGATTAAGCTCACCAGAGTAGTGGAACTTGACTTGACTGTATCAATCAGAGGTGATGTTGGAATTGGAGAGACTGTGAGAGATGTTCTTATCAATAAAACTGGCCTGAAACGGAAATACGTTTGTTCTTAAGAAGGACCCGCCTAATCTGATTAGAGAAAACATTACGTATTATCTGAGCGATTCTTTTGCTCTCTTGTACTTCATTATCGGCCTGAAAATGGAGTAATAAAGTGGACATTCTCATTATATCATAATCCAGAGGGAATTTACCAGAGTTTCATAGAGTACTGGCACATAAAGAGAGCTCCATATTATGTAATAAGCGCTGTTATTATACTGACAGTGGGTATTATAAAGGCTCATTAAGTTAACGGGCAGATTTCTGTGACGGTTTTTAAAGCTAATATTGACGTCAAACAATTTTTTTTAACATTTTTGTAGTCATTTTCAGATCTAGAATAGATAAATTGAAACATTTCCCACCTAAATTCGATACCTTCTTCAGAAACGGCCACAAAAATCTGCCTGTTAGGCGAATGGGCCTTTATAATACCCACTGCTACTGGTATAAATATAGACATCGGCTTTTTTGTTGAAAAATATAGCATGTGAGATTTGTGCGTAAAAAATACCTACAAACTGAAACTAAATTAAGATCGGTCAACAAATTAAAAATCAATTAAAAAAAAAAAACTTGAAAACTGAACGCTTATTGTTTTTGTAATATCTTTGACAAAATTTAATATCATTCTAATAATCTGTATAACATGATTTTTCCAAAGCTTAAAAAGTGTCCAAAGATGGACGCTGTAGTAGGTGCAATAGTTTTCGTAAAATCCTATTTATATATCCAGCAAAAAGTGACACTTCGACCACATCTACTGGGTGGGTCATATAAAAGTTGCATTTTGAAAATTGAATAAAAACGAACCTAGTGAATATTTTTCAAATTTCCGGCTTTATTAGAAATACTGGACATTAAAATTTATGAATGAAACACAATTTCATTTAAATGGCTATGCCACGGCTGGCCCGACAATATCCCATCCGATCAGCCCAATTTTTCAATACATTTTCGATTGTTCGGGCTTAAATCTCATGAATGGCAACTTTGATTTCATGTTTCAAAGCCTCAGTCGGCTCTGGATGATTTGCGTAACATTTGTCCTTAACGGCTCCCCACAAAAAATAGTCCAAGGGACTCAAATCGCAGCTCCGAGGTGGCCAATTGACATCAGAATTTCGGCTGATTATTCGGTTTTCGAAAACGGTACCCAAAAGTTCGATTGTTGCGTTGGCTGTGTGGCAAGTTGCGCCATCCTGTTGAAACCAAATATCGTCCATGTCATTCTCTTCAACTCTTGGAAACAAAAATTAATTGAGCATGGCACGGTAACGCTCGCCATTGACCGTAACGGATGCTCCTTCATCGTTTTCGAAGAAAAACGGGCCAATGATGCCGCCAGTCCAAAATCCGCACCAAACCGTGACTCGTTGTGGGTGCGGCTTTTGGCTTTTCAATGGTGACGTATGGATTTTCCGAGCCCCAGATGCGACAATTTTGTTTATTGACATAGCCTCCGAGGTGGAAATGAGCCTCATCTGAAAAGATGATTTTTCGGTAAAAACGCCCATCTTCGGCCAATTGATCTTCAGCCCATTGCGCCAACCGAAAACGCATCAGTGGTCATGAGGCTTCAGTTGTTGGATTAATTGAACCTTGTAAGTGTGCATACCGAGGTCCTTATGCAAAATTCGCCGCCCAGAAGTTCGAGAAATGTTCATTTCTTGTGAACGATGACGAGTTGATGTTGATGGATGTTCGGCCACATTATGTGCAACAACAGCAATATTTTCGGGTCTACGCACTGAACAATAGCGGAAACGAGTTGTTTCGGCAACCAACGAACCAGTTGCACGAGCTCGCTTCATGAAATTGTCCACAACTTGACGTGGAGACACTCGATTTTTGCTCATTTTTTTTTGTAAATTTCTTACAGTTTTGGGTAGAAGACTCACCAATTTGGAAGTAAGTTTTCAATATATCCCAGTTTTCTTCAAGCATATAGAGCACCATTTCGTAAACTTCAGACTTTCAACTAACAATCTGTCAAGTCGTAATGACATTTAACATTATATACTTCAAAGAACTAGTGGTTCAAAATGCAACCGCTAGATGGCCCACCCTATACATGATATGTTGGCTTTATTTTTCGTATACATGGTATTAGGGGTAACTGGCCAGCCTAAATGAAATGTCATGTGCAAAATCGTATGTCAAGCATAAAACAAAAAAAATAAAATTTTACATTTTTTTAGTTGCCAAGAATTTACACAAGTTAAAATACGTTTTATACATAACGTTCGATTTTGGCTGTCCATGCAGTGTAACCTGCAGGCTGACCCTGCAAACACCGTGTATAAACAAATAGAATATCTTTATTATTTTGAAAGTTAGATTAAACAAAAAAAAATACATTGGAAGGCTGGTTCAAAGACAAGAATTTTAAAACAAGAAGAACGCTTTACGTCCAATGGAAGCCAAGTAAGTCCTTTTAAACAATCACAGCTCAGCTGTTTATGAACATTTAATAATCACATAATTTTGCTAAATTTTTTTAAACAAAACTCAATGTATAATATCCAATTAATTCACAAACAATCCAATATACAATTTCATTAGAGACGAAGAACTCACAAGCCACAAGGAATTAATTATAAAAATAAATAAACGGCTACAACTATATCGATGTCAATTAATAATAAAATTAATAGTAAACTATTATTATAGACATTCGTCTCTTTTTATGTACATTCATATTTAAATTTGCAGTGTATGTTGAGTCCGGTTTAGGAACCACCACCCCTCTGACCCTTTCCGTGGTTACTAGTGGGCCCTCATTTTCCAGGACTTGGAAAATGAGAATCACTCAGATTCCTTGCAGTGCTCAATATAAAGGTGAGTTATACTATAGGATACCATAATATAAGTATAATATAATATAAATATAAATATAATATAAGTATAAATATAATATAGTATAAGAGAATAAGTAAAACAAAAATAATTGCTGTTTCACGGTCCATTTTCAGTCTTATAAATTATTTGAATGCAAGTTCTTTTTTCATGTAGGTAACTGGTGCATTTTATTATTTCCATTAGGAAAACTATATGTATACAGGGTTATGCAAATTTCATGGTGCCAGTATTGGGATATCATAAACCATAAGAGATACAGGGTTGCTTGAATTAGAGAAAAGTTGCGCTATTTTGTGGGCATATCGAATCCGTCAAGACATACAAGATATCTGTGACTGCTCCTGAAATATCCTGAAAAAAATTAAAAATCATGAAATCTTATTTTTGCCATATCTTTCTTGCCATTGGAAATTAATAAATAATTTTTCGTAGGCTTACATAAGCCGTTATGAGCTATTCATCTGACGTTTCAAAAATTTTCAAAGCCGACTAGATCCCAGAGTTTACATAGCCAACTTTCGTTTTTCTTACGGCCGCCATATTATTTTTTTATGTCGTTCGATAAGAAATAAATAATGGAAACCAAAAACTAATAAATTTCAAAAAATAAATTTAAAAAATTTTTGTTCTTTTTTTTTCTAAAAAAAGACAATTTTTTAGATCGAATATCATAGAGAAATTAACAAACTATAAGGTAAGCAGTATGACTTCATATTGACCTATTTCAGTTAAAAACTTTCTGTTTTTCTTTGAAAAAAGAAGAATAAAAATTTTCCATTTTTTTTATTTATTAATTTTTTATTTACATTATTTTTTTTATCGAACGACATAAAAAAATAATATGGCGGCCATAAGAAAAACGAAAGTTGACTATGAAAACTCTGGGATCTAGTCGGCTTTGAAATTTTTTGAAACGTCAGATGAATAGCTCATAACGGCTTATGTAAGCCTACGAAAAATTATTCATTAATTTCCAATGGCAAGAAAGATATGGAAAAAATAAGATTTCTCGATTTTTCAGGTTTTTCAGGATATTTCAGGAACGGTCACAGATATCTTGCATGTTTTGACTGATTCGAGATGGCCACAAAATAGCGCAACTTTTCTCTAATTTAAGCAACCCTGTATGGTTTAGGAAGGATATCCCAATACTGGCACCATGAAATTTGCATAACCCTGTATAGGTAACATTTAGGAAGAGCTCTTTGCAAGTAATAAACCGTTAATTGCAAGCTACGTAGACTTGATGCATCGCTTGATGCTATAAACGAAGCTGTCAAGGTAGAAATGTGGAAAATTAAAATGTCTGAAAATTGTGGAAATTATTTTTTTGATTAAGTATTTATGCTGAAACCTGACAAGGTAACATTTATACAAAATATAGATGTTACAATGTGACATCTGTATTTTGTTCTACGACAAAAGTGTATACTATACAGGGTGCCATTTTTAGAGAAAATTGATGGGGATCTCAGAACTGGGGCAAAGTTGAGGATTTTTGTGTTGATTAGTAATCTGAAATAAATTCTTCGTTTTTCTTAGTGAAAATTCTGCCATTATTAGTTGTCAAAATGTTGGAAAAAATATAGAATTTGCATTTTTTTTTTAAATTAAATGACCAATCAAGCTAGCAGTTTTTAACCGAAACATTATTTTAACATTACTTTTCTACAAGGAATACAAAATAATTTTTAAATCTCTCTAGCACTGGCGAAAAATCGTTAGTTATCTTTTTTTAAGGACGTCATACATGATTTTTTCAAAATATTATAACTCGATGTGTTATACAGAGTGATCAGTAACTAGCGCACTCCGAATACAGGGCGATATAGAGCCCATTAAGATTAAGATATGCTGCAAAAAAAAATTAATCCAAGGGTTGGTTTTCAAGTTACAGAGTTTTCCTCATTCGAGTTTAAAGGTATTTTTTTCAATAACCGTGATAAAAATTAATGAAAAATTCAGGTTACTGTAATGTCTGGAACGGATACCATATAATTGGAAACCTCTTTACAGAGGAATTGAGAATGTTGGAAATTGATACCATACCTAAATCTGAATGAAATTTGAAGTTTGGCAACCGCCTAAGCTCAACTTGGAATATAAAAATATTCAAATGCCTTCGTTGCTATGGAAATAAAAATAATAACAATACCATCTAGCCCGAACTTATTCACATGTTCAGTGGAGTGTTGCCACCTTTTTTTACAAAAATGGTCATATCTTTGGAAGAAAAGAACTTACAACACTGCAGTAATAAAATTTACCACTCTTAAAAAATGAAGTTTACTTTAGAAAATTAGTTTAGAGAGCTAGAACGCGAAAATTATTTTTGGATTCCTTGTTGAAAAGTGTGCTATAATGTTTTGGTTAAAAACGGCTAACTTGATTGGTGATTAAATACAAAAATAAAAACAAAAATTGTAAATTTTGTATTTTTTCCAATATTTTCACAACTAATAATGTCAGCTTAGATGTTTTTTTCAGATTGCTAATCAGCACAAAGATCCCCATGCGTTTTCCCATTGGTACCCTGTATACCAATGAATATAAATTTATTATTATCTTAAGGAATGTTACAAAAATTATAAATAACAATAATTATTAATTTGAAACAACTAGATTTTATGTAAACACACTTACAGCGGGTATTATAAAGGCTCATTAAGTTAACGGGCAGATTTCTGTGGCAATTTCTGAAGAAGGTATCGAGTCTAAGTGGAAATTTTTTAAATTTATCTATTCTTGACATGAAAGCAATAATTACAAAAATGTTAATAAAAGTCATTTGGCGTCGATATTAGCTTCAAAAACGAGCACAGAAATCTGACCGTTAGCCTAATGAGCCTTTATAATATTCGCTGTTATTCGGATAAATTTAATTCTCTTTAATCATCTCATATACAGGGTGTCCCGTATCGTTATGTTCAAATCTTGTGAGCATATAGTAGGCTTATTTCTAAGCCTAAAAAACCCAAAAGTGGCAGGTCTATCTGCATTCGTTACGAAGTTAGAGGCCTAAGAAAATAATGTCTAGTAAATACCAGATTTAACTTTGAAAACCACATAAAGCTTATTTTATTGACCAAATCTTTAATTTATCCTGTGTTAAAAATGTCCTATTCCTTGCTGAATACAAAGTTGTGCTCGGACGCCTATTATTGCAGAAGTAACAGTTCTAATTTCTCGTCTTTTTTCGCGACCGATCTCTTGACCAGCATGCTAAATACGATCCAATAATAATTGTTTTTTGGAATTTAGTTACAAACGCCAATTCAAAATAATATGCTGGTGCCCCATATATTTGAATCAAAAGGCCATTTTGTATGAGCAGGAGAACCTCTTCTAATGTTTATTTCGGTGACATTTACTCATGTCGTTACCATAACAATACATTATTAGCCTAAACCACTACACATGTGGTTGTGTGGTTTTCAAAGTTGAATCTTTGTTTTTTACTAGTCATAATTTTCTTAGGCCTGTAACCTCGTAACGAATAAAGATAGACCTGTCACTTTTGAGTTTTTTGGGCTCAAAATTAAGCCTACTATATGCTCCAAAAATTTGAACATAACGATACGGGACACCCTGTATACAGTGTCTGTCAAAAAGGTCGCAGCATATGGGAAATTTTTTCGTTTTCCATCTTTTGCCAAAAAAAGTTGTCATTAGTTTGTGATAAGTTGCTACAATATTATGACTTCCACAAATTCCAGTTTTTTTCGTAAATTTTTAGATAAGTAATCTACTTAGTTAATTTAGATGAACTTTGTGACCTTAATTTTCAATACCTTACTCGATTTATAAACGTCACGAACGGGGTATAATTATTGCGGCGCCTATAATTGTGATTTGCGGCTTCATTGTATTACTTTGAGCGTTTGCTGTGAAATTGACAGCCGGAAATTTGCTTTTAATTGAAACATGTTTCCAGCACCTGATGGATGTTTGCAATATTTCACCGGAGTAGCCGGCCAGTTGAAATCCTTCAACTACGACCCCCTCAATGGGCTGCAGCTCTCCAACCAGGATTACGCCATCTGTGTTCGAGCTGAGCGGAACTTCTGCGGTATTCAGTACACACAATGTCCTGATCCAGGTAGGCAATCAGTTATTCCTTAACATTTAAAATGCAGCTAGCAGCTACATACATACAGGGTGATTCATTATAATGTCGCCCCCCTTTAACTTTGTTATTTCATGTGTCTCAAAAAAATTAAAAGTAGGGTTATGTAGGTGCTAAAAAAGACTTTTTTATACGTATAACAAAAATTTGAAAATAGATCAGTATACAGGGAAAACCAAAAATTTAATTTTTTTTTCAATGGAACACCCTATATATGAATTTATTTTTCGATTCCTCGTAAAATTCTAAGCATAATTTATATAACATACCGTATACTTAAATTCAATAGTTTCTGAAATATTCGCATTTGAAACTATTTAAAAAACCCTGTGTATAAACTACCAAATTGAAAACCTCGATCATCTAAAAGATTTGATACGGATTAAAATTAATAATTTAAATTAAAATAACCCAGAATTCATAACAGATTCATTGGAGAAAATGCGAACTACCCTTATAAACCCTTATAAACCCTTATAAAATGTGTTGAAAAAAATGGAGGCCCAGTAGAGCATTTTATTGTTAGATTTCTTGATTTGCAACAGGTGTTTTATAAAATATTTGATGATGTTTCAAATGCGAATATTTCAGAAGCCTTTGAATTTAGGTATACGGTATGTTATATAAGTTATGCTTAGAATTTTACGAGGAATCGAAAAATAAATTCATATATAGGGTGATCCATTAAAAAAAAAATAAAATTTTTGGTTTTCCCTGTATACTGATCTACTTTCAAATTTTTGTTACACGTATAAAAAAGTCTTTTTTAGCACCTACATAACCCCACTTTTAATTTTTTTGGGACACATGAAATAACAAAGTTAAAGGGGGGCGACATTATAATGAATAACCCTGTACATAAAATAGTTGTTTTATAAAAATATTAGTTAAGAATGATATCGTTTTTCAAAGTGGCTTTCTTATTCGCAAGTTTATTCGACAATTAAAAAAAATTGCGATAGTAAAATTATTAGTAACCATGCCTGTGATAAATAATTTTAACGCCGGTAAATATTCTTGAGCGGTAATACTAAAAACCCAAATTGACACAAAGGAAACAGAGACAAAGGAAACACACCCCATTTCTTCCTTTGAACTTTTTTGCGAAGCGCCGCTGGCAAATTCTAAAATACAACATAAATTTTCGGTTTTATTTAGAAACTTTTTGGTATCCTATGTTTTTTTTGCATCTGCAACCGTTATCAAGAAGAAAAAGAAACAATTCCCTTTATTTCATTAGACGAAATTCAATTTTTGAAATAGTAAAAAAAGGTCTGGCTGTTCTTGGATAAATTCTCATTTCCATTATTTTGACAGTTTGATTGGCACTGCCTGTTAAAAATTAAAGTTGGGATGACCCTGTGTGACGACTAACTTTGTGACTAAAATTTGACGAACCTCAAGGAGCTATAAAGAAAAAAAATCTTCAAATTTCAACACCCTGTAGATCAGAAACGAAGCGGTTGCGGACCTATGTTTACATGAACTTATAGGGACAAAAATAAACTAAATAGGTAATAGCCTCCTTTCGTATGTACCTGGTATGTAGGCATAGCCTGTAAAGTACCACGTTATTCACTAGTGGAATAATAAACTTATTACTCTATTCAATTAGTGGAATAAATGAAAAAATAAATGACGTGTGATTGTGAATAAAATGTTGTATTGCACATGTGTTTAGACAGCGTTTTTATCCACTTCAGAAAAGTAAATCCTCAAGCTTCATTCTCGGGTTTAAACTTTCATGTGTGGATAAAAGGCTATCGCAAACACTTAACCTTAAGACTATACATATTATATTATATCTGGCGTTTTAACCACGGCACGAAAATTTAAACCTGAGACGAAGCTCAAGGGTTCAATTTTCTTAAATAGAAGTTAAAACGCTGTCTAAACACGAATGCAATGGGTAGGTACAACGTTTTATCCTCAATCACGCCACCTAGAATTAAATGTTATAAAAAAAAATTATTTGACAATTGCTCCGATAGTTGAAACTAATTTAAAAAATCTTGGTTGCACAGATGCACAGTTGCTACTATCTGTCCACTGAGTGTTGTCCGTTGTCATGCCACACTGATTCTGACTAAGCAATTTCATTTAATTCGAGTTGATTCGTACACTTATTTCTAAGTCGAACCAGATGTGGTATCGCAGTTCGTGTCAGTGGCGTGTGTTGAGGAATAATGAATATCCTACAAATATATTATTTCGACAAGTTATTGACGAAGTAGAGCCTTGCAACTTTTTGATAACAAATATACAGGGTTATTCACGGTATACGCCACGGAAGATTATGGCCGTGTCTCTGGATTTTAGGATCTTTTTATTTTTGGAGTGGATAGAGACCCGGCAGAGGTACGTTTTAAAATTATATTCATAATGTCCTGTACATATGTCCCAAAAGTATGAAACATATCAAAGTTATGTTTTTTAAAATGGAATGCTCCTATGTTATTGCATTTTTAGATTGTCTGAGAAGAGAAAATAAGATTGGTTTTTACAGTTGGTGTTTAAATTCAGATGTTTTCGAGTTATAAACAAGTGAAAATCGTCATTTTTCAAGTTCAAGGCCCTGTACAACGAAAACGGCTTAAGATAGAGAAAAACGGCTTACATGTCCCTATTTTAACTTTTCATGTACTATCCTATGGTATAGAAACATTTGTACTTTCTTTGATTTATTTATTTGTCGACGCGTGGAGAAATCTCAGAATTTTTCAAATTTTTTATCACCCTGTATAAACATTTCATCTACATCATTGGATAGGACATGAAAAGTTAAGATAGGGACATGTAAGCCGTTTTTCTCTATCTTGAGCCGTTTTCCTTGTACAGGGCCTTGAACTTGAAAAATTACAATTTTCACTTGTTTATAATTCACAAACTTCTGAATTTAAACACCAACTCTAAAAGCCAATCTTCTTTTTTCTTCCCAGGGAATATAAAAATGCAATAACATAGGAGCATTCCATTAAAAAAAAACATAACTTTGATATGTTTCATGCTTTGGGGACATTATGTCTGTACATTATGAATATAATTTTAAAACGTACTTCTGCCGGGTCTCTATCCACTCCAAAAATAAAAAGATCCTAAAATCCAGAGACACGGCCATAAACTTCCGTGGCGTATACCGTGAATAACCCTGTATATAATGCAAGTAAATAAGAATGATAATAATTATTGTTATCATCATGTGTACTGAATCGAGTTTGGTCTAATAATAATTGTTATATTTCAAAACTCGTTCAGTCGGAATAGGGTCGTAGATTCTTAAGACTTTTGCAACTAAAGTAATGCGTGTCTATATGATTTGAAAATAAACCTTTTCTATTTAAAAAGAAAGATATTGATATCTACTACCCCAGTAATAGTGCTGTTTGGTAAGTAGAAAAAGAACACTCTTGATAACTTATGTAATGATAAACAATTTTACTAATACAACAGCAGAGACGATAGGTTGGCCAACTCTACCTCCCTGAAAGAAAACATAAATACTTAAACTAAACAATGAAAATATTTCTAAAACTAAACGACTGGTTATAACACTCTCCAGGAACTCCTTCTATTAACACTAGAGTAATATGGAATGGTCTAACCTTGAAAATTCGGCTAGTGATGTCTTCGGTACGCAGTTGTTGGTAAAGTGACTCTGACTTTGATTAGAGACCACACAATACGAAAAACCTTCAATATCCTTATCCACCGCACTGAGTTGATACGGTAGCGGTGACGATGATGTTTAATTCTGACGAATTACTTGATGATAATAATTACTCGAGACTAGGAGTGGTATATATATCTTCGATTAGGGTCCACCTCAGTATACTAGTAGTAGTTCTCAAAAAAAACCAAAAAGATCTTTCTCTACCCCAAACAACCCTATCGTTTTGGGCAGAATCTTACTAATTAATTTGACGTTTTTCCTCTACTCAATCGTTTCAATTATTGCCGATGGTGATCTAATTGTCTCCATTGTTTCGGTAATAATTGATAAATGAACCATTATTATAGAATTAATATTTCGACATACTACACATGATAGAAATATCATGTCACCTACCTGCTGGTTGCCGTTCAAAAGACAGAATAACACCCCCGTTTTCTTATTCCGCAAGTAAAATATTCCAGCAATTTAACCACAAGACCACGTACTAGGGAGTTCAATCGTTTCCCATGCAAAACAAGAAAATAGATTTTTAGGCATTCGCGCAATTAATAAGTTACTCATAGTTTATCACACCGTACAATATCACAGGTAATTCTGGTAATTTCGTATTAAAAACGTATCAAATCACAACACAAACCTTATTAGTATATTTAGCGCTGACACTGACACTACTGACAGTAGCGACGACAATCTTATCGTAATATCGTATCAATCTAAGCGTATCAAGACGCGAGTCGGTACTTCCGTCTCACTCTCGTTCATCTTTTTAGAATTGCTGACGATTCAAACGTATTTCTGACAATACGTCCCATTTTAAGTCGATTGACTATGCAATGCAATAGAAGGAGTAAGAAACATAACGAGATGATGTATCCTTAGTTATCACAACAGACAACTCTCAGTGTATAGACAATATTTTAGATTGTTTATTGACATAGCTATCGACTGTATTTTTCATTATTCCACTAGTGGATAAAGTGGTACTTTATATGTATTATGAGTGTGGATAAATAACTATTAAAGGTAGATATAAACCTGCATAAAATAATGAAATATTATTTGAAACAAATTGAATAATAATAAATTATTATATCAATTACAGCAATCCGATTGTTGAAAAACAATAATGCTTTCTGAACGACACACTTACTCCAACGGTATGGTGAAGACAGAGACATCGATGTTTCAATGGTTATTTCCATCTCATCAGTCTGTCACATCACCACCACTAGAGAAGTGTGCCGATCAGAAAGAAAATCAAAAGCTTTAAGCAAAATGATTTGTCGGAAACATAGTGACTTGCATGGCAAATGCCATCTGATGACTGAAAAGTATAACTTTCAATGTGTCAATCAGAGATTCTCCCAGAGAAATCTGCAATTTTTCACTACCAACGCTGACAGTTCACTGAAAAACCAATTACCTTATCTCAGTAAACCAATCAGAGATGGAGCTAGCCACAAAGCTGTGTTCCTAGAAAGGAAGTAGTTTCTATGAAACAAATTGAATAATAATAAATTATTATATCAATTACAGCAATCCGATTGTTGAAAAACAATAATTTTCGTTCAGAAAGCATTAGATTCGCAAGGTAATTGGTTTTTCAGTGAACTGTCAGCGTTGGTAGTGAAAAATTGCAGATTTCTCTGGGAGAATCTCTGATTGACACATTGAAAGTTATACTTTTCAGTCATCAGATGGCATTTGCCATGCAAGTCACTATGTTTCCGACAAATCATTTTGCTTAAAGCTTTTGATTTTCTTTCTGATCGGCATACTTCTCTAGTGGTGGTGATGTGACAGACTGATGAGATGGAAATAACCATTGAAACATCGATGTCTCTGTCTTCACCATACCGTTGGAGTAAGTGTGTCGTTCAGAAAGCATTATTGAAATATTATTTGATATATTTTTGCTTTCAACTTCGAAAAACGATTTCAAATATATTTTAATACGATATGTATTCAACGGCTCGAATTACTTAAACGAATTGAACAATTCAATGAACTAGAAAATTCAATAATTATTGTTTTTTGTTAATAGGTACACATTTAGGAGTGCAGTTCAGTGGTTTGTAACATAAGCTTGAGGGGAATTCATAATTATTCTTTGATCAATACGCACAGTGATATTTGATGTTTATTTTATTGGAACTCGAGCAACGTTAATATTATTTCACATCACAACAAAAAATCATTCTTAATAATATATTTGTTTTATTTTCAAAAACTAGTGAATAATATATTACGAATTTGACCTTATGTTTTCGTTACACTTTTGTACGACTCAAAACTTTGCGTATAGTCTTCAAGTTAAAAAATCATAATAATTAATGACTACTTAGGTATTCCATATCTCGAAAATAATTAAGCAAATGGGATGGAGATATAATAGTTTATATGCATTAGAATGAGACGGAAATATCTAATTACGTGATTATTTAGAAAATTATCGTTTGTGAATATGGCCGTTTATCGGATACCCATTAGATTTGAATAAATTTTCGTATGTCCGCAATTTTACATTCTCATTACATTCCATTATTCATTCTCAAGGGAAGTGACCCTTCACTATAGAATTAATGTGGAAATATGCAAGCTGGAGGTATTATTTTAGGCAACAAACTACGAGTCGAATTATTAAATCAACAATAATGGTGATCCCGGAGTACGTTATATTAGAGCTACATTTGTGTTAATTATAACACTATTTGAACCAATTCGAGATAAATTTCTACATAGGTACCTATACATGAAAACACAAATTTTGTCCAAAATTTTATTTCTTCCACTCAGCATCAATGAAAGCGGTAATACTGTGCCAAAATAATAAAACTCAAAAATATTCAACAACCTCTTCAACTCTTTTGTTTTTAAAGCTTTAGTCCTCTTGTTCAAAATAAAATAAAATAGAATATTATAACAAGTATAATAATAGGTATCTAAGTAGGTAAGTAGAGGAATATATTTTCCTGTAAAATTCGAAGAAAATTTAAGGTTAAATTATTCTTATTAAGGAAACTCCAGGCTGCTATAATAATAAAGCTCCCTGTTCTGTGTCTCGAGCAAAATAAATCGGGAAGAGGATTCTTATAAACTCGCAAAGAGAAACCTTTCCGATGCAAATTAATAATTAATTTTGAAATGGAGAGTTTTGCCTTGACTTTCACTCACGATCACGACAGGACTTAAATGAAATATTAAATTTAAATTACGTTCCCGTTCAAGAATATTTTGTGCTTGAAATACGCATCGGCCACAAGGGTTAATACTGTCATTAGCAATACAAATTATTTACTGGCGACGTAACATGGATAAAATATTGGATAAAAATATGTTTAAAAAATATGTTTATTTTTTATGTTTAATTCTTTTAAAATCAGATTGCAGTTGTTCATAAAAACGGGATTAAAAGTCGCCTTTCGATTAAATAAATTACTATAACTCGCTTTTTAATTAAATTGTTGAAGTTTTTTTAAAATGTCGCTTTTTACTTTTTATTTTTTTCCTTTATATTATTTAATGATACTTATTATCGTCGTTGTGCGTAATAAGCGCACAACATATCAAGGTATCGATAGCCTAGCGGTTAAAGACGTAGTCCCGTGATCCAATGGCTCTTGGTTGTAGATTCTCGAACAAGAACAAGTCGATAAGCTTTTTTATTTTATATAAAATAAAATAAGTGTTATCAAAATTAACAAATTCTTACCATTAAGATATTTGTAAACATTATCTCGGAAACGGACGTATCGTCCAATCGCTCAAAAAGGATATTTAAATGACCATAGAGGTTGACATGGATCGCACCTAGGTAGGATGATAAGGAATTTATTTCCATCTCCCTCATTAAATCCAACCCAAACCGAAAAAGCAAACAGTGCAAGAATAGGTACGTAATTACCTAAAGGTAAAATTGTTAGGAAATTAAAACGCAGCCACGCGCTACTGCAGTAAAGGAACGATTCCTGCCAGCACATTAAATATTCATAAAATAAAAGCTCTCGCGCTGGTAGATTCCATCATCTTAAAAACATCAAAAAGAACGGCAAAGCGGTGATAGAAACTCACCAGATGTTAAGAAATGCGCCCTCGAACCGATTGAAAGACAAGAGAACGATCCCGATGCGGCGGAAGGAAAGTTACGCGGCACAAAAATGACAATAGTTCCATTAATAAGACAATAGGAAGTTGTCAGGTATGTCACCCGCGATAACGAAAGGTTAGTCAATCAATAAAGCGAATAAATAAACGACAGTAGCCAAAAATTCATCACATCAAAAAAACATCAAGTAGGTGAAAACACGAAATGAAATTTAAGCCGGTGAAATTCCAGTAGGTATAGATACAATAGGAAGCACCAGGAAGCGTCGGCCGATTTTAAGGAAAATTTAGATAGTCAGGTTTAGGACAATTTAGTAAGGTAGCCGCGAGATCAACGTGCTAAGTCTCAAGATAAGGGAGATATGATAAGAAATCAACATACGAAATCACGGTATAGGATAGTGCCAATAAGGTGCATTGTTGCGTGCCGCGTTTAGAAAGCGGGCCACTGCGTCTATAAAAGCAAACGCCGCCCAGAGTCAGTTCAGATTTCGATCAGGCTCGGCCAGATTCCTTAACCCTTGCTTGGAAGATCAACGAGATGGCTCTTGTAGCGTACTCCAGGTCTGCCATTCTTTAAACCAAATTTGTAAACGAGACGGTAGCTTTTGCTATGTACTCTATGCGCTCTTTCCTTTACAACTAGGGAAATTTCCACGAAAAATCAGTTAGCCCAAATCATTTTTCGAAACAAAATCCAAATAAATAAATAATCAAATAGATCCGCCAAATCCACGAGCGCAGACTCCACTTTAAATGAAGTAAAATAATCAGCTAGGAATTATGAGGCATCACCAGTAAATAGTAGGTACCTACGCAATCACGTCAAAAAAAAAGGAAAGGCCGCTGCAGGAAAGAGATCTCTCAACAAATTAGGAAATTACAAATTCGCTGTACAGGAGATAGAGCTAGGAGGAAAGTAGGAAAATAAACTTAGGTCAGGAATCAATAACCTGTGACTAAATAAAACGGCACATTATTAGAAATCATGCAAGTTCGGAATTGACAACGAAATTAATAAACAAATCATCAGATTTCTCAAAGAGTCCGAGTTTATTTAGTGCAGATGTAGGATCCAACAAATATAAAGAAAGAGCCTGTCCCTTTAAATTTTACGACATTAGAAAGTGAAACTGAGCCATTCCTCCTATAATAAAGTACCATGACAGGAACTCGCAACAGTAGAACTGTGCACCCTCTGAGTAGGCCAAGGCAGGGTTGTCAGGTGTAATACCTGCTCCTCACATATCAGGAAATACCAGTTACACACAATAATACCCGATTAGGATTTATAATAAGTACTCGATTACCCCACGTTGGGGGAGGGATTCATCTCGAACTTCAGATGAAGACCTCGGGTAACCGGAAAAAGAGCATGACTCTTCAAAGTGGAAATCGTAGTACGCAAAGCGGCAATAAAGCACCCTCAGTTGTAGGATAGAGTAGGACAAGCCAGAGAGGGCTGTCAGGTGTAATACCTGCTTTTCAAACATCAGGAAAAACAATAACCGAAGTAAATATCGGATTATCAATTGTCAATCCGCAAATAGGGATTTAAAGCAACCAAAAATAAATTAGTCTCGAGTACGTGAAAAGCCAATCAGGAAAATCAAAAACAAAAACTCCTTTAGTACATCATCCGAATGTCAACTCCAATCAAAATTTAAAAACAGACTCCGCAGAAAATTGCTATAAAATGTTATTGCCAGTCTGGACTGAGTTATCTGCTTTCTAAACAGGTGTTAGGGGTAAAAACCTTGGACCAAGGTGGAATCGATGGTTGGTCTCTATATCCGTAAATACGCCGGCTCCAAAATAGGTATTCATAAAAATTCCAGCATTCAATTATTACCCAGGCAAGCCTGAGGGATAATTATAGAATAGCGGCCTAGTTTGGTCAGTTGGTCATCACATTTAAAATAGCCATAACCACAAGGTAAACTGCGAATTGCAGAGAACGTCATATTCGAAATCGCCTTATCGCCTTACGAGGCCAGGTAGAACAAAAAGATAGCCCGCAGGGCAAATAGGTATTGACGGTCCAAAAGTGGCCATATAAAGGTAGCCCATGAGGCAAAACAACGACACAACAAATAAACGAAATGAGTTAAAACAACTATCATGAGTATGACGTCAATTCAGGAAAACCACGCTTTCACAATTGAAAAAGCAATTGGAAAGACATTCGTATCACGTTCAAAGAGGAGGTAGCAATCAAAACAAACATGGCAACACTGCTCTCGACGTCCAAGTCAAACTAGAAACTCGACCAACAAACAAGTGGTCATAAATGTATAGGGTGGAGTGCCTGTGTATCAGGGTAAAGTCCACCACAATAAACGATCATAAAAATTCCCAAACGAAAGGAAGAGCCGAGTCAACGAGTAAAGCTCATTAAAATACAAAATGAAAATTCAATAATTATTGAGTAGGTAAACACACAGATATTCCCGCCATATCCCGGGTCATCTGTAACCAAAACGGTTGTCTTCTTTAATTAATTCAAGCTTATGCTTGAAATGAAATCAAAGAAACTAGGTAAAAGAAAATAAGCAAAATGAAATAATAAGAAAGCACAGGAGTGCAAAAGAGTTGACAGTTGACAACAAGTCTCAGTTAATTTCACCGCTTTTCTGTAGGAAATCCAAATCAGCCGAGAAACAAGAAAATCCAGGTGACAATGAGTCAGAGTAGGTTCTCCGCGACATCCGTTTCGGCCATACTAATCCTGGCATACCTCAATCAACGAGCAGGGGTAACTACGGCAAAAACACCACGAAAGAAATCACAGCGGTCCTATTAGGGGTAAATAGACGATCACAGTTGCTTTTGGCGAAAGAGCAACGGGCCCGGGGCGTAGTCGTTACAAGGTATCACATTTTAAATAGGGCAGTATTAATAATTAATGACGATTCACATCCCATTAGTATTTTGAATAAATGCGTAATTTAAAATAATTTATTGATAGCATGCACGCCATTGTCAATAATTGATTTGTCGTGGTTTATTGGCAAATTATTTAAAGGGGGTAGCTTATGTACAACAGAGAATTTAATTTAGCTGCTAAATGATTTGTATCGTCAACTGATTAAAATTAAAGTTAGTGATATACTGAAAGAGTTACTAATAAATAGATTTGAGAATAATGTACATTGACGGATAATAATGTGTGAGCAAAAATGAAAACATAATTTAGGCTGTGGAAAGAAATATCATGTTCAGGATTGAATCAGTAAAACTGTAAACAATCAGAATGATTTATTTTACACTTTTACAAAATTCAATCTTAATACATTATTTTTTTCCAAAGCTTTATTATCCAAAATTATGTTTTCATTTATTTTGTTCACATGATATAAAACATGACCAGTTTTGAAATCTTGCTACGGGAGATTCTGTAGTGGATCTAAGACTGTACAATTTATATAGTGGGGATAGTGGAGTGTCCACTTTTTGCTTGAACAGCCGCCATCTTGCATCTCGGCGAATAGAGATGAAGGCAAACGGATGAATTAGTAGCTGAGAGGATACGTCAATGGATACCTAAGACACCTACCCATAGTTTATTTTATTTATTGAACACCTTTATACTCAAATGCTGAATGTGCATTTGAATTTTATATTCATAATACGAGATTTTATAACCAAGGGAATCGGTCAAAGAGCAGCTGGATGGCTGTTTCATCAAATGCTTCATTTTTCATATAAAGTTCGTCGGGCTATAGGTTCACTCGAAAAGGGCATACAAAAAGTTTAGTTCAGACTAGATTCGTAACAAAATCGCTGGTGGAATTAAATTAGCGCTAAAAGTAATGAAACACATCCAAAGAAGAAGTCACCTGCTTTAAAATGATAGTAAAAATGTAGAAAGGTTTTTTCAAGTTAATAATCTAAGCATAAAAAAATTAATTCTTGACTATGGAAATTTGATTGTTCCCAATTCGCCTGTGTTATAATTGACTTGAAGCTATTACCGAGACGCCTTATTCCACTGCTATATGAAGCTTTTAAATAATTATCTAAATTCTCCTGGAACAAATTACTCAGAGTGGGAACAGCAAAATACAAAATAACTTTGAGCATTCTAATTATAAATTCTCTTTGTTGAGTTGCAATTAACATTTTTGACGTGATAATTACAAACGAGCATTAAGAATTTCTTAAGGTAGAAGCGAATATTCATACGAGTCCTTGCCAAGAACTACATACAATAGAATGGAAATTCCCTTGTAAAGATGCACTCATTTGATGTGAATGCCTCTGAGTGCAAGAGGCAATTTTGTAAATTGCAATTGTATATAAATCAATAGTTATTCACACCCTCTATTTGGCATTATTTGCTGTTGGGTGGATGTGGATAAATAAGTAAATAAATAAAAATTCCATGATGTATGTCAAGAAATGCCGAAAAAAATCGGGATGGAAAATGTGAAGTCACTTCTTCAAATCTGCACCGTAGAATTGATAAGCAAGCACATGTTACATAAATCATTTGTGGAGTTAGGACAAACATTTTCCACATTTTATACTGAAGTGTGAAGCTTTTTAAAAGTTTTAACCGGAAAATAATTATTCCTAATAATTAGTAATTTTTAGCCTCAAAGGTTTGGTTATTTTGATAATTTTTTAATGTTTCAGTAAACAACCGAAGTCAGTCGTTTACCCTCTCAGGCAACAGTAATGGTGTTGTTTCCGCACGCGTTGGCAGCACCGGGAATAACAACGTCTGTCAGAATGATTATGTCATCATCCCAATGGCGAGTAACGTGGGAAGACCACCTTCTACCTTTGCCACTACGGTTGATCGTATCTGTGGAGGGACTTTTAGTGCAGACGTCAGCGTCCTCTCAACACCAGTGAGGAGTAAGTTATCCTTAAATTAACATAAAAAATTAATTATATTTTTTATTAAAAAAGCATTTTAAAATAATAATTAGTAGATAGACCTCTTCTTTTTAATTAAGGTAATTCTGGAAATTTGTTAGGAAGAGTTTTTCGATGTTTTTAAAAAGTTTAATGGAAAAGGAATTACCAGTGAGTGGGAGAGGAAACTCCGAGCAGAGTAATAACTTATTTTTTGTCTTATTTGTATTCACTCTGCAAAAAATATGAAAAGAAATCATCTCCTCTAGATAATGAAAATGTGGTTCATTAGCAGAGGTGCTGGTAAAGATTGCATGCAACATTCGTTCACTTATAAGAATGAATACAGCGGGTATTGAAAAAGTACCGGTACCTTTCAATAAATCCTTGAATTATGAATTTTGAAAAAATTTGATAACAGGTAAAGTTTATAATTTAATTTACTTTCTATTGACGTGAAAAAAAAAATTATACAGGGTGTCCCTTAGCTCACTATGAGATGAAATTGATGAGATGAAAACTCGCAGATGAAATTTTTATACAAGGTGATGAAAAATTTGATAATTATTTTCATCACCTTGTGTAAAAATTTCAAGTACACATTAGGATAGTACCTACATAAAAAGCGAAACATGTAAGCCTTTTTTTCCGATATCTTAAGCCGTTTTTAATGCAAATAAGTTTGAATATTGAAAATAGCGCTTTGATTTGTTTATAACTACCTACTCAATTTAAACTGAAACTGTAAAAATTTTCTTATTGAATTTTCCCAGAACTCGATAAAGTAGTGGAAAAAGATTAGCGAGAAATTGAAATTCTTCGTTATACAGAGCTCTGCATTGAATAATACTCGACTTCTTGAACTGTGAACTTTTCATCTACTTTTATAAAAAAAAATAAGTACCTACCTGGACTACTAACTGCAATACAAGAAACTCAAGAAACTTAGATGTCTCGCAAAAGAGCAACATACACAATTCTGTTAAATATGACATTCATATTTTTGTTTTTGTTCTGAAGTAATTTTTTTACCATAAAATTAACTCATTATGAAGCTGATGCTGCACACATAATATTTAATTGTATATAGAAATACACAAAATAGCTAAATAGGGGGATGTGCATTAATAAAAGAAAATGGAGAATCTGCATGTTCATGTTGATATGGAAATTAGTGAAGTGACAACAATTTGTTAGTCTTTTATTCCCCTGTTCACTGTAATTAACAATTGATACCTATGCTGATTGCTGTTTAATAATTAGCAAGCAATCAAATAATAATAACAGACCTCTGAGATTTAATAAAATTCTCCATTCAATAACTTTTCTCCATTGTTTCGCAGTAGCATGTTATAAAATGATCTATTTTACATTGCGTTATACAATAGGTATAATATGGGGTACAGATGGGATACAAATACCTACAGAACACTCATACTACGTGGGGTTATAAATATAAAATGTTGTTCTGAATTTAAATTTGATATTAAACAGGAAAAGACAGTTTTATGTTTGCGAATATACATGTAGAAGTCAGCGTTATGAACAGTTTCTTCGTAATATTTCCCAAGAATTGTCACTTTCGTGTGTTTTATGAACTGTGACAAGTTTATTAAAAGAATACCTAATAAAACCTTATTTTCATAGAAAAAGAACATAAACTTTCTTTTTTAACATGCATTAAAAACCAATATGAGAACGTCCCTTATGATTGTCCATTGTCCACTAAATAGGCCGATTTCTGTAATTTTTCATGACCCTTACCAGCATATCAGCGGGTATATCGGCAATTTCTGCCAGAATGTAGGCCTTTAGATCTTGTAGTGACCTTGAATGATTGACATAGACTTGGAATTTCAAAAAACCGCACAAAAAATCTCATGGGGCCAAATCGAGAGAGCCACTCAAGATCGCCCCTTATCGAAAGGAGACGCTCCGGGAAGTGTTTCCTCAAAACAGCCATGACCGACGCCCTTGAAGTGCATGTACGTGAAGCCATGTAAAAAAAATTGCTCCAATATGTTCATGTGTCGGTCTGAGTTCACTGTCTCTGTGATCTCATTGGATACTTGTTTTCAAAAAAAAAATTCCTACTGCCACTATTCAAAATACTACTTTGCGCGTAGTTATTTTTACGCAAACTATAAGATTTCTCACATTTATAAAAGTGTATGAGAAAGTGACATAAGTCATACGCAAAAATTGTTACGATAAATTTTGTAGTTATGACAGTGATGTTGACGGGTAAAATGTAGCGATTAATAGTCCTAACCACAGAGTTAGCTCTAAGCAATATTTATAAAGTAGACGCAACAATAATAGTGATGAGTAAAACAGTCGCTTTTGAAACAGTATTTAAAGTTCAGTTGAATAAAAATTGTCTTATTATACCTACTCGTAGCAAAAGTATAGTGTGAAACACGTGCACAAAAGCAATTTCTCACACGTGTGAAATACAGTACTGGACTTCATCTCGGATCGCAACATCTTCACATTCGTGAGAAATATGCTATATTGTGCATTTGTTTCACAGTTTGCTATTATAAGATTCGACTTGACCGTTAATAGACCACTGTCTTGATCACGAGGTCATTTAGGCTTTAAATATCAGAATTGTGAAATACAACACCAAATTGTTTGGTTTATGAAGGTATTTTTTATGTATGATAGTCACATGATATAGTTAAATCTTTTATGTGATTCCATCAAATTCCTGAAATAGGAAATTTTAGTCTCGGAATTAAACTGCAGTACGCTTTTATGTACCATCGCCCCATTTTCAAATGGGCGTCCACGAAATGTTTTCAATATTTGCAAGAACTGGATTAGTATTTGGAAGAAGTATTCCAGAGATTATCAATGTAAATTGAAAAAGCATTCCCTTGCAGACTAGGGTATGATTCAGATAATATCGACCATGATACAAATGTTGCTGATTCAATGTAGTTTGATCCAATTATTATCAGTAAGTACTCTATGTGCTGCAGTACAATTGAATCTTATCAGGATATTTGTGTCATGAATACGTCGTTAAGGACGAAGTTAATCCTTTCCATTTTCAGTGAGTAGGTACAATCGCTGTTGCCATGAGATTGAACTCAATGCCCAGATTTCAGTCGTTGTTAGACGTTGATAGGTACCTGCACAAAATCCCGATTTCATATCAAATGTGCTATTTACTGTTGAATATTGGTTCACTCCAGACGAGATCAATACTAGAATAATTATTATTCATGATAGCCATAAATGATTTGTAAAAGAGAATCCTGTGAAAGACGGTGCAAGAAGTATTCTACGAGTCATGTAGGACCGCACATACAGTGTGTGTCACAGGTATGGTACACCCCCTTTTTTTCTTTATTTTTGGAGATAATTTTTTTAAATTTGGTACGTCGCATATTCTCGACAGAGCGCACTTTTTAGCAGAAAATTGAATTTTTTCCCACATCCGGTTTTTCCGGAAATGTTACCAACTTTTTATTTTAAATGGGATAATCAAAAATATTATTATATTTTTGGATTCTATACATTTGTACGAATCCAACAATATCACATAACTACCATTTTAAAATAAATGTCAAATTTGTTTTTATTGAATTTTTTTTTTCTCAATTATAGTGTGCCATGACTTCAGTTGTGTTCGTCACAGATGCAAACTAGGTACACCAAAATGTCCCTTATTAAGAGTACTAGTAGATGGTACCTCGGTACCAATATGGTACCATTTGAAAAAAATGAATTCAGCTCAAAAAATCATTCCGGTGCGCATTATTTATCCATAAATCACTTAATTTAGTACTTTGAACAAAAATTCGATTTTTCTAGCATTAGATGATCCAATTGGAGTAAAACGAAATAGTCATGGCACACTATAATTGAGAAATAAAAAATTCAATAAAAACAAATTTGACATTTAAAATGGTACTTATATGGTATTGTTGGATTCGTACAAATGTATAGAATCCAAAAATATAATAATATATAGGGTGTCCCATTTAAAAATAAAAAGTTGGTAACATTTCCGGAAAAACCGGATGTGAGAAAAAATTCAATTTTCTGCTAAAAAGTGCGCTCTGTCGAGAATATGCGACGTACCAAATTTAAAAAAATTATCTCCAAAAATAAAGAAAAAAAAGGGGGTGTACCATGCCTGTGACACACACTGTATACATCTTTCATAATTAATAACCACATGCAACAATGATAATGCTCAAACACTGTTAAAAATAGGATTTTTAGTGTTCGTTGGTAGTGTTAGAAACGAAACCTTTAGAAACAGTGTTAAAAGTAAGGGGAAAAATTTCATATATGATTTTGGTATTCAGAAATTTCTCGAGGTTTCAAAACCTCAGCAGTTTTGTTAACTTTAATTCCGATCAACTTTTTTGTTCAAAGTGGGTGAGTCCTGTTATTGTATTCCTGCATGTGAATCTATGATAATGGACCTTACGTTTCCATTTATATCTCATCTGGATATCTCAAAAAAGAATTCTATATTTTTAAACTACTCAAAATGTACCATAGTAGAATTAAACAACTTTTTCTAATTCAATTCTTGACTGATAATAATAATAAAGATTATTATTATTATTATTATTAATACTTATTCGCCATATAGCCCGAATTAAATGCTACTGAAAAACTAATTTATTTGAGAAAGGAACTCTGCGCTATTTGTCATAATGAAGCACGCTGGATCTCTTTTCACTTTAAGTTTTATACTCATCAAGCATTTGATTCACTTCAGATATTACCTACCCTAAGTTCGCGATTCGCGACTATTTTGCTGAAAGATTTTCTTACATAGAGTATAATTTTCTCAGAGCTTGATGGGTGAAAAAACTAAATAAAACTTACCTCATGAACATAAAATGGCTTGCTTGTGCTATATTTTCTGCTACCAGTGAAGACGTCTATTAGGCATTTAAAAGCAAATAGAAAAAAAAGTTAGGACGAATAACAAAATTTAAAACGTGTAACATAATCCTTCACATAAATAATCAGGTTTGTTTGTCAGTAGTAAGTTTTTGTTTGTTTATACGCTTGGGAAAATATGCAACGATCTCAAATTTGTTGAAAGTGAAGATAAATTATTGACGGAAATTTTCATTTTTTTTTTTAATTACAGTTTATCATAAATATTTGCTTCTCTCAAGTAGATACATTTTTTTTTTTTTATTGAAAATGCACATGCACTGCAGGGAAATCCCTATGACGCTCTGGGAGCGGTGCATGAGCGGAGATATCGATTCACGTTGGCCTTGAATCTCTGTAGGTTGTATACTTCGGGAAACACGCCCTTTGGAATGCTATTCCAAAGTGATGCGGTTCTATACATAAAAGAAGTCTGAAATAGGGTGGTACGAGGTGTAACGAGCTGAACCTGATACGGATGAGCGTCTGCGGCTCGACGTGTATTTCTGCCCGGTCTTGTTCTTGGTGGGATCAAGCGGGCCACGTCTTTTGAACACTTTTCATTAAAATATCTGTAAAACAGACTCAGGTCAGCTACTCTTCTTCGATGTTCGAGAGTGTCTAAATTTTTTGTCAAGTCTGGGTCCCCAATCAAGCGGATGGCTCTTTTCTGAATAGAGTCGAGTAGTCTCAGCGTATGTTTGGGAGCTGAGCTCCAAACATGTGAGCAGTACTCCAAGGATGGTCGGATTTGAGCCTTGTATAAGAGGAGAAGCTGTTGTGGTGTATAAAATTTCTTCGTGCGGAATACCTCACTAGCCGTTCCATTGAGTCTATTTTGTCACATAAATGGGGCTTTAGGTTGTTTGGAATATTGTACTTCAACCTAACGTCACCATAAAGTACGCATTTACATAGAAGGTGTTCAACAGACTTCAAGAACAAACTTTTCACAAATTTCACAGTAAGGGGGCGTGTCCTCTCTGAAGAGAATTTCATGGATTTTATGTGATTTTTCGTATCAGAGTGCGGGTAGAAGTCGAGATTGATGGAGGATTCGCATCCTATTGCCGCCTTTGCAAAAATATCGGCTTGCTCATTCTTCTGGATATCTATAAATAGGTATGGAATGACACAAACATAAAGGTTAGGTTGGAGATCTTGTTAAGTCTTGATAATTGCTCTTTTTTCTTGCTATTAGCGAGTTGGTATAGCTGGTTTATAGATTTCAAGCCATAATTGTCTTGCTGTGATATTTCTGGTGAGAAAATTGCGGAGCCTGCTCCATCCTTGGATTTTGAAGCATCTGAGTTTTGCTCCTCGCAAAATCTCTGCTTTTGTAATTTTTTTTTCAAATGATTGAAATTTTTTACAATCGCTCGGGCAAATCTGTGAAAAAGGCCGTAGCAGTGCCCTAGACCGATTTTTAGAAGGGTCTCACTCGATTTCTTTCATTTGGGAGATACAGAGGGAATTTTTATTGCCATCTCTCTAACTATGATTAGTAGGTGGGTAGGTTCTAAGCTTTTTTGAAGGTTTAGCTTAGTTAAACAAGACAAGGTTTTAAATAGGTTCTTTGTGAAAGTAAAAGGTAGGTATCTATTTGAAATGTTTTCTAAATTTTTGAAATTTGATCATTGCAATATTCTCTGGAAACTTTCCAATGGTCATGAACTCATTTTAGTGTATTGTTTAATAAAAAAATACACTATTGAGGACGACATTTTGAGACGACACAAGAAGCACATTTTTGAAGGAATTGAACTAAATTTTTTACAGTAGACAACTATACTAATACTCTTTATTCTTCAAAAATTTCAAGGGTCAAATAAAATAAATGGCGGAGATATTCGAGTTTATTTTACATGATGTTAATTTCTCTAAAATTTTAAAAACGCTCCTGTAGCTTTATCTTTCAAGATTAGTGAATGAAATTTTGGATTGTTGTAAAGCTTTGGAATGACTTTAGATTTTCGTTGAAAAAATTTCCAAAAGTCACGTTATTTCTACAGGGTGTCCTTTCAAAGTTCCAAAAATTCGGTCCTTGAGGCACGGTTTCTGGCCGCAGTTTTCAATCTAGGGGGCTGAAATATTTGTGAGAGTTAGATGTCCACAAGGAGTGGTCTGCTGGTATTGCACTTGAGCAAAATCGGCCGAGCCGTTTCAAAATGGCGACCATTTGAATTTTTGTAAAATTTACTATTTTTTGAACCCCTGTATGAGCAAGATGGTAAAGAAATAACTTTGAAATAAAATTAACAGGATTGGAATAAAATTATTTGAAATTCGAGTTAATGCAATAAAATTTGCATTATTTGTATTAATAAGCCAGTGGCGTGTGTAGGAAAAGGGTGAAAATGGCTAAATTTCTATAACCGTTTTTGAGCACATTTTTGAAGGAATTGAACTAAATTTTTTACAGTAGACAACTATACTAATACTCTTTAATCTTCAAAAATTTCAAGGGTCAAATAAAAGAAATGGCGGAGATATTCGAATTTATTTTACATGATGTTAATTTCTCTAAAATTTTAAAAACGTTCTAGTAGCTTCATCTTTCAAGATTAGTGAAAGAAATTTTTTACTCTTGTGCAATTTTGGGATGACGTTAAATTTTCGTTGAAAAATTTTTTCAAAAGTCGCGTTACTTCTACAGGGTGTCCTTTAAAATTTCGAAAAATCCGATCAATGTGGCATGGTTTTCGCCGAACAAAATAATGAGAATGGCAACTAAACTTGTCTAATAACTTAACGATTGAATGTTTATTATTAGAATAATATAAAAATGAGGAAAAGCCCATCAGCGATGCGTCGTGTATCCTTAATATTCAGACTCGGGACTATGTACTTGATTTAAAACCAGCAGTACCAGCACCAGCACCAGCACCAGCGCACCGTTTTCATCGCGCTCGGCTCGGGCGGGACCACCCATGCAGATATGCCTGCTCCTGCCAACCCCAATTGCAGAAAATAAAAACTCCTACACATCTGTATTAACAAGATTGGATTAAAATGATTTGAAATTTGAATTAATGCAATAAAATTTTAATTATTTTTAATAATAAGCTAGTGGCGTGGGTAAGAAAATGGTGTAAATTGCTAAATTTCTTTAACTGATTATGAGCACATTTTTGAGAGAATTTACCTGAAATTTTCAGAGTAGACAACTACACTAATAAACTTTAACTCTCCAAAATTTCAAGAAGCAAATAAGAGAAATGGCGGAGTTATTCGAATTTTTTACATTATGTTTATTTCTCTAAAATTTCAAATGTTCGATTTTCAGAACTCGCCTGTAACTTTTTAATGTTAGTCAGTGGCGGGTATAGGAAAAGGGACGAAATTGTTAAATTTTATCAATTTTTTTTTGGTTTATTATGTGTAAAAATCTATTTTATGACACGCTTTCAAACGAAATGAAATGAATTTTCACAGTAAACCTCTACGCAAATTCGACCTGACTATGATGGAAAAATTCAAAAAGCCAATTTAAAAGGCGGCAAAAATTTTCATAATTGAATCGCATAAAAATACACTATTTCTGCGATGCGATTGATGCGCAAGAAGGTTTTACAATGGGACGGCCTGGAATTTATCATGTCAATCGAAGCAGATTTTTACACCGCATTTAACCGAAGCATTAAATTTTGATTCGATTACGTCATAAAATACAGGTTTCAGTAGGAAAAATATAACATAAAATTTAATATTCATCTCTAAAGCGGCTTAAATATCGTAGAATCCATTATTGTAAAATGCATAATAATACAGGACGTGGCACTTAAATTAACCCCCTTCCATGCGCTACTAGCGCGATCGAAGTCCCTATATCAAGGCGATAACGGCACTCTTTCACGCCATTAGCCTTTACACAGCGATTGGTAAAATAATAAACGTAAATAAAATTGAAAAGTAATTTCTGGAAAAGCGTTGTTTAAACTCATATTACGTAGAACAAAAAATTCATCCGGTTTATAAAGATAAAGCTGCTAGAGAAGACCCCCGCTTTGATGGAACAGCTTATTCTTTTTTGTGGGATACGTTTTGTTTGAAAGATTATCAGATCATTGTGGGGTCGAAAAATGAACGCATCGAATATTTAAAAATTAGGTTATTAGTGTATTTTTTAATAAAAAAATACACTATTGAGGACGACATCACTTTTCGAAAATCACCCAAACTCATCAAATGTCCACCGATCATGACCCCCAGATCACGAAAAAGTGGTTTTCCAAAATTCACCTGCCCACGATATATATATATATATTTATATATATATATATTTATATATATATATATATTTATATATATATTTATATATATATATATTTCTCCAAAATCGCGAAATTTCGATTTTCAAAACGCTCCTGTAGCTTTATCTTTCAAGATTAGTGAATGAAATTTTGGATCCTTGTAAAGCTTTGGAACGACGTTAGATTTTCGTTGAAAAAAATTCCTAAAGTCGCGTTACTTCTACAGGGTGTCCTTTCAAAATTCCCCATATCCCGTTTTTGTCATCTCATTTCAGGTCGCAGTTTTCAATCTAGGGGACTGAAATTTTTGTGGGAGTAAGATATATATAAGAACTGGTCTGGTATTGTACTTGAGCAAAATCGGCCGAGCCGTTTCAAAATGGCGGCCATTTGAATTTTTGGAAAAATTGCTTTTTTTTGAACCCCTGTATGAGTAAGATGGAAAAATAACTTTGAAACTAAATCAACATGATTGGAGGAAAATTAATTGAAATTTGATTTAATGTTATAAAATTTGCATTACTTTTATTAATAAGCCAGTGGCGTGGGTAGGAAAAGGGTAAAAATCGCTAAATTTCTCTAACAATTTATGAGCACATTTTTGAAGGAATTAAATTGAAATTTTCACAGTAGGCAACTATACTAATAGCCTCTAGCCCTTAAAAATTTCAAGAAGTAAATAACAAAAATGGCGGAGTTATTTGAATTTTTTTTACATGATGTTTATTTCTCTAAAATTTTAAGAACGCTCCTGTAGCTTCACCTTTCAAGATTAATGAACGAAATTTTTTACTCTTGTGAAACTTAGAGATGACGTTTGATTTTCGTAAAAATAATTTTCCTAAAGTTTTGTTACTTTTACAGGGTGTCCCTCCAAATTTCCAAAAAAAAAAACGGTCATGAGGCACGGTTTCTGGTCGCAGTTTTCAATTTAGGGGGCTGAAATTTTTTTTATAGTAATATAACTGCAAGTAGTCGGTCTTGAGTAAAATCGGAATAGCCGTTCCAAAATGGCTGCCTTTTAAATTTTAGGAAAAATTGATAGATTTTGAACCTCTAAATAAGCAAGTTAGAAACAAAAACTTTTAAGCAAAATTAGCATTATTGGAAGAATAGTTATTGAAATTTGAGTTATTGCAATAAAATTTGCATTTTTTTATTATTAAGCCAGTGGCATGGGTAGGAAAAGGGTAAAAAAGGCTAAATTTCTATAGTCGTTTATTCTATTTTTCTATTTTTGTACGAATCGAACTGAAATTTTTCCAATAGATAACTATACTAATAACCCTTAATTCTGAAAATTTTCAAGAAGCAAATAAGAAAAATGGCGGAGATATTCGAATATTTTTAAATTATGTTTATTCCTCTAAAATTTCAAATTTTCAGTTTTCAGAGCTCCCTTTTCACTTTTTCAATTCTATTGAAGGTAGTGTAAAAAATAGTATTTTTTAGGTAAAGTCAGCCAGTGGCGGGCAAAGGAAAAGGGGCAAAATTGTTCAGTTTTACCATTTATTTTGGTTTTGTTAAATTTAAAAATCCATTCTAAGGCACGTTTTCAAACGAAGTGAAATGCAATTTTCACAGTTAACCACTACACTAATATGACCTGACTAGGGAAATTTTCAGAAAGCCAATTTAAAAAGCGGTGAAAATATTTATAAATTGGATCGCTTAAAAATACACTATTTATGCGATTGATGCGCAAGAAGGTTTTTTAAATCAAACAGCGATTTGAGTCGAATGAGTATAAAATTCATTAATCACCAGCAAGCAAAGTTACCATTTATATTGGTTGATAAGAAAAGATCTACAGTTGTTACTGATGCAATATAAACTTAAGTCATAAGTAAAAGTGCACACACTTCTCAGCTTCATAGGAAACTAGTCTTTAAAATTGGTGATATTTGTAGTTGATTTATTGATGTATGAAGGTTATTTTAAATTGCTGCATGCAAAAGAATAAAGTTATTAGTTCTTTTGGTCAATAAATAATCGAGTCTACTTCACATGGTGAAAAGAGGCATAATTTCCGCTTCTTTATTTTGGTATATTTTTGTTGTAATAATGAGTTATTTTCTCCATCATTATGTAGATATTTCTGAATGTTGAGTTCAGTAAAAATTCTAAAAAATTTATGTCTCAGAAAGTTTTTTTTGTGAATTACTTTTCAAAAGAATTCAATAATGGAATTATTTACCAAATAACACATCCTTAACTCCACCTTGAATTTGAAAAGCAGCTTGTACCTAGTCGCTAAAATCAGGAGCAAACAGAGAGGCTTCACAGCAAGGTAAAACGTTGTTAATAGGTAGCATAGTTTTAACAAAAGACTTGCAGAATTGTGCTCAAAAGCATTATCCTGATAATAGAGCCTCTCGGCTACTAAGTCCAGATGATATTCCTTTATATTTTGCTGTAACGAGAGTAACAGGTCGGCATAGTTAGAACTAATTAGTAGGTAATAGTTTTGGGGACAACTAACTAACTATCGTGTGAGCAAATGAAAACATAATTTAGGTAGGCCCTGGAAAAAAATTTCATGTCTAGATTGAATCCTACGATAAAATCACTGTCATCTATTTTAAATGTCTTATTTTTCTTATTTTGTGATTTTGAGTGGTCTGGGGTGCGTTCATGAATTACACTCTGCATCATACATGAAAAACTCTGGATGCGTTCATAAAATTACCAGTTCGCTTGATTGGATAAAAATCTAGCATCGTTCACAAATTGCCGATGACGACGCTTGAAGTGCACTCGGAGTTTTGAAGAAACACATGGATGAATCAATTCGGTGCATAATATTAGTAAATTACAAAAATTAGTATTAAATTTAAAAAAGTGTGAATCTGACAGTTACATAATCTAATACTTTTGAATTATTATTTACTTTGCTTTCTCGTTCGAATTACGTTTATAAAATGGAACAATCTGACGATAATCCGGAAAATGTAAGGCATCACTCTGGTTGTTACACATAAACGTCAATTTCTGTTTATGAACGCATTCCACCTTCAGGGCCGTATTTGTGTTTTTTAAACCGTACCACCTATCTGGACTTTTTTAGGTAAGGGATGTGACAAGGCAAGATTCCGTTGGTACAGCTATATTTAGGAGAAGCACAGACATACCTACCAACTTTATGGGAATAGTTTTTCGAAAAAAAATTGGGCGAGCGACTATCCGCCAAAAATTTATAAACATTATTTCCAGAAAAGTTTGCCCTCTTAAAAAATGGCCACCACTAGAGCCACAGATCACAGACCTTACTTTTATCATGAGCATGAGTGCATAGTAGGAAGAAAGTTCCTAATATACGGTGTAAACATCTCTGGATTTATTCCTATTTTCTTGCTTATGTTATTTTCTTGTTTGATTTTATTTTTATATCTTGTGGTGGATTCTTTCTGGTGTGTGTTTATGTTAAACCCTCAGGTGCAAGTACTTAATAAATCACTTTACTATAATTAATAAGTAGATAGATAATTCGATAAGTAATGGGGGCTTAAATAAATACCTATACCATTTTACAAAGGGCAAACTGCAGACTAAGGAAAACTATTGTTAGGTATTCTAAGAGTACACCTACATAAACTGGGGATATACAGAGAAGAACCAGTTTGTAGACTCTGCAATGAAAAAGATGAGACAGCTTCTCATGTGATATTCGAGTGTCCAGCACTCGCAAGAACGCGCTTATGTGGTCCGGGGACCAATCAATCCCGGGAGCCATCTGGCGGAAAAAACCTTGGTTAGCGGACTGCTGAACCTTGTCAAAGGAACGGAGCTCTTCTAACCAAGGAAAATCTAAATGTGAGAAATACAATAAGCCCGCTGGCTTCAGTGTTTGGGACCACATAAACCATCTCTCACATTTAGTTAAAATACCAAATACCAATTGTTAGGTATTAATCCTTATTGCTTTGGCTTGAACATTACATTTTTACGGGTTTTACAGTGTCAATAATCCAACAAACTTCACGGTAACTGGAACAATCTCCGAATAATTTATGTCAGCGTTATTCAAGAAATACAAAACTAATAGCGAATTCGAGTTGGCTGCACTTGCTCGGAGCGAGATCGATCTGTCTCTGAATCAGTTCTGCCCAGAATTCTGCTCCAGTCCGGAGCAGAACTTTCGCATTTCGACTCTGTATGGAACCGAACTGTGTCAGGGCAGGCCAGAACCAGAGCCAGAGCCAGAGCGCCATGCATCGGTGCAGTGCAGTGTGCAATCCAGTTTCCCTCCAGTCTGCATTTTCATTATAGCCTTCTACCTATCCCTATCCTATACCTATCACGGTTGTTTGTTGTTATGATGTTATTCTTATTATAACAGAGTCGTGGAACTACAAGGCGTGATCCATTTTAATTATTGTAATAAGTTATTATATATATATATAATAAGTTAATTCATACAATACGTAAAATGGACTTATCCACAAATTTTTGGTTTAAGGAATTACTAGGAATCAGTAAGGAATCAGTATTTAATTTTCCCGCTATTTCTAACCTCTAAATTTACGGGAGTGCACCGTTGCACCGTCAAATTTGACGGTGCAGTTTATTTTGCTCCGGGACAGTTCCTCCATACGACTCGAACATATTTTCCTATGCACTGCCAGAGAGCAAGTGTAACTCGAACACAATTACGATATGCACCGCTAGAGTTCACTTTAACTCGAATACGATTACGAAAAGCACTGAAACGGAGTCCTACAAATCGAACACGAAATTCTGTCTCGGTGCGCACCCGGAGCAGAAAAGTGCAGTAACTCGAATTCGCTATTATTTTAACAACCTGATGCACCTTATTTCAGCAAATGTCAAAATAATTATTATTATACAATAAAATTGGAAAATAAGGAGAATTTTTCCAAGGCCTACCTAAATTATGTTTTCATTTGCTCACACGATATAATAAACTACAATGACCATGGTAGTTTATTGGGAATTTATTGATTCGTCTATTGTTATGCAAACATAAACCGACTTAGTTGTAGGTATACAGTGTGGAAAAGCCAAATGGAATAAATTCGATAATAAATCAATGAAGATGGTTGCGAAAAAACGCTCGGACACGTCGATTAGTATTTTTAGTTGCGCATTTTTTTCAATGAAATCTTTTTATACAGGGTGTGTCGTGTAACAGTGCTCAATACCAACTTTCTTCTTTCAAATCAAACACCCTGTATATTATTACATTTTCAGATTACCTGAAAAAATGTAATAATAATTCTGTTTATAATTAAAATTTGTAACGAGTGATTTTTGAGTTATAAACAAATGAAAATCGCAATTTTTAATTTTCAAAACAGTGTACACCGATAACGGCTCAAGATGTCGGAAAACGGCTTACATGTCCCTATCCTAGATTTTCATGTAGTATCCTATTGTGTGGATGAAATTTTTATACAGGGTGATTAAAAATCTGGTAATTTTCATGACCCTGTATAAAAATTTAAACTACCTAATAGGGCTCTAAATGAAAAGTTAAGATAGGGACATGTAAGCCGTTTTCCGACATCTTGAGCCGTTATCGGTGTACACACTGTTTTGAAAATTAAAAAATGCGATTTTCATTTGTTTATAACTCAAAAATCACTCGTTACAAATTTGAATTATAAACAGCATTATTATTACATTTTTTCAGGCAATCTGAAAATGTAATAATATACAGGGTGTTTGATTTGAAAGAAGAAAGTTGGTATTGAGCACTGTTACACGACACACCCTGTATAAAAAGTTTTCATTGAAAAAAATGCGCAATCAAAAATACTAATCGACGTGTCCGAGAGTTTTTTCGCACCCATCTCCATTGATTTATTATCGAATTTATTCCATTTGGCTTTTCCACACTGTATGAACAGAGTTTCATACTTGGATTTATATTGTGAATATTGAAGGCTATCTTCTTGGTAGATATTTTCTTACTTCAGGTATTCGAAACATTGTGGCCATGTTGCTAGAGGAAGCTGCTTATGACACGAGAATTCAATTGTTTATTAGACTGTGAATAATTGATTAGAAATAACAGAAGGGTAATAGGATTTCCTTTCGTATTCAAGTTAGCAGGAAGTCCAAGGCTACTTTAAATTTAAGTACGTTATTACTGCTTCACTGTCCTTCTGTTCACTGTAGCTGGTAAGTTTGGATAATTAGATTATAATGATACTTCTTTTATTATGAAAACTAGATGTTTCTCTTAAAATAAATGTTCAAAAAATTATCTGTTCATACTCGTGCTTTTCAAGATTGAACTGCAGCTAAGAAGTATGAAAAATGCACTTCGTGACTTTTTACTGACCGCATTTCAAGCAAGAAATGAGCAAACTATGAACTAAACCAATGAACAAACAACGAAATCTCCATGGTTATCGAGCTACAAGCGTTCAAAGATAGGAAGTTAAATAAACATTGGAGGCCATGTTTTCAAAATTTTGATATTATAAACGTCAGTTGACTAGTAGCAACTTGGAGGTGTCTCTGTTTGATGTTCCCTGGAGTAAACTAATCTAATGACGTCCTGTGGACTCATCAGGGACGTACACACGTTACAGCCTGGCAGACGTACATTAATAGAGACCTTGAAGCCGTCTATTAATAACGTTTTTCAGAATTTTAGATCTATACAACGTAATGTAGATATCCACGAGACGTAATAATAGACGTTCACGTGACGGAATATAGACGTCAGGAATATTAGTTTTAGAAATCCGTAACATTACATGATTTTCATATTTATTACAATACATAATTGAGTTGCCCATTGAAGACCTACAACTTTTGATTAAATAAGGAAAATAAAAAAACAGACAGCTATTGTAAAAAATTAAACTTTCTTCGTTCGACAGCCGCATTACTTTAATAATGAAAGTACATAAATAATTAGGACACGCCACGATATGTAGGTACCTCTATTTGTGTTGTCCAGGCCGCATCTAAAGAAATTTGTGGTTGATAGTTATTGTTCAAATTCATAAAATTCAAAAGTCCAGGACAAATGTTAGTCCCTAAGTGACGTATTGACGACGTCTTTCATGGACGTTTAATGGATCTCTACCTTCATGGCTTGCTACCTCCTACACTACTTGTCAAATATTTTCAAATTATATTGCTACTTTTTGTTGTAAATAAAACACTCATAATGTTATAGCCTTTATTAGCTTAATTTCTGGACGCTTATGGCTCGGTAATCATGGAGAATTGGATGTTTGTTCAGAAGACGTGTTTTTCTTGAAATGAGCTCAGGAAAATGATACTTATATTTGTAAAGTACGTCAGGAAACACCCTGTATAATGGGGTTTGATTGAACTATTTTTCTTCGTACTACATAAAGATTTGTAAATGAAAGCTGATTATACAATATTGATTAGAGGGATATTTAACATGCCATCTTCCTTTCCAGTAATTCCATTTTTTTTATTAATAGCAGAGTCGAAACGTGAAAATGCAATTATTCAGCGTTATTCGCACTGCGTGCCCTAAGGTGGCAAAACAATAAGGGAGAAAGTGTTCAGAATGTATCGAAAACATTTCAGGGTGAATTTGTTTCATAACACGAAATGAATTATTTCTCTTTTTTGCATGATTTAGATTATTGTGGAGCTTGCAAACCAACAAAAGGTTAGAATTTATGTGAGAGCAACAGCAATAATAAACAATAAATCCACACATAGGTAGGGCTCTATATGAAACTGAAACATATAAATGCTAAATGCGTTGGTATTGATTTACGATTTGTATTTATTTGAATATTCAATGAAAAATAACACAATAATTTTGCTTCGCTATACGACTCTTTATTATTTATTTTTCTTTCCCATACACAAGGACACAAGACACAAGACGTGTTCATTGGGGATAAATTAACATTTATTTAGTCCCTTAAAATTTTTCTGTATAATGCGTTCCACTTCGTCAAAATGAAGGTTATGACTTCTTTTTTGTTTTTATTGGCTAGAAAATGAAACAGTTTTTGGGAGAATGAAATAAGCCAAAAGTTGTTTTTTTGTCCAAGACTTTTTAGGATTGTTATGAAGAAAATAGAAATCAGATCCGGGGAAATTATTAACCAAAATATTTTTGAAAAATAATCCAAAAATCGGCAGGCGTAATGTTTGTATAAAAATGAGCCAACTTTGACTCTCCGATACTGTATAAAAAGTCCATAATAATATTACAATATGGGCATTGCAACCTTGTAATTTTTTTTTTAATCCATCATTTGGACCGCCGAGACCACCTCGAAGGACGTGCTACTACTACACCTGTATAGAAATAATAAAATGGAGATAATATTGTCGTAAAGATAATGGAAAGAAAAAATCGTATTTGCGTATTTGCGTGCATACCTATATCCTGAAAGAATCAAATGTTGATTGACATAAAATCCATATGTTTCAAATAAATCTGCATGTCCTTGCTCAGTGATATTATCATATAATTTTTGCTTCAAACATTTTCAGTTCATAACTTTCAAACATTCAGTTTTATTTAGGAAAAGACTGCTTTAGCAAAGGGGCTTTGAAATTCCCTTTGTATTAGCTTTTCCTTCATCTTTCTTTACAGTATGTATCGGTAATACATATTTGTAAGGATCATAAGAATGTTGAAACCATGTGTGACTCCAAAGTTCAAATACAGCATTCAGCTATGAAGGGAATCTTTACTTTCAAATAAAATATTACAGGGTTCTTATCTCTGAAGTAAGTTTGCGTAAATGGAGTAATTCGCACTTTTTTTAATTACAACAATAAAACAGGGACTTTTGTAATACCCACTCATTTCTTATAGTTAGGTACTTATCAATTTTTTGTTACCTTATAGTAGAAAATTCTAACATACTCTTTGTAAATACCGCGAAAACTTCGCTTTGTTCACTGATAACGAACAGATTCAAAGCCCGAAAATCAACCCTCTCCATTATTTATGGCTGATATTCCTGATATCGGAATTAACGTAATTTGCATGCAGTTTACTAACAAGACTATTCTAAGTGGTCATTTCTGTTGACAGGCACGTTGAAGCCGTTCGTTGTGTGGTTTCATAGCGACGGGATCGAGGAGCCTCAGGATATCGCCAACAAGGGATTTTGCCTGAATTATGTGCAGCAGCCCTGTACTAATAATTTATCGTAAGGCCTGTGCCTGAGGTATGTACACTGTAGCTTGATCTATTTATGACTTGTATTGATAGAGAACTATACTAGAAGGTATACAGGGCGATTCACCACTTGCGACGTTTTTTTTATTTCAAGGGTAAGCTAGGGATTTGCCAGAAAAAGTATTTCTGACGCAAAAATGTAAAGAAACTCTGAAATACTTCATATATTGAAAAATAATTTTTGTAATTGGTAGATGAGTTGAGAAACATGATCATCAATAATAATTATTGTTGTCAATAATGATTTCGTTCACCATTATCGTTGTTAAGCTCAAACTTACTGCCGGCATTGCTGTTAATAATGTGTTTCATCAACAGATAGTAAAATTAAACCCAATGGTTCGAATATTTTTGGAATAGTTTCGTAAAAATTACTTTCATCAGTCATATCTAGTGATTTTTTTGAGTTCCATAACTTCGGAAAATCACAAGTTGTGAATCACCCTGTATACTTGGAGATATAAGGAAAAGACGTTGACATTCATGTGACTGTGAAATCTTTTAATTTTTAAGTACTTAATCAATTCATGTTTAATATTAGTTTTCATAATGTTAAGTTATGTCAAACAAAAATTATGTTGTAAAATAATGTAAGTAGCACTGTATATATTTTTTAAAGATAGATTACGAAAAAAATCTAATGAAAAACAATTTATAAAATGATTCCCTAAAAACGCCAAAAAGAAACTAGCGTCACAGCTAAGCAAAGATCAGCTAACAATTAAGTGGCATGGTAGGTCTTCAAGCTAGAAGCTAGTTAAATCATATGAGAAATCATCGAGCATTCACGATTTCCAAGAACCTAGATTCAGAGAGATACGAAGTTGAATTTGAACCTTAAAAAAAATCACGAGCAACTCAGAGTTCCAAATTTCATTCTCCAAGAAAGAATCTAAAAATTTAGATGCAGAAATTCCAAGAATGACTTAAGGTGATAGATTATCAAACTGGGAAAGTCATGCGTGGAAAAAATGAACGGACGAAGGGCTATTAAAAAACGTCATTAAAGGAGTTGGACATTAAATTATCTTCCATTTCGGCTAGAGTCTACATCGCCCCAAAAAATAAAACAAAAATGACGCTCGAGAAAGAGTGTAAAGAATTCCCCTTCGACAACAAAGTAACGTCAGGTACACGTAGATGTCCCAAATTGGCGTCCAAGCAGTATTAGATAAATCTGACGTCAGAAATTATTGACGCCAGAGCAGAGGGTCAGGTTTTTCAGGCGTCAGCGTCACAAATTATTCCAGCTTACGTTTATCAGACGTCACAAAAACACAGGACGAATTGAATTTATATGAAAGAAGTATAGGTCGGCTTTGATATAATTATAAAATGTAAAATATCTTTCATTTCTTCTGTGAACATATTTATTATTGATATGGATTTACCTACCTCTTAATATTTATTTGTCCATTAGTGGTGGTGGTGGATCAATCAAAGACACAAAAAATGATTTCATCGTCAACTTTAATCAGGTGTCTTATTGTTCTTTATCTTCTAATTATTTAAAAAAAAGTCACTTTCCATGTTTTATTTTATTTAAGATTTATGAATCATCCCCTCAAATCGTTAGACAGATTTATTACGCATATGCAAAATAAACAGATTTAATAGTGTAGGCGTAAGTAATTTAGTAATTACAACCATCAAGTATGTAAATGTAACAGTCCTGGAAGGTAGGTAATTCAATTTTTGTCAAGGAAATCATACACTCATTTTCCTGCTTTAATAATTTATGTGGAGGATCCTAAGCCTACAGCTTTTAACGTTGCGGTGAACTTGGTTTTAGGACATTTCGAATTATTATTATCTGTTTAAAATTTGTCTGAAGCTTTTCCAGCTTACGTTTTTCTCGTTGAGTTCAAACAATTAACGCTTTGGTGTTCCGTTACAGGCATAATTTCTGCCAACACAATTGCATGAAATAATGATAATTGATCTAATATGCTGACGTAATACCCTTTGTAATAGAAATTACTGGAAGCTGATGCGTGTATTTGTTTTGTGTGAATCAGATTGGGCATGTGGATGTAACAGAATTCAGAATTCACCCTTTGTCATACCATATAAGCTGATACAATGATAAGTAGTTTACCATAAGGGCTGGAATTGTCTAACAATAATAATAGTCCTCTCGCAAGGGAAACTTGTAATATTGTGAAATTAATTGTTCGAATATAATAGTGGTATATAGCTATGTAATATCAAAATATACCTCGTAGATGAATTAAGGATTCAACGATCAGTGAAACTTCCTCCTAAGAGTTTTTATTTGATTTATCAATAAGCTCTCAACAATAGTTTCGAAACATTTTAGAAAATATATTGATGACTGAAGAAACATAGTGTACATTCTCTAATTCGATATGTACCTATATCATAGAATTTTAATTATGAGCCATACACCATTTATGTTAGATTTAAGAAGATCGAACTATTTTAAGCTAATTATTGTAATTGTTAATAATATTATTAATTGATATTGTTGTAATAATAAAACTAAATAATATAAGCAAATTTATTGAAACAGATACTTAAAACCAATAAAATGCTCTAAATAATTTCCTTTTTTTTTCTTTCCAATACAAATCGACTTTCCCATCCTCACTCTGTGTATCAGTCCTCACAATCTGGTATAGGTAAATGCGCTCACCTGATTCCTGTTTCTTTCAAACGTCGGGCAATTAATTGTGAGAGGGATCTAACCTACTTCGAGCTGCTTCGTCTTGATTACAATAAAAGATACATCACTTCGGGGATTCAAAAGGATTAACATTTCTGGATCTGGGATGAATTGTTTTTACGACAAGCAAACCTGGAGCTGTGATTTTAGCAGGGTATGGATTAGTGAGTTGTACTAACTGAAATGTAGACTGAATTATACTATTTACATGTATAATTTTTTGAACTAATACGTCTCTACGACAGTAATTTTCACAGGGACTTGTAAAATATATTTTGATACCCTAGTAAGTGTTAAAAAGAATTTTTATTATAAAGTTAAAAAAAAACACGTTTATTTTAGAATTCGGCTAAAACCACTTGCGAGGTTGCAGCAGTGGTTGGAATAGCGAGGCTGGAGAAACATTTTACAGACGAGAAAAATTTTCTCGTTAGCTTTCACAATAATTAGGCAGCTTGGAGCTAAATTGAATAAACAAATTTTGATTAATGAAGTGTAAGGACCCAATAGAGTATTAAATTTAAATTTAATATAAAAAAATTAGCACATTGCTGCGAAATTCTAAATCCGTCGCTTGTCGGATATCCTAATTTACTGGCGTTGTTTAATTTAAAACATTTATTGGCAATTTCCAAGCATCGGTCGCTTTCCGAATTACCTACCTTCAATATAATCCTCAATAAATTCAAATTGAATTCTTTAGAAAATCGTGAATGCTTTCTAAGCTGATTTTTCAACTTTGTATAGAATTTATTAGCACACGCGTTAAAATTAACGATATCTTTATTTAAATAGGTTCGAAATGAGATTTGCTTTAAATTTTTTTTTATATAAATCCAACCTGCTATAAAATTGTGTATGAAACTCGTGAACATGTAAAATAGAGTTGTGCTTGAAGTTCTTACCATTGTGATCCAGAATAAATTGCAGGCGTCCTTTATCAGCAGATGACATGACGGTGTCATGTTGTTTCTAAGTTGACACCACTTGACCAATAATACTTGGTAAAAAATCGATCGATATACTTACCCAGCATTATATTCTCCTGGTAAATTCTCAATACAATCGTATTAGTAGGTAGTGATTTGTCATCCTTATACTTTGTATAGAATATAAATTAACAAAGAGAAGTCTATTATTTATTTTTTGAGAGCTCAAATAAATTTTTGAGCTTAATATGGATAAATATCCACACACCTCAAGTTAACTCATGTTCTCTTTTATTTTAATATTTCCCAGTGAAGTCCTCCTTGAGTATTCCAGTCTAATAGTTTTCAGTGCTTATCTCCAATGGTGTAAGGTCTACAGGGGATTAGTTTTTGAACCAGGACTTCACCAGTTTGTAGAAGACCTTTTTTAATGAATAAAAGTTACCATAAAAATTTGTTCGGAAAAGCTCGGAAATAAATGTGGTTTAGAACTATGGTATTCAAGAATTTATGTTTATTTTTTATTTGACGCGTTCAGGATACATAATACTTCTTCGTTAAAGATTGATCTTCATTACCTACTCAAACATTGTGTACACTCAATTTGATCAGAACTATTTGAGGCTACTTGTCAGTATTATTCCACTTTTTCCTTACTATCGATCATATTTATTGTACTTGGCAGGAGATATTTTGTGATGATATAACTTCGTACTATAAAATGTCTATTGATATGGGAATTCACGAGGTTGATTCATAATTATTGTTGAATGTTTCATAAAACTACGAACTGTTATGATTTCGTAACTACACGCATTTTACGAGTCTCGTGAACTCCCCCACATTTAAAATATTTTTATCCCTTTTAACAAGTAACGTTTCTTTCATTCACTCTTCAATGAAAAATAAACAACACCGTTTTTTTATAAAAAAATTTATTCAACACATTATAGATTTTTTGACATTTAGATTCTTATAAATACATACATAGTGCGAGACTGAAGCATAGAATAAATTTATTAACTTTGAAAATAGTTTGTGTAAAAAATCCTTGGACAGATAACGTTGCTATAAAAACATAAATTTCTATAATTTAATGCTTGCATGATTGTGATTGATTTGGTAATTTTTAGGTAAAAACAATCAGTAATTTTGACAATAAAACTTAGCAGGCAGCCTATACATGAACAGATATGTATATTGAGTCAGGTACAGAGAAGCCTGGATGGCGTAAAAAAATTGGGAAGAGTAAATTGTAACGACAATATGCGATTTCCCTATCGATTTTTAGCTGAGTCGTGGTTCAGACGAAAATATATTGTATTCAATTTACGTGAATCTCATACGCGATTTTTGAAGACAGGATAAAGGACCAGTTCGGGCAGTGCCGATTGTTGTAAGAAAAATTATTGATCTTCGTTACTGATATCATGGAAGAATAAATGTGTAAGTCGGGATTAATTTTTATGAATTGTAAAAAATGAGATTTTGTAATTCTGTGGAAGTGAATGAACACTTCCATTGTTTTAGCCTATAACGTTTTTGTGCTCGACAGCAGAGATCGTATCTAGTGGGAAGTGTGTGGAGTTTAATTTCTTGAAATAGGGAAGATCAACCATTAGTCAGTCGAATTTTAATAAATTAGCTTTAAAAACGATATCTAAAGAAAGAAGCTTAATAAGGATATTTACGCCAAACTGCGAAAAGTCACCGTTTCTTGATTCAATTAGGTAATAATAAAAAAAAATTGATGACATCATGAAGGTTGTAGGCGAATTTTATAAAACAGCCTGTCAGATAATATTTAAATTGTTAGCTGTCCAGAGTTTTTTAAACAGAAGAACTCTTACTTGATGTACGAGTAAGTACACTTAATGAATTTATTCCATGCTAGAATTCCACTGTCGCAGCCTCCTTTAAAGCCGTGAAGAGAAAAATCTGGCAACATATAGTCATCGGACACGATCCCCAGCAGTTTCCACTCACTTATGCAATGTGGCTGGTATTTGGAAGTTTGGTTTTCTTTATACTAAACTTCCTTATTGAAATAAAAAAGCCTCTAAGTTGTGTTCCTGGATGCAAGTCTAGATTACACAAGTATCCCGTTTTAGCTGAACGACACTCGGTATAGGATTTTTGAGTGTAGAGAGATGAAAGTACACTGAACACTGTAAACGCATAAGCGAAGGCGATAGATGTCCCAGTTGAACTACTTGCATGCCAGAGATGTTTTCTAGCTTGTCAGTTTTTAATTAATCTGTCCTGACACAAGTTGCAAATAATTGTTGTCGCTTCGCTAATTTCTGTTTCAATATGACAACTTATAGATTCTCCATCCTCTCTTAATCCGCATCACCCCTATATACCCCTATCTTCATTTATCTGTATATTTTCTACATATCTCTAAATAGCATCATTCAGCGAACGCGGTAGATAGACAGGAGGAACATTGGAGACGGCGTCCAGTTTTCCTGAAGACGAAAATTTGAAACAGAAATGTCATAAAATCGATCCTAAGAAAATTTTTCATCATTCATATTGTTTGTGGCTTAAATTTTCCAGAGTGTAGGTACTCCAAAGGAGGCTGTGGCACTGTATAACACTGAAACATCTAAAATATTTCGTCTTAAATGTCTAATTAAACTTGATGTGCTTGTGAATTGTGGTGTTTAAAATTAATTAATTCAAAAGTGCTTTAGGAACTTTCTCATTGCATTTCGTTTACATATTTCCTTTATCATTCGGTATTCATTAACTTGATAGAATATGTATAGAATTTATAAAAACATATATGTATATGATTAGATTCGTTATACTATATTTAACAGAAAACAAAGGATCATTTGGATAAAAATATTATTTATAATATCTACTAGAGTCGTTATAAGAACAAGTAAAATTTTAATATCAAAATACTATAAATATGCAATATTATAAACATCATGACTATTAAATCACGACTTGTAGCAATTCTATAGGGATATAACCCTTTGTTTTAATAAAAACAACAACAGTAACGTTATCAGCTTTATCGCTGACAATTTTCCTCTCTATCTTGATAGCAATCAGAAGTTTGCAAACGGTTTTTGGTGGATGGTAACGGTCGTCACTATACTCATTACTTGCTGAATACGTGTTTTTTTTTCTAAAACACTTCATAGTTTCAAACTTTTCATGATAATAATAGGTACTATGAGCAACAAGTTTTTATTTTATCGTAATTGTAAAAATAAATCCCATTACTACGAGGGATACGATTCTACTATTTTAATTGTTAAGATCTCGACGCTTAGTTATGTTAGATTCGTTCATATAATTTGAAACGTTCCTTTAATAATATAAAAGTAATAAAAAATTTCGATGTTTCTCAAATAAACGTGTATATCTGATAAATAGGTATCTTCGAAATAAATACAAGTTTAAAAAAAATGACGGTCACAATAAACAAGCAACTATTTATTGTATTATAGCGTCAAGGCTGCTAAGAAAATAGGAAAGTTAATGTAATGTAATTATGTATAACATTATTAAAAATACAGAGTCACATAATTAATGAGATCAACCAAAATATCAAGTCATGACAAACCTAATTTTTGGCTTTTTCAGTACAGCAAGAAGTTACCCTACAAACCTGATGAGATTTGGGAGTACATAATTACAATTACAACCATAGGACAACGTATCTAAATTCCGCCTATTTTTCATACATATTGTTTGGAATACCTAATTATTGTGACATACAGGGTAGCTGGAAAGTCTGGCAATAGTCCAATAAATTTTTCCGTTTTTAGTTTTGAAAAAAATTCAACAACAGGTCATTTTATACCCTGTATGTTATTACATTGTAAAATTGTCTCTCTGTATTTTTCATCACTCTGTATAAAACATTTTATTTACGTCATAGGATAGTAAATAAAAAGTTAAAATAGGGACATGTAAGCCGTTTTCCTATATCCTAAGCCGTTTTTAATGTAAGCTGCTTTGAAAATAGAAAAATGACGATTTTCATTTGTTCATAACTCATGTAGCCTACTCAATTTACACTACAAGATAAAAACCATTCTTATTGGATTTTCTCAGCCAATCTGAAAATGTGCGAATATTTAGGCTGTTTTATTAAAAAAAAGCAATGTCGTCAAGGCAAGGAACAACCTATATAAAATATTTTTATCAATATATATTTTTTTTTAAATAAATATTTTTATTAATCAATAGAAAGAAAATTAGATAATAAAATTGACTATTTTTCGCTTTTTTTCAACTCCAAACTGAAAGGTTTATTGGAGTGTTGCTTTCTAGGTACCCTGTAAGTATACCTACCTAGTGAAAAAATGCGCATAATAAATATTTATAATACTTTGGTAAGCTAAAATCGAACACCATGTATAAAATCGTATTTTAAGCATAAAAGAAAGAATAACTTTTTTCAAGATGAGGCTTCATTTAGGAAATATTTCCAAAAAATTATTGTTCAGTTACTGAATAAAAGATCATTTTTTATTGCGGCCTTAGTTTTAGTGTATTTTTAAATAAAAAAAACCTTCTTGCGCATCAATCGCATAGATAGTGTATTTTTATGCGATTCAATTATGAATATTTTCACCGCTTTTTAAATAGGCTTTTTGAAATTTTCCATTATCAGGTCATATTGGCGTAGTGGTTTACTGAGAAAATTTCATTTCATTTAGTTTGAAAACGTGCTTTAGAATGGATTTTTAAATTTAACAAAAAAAAAAAATTGCCAAAATTTAACAATTTTTTCCTTTTTCTGTGTCCGCTACTGGCTAACTTTACTTAAAAGATACTATTCTTTACACTACCTTTAATAAATTCGAAAAAAGTGAAAGGGGAGTTTTGAATACCGAAAATTTGAAATTTTAGAGGAATAAATATCATACGCGAAATTTCGATTTTAAAAACGCTCCTGTAGCTTTATCTTCCAAGATTAGTGAACGAAATTTTGGATCCCTGTTAAACTTTGGAATGAAGTTAGAACTTCGTTGAAAAAAAATCCAAAAGTCGCGTTACTTCTACAGGGTGTCCGTTCAAAGTTCCAGAAATTCGGTTCTTGTGGCATCATTTCAGGTCCCAATTTTCAATCTAGGAGGCTGAAATTTTTGTGGGAATAAGACATTCACAAGGAGTGGTCTGGTATTGTACTTGAGAAAAATCGGCCGAGCCGTTTCACAATGGCGGCCATTTGAATTTTCGTAAAATTTGCTATTTTTTGAACCCCTGTATGAGCAAGATGGAAAAAAACTTTGAAACCAAATCAACAGGATTGGAAGAAAATTACTTGAAATTTGATTTAATGCAATAAAATTAACTTTATTTTTATTAATAAGTCAGTGGCGTGGGTAGGAAAAGAGTAAAAATGGCTAAATTTCGCTAACAATTTATGAGCACATTTTTGAAGGAATTGAATTCAAAATTTTACAGTAGGCAAGTAGGTACACCAATAACCTTCAACCCTTAAAAATTTCAAGAAGTAAAAAAGAAAAATGGCGGAGATATTCGAATTTATTTTATATGATATTTATTTCTCTAAAATTTTAAAACCGCTGCTGTAGCTTGATATTATGTAAGGATTAGTGAACGAAATTTTTTACCCTTGTGAAACTTAGGGATGACGTGAGAATTTCGTAAAAAATTTTTCCTAAAGTTGCGTTACTTCTACAGGGTGTCCCTCCAAATTAAAAATTAAAACCGTTTATGAGGCACGGTTTCTGGTCGCAGTTTTCAATCTAGGGGGCTGAAATTTTTTATGAGTGAGATAGCCGCAAGGAGTCGTCTGGTACTGTATTTAAGTAAAATCGGTCGAGCCCTTTCAAAATGGCGGCCTTTTCAATTTTAGAAAAAAAAATATATTTTGAACCCCTATACCTATAAGCAAGTTAGAAAAAACAAACTTAAACCAAATTACCACGATTGGAAGAAAATTATTTTAAATTTGAGTTAATGCAGTAAAATTAGCATATTTTTCCATTAATAAGCCAGTGGCGTGGGTAGGAAAAGGGTAAAAATGGCTAAATTTCTATAACCGTTTATGAGCCTATTTTTGAAGGAATTGAACTGAAATTTTTTCATTAGACAACTATACTAATAACCCTTAACTCTGAAAAATTTTAAGAAGCAAATAAGAAACATGGCGGAGATATTCGAATATTTTTACATGATATTTATTCCTCTAAAATTTCAAATTTTCGGTTTTCAAAACTCCCCTTTCACTTTTTTCGAATTTATTAAAGGAATTTGGAATAAAGGAATTAAAAGAATAGTATTTTTTAAGTAAAGTTAGCCAGTGGCGGACACAGAAAAAGGAAAAAATTGTTAAATTTTGGCAATTTTTTTTGTTTTGTTACATTTAAAAATCCATTCTAAGGCACGTTTTCAAACTAAATGAAATGAAACTTTCTCAGTAAACCACTACGCTAATATGACCTGATAATGGAAAATTTCAAAAAGCCTATTTAAAAAGCGGTGAAAATATTCATAATTGAATCGCATAAAAATACACTAATAAGTATCTATGAGATTGATGCGCAAGAAGGTTTTACATTTTTTGAGATATTTCCTGAACGAGGCCTCATCTTGAAAAGAGTTATTCTCTCTTTTATGCTTAAAATACGATTTTATACATGACGTTTGATTTTGGCTGTTCAGTTACCATGCAAACAGCCTGTATATCTATGAAACCTATTATAAAAAGTTTCTAACCTTTTCTTAAACTGATTTTTCTCTTTTGATGATAATTTTAACACTTAACAGCTAAAGGTGTAGGTACAATAATTAATAATAGTGTCAACTTATTACCTAATTTGTGAATCGCTTCTACCTACTGAAGAATATTTTTATTATAGTACGAAGTGGTGCTAAATATTTTTTGTTCCGAGTAAATTGAAATTATATGGCAGAACTGCTCAGAGAAAAGTGATAAAAAAGCTGGACCTTTTCATCAAAATTCAGCCGCCAAATGCACACTAAAAGTCAGTATACCGTTTTAGTATTCCTCATCTATGTTAATATAAAGTCGAAGCGACACCTCAAAATTATAAACTGTAAACATTAGAGCACTCTGTTTAAACATGATTTACCTTTTATAATAACTAATGGGTTTTCTAAGCTCATTGAGACGTGTTTCAGCAGTTTTGTTTACAACTGCACTAGACATCTTCAGTATAATAATACATCGATGAAATCAAGACTTGTTAGCCTCTTCTCGGCGTTCCGAGTAACTTTTAGACAATAATTATTAATGATATTTCTCAAGGGAGGAGAAAACTTTAATATTAAATCTCGATGAGTTGAATAATAAAAATATATTTTAAAAATTCTACTCGGGTGCTTACGTTTTTAGTTCTATTAGAGTTAATCTCAATCTTCACACTTGGACCCATCTTACTAGAATATGATTAAGAGTAGGTATAACAACTATGTCCTAATTAATTTATTGAATCCTAATTCCTAAAACAATCCTCACATCTGTATTACAAGGATGTAAATTCACGAAACCCATCGATATGCAATTTTGTAATTCCTTAAGCACCTTTAAAGTCTTTAATTATTTAAGTGTAATAATTATCACCTTCTTTGAAATGTACAAATTTTTTATTTGCTTAATAATTTTTGAAGATATATACTTGTCGTTGTTCTCAACAAACTTACCAACTTCAAAACTTGCGACTGAGAACTCTGCCAAACTTCCAGATTATCCAGCTTACTTCTCTTGATCACGCGCATGCGCCGCGATACTCGCTTCCTTTGCCTTAATGAAGTACGTCATAATGTCGATTGGTAGCGGGAACACGATTGTTGAGTTCTTCTCAGCAGAAATCGTGTTTAGAGTCTGTCGAAAATGTAACGAAAAAAATTTAATTAGCTAGGTACTTAAAAATTCGATGGCGTTGAAAAATGCAGGATATTATTCAAAGTAAAGTGAACAAATTCAGTAGGTAATTCCTTTTACAAATGTAGATACATTCATAAAATTTATGTTCTCAACCCTTACTTGGTATAATCTGTTCATAGGTATCTCTAGGTATACAAATATTCATAAATACGGATTCATTCATTTTTTGAAACTCAAACAAATTGCTTCAACTATTTTTTTTTTCAACATGCAAGGTCTGTTATTTATTTATTTATGACAAAATTTCTGAAGTAGGTACTTGATATCTGTAAAATATCTGCTTTTAAAAGGGATAAAGGGAAGCCGATGATGTTTCATTCCTTTAATTTCTGTAAGAAAACAAATCCTAATAAAATAATGATAAACTACAATAATAATTTAATACCAGATTATTGTTACAATAATCTGATTAATAAAATTAATCAGCGTCATTCCAAACCGAAGATGTGGTTATTGACTAATGTTTGGAAATTGCTCATAATTATAGGTACTTATGTAAAGTTTCAATATTAGCTACATAGGAAAAGTGGAAGGTAATATAAAAGAAAATAATTACCATTAATAGCGAACCAGATACAGTGAACACTTTGCAAACGTTTGCGTTTTGAAAGGGTTGATGTGTTATGCGATTTACAAGGGAATGTAGGCAGAAGTGTAATAGAATGGGGTAGGCTTCTAAGGAAAGGTTGAAATATTGAGGTGATTAAAGCTGATGCGCCTCATATGATAAAGTCCCGGGAAAAATTATAAAAAAATTTGAATTATGGTAGGAATGGTTAGATTTTATGCCACATAAAAAAGAGCACCCAATTCAAAGGAGAGATTAATTGATGAAAAAGAATTCAAAAAAAGGAACGCCCATTTATTTTAAACCGAAAAATGCGAGGAATGAAAATAAATATTTTATATTTTAGTATTTTGATTGTAAGTATAATAATTTTCTTGAATAGTCTTTCGTTAGGTTTTTTTGGTACCTACACAGGAGTGTCCCTGAACTGACTTTACAGCTCACTAATGTTCCTCGGATTAAACCAAGTCGATTTAAGTCAACTTATCTTATTAGCGCTAAGTGTCTTATTGGTTTGGCCACTAGGCGATGCTAAAATGTCAATTCTGATATTATTATTTGATTATAAAAGCTAAACCGCTGAAGCAATTTTGATAAAATTTGGTATGATATTATGGTTTTATGGAAAAAAAAGTGCTAGACTAAAATTATTCATAACTTTAATTCATTGCTGTAGAGTTACGGGCTTTTAGGTTTCAGACCCTTTTGAACTTCTACGCCAATGGAATTTTTTTTAAGTACCGAGCGTAGGTTGCTTGACTTAATTCCTACAAAAAAGGTACTCTTTATAAAAGTCGTCTAGCCTTATCGTTTAAAAGATAATCGCATTTGAATGTTGATTTTTATTGGAAGTTTATTAGGTAGTATTATTTTTCATGGGATTTTCTTGATTTACATAAAATAATAAAATTCATTCACATTTAACATTCAAATGCGATTTTAAATTCATAAATGCGATTTTGAATGTTTAAATATTGAAATGTAAATTCATTTTATTATTTTATGTAAATCAAGAAAATATCATGAAAAAAAATACGAAATTCCCCATAAAAATCAATATTTAAATGCGATTATCTTCTAAATGATAAGGTTAGACGACTTATATAAAGATTACCTTTTTTTGTAGAAAATGAAGTTGTAGAAGTTCAAAGGGTCTGAAACCGAAAAAACCCATAAATCTACGGCAATGAATTAAGGAAGTTGACTCGAATCAACTTAGTTTTACCCGAGGAATAGGTATTTGATAGTCAGCTGTGGTGTCATTTTAAGGACAGCCTGTATAAAAACAAAAACCAATAACCTAATTTTTTAAATTATCCAGAATTGTTTCTCAATCGCGTGGTTATTAGCATACAACATCATCAAGTCCAATTTGCCATTTGTCCTGTGGGGGAAAGGAGGAACGTCAATTTTTTCCGACAAGAGGAGGATACAGTAGGTAAAATTTTTAATGGTTAAACGGAATCAACGTGAACCGAAATAAAATAAGATACCGCGGTAGAAAAAATACGGTGGTAAGTATCAATGGAAGATACTTTTTTTATATGTATTTACCAAGTTAAAAAAATTACCAAAGTGACAAATAGTCAGATCTGGCACACAAGAGTCCTGTGGTTAATTAGTGAAGGTATAACCCGCCAATTATATTTTTTTTAATAATAGAAAAACTTTCAAGCAAATTCCTTAAAGATGGTCTGGGTGGGATGTCTTTAAGAGTTTGACCGGGTACATCGATTGTGTGAAAGCTTAGCAGGAAAATCACGAAACACCTGTTTTCAAAAACGTGAAAACTTCCCAATCTGGAAGATCGAACACGAATCAATCCAAAACGCTTACCGGCAAAGATCTATTCCAAAGGCCTATTCCAGAATACTGGATCGAATAGAATCTCCTAGGATTTTCAACCATAAATGGTTGAAACCCTAAAATTTGGTACATGTTGTGAGTGTACCAAGAGCTTTCATCGACCAGTATACATATAGAGTTAAATTATAAAATTTTAAAGGGTTGATAAGGGATGATGCACCCTTAATATGTTACATTCTCAAACTTTTTTTTTCGCTTGTTATTTTTCAAAAATCCTTGTCGTTTTCAACTTTATTTCTGATCGTAAAATGAAGTAATAGTTTCTTAAATCGTCCAACGGCTTAAAAAATTATGTGATATTTTAAGGGTGCATTATCCCTTATTAACCCTTTAATATCCGTCAATTTAACTCATTTACTAATTTAACTGAAACTTATACTGTCGATGAATCTTGATACACTCACAACGTGTACCAAATTTGGTTATTCTGAGTTAAAATATAGCTGAGATATTGAAGTTTTTCGAAATTTGGAATGCCTATTGAAGACCTATAACTGCTCAGTGGTGTGTGCGATTTAGTACACATAGAGATAAGTTACGTAGGTATAAGATAAATCACCCTATTTTGGGTTTTTCTACACGCCCCTGCTCTTTGTCGGTTCTTATGCAAATCAGCCTGTATTTTTGTAAACAAATTACTAAACCCCGCTTCGTCGATAAAGTATCAATAGCAACCTCTATCAATTTGTTTCTTAATATCCTTCCAGAGTATTGAACGGTGACAAATTCTTAAAGCATCTATAGGGTTTCATCAAGACAATGTTCCTCCATAAATTTCATTCAGAGACGCGCCCCCCGTGAATGCTTTCCCGAATAGCAAGAGAACTTCGAATCGATTTTATTTTCTCGACGAATATTTCGAATATTTAGTGAAAACTATAGCACGGGTCTTTTGACGCACAGTTTCCGTCTATTAATCTACAGGGTACGGTAAAATGGAGGATACTAATAGGTAATTATTATTTATTTACATTAAAGTGAATTTTAAAACATTTTGTCGAGTATTATAAAACCAGAGGCGTAACTTTCAAGAGAGAAAGCTAACCAGGTGATGGAAGCCTTCGAGTTGGTCGCCATGATGCGATCTACCGCCGTAGTTGGAGACGAAATAATCGGAATAAGTTACACCGGACCACGGCAAAACAGCCCGGAATTAATTATGATTTCAGTTGATTGAATTATGTACAGATGTCAAATTTAAATTAGATTATCTACCATAATATGCTAATAACACTGACACTAAATTTTCAGTTGTAGTTTTATATTTTTAGGAGAACTGTCTTACAAATAAAGGGTTAATTTCTAGTACCTACTTCATCTTGCACCAGTTACGGAATTACCTTCTGAATTTAATAGACTTGTTCGAATAAAACACCTGCACATTTCTACACAAAAAGCAACCAAAACAGACTTGGATTTAAATTAGATTTTATTTACATTATTTATTTATTAGTTATTTTAGTTTTGAAATTTATTTAGATTTTTTTTTTTTTTTTTATGTTATACTGAGTATTATAATATTCAGATTTTAGGTATAGGATTTTTAAGATTAAGTTTTAATACAAGGTTATTGCATGAAAGTTCATTTCATTTTCTTATACCTAATCTCATTTTTGTAAAGAAATTGCAATGAACTCGGCACAAAAATAATATTTAATGATCATTGTTTTTAAATTTCTTTGAAAACCTTGTAATATTTATGAGAAATAAATTATTCATTCAAAGCTACAAACTACCTACATACCTATCTAATAAGAAAATTATTTATATATTTTTACCTGATGTAATATATCCAAATGTAAGCAAGTATAAAGGATTTAAGTATCTGTGTATAATTTTTAAGTTTATAATCAGGTAGAGAAGTACTTTTTTCTACTATTTTCATTAGAACATAATCAATACCTAGCTTGCTTGTTCCATTAGCCAAACTTTATCCAAAATTCATGACAAAAGTTGTTATGAACTTTAGAGGATAGAAAGATAGATTTTTCCCAAAAAGGAAAAATATAAAGTACGATTATTCCATTATCAAATAGACTATTTATTTGCATTATAGGTATATACTCATTCTTTGAAGTAAACAAAATAGTGTAACGTGAAATCTCTCCAAATCTGTGATGGTTAAAATCACTCCATGTAAGCTGCTTTAGCGCTTATAAACAAGCTTATGATGTGTCATGAATAATAAACAATACTGGAAAGAAAACCATCAAATACAGAGCTCTATGTGTGTTTTAAGCTGGGATTTCGAAAAACAAAATAATGAACAAAGCGGAGCTAGACGTTAATATTTTATTATAGATAAGATTACACAATATCTACTGAGAAATAGAAAATCAGTGTTACAGAAATATGCCCTTATAATATTTTATGTGAATAATTTTACATTTTTAGGTAACTAATGGTTGATATATAAATTCAGTGTACAAATATATTTTCTAAAATTATTATTAATATAAAATTCTCATTTTCAAAAACGTGTACGATGTATGATTGATGCTTGATGATAATATTACGAATACGAAATAAACTAATCATATTATTAAAACATTATACTACTGAATAATAAGAAATAGGAATGCATAGTTTATCATTATACAGATGCGCAATCATTTAAGTCCACAGAAATGGGAGAAAAATTCTTAATGGAACTAATGGCAATGCTGATTTTTTTTTCGTTTCTTTGTGAATTATCAAGATAATAAGTAAGTATAAGAAAAACATTAAGATTTAATATTCTGTTCTATAAGCGCATGATGCAGGAAAAATTCACTTTAAAATGAAAATTTTTTTTGTTCCTTTGCAATAAACGTTCAAAAGAATAGACGTAGACTACTTGAGCAAATAATGTAGATTCTCTCGGTAAATTTAACATCTCAATTTTAATTCAACTTCAGATAACTCTTGAGATAAATTCAATGCATTTTTTTTCCAACGCGTTTGAACTGCTTAATTTTAGTTTTCAAATTAATTTCCGTAAGTGCACGATTGCTGCACTTGAACGTCAGAGCGACACGAGAACATAGTTGAGAAATGCAATCTAACTTTATTACCCAACCTGCTTTTTCATTTTCAGCGATCTTTAATAAGAAGTGACAAGACCAGAAAATGCATTATGGCTGCAGGCTTCGACCCGCATTTTTTTGACAGCAGCGAATTATTTTGTCTCACAGTTTAAATTTGTGAACTCACTTTAGTTACAGCTAGTGAAGTAGTATATTCTTGAAGTATTCATGATATTAATAGCTTTTAAATTTGAATCAGGTAAATTAATTGAAATTCTACTTCAGGTATCTAGTTAATTTAGAAAATGGTTTTCTGAAAGAGGTATTAATTACACGGAGAGCTGTTTAATAAAAAAGGCAGGTATTAAAATGTTTGGACTTGCTTAAAAAGGATTTTGCTTCTTCTTATTAAGTATTTTATTACCAGATCTGATTCAATATCAGGGTTTTCTTTGCTTTTAAAAGCAAACTAATCTCTAGTCCAAGTTTTTTGTACTTGAATATCCTCGCTTTTGCTTGTACTTATTTCCCAGCCGAATTTGTAGTGTAATATAAATAAATCCATTTTAGATAATTATTATAAATGCTTCATGAAATCTTTGCAATCTAACTGAATCCTGGAAACCAACAAAAAACTAACACTCTAGTAGCGTTTCAGGATTTACGTCCTAAGATATAAATTTAATTAAGAAATTCTTGAAATAGCTACCTTAACTTCCACCGTATTCATCAAGAGAGAACTTAGAAAGAGCTTCAATCACAAACAACTTCATGAATTTATTCAAAGAATCAAATGTGGAGCTGCAATCTACGTCTTCAGCATAAGACATTTGGCAGCCAAGACCGTAGTCATATTAAAACCCGTATGGAAGCCAAGAAGCAGCTCTTCAAATTAAAGATAATTTTTGATGTCTTAGGAAAAATTACATCCGGATTATATTTCGAGGATTTATGTTCATAAATAATTGCCTCAGAGTTAATAAGAATTTTTTTTCACGAAACATTTTAAAGAGACGAAATATGTTGAAATTGTAAAAGTGGTTTCTTCCAAAATTTGTGTGCTTTGTCTAGATCTGACGCTTTAGTATAATTAGGTACTCGTTTTTACAATGGAATGATATTATAAAATTCCCAATTTTTCCTGGGGAGAATTTGGTTTCTTGTATTTTTCGTTGCATTTACTTTTTTAAATTCAAGAGTCTTAAGTGATGGCGCATTTGTATAAGAATTATATATTTATGTATGTTTTTAGTGGGACAACAATAACAGGTACATAATTACATGCTTTAGGACATAGGATTCTTTATACACACGTGGATCTTTCGAAGCTGTTCATAATTCGCACTTAATGCACGAAAGTTTCGAATGTTTTAAATCACGTTGACTTAAAACACTGTTGATTATGTTTGAATAATTAGGTATATGTAGTCATAGTTTTGAAGAAATACTGATTTCAATAAACTTTTTCAATAAAATATACATTCACAGTAATTAATATGTATTTTATACACCATTTATAAACACTTATTATACGAATATGTTAAGAGATTACGATAATTTATAAATTTTAATAATAATTGTGAAAATAATACTGAATATTACAATCACTAAAAGTCAATGAAATTGACTTGAAAATCACTCAGCTTGCTGACAGACAAGCTAAATCTAATTTGAAAGAAATACCGTGTAACTCCCAGTCTGGAGATAATAATATTTGAAATCTAAATATAAACTTTATCGCTGCCATTTTATTTTTATATTAATAAAAAACTAGTTATAAATGAGTTGAATACCTAGAAGTTTCCAAATTTGAACAGATAAGCCATTACTTAAAAAAAAAACTAACTAGAACATTATATTTAGTGGCTTTTTATCAATGCACAGCCTGTTTATAGTAGTTTTGTTTATATTACAGATATGGATAATATTTTTAACTAACCTTTTAAAATTATTGTTCCCTCTACCTGTCACTGATTATTTATTTTCATATTTTAGGTAAGAATTTGGCGTGCTGCTTAAGAAAAAAGTACATATTAGGCCTCAAAAATAGTTTATCTAATTCAACTTTTTAACCATTGATAAGCTTCTTATTACCCAATTACAATGGATAATTTTCCTTTCCCATTTTAAATTCATCTTGCCAAATTTATTGTTTTGTCTTCCAATTATTACAATATGAATATGTTGATGCATCTTTAATCGATTAAAATTCTTGACGTTAAAATAAAGTCTAAATTATAGTTATATTAGTCTAAATTATAAATAATAGTTCACTATAAGAATACCAAAAATCAAGAAGACGGTACATCATTTTTCATTTTATCAAAGTAGTATAGGAAAATTTTTTGAACGAAAGTTCCCATAGCTGAATTGAAGAATAAATTTAAGAAGTCACCTCGTATATAATATTGAAATATAGGTAACTCTGGCGACTTAATAAAGAGAACAACGTCACTATACTAACTATAATACCTAAATTGCAATAAATTTCTAAAGTTACTCTAGTATTTAATAACCACTCTGTCGTCTACAATAGGTAATTATTCAAGAAAAGTTAATATTCATATAATATACGCTTATATAGTATTATTATTATTATTATTATTACTATTCTAAGATCAAATAATTTTTTGTTAACATTAATAGCGCATCACTATTACATATTACTATTAATGTTCAGAAAAATTATGAGCTTTTTCTAATCTATTTGTTTCAAATCCTACGAGTACATTGAAGAACATTTAAACTTTAAGCCTAACGATTCCTACTTATTAATTTTATTCTATTTTCTTAGATAATCTCGAGTGACAATCTCAGGTGAATTAGGTATGTATATCTATAATATGTACGACTACATTAATTTTTATGGATATATGAAAAAATCTTACGATAACTACGTCGATTCAGAAAATGTGTAGCCATTAGAAGATACATGAATTGTAAACCTTTAAAGAGCTATTCTGACTTAGATTTTTCATGTTTAGCTTATGGAACATTTCAGTTCAGAAAGTTTTTCCATAACTTTACACGAACAGAATAAAATATCGTCTTCTTTCAGGAAATAACGTAACAAGAAACATGATCCCAAAGAAATTAATTTGAGCTAGTTCCACGACCTCAAGAGAAGTAACTGAAAGGATTTTCTAAACGATCATATTTCCCATTTTTTTTTTTTTAATTTTTGGTAGGTATAATAATATAACCTTAATATAAAAATGATTGTTAGGCTAATGACATAAATATTATTCAAAGCTTTATTTTAATTTTCAGAATTGTGTGCTTGTTATTATTGGTGTTGAAATTCTTTCCTATAAATTATGACTCGTTATGATTTGTGTATTTATTTATAATTTATAATTTATAATAAAACTGTACTATGTTTTTATTTATTTAATTAAGATTGTAAAACGTTCATACTGTTTATGTAATAAGTCCTGTACAACATTCAATATCCTAATGACCTCTTTAGGACATCAAATATTCTTCAAAATCTTTTTTATTATTATTTAGGTAATGTTTTTAACTTGAGTTTAAAAATTGAGCTAAAATGAGTTTTAACTTCAGATAATAAAATTAAAAAAATACTAGGCATCATTATGTTTGATACAAATTCAGTACGTGCATAATTCCATTTACGTTCAAACTTTTAGTGCGTTCTATTATTATCACACTATCCTTTAGAAGGTGATATTTTTTTACAATTTAGTCAATCTAATAAAATTGTCAAAAATCTAAACGTTAACATGGTAAATCACTCTGAGTAAAGCCAGCTTGAAAACAAAGAACTAGTGTTATGTTCTTTGTCAAGATTCATTTACGTCTATGTATCTCAATTTTAGATGAAAAGATTTTAAACATAAAAAACGAAGAAATGCGATTACACAATAATTTATTAATTTTGCAAGTTGGTGTGTTTTTGTTATATTCATACATAACTAAAATATACAGAATGATCCAGTGACAAATACCTACAAAATATGGTCAAAAACAAAATTTATTTTTTATAATATCCTTTTTCAATTATCGTTCGTCTGTCGAACTCTGAGATTCTCAATCAACGAGGTTTATAACTAGAGGTGACTCCATATCGAGGAACTCTAGATATGACAAGCCGTTGATTGGCCGGGAGACACTGGTAGCCTTGTCCTTTTGTCCTCAATACTATCTAGTATCAAGTTATAACAAGTTATGACAATTATATTTACTTTGACAACATGATTCGTCGGTAAATGAAAATTGTAGTACTTGTACTGATGGATAAATATTATCAATTATGGTTGAGCACCCAGAGATTGCATTTTATCTCTAGACTTATACTCTAATGTAAACACAGTGTTTACTGTTTAGTGAGTAGAGATTCTAAACTGCTCTAATCCTGCATGGAAAGATCAGGAAACATTAGGAACAACCAGTATGGCTTCCGAAGACTAACGACTAACTTCCTTGTTTACTTCACACCTCTGTGAAGAAGGAGCAATAATCGAGAGCTACGGCGAATCGAGTGCGGCGGTAGATACCTACCTCTACCTAAAGGATTTAATATATTTATTTAGGAACGAACGCCAGGGGAACGAATTGGGGACGTCAAGTTTCATCAAACATAATAAATATTTCTCAACCATATGCCCCATTGGTCTATTGTCATCAAAATAGCTCACCATTAATTCGTCATAGAGCTTTAATACATCTTTAATTAATTTTTTTGTTTTCATTAACCAATTTTTACAAAATTGTAGCCTATATGGTACTGCTTCGGGAAATCCTAAATCCAGAAATCATTTATCAATAAAGAAACATGGAGAGACATATTACTGACATTATACCATACAGATTATCAGAAACGGATCGCTTTGACCATCTAGTTTTATCTCTTTATTTTTTAAATCCATTCCTAAATTTATTGTAACGGCCTACCAGTACCACTGATCATTCTGTATAATGTGCTTTGTGAGAAAGTTGCGTACTTATACCTACGCGTATATTATGAATATTTATAATACAATAATTGCAGTAAAAGTTGTTTATATACGATATAACAACATAGTTCTTTATTGAAAGATTTTCTTAGTCTATAGGTACAGCTCAATCAAGTCGCTCCAATCCCATTGGTTTAAATTTCTTTTCAACGCACGAATATGTGCATGGTGAAATAAATGGAGCAATTAATTATTTGGATTTCTTAATGGAATCTAGTCCATTGTTACAAACTTTTTGCTTCCCTAAGACGAAGATAAATCACTCATTTTATGAACTGAGCTTTAAGCTTAATGTTGATGTACAAATATTTTCCCTGATCTATTCGCTACCTAATTTGAATTTATTTTTTAATCGTACTTAACTAATTGTTAATTATTCGTTTAATCAATATGTTATCTCTATAATGAAATTATGGAACGCAATCATATTTCATTTATTAGTCTTTTAAATACTTGAATTTGTTCATTGTGTAACTTCTTGACTTACGAGTATACTCGTGTTAATAGGACTTACTTAGATTTGAGTTTTCATTTGTTGATTTCAGTTTTTTTATTTTATAATAGTTAATGCAACTAAATCACGAATATACCTACATCAGAGAAAAAATTCGTATTTTACTATATCAATTTCTTGTACATAATTTATCTACTTAGTTTAAAACTGGTAAAAAAATTCAAATTTTTTCTACATAAATTCGTGTCATTCATAGGTGGAACCAAGTAAATAGGTGATCTTTACCCTTGAAATACTTACTTTCATTTTTATGATTAACAAGCCCGAGTGTCACGATCAACATTTCAAAAAACTCGTCTCTTTCTCTATAGTTTTTATAAATTGTCAAAGGTTGCATCAAAGGCTCTCTTTTATTTTTTAAAGATAAATCATTTTTATTTGTTATTAAAAATGTTTGATCAATATTTGTGATCGAAAATGTAACACTCGGTCTCTACATAATAAACGTGCTGATTAGCGAAAAATAAAAAATATGTACCTACCTATTCTTTTAAAAGCAAACAATCTCAGTCTATTTCCATATTTTCGAGTTCTTTTTGAGATATAATAATGGACACGTGTAATTTACTTCGGTAAAGAAATTATTAGTCTTATAAAGGCCAATATTTCAAAATAAAGAAACGTTTCCATAACTTTTTATATGAGAAAGTCCCAAGTTACAATATTCGTATAAAGGTAACTAACACAATTTTTCCTTTCCTCTCTTCTCGATTTTTCCACGTGTGCCGAGAAATGATAAATTCGATTTTATTACACAATCACGTACGGACGAACGCCTCAAGCACGAAATCATTACGAGGAAGGAGGGTATTTCACACCAGTTTTTTTATAGTTCCACCTATGACGGTGCCATCAATATTCTGTTCGGTTGACTTCTTTCGCCTAAGGATGCATATGAGCAGAGCTGTTACTTCATGGCGCCCATATTCTTCATGAAGTACGAAATAACGTCGATAGGCAGAGGGAATACGATAGTCGAGTTCTTCTCTGTTGAAATTGTGTTGAGAGTCTAGGGAAATTAGCTTCGTGTTAGTATTTGAAGGATTCAAATAAACCACCAACTACCTACTGATGCATCTATTTAACTAAGCAGGTAAATTTATCCAAGATTGCATTAGAACTGCTAGAAGTTTTACTAATTAGAAAATTGAAGGAAACACATGGATAACTTGGGTTAAATTCATTCAGGTGGATAAGATTTAAATTTTTAAGTCAAAATTAAGTATGTGTGTATGTATAAATATCTCCGTAGTATAAAAAATGTAATGAGGTATATAAATAGACTACTTGGGAATATCGCGTGCTGTAAATCCAGGCATGTACAAAGATCATAGACAAGGGAAATAAGAGAAGATTTTATAAGTGGAATAAAGTTCAGAAATACTTTAAAAAGCAGGATGAGCTTGCATCTCTTTAAAATGTAAAATTCAAATTTTCTTCTACATAAGCTCGTGTCAATCATAGGTGGAACTAGGTAACTAGGTGACATTCATTATTAGGTACCCTTTTTGTTTTAGTTTTTATTTTGTGAGAATTTTCTTTAGGCCAGAGTCATATCGAACATTAAAATCTCAAAATGACGACTAGTTCTGATTTTTTAATATGTTGTTACGGCTACTTTATTATAAACACTGCTTTGCAGCACTTAAACCGCGAAATGTTCGCACTTTTTTTAGTATTCTCAATAATATAAATCATAAATTATGCGTTTTTTTTAACAACATATTTTCTATACGTTTTTTTTTTAAGTAAATTACAATTGGTACCATTTGAGACTAGAACCAGCTCTGTAGCTTCAATACCTGCAGAGATACAGCTCTCCAAAGTAGACAATTATATTACCAAGAAAGTAAAATTTAAAGATTTTTACAATTTTTTACTCCGATATCAGGGAAAACAGTGTGTTCTTCCCATTCCAAAAAAGGGCAGAAGTGATGTCGCATCCAATGAAGGCTAAAGGCGTGGAGAAACAACTCAAATCCTGGGGGACTTCCAAATCTCCATGATTAAATCACTCCAAAAGGGGCCAGAGTCACAGAGTTTTCTGGAAATAAATATTTTTCACAGCCGATCCCAAACCGTTGAGAAGGACAAGGAGTCTACATCCTGTCCAATTATTAGCACTGATTGAAAAGAGGTGCTTTTGTCAAGTAAAGTGCCACCTTGACTGCCTGATTTGTCTCAATTTCCATATCAGGGCAATCAGTTGTCGTTCGTTGCTGTCGTTGTTCAATAACTTCTCCTGGGCCATTTTTATTATGGTTGACTCTTCAATGATGACATTACACTGCAGAGAAGGATATCCGTCAAAGATCACAGCAACGTGTCGTCCGAAATGATTGAAAGATGTGTTGATATCCCTCACGGAGTCGTTACTATGTCATATCACTTTGTGCAGTAAATAACCCCCATCTACTACAACAAACGTGTTGACTCCTATGATTTTATCCGTAAAATGAGTATGTTCCTCGATATCAGGGTAAAAAATAGTTGACAATATCTTAAAATTTCACTTTTTTTGGGAAAAATTGTCAATTTTGAAGAGAATGACGAGAAATATTAAACTTATACAGAGCCGGTTCTGGTCTCAAATTGTAGAAATTTCAATTTTAGTTATCTTAAAAAACGTAGAGAAAATGTTTTATAAAAAATTGCATAGTTTAGTACTTATAATCGACAACACCAAAAAAGTGCGAAAATTTGGCGGTTTTTCGAGTGCTGCAAAGTTAGCACATAACTTTTGAAGCTGCAAACTTGGATATACGCTACTGGTAGTGGCCCTAACAAGATATTAATAAATCAGAACTTTTTAATTTTAAAAACCGATTTAGCAATTTCTATTAGTGACTGGTCTACTTGTGAAGATAAAAAACAAAATAAATATTTCTTTTCCAGGTACCCACCTAGAATTAATGGACAAAAATATATTATAAAAAAATTGAAAAATATAGATATAGACAGATAGTTTACTCCAATCGATTATAATAATTTATTATTCTAATTTATCGTTTCTTCTATTATTAGTTTTTTCACTAGGGTCAAGAAATGATAAATTTGACTTTTTTATATCTACAATCACATACAAATACCTCGAGCACATACTTTTTATAAGGAAGGGTATTACACAACCGTTTTTTAATAGTTCCACCTATGGCGCCAACAGTGGTCTGTTCAGTTGGCTTCTCTCACCTAAGGATGCCATAAGACCAGGAAGGTGTTACTTCATGGCTCCCGTATTCTTCATGAAGTATGATATAATGTCGATAGGCAGAGGGAATACGATAGTCGAGTTCTTCTCTGTTGATATTGAGTTGAGAGTCTAAAGAAATCAGCGTCGTGTTAGTATTTGAAGGGTTCATAAAAACCAATAATTAATTACTGGATGCATCCAGACGTTTACTATACTCTTAATTATGTAGGTGGGTACTTAAATAATTATGTAATCCAACATTTCCTTAGAAATTTTTAATGTAGATACTGAAAAGAGATAGTTACTCGGAGTTGAAGTCCATTCAGGGGGATATTATATTGAAGATTATTTTTCAAGGCAATAATTATTACAAAATGTCACTTTTTCTTGATGGGAACCTTTCCAGGATGTGATATCCTGGAAAGGTAAACTAAAACCTACTTGTGAAAAATTATGGAACGTAAATCCAGGCAACTAAAAAAAACACAACTAAAGGATTATGAAAATATCACCCCAATCGATTGAACATTTTTAAACGTGTTGACGAAAGGATGCTCGCTTATAGAAGACAACTGAGATTTTTGGGATTGGATGATCTGCCCAATTGATCAGCGTCAACTTTTAGAAATGAATAAAAGGTATTAATCACAGATACAGCATTATTATTGAAAACCTGGTAGTTATTTCTTATAAAATATTAATTTTAAAATTCCCCAGATTTCACTCATGCTTTTCAGAAAGATTCCAGTGCATTACTCAACCTATACCTACCCTTATACAGGGTTATTCATGGTATACGCCACGGAAGATTATGGCCGTGTCTCTGGATTTTAGGATCTTTTTATTTTTGGAGTGGATAGAGATCCGGCAGAGGTACGTTTTAAAATTATATTCATAATGTACAGGATGTCCCAAAAGCATGAAACATATCAAAGTTATGTTTTTTTTTAAATGGAATGATCCAATGTTATTGCATTTTTAGATTGCCTGGGAAGAGAAAATAAGATTCGCTTTTACAGTTGGTGTTTAAATTCAGAAGTTTTTGAGTTATAAACAAGTGAAAATCGTCATTTTTCAAGTTCAAGGCCCTGTACAAGGAAAACGGCTTAAGATAGAGAAAAACGGCATACATGTCCCTATTTTAACTTTTCATGTACTATCCAATGATGTAGATGAAATGTTTATACAGGGTGATAAAAAATTTGAAAAATTCTGAGATTTCTCCACGCGTTGGCAAATAAATAAATCAAAGAAGGTACAAATGTTTCTACACCATAGGATAGTACATGAAAAGTTAAAATAGGGACATGTAAGCCGTTTTTCTCTATCTTGACCCGTTTTCGTTGTACAGGGCCTTGAACTTGAAAAATGACGATTTTCACTTGTTTATAACTCAAAAACTTCTGAATTTAAACACCAACTGTAAAAACCAATCTTATTTTTTCTTTTCAGACAATCTAAAAATGCAATAACATAGGAGCATTCCATTTAAAAAAACATAACTTTGATATGTTTCATGCTTTTGGGACAGCCTGTACATTATGAATATAATTTTAAAACGTACCTCTGCCGGATCTCTATCCACTTCACAAATAAAAAGATCCTAAAATCCAGAGACACGGCCATAATCTTCCGTGGCGTATACCGTGAATAACCCTGTATATGGTATACCTCGATTTTGTGAATATTTAAGCTATGTACAGTAAGTTTGCTTACAATTTTTATCCACAATGTTGGTTCAGGTGCTTTGTAACACAGTAAAATGTAAATTTTGAAAGGAAAACATCCCGCATTCTAACGAGGAAATACAGTTGTTGGAGAGTATCTGATTAAAACGAGCGCTGAAATTCGAGCTTCACTCCATATTCATTGCTCATTGCATAACCTGCTTCTCAAATACATATATCTAACATGATTTAGTGATCCTGTTTTTCTTTTTAAAAGGGATACTATATTCGAACTAAATGTAGGTAATAATTTATTAACTTTGCTTATAACTTAAACGCCTTTTCGTAAATTTAAGTTTATGTAAGCAGCATGGTATTCAAATCAAAGTCAGGACGAAATTTTAGCAGTAAAAATTTCGAATGTGCACCTAGCACAGACAGCGTTTTAATTAAAACATTGGACGACATTTTAACTAATGGCTGGATAAATCTTCTTAATCCCTAGCACTGATAAATAATTTGTCCCTGTAGTTGCTGTAAAGCTCATGGATAAAAGAGGTGATTGACCCATCTACTCCAAAGTGAAGACCCACTACATATACTGAATGTTATTATATTAACCATAATCCATTTTTAAGTGCTTTACAGGTTATTAGAAAATAAAAAAAACTCAAAAATATTTTTCATAAGTTTCTTTCAGTTATTTAAAATGGTTTGATTATGCAAAACAATAATTTTTATCTACAGTTTGCTCATCAGTTTATTATCTTTTTTTTAGACGGTAGGTTGAACAAATTACAGAAATAACACCGATTCGTAAATAAATTTAAAAAAAATCAATTTGTTCTTTAATTTGGGAAGTCGATAGAATCAGCACCACCCTATATGAAACAAAGCTAATATCTTTCATCTTCAAAGTCAAGAACTATGAACTAGAACTTGGAAATATAGTCTGTCTAGAAAATATTAGTAGAAAGCTCGTCGCCTGATCGAAAAACCACAATTTATCGTAATATTTGGTATGTACTTCCAAACTAATTTTTTTTACATTTTTTCAATGTCTTTCTGCTTTTTTTTATGAATTTTGGTAAAAAAAGCTGATGCCAGGTGTTAATAATTTACATTTTACACAATTTACTTTTTTTTTTAATTACCCATTCAGAAAGCTTCTTTTTTATTTCATAAATGGGGGGGGGTTGGAAGCTTATTTATCCTACCGCATAGCCCAAATAAATCACTTTCCACTTTTTTCACAGTTCTTGACTGTGCATTCGACATCGTAGTGTGTTGCAAGGTGATTGTTCAGTTGGGGGAGTTCAGTTGCTTCCTTTGAGAGTGCATCTACTTTTTCGTTTTCTGTGATGCCAGCATGTGACGGGCACCAAATTGTGGTGACCTTCTTGTCTCTTTGTTCAATTGCTTTTGATATAGTCTGTTGAATCTGAATTGCAATGGGGTTACTGGAATACATTTTTTGTAGTGCTTGGATTGAGCTGAGTGAGTCAGTGCATATGAGGAAGCTCTTGTTTGGGTTTTCGAGGACATATTTTGCTGCCTGGAGAATTACGATGAGTTCGGCTGAGAAGATACTATACGTAGGTGGGAGAGAGATTTTAATGGGGGATGTGGAGGTTGAAATAGCTACACCTACCCCGCTTGTCGACTTGGAAGCATCAGTATGAATCACCACTGCAGCACTGATGGTATCTATGATATCTTTGTAGTATCTCGAGTATTCAGAAGGCGGGGTAGTACTTTTTGGAAGTGCAGTTAGGGAGAGGTTATAATTTGGGGTGGGGGGCGATACTCCATGGAGGGGCTTCGTGGCTTAGGTTCAGAGACTTTGATATTAGAGAGAGGTTTAGTGATGCCAGTATTTTTATGATTGTCAGGTGTAGTGGGCGATCGATCGGTGTTTGGACTCGTATATATTTGCATATTTGGTGGAGAAAAGGGAGTGATATGCTGGGTTTTGTGGGTTTGCTGTGGTTTTCGCTGCATGCGACAGTATCAAGTGTTGCCTTCAGATCCAGAGGGGCGGTTCTTCAGTTATTTTTAGTAGGGTTCTGAACTTCTGACAGGACTGGTTCTATGAGCGCCAGTGGAAATTCTTATGGCGGTGTTATTGATGGTTTCTAAACTGTTGAGGATGGATAAGGGAGCAGATGCGTAGACTATCGATCCGTAGTCTATCTTGGATCTTATAGGGATAAGGTATTTGTATACGGTAATTAGGAGTTTCTTTTGTGCTCCCCACTGGTGGTGACCCAGAGTTTTAAGAAGGTTTAGTCTCTTGATACAATCCTCTTTGAATTGTTTGATGTGTGGTTTCCAGGTAAGTTTTTCGTCCCAGGTTAGCCCCAAGAATTGTATCTCTGCACACTGGGGAAATCGGCACTCATTTAGAATAAGCGTTGGGAATGTGGTATGATTTTTCTTGGAGAATATTACTAATTTTGTTTTTGTGGGGGAGAATCTGAATCCTGTGTTCTCGCCCCACTCTGCCAGTGAGTTAATGGATTTTTGAAGGAGACCGTGAATGCGTTTATTGTCTGTTCCTCTGCAGTAGATAGCTAGGTCGTCGGCATATAAAACTGCTCTTACAGGGAGTTTAATGAAATAAAAAAGAAAAACAACCTATCACGCAGAGAGGAAGTTATACTCACACGGATAGCAACTGGTCACACAAACATAACACACAACCACCTGTTCACAAAAGAGGATCCCCCCCTATGCCCTATATGCCAAACGCTCCTAACAGTCCGCCACTTGGTGACCGAATGCCCATCAAAACATGCCAACAGACAACTCTACGGTTTTCACGACGAAAAGTCACTAAATGATCTTATATCATTGGAAGAAAATGGCCTCGAACAGTTTTTCGCTTTTCTTCACACGTCTAACCTTTTTAGGGAAATATAGCTTAACACTGCTCTAACCCAAAATACCTGCCCTCTTCCCTCACAGAAATAAGTGCTAATAACCTTAATTAATTTAATAATAAATTAATTTTAAAAAATAAGCTCCTTTGAAAATTATTTTCTTTTTCTGAAATTAGATGGTTCATTTGGAGGGTGGGATATTATGGTCCTTTGAAATGCATTTTTCTCAATTTGATTGTCGTTCTGTTAAAAGGCTCTATAACCAACATTGATCAGTGGATTCAGGAAAAGACCCAGAACTTCTTGTTACACTTTTTATTTTCTAAAATCGAATTAAGTATTTAAAAATCATCAACCATAATATTGAACTTGAGCATGAGTAAAAGCATTTATGCGGTGAAGCACTTTCGAGAATACAATACTTGGAAAGATTGATATATTTCAAATAAACTATGCACTTAGAAGCAACAATTTAGATACAAAAAGTTTGTAATGACTCATTTTTTAGTTTTATAAAACAAAATATCGCATTAATGATTATTTCCTGTGAATATATTTTTAGAGTAGAATAGAAAAATACAAAAAACTAATCCCAAAAGTCCCCAAGTATTACCATACAAAATTATCGTTTATAAAATCATATCACGTTAATGTTATATTACTTTTATTATTACTCATAATCGACACAACTTTCAGACATGCTGCTAGACGTTTTTGAAGTTTTTACTAAGCACAACTTCTTTCATTATGAATGCTTATTAGTGACCAAAATGTAAACTTTATCGCAAAAATATCTCGCTCTATATCTTGTGCTTGTTTTACAAGCACCAATTCGATATTTAATATAAGAGCAGTAAGAAGTGCCTTATTTGTGAATTCATTGCATTTGTCAGTCGATATAATCCTTCAAATTTATTTCCTAAAAGGGCCGTCATAAAGCTGTTACTCACTTATAAACGGAAATTCGGTAAAAGGGCCTGATTTCACTTAGCTTTTCATAAGAAATAGTCTCAAAGTTGCGCCGGAAGCGCTTGTAAATTTCATTTTTTTTTTATTTATAACTTTCAGCAGCGACATCACCTTCAATATCTATTAGCTCTGTAGAAATAACATCTAAAAGCACCTTTGGTCTTATTCATATAATATCTGCATATGGCAATAACAAGTATTGATTAAAACTGTTAAACTTATTTCAAGAATAACATAGATAATACAAATTTAATTGAAATTCAAATAAATGACAATTATTTTATTGATACGATCAACTTCTACTGTTAGTTGTTTTTAGTTGCTGCTGCACTCTCCAAATAATCATCTACCTATTGTGAGACTGAAAATAAATGATATTATGGAAGTTTAACAAATAAAAATCTTCTCAAAGCCAACCGTCGTTCGGTTTTACACATACCTACCTACCTTAGATTCTTTTGTGTCACATTTCGGAGATAACGAGTCTCCATCTTTAACGTAACAAAACACAGCTTTCAATCGCAACTTCAATAATAATGATAGGTACATAATCTGCAACTTTGCTGCTAGGAGGAGGCACCAATTATACCTTGACGGATTGTAGCTTTTAAAAGGAGTATAATATCTTAACTTTTTGTATGAGAAAGGATACTTCATAACAACCGAATGTGTTCATAGTTAAGTACGTATAGGAGTTACGGAGCACAGTTTCCCTAATACCGTCTACCATTATAAGGATCAACATGTATTAATTCCCATAGGTTTCATACTCGGCGTCACATGTTGTTTGAAATATGTGAACTATAAACTCTCAATAATTCTCATACACTCTGTCAGAGATTACATGACCAACCTGACCTCCGGTCTCCCCAAGGAGGCATAATAATTGACTATAAACCTAATGAAGGCACATGAGCACATGATGATTATCAGAAGCATCGGCCTCTGGAGCGTGATTAGTTCTAATGTGCCAAAGGTAATAATTCCCTGATAATGCATGCCGTTACTATCTACATAAATCTATAGTGCCACCCAGGCCATTAATTACTTTTTGCATAGCTGTCTGCTTCAGGAAGTGATGGACATTTGAGTTAAGGGTAGCGAATTAACAGAGATTGTAGACTACTTCGTTATAAGCCAGCACATTTTGGTCATAGATATCTAAGTGGGTAAAATTTTATCGCGAGAACCCTTATTACAGTCCTGCCCCTTCCAACTTTTAAGCCGAACAAGATAGTAACTAATTGCTTCTTCTAGCAGGGAGTCGAATTTATTGTCAGCAATATCATATACCAAATTTTTTATAATATACAAGGCATTTTAAATTTATATCCGTCAGACCACTTCGTTAATTTCCTGCAACCGGGCCTTAGTAGGCTCCGAAGGCCTTTTCCAGATATATGCAGACCAATTTTCAGGTTTTACTCTTACAAAATGTATCTCTTATTACAGAGTGTATTGTCTTATGGAGTGCAGTCGCCAGTTCATAAGAAGTTTCACGCCGAATTATTCCACAAGAAAGTCTTGCAAATGTTGGAATAAAACTGTCCATCGCGGAATTCGTCCATCTGGCAGCAAAAGACCATATTCGATAAACTTTGATTGTTTCCAGTCAAAAGTCATTTTATTATGTCCACTTTTCTTACAATCCAAACTTTTTACTTTAATAATTTTACATTGAAAAAGGAATTTAAAAATGTATTCCTAATAATAATTGCAACAAAAAAACTTAATTTAAAAACAAAACTACACTTCAACTTTTCAAGAAAACAAAATAATGGCAACTAATCTGATTTGCACCGGAGTTTTAATCTCAGTAACTGCTCATTCTGAAGTCAGCGGTAAGGAGTAAAAAGGAATTATTGAAGTTACTTGGAGAGACGGACCGAGGCAACAGGATTTGCTACGTTTTGCCTTTTCGATTTTTTTTGCTTATTTTCTCTGGCAGTAAACAGGATTTAAGGCTTTCTATTTATAGGCTTAAAACTTAATTGGAATCGCGTTTCGAAGTGGTTTATATGAGTGATTTGTCAAGAATATTTCACTCGCAAAAATCTAAATTAATATTTGCAAGACATGATATTAATAGGTAGATGAATTTCATTAGGTAGGTGTGCCAAAAGTGAACGAATATGAATTTTAAAAACCAACAATTTGATCTGGTAGGAATCTAAAACGATCAGGAGTTCTTAGATATCAATCAGAGTTCAATCATTAGGTTACACATTATTATATTGAGAAAGTTGCTAAGAATTCTGCCATATATTCCACAAATATTTTCTTCCTCGGGTATTTTTGGCACAAACAGGAGCAGATTTTTCAAATTTGTTCCTGCACGCACACAATTTTATTGAACGCACAAAATTAATTCATTTTGAATTATTGCTTGATGACAGACAGAATCTACCCACAATAAAGTTAAAAGGAAATGCTTATCGGAAACGCCAGGAAAACCTGTTGCGTGGTCTTTGAAATCTGATTTCATACTGCTACCTAACATAACGTATCCTCCATATTATCGAATTAGACCCGCACGAGTTACGCTAGAAACTGAAGTGAGTCGCATACCTGTAGGTATTAGATGTTTGAACGACGCAACGTAGGTATAAAATCAACTCAAATATTATGTTGATTTTTGTTTCTTAATAATTGTAAACAATATGCTTTCACTTTTATACTTTATTTTTTGATTTACTAGAAAACTGATGCAGAGTAGGTACCTATGCAGTGGAAAATACCAAAGCAATTCTTTAGTGATGTGTAGTAAGAATTATACGGTATAGAATTATCAATTTTTGTAGTCTAGAGGACGATTCAGAGCGCAATTCAATACGGTAAATGCTTCCTCGATTCCTCATAATACTTTCCCCACTTCGATAATAATGGATAGCAGGACCTGAGGTTAAACTGCGTTCTGAATCGTCTTCGGACTGCAGTAATTAATTTTAAATCAATAAATCGCTCTACACAAAAGACCAGAGGTGTGGTATTTTCAGCTGCATTGTCTCATAATAACAGTAATTTCAAGTCCTTCCAAGCACTGTGGTAAAAATACTGCATGAGTGTACTCTGAGAACGGAATTGAAGGCGGTAAAGCGAATTCAGAATATTCTTCATCAAGCGGTAACAGAGAGTTTGACAATATACTTTGTGATGTCTCCTATGAAAAGTTTACCATAATATGAAATCTATCTTCCTTATGGAATTGATTTTCTTATAAATATCTCCACATAAACTAACAAGATGTCCAAGTTATTACTACTTATTGCATAATTCTATCAATGCATGTAAAAGCACAACATTTTAACCATCCATTTAACCTTTTCGAATCTGCACTTCTTGCATGTGCGTACTTATTGCTTTAATATATCGAACGTATAGAAACGTATTTATTAAGTACCCCTGGGCTTCTGGTATAGAGGGAGGGTGTCAATTCATACTCTGCTGATCTACATAGACGTCTCTAGAACATCAAACGGTTCCGGTGCAGTTGTCTCTTCAGAGGACCTAGACTTGAAAATGACTCTATCCCTAGCACCTAAGGCATACCAACATTTTACTAAAGTTTAATGATGGGAGTAATCCAGTCAGATGATGAAGCCAAAAACATTTAACGATTAAACATAATAGGAATAACCAGATTAGAAATAAAAATTTAGACACTGAAAAAGGTAATCAGAATAATTACTCCAATCTCTCTTCTAATCATCGATTATTGTACAAATTGATTTTCATTAAAAATAAAAACAAAAGATGTAAAAAATATGAGTTTAACAGTCAAAGCTCCTGAGAACTCCTCCAGTCTTGAACGCCCATTTAACAAAATATATTATCAATCTAGTTTCTAGGTCACTGAAGGTTTAGTATATTTTTATATTAGGTGAAGACAAACTATATTTATTTTTTTCTCTCCTCGTAAGCCTTGAATTGGCCCTTTCGTCATTTCTTTTCTCCGAATCCAATCCTTTTTATATTAAACTTTTACTTCTGGACCGCTATTAACGAGCCTGTATAAATAGTTCAAGAACTGAGAGAATATAAATAGCGGCAACGGTAAATACAATCCTCCAAATTCTAAGGATCCAAGAAAGGGTGGAAAATATCGGGCTTTGCTACTATGCGTTTTCGTTGTGCTCACAATTTAATATTTCTTAAAAGGACTGTGAATGAAACTAATTAATTTTAAACGTAGGAAGAGTTATTTAATTTAATGAGCTATAGAGGGTTTAAAATATTGTTCAAATTTTCTTTCTTCCTCTGGGCTGTTTGATGTGCTGTTAACTGCGCTGCTAAGAATAGGACCAAATATGCATTCTTATTCAAAATCTAAAAATTTTTTGTGCTTTATGATTTTTACAATTTATTCATATCAATTCAAAACGTTTAGATTAACCCATTGGATTGATTCTTTCAGTTGGATTACCACTAACTGTTCTCTGATTTATATCTGTTAGTTCACATAGGAAAACATTTTATATTTTATTGTTATATTTTATGTAAGAATACATTTTTGATCTTTCATAACTTCGTTCAGAGAGATAAAATACTGATGTGAATGTTATCATGTTTCAAAGTTTCTATACTGGAGTTTTAGTCTTTCTATTTTTTTTTTATTATAGTAGGTAATGCTTTTGGGATTTTCGTTATTCTTTGTATTGGATTTAAACTTCGAGATAAAACAGTAATAAACAGAAACGGTGTACGATCTTTTGAATATGGATTGGCTACCTAGAAAAAGTTTTTTCAAAGGAATTGCCCTTCAATTTTCAGAACATAAATTATCACGAATATTCGAATATGTACGAATCGGTGTACATAACCGTGCTTGAACTAAAGTTAAAAAAACAATTTGAATCGAGATGTAATTGCAATGTAAATATTTCATTAGTTCGGAAGCTGCTGTATGTTATTACCTACTGTATTCATTCTAGATATAGAGCTAGTTTCCTGTTCTTTTTGATGGAGGAAAATAAATATTATGGTAAATTTGTTTAGGTAAAATACAAGGTGTTTCTAAATGGAGTACCATAAATTGGAGGACTTGTAGATAAAGTTTAAAAAATACGAAAATGTAGGAAATTTTTTTTTCGAAAAGGCTTTATTGATGAGATACAGGGTGTTAAAGAGTCGACCGACAGACCACTCTTTTGTTAATATTTGTTGAAACAATAACCCAACTGAGACAATTTTTTGTGTGTAACAACAAGTTATAAAGAGCAATAATCAGACAAATTTTCGGTTTATTTCAATAAGCCAGTGGCGTAGAAACAGGGGTCGTTTGACACTTTTCACTCTTTAAAAAAGTAAGGGCTAGGTTTTTTGATGTCTTATTATTTTTTTCTGAATCAACGGTCTTTTTACAATAAAAAAGCCATACTTGTTTAATTTGCCCAGAGGCGTCCGTTTTTGAGATTTTTGCAATTTTGTGTCAAAAAAAAAAAAAATGCATTTGAACGATTATCAAATCAACCAAAAATAATATTTTCGTTGGAGCAGCGTTTAAATGCATGTGTACGTGCAAACGGAGGACACTTCGAGCAATATTAGATAATCATTAGGTAATTTTATGTTAGGTATGCTTTGTTCAATTACTTATGTTTTGTTATGTGTTAGTTTTCACTTTCATTTCACATTCATTAGCAGTTTTCTTGACAATAAATATTATTTAATTTTCATTTCGGATATGAAATGTCAAACTGACAAGTAAGTCCAAAAATTAGTTTATTTAAATTTCAAAGCTACCTTCACAATTTTAATAAATGGAATTTTTTAATTGCAAAAAAAACAATTGCAAATATCTCAAAAACGGACGCCTCTGGGCAAATTAAACAAGTATGGCTTTTTTATTGTAAAAAGACCGTTGATTCAGAAAAAAGTAATAAGACATCAAAAAACCTAGCCCTTAATTTTTAAAGAGTGAAAAGTGTCAAACGACCCCTGTTTCTACGCCACTGGCTTATTGAAATAAACCGAAAATTTGTCTGATTATTGCTCTTTATAACTTGTTGTTACACACAAAAAATTGTCTCAGTTGGGTTATTGTTTCAACAAATATTAACAAAAGAGTGGTCTGTCGGTCGACTCTTTAACACCCTGTATCTCATCAATAAAGCCTTTTCGAAAAAAAAATTTCCTACATTTTCGTATTTTTTTAACTTTATCTACAAGCCCTCCAATTTATGGTACTCCATTTAGAAACACCTTGTATTTAGAATTACCTACGGGTATGAAAGCCTATGGTTAAAGATTAACCCTAAATAATAATTATGAGCTTAGAAGCATCAGTTAACTAAACGAAACGTTACTTCTAAAATCCTTTGCCATAGTTAATTGCAGATTCAAACTAAACAGTTTCCTTTGGTACCTAGCTTCTTGCTTCCATTAAAAGTTCTTTAAATCTACATAAATACCTATCTGAACTACTAAAACCACCACTAAACTAACTTTTAACTGATATTTGCTACAACGATTTTCTAAAATCTCTTTGGTGTAATTAATTTGCAAAATATTATGAAGCTTCAAATATGTACCTATCTCTTTGCACATTCAGAATAAATTCTCTGATATAACTACTAATTTTTAATGTATTTTATTTATCGAAAAGACAAAAAACTTTTGATTTAGAATACAAAATAACCATGGCGAATCAGATAAATCACTGTTATCGCTTCCAACCGCTAGAAAAAAGCTTTTTTCTTTCTTAAAAAAAATATTGTCGTTATGGAAATCTGGATACCTACACTTATGAAGGTGATAGCCATGTAGTAAAATAATAGTGAATCATAATAAGTATAGTCAGCAACAAGAAGTTCTGGTAAAGTTATCTAGGTATATAGCGTAAATCGATTATTGCAACATTTCGTTCTTTTTCGTAGCATTTTCTCCGAAATTATTCTCATACCAACCCCTGTCGATGCTCCTAAAATATGTAGAGTTGCATATGAAAGATTCAGAATAAAAACGCCCGTACCTGAAAGCTATTGTTTCAACGTATTACAATTTCATGATAAAAAAGGCATTTGAAGAGATTTAAAGAAAAAATAAGTGATTTTCTTTTGAGCATCTGGAACTTTCTGAAACAAGCACGCATTAGAGACTGAAATCGTTTCCCATTCCAATAAAAATAGAATTCTTTGTATGCATATTTTTACTTATATTTTCCCCTTTACTTATATTTTCCCCTTTACTTATATTATAAAGTAAAACGAGATATCAACAAAAGATTTTTTATAGAATCATATATCCCGAATTTTAAACTGTCACCATATACTATTTTTTGACCAAAAAATATCCAAGTTCGACGAAAGTATTTTCATCTTAACTCTTAATAAGCTTTCGCTGCTTAGAATTTCGTCAACCAAATTATTTTAATTCAAGAATATTGTTTTGTGTGTCGGCAGAATTTTAATTCAAAATCACCGAACTAGAAATGCAACCCATATTACATACAAAACGAAACAGAAGGGAAATTTAATTAGGGTCTTCGTGTTCACATTCACCTTTCACTTTGTCGTTTTGAAAACCCTAATAACTAGGGTCTCAGTTTTGTTTTCTGAATATCTACATAATCCGAAAATCATTTCCACTTTATAATATATTATGAAAGGTATTACGCAAATCTCTTATTTTAAACCACAGAAGCTACTAATCATACAAAGTGGGTCCTCGACAACGGAACAGAAAAAATTAATACAATTTTTGGCCAAGATAAGTAATAATTGTGTTATTGCAGATATATTGCCGATATTCTATATTAATTTTATCGCTATTATATCCTAACATTTTTTTTTTGGTATGATCAATGTGGTAATTTTAAAGTTTTTCCACAAAAACGTTTCCACCCCTAAACTTAATGACATTAAAAAAAAAATTTTTTTTAGATTTCGTGAGCACGACACATTTACATTCGTTGAATTGACAAGTTAAACCACAAAGTTAAAAAAATGTATTAAACCTATTGTACTGAATCGATGTTTTATTACATCGTATACAGCGTGATTCGCATAAGACATAGAGCAGGGGCGTGCAGGGGAACCCAAAATAGGACGATTTAACGCAACTTATCTCCGTACTAAATTGCACCCCTGATAGTTATAGGCCTTGAAATAGACATTCCAAATTTCGAAATAATTCAATATCTCAGCTATACCTACCTACTTGAACTTAGAAAAACCAAATTTGTTGCATGTTGTGGTTGTGCTAAAGGCATTCATCGACAGTAAGTAGAATTAAATGGTAGGATTTTAAAGGGTTAATAAGGGATGATCGTCAAGTTTGAAATCTAATGTAACTTACTAATGTAGGTACACTTTTGAATTTTCGATAATTTTAAATAACACAATAATTGCAATAAGGTACTTTTTTGGTAATTCGGGTTTTTGTGATAAACGACAAAGTTTTTTGAAAAATAATAGGGAAAATAAAATTTTGAGAATTAAATTCCCTATAAAATAAAGTAATAATTTCTTAATTAATGAGTTAAAAAAAGTATGTTACATTTTAAGGGGGCATCATCCCTTATCAACCCTTGAAAATCCTACAATTTAACTCTACTTACTGTGAATGGTAGAGTTACAACGTGTATACCAAATTTGGTTTTCCTATAACTAAGATATTCATCTTTTTAGAAATTTGAAACCCCTACCTCAAGGCCTTTAACTTCTCAGGGATGCAACTTAGTATAAGGGTAATTTGCGTTAAATCTCCATATTTTGGATTTCTTTACATATGCCTCTGCTCTGTGTCTTATTTTATGTGAATCACCCTGTATTTTTATCACTAGAATAGTATTTCTGGATAAATTGCTTCTATGAAGGGGGAAGCAATATTTTCCAATCAATCAACAGTGTTGCGAGATCTTCATTAAATTAACGAAACCGGAAAAAGCTTATTGTAATATAGTATTTAGTACTTGAAAAAATTGGTAACTTTAGCCAAAAAATTTATTAAGATTTTCTGTTCAATTTCCAGAAAGTTTTATTTATCCTTGGGTAATGTTTACCATAACATAATAGAACATAGTACCTAAATTAAGTACCTATATAAATGTGGCTGCTATACCTAATGAAAAGACGTTTAAGTTCATATTAAAACTGGTTAATTAATAATATCTGTACCTACCTTACCAATATAAAAATATAGGTATCTACCTCAAATACCTACAGTTTAAGCAGAAATATATTTTCACAGTTGACCTAATATTAATACTAAAGAGAGTGTATAGGGGTATATCGAAGCAGAAACCTATATGAAATTAAAGTAAAAGGACTTTCATAAACTGGTATGAATTTTTTTTTCATACCTCTGATTTTATTAATGGGAATTGAAGCAATAAAATAACTAAATCAATTTTTGTGTATGAAAGTCTTTTCACAAGTCATTTATAGAAATTGAAGACAGGTCGTATTATACAGTGTTGCGGTCAATAAAATCTGATAAACAGGATTTTTTATGTAAGTGCTTAATAACAATCGACAGCGAAAAAAGCAGACAAAAAATCTTACTATTGCCGTTTTTAATAATAATTATTTTGAAGTTTTCGTCCAGAGTAAGGGACATTTTTACCGTATTGATAGAATACCTATTAATAAATCAGGATTTTTTTTCTCTACTTTTTATTGCTGTTACTGTACGTGCGTTCCCAGGATCATGTCATTTAGGTAAAAGCCAGTATTATCCATTGCATGCAAAAGGTCATATAAGATGAAAAAAAAAGTATCCAGCATTTATTGACCGTGATTGTACATAGGTACATAGTCATAAAAGTGTTAAGTTCATACAAAATTAAGAGCTTCACTTTTAATTGGATCTGGTCTTAAAATTATCTATTAAGTAGTAATATAGTTATTTACATTACAAGCTACGAAAGTTCACTTTTAGGTGCGAGGTCTTTTGAATAGCCGAGGCGAAGCGTAGCGTAGCCGAGGCTATTTAAAAACTCCGAGCACCTGAAAGAGCTTTCGTAGCGTGTAATGTATTAAACTTTTCATTCTCCCCTTGCCATAGTGAACCACGGATTAAGAAGAAATGAGTAAAATAATACGATTCAGTGATAACAATGGAATTACTACAAGGTGCCATGTTTTTAACATTACCATAGTAACGATAGTTTTAAATTATTAATTTATGACACTGTCAAGTTTAAAACTCTGTACCGCTATAATTTTAGAATCTTTGATCGTAGTTTAGTTCAAAATGAATTTCATTCAAGAAGCTGCAAATTCCAGTAAATCTTTCTGGAACATACAATAATAATTATTTGTATGTTCCAGAAAGATTTACTGGAATTTTTTATTGCAGTTTTACATTTAATTTTCCATCTAAATAAACGTTAATCAAACTGACATTTCTACTTTTTTGTCCAGGCCACGAAAGTTTTTCATAGCTAGCAACCACCTAGCAACTTATCACCTAGAATGTTTTACTTTCGCTTTCGGTTGTCTTATCAAGACAGAAAGTTACACTTTCGTAAAGGGGAGAATGAAAAGTAAGTTTCACAATTATTATTATTATTAAGATAATATATGTAAAATTTAATTAATATTTTATTATTAAAAATAGTTTTAATAATTAATTAATTATTACTCTATTTATCAAATTGTAATTGTAAATTACTGAATTAATTAGATCCTGTAGGTTTTATTTTTATTTATTTATTCCCTATAAAGGTTTTGTTGTCTAGTCATTTACGCAAACAAGATGTAAAGTAATCTTTCACATAAGTGAGTCCTTCTCCTCAATCTCCTCAAATGTAAAAAGGGCACTTTACGCAAGACTTTCCATTTAGATATAATTTTTGAACAATCTCATATAAAGTACTTATATTTTGACGAAACAATTTTAAAACAAGAAATAATTTTCTCCTATTATTTCCGCGGAAGGAAATGTTTCTAATTATCTAACAACTTTTCTAATTTTCCTAATGACGATTTGGAATTAGCATAAGGAATTTATATAAATTAATCACAAAAACACAAGAAAAAAAATTAACTATTAACCAGCTAAAAAAAAACTGTAAAAGAATTTATGGAAATATTAAGAATCAAACCGACGTCTGATTACGACGCCTTTTTGTTTATCGACAGCATTTTTTAATCAAAACCCCGATAGAACTACAGTCGTTGGTGAACTAATAATTGGACAAATTCAATGACGCCAATAACTGAAATAGACTTGCGATTTAGATCCTAAATAAAAGGAAACTTTACTTAAATATACAGGATGTTTACTGCAAGCTTGGCCAAACTTCAGTCCGGAAAATTTGTCAAACAACAAATCCCGTCACTGTGAAATAATTTTCATTCATTTGATTCAATATCTATGATTTGTCCAAATATTGACAGGCCACTTTTTATTAAGATCATCAATATCAAAAATAAACACACGTAGTTAATTTGAAATTGTTCAAAAACTAGTAAATGAAAAGGGCAACATAAAAAATAAAAACAACGCACAGTGCAAGCATTGTAGAAATTGTGTGCATAGTGTGTATAGGATTTTCATAATCAGTGGGGTATTTATCAAAATGCATAAATTGGTGTGATTTATTATTTTTTTGCATTATATTTGCCATTTAATGCACCTTCACCATATCTAAGAACTTTTCGTGGATCGACGTTTAATTTTCTCAATTCTGCGAATTGATTTTCAGGGCGTGCATGCCCTTTATAAGGCTTCATAGCCACTTAATTGATGAAAGCAAATGAAAAATCCAAGAATCGTGGAAATGACACGCAAAGAGCGATTGCAATGATAGGCCAGTCTACAAAGCTACTTTAAGAATCTTTTCGTGTAATAAAAATTGAACAGACTCAAGCCATATTTAATATGCAAATCTAATTATAAATTAACAAGCATGTTATTTCAAATGCCATATTCTTTTTTACTCCAGATTAGCAATATTTGAAAGGCGGATTTTTTATTTTTATTCGTAGGCAGGTACCTACTTTTCTTGAAAAAGCCCATTGTGTAGAAAATAATAATTTCGTTACCCTGCTGTAATTTCAGAAATAAAAGGTAAAAGAACGAAAGTCACAAATTACTGCTGGAGGCGGTAAAACTCCTAGTCTGCCTGCATGCGTGAGTTGCTAGCGCACTGAGTTCCTACCCGACGACGACTGTTCGAACCCCACAACGTTATATTTTTCCCGAGCCGAGAAAGCACTTAAGACATTCATTACGGATAAAATAACAAATTCAGATTTAGTTGGCGATCAAAAAGTATCACAAATCAGACATAGTTCACTAGAGTTGACCAGTTTTAGTACGCCGAACAAAAATACTTGAAGCTGTCTCAGATATGATTCCTATCCTCGGTGTTGGTGATGATCTGTTCAGCGAAATCAATCGGGTACCTACTTCTAGTTCCATTCAAAACCATCTTCTTAATATTATTGTGTGACTAAACTGGTAAATGTACATACAAATATTTTGTAAAGAGATATCATCGGTAATTATTTTCATGACCTCTATTTTCCGGAACTTAAAACGATTCTAAAACTTTCTAATGTGAAATAATTAAGTCTGAAAAAATCTGTAAAAAACATATTAGGTAGGTATAGGTACCTACGTCATATTACGCGATCCATGCTTATTCTTGTTGAAAAACTACATCTTCGAATGTTAATCGAACATTCTACAGTTAATCCTACCAGTTAATTCTACTCTAATCACGAAGGACTAGGCCAGTACAGTACACCCTTACGTAGTCAGCAAAGGAGGGCTGTCTATAATTTAGTATCTTTAGAAAAATCTCGGAAAGCACAGTACCGACTCGTACTTGTGCTATGTTGAGGGAGAGCTTTAATTGTCCCTTCTCTAACCCGAAATCTCAGGTTACTCCTCTAAGGAAGGGAGGGATTGGGATGGGAATACTCTCTTTGATCTGGCGAAATTAACACACACTTTCACGGTCCAGGAATGGCAAAACGGACTCTGGTGGCCTACTCGCTCGGGGTTATTACAACTTCCGGTCAATTTACATAAAACTATCTCTCCTTTGGTCCCTACATTGAAATCTTTCGGGCTATATTTTCCCACATTTCGTCAGTTTGGTACATCGCTGAATGTTTAGTAAGTTCTACGTAAGAACGAAATTTATGACAGTTAAGTTGATTTTTACTATTTTACAAGCTGTATTAAAAGCTCGTATAAACATAATGGAAACGCCTCAGGAGAGACTAAAGCTCTTATTTGATCTGTACTGTAACGTCTTTGAAATCATGCATTTCTTTCCTTCATGTTCATTAATTTTGATGTTATGAAATAATGAATTGATTTTAGATTTTTTCTAAAAGGAGATGCTTCAGCTTGTATCTTAAGCACAGTTCAAGGCATCCAAGCACAATTATACACACTTATAACGTGAAATCAATAGTGAAATGTACATCATATTCGATTTTTTAGTTTTCACGACCCCAATAATAATAATTATTGCTGTCCAATTTTTACCAGCAACCTTGTACAAAGGCCTACATCGCCATCACGACAAGCGAACAACTCTTTACATGCAGCGTGCACGCTCCCACACCAACTGACCTGGAGATAGCGTAGCTGGAGAGCAGCCGGGGAGTCCCCTATGACTTCAGAGGCCTCTCGGAGAGCTCGGCTGGCCTTTTGCTCACCCTCGGCGGCGATCACCTTGGCGCGGGCCTCTCTCGCCGCTTCCGCCTCTGCCGCCATTGCGCGCTGCAACTGAACCGGCAGTCGCACGTCCTTGCTGCAAACAAACAAATGGAATAAATATTACATTCGTATTAGACTATTTTCAGTTTATTCGAAATTATTCACTTATTCTATTCGCTGAACAACATTTGACGATTTCTTGAGTGCAGATTATTTTAATTGTACCAAATGAGTTATCTGTATACCAAGGCCGCGAATTACAACTTATTCACATCCTGGGTGGATTATTTTAGTCGAGGATGCACCCTCGAGGCGAGGATAATTTTTCTCGAGCAAGCGAAGAATCCCAAAGAATTCCCACTCATCAATGGGAAATTTTTTGTTTATTTTTAACCAAAGAATATGCCATTAAACTTTTCGCTATATTAAAGCTACACCCTGTATAATAATAATACCAATTTGAGATTACGAAGGTTTAACGCAAAAAGAAATCGATAGGTGCACCGCTGACCTAATTTATGGTATCGTCGGTGTTGTTATCATTCGTTGCAATTGCCAAGGGTCGTAAAAACTCATTAACGGCCTAGGCGTCGAAATAAAAGTTAGCTGCGTCTTTAACGCCGGTAAAGTAGTCAATTTGCGCACGGAAGTAATAATTCAAATTACCTCAGGCTTTCATGTGTAATATGAATAATATTATGTAGGTACCTGTGTTATTTTGTAAATAACAAAGTAGGTATATCACGTTACATAGATTAGGTACACTGACATCACCGTTTATCACATGATATTACCTACGATATTTGAGGTATTATACATACAGTGCATTTATTTTAAGTGTTGTCATAGGGAATAGCATGTAAAAAAACACCCTATGTTAACTTATGTTGTCTTGTACTTTGAAAGTCGTTTTCAATTTTCAATAATAGTACACGTCATCTACTTTACAATACGACCTTTCAGAAAAGTCGGTCGTTGTTCAATTTTATGATACAAGCTGTCTCATTGAGGTGAAAAAACTGCAAGAAACGGTAAGAGATACGAAGTCGGTTAAATTACAAAAAAGTTGCGCTGTTTTGAGACGAGTATTTGGCAATTTTTTTCTCAATATTCTCAGAATTTCCTGAAATATCCTGAAAAAACTTGAACTATGGTATATGTAAAAATGTAGGTATACTATTGTTGAAAATTTAAAACGACTTCTAAATTACAATGGGTACAACATAAGTTAATATAGGGTGTAATTTTTTACATATTATACCTATGGCAACACTTAAAAAATGCATTTTTTGACATTAGATAAAAAAAAAATTTCTTTATTTTTGAAAAAGAAGAAACTTTTTTTTCAAATTTATTTGCAATGTGATGGATTTTTTGTTTCCTTAATTTTTTCTATAGCGAATGGCATGAAAAACAATATGGCGGTAATAAGAAAAACCAAAGTTGACTTTGGAAATCCCAAGATCTAGTCGGCTTTGGAACTTTTTGAAACGTCAAATAAGTAGCTCATTACGGCTTATGTAAACCTACAAAAAAATAATTTTTTTTTAAATAACAAAGAAGATATGGCTAAAATAATAAATCTGCATATTTCAAGTTTTTTCAGGATATTTCAGGAAATTCTTAGAATATTGAGAAAAAAATTGCCAAATACTCGTCTCAAAACAGCGCAACTTTTTTGTAATATAACCGACTTCGTATCTCTTACCGTTTCTTGCAGTTTTTTCACCTCAATGGGACAGCCTCTGTATCATAAAATTGAACAACGACCGACTTTTCTGAAAGGTCGTATTGTAAAGTAGATGACATGTACTATTATTGAAAATTAAAAACGACTTCCAAAGTACAAGACAACATAAGTTAACATAGGGTGTATTTTTTTACATGCTATTCCCTATGGTAACACTTAAAATAAATGCACTGTATATTTGCTTCAAAGAAATAATTATTGCAATATGAAAACAACAGTTTGATACAAAATGAATTTTCCATTAAAAACTTTCAAAAAGAGTATTTTCAGAGGAAAAATTGACAGCAGAGACTTTATCCAGACACTACGAGTAACATAATTAACAGCTTAAATAATTAACGCACTGAAGCTCTTGTATTTTCGAAGCTTTGTCAACCTTGATATTAATTAACTTTTTAATTAGCAAATTAGAGAGCGCAGTTAATAAATTGGATATTATTAGAACATCTGTATACTACACAGGGATTTAAAGGTAAAAAAAAAAAGATTCATCATTTATATTCCAAATTCGCCTTCATAGCTGTTCGACCTGCCGTCGTATTCTACGAGGTAATTCTAATGAAAAATTTTCATTATATTTACAAGTTATGGAAAAATACATAATATGAAAATATAATTGAAAAAAAATGTACAGGTTGGGCAAATTTGGATGTTTCTATAGGAGATCTCGGTAACTATAAGAGCTATGGAAAAATGGATGGCACATTGTCGATCGCTTTTTTTGAGAGGAACTCAATGGTGAAAACCGGAACTCGCTATCTTCTTTTGTTTTCGAGCTATAATGAAAAATATGATTTTTCACGATATCGATAAATGTTGATATTTTTCTTGGTTTTCAAGTTAGAGAAAAGATATTTGCACATTCTTGATGTGCAAAGGCACTTTTTTGAGTAGAATGGAATGGCCTCAAAAGATTTTGAATATCTTTTCTCATTTTTCGGTTATAACATAAAGTTGTATTTTTTTAAATGGAAGTCATAGTGGGCCATGAACTAATTAAATAGAGTATTTTTTTTCTCTTTGCAACGATATATAACATGTGTGTTAAAAATTTATGAAAAGTTACATTTTTTAAAATAAATTGAATTTATCTAGCTACCTGGGATTTTTTTATTTTTATTTTGACTAGTCACCTAATGGGCGTGAATGTCATTTAGAATAGTATATGAAGACGCCTGTCAAAGCCCAGTTCTCTTACATTTTTGAGTTAGAAAGTGACTGTTCCGCTTTGAAAAAAGTAAAATTTGGCTGTTGACCAATGAAACTTTTTATATGTTATGTTAGATTGCTTTATACAAAACAGTTACAATTCTGATATTTATGTCATCTGATATTCAGAAAGAGAGACAAATCCACAAATCAATGTCAACAAATAAATATAACAATATGGTGTGGGCGTGGCCGTGACAAGTGACCGTGGTGGCCTTCAACATCTCAAAAATAGATTTGTGGGGTTGTCTACTCTCTGGATAACGATTGAAGTATGTTTCGGATGCAATAATATCAGAATTGCTGTTACATACTTTGAATAAAGCATTCTAACATAATCATACTTTTCGTAGTTTTCATAAACCAAATTTTTGATTTTGCAAGTGAAACGAGCACTTTCTAACTCAAAAACTGCGTAAACTGGCTTTGACAGGAGTTGTCGCACAATTTTCTAAATGACATTCACGCCTACTAGGTAAATAGTTGAAACGAATTTCTAAGGTACCATGATAAATTAAGCTTATTTTGAAAAATGTTTCTTTAAAACTTTTCATAAATTTTTAACACACATGTTATATATCGTTGCAAAGAGAAAAAAGTACTCTATTTAATTAGTTCATGGCCCACTATGACTTCCATTTAAAAAAATACAACTTTATGTTATAACCGGAAAATGAGAAAAGATATTCGAAATCTGTTGGGGCCATTCCATTCTACTCAAAAAAGTGCCTGAAGAATGTGCAAATATCTTTTCTCTAACTTGAAAACCAAGAAAGATATCGACATTTATCGATATCGTGAAAAATCGTACTTTTCATTATAGCTCGAAAACAAAAGAAGATAGCGAGTTCCGGTTTTCACCATTGAGTTCCTCTCAAAAAAAAGCGATCGACAATGTGCCATCCATTTTTCCATAGCTCTTATAGTTACCGAGATCTCCTATAGAAACATCCAAATTTGCCCACCCTGTATCTATATGTTCAGATAATGATGTTTATGCAGGGTGCCCTTTTACAAAAAATTGAGAATTTAGTCATTACTGAGCCAAGGCCACTCTGGTATAAAAAAAATGTTACGTCAATAGTACATAAATTTAATTAAAAAATTGACCTATTTCAGGTTTTTCAGTGCTATCAATATTAACTGAAATAATGAATTTATTTCATCTGGCTGTTCCACATTGTATGAAAAATTAGCAACGTTGTCGCAATATGAAGCAAAAATCTCAAAGTTTCTCTATTAGAATGCTGCGGTTCTCATCAACCACTCAGCCAGCTGGAACAATTGGCCTCTACCAAAGCCTTGTGGAAAACCCTTCTCTCTCTAGCTGAATTGAAGATCAAATCGAATATCGGTCTGTGTGAACAGAGTTCCTGTGGTTATCCTACGAGAAACTCTCGTTTCCTCGATTGTGCGGGTCTCAAATTTTATTTACCGCGGACCGCGGAGAAAATCTTTGAACCGACTCTTGGTTTTTAGTTAATTATAATATGAAACGTATTCAAAGTATGGAAACATACTTACAAGTCTTGCAAAAAATAAGTTACATAAGGCATTTAAAAATAAAATTGTGTCAATTCAGTTCTGACAACAAAAAAATAAGTACCCACCTAATTTCATCTTCACATTTTTTTGGTCATATTTACCTACGTGTAAATATTTCTTGCAACTTTCTCTTTCTAAGTGTCATTTCCTGTTTTCGGTCTTAATTGGGACAGCTTTCCAGCGAACTAACAAACATCTAATAAGACAAAAATGAGCGATCGCCTCAGGAAAAGATTAATGTGCCTTAATGACGTTACCCGAGAATCAAACCAGGTGGAGCTATGCCGAGTGGCTCCACTATTAATCACTTTGATGCGTCACTGGCAAGAGGAAAAGATTTTCTTCGAGAAATTCACCGACAGACATTCTTTCCCACCAATATCAGGGCCTATGTGGCTTTAAGCTCGCAGGATCCTGTTAGAAAATCAAGTTCAATACGTCTCTATTAGAATATCAGTGTTAAGGAAGGGAGAAAAAAGTATTGTCTCGCAGTTTATGTATTTTATCAAAACTTTTTCCTTAACATATTCATTATTCGAATTTATGTAAGTAACTACAAACTGGAGCATGTAAAAAATGAACTTTGAAATGTATAAAATCTGTAAAAACTCATCGAAAGGGCTAAACAAAAAATTTACCTCATGGATCTTTGTGAATCCGATGGCTGGCTGTATGGCAATTTTTATTTCTCGTGCTGGTTTAAATGTTTAAATTTTAATAAGTAAAACACTTAAAAAAAATACTTTACATAATACTGATTGAAGGAAAAACGATGTAACACGTATTTCGCTGCTTACAAAGCAGCATCTTCAGACAAATGTAAGTGACTATTAAAATTATTGATTATAATGTCATAGAGCCAGTATGGTAACTATTATTATAACATGTTTTATAATAGGATATCAATAGTTTTATGCCCGTATTCACAAACGATAATTTCCTAAATAATTACGTAATCAATTATCCCCATCTCATTCTATTGCAAAAAAACTGCATATCTCCATCTCACTCATTTAATTAATTACGTAATTATTTAGGAAATTATCGTTTGTGAATACGGGCATTAATATTCAATTGAACTTCTCTGAAGATACTGCTTTGAAAGCAGCGAAACACGAGTTACATAGTTATTATCCATCAATAAATGTAAAGTAGAATTTTTAAATTATTTTAAGTATAAAGCTGCGTACTCACTAGAGCACGAGCCCCGAACGAGCGCTCCGAACAGAGCAGAGCCGAGCATTCGGGGCGTTTATATTTTTCACCCGAGCCCCGAACGAGCATTCGGTTCGGCATTGATCCAGTTGTTCGTAAGTACATAGTTCGGCAGTAGAGCTGGTTAATTCCGTCCAGACTGAACGCGAACATCCTTTGATGTACCGACAGAGCTCGGATCGGTCTGAGCACGTTCGCCGAACAACCTGAGCGTGCTTGGCTCTGTTCGAATGCCCGTCCACATCTGAGCAGTTCAGCTCTGTTCGGGGCGCTCGTTCGGGGCTCGTGCTCTAGTGAGTACGCAGCTTTAAGCTGCGTACTCATTAGAGCATTTGCTCCGAACGAGCGCGCCGAACAGAGCAGAGCCGCTCAGATGTGGACGGGCATCCGGCAAGAGCCGAGCACGCTCAGGTTGTTCGGCGAACGTGCTCAGGCCGATCCGAGCTCTGTCGGTACATCAAAGGATGTTCGCGTTCAGTCTGGACGGGATTAACCAGCTCTACTGCCGAACTATTATGTACCTACGAACAACTGGATCAGTGACGAACCGAATGCTCGTTCGGGGCTCGGGTGAAAAATATAAACGCCCCGAATGCTCGGCTCCGCTCTGTTCGGGGCGCTCGTTCGGGGCTCGTGCTCTAGTGAGTACGCAGCTTTATAGTATTATAGTATGTATTATAGTAAGTATTTTATTTATTATCATTACAGAGAGAGATTCTACCAAGTTATGGGTGAGAACATAAATTTTGTGTTTTAATTTGTCATGAGCTCTTTTGGCCTTTGGCATACATCCTTTTTAGATCCAACAGAGATCTAAAATAAACTTTAGTACGAAAGTTGTGACTAGTTGTAAGGAGTCTCAGAAACTAGCATATGGCTTAAACGAAAACTAAAAATGCCGGAACTAGAGCCAAAAAACAAAAAACCCGAAGTTAAATATATTTCAGCAAGGAGGTTCCAAATCCGAAAACTTTAAATAAAAACAGAGATCTATATGCGTTTTACCGTTGTCTAAATCGAGTTTATACACCCTGTATAAAGAGCAATAAACGCCGTTAACTGCGTGATAAGCTGTGCCGTTTTGTATGCAAATAATTTCAATCACGAATAATTCTAGAGTAATTCCACAAATAAGGCATTTTCAACAATACGACAGATATCGGTGAACACTAGGAGTGGAGCATCGCTGGCCCACACATAACCGGAGCAATCGGAGCAAATCTCCATGGGCCACGGTATAACAGCCCGAAATCAATTATGATTTTAGTTGAAGCCAGATGTGAAAGCCTACACACGTCAATACACGCTTCTCGTCTAGAACGTTGGTATAACTAAGGCGTAATCATTTAAGTAATTTCTTCAGGAAATTTTGTAGCAAGAAAAATGATTTTGTTGTCTGAATTTTTTTCATGAAAATATATCACGTGATTTTTTTAACAATAATAGTGACGTGACTTCCAAATAAGGCGTAGGCAGCAACATTATTCATCGAATAGATTACTTCTAAAAGATACAAATTTGTTCGGATAAGTCATTGTGTAATTGTATGGAAATTTCGTGAGGGAAGGTTGTCTTTACCGATTTTTTCTCCAATTCAGATATAATCTAATCTTCCACAATCATTCCCATTTCAAGTATGCTTCGTTATTTACCCATTTACCCTGAAACGCATAATGCCATGTTCATTATAAATTGCTTGTGAAAACGTGATTTAAAATTAACTTCTCTGAGCGATTCTTCAAAAAAACTTTTCAGTTTTCTTCAACTGAACTCTGAGCAAATAACTCCGAACACTTTAATATAGTAGGATTAACTTTAAAAAGTCAGATGTGACGTCACACTAACCGTCCGAATTAATATTTTTAATTTCACCAGAAAATGTCAAACAGTTAATTGTCAAGTTGTAAAGGAGCGTAAATTATTGAAGAAATCATTCAAATAATGAATTGAATCGCTTACGTCAGTTTGAGAGCCACTGACAACTACATAAAATTTATTCACGTAATGACATTCTATCCTCTGTGTTGTGCATTTAATTCTCATTCAAAACCAATGTTGACGTATACTTATTTATGCGGGATGGAGTGTTTAGACAAACCGGACGGTTTCTACGAGAACCAGTAAATGAAACAAAATATCTCGAACTATCAAAAGGATGTGTATTCTTAATCGATACGTATGACTTTTTAGACTTTATTGGACTATAATAGCACTTTATAATGACTCAGTATTCGTTCCATCAGATTTTAATGAAACTGGATACGAAATTGAAAAAGAAAAACGTTTTTTGGAGTCTCCAAAATCTCTTAATCCTTCAAGAGTCAAGGTCATTTCACAACGTTACCGTCAAAAAGTAAACTGAACTAAAATAAGGGCGCTGGCTAGGCTTGCGGACACGTCGCTCGGGCGCGATATCGTGTTGTTTAGCTCAGCACGTTTAATTGCATTGTGAAACGCTTTCACCAAGGGACGTTACTCGGTCGATATACCTACGATTGTAGTACGGTAATACGGTAATAAAATGAAAAAAAATTTATTAAAAATTAAATAATTTGAAAACTCGTATTTCCTTTAAATAGTGTAAATTTAAATTATAAAGGCTCTTTCAGACAATATAGACATTTCTCAAGATATGTCATCCTTAAAATTAATGCACATAATTTATAGTGAACCACTTTGTAGAGGAGCTAATAATGGAAAATTTTTGTAAGTACCACGTAGGTATGCAAAATTCTTTGACTGACTCACCTGGACAAGAGCTATAGAATATGTCCTAGCAAGGTATTATAGTATAATTCTCATCCTTTTTCCGATTTTAAGGCTGATAATTGTTCCTCGAGCAGGGATCTGGGAAATATTTCTTCGGATATAAGTAGTTCTAATTGCTGCTGCTGATTGGGCTCTTGTACGTGCTTCCGACTCGCCTGATATAATCACCGTTTCGCTAGTGAGGCAGCCAAAGCCAGATTACCTGAACGTTCCAGATCAGTATAACTTCTAACTAGGATTCCGGAAACTAGGATATGCAGCACTGAATTTGTAATCTATTAGGCTTATCTTTTGTTTCAGATCCTCATTGCTGAAGTAGAGGAAAATTCTTCCGTGAATAAAACTCCGGTGCCGTACGTGAGTGGGTACTTACAGAACGTGTATAGGAGGAATTATTAGTATGACGGTTTTAATAATAATGGTTTTCGTTATTCCGGTTAGGACTACCTGCATAATTAAAAAACTTGCAAGCGTATCTCCAAACTTACCTAATATAAGTTTTGAAATATATTTATCCCGGCTTTTGGAAATATTTATGTTTATACCAATAATTATTACATTTACCGTAACTCCACGCATGCCCATATTCTTTATTTATCGTAAACATTTTATGTAACATAATATGGTAGACATAGGCATAGACAACATTACGCATGATGATAGGTACCGACATTTTACGATGTGGTAGTATCGTGAAAAGGCTTCGAAAACTCGTCTATAAAGCTGAATTTTCTGGCAGAGTCCTGGAAATACCTGGCATGAATTGGATTATTCCCTTCGCCTCGGAATTGTCTGGTGGCATGCCTTCTAGCCCCGAATTGGATGTATTGAAGAATAAACCACATATCTCTTCTATGCGTGCAGTTCGGCTGTGTCGCGTTCGATATCAGCAAACACGCCCCTCTGTACGTTGGATAGGTTAATGAAAACCCACTGCGGAATTTATAATACTTAGCAGTAATGTAATCCTGAAGGGAAAGGACTTTAAGTGAAGAATACTCATTTATACCCCTGAGTTAAGCCTGGGTAATTTTTTTCTTTGAGAGTATAAAAAAACAATCTTCTGTTTGCTAATTTAATTTGTAAAAAAGTATTGACTGTCTTTAAATATCAGGTATAGGAAAAAGGCACAGTGAAATTAGACATCTCACATAAACGCACATACCTACACTTGAAATTCTACATCGTCATGATCGACAAGGGCGTTCAATGTAAATTATTTTCAGTCCTCGAGTTACATCGCTATCTCAAGAAAAACCATAAACTTTTTTTCTCCAATTGTCACTCCAATTATTTTTAGCTTACGAAGTAAAGTTTGAAGACATGGAATAAAAGTAAAGTGTATACTCACATCTCGACTCTCTCCACGTTGATGCCCCAGGAGTCGGTGGCCTCGTCCAGCAGCGCCTTCATGTGCTGCGAGATGCTCTCCCTCTCGCTGAGGATCTCGTGCAGAGGTCGCTGGCCCATGATGTTCCGAAGGGTGGTTTGCGCAAGGAGTCGTGTCGAGTGGTGAGCATTCTCCACATTAGCTATGGACACGGTGGCGTTGGACACCCGGTAGTAAACCACCGCGTCCACAGACACCGTCACACTGTCCTTAGTTAGCACCTAAGTGGAAAATTATTTAGTATAATGTACCTATTTAGTATTCACGAGTAATGTGGTAGGTACTTGTTAATAGTAGTGTGGGATATTCATCTTTACAAATAAATTATAATCGAAAAATTTACCAATTAGGTAAATGGGAAAAATATCTTGCGGATTTAAAGTTGAGAATATTCAGTTTAACACTGCGTTAACTGTAATATAAGGCCGAAAGTTACTATAATGTACTGCACTCATTTTATAGATATAACTAATGTAGTATTATAATATCAGGCTATTAGCAGTAAAAGGAATTATTATTTTGAAGACAATTATTAAGAAAATTCATTGTTTGGCCGACAAAGATCGACTCGAATGAGCTGGGACATTCTGCTGTAAAGTAAAATATGCACGCGCCCTATTTCTGTTATAAGTAGTTTTATTCATTTCTGAACGCTTATTGTTGAAATGGTTTACGAATTTTGTTTTACACCCCCGCCCTACTAACAAGAAACGAGAGGGGGTTTTCACACTAATGCATTTCCTCTGCGAAATGATTTAATATAAATTAGGAACATTTTTTGTACAATGCTAATTACTCGAGATATTCGAGTATTTTCGAGATATTTTTTGTTTGAAGTTTTACAAAGAGATTACCCCACTGAGATTTTATTTCACCTTGCAGAGACTCGACATTAATATCCTTTTATCGTTATACCCAATTCCTGGGATCAGGTTTAAAGCCAGGATAAAAATAAACAATTAATTACAACATCTCAGCTTTGTTTTTTGATATTTCTGTCACAGCATGACGGAGAAAAACTTGCCAGCCTACGATCTGAGGAGGGTAAAAATTGATGTCAGCTGCTATTGTTGTGTCTTTCTTTGATTTCTCCTTACAAGAAATTCTAGAAGTGAGCGCGTATTATTTCTTAATGCACATTAGTCATCGACGAAGCCTTTCTAATGGGAATCTTTTACGTAGCCTATAAAACGTGACATTTTTCCCAAGGACTATATAGGGTGATTCTTTCTTCGAAAAGTAAGCACTCTGCTTAAAAATGTTTTCGAAGAAAGTGGTTTTGTTTGGTGGAGGATAAATGTTGCATATTTAACGTTGCTAAGTATGAATTCGGAATAAAAAATGGCGGTTGCTATATAAAATGTCGAAGTTACCCACTCTCCCTTGCAAGGGGTGAAGGGTTTTTGATAATTTTGTTAACTGACGCCTAACGGCAAATGTCGAATATTTTATTTTCAATAATTCCAACCATCAGCTTCGGTTTACTCGTATTTTGCAGGTAAACATAATTAATGCATAAAAGAGTGAAATGCAGGTCAATGAGTATAAAGCACATAAAGTGCAATTACTAGCCTGTTAGATGGGGTCGGAGAATTCCTCCATCGCCCTAACAGTTGTCATGATGGCAGTGCCCGAAACCCCAACTAGAGAGTTTGCTTCCGCATCCAAAAGCAGAGCCTTCCAGAGTACCAGAACAAGCACAGACACGTGTTTCGTGTCACTCAAGAATTTTTGGCTTAAGAGAGGCCAACTTCTATTCATCCAGCAGCATCCTCCGGATACTCCAGATGCAGCACACTGATGAGTTCCAGTAGAACGAAACACGTGTCTGTGCTTGTTCTGGTACTCTGGAAGGCTGCTGTTGGATGCGGAAGCAAACTCTCTAGTTGGGGTTTCGGGCACTGCCATCATGACAACTGTTAGGGCGATGGAGGAATTCTCCGACCCCATCTAACAGGCTAGTAATTACACTTTATGTGCTTTATACTCATTGACCTGCATTTCACTTTTTTATGCATTAATCGTCGAGTATACTTGCCTTTCCTCTTAAACATAATTAATGGTGTGACGTTACATCAAGCGTCACGACGCCGCAACGTCGAATCAAACAATTAATTTAATAATTATTTTATAATTGTTAATAAAGTAATAATTGATTTAATAATTTAAGTAATAATAATTTTTAATTGAGAAATATAAAATTCGATTCATTTATATTTTATAGAATGTTTAATTATTAATATTCGATTTAACAAAAGACGGTAGTAACCGATAAGAAACCGAAGCCAAGCCAACACTGAAGAGATAAGACGGCGTTATTTACGGTCACGGTAAAAGATACACTTCTACCACCGTGTTTACGGTCAGAAACTAGCGCCACTGGTAAAATTTGCAATAAGTCGACTTAAATAAAGGAATATTGTTATTTTCATGAAGAAGCAACAGACAAAAAAAAAGGGGAACGCGCACCGATAACACGGCGTTGTTTACGAGAAGACCGGCTATAAAACCAACGGACGAAGAACGAAAGGAGGAGAGCGAATGCAGACGTCTTAGGAAGTTGACCTTTGATATTCTGTTGATAGCTCCCCGAATCCTCCCAAAGGAACGAAGTGTTGGAATGTTGCTCCTCCACTGACGTCCTTTTAATCCGATCCCGAATCTCGCACCTTGCGCTAAATTCGTCCAAGTCCACCCTGGAGCTAGGAAGTTTCCCTTCCTCCAGGTGATTCGCCCGAGCGTGCCCTCCGGGATATCGAACGCAAGTCAGTGGTAGCATGTTGCCCTGCCCTGATATTGTTCTGGAGCGGTGTCGCTTCTTTTCCCTGGACGTTAGAATGTTGCTCTAGCGCCAAGTCACCGGTCGAGATCTTCTACGTATGCTGCACATAGAAGATCTAGTCGGCTAGACTAAAATAGAATCCTCCGTATATCGCAGAATTGAATGTTGAATTGAATTACGCGGTGGCGGAGATTTTATCTCTACTTAGTTTATTCTATTTGTAAATAATTTTATTTTTAATAAAGATAATCAATTTTAAGTAATTAAAACGCCATAGAGCATTGCTATTTCAATAAGGAATTATATTGAATTTACAACAAAATAGAATGAAACTCCCTTTTTATTTCGTTTCAAAATTATTACCGCCTTAATAAAATACCAGTTTTTCTTTATGAATTCCGGCATCGAGAAACCTTCTGTTAGCAACAAAACCCTTGTCTGGATATCGACACCAACCGAGGTGTTCCTCTCTCTCTCTCACTCCCATGCGACAGACGCTCCACAGGTAGGAGCATTTAATATTTTTTTCTTGTATTTTTGTAGCGATCTGACGGCCTCAGGCAGCCAGCTGGAGCGATGACCTTGACCCAGACACCCCTTGCGATAAGTGAACTCGGTGCCATCCGGAAGAACAAGAAATATAATCGGTTCACGATATTTTGAATTATTAATTTATTAAATAAATAATTGGTTTCGTTTTTGTACGTTGTTGTGATTCTTTTCATGTATGTGTCCGTCCTCCCGACCATCTGAAGGCAAATAAAAGTAACATACCTTTAAAAAAAAAGGACGTTACAATGAACACGCTGGCATGTGATGTTAGTCATGGTAGACTGTCTTACATGTGATAGAGTTTTGATGGGGCCCCGGGAAAATGTTTGCAAATAAGACTTTATGTAAAATAAACTGCATTCTCGCATTATTGGAAAATTCAGAATGGTTTATGAGATAACATTTTATAGGAGATATGAATATTCAACTTTCTTCAATATTGCTTTGCGAGGAGATTTATACAGGCTGATTCTTTTACCGCGCTCATTAGAAAAAATCCATCTTCTAATTTATTTAGGAATCTGAAATTTGGAATCTGAACAACACGAGTCAAAATGAAATATTATCGAGATAGTGTCTTATTTAAAAATTGCAAAAGAAGACACCGTCTGTGCTTTTTTTAAATGACAACCCCTAATTATTTTTATTTGATATTTGGAATCGGCAAATAATTCTGAGTGTAGATAATCCAGATGTCACAACTAATCTGTCATAACTAATGACATATGTCAGTTTTTCTCGAAAAAATTTGTAGATACAGGGCTTAATTAAAAAAATTATCTCTCATTAGTCGTTAAAGATCAATTCGTGATTTTTTTTTGTGAATTTTCCAAATATCGGGGAATCTTTCAAGCAGTAACTTTCATAAGGATATTTTCAATGACTGCTAGAATTTTTGAAGTTTATGATTACAAAATGTCGAAAACTCGGTTTCTTCAAATGACACTAGCCAATTTTTAAGTCACAGTTGGATGAAAAATTAACTTTCAAGGGGAGTTTTACTATCAGGTCCTATACCTAGCTTTGGTCGTTTTGGAGTTATTTTCAATTTCTGAGTAAACAGGCATCTTAGGTAGTTATTGATTTTCATAACTACTGAAGTCAGGGACTAATGAGTAACATTGCGTAATAAGAAATGTTTGATGTTTGAGCAAAAATGATATTTTTGCTTTCTTAAAATATCATGAAATTTTAATGAAAGGTAAAAAGGTTGTTTATGTTTATAGGTATATTATACTCTCACAACAAATTCATTAGCAAAACGCTTTAGGGAATTCTTTTGTTCTTCAAAGAACAGACATATTGATTTCAAAGCCACAAAATCCTTACCTCTACTTTGGAGGTCTTTTATATTTTAATTTTATAAAACTGCTGGATATTCGTTTCAAAACAGCACGCGCATTGGTCTTACTTGAATAACTTCATATTTCAAAATACTTCCAAGTCAAACTTATCACAATTGGCGCAGTAGAAAAACTATATAATCACACGCTAGTGCAGGTTATACAGCGTGTATCTAAATAACACCGAAAAAATTTAGGGGAGGATTCTTTGATAAAAAATAAACAAAAAATTTCCTATTAATGTGTGTCTGAATATGCACCCTTTTTGAGATACAGGGTGTCAAAAAAAGATTATTTTTCGAGTTTTTTGAAGATGTCTCGGGAACCGTATAAGACACAGAATTCAGCTTTTGTACAGATCTTATCATTGATATTAGCAACTATTTTAATGCTAACTACCTTTTTTAAGTATGCCAGTGCCGGAGATTTTTAGGGTTGGGGGGATTTTTTTGCCCCTAATATCTACGACACTGGGCAAATTGATGTTTTAAAAGCAGACTTTTAACCATCAATGTTTTCTACACAAAAAGATACTCTTGGTTATAACTGCTAACGTGGGCCATTTTCGAGAAAAACGGGCATTTACGATGAAAAACTCGCTTTGAATGTTTCAAGACAAGTGTCGAAAAATTAAGGGCAAAAAAACTTCGCTGATTTCTGAGATCTCCGCTACAATGACACATGAAAAAACTCAGTATTAAAAAAGTAGCTATAAATATCAATGATATGACATTTACAAAAGGTGAGTTTCATATCTCAAACAGCTCCCCAAATATCTTCAAAAAGCTGGTAAAATAATCTTTTTTTGACACCCTGTATCTCAAAAAGGGTGCATTTCTAGACACACGTTTATACGAAATTTTTTGTTTATTTTTGACCAAAGAATCAGCTCTTAAATTTTTTCGGTGTTATTTAGATACACCCTGTATAATAGTTGTTTTAAGTTCCGTTAATTGAAAAAATTTACAGAAGTTTGAGTTAGAATTTATTCGAAATCATACCAGATTTTGTTAAAGAATTCTATCACGTTAATTTATTTATCCATAAAACACACTTATTACAAAGTTATATCTATTACAAGGACTTCTAAAAATTTTATTAAATCACTATGGAGTTACAAACCAGGCTATGAAATATCCATTATCGGCTCACCATTCATGTCGTTTATCACCCTTAACGACGTCATAAAGCCGGGAGCTGTTATATAACATGTTGTGCGTTTCCGGGAGGAAGAGAGTAGGTACATACCCTATGTCAGTAATCGAACAAGAACGAATTGATGGACAGCCCTAATACTTGCACCGACGAAAACCTTTATATCTGGCGGCTATCACAGTCAGAAAAGCTTCACGAACGAACTTTGGCATGACGATGACGCAGTCAGACATCGCTTCACAGGAACCATTTAGGTTCGACAGGAACAGCAAGAATGCGTCAATATTCAGCACACATTAATGCACGTCAAAGTGATAAAACTTTCAAACGGTTGAGGGATTTTATTAAATTGTGAGGTTTAACATCGATACAGGGTGTATCCTGACATCTCCCACACAATGGATTATTTGTGACACTGTGGAAATATGAAAATATTACAAAATCTCTAGATTTAGGTATTTTTTTCCAATAACTCCATATAATAGGTACTACTTAAATATTTATTTCTCCAAAATCGGGAATTGTCGAATTTAAAAACGCTCCTGTAACGTCATCTTTCAACATTAGTGAACGAAATTTCGAATTCTTGTAAAACTTTTGAAGCAATTTCCATTTTCGTGAAAAAAAAATCCAAAAGTCGCTTTATTTCTACAGGATGTCTCTTCAACATTCGAAAAATTCGGTACTTGTCACCTAATTTCAGGTCGAAATTTTCAATCTAATAGGGACTGAAATTTTGCATTTGAGCAAAATTGACTGAGCCGTTTCAAAATGAATTTTCCGAAAAATGGCTATTTTAAGAACCCCTGTATGAGCGAGATAGAAAAAAACTTTGGAACCAAATTAACAATGTTGGAAGAAAAGTATTTTGAATTTGAGTTAATGCAATAAAATTTGCATTATTTCTGTTAATGAGCCAGTGGCGTGGGCAGGAAAAGAGTAAAAATGACTAAATTTCTATAACCGATTATGAGCACATTTTTAAAGGAATTGAACTGAATTTTTTCCAGTAGACAACTATACTAATAACCTTTAACTCTTAAAAATTTCAAGAACCAAATAAGAAAAGATATTCGAATTCATTTTACATGATGTTTATTTCTCTAAAATTTAGAAAAAACGTTCCCGTAGCTTCATCTTTCAAGGTTAATGAACGAAATGTTTTACTCTTGTAAAACTTAGGGATGACGTTTGATTTTCGTAATAAACCTTTTCCTAATATTGCGTTATTTCTACAGGGTGTCCCTCAAAATTTAAAAAAAAATCGTCCATGAGGCACGGTTTCTGGTCTCAGTTTTCAATTTATTAGGGGGCTGCAATTTTTTTGGGTAGTTTTAAATCTTGTCTCAATATTTGTCTCCTACTCAGAGCTTTATCGGTCAGTTAATTCCTCGTTTCCTACACTTCAATCTTTTAGTCGTGCATCTAGATGTTCATCAGTAGATAACAATTTTGTCAATACCTACTCCCAAAAATATCACTTCATTTAAATTATTTCAATTCTAAACATACGTATCTGGAATAATATTGCAAAAAAATTTAAAGATAGATATTATTTAGTCAAAAATAAACAAAAAATTCCATTAACGTGTGTGCGGAAATGCACCGCTTTTGAGATAGGTACCGGGTGTAAAAAAAATTTGGTAATTATACAGGGTTATTCACGGTATACGCCACGGAAGTTAATGGCCGTGTCTCTGGATTTAAGGATCTTTTTATTTTTGGAGTGGATAGGGATCCGGCAGAGGTACGTTTTAAAATTATATTTATAATATACAGGGTGTCCCAAAAGCATGAAACATATCAAAGTTATGTTTTTTTAAATGGAATGCCCCTGTGTTATTGCATTTTTAGATTGTCTGAGAAGAGAAAATAAGATTGGCTTTTACAGTTGGTGCTTAAATTCAGAAGTTTTTGAGTTATAAACAAGTGAAAATCGTCATTTTTCAAGTTCAAGACCCTGTACAAGGAAAACGGCTTAAGATAGAGAAAAACGGCTTACATGTCCCTATTTTAACTTTTCATGTACTATCCTACGATGTAGATGAAATGTTTATACAGGGTGATAAAAAATTTGAAAAATTCTGAGATTTCTCCACGCGTCGCCAAATAAAAAAATCAACGAAAGCACAAATGTTTCTATACCATAGGATAGTACATGAAAAGTTAAAGTAGGGACATGTAAGCCGTTTTTCTCTATCTTCAGCCGTTTTCGTTGTACAGGGCTTTGAACTTGAAAAATGACGATTTTCACTTGTTTATAACTCACAAACTTCGGAATTTAAACACCAACTGTAAAAGCCAATCTTATTTTCTCTTCTCAGACAATCTAAAAATGCAATAACATAGGAGCATTCCATTTAAAAAAACATAACTTTGATATGTTTCATGATTTTGGGACACCTATACATTATGAATATAATTTTAAAACGTACCTCTGCCGGGTCTCTATCCACTCCAAAAATAAAAAGATCCTAAAATCCAGAGACACGGCCATAAACTTCCGTGGCGTATACCGTGAATAACCCTGTATACATCCGCGGCTCCCAAGTTTCATCAATTTTTTCGGGACCGAGGAGCAAAATAGGGTTGCTGGGTGGGTAAGAAGCTAAAAACAGCCATTGCAAACTAATATTAAGGTCACAACCATTAAGGCCTCTTTGACACTACGGTCGAATTTCTATTTTTTTCTTCACTTTCAGGGCAAGGAAAATCTTCGAGATTAACAGTAGCACGATTTTTATTTTGAATTTTGCGTTAATTTTGCATTTATATTCCAAAAATCATTGCATCAATCCCTGTGGACTGGACACGATATGTGAAAGCGGATATAGCGCCGATCCGCCTCTGTAAGCTTCGAAGCGCTTGCCATTGTCGTTGAAGTGGTTACATCCGTGATTCACGGTATAAATCGGCGCCTCTTGTCAGGACCGCACTCTCTCCGCACTCTCAAAAACCGATTTTCTAGGCGATTTTTTTTTTTTGCTTTTCCTTTCATTTGTAAAGCAAATGAATACCTTCCTGGTGTTACTATAGGTATGTTCTCCACCCCTATATAGGTGCCATAGTGAAACTGTAGGAGCCGCGGATGTATATAATGACCAAAATTTTTCTCCACTTTTTTGAAGATATCTCGGTAACCGTTTTAGATACAGAGCTCAGGTTTTGTACATATTATATCATTGTTACAATCTACTTTTTTAATTAATACCAATTTATATTTTTTTCATGTGCCATTTGTGGAGATCTTAGGAATGAGCGAAGTTTTTTGCGAGGTTAAGATTAAAAAAGTTACTATAATATCAACAATAAGATCTGTACGAAAGCTGAGCTCTGCATGTTTCTTATATCTACGGTTCTTGAGATAACTTCAAAAAACTGAAAAAAAAAAATTTTTTTTAACCCCTAAAAATAAAACTTTTAATAGCGAATGACACGAAAAAACAAAGTTGACTATGAAAACTCTGCGATCTAGTAGGCCTTGAAAATTTTGGAAATGACAGATGATAACTTTTGATGTCTTATGTAAACCCACAGAAATATTTTAATTTCTTTTCAATAATAAAAAAGATATGATTGAAATTAGAAATATACATTTTCAAGTTTTTTCAGGAAATTTCAGCAACGCCTGAAGTTTCCATAAATTTTCTTTCAGATTATTAATAAGCATAAAATTGCGCAACTTTTCTCTAATTTAACCCATCCTGTATCTTTTACCGTTTCCGAGATCCCAGTGGTGAGCATCGAATTGTTAACCACCCTGTATACACAGTGCGGACTGTCCACGATCACCAGGCCAAAATATTTCCTTTTTCGATAAAAAACAATTTAAAATTACTCGTAGGTCATTCCGCAATAAACTGCGAACGGGATCACACGATAGGGAGCAAAAAATCTGCGTTTTAGTCATTAGTTTGCCGATGGCGTAGTAGAAATTTGGTCAAAACTGCTAATTTCTTATATTATTCCATAAAATAAACAATTCAGCATCCTGTCAGAGAGGGCGAGACCTATTAAAAGGAATTTAATAAGATCAAAAATTCTCCTTTCAGGAAAGTTTTGCAGTAGTTGTTGAGACTTCCTTTAGAATGTTGCAAGGATTATTGAGAAAGTTTTTCATATTAAAACCCATTTAGTGATAAAAGGTTCAGTTTCATGAATCACTCCACGCCCCCTATTGTGCTTCTGATGATTTGAGATATTTTAAGAATGGATAATTTTGTAAAGGCAATTTTGAAAGATACAAACTTTTAGAATAATTCATCCGCTGCGTGTGACTCTTTCCATTTTGCTGTTACCAAACCAAGAAATGAAGTAAAAACAATTTTTTTAAAAGAGTAGCAGCCAATATTATAAAGGCTCATTAGGCCAACGGGCAGATTTCTGTGCTCGTTTTTGAAGCTAATATTGACATCAAATTACTTCTATTAACATTTTTGTAATTACTTTTGTGTCAAGAATAGCCACAGAAATCTGCCCGTTAACTTAATGAGCCTTTATAATACCCGCTGTTAATTTATTAACTTAGGTGGACACTTGTTTAGAGATTTCCTTGAGCGATGTTTACACTACCAAATCGTTGAATGTTACGTTTAAGTTTATGTTATATTTTCAATGTTTATTTTATATCCATTGAAACTGTCAGAGAATCGTTTCATGCTTGTATCTTAAATTCAACAATATACTAAAATATCGTTTTGCGTTTTTAAAGCCATCAACGTTTCATCTAATCGAGATAATTTAAAAGTCGATAGAACTCTATGAATCAGGTGAGTATAATTGATTTATTTTAGTTTCAAACTGAAAACAACAAACTATCTTCATAATTCTAGCATTAAATTTTCTCAAAACCCATTTATGACAACCACCGATTCTATGGATGAAACAAATGACATTGAAATTTAAATCACATTTCACAGGAGCTGAATTTTCACGATGAAAAAAACTTTCTTCATCAAAAAGCTCACCACCCACACAATTTGGGCCTACAATTTATTTTCTCTCGCCAGTCCACAAGATAGATAGTAAGATAGAGTGAACAATGTTAATTACACTTAATTTTTGTACCTACACGCATGAATATTACTTTTGTAATATTTATTGCATTTTATAAATTTAAGGATTTGTTTAGAAACATTGATCAATGCTCAAATTATTTGAAAAGATACGAGTCAGAAATTCAATAATCATAAAACAAGTACCTCTTGCCTGTTATTATAGGGGCCAGGAACTGGATGAAAGGCTCTTAAGAAAGAGATCATGCAGCAACCTTGTTATACAACACAATAATCACGAAATTTATATCTAAAATTTGTATGGTGAATTTGTATCTCTACCTATTATAGGGTGGGTTAACATGGAACAGAACAGGTATTAAGGGATAAGGTACTGTTTTTAAATTCAAATAGAAAATGTCAACTGGTGGATCAATCCCACGTTTAAAGTAAATCCTGCCACTTTTGAATTGAGATTCAAGATCGATTTAAAGCGTCTAATGTAGAGCAGGCAACGCATTTTCGTTGATATTTAAGCTTTGTAAAAAATTATAGCTTTGTTGCGCAGTTTTATTTTCAAAATCCGGAATGAGGTCGATGATGTTTTTTAAAAAAGGCCAACCGCTCTTGTTTAACAGAAATCGGCTCTACTCTTCTCCCTGAATACAATAATAATAATTGTAGTCCACATTACCGTTAACGTGAAGCTGTTACAGAGAGGACCACCGATTTCTGGTTAAAAAGAGCGGTGGCTATTTACGAAAAACTATCATGGCGACACAGCTCGAATCGGCGTTAAAAAACTCAACTTTTATATTGGTGTCGACTAATTAGAGTTTGCTAAGAAAGTTTTGCACAAAACTTTGTCATTTCGGTGTATAACTGGAATAATACTTACTGCGAAATGTATGAAGTTTTTTCGGAAACCAATTTCAGAATGCAAAACATTATACAGAGGAATGTGATAAGATTTTACGATTATAAAGCTGGAAACGTAAGTATAGAAGTTTTCTCTGTGGGATTATATTAGTCAGCAGATGCACGGGTTTTTAATAATACATACTACATAATACTCGTATAACAACAAAACCCAACTAGAAATTCCACCTCGTCTGAAATTCCAGGATTATGTTGCAGCATAAACGGGCATACCGGAGAAACAGAATCGTATTTACATTCCAAACAAATTGACGGTTTGTCAAGACTAAAAATACCTAAGTATAGCCGAACAATTCTAATTGGAAAATGTGTAATTTATGTACGTTCCTAAGAAATTTTACATTCTCGCAGCCCTTTCTCCGGAATGAAAGAAAAAGTGGCATTTTTACGTTATCTAAAGAGATGCAAAATGTATCGCTGTTATGATGTTTGAAGAAAAAGCTATTGTACTGTAATTCGAATTGAAATTATTTCCATTCACAAATTATTTTGCAAGCCATTTTTCCGAAATGTCTCGACTTGGCTAACAATTTTCCGTAGCTTTGCTTCCTTGCTGTTGGCAGTTCTACTCTATATCTAACTTTTTGTAATACTCAATTTTATTTAGAACTTATATAGCAGTAGCAGTCACACAAAAATCCAAGTTTCGCTTCATCTTTCTGTGCTAGTCTGTGTACCAGGGAATTTTTGGTATGCTAGCTATTATTGTACATACTTGTTTATGTTATAGAAGGTTATCGGGATATAGGGTTATATTTAGTGGGTCCGCAAATGCACCGTTTTTGAGATGTCAAAAAAGATCTTTTTCCAGTTTTTTGAAACCGTTTCAGGAACCGTTCGAGGTACACAGCTAAACATTGTACATACTTACCATTGATACTGGCAACTATTTTAGTGTTAATGTTTTTTTTTTATATTTCAGTAGGGAAGATTTTGGGGTTGCGTTAGGTTTTTTGTCCCTAAATTTTATGTCACTGGGGAAATTGACATTTTAAAAGCTCATTTCAGTCCCCCAACATACATTTTCTTCATAATAAAGGTATATAAAGATTCCAATAGTGACTAAGGTTAAAAGCGTAGGACTGACTATAGACAACACATTTAGATACAGAGAACAAATTTCTACATATACAGGGTGTAACTAAATAAGTGTAAAACATTTAAGGGGGTGATTCCTCATCGAAAAAAAGATAGAATCTTTCATATAAATAAACTTCATTGGAGCATCCCTTGTTAAGATACAGCCCCTTAAAGGGGATACATAAAATTTGTTTAACAATTTTTTTCACAAGCACTAAAAAAGTTACAATATTGAAACTAACCTGACATTTTCTACTACCAAAAAGACATTTAGCCAGTAATTTATTTGGTTTACCTCATGGTTGTAAGGAGTGGAAAACGCAACCCCTAAAATTTATTTCCAATGCAACTTTTTGTCTTATTATTTGTTTACCATTTAAAAATTTATTTCCGATAGCCTGTTTCATTCTAAACAAAAATGTCTGTTGAATTTTTTGCACAAAATAAACCAGTTCGCAGCAAATAAATATCTTTAAGATACTGAGAGAATACAGAAAATTCAAAACGCATGTTTGAGATTCGTCTTTGGAATTAGAAAATATCAACATATTTCTCATAAATTAAAAGAAGTAAGGTGGCTAACAATGCATAATAGGAGGGTGTTACAGAGCGTATGTCTGTTCCAAAAGATATTGATGTACAAAACACCCCCATATCTTTATAATAAAATCACTTTCAGGACTGACGTGCACAATATAGGAACCAGATTTAGAGGCTTGATTTCTTCACCTAGGTATAAGAAAACTATTTTTAAAAGATCCATTCACTTACCAAATCTGTTATATGTATAACGACATACCCTTCAAGTTCAAACAACTATTAATCTTCGCAAGTTTAAAGAAACAGTCCGTGAATACCTATACTGCAGGCAATAGGAAACTCATATATAGGGTCATAGGAATCAGGGTCGGGGATAGGAGGACGGATATGCTCGTGGCGGGGGGAGAAGAGTCAGAGCGGAAATGTAATTGTACTCACTTTATATTTTGTCTTTATCTTTTTGTAATCTTACTGATTTTACTGATTGCAGTTTAGGCTAGGCAGGTTAGGTTAGTATTAGGTGAAAACTTTATATCTATTGAGTTGTTAGGATCACAAGGTTTAGGTGGCAGAGCAGTAAAGGATATACAGGGTGTCTCTGGAAGGTGCGGAAAAAAAGCTACCACAAATTCCTGAGGCCTAAATAAGCCGATCTAACCCAACTTATCTCTGTCCAAAAGTGGATGATTTCGGAGATACAGGGTGTCAAAAGTTCAATTTGGTTTCCGTTTTTCTTAAATAACTTTTTTAATAATTCGTATATTTTCACAATATTCGGCTGAAGGGGCTTCTGTGGGGTGAAAAATTAAAAACTGCAATCATTTTTATTGTAAAATCTAGAGGGCGCCACCTGCGGTACCTTGAACACATTCAAAACGAACTATCTTTTTTGGGCCACTCTGTATTTATTTTTTAAATAAAAATTCTTATTCTCCAACGTCTTTTACCAAAAAAAGGCATACGTGGTAAGAGTTGATTTGAGCAGCCGAATTATTATTGTAATAGTTAAACACAATTTGAAGCGAAGGCATTGAATTAAAATTATTTTACTTAAAGGCCATACCAGGTTTCAGGTGTGAGCTACCTCTCACATATGCCTTTGGTGCGCGTACTGTTGAAGTTCACTCTTTTGGGGCCACCCTTTTTATCGGAAGAGTCCGAAAGGCACTATTTGAGAAGTATTACGAGGCAGAGTACTATGCGGTGCTTTTCCATTGCCTTCCACAAGGTGCATCCCGATTTTGGCTCGAGTAGCACAACAAATACTTTTCGGCTGCTGGTGAGTTTCGAACCAAGGTTTACCGGCTGGTGGACGAACGCTCTATCCACTACACCACGGGACCCACTTAACGAATTTACATCAACGAGATCACTATCACTATAAAGCAAGTAAGTAATTGGTGTCAAATAGAATCTAAAAAAACAAATTTACTTTAGTAATGGCCGTACAGTATTATACTAATGAAGAAATGAACGATATGTTATTGGTTTTTGGATATTGCCAAGGAAATGGTTTAGAATCTTGCAGATTATCAGTGAACGATTTCCGAATCGTCGTTTACCAAACCATAAAACCTTTAATGAAAGATGTCTTCGTGAAACAAGGTAGGTTTACGCCTGTTTCTATTAATTAAGGTCGTGCACGTACGATAAGAACTCCAGAGGTTGAGGAAGATATTTTAAATAGGATTGAAGAAAATCCTAAACTCAGCACCAGACGATTGCGCTTAGAGGTGTATGCAAAGATACTGTTAACAGGGTGACCAGAGAACAATTACTGCACCCATTTCATGTTGAACGGGTATAAGACTTTTTACCCCATGATTATGAACCACGTCTAGCTTTCTGCCGGTTCATTTCCAAGAAGAATCAGGATAGGAACTTTACAAAAGGAATTTTATTCACAGATGAAGCCTGTTTCACGCGGATTGGCATAACTAATTTGCACAATGTACATGTCTATGCTGGAGAAAATCCTCATGCGATTAAAGTAAGCCATTACCTATCAAAAGTAAGCCGTTATCAGCATGAGTTTAAGATCAATGTGTGGGCAGGAATCATAGACACTTTCATAATTGGTCCTGTCATTTTAACACCTCGACTTAATGGCGAAAATTATTTGGAACATCTGCAAAACGAATTACCACACTTGTTTGATCCCCTGCCCTTGGAACTTCAAAGATGAATGTGGTTTATGCATGACGGTGCTCCTCCACATTTTTCGATAAATGTACGTAATTATTTGAGCGAACAGTATCCAAATAGATGGATAGGTAGAGCCAATGATGCACCTACAAGTTGGCCAGCTCGATCGCCTGCTTTGACACCGATGGATTACTTTTTATGGGGAACTTTGAAAACCCTTGTGTATTCTAAGCCATAGTAAATACAGAAGGTTAATTAAGGAGACGTATTGAAACCGGAATGGACGTTTTGAAAAATGATCATGAAATGCTCCAAAGAGTTCAATTTAATTTTTTAAAACGTATAAATCTTTGTATACACGAAAATGGAAATCATTTTGAACATTTGATAGAAGCATTTTTTTTTTATTAAATTAAACTAAATTTTTGTTTTTGATAAATCTCTTATTGACTGTTTTAACTAAAGTACCTATAAAGTTAAATCCACATTTATGTACCTAGTCGTTTTTTTTGTAGCTTTCAGTGACAGTTATTTTAATTCAACGCCTTTGCTTCAAATTGTGTTCAATTAATACAATTACTTACTTAGGCCTGGCCATGCACGTAGTGATTTTCTTAAATCCAGATATCTCAGAAACGGCTGCTCAAATCAACTCTTACCACGTATGCCTGTTTTTGGTAAAAGACGTTGGATAATAAGAATTTTTATTTAAAAGTTAAATACAGAGTGGCCCAAAAAAGATAGTTCGTTTTGAATGTGTTCAAGGTACCGCAGGTGGCGCCCTCTAAATTTTACAATAAAAATGATTTCAGTTTTTAATTTTTCACCCCACAAAAGCCCCTTCAGCCGAATATTGTGAAAATATACCAATTATTAAAAAAGTTATTTAAGAAAAACGGAAACCAAATTGAACTTTTGACACCCTATATCTCCGAAATCATCCACTTTTGGACGGAGATAAATTGGGTTAGATCGGCTTATTTAGGCCTCAAGAATTTGTGGTAGCTTTTTTTCCGCACCTTTCAGAGACACCCTGTATATCCCAAGCTGAACCTCACCTTGAGATTGATCATCCAGAATTATAATGATTTTGTTGTAAAATTATACTTACGTATGGTCAATAAAGCACATTTATTATTATTTTCGATTCATTCTCAGCATTCTCAGCATCATAGCTGGTGAGATTATCCATGCAGACGGGCTCAGGCCAAGTCTACACAGATTTCATTATCTTTGATTTAAGAAGTTTCGAGTGATGTTGCATGTTTGAAGTATCGTTGCTTTTTGCGCCTGTGCATGTATGTAATGTGGCAGCTGGAGTTGTGTGAGATGTTGTGTGAATGTGTGTGGCGTGATTCCAGTTACTGATATTATAAAGGGTAAGATGTAAACCGACTTCTGTTTCCATATCCTTTCCACTTCTATGGCTAATGGTTGATATTTAGTTTTCTTTTCTGCGTATTTATTCGTTATGTTGGAGTCTGATGGAACTGCGATGTCAATGATGAATGTTACGTCTTCTTTTTTATTTACAAGCGTGATATCTGGCCTATTGTGCATGATTGTTTTATCAGTTTGGATGGTGAGGTCCCAATATAATTTGTGATCCTGATTTTCCAGTATTGTTTGCGGTGTGTATTTGTAGTAGGGTTGAGAGTCTGCATGAAGATTGTAGTGGAGTCCAATGGCTTGGTGTATTATTTTTGCTACTGTGTTGTGTCTATCAGTATATGCAGTTCCTGCTAGGAGCTTGCAACCAGAGGTGATGTGATCTATTGTCTCTGGACATATTATTATTATTATTATTATTATTATTATTATTATCATATAGGATAGGCTCTGGATCATAATAATTGCTAACGTAGTTTCTGTAGTTTCTGATTCCATTTTAATTCATCTGAATTTGTTTAATTTCATCGAACGTACAAAAAAATGGCGATCTATCGGTCTAGATTTTGAAATTGTTTCTCGATTGTATTATAAGGCACTGACCGCGGCGTTGTATCGCAATACACTACCTATAGCTAGACGCATGCAATTTCACATAAAAAATTTAAGCTCTGAAATTTTATTTTACGATCTGCGCTATGCTTGAGTGGACGAATAAAAGTATAAAGTACCTATCTACTTTATACAGATATTAAATTCCTCATTTAAGCAATTTTATAACTTTTCCAGTGTGATGTAAAAACTTGTTATGACACTCTGCAGAATGTGATATATAAAAGACCCTCCGACGAGGCCCTCTTCAGTATCAGCACCTTCTTCATATTATACAAAAATATTAATATTCGTGTAAATTATTATTTCTCTACAATGTTCACTTTTTTTTTCAAAGTTGCAGTTTTGTTTATTTAGGTTTTTTTTACCCTTTTTATTTTTCTTTATAACAATTTTTTTTTAAATTAATTATCGCTCAAAGAGAGTATTAATTGATTATCAAAACCAATTTTTTTTAAATTTAAATCAGTTTTTATAATCAATTATTACTCTCTTTAATTGCCACTTCATAAAAACAATTAATTTTGTCATAAGGGCAAATAAAAAAGGTACCTAACGAAGCAAAACTACAAACTATAAAACTAAAAGGGGAACATTGTAGAGAAATACAATTTAAATTCGTTCAAACTCATATTTTATGAAAGATTGACGAAAAGGCTCATAGTTGTCGAAATATTGACATAAGAGGACCTATGATGACTTACTAACGAATGTAAGTAACTTTATCATATGAAAAGAGGATAATTTTCTAATAATTAAAGAAGCTATGGAATGCTAAGACAAAATTATTGATCATCTGATTTTAGGGCAAAATAATTATTATGGCTTTAATTTAGTTTAAATATTCAAGAAACAATTTCAATTAGTTCCATTTCTATAATTTACATTGAATTTATATTCTGCAAACAGGGGAGGTCTAAATAAAAACTAAGCTGTCATAAATAAAACCTCAAGTATCCCTGAACGGAGGTACAGAACCCCAAAAGGTACCTATCCAACGATTTATTTTTTTGGCTCTAACTTTTGAACCGTCCTGTATAATTCGATGAAATTTTATTTTTTTTATGGAGGCCATAAAGAGTCCGTGTCATTTTATCAGTACAGTTTGAAAAACGTTATAATGTTTTTCAAAAAAACTGTCGATTTTCTAGATAAATTGACCTTCATGCGAATTCTGACCTAGTTCCGTCAATATAGTTCCTGCGATTTTTACCTGTTTGTGTTTAGCATTAGCAACTTTTGAGTGTTTCGCATTAAACGTATGGAAAAAAAAATGTAAATGGAAAAAGTTTCTCCCTACCAAATTCTACTGCATTTATTTCTATTGGAAACACGGAATACAATAAAAGGGTTCAGTGTGACATTCTCTGCAAAATATGCTCAAATTACTATAAAAAACGAGTATTACATGATTGTGCTTAGCTGAAGAAATAAATATGTGGTTCACTACTCTACCATGTGAATCACCGGTGACCGATTCTTGGGATTTCTCAAAGAATCAAGGTTCAAATAATATGTACCTCTGGTGACATCTATTTTATCTTTTTGAAATCAAATTCTCTAGAAAAATTCGCATCTTGTTCTATGATCAAAATTAGCTCAACAATAGTGATAGATAAACAATCAATATTTTTCCGTCAAATAAAAGTCAAGTAAAAAATTAATTCCTAAATTTCAGTGATCCGCTTTTTATCGTCTAATATTTTAAAATTTCTAATCCAAGATGTCTTGCTACCCGTCATGCTGTCCGTCACCTTGCGCCCCCGCCTGCTGTCCAGCTTTCAATTGCTGTGCTTGTGCCCCGCCGCCGATGGTTCCGGTTGCACCTCTTTGCACCCCTGTTTGCCCCCAGCCTATCATTACCATGTGCGTCCAGTCACCTTGCTGCTGCAGTCCCTGCCCACCATGCTGTCCCCCGTCTTGCCAGTCTTAAAATTGACTATTATAAAAATAAATATTTCTGTGCGTGCTCGTAGCTGTCTCCTGTTTTAAACTGATTTATGCTAATACCAAGTTTGTATTTTTCGAATCGGAAAATTGTCCATAATATAAACTATTGTCTACTCTAACTATGATTTCGTTTTTTTGCAAATACTTAATAAATTATTTAACAGTACCTATTATACCTATGTAGTTAATAATTTGTTAAAAAAAAAAATGTTTAATTAAATATTTGAAATTGCAACTAAATTTATTTTGAAAAATGACATACAGTTTGAATTAAAAAATATCAAAATGTATGAATTTTGAAATTTTTTATGACCTTCCGCAATGCAGATATGCGTAGCTTTTTTAGGCTTAATTATATTGATGCAATAACGAAAGATTTTCTTAAAACCATAACAAAATATGCTCCTAATAATTTAAATGTTGTAAGTAAATTATTAATAATTACAAAAAAATTCAGGGGGTGGTTGTTGAAAATATGATAGGTCTTTCGTATAAAAAAAAACCATTTGAGCGCCCCTGTTAAGATACAGCTTCTTGCATAATAAATTATTGGGAAAAGTATGTTCACATTGGAAAGAATTCCAGGACCGCTCGTGTAATTTTTTTATAAACAGTAAAATAAATCATAAATCAGAATAAAAATAAATCATGTTAAACGAGAAATACTTACTTCCTGTGGTGGAATATCGTATGTCCTTGTTCGAAGATCCACTCTAGCATAAGCATCTATGCAAGGCAGTATGAAGAAAATGCCTGAAAATAAAACAAAAACGATTCAGTTGTATCGTTACGGCATAAAATTTGCATAATCTTCGCATTTATCTAATGTTTTGATATTTTAAAGTTTCCAAGTTTAACTATAATAAGATGCAGTAATATATTCATGGAGAAGGGATTCAAGACGCTTACAAGGACCGCAACACTAACCAAGTTGTCAGAAGAAGATGGATTATATCTAGATAGGACTTGAGATCGCACCGGGAGGTTGAGGTACCTAATGATACCGCTGAATGCAAAGTAACTTCCTGAATTTTGAGACCTGAAAAATTACTACTAATAAAAATTCCTGGCTGCATAGACCACATATTATGACTTTTAAAATTCAAAAAACTTCAAAATTGTTCATTCGATTTTTCCATACGTGTTTGATGTATTAAAATATTTTATCTACAATCATTAGTGATGAAGAGCGCCTATCCCATCCATTTAAGTTGAGTAATAATTCATATTACCGCACTAGCGCGTTAAAATATCTATTAACGCACTGGTGTGTTATGAAACATTGAAACATCTCACCAAACGTCCAGAATACGTCAACAAGCCCTTTTTATTAGCAACAATATTTACTTTTTCCTCGGTTTACTTCAATAATATAAATGATGGAGCATCTGAATCGAATATGACTTTGTTTTTGCTCATAGTTTTGATTTTTGATTAATAAACTTGGTGTCATCAACTGCATCCTTAGTTACGTCCTTAGTTAAGTCCTTAACTACCGCAAATACTTATTCATACACAACTTAAGTCTTGAATACTGATTATTGAGGTAATAATATAAATTAAGTTTCTTGGGGTTAATGATAATATAGAACAAAAAAATTTATTTTTCTTAATTGGAGCTAAAGTTTTGTACGATATACGTATACACCTTGTTATCGCACTAATGTGAGTACATGACTTTATCTAGAGTGGTTTGAGCGCATTTTAAATGCTCACATATCTTGAGTAAACACTGTCTAGAGTCTATAACTTCGTGCAAAAGTTCTGCACAATATTCATAACTTTTTATTTTACGTTTTTTGTCAGAAATCTTTTCTCTTCTTATTCATGAATACAACGATATCACACACTAGTGGTTTATTGCTATCAATAATATACTTAGTACTTACCGAAATTGTTTAAACTGTCGACCAACAACTTCTTGACACTGTCCGACAGGAGGGTAAACGCTTCGTATATTACAATAACAATATGCCATACCATAAAATCTGATTTCAACAAAATGGAGCTCTTCCTCATTTTGGTGCTAATGCTAGCCAATTTTTCAATAACGTATATTTCCTGGCATGTGGATATGGGTCAGATAGAATGGCCTGCGCGCTCATCCATTTTAACTCCCCTAGATTGTTATCTTTGGGGGGTATGATGAGTAGAATGGTAAACTGACAAAAACCGGGGGGGGGGTTGCTATTTAAAAAGAAATATGATGTGTCACAGCTCAAAAATGTGGTTTGATAAAAAATCTATTTTTATATGTTGCCTTTTGTACTTTTCTAATATAAAATGAAATTGACCAGTTGCGGGGATTGCAAAAATACGTGCTAAATAAAAAAGTTACGAATATTGTGCGGAACAGTTTGCTGACAATCCTGGGAAATCGAAGAATTGCATCGAGCATGGTCAACAAACCACTCTTGACCCTCCACCATGGCTTAATACACTTTGGCCACCTCAGGCCAGACTAATGAAAACATCTGCTGAAACTGAGGGAGTTTACCTGCTTTCAAGATTGCGACAACCTGAGCTACTCCGTAACATTAGGCTATACTTAGCCTATCTTCATGACAGACCTGAGTCAACATGCCTTCATGGTGAAACGAAGAACAGCGTCAAATTGCTACTTGCTTCTGAGGGTTTCCCTACTGATAGAAATGCCCTGATGGCGTATTATAAACGTTTCTACGAGAGCTATGGATTAACCGGAAGTGACGCCGAGGATGATCTTAAGGCCCTTAGATCACACCTTGAGGCTGAAAACACGAACTACCTCGTGAAAGCAAGGGAAAACTTAAGATCATACAATACCCCTTTTCAGAGGAAGTGACGCGACGGGAGCAAGAACTCTCCTACAAACCACCCTCACCTTCTCCTAGCGTACCTTCCCTTCCATACAGCCATCGAATTGTGAGGAGTCAAAACAATTCAACATCTACCTCTCTCACATCAACTGTGCTCTCACCCCATCATTCCAGACATGATTTCCGGGTTCTACACATAAACATTCAGTCCCTTAACAACTCCGTGGATGGTCTGGGTATCATGTTCTCTGATCTGGGATTTCCCGAGTTTGTTTGCTTAAACGAACATTTCTTAACATCTGACAACATTCAAAAGATCAAAATCGATCATTACAACCTTTCTTCTTCCTTCTGCAGGCAGTCAGATTACGGGGGCTCGGCTATCTATGGCAGGTCCGACATTCAGTGTAGGGTTGTTCATAGCCTCTGCTCTCTTTCGCAGCCACTCGTGTGTGAAATATCGGCAACCGAAACCAAATTTCGGTCTCAGAAAGCACTAATTATATCTATAAATTGATCACCTGCCTGCCCTGTAAGAGATTTCATTCGTCACCTAGACGGATTGATTGACGCGGCCATCCGGATCACAAATAACGTGGTTCTGGCTGCAGACTTCAATATTGACGTACTCTGTGAGAACGCCAACACCTCCAGCCTGACCGAGACTCTCTTCTCTTATGGTTTTCGACTTTGTTTTAGAGACCCAACAAGAGTTACCAACACCTCGTCAACATGCATCGATAACGTCGCGATTTCTGGTATTTTTCAGTTGCTTTCAGACCACTTTGGACTGCATGTGGCCCTTGGGATTTCTGAGACGGCTTACACCCGCGGTCTCGCCGACAAACCCCTGATGACATGGAAGAGAGATATAAAAGACCCCCTTCTCCTTGCACAGCTGCAAAACGAACTCCGGCGTTTGGGCTGGCACAAAGTTCTGGATGCCCCTGATACGAATTCTAAATACTCCTGCTTCTCTGACACTCTTTCATTCTACTTCGACAAATACTTCGCACTCAGGAGATGTAGAGTTCATGGGCCTAGACTCTCCAGTCCCAAGTGGCTCACCTCTGAAATTCGTCAACTATACGACACGATTAATTTCCTAAATCCTTTAATAAACACGTCCAACCAGCTGTTCAGAACTCAGCTGTGCAGCCTAAAGCGACGGTTTGGGTACCTGGTGAGGCAGGAGACCAAGCGCTGTAACTACGTCTTTATCAGTGAATCTGAAAATCCCATCAAAGCAGGATGGACCCTCATAAACAACCAATGCAAGTCAATAAACACTTCTCATAAAATCTTAGAACTTGAGTACCGAAGCAAGGTGACTGATCCTGAAGAAATGACAGAGATGCTCAATTCCGTCTTTCTTTCAAATGACTCTCCCACATATAGTCACACCCACGGATCCAACATGTCAACACACGCCTCTTCCTCCTTCGTATTTTTTCCGACGTCACCTCGGGAAATTACAGAAATAGTTTCCAGGTTTAAAAGTAAGAAGTCTTTGGGCTTGGACGAGATTCCCTCCTTTGTTGCCAGGTATTGCATTGCTGAGGTTGCTCAGCCATTATCAGAAATTTACAACAGCTCCTTTCAGACTGGTGTGTTCCCCGAAGATCTCAAAGCACCGTTAATTAAGCCTATTTTTAAAAAGGGCGACGTCAAAAGCCCTGAAAACTACAGACCGATTAGTCTACTATCGGTATTTGATAAAATTATTGAATCCCTTGTCTCATCTCGTCTTAGTGACTTTCTAGACAAAACAAAGATCCTTTCCCGCTCCCAGCATGGTTTTCTTAAAAACAGATCTACCCAGACGGCTCTTGTGGAGCTTACGGACTTCGTATCTCCGGGTTTGGAGGAGGGGATGCGCACTGTGGGCTGGCTTTTGGATCTCTCCAAGGCCTTCGACAGTGTGTGCCACGAGTGCCTCCTTCGGAAACTGGAGAATGTCGGAGTTCGTGGATTGCCCCTTTCTTGGTTTACCAGCTACCTACAGGGAAGAACACAGGCGGTTCAGATTACTGGGTCTGATGGCCGACCTGTGCGATCACGTTTTGCTCCAGTCTCCTCTGGGGTGCCACAGGGTAGTGTTCTCGGTCCACTTCTTTTTCTTATCTTCATTAACGATCTGGGCCCCAAAATTACCTCCCCAAATTTACTCTGTGCTAACTATGCTGATGATACAACAATTCTTATTAGGATAAAACCAGGCGACCTTCCTAGTCTGATAGATACCATTCAACTCCCGTTGAAAAGAACAAGTTTATGGCTCAGGGCCAATGAACTAAAACTCAACTTAGACAAAACTGAGCTGATTGATTTTCACTCTAGCCGATCACGTCTTCCACCTTTACCCTCCATACCCACCGATGGTGCCTTGATCGAGCCGAAGGGCGTGGTGAAGTTTTTGGGCTTCCACATCGACCAGAACCTAAACTGGTCGGCTCACACAGATCATTTGTGCCGTCGTCTTGCTAGTGTCTGCTTCCTTCTTAGACGCCTTCAGCACACGGTGTCCCCTGAGGTTCTTCTCTTTGCTTATTATGGGTATTTCATCAGCCACGTGAACTATGGGCTGGCCGTCTGGGGTGGGTCTGAGAGATCTCTGCGCAGGGTTTTTCTTCTTCAAAAGAGAGCGATTAGGATCCTGACAGGCTTGTCAATGCAGCAGTCATGCAGAGGCCATTTCAGGCGGCTTGGACTTCTTACCGTGCCTGCTTTGTATGTCTTCTCTCTGCTCAAACTGATCCACAAAAATCAGGATAGACTTTTACCTTACCGATTCACCCATCACTACAGTACCAGGTTCAATTTGTTTAAACCTCCTACACACCATCTGTCGTCTTCAGAAAGGACATTCACGTACGCATCTATCAAATACCTGAACCACTTCAAAATAGATCCTGCAACTGTTGGGTTCTCAGCGTACAGTGCGTATCTCCGGAAAAATCTCACGGAGATCCCTACACTACCTCTGATATACTGTCCTTCCACCCCCATCCCTATCTGCAGTCTGATATTAAAACACCTAAAACTCAAAGCCTTGATCCATCCTTATCATAGAGATGGAACTATGCCTCGATCGAGAACTGATTTCTTTGGTGTCTCTGCGCGTCTCGACCCTCATTGTTCCCGGCGTTATGTTGACATGCTGTGTGTTTTAAATTTTTACTGTTTGTCTTTATGTTTGTTTTTATAATTTCTGTAATGACGCTGTTGTACTGAGCAATGACTGTTGTAATTCAAGTACAATAAAGAAATTTGTAATTGTAATTATTGTTATTGTAACGGTTATACCTCCCTATATTCCGTGATTGATATACGTACATGCTACAAGTTTGAAGCAATAAATTTAAATTTGAATTTTAAAGTGATTTATTGTGAATGAAAATAACATTAGCCTGTAGTTTCGCACAAATCCTGGCAATTAATAATTGCAAACTTTCATATCCAATAAATTCGAATTCTAATTTAAGTTTTAAATTCAAAACCGTGTTGCATGGTTGTTGCAACATGGTTGTTTTGATAGATGAATTTCCGCAGCTTTAGTAAAGTTTCTCACAATAAAGCACAACAATATTTAACCCTTATCTTGAAATGTTTAAAATATTAATTTCTTATCCGCATAGCCGCATTTACATACACAAATGGAACTGTTTCGAAGTTGCGAATATATGAAATGAAATGTACAACTCATTTTGTTCTTCCAAAAAAGTTCGAGAAAGTTTTAATTTAGCAGTCACTGCTGTGTAAACATTTTAATGAAACACCTATTTGTTTCGAAACATCAGAGCTTGTTTCAGTAATTTAATTAATTAACAGTATCATTTGATAAATGAAATGTGCGCAGCTGTTTACATAAAATTAAATTTTAAAGAGGTTAAATCCCTCGTTATGAAAAAATTCAAGTGCACCTGTGATTAAATTTAATTACTTCAATACTTTTGTAGATTGCGATTTGATGAAAAAATTCATACTCGAATAAGAAACTGTAAAGGTTTTTATGCACGGATTGACTATAACATCTCAAGCTTTTGATAGAAACGGATCTGAAATCCCAAAACTTCCATAATGTAAACAAAAAACTTTTAAAGGCTGCTTCTGTAATTATTTTATACTTAATTGCCAATTATTTTGTTGGTACTTTAATGAAAACGCTTGCTATTAAAATACTATTAAAGTTATCTCAGCTACTTGAAAACTTACCAGGTCCTTTAGCTCCACCTGATAGAAGTCTACCAAGTCGAAATATTACGGCTCGTTCGTACTCCTGCACCACCTGTAAGTATAAATAACAACTTATTAAATTTTCCAATGTCAAATCAAATATTATTTATGTAACTACTTGAGCAATATGTAATAGAATTTCTATAAATCTAAGGGGAAAGCAACCTTTCGAATTTGCTTCAAAAATATCCTAAATATAAGCAATACATTATTAAAGTGGATCAGGTAAGCACAAATTTGCTCATACATATTCATTAATTTTCAACAAGATGTGAAAATCAAATTTGCTATTATAATTTGAGGTTCCTCAATCAACGGTTCAAAAAAAGTTCCCCTAAACCGCAGCGGCGGTGAATAATTGAATAATGTAATTTTCCGGACGCGATCTCGTTGCTTGCAGATTTTAAATCGTTTGTCGTTTACAGCAGATGGAATTTAAGGAGCTCAGATTAAATATTTAGGATTTAAATTTAATATATTAATCTCATGGAATGTTATTTCAAATCTATGCAGAGTTGGAAACGATGTTTTGATCCCACGAGATTTGTTATTGTTAAAATATAAATTTAAATACTCTTTTGCACAAAATGTGTTTTTTCACGCGGCATGTCACATGTGCTAATTTCCGAAGTAATCCGAGGCAATGAAAGCTGAGTTGTCCACGTCAATCCAACAACACGCCTAAGGTCTCCACTATACACTTTTTTAGTTAACTAAGCGTGGAACTGAGCGGTATGTATTTCTGTGATTTACGAGCCTTTATAGAGCTGAGACTGAGGAAAATCTCTAAATTGATAATGTGGGCAATTCTACCATGAATATGAGTGACATACCTATGACTATAAACGATTTGATTTTTTATGTTTTAATTCGTAAAATTATAATAATTGATATACAGGGTGTCCCAGCTTATTCGAAGCGGTCTCTGTAGGCCAAACTATGGACTTTTTCAAAAAACTTTTTGAAAATTCAAGTACAGGATCACAATGGCCATAATTTAAAATTATTTTGGAGTATACAGAGTGTCCCATATGACATATGACAGTGGCATATCAAAGTTATGTTTTTTTAAATGGAATGCTCCTATGTTATTGCATTTTTAGATTGTCTGAGAAAAGAAAATAATATTGGCTTTTACAGTTGGTGTTTAAATTCAGAAGTTTTTGAGTTATAAACAAGTGAAAATCGTCATTTTTCAAGTTCAAGGCCCTGTAAGTACAACGAAAACGGCTGAAGATAGAGAAAAACGGCTTACATGTCCCTATTTTACTTTTTTATGTACTATCCTATCATGTAGATGAAATTTTTATACAGGGTGATAAAAAATTTGAAAAATTCTGAGATTTCTCCTTGCGTCGCCAAATAAAAAAATCAAAGAAAGTACAAATGTTTCTATACCATAGGATAGTACATAAAAAGTTAAAATAGGGACATGTAAGCCGTTTTTCTCTATCTTGAACCGTTCTCATTGTACAGAGCCTTGAACTTGAAAAATGACGATTTTCACTTGTTTATAACTCAAAAAATTCTGAATTTAAACACCATCTGTAAAAGTCAATCTTATTTTCTCTTCTCAGACAATCTAAAAATGCAATAACATAGGAGCATTCCATTTAAAAAAACATAACTTTGATATACCACTGTCATATGGGACACTCTGTATACTCCAAAATAATTTTAAATTATGGCCATTGTGATCCTGTACTTGAATTTGCAAAAAATTTTCGGAAAAAATCAATCGTTTGGCCTACAGAGACCGCTTCGAATAAGCTGGGACACCCTGTATATTATAATTATAATATTTATTATTATTATAATATAAATATTATCATACAATAATTGATTTGATTCGTACAATTATAATAATTAGAATTAGTATGATTTAAAACATAAAAAATCAAATCGTTTATAGTCAGGATCAGTGTGGCATCTCACCGGACAACTCTCAGTGGACAAGCCATATGTCCAATGTAACGTTATTATGACGCGAATACTTAAAATTTTAGGGTGAATGCTGTTGACCCTACATCACACTATACTGTACACTGACTATTACAATTATTTTTGTTCTCCATGCAATTACTTAGTAACGTTATGATTAGCTCCATCTAGTGGTTCCATTAGATGATTAATAAAGATGAAACATTCATTCTCTTCACTGAAAAATAGAATCTCATAGGTAGGGAAACTATTATAATACCTCATCGTAAATACGGCTAGTTGAATAGCGGGTAGATTTCTCAATTGTAAAATTTCTTATAAGATGGCATCAAGAAATACTTAACCATAACATTCATTAAGTAACAGTCAGTATTATAAAGGCCCATTACGCTAACGGTTAGATTTCTAATACCATTTTTAAGCCTAATATCGACGTCAAATAACTTTTATTAACATTTTTTGTAATCCCTTTCTTGCCATTAATCACAAAATTGCTATTTTCCACCTACAGTCGATACCTTTTCTAGAAACGGCCCTAGAAATCTGCCCGTTAACTTAATGATCTTTTATAATACCCACTGTTAGTATTTTAAGTAACAAGAGATACAAAAGATACCGGTAACATATAAAGTCCAGCTTCTCGTCATTGATTTCACAAAGGTCAGAGGGAATGCATGAATTTTTTATCTATGATCTCAAATATTTAGGTCTTCTGGTTGAATAAGGTCAATAATAAAGGACGAGGGAGGATGGATGGAATAGCAAGATCCCATGCATGACGATGTTGTACGGTATTTGAATGTGGTTCGATTAGTACGTTTTGGCCGCGATCAAAGTCATGTCTTTGTTCAAAGATATACAGGGTGTCCGGTAAGTACCTCCTAATCTCTCGGGAGCATACAGGGGAGGTCAAAAAAACCTAGTCTGTCATAAAAAAATTTTTCCTAAAGTGTCCCCAAACGGAGATATGGAGCCCTAAAAGGGTGCCCCGCAATTCACTTTTTTGGCTCTAAGTTTTGAACCGACCTGTATAATTGGATGGAATTTAAACACTTTATAGAGGCTACAGAGAGCCATCAGGCCATATTAAAGTCGATGTTTGACGTCGTCAGGGAAGACAGGAACGGACTTACCATCATACTCGTTGAGTCTAAATTTTGACAGGTGTCACTTTACAGAGCTAAAAACTATTTTTTTGAATAGTCTAATACTTCATCTTTAAAAAAGGTGCTCTTAATTTATTTCGGTAAAACTGACGGTTTTCGAGATAAATCGGTTTTTAGGTATGCGAAACACTCAAAAGTTACTGATGCTAAACACAAACAGGTAAAAATCAGGTTCTTGTTGATAAACCTGCCTACATAATGGATTGCTATTGACGGAACTTGATCAAAATTCGCATAAAAGTCGATTTATCTTGAGAACCGCTAGTTTTATCGAAATAAATTAAGAGTACCTTTTATGAAGATGAATGACCAGCGTATTTAAAAAATAAGTTTTCAGCTCTGTAAAATGACACCTGTCAAAACTTTGACACAATGAGTGTGGTGGTAAGTCCGTTCCTGACTTCCTTTAGGACGTCAAACATCCACTCTCATATGGCTTAATGAGTCTTTATGGCCTCTATAAAAAAAAAATTTCATCAAAATATACAGGTCGGTTCAAAAGTTAGAGCCAAAAAAGTAAATCTTAGGGTACCATTTTGAGGCTCTGTATCTCCGTTTAGGGACACTCTAGGAATGTTTTTTTTTATGACAGACTAGGTTTATTTTGACCTCCCCTGTATGCTCCCGAGAGATTAGGAGGTACTTACCGGACACCCTGTATATATGAAAAATTGCAGGCGTTCGATAGCTTTGGACTTACTTCATAGCTTGGAGACTTGAAGTATTTTGACAAAAACCTAGGAATCCAGACATTGTAAGCACCTATGTAGAAACTATATTTCTAAATTTTTCATAAAAATAATTGTGAAAAAACTTTGCCATCAACAAGAACAATTTGGGTATTATTGGTTATTCAATGCATCATAATTATTTCTAAGTTTAAATTGTACCAAACAGAGAGAGTTTGACGTTAACATAAACTTTAGATGAGGTGGATTGGTTGCACGCCTCTTCAAATAAATCTCGGACCACTTTTGTTGTGCTGTGTTTGTGTTTTTCAGCTTAAAGTTATTGTAACTTGATTTCGTTAAATATTTTGGGAATATTACTTAGGAAATTTTCTTAAAAAAGATAAGAAATTGGTTCCTTTTCCCTTTCCATGTAGGCGGGGGGTGGGTCGTTCAATTTCATTAGGTAATGAGACAAATCGAAAAATACAGCTCCATCTTTCATGAATCGTAAAAAAAATGCAGACAAATCCTACGTATTTTTGGTCGTAAAATCCGAATCTACAATAAAAAATAATATGGGTTTACACTAAGACGTCAAATTCACCTCCCCCTCCTCCGCCCCATCTCTCTTAGATATGTAGGGGAGAGGGGAAAAAATTGCCTAGGTATTTTCACCCGTAACATCCAAATTTGCAATAGAAAAGTTGGTTCTCATGTAAGTTTTCAAAGCTTTACACCTCTTAGACTGGGGATGGTGAGATCGAGTTTGGATGTCCCCCTTCCAGACAAACAAATTTGATCACCAACTTTTTTGATCTGATACCTAGTTTTTTTATAAATATTTGAATGTCTTCAGACAAAATGAGCAGCCTGTATAAATTAACTATGGCTAGAATTTATTAGTCCTCAAATTTTCAAGAATATGCCATTATAATGCCGTATTCGGAAAACCCAAAACAGAAACTTCTGAATTGTTTATAGCGGCTTTTGATTTCAAATCCTTCCCGATTTCAAAGAGCTTATATTAATACCGCGGAAACGGCAAACTCTTAAGCACAATGAGAGCGACCGCATGTTGCAACAGTTTTGACTGATTTCTGGGTCACTAGAAGAGGCATGAAAAGTGTCCTACATCCCCCTTCTAATCCTGAACTTCCCCCACGAGACCACCTATCCCTCGAAGTGGAAAAAACATTAAAAAGATACATCAAACTTAAACAAAGCGGTTTGGATTATTGAGAAGGTATTTTAAAAGAAGCTTCCTAAAGGAAAGGGCCTTTTTGTTATAGGGTTCACGATCGTGTCATGTACGACAAGACTCATTAAGAACGTCTCTAACCATCTTAACCAGCGGGATAACAGTGGCCGCATTGCTGTGACAGGGTACCTAAAACGTTCTTTATTATAGAACGTTTACTTAATTGATAATGCGAGTTAGAATTGATAAATAAGTCAGCTCTGGTGCATTTACTTTATAAAGTTATCCAAGCAATTTTATAATTTTTATAGGTAGCTATAATAATAGATAACTAAAAATATATCCTTTAGCCAAGAATCATTACCTTTTTAAAGTATAAATTTTGATTATTCACCATCATAACAACCACAAATTGAAACTCCAGATCGGATCCTAGCGAGTTAACTTTTAATAAACATCCTTGAGACACAACTCAATTGAGTTGCTGTTATTGATATTAACTCCATCAAGAATCGCTTGATACGAAAGCTTCTCCAGTAATAGAGAAAATTACATTCAATTAAACCTGAAAATGTAATCTTATACTTATAAGAGTAAATATCCCGATATCTGACATTAAAACAAAACAGGCGGTTTTACACCTTCTCAAATATTTATAACGTTTACAGTAAAAACAAAGGCATTATTGTGTAACTGAATTCCAGGGTTTCTGCTGTGACGTGGGACAATCGGGCCTATTAAAACAGAAAACAATTAGGCTGGAAGTTCTGTGGCTATTTTTGGGTTGATTAATTATTCAACTCTAATTATTGCAAAGGACTTATTGAATTGGTTCAGTTGTTTCTTTTATCTCCTTTCCGGTAAATCATATATAAGAGGGATGATTGAATTGCCAGCCGGACGATCAAGTTTTAAAACATTGCTGGATTCGCAACCAATTCGCAAACAATTCTTTTTAAACGCATTTTCTCGATATAACATCAATATCCACGAGTGATTGCACAAATTTTGTCATCATCTATAAACGTTTCGTATGGTACCTCACGATAGTTTTTTGTCAAATTGCTACAAAATAAATGGTTGCTCTTGTAATCCATGGCATTCGTTCAACATCGAAAGTAAAGACCAAGCTTTGGTATCCTGCTGAAATAATAATTGAATCAAGTAAATAAATAAATAAATAAATAAAGATAAATCTCGTGTAGATGGTGTGGCTGCCAGAGAAGCCGGAAATTCTGTGTTTGTATTGTCAGGCAATGCTGCTTCTTGCATCTAGGCTTTTTTTGGGCTTAGGCTATTTAGTTTCTAGGCTATTTCACTCGTCATACTTCCAACCTGCTGTAACATTCGAACTACTTGAACGCAGCAGAAATTGTTTCCAATAAGAATCGTGTCTATAAGAAGTCTGTCTCAGATAATATCCCCCATAGTAGAGAGGGTCTAACTTTCGAACCGCCTTGAACTCGAGAATTTTTTTTGATTTTTTTTCAGTAAGTTGGACTCCCTCTTCATTTTGATGGCATTTTCAAAAATTTATCGACGCCCTGGCGGAGAAATGTGCATGCGAAGACATCGGCAATGGGTTTTTTGCACATAACTCGCTTAATTCAACTCTGAGCATAGTATATATCCTATCAAAAAATGAAGAGCTCTCGAAGACGCGTAATTTGAACTTTGACTGGTCCAAATCGGTCAAACGGTTCTCGAGATATCGCATTTTCAATTTTAAGGCCCTTTCTTCAGGGTTCCGCCGCGGTGCGAATACACCGCCGTCCGTGTTCGCGTGTTTTGCATGGAAAAAATCGACTTAGGGACTTAATTTTTTTTTTCGTCGACAGAGAGCAGTGTTCTCAATGATGCCTGAAATTTTCAAGTCGCTATCTCGATTAGAGGGGGAGGGGGAGGGGAAATCATAATTAAAATTCAAATTGCTATAACTTTCGCTAATATTGGGGCCTCGGGCCCAACCAATGGGAGATGACACTTTGGAATGCCTACTTTAAAATGTTTTTTTTTCGATTCCGCCAATATTGGCAAGATGCCCGCAGAAAAACCGATTTCCCTCCCCCCCTTTTTTTTCTTAAAACTGTTTTTTTGCCATGAAAGAAGGGGGTGGGGGTAAAAAAATTTTCGTCATCAGACGTGAATTTTTTTTATCTTTGATTTGAGCCTCAGTAGACCTCGATCGGACCATTATTACCTAAGGTCACAGGGTCACCAAACGCGTTTGGTCCTGTAGAATGGCAAGGATTAGGGTTAGCGGGTTCCGCTACACGGCGTTTTTTAGGGCTAAGTGTCCCCTTTCAAGATTTTCTTACCCCATGTCGCTATCTCAATTAGGGCCTGCACGCGGACGTGATATGTAAACCAATTAATCTAGCCGCGGAGCAGCGAGAGCCGGGGGCCAAGCCTAGCGCTCCCTCTCATTTCTCTCTTCTCTCACAGACACACACGCTAGATTAATTGGTGACGAAAAAATGTTACCCCCACCCCCTTCTTTCATGGCAAAAAACCAGTTTTAAGAAAAAAAAGGGGGGAGGGAAATCGGTTTTTCTGCGGGCATCTTGCCAATATTTTTTTCGATCTAAGTCGATTTTTTCCATGCAAAACACACGAACACGGACGGCGGTGTATTCGCACCGCGGCGGAACCTTGAAGAAAAGGGCTTAAAATTGAAAATGCGATATCTCGAGAACCGTTTGACCGATTTGGACCAGTCAAAGTTCAAATTACGCGTCTTCGAGAGCTCTTCATTTTTCGATAGGATATATACTATGCTCAGAGTTGAATTAAGCGAGTTATGTGCAAAAAACCCATTGCCGATGTCTTCGCATGCACATTTCTCCGCCAGGGCGTCGATTAAATTTTGAAAATGCCACCAAAATGAAGAGGGGGTCCAACTTTATGAAAAAAAAATTCTCGAGTCCATAGAGGTAAGGGGACGGTTAATTCAATTTTTAACATGGTTGTTGTTCATAGTATCATCATCTTCGACAGAAGAATATCTAAAAGATGTCCAAGAGTTATGTTACAGAAATTAAATTTCAACGTTCCTATGCTATTAAAGTTATTAGGTGATGAAATGTAAGCTTTTACGTTCTATTATCCATCCTAAGATTTTCTTAACCCAGGCAACTAACTATTATCACTATAGCACCAATTATTATTGCTCATACCTAAGTATTTTATAAGAAAACTTCTCTCATATCTGAAATGTCACCTAATTTAGATAATAATTTTGTACAAGCCTCCGAAATTATCATCTATATAAAGATCCCGTGCTCATTAGCAGTTGTTGCTGCAAGCGCAAGTCTGAGTAGGTAGATATACTCGGTAAAGTACTGAGCTGCAAATGGGTTTCTTATTTCTTAATGATATGATATGACACTTGTAGTTCTTGGTAGAGTCTGACTGTAAGCATATAAAACTCGTATATCTTCTTCCTCTGGGGTCACTTACAAACCGCAGTACATCTACCTAAAGAATTTAAACTTAGACTAAGAATACTTCAGTAGCTACGTTAATTGCTCGAATATTGCATAGAGGGCGATAAGATCTAAGACAAAGATATATGCGACGAAATGGTGAGAAATTTTCAGTGTTTATATGAACTTTTTCCTTACGAGTATTTTCATATGAATACAGCATCGCTCTAAATAACTTAAATGAATCAAGGCAATTTGCATACACTTACATGAAAATTTATTATACTGCATGATAAGATAATGTGTCTAGTCTTTAGAGCTACTCGAAGATAAAACTTAGCGATTCTTTTATACTTTCTTTGTACTATCAGAATATTTGACTTAGGTATATTCACTAGATAGATTTTTTTATTACAACGTCGTATTTCACTAGCTACCATGATTGTAGCCAGTGAAGTGTGATATTTTATTAAAATATTTCACTCTACACATTCCCTAAAAAATGAAGCAATTGTTAAGAATACCTGTTTTATCAACTCGCCCTGTAGGTAATATTTAGGCAAAACCCAATCATTGTAAAGAGAATTCAAGTAACTTTCAAATGATGTATCACTTGATATAACATGATATAGGTACTTAATTTTATTCTGTGCAGGATTTTAAGCATACAGCTTAAGTAGGTACTTAAATTTCATCGTTATTAGCAAAATTAATCATAACAGGATGATTCTGCAAAGGGAACTATGGGCAGCCCTTCGTTTAAAGTTAATTATTTTTCAGTGTTGGAATTCAGATTTATTGTATAAGCTGCTCAAACTTTCAATTACCTAGAGTAATACTAAAATTTTATGTCTTTTATAGAAAAAGGGTAATTGATTATCATGCTGTTCATGACCTGTAAACTTCCAGAAAGCAATAATACCTAATGAGAATTCTCTTGGATTATATCGTGGCAAATAAATGATGAATTTACCCTGCAAGTAAGTTTAATGGGTATTTAGTAATATAATCAGGAATAGATCGGTTTTTATTATCTCTCCACCATTGAGATGTCGAAAGCAGATTCAGCTTCGGTTAAATTAGAGAAAAGCTGCAGAATTTCATTATTATTATTAAGAATATGAAACAAAGTTTAGGAAAACTGAAATCGATACTGGAATATGCCGAAAAAACTGAAAAATCTAGATTGATTGTTTTACGAAAGAGGAAAGAGAAAATTCAGCTAACCATACATAATACTAAGTCGACATCCGTTAAAACTACGATGTTTGAAAACAAATAACATTTGAATGTAAGCCTATAAGTAACAGCAGCGCCGCGCAGCTGCCGGCATTGAAACTAAAACCACCGCCTGACGAGTGTGCCCCTTGAAAGCGGCCAGTATGTATACCGTAACCTATCTACATGTCTATGTCTACGGATCTTGTTTTATATACTTAATAAAAGACCAGGTTCTCTATGATGAGCGCTAGAACCAGCGAATTCTTTGCTTAATATTATTTATGGTTCGCTGAAACTTTCTCTGTATCTCTGTTGCTTGTCAAGATCACGCGATGGTATGAGAGAGTTGAAAAAAGTCTCAATATCCCTGAAAGAGTGAAAACTGCAAGATTTCTTGAGTGGATGGAAACCTCAAACGTGTTTTTGCGCTGCTATTTTACTGGAATAACGAGTTAACTCCGAGTGCTCTTACGTAATTGGATGTTATAAAATTTTATACTAATCTCTTTATCGCTGTTATCAGTTATGGCATCTTAGATAAGTAATCGTTCGTCTATACTATAAGTTCAATATTCCGCAAAGTGATCATCAAAATAGTGCAAAATGTTAACTATCGAGCGGCAAAACCGCTTGCTAGTAAAATTTGGAATAATTGTTTAAATTTTAAGAAATTTTGCCGCAGGGTACGAACTACCGGCAACAAATTGATATTTTATTGAGCTACAAGAGCTGATAAGCTTATCTTTATTATTGATTAAAATACAATGGGTCTACTTTTATTCTCTGTCTTCTTTAATCTACTGCTATACACCTCATCACATACTCTCTTGTACGTCTGAGATTTAACCATAAGCTTATCTTATCTGTTTTCTTGTTGAAAAATCATTTTTATCCTACCCCATAAGAAAATTGAACTTTCTCGACTGCATGCCCCCGGAGAAAGTGCCACTTTTCCTGCCTAGGCGGTAAAATTATTTTTATATTTTCACGCTAGAGGGCCACCCAATTGCAATTGAAGCTATTTCCAGAGGGAACCAATAGCAAGCAAGCTAGCTGTATGTCAATCTGTCAATGTCAATAGACCAGCAAGACCCAGCACCCAGCAAATTAAAAATTAATTACTTATTGAAGATTTGATGATTTAATTACAATGGAACTAACGGATAATGAATCAGAAGAAATATTGTATTTCACTCCGCCATAGAAATTAGAGCTAAAGCAAAGCAAGTCACGCTTGATTGATTACCAGAAAAATCGAAAGCAAAATATAACCTCCAATACAAACTGTTTATAAAATGGTGTGCTTCCAAGCAAATTAAGAAATATAGTGGAAGTGTAATTTTAACGTATTTGTCCGAATTGTCAAAAAATAAATTACTGATTATACTATATATATAATAATTTAACTAATCTACGCTTAGTGATAGTAATGTATTAAGCAAACATATGTAGGTATTCAATAAATTTTCTTTCAAAACAAATTTAAAAAAAAAAAAATATTATTATTATTATTATTATTATTGTGTAGGATAAAAAATTATGTGTACACCACGGCGGTAAAGTGTCTTTTCAGACCTCAAGAAGTGGCCAGCCTCGGCTGCGCCTCGCCTGGCCATATCTTCTTGAGGCCTGAAAAGTGCCACTTTACCGCCTAGGTATACAATATACTATTATCGCACATGCAGAAGCCGAAGTAATTTCAGTAGCGTTTCAAGCGTTGGGTAAAAAGCAGTAAGTGTTGGAGCAATTTTTAAAATTCAAATAGAGTTTTATGTTTGAGTGATTATTGTGTTGAAAAACAAGAAAAATATGGCCGATAACATGGTTGTTAGGAAAAACAAGCGTATCACTCTGATACCGGAAGTGAAAATTTTAATTAAAAACGTTTTTGATGGTCTAAGAGAAAGAAATCCTAATTTATCCGTGACAGACGCAGTGTTAATATGTAGCAGCTTAACAAAAATGGGGAGAGCTGTATAAAGCTATCAAAGAAGAATCTAGCTCTACTACCAAAGTAGAAACGCATGGGAAAAAAAGGATCATTCTTGACGAGGACACGAAAAGATCCATCCAAGTGCATTCCTTTTTCTTTGAAAATGAACTGCCAGCTTTGGCAAAAATTTCAGCCGCTATTAAAATGGTGACGCCGATATGCCAAAAGTGTCAATGCGAGTGCTAAAACGAACTCTCCATTCTATGAACTTCCGATATTTGAAAAGAAATCGAAAGAGTGTTATTTTACAAAAACTTGACATCGTTTAATGGCGGCGTAACTACTTGCAACAAATTCGTCAATACAGGATGGAGAATCGCAAGATTTATTATATGGACGAAACAGGATGGTTTGCTTCAATTATACCAAAGTTGGAAGCAGGTTCTCTAGTGGTGATGGATAATGCACCATATCACAGTCGACGGCTAGAGCCATTGCCAACGTCAAGTTGGAGAAAAGGGCAAATAACTGATTGGTTGAAAATTAAAAACATTGCCCACGAAGAAACCATGCTAAAAGTGCAATTATTGGACTTGACTCGTCTTCATAAGAAAAGTTTTGTAAAGTATGCTGTAGATGAATCGGCTCGGAAGATTCATCGTTTGCCTCCCTATCACTGTGAGTCGAACCCAATTGAGTTAATCTGGGTTCAAGTAAAATCTGAGGTAGCAAGGAAAAATAAAACCTTCTCAATATGCCAGAAATAAAAATCTTATAAGATGAAGCATTAGGTCATGTGACACCTGAGAATTGGCAAAAATGTATCCAGAATATTTTTAAAGAAGAATCTCGTGTGTGGGATCTGGATGTACGCGTGGAAGTAATTGTTGAACCTTTAAGTTTTGTTGTTGAAGATTCTGATAGTTCATCTGAAGTTTAGAAATAATCTTATTGGGTATGTACTTTTCTTATCATAACATGTCATTATCTCATATAAACACTGTATTTTTCAATATTCTCAGTTAGTGCATCCCATATCAGATTATTATGCACGGCTATGAAATTTCTTACTCCGCGCGTCTCTGTCCCCCGTTTGATGCGATGATTCACTTTGTCGTTTATTGAACTTCGAGTATAGAAAGTTTATAGACTTGTAACACTTGAAATTCCATTATTAATTTCTATTTTTAAAGTTTTGATGAATTAAGACCAGCTACATAGCTTTGAATTATTGCGATATTTGCACTGCCAAATCAGGTAGATAAAAACACGTCATAATGATGATATTTTACCGATTTGCTGAATTTTTTCAATAAGGCCTAAAAAGTACACAAGTATTACGTATCTATAAGAAATTTGAATTAATGATGTATGATTATGCAATAAAATAAGTGAAGACTTCCTGTTGTCCGTTCACGGTGTTAAATTAGGGTATGACGCAACACTGTCGCAGAATCCTTGTCAGGTACAGTTCCCAACTTGGCAGATCCAGAACTTACCGCTGTTTCTGGACGTGACTAAATTAGTTCACGAATAATGAAGCTTTGTGCAACTCCGTCAACGGATATCTGATAGTTTAAAGGATCACCCTTTGTGTGGCATTTATTCCTAGAAGTACCTAGAAGTTGTACCTAAGAAGGAATACTTTAATGGGGTACAAAAAGAAAAGTATTATGAACTATGCTCACAATAAGGTAATAGAAATAGAAATAAGGGAAATATAAATATTAATCACGTGAAGTATTTTAATGTAAAGTCTGCTACCTACTTTGAATTTATCGAACTAGCTGAACTTGCGGAAATGAACGTGAACATGAAGAGGAAAACATCGGAAAGGGAAAAGGATCGGATTAATAACACGGGTGACAACAACTAATTCTCAAGCATATAAATGTAACGTTTAAGTGAAGGGTGAAGCTCTAAAAACATAATGACGTAGGTACGAGTAAGTTTTGTACGAAAATGCTTTCAACTCTCATATACGACAACCGCAAATGAAAAGGATTAAAAGTGGGTAGGTACTTCAGATGTCTAGAGTGTCTGGACGAAAAGACGAAAAAAAAAAAGGACGAAAAGTTGATTTGAAGGGAGTTCTAGGGTTTGAAATTTACTTTCAAATAGTTAATTAACATTCATGGTTAATATTGGTAGATTATCCAGTTAACGAGTGGGTAGATATAAATTAACGAACATTTGAATATGTGAAACTTTCAAGACTGTATCATGCTTAAATTTGCTTGGCCAATTAATTTCAGTGGTTACTTTGTAATTTGTATGCATAGAGGAAAAGTACATTGAATGTTCTCAAAGAGTTCCTTACAATTTTCTCGTATTTGGATCTAGTTTAGTGAGAACGTACACGTAAAAGTTTATGAGCTCATAAATCGTTTTTGCTATATTCTACTGAGCAATCGAAATCCGATTATACTATACAGAGTGTAGGCTTAAGATATTATAAACTTGGCAAAAGCAGCCCTGAAGAATATTTTTGCTTAAAATGTTCGAAAGAGGCTATTTAATGCATCGACGTTAACAATCCGCTCAATAGGGTTAGTGAGCGGTTATAGAAGACTGGATCTCGCCTTCAAATTGCAGAAAAGATAATATTTCACCATTATGAGTTTATACTAAAATCAATAACCTCACTTCTCTCGTTAATGTTATCCGCAAAAGGTTTCGCAAACATCTAACCCCTCTATTTGCCTTTAAAACGACGTTGCGTTGTAAACAAATCATCCGCCAAAGAGGAATTAAACTGATTAGTAACATGGTCTGTATTCATATTCAATTTAAAGCAGGTATATAAGCATCTTTCTTGATAAGGGTCGTCTTTGAGAGAGGTATAAGGACTTAATGAGGGCTGCAGCTTAACTTGCCGCCTACTCTATATCCTTAAGATCCTCGCCAGGAGTTGGCAATAACAGACTCCTAGCCCTTTCAACACAAAATGCAGAAGCTAAATTAGCACAACCTTTATGTCAGCTGCAGACGTACAGGAAAATTCCCTGTTCATTAGGTTTGTTTCTCTACGACTATTGAATAAAACGCTCGTTAGATGTTTTCAGTTTAACATTGACGTACGGTAATCTCATGCGGTAAGATGATTGACGCACAGTCACGCTGTCAAGTCAATTACAGCTCAGCCGGTGAAATGAAATAAAAATTACTGGTTAAATTCAATGGGCTGGACAACCGTCGTGCTGAAATATCATTCGCGCTCTAACAGCTAAAGGAACATCTTCTAGAAGCCCCTGCAAGTCATTCTCTAGGAAATCTTCATAGATTTCTCCGTTTAAAAACTTTTAAATCTTATTTAAAAAAAAATAGTTTGTGAAAGTTTTTATTTGAAATTTTCACACGATCGAAATACTGAAATGGATCGCACCTAGGTAGGATGATAAGGAAATTATTTCCATCGCCCTCATTAAATCAGCCCAAATCGAAAAAGCAAACAGTGCAAGCATTAGGTACGTAAATACCTAAAGGTAAAATTGTTAGGAAATCAAAGCGCAGCCACCCGCCGTTACATCAAGTAAACGATCCCCGTCAGCTCATTAAATATTCATAAAATAGAAGCGCTCTAGCTAGTGGAGTTCCAGCACTTTTAACAACATCGAAGAGACGGCGAAGCTAGGGTAGAAGTTGACCAGATGGTAAGGCAGGGTATTGTAAAACGCGTATTGTCTCGAAACGCGTGACGGAGAAAAGGATGACCTAGATACAGACCGGGTGAAAGAATGTGGAATCAGGAATCAAACAATAACTCCATGAAAAGACAATAGTAACTCGTTAGGTATACCACCTACGATAATGAAAATTACACCAATCGATAAAACGAATAAATAAAGGGCAATAGCCGAAAATTCGCTGCGGTCCCGAAACTAACAGTAGGTGAAAATGTAAAATGAAAGTTAAGTTGGTGTAATTATAATAGTTAGACACAATGGAAAGGTACAGAACGCGTTGACCGATTTGTAGGAAAATTTAGGTAGTTCAGGTTTAGGACAATTCAGTAAGATAGCCGCGAGGTCGACTCGCCAAGTCTTAAGATAAGAGAAATATGATAAGGAATAAAACACATAAAATCACGGTATAGGGCAGTGCCAATAAGGTGCATTGTTGCGTGTCGTGTTTAGGAAGCGGGCGACTGCTTCTATAAAAGCAGACGTCCTACCGCAGCTCAAGACAGATGAAGATCAGCTTCCAAGCAGGTCGTATCTGACTTCTTAACCCTTTAGTCGTTGTCCAGAGATGGCATTATGTGAACTCCAGATAACGACTCCTTCTTAACCAACACCTCGGCCAGAGATGACTTTATGTGAACTCCAGCCAAATTGTCCTTCTTCAACCTGAGAATTTCAATTTCCCAATCAGTTAGGATAAAATAGCACCCAAACAAACTTCTAATCACAATTCTTACCCAGTGATTCGACCAGAGATGACTTTGTGTGAACTCCAGCCGAATTTACTTCCTCAAAACCAATCCATCGATAAATTGATTAGGGTGGACCTCATTTTAACAAATTAACGGCCACATAAACAAGGAATCAAACAGATTCACCAAATCCACGAGCGCAGGTCCCATTTTAAATCCAGTAAAATAATCAGCTAGGAATTAGACGGCTTCAGCAGCAAATACCAGGTAGGTACCTACTCGATCACGTCAACAAATAGAAAGACCCCGGCAGGAAAGAAATACTTCAACAAATAATTACAAATTCACGTATAGGAAATCGAGAGAGAGATAGGAGGAAAGTAGGAAAATCAAACCCAGGAATTAATAGCCTGTGAATAAAACGGCCTGTGATTAGAAATAATTCAATCATCCTATTTTCCAAGAGTCCGAGTTTATTTAATGCAAATGTTAGGCAGGAAGCAGTCCCTTTAAATAATACGATTTAGAAAGTGAAAACGAGCCATTCTTCCCATTGTGTGGCGCTATATGACAGGAACTCGCAACAGTAGGTTGCACTCTCAGATAGAACCAAGCAAGCTAAGGCAGGGTTGTCAGATGTAGCAACTGCTACTCGCAAATATTATCAGGAAATACCAGTTCCATTACAACACCCAATTAGGATTCATGATAGGTACTCGATTATCACACGTGGGGGAGGCATTCATCTCGATGTCCAGATGGAGACCTCGGGGAGCCGGAGAAAGAGCATGACTCTTTAAAGTGGAAATCGTAGAGCACGCCCCGGGGCAATAAAACACCCGCAGTTGTAGGATAGACAAATCAGCAAATAGAGAATCACAATCACCAAAATTAGACTGACCTCGAGAATGGGTAAAGCCAATTTACATTCAAAAACCAAATTGATCATTATAAGGTCGTTTTTCCGAAGCTCTTCTAACCAGATTTTATACACACCTAAATATTATGTGACAAACGCTATTATTATGTTTCTCATCATACTATCTACGCTCTTTGGGGTGATAGGCCGACGTACTCGTGTTACTGGCAGACCGGTGGCTGGTACCGATACAAAAGATTAAGTAATTTGTCTGTAAACAAGCCTAAGCACAAATGATAAACAAAAGTCCAGCATTTTCAATCATTAACTAGATTAATGGTTAAAGAGTCGTGGTCTGTAGTATGGTCAGCTAATAATCACGTTGAGGAACAAAGATTTTCGAGAGAAAGAACGGAGCCAACATGCTCTGGGTAATTAATTAAGGTGTGTAGAAAAATCTACAATAATACAGTTGATCAAGGTTTCAACCTGAAAAGCACTCGAATGACGAGTAAGATAAATCACAAGGTAGAACAGTGACAAATGCCTAAGGGCAAGGTAATATATGTGACGTAAAAGTGGCCTTACGGGGCAGCATCGACAGGTGCAATAAAAGGTATAACAGTGACAAATGCCTAAGAGTAACATATGTGACATAAAGGTCGCCTGACAAGGCAGCATCGACGGGTGCAATAAAAGGTAGAACAAGACAAATGACAATAAGGTATACAAAGTGATAACTAAATACAGTATCACCCAGGTTATGAATTAAATAAAACGGAGGTGGAATATATTCACACTCCTAGGTAAATCAACTGTGAAAATGAAATCATTAAATAAAAGAGAATCGGAAGGAACGATTTTATAAAAGATACGAAATCAAAATTCAGGAGAAGTGGCAACCCTGTACTCGAATAAACCTCGCAAGGCAAGACTATCTTAAGCGGTCCAAATCCCCGTATCCAAACACGAAAGGTAGCTCGGTAACCGAACTTGCCGCCGGTCCATCTAGGCGCGAGATTCAACACAGTCCGACACAACGGGCGACTCCGCTAGCCATACAGGGTGATTCTCCCGGTTGAAAATACACGATAATTTCTTACGAGAAATTGAATAAGCAAACAAGACAGACATTCCCGCAATATAACGAGTAGTCTGTAACCAACATGGTTGTATTCTTTAATTAATTCAAGCAGTTGCTTGAAATGAAATCAAAGAAACTAGAAAAAGGAAATTAGGCAAAGAAAATCGTTGAATAGGTAATCAGATAGACATTCCCGCAATATACCGGGTAGTCTGTAACCAAAACCAAAGCAAAACGAAATAATAAGAAAGCACAGGTGCGCAAAAGAGTGGAATCCGAAATGGATTGGAGTTTGAAAAATGCATGAAAGGGATTCATCATTCGCTTTCCATTGTTTTGTACTCTCTATGCAAAATCACAGCCCCTCTCGCCCTTCACCATTTTACGCCCTTGCAAACAAATTCTCTCGCTCATCACTCGCTTTTGGACATATTACAGGAAGTCCATAGTTAACAACAAGTCTCAGTAAATTTCCCCGCTTTTCCGAAAGAAATCCCAATCAACCGAGATACAATGAGTCATAGTAGGTTCTTTTGCGCATCCGTTTCGGCCATAGTAATCCTGGCATACCTCAATCAAAGAGCAGGGGTGACTACGGTAAAAACTACGGTAAACACAACGAGGAAAACACAGCGGTCCTATTAGGGGAAACCCCGAGGTAAATAGACGATCACAGTGGCTTTTCGCCACAGAGAAACGGGCCCGGGTCCTCTTCGTTACAATACTTCAGGATATTTTTTATTCCAGAAGGAAGCATAGTATTGGACAAGTATTCCAGCAAAAAAAAATCAAAAAGTTAAAGTAGATTTTTTGAAAATTACATTTCAAGACATTTGAAACCATTTTTTTTTTTAAGTTGAAAATCGAAATATCTCAAAATCTATTGAGTTTTGTATAGTGCATGTTGGGGTTAATTTACTTCTTACCTCTTGTTTTATCAGATCACCAAAGGAATGTATCCAGTTACCAGTAACCCTGTATATGGAAGAAGTATTTTAATGTCTCGTAGAGAAGAAAATGCGAAATAGAGAGTCACCAAACCCTTTAAAAAGATAGCCTTTGACTCTTGTCAATTCGTTACGGAAAGTTGCAAATATCACGAAAACGTCGACATCAAGTGTAGTGTTACATGTCGAAGAGTAGGAAAAGAAAAATATGCAGATCATGTACTAACAACTTGAGCCATTAACTCTGGCAATAAACTTGATTAAATTGTGGATGGCTTCGTTGGAACGTAATTGGTTCGTTACTTGGCGACGCATTTAGCTATATGTAGTCTTAATCTCTGACAATATGAACAAAGCATAGCCACTTCTATCTTATGTGAGATTTATTAACAAAGAAACTAAGAGGATGATTGTAATTTGTTTGTTCAATGGTCATATTTGAAGTATTTATATAACTGCACATTTTGTAAGAAAACGAAAAGTTAGTGAATCATCCTCATTAAAGAGAACACCTGTGTGCGTCCTCATTATGTACTTTATTAATTCAGAGTTTTGACAAAGAAGAGAATCAATAGGACTTGGGACTCTAAAAAGGGTGTACGCGTTATCGCGGGCTTCGGAAAGAAATACCATGCAGTGACCTAGGTCACCTACTTAAATTTATTATAATAATTATATTATAGTAACTAAACAGACTCTGCACATTCACATGTAATATTTAAGCATCTGTAAATTTTGTATATTTATGATTGTACATAATAATAATTTTTAAATAAAAATGTGAAAATTCCAGAATGGCAATGAAAGATTTCGAAAGATCTTGTTTCTAACACAGTTTTATATTCTAAATAATACATTCTGAGCTTCGAAAATTATATAAAATAATCCAAATTGAAAGGGATATTATGCAAACAGTTTTCATTTCATCATCTTCTCATAAATGTGTAACTGAGAAAACACAAATGCTCTTGATGCTTGGCATGACCCTCCTTTGCCATTTTCAAGGTATCTCAAAATCCACTTCACAGTTGAATACAAGTAAAAACGCAAAACAAGGTTTACATTGAAGCTACTTTAGTTTAAAAGACATTGAGTATCCATAAGCCTTCTGAAGCCGTATTACTTTGTCCTGTTTGCTTTGCTTATATATAAACATCAAAATACTCTTAAGAGACAACTCGGTTAAAACCTCAGGGAACTATTTCGCTAGCCAAAGGATTATTGTAGATACGAAAGGCACGTCTCCTGCGGTTAACATCTAACAGAGACCGAAACAGCCTCTGGAAACATTATGCTAATAAGAACTTATAGTCTATTATAAGCAAAGAATAAAATATACTCTGACTACAAACCGATGAGGAAGATTATATTCATCCTTGTAATTTTTTGTAAAAAAAATTCCAAATATCGACAGGGTATGAAATATCCAATATTCCCGGAAATTTAACTTGAAATAGTTTTTAGAATATTTTGGTTACCTTGTTGATTTTCCAGTCTGCAGAAGATTTTGTATGTAACAAAAGAGCGACATAACCTGACTGCATATTTCATATATCCATTCCGGTGGAGCTCTACATACTAATTACACGTCTGGATTGTACGTGCAAATTAACTCGTTGAAATGTTTTGTTTATACCTAACCATATATTTATCTACCGACTTTAGAAAGTTTCTGGCACAGATATTCCCTCAAAAGCAGTACGATTTCACCTCACCCAGATCAATTATTATAATCGGTTATCACTTGTGTCTCAAGAAGAGTTTTGACTCTTCACAAATAGAGTTTTGAGCGTTCGAAAAAAAGTTGTGGATAAAATAACATGCTGAGACGAAAAATATTTTATACCTACGAAAGGAACAGAGTTGGTAGGTTGAAGGTACCAATCCTGACGTTTTCCTGATAAGTTGATAAAGCATATGGATAAATAAGAGCAGACGGAATCAGAATGTGCAACATTTTATTATTACAGGGGTTATTTATTTATCGATTTTTCATTTTTCTTTACAGTTATTTAAGTTTCCGTGGTATTACTCGATACAATTTCATTATTATAGACAAACCTTCCTTACACTCCTCGTATACGGTCGCAGATATCAGATCGTCTAACTATCCGAGAGTGACAAGGTGTTTAGAATTACCGTAATTACCGTCACTTTTACATGTCTGCAAATTACGATCTCCCAGTTCCGTCAATATCTTTGACGTTTGCAGATTTTCGGCAATTGTAAATTTAATTTGTTTTATTTTACTCGGATATGCATGTGTCGTTTCATATTAATTTTAATTATTATATCAAGCTGGACTTAAAAATACCCATGCAGAAACCGATTCGCGAATCCTATAGGCTTTACCTCTCTCTATTGGGGTAGCTTCTCTATTATAGTGTTTGTAGCTACGGTCACCAACATATTACAACCTACTGAGTCTACAAGAGCGAAATAGCCATACAAGTCGCCAGCAGTTTCTTTCCCTGTCTCTTTTTCTTGGCATATGAAATCAGTGATGAACATGAGCCCTAGACTAGAACCCAAGAGTTTTATTTTTATTTTTATGAGCTGATTCGTCGTTCCTTGGAAGCGACGTTTTGACCGTCATTTTCTATGCTACTTAGAGGGCCGGTTGCACAAACGTTAATCAAAGATCGGTCAGATAATTACTTATTTTAAATTGCAAATTTTGAAAATATGGTGAATATTTTCAATTATCTTTTCTTTTTTATCAGTAATTACAGTCTTTTTCTATTGGTTTTCCTCTTTTGTCAATTGCTTTTCCTTATTTGTCAAATGTGTTTCCCATTTATTAAACGTCAGTTTGATTTTTCAATTCAAATTCCTCTTTTGTCAAATGAGATTCCTTTTTTATCAAATGCTTTTCCAATGTTTATTATAATGTCACTGTGCGTAAATGGGAAAAGCAATTGACATAAAGTGAAACTGAATTGACATAAAAGGAAATTGATTGCTAAATCAATGACTATAATCATTGATAGATAGAAAAATAAGAAAATCATTTGACAAATAAGAAAAGCAATTGACAAAAGAGGAAAACCAAAACCAAGACTGTAACTCGGCTAAAAGGAACTAGAATTTATATCCAGCAATATCAGACCAATATTTTGATAATACAGGGAATTTTAAAATCAGTAATTATGTGGCAGATCTTTAATTAACGTTTGTGCAACCGGGTCAGAATCTGTTACTGAGCTCAACCAGCCACCGTGAACTATCAGCCTGGTTGCAGCCTTGCCCCACGGAAAACTCCTAACACCATCACCACCACTCGTATAAATTATTAATCAGCAGCACGCAGTTAAATACCGAGTAAAATTCAGTGATTCTTTCCGCCATTCACATTACAAGATTTTCAATTTTTAAATACCGTTTTGCTTACCTATTAGTCCGTTTAAATTTGACTTTTTTATTTTTTAAAATTATGAAAATGAAAAAATGAAAAATCATTTGAAATGAAATAAAGTAATACCATGGAAATTGAAATAAATGTAAAGAAAATTGAAATATCGATAAATAAAAAACCCCTGTAACATTGTTGCAATTGTTACAAAGGGATAAGATAATGGGATAACGATGTCAAAATGACAAGAGGACTTCACGGAGTAAAAGATAAAGAAGCTGATACCTAAAGTTGCCCCTTGGAAGGAAACCTAGCATGACCAGATCTTTGAATCTCCATGGTGCAATAGTAAAATCTCTAGTTTTGAATATTATCTCTGTTCGATATTTCATTCGGCTTGCTTAATTTTTCATTTTCATTTTTGAATAGTTTTGAAAAAAAAAGTAATCAACGTGAATCAATGGTGACGGAAAACCGACGCTGAATGGTGACCAAAAGCCGACGCTGCTGTATCAACAGAAGTATAGAAGCGAATAACCAGGCAGCGGTGCCAAATTCAGTGCTTGATATCAGACCCAAGTCAAGTTAGTTACGCTTTGACCAGCCATGCTTTCGGCCAGGGAGAGGGCTTTGATTGATTTACAGCAAATTTTTTGTTTCGTTTGTTAAGTTCGTGGCCGAAAAAGTGGCAGGTCATTATTATAAAATTTTAGACTTTTTTCAGAAAATTTCCTGCAAAAATTTGTTTTTTCAGTCCGTGGCTGAAAGTGTGGCTGGCCATTACTACAAAATTTCGAACTTTTCTGAGCAAAATTTCAGCAAAAATGTAGTTTTCAGTTTTTAAATTTAGTGGCCGAAAGTGTGGCAGGTCATTATTATAAAATTTCAGACTTTTCTCAGCAAAAATCAATTTTTCAGTGTATAAAGTTCGTGGCTGAAAGTATGGCCATTATTATAAAAACTCAAACTTTTCTGATCAAAACTTCACAAAAAATGTTTTTTTTTTCAGTTTATTAAATCGTGGCCGAAAGCGTGGCTAGCCGTGACGTTTCAATAATTACGATTTTTTCAGCTTACGGTGTTTTTATTGGGCGAACAAACCAAATATTTTCCATTCAAGCCGTGAATAACGAAAACAAAAATTTGTTGAAAATTATTCGAAGTCCCTCTTCCTGGCCAAAAGTGTGGCTGGCCGAAGCGTGGCTAACTTGACTTGGGTTGATATCAGAAGTACCTATGTATATATCCTTTCAAAAAATCTAATCTAAAAAATTTTTTTGTATATTTATCTTCTTACATTTGGATGCATAGGAGTTATGAATTAGACAAACATACAATTTTATCGCGGAAATTTGTCCTCAGATGAGAGTTGATGAATAGTTCGAGCCAACATAATAAATTGATTATTTCAGTTCCAAAAGTTACTCGATTATAATAAATGGCCATAATTTATTTAATTTGTCCCTAATATTATTCCTAATTTGGATTGTACTTGTAATTTGTAATATTTTTGTGTTTTGCTGTAAAAAAATAACAGAATTAGCCTAGTCAATTGAAAATTTCCACCGTACAGTTAGACCAGAAAAATTTCAGATATTAAAAATAGATGTTAATAAAAAGTAAATTATTTCCAGAGTAACCAGAATATTAATAATCACACACAGAACGACATAATTACCTGTTAATTTATAATATTTTTTATGTCATTTATGGTTGCCATTTCTCTCGTATCGCTACACTGTATCAATCAAACTCACCCTCGTTAATTTCCTAGCAAGAGCAGCAAGTTAATTACCTATTAATTGGAACTGTTCATCTAGCGGCCCTTGATATAGTCACGTTCGGCGGGTGTCACGGAAACTTGTCAATTAATAAATTATTGACTCGTCAATATTTGTAATGGACTGATGCCATTAATTATTGCAGCCGCACTAATTCAATGTCAGGGAATTTTATTTAACCATACGCCCGGTAATGATTTTAGGTATCGTAGTGAACCTGTCCCATTTTATAGAGAAAGGATTTTATGTCAGGCAATTTAAAATTTTAATGGAATTCATCCACCTAGGAGATGAGATTGATGCACAGAGAAAATAGGGCCGCAGAAAATTGGATTCCACTCTAAGCTTCGAAGGGTAAATTAAAAAATTTGTCATCTTTATACAGGGTGTTCTACAAGCTCTATGACAAACTTTGACAGATGGTAGGTTGATTGATTTTAAACATATTTTTTTTAATAAACATGGGTCCGATTCGTTTTTGTTTAGAAGTTACAAGCATTTAACCTTTATTAGCAATCAACAATAAAAATTTAAATTAAATGATAATCACAAAACTTAAGACTATAAAAATTGTTCGAAATGTCCACCCTCAGCTTGAATGCAAGCCTCACATCGACGAACTAAAGATTCGGTCACTCGAAGAATGAGATTTGGATCATTTCTTATTTGGTTAGCTGCATCTTGAATTCTTTCAAGTAACTGCTGATGGGTAGCGATTTCAACATGGTAGACCAGCTGCTTCATGTGTCCCCATAAATAAAAATCCAGAGGATTCAGATCGGGAGAACGAGGTGGCCATGATATTGGACCTCCTTGACCTATCCATTTATTCGGGAAATGTTTATTTAGCCAAGCAGCAACTTGTCTTCCTCTATGTGGTGGTGCACCGTCATGCTGATACCACATATTTTGAATAATATTGAGTTGCACGTCATCATCAATAAACTCTAAAAGGTCGTGTTCTAAGAATGCTTGTAACTTCTAAACAAAAACGAATCGGACCCATGTTTATTAAAAAAAATATGTTTAAAATCAAGCAACCTACCATCTGTCAAAGTTTGTCAAAGAGCTTGTAGAACACCCTGTATATCATCTCAAAATATTACATCTTTATAGAGGAAGAGGTATTTTAGTCATTAAAAAATTTACTAATTTTGGATGTCTATGTCTTAATATCGCACCTATAAAGCTTGCGGTGGTCGGTGAAATGTACTGTCTCTTTAGAAGCACTGAATAAGCTCGATTTTTATTGCCAAAGGAAGTCCAAAGTTGCATTTCAAATTTTTTGTATCGATACGATTAGTTAAAGGCGTTGGAAACCACAACAATTAAAGAAGATGAATACTATTTTTCCATTTTGTTTAGTTTATTTACACCCAATAAATAAGAAGGAAATTTACATATGTTTTAAAAATTTACCACACGTGTTTATTCTTGCACATCAATCGCTAAATGTGAATTGAGTATTTTTAAGAGTTGATACAATTTTCAATATATCCGACATTTTGTTATTGTAGTTTTTTCCAAAATCAAAGTAATTATTATTACAGATTAGAGTTTGAAATATTTTGCCTGCAATATTAGTTAATATTTTTTATAACAATTAGAAAAATTAACAGTAGTATACTAGGTGGAAACAATATTTGAACTCTCGTAAATCTTCTTGCAATGTTTACTTAAGAGATTAAGGGACAGCCAACATCGAAAAGTAAATAGAAACGGGTGTCTGACCAGGACCGTATCTAGGTATAATTCAAAATTTAGAAACTGTAAGAAACAACTTAACTTGATTTACATTTTTATGTACCTAATAGGCGCTTGTTTTAAAGCGACGGGATTAATTTCCCGTCATAAATCCTTGTCAGTGTAATATGAAGGTACTTAATTGACAATTTTATAAAAATTGACTAATAGAAAAAAGCACATTTTTTCCTGAAGATAAAATGAATATTGTTGGAATACTACCCTGCAGAAAAAGGTCTTATGGCATTATTGCTTGCTATAATGTCTTTACGATGTTACGCTTTAATACTCTTTGTGTCGCTAGGTACATAGCCTCCGGGCCTTCAAATATTCCTTCCACTAGTAGGTACCTATCAGACCAAGAGAGAAATTTTCGAATAAAAAAAAAATTCTGTCATATTTTTCTATGTTTTTGGTGTATTATAATGAACTTGTTTAATGGATTCTTCGGGTCAAATAAGCTTTGCACCAAATCAAACACATGGAAAAATGTGACAGGAATTTTTTTATTCGAAATTTGATAATTTCGCTCCTGGTTTCAGGTTTCTATTACTCTGTTGATTTTTCTAATTATTATAGACAAAATCAATTAATTAATGTTGCAGTCAAAATATTTCTAATTCAAAATTACACTGAGAAAAATGAACAAAAATCTAAAATTTCTAAAGTTACCACTTTTTGGTCACCTGTATTAAAAAAAATTAATTTATTTCATAGCTGACATAACATTTGGTGAATATTACGCAATTTGGCAAAATTTCTTCCAAAAAATACTTTTAGTTCTGGAAAGATCATGTTTTTTGTGATTTTGAAGTTTAGAAGAACGTAATTTTCTCTGGAACTAAAATTCACACCATGGATCTAGCGTGCTCAAATTTATTCTTTTAGAAAGCACAAGCTTATGACAAAATAAAATTCATAAAAGTTGGAAAACAAAGAATTTTCCCAAATATTGCAAACTTTTTGACGGCACTGTATATTATATAGGTTCAGTTCTTGCATTGCTGAAAATAGACAGTTCTGGAACATTATTGACTGTTGTCGCTACGAATGCACGCAATCAATAATAATTAATATAACTGACGTGTCTAACAAAGTTACCGCATTAACTATTCATTCATCAAGTAATGGTAAATCAATAACTGTACCATACTGAACCGAAACGGTATTAAAATCTGGATAATTATCAATTTTATCAAATGCATTGCTGCTTTCAGTAAAATTAATTGAATAAAAACTTGCGAAATATTTAAAATCAAATGGGGACCTACCCAAAAAAACTGTTGTTTTCGAATCAGCGAAAGTTGGTTGTTCGACACAAATACGTGACGAAAGCACGTTAATTTCCGAACGGACTGAATTTTAAATGAATCCAACCTAATCCGGAATTGATACGTATTTAGTGTCTAAGCAATTAAACAATTCCACAAAGAGCACTTTGACATGGCGTTACATTGGACCCTGTAATTTGATTGAGGTTGACGGCGCGGTCCCTGCAACTCAGCTCAGATACAAAATGCAATAATTGTACCCTGATGGATCTCCTATATTTGACCAATTATTGAGATTAACTCAATCGAACTAGCCTCGCTCCGGAAGCAATTTTCTTAATTAAATTTGAAGTAACTAAGACGCCAGTTTAAATTAACGTATTCACATAAAATATTTCAATGTACGATCGACTTTGAGCTTGTAGGTATATTATACCTACGTATTCTTTTTTTTGCAGAAAATATGAAGTAAAGTAAATACATATTATGAAGAATTACACTAGGCTCAAATAATAATAGTTTGTACGCACCAACTTCTAAAAAGTCTTTTTGACAATGTGAAGGCTTTGTCTTAAAATTTTTCTATTTTCACTGTTTTTTTTTTCAATATCGACTTTTACCTATTTTTCTTGAGTTTCCAGTTAACCAAGTTATGATAAGTGTCATGATTTGAAAAAAAAATTTTTATATAATACTATATTATGGATTATACTCTTGCGTCATTTAATCTTTAGGATGGAATTACAAATTGAGACAAGACTCATTTTGTTAACCGATTTAAAAAAAAAACAAGGTAGGTAAGTTATTGGACGCAAATGAAACCAATTTAACCTACGATAAAAAAAATCAATATCTGGATAGCTTCACTTACCTTGAAACAAACGAGGAGAGAAAATGGCATCGTCAGGACGACTATAACCCATGATAGCCAAGTAAGAATTTTTCCACAAGTCTTGTTTTCTTCCACAACTTGTTCAGCTGAAATTTAAGATATTTGTCAAGCTTATGGATAAGATAACAACACGAATAATAAAAAAATATAACAGAATGGTTAGAGTCTGAGTGATTGACAAATATGCTCAGAACAGCTGAATTATAATTAATTGTTTGCCGATATGTCTCCAGATTGTTTGTCGTCGGAGGTTTTTTCAGTTTATTAATATCGGGGAACAAAACAAAAGAAAATATCGCTTAGCTTTGTTTTCGTTCAAGTAGTGGACAGGAGTATTATTTTGCTCTGAGAGAACGTAATTTCAGTTTCAGAATTGTTAGCAGCTGAAATTTTCCCTTTGTTTGAGAATGTTATACAGCTTAATTATTATTTACACACTTGATTCTGACAGGTTTTACTGCAGATTTTAATGACGTGAAAATTACATTCAGTTGATTGTCATCATTATTATTAATTAATTGTCAAAAGCTTAAAATTATTCCATAAAGTTTGAAAAACTGCTACAATTTTAATGCACAATAATGTTTTCATAGTTTCACAGATGCGCCAATCTAATTTAAATACTAAAGTAATAAGAGCAGCTTTAACATTAATGCGTGCCTGAACATGAGAGTTGCTAATATAATTTTAATTAAAGAGAATACTCGGGTTATTTTACGTATACCTTCGAAATATATTTTGTCTTTATTGTACTTTATATGTTTTATTATAATTATTTAATTGTAAGTTTGTATTTGTATTATTTGTGAGATGATTTTGTAAGACAATCGCAATTTTTTGCTAGATAAAGGACTGTATATGGCAAAAATTCTACAGGTTGTTGCCTCGATTATTCTAAGACCATAAATACTACTGCACAAAATTTAGGGACCGCTTTTTAGGATTTCCTCGCCAACAAACCAGTCACTAGATTTTCTCGACATGTTACATGAAGCAAGCAACCAGCAGCAAGCACCGTGTACCAAAATCGACTTTGCACGATTTTTAGTTGAAATTTTGAGCCTGCCCTATAACCACCCCCTTCAATGACCCTTCAAGAGGCTTCAAAGGGATTGATTCATACTTCCTGCAATCTTTCTGAACCAAATGTTTGCCGATATCGGCGTTCGTTCTGAAGAGATAATTTCTTTTTTGAAATCCTCCAAAAACGTCCACAAGTTATTCAAAGATGGCTCTAGTTTGAGGCAAATCAATTTTTCTCATCACTTCTTTTTCAATCATAGAGGTTAGTTTGAAACATTTTACTGGCACATTTGGGTTCATTGGAGTTACTGGTACTCGTTGATTCCATTCGTTGAGCTCTGGCCCCCCTCGTTAGATCTCCTGCAACCTCTTCTTATCTGCTCCTGCAATAATGGTGAAGGAAGAGTTGTGGCATGAAAACAGGTTACCTTACGCTTGTGATAGTCTAACGCCCGTATTCACAAACGATAATTTCCTAAATAATTACGTAATCAATTATCCCCATCTCATTCTATTGCAAAAAAACTGAATATCCCCATCTCACTCATTTAATTAATTACGTAATTATTTAGGAAATTATCGTTTGTGAATACGGGCATAAGATGATTAATTTACACTGTTGAAGACCTAAAATCAATTATTGTCTTGCAAGTAACCGAGTACTCCTTCAATAGTGAAAATGGATAATTTTAGATCTCATGTGTGAGTCAACCTGCTGTTTTCATGCAACAACTGTTTCTTCACCATTCTTGCAGGAGGAGATAAAAAGAAGTTTCAGAGTCTCTAATAGGGAGGATAGTACTCAAAGCATGATGTCAGTGGGTACCAGACACTCCGATGAACGCGAATGTGCCAGTAAAAATGTTTTTAAATAACATTTAATGGTCAAAAAAAAGTGGTAAAAATAATAATATCCTACCAGTAAAGAGGTTGCAAAGAGTTTGGAAAAGAGTCTTTGAAACAAAACTTGAGCCATCTTTGAACATATTGAGAACGCTTTTGTAGGATTTCGAATTTTTGTTTCTTGTTTCTTCACAATGAATTTGGTACAGACAATTAGTACAGAAAGTCTACAGGGAGTTTGAAAACGTCATTCAAGCCTGTTGAAGGATCTTCAAGAAGACTGTTAAAGGAAGTTCTGTTGGTTATAGGGCAGGCTCAAAACTTCAACTGAAAATCGTGCGAAATCGATTTTGCTACATGCGGTGCATTCCAAGTCACGTCATTCCGTAACGCAGACATGCACAAACCTTGAGGTTGGAGAGATTCAAGAATACCCTTGTTGCTTGCTGCTTGTAGAATTTGAAAAAAAATAGTGACTGCTTTGTCGACGAGGGCTTCCAAAATGTGTTCCCCTAATTTTTCGAAGTAGTCTATTTTACAGAGAATGTAGAGCGCTATTTTCACTATATTAATAATTTGCTGTCTCAAAAAAATAATTAAAGAACAAACTATTTCTCTAATAATTCATGGAACAACCCCTTGAATTTTTGCCCTACGTTTAACAAACCCATGACTGAGTAAATATGTGTTTCAGTTCGAAATTTAAGTAAAGAAAATTAAATAAACAAGAACATTAGAAGAAAATATTTTAATATTCTTATAGTTCACAATAATAACAATAACAATAGTAATATTATTGTTTAACCTGAACTCAGAAATAATTAACGAAATTTCTGAACAAATTTTAATAGATTCCATCAGAATCATAAACAAACACATTTATTTCTAAAATTAATGTTCTTTAATTATTATTTATGTTACAATTTTTAATATTTATGTCATTTTTTTGATTGATCGATATGCTGTGTATTAATGCAACCCAAGTTAAATGGGCAGTCCACTTTATTCAATAAAGTTTTTCTCTTCTCTATCAACAATAATAATTATTATACTCGCGGGACGCAAATAATACTCCTCCATTTTCTCTTATTCCCTACGAGACGAAACAAAGTAAACAGAACATGATGGCGCCTTGTCGTCAGGATAAGTCCTGTAGTCAATCGTAAAAGCATGGAATTGTGCAGTAAACCGAGTGATAATATTCCGTTTATAATCCTGTTATCTATATCACAGTTTGTTGTTTCCGCTTAAACTCTCCAATGCTTCCCCTGTACGCGGAAACTCTAGAGAAAGCGGTGCTAAACATTTTACGAAGGAGAGCACATGTCATCTAAAAATTGGAGATTGTAAATAAAAGAATAAAATGAACGAATAAAAATGATGCTCTTCTATTAAAAAGATAAAGCATTCTCTTGCATGCAGGAGAAGTTCTGCTACCAAAAATTGGTTTTCCGAAATATGCGGTAATATGTGTCGTCTCCAACGAAATCCATTATTCAAGATTTACACTTCAGTCGATTCCTTATTCTACAACTCGAGGTCGATCACTATTTGCTCGATTGCACGGCGCTGCGACTAGAGTCATTGACAGAAGACTTTAGAACTTTAGACAGAAGAACTTTCAAATCGCGTTCAACACAAATTAGCGATACGTCATCATTACCCAGAATACCCCAATCCTGGGCAATAACATTCAATGAACCAATTTTCCCTTTTGTTTCTTTTGATATACACCGTATGTCTATAGAATAATGGAGAGCCAGTGGTGTATTATAAGCTTGAAGTTCAAATTCCAGAACGACGAAGTTGTTCAGTTTACGAAGTTATCTAACCGGAAAATGGATATCTCTATACAAGAAATAAAGTAGAGTTATGGAAAAATTAAGGAAAAAAAATTGATTTACATTATTGTTTATCGTTGTTTCATATGATTGAAAAATAATCGAAGTTTTTTTTTTTAACTTTTCACTTCCTGTATCTCGCTGGACAAATCTTTATATGTGTAGATTCTTTTATAAGTTTTTATCCATACACATACGCTCGAAATACATAAAATTATTTTAATTTTCATAATAGATAAACCCCATCATACCGTGTGTCCCCGGATCGACTTTAAAAGAGGAAAAACTTTTTTGTTTTTGATTTATCAGAAAATTTCACTCTTCATGATCTGGCCTGCTTGATTTCAAATCCCCAAAACAAAAGTTACTTTTTAGGTAACTCGAGCGGTTCTTGAGATAATATAATTTTTCTTTAATAATTGGAATTTTTTTCATATGTAATTTAATTTTTTCTGAAGAAATTCAAATAATCGTAACATGAAATGAAATTCTCAAAAAGGACAACTATTAATTTTCTATTCGAATAATGCTCCTCCTTTTTCTGCACAGATTTCAATGCGAGCTTTCCCAGTTCCGTAACATTGAATTAGATAAATTCTTTGTTGTAAAGTCAACATTATAGCATACAGTAGATTAATTTACAGTTCAATTGATTTGTTAGATTTGACAACTGCTGTCAGTGTTGTTTTTCAATGAAATCATCATACCAAGCTTTACGTCTAAAAATTACGAAAAAAAATTTAAGTTCAATTATTGAAGAAAAATTATATTATCTCAATAATCGTTCGAGTTATATAAAAAGTAACTTTTGTTTTGGGGATATGAAATCAAGCAGGCCAGATCATCAAGAGTGAAATTTTCTGAGAAATCAAAAACAAAAAAGTTTTTCCTCTTTTTAAGTCGATCCGGGGACACACGGTAGATAGAAAGCAAAGCTCTACTTGTAACCCTTGAAGAAAAACGTGCTGATGCAGATATTTCAACTGCTTTTCTAGGTCTTGGAATGTGGAGCAAGTAAATTCTACATTTTCAATTGATGAATAATAATAATTATTTAAATATACAAAAATCTGATCATATTATCAATTTCTATGTAGGCATATCTTGGTTGAAAACCCTCACAAAAAAATTCAAAAGTATTAAAAACATGAATGTACATTATGGGGGTAATCTAATTTAGAAGGGAGTTCTTTTGAAGTTTTGTTCCAGTTCATATTACAGAATAACAAGGTGTTTCAAATTGAATTTGTCAGGTACGATTTGGAAAGTTAACGAGACAGAGAAAGAGACAGCATTTCACCCTTCCTGCAATTCAAATGGTAATACGAAGTGGGAAAGCGGCATATTCCTGCCATATCTCATCGTGTGCCGGAGACAAATGTCACTTTCTGCGTATTGAACTTATCTAATTTAAATATCCACCTGTATTTCAATAGGTGACTGCTAAAATTTGCTGCCAGAATTTTCAACAGTTTAATTAGAATGACGGGAATTGGCTGAAAGAACATCCTCCTTTATGTAATTATATTAAAACATAAAACTGGTTTTAATTCACTGTACCTATAATATAATAGCATTAAATAATTTGCAACATGGAAAACGTCCTACCTATAAGATGATCATGACTTGAAGTCTCGCATACAGATCTCACTTCCAATTTATTATAATAGGTACCTAGTAACTGCTTCCTGGCTGTATCTAAGAGTATTTTGCCACACTATTTTAGGTATGTATGCTCACGAATGCCAGTTGGAATGCTTAAATTAACTATTCAGAGAGGTCTTATTAGTTTATTTTGCTTAATATTATGGGTTTACCTAGCCCTGCCTTCTCCACGTAGATTAATTAACAACCCCATTGTAAATGCACTCTGTGTATTTATGGTTATAGCTTGGGATTATATTTAGAGACAAAGCAAGAAGCTCGACAACTTTACACGATCTCTTTTAGGAGTCATATGTTATGATTTATTGTTATTGTTGTTAAAAAACCACTGGGATCCCGAAATAGATATAACATATGCCATATTCCTACAGCAGCTTCAACTATTACACTCTGGCGATCCTGACCAAATAAAAAAACCGTTAATACCTACCAGTTATCACGTAGCAAACTTGCCAGCAATGGCAGATTATCACATGGCGTTCCTGTCAGTCCAGGTGACTTATCACAAGACACCAAATAGAACATAAAGGAAGTTCACCTTAATGAGAGGTACCTATGTTGTATGAGAAACAATGTATTGTATTATAGTATTGTATTAATAAGGATGTATCTGCACTCAGTGGCGTAGCTACAGTACCGCCAAACCCCGCGGCCGCGGGGGGGCCCGACGTCAAGGGGGCCCTGAGCTCTGGAACCCGGCTTGGCCCACAAAAGAGCCCCAAATAAAAAAATCAAATATAAGTATTACTCTTAAGCATTAAGCATATTTAAACTGACAACTGACGACATTAATTAATTAATACTACGAATTGAGAAACAACAATAAATAATAAATAAAGCTTGAAATTATGCCAGTAATGACGAATACAGTACATTTCTAATATAACCCATCTTCAACAGTAATTATTCTCAGAACCAGAGGCAAAGTTATTCTGGTCCTATTGTAATCTCAGGATGATTATAATAGGATAATATCTATTCTGTGGTATAATACGAAACCAATCATACAATTTAAACCTGTTCCCGATTAAGGACAAGGGTGCATAGCAAACAAAAAACAAAGTACCTAATAAAAATAGCTATTATAGACTGAAAGATGATGGTAAAGTGCCTAACATTTTTTTTTAAAGTACCTAATAAAAATAGCTATTATAGACTGAAAGATGATGGTAAAGTGCCTAACATTTTTTTTTTATGCATTTTAAATTATTTTCTATATTATTTTTATTATACATTTCAAAGTTTATTTTTTGTTATTTACATAGTACCTATATAGTGAAGTGGCTACTTCGTGCGCTTTTGTGTTGCGGTTTTTTTTTTTTTTTGAAAATACACTTAATTATTTGTGAAGAATCGTGAATAGTTAATTAATTATTTAGGTTATGTATTTACTATAAATATTTATTCATGTGTCAAATTATTATATTCATATTACGACTTGATATTAATCTTACTTTTGTGCTTATACAGTGCGCGAGAAAAGTAAGGAATAAATTCGATAAACCGGAGAGGGCTGTTTTTTTGAAAAAATAAAAAACAGGTCGATTTTGTTTTTGAGTTGTTCAACTTTTGACATAATATTGGGATATACAGGGTGATGCGCGAAAAAGTGGTGACGTCATCGGTATTTTTTTTAAATGGCAACCCTTATTTTTTATTCAATTTTTTGATACTTCATTCAATTGCCAATACGGTAATGTAATCATTTTGTTACCTTAAACGACGAAATTTCTGTGAAAATAACTTAATTTGGAGACATTCAATTCAATAGACAGATTTAATAGATTTAATTTAATAGACTTAATTTAATAGATAGATCTTATAAAATTGCCATGGAAACAGTCATTTTTATTTGATATTTTTTTATTTTTATCGCTAATGCTCCTATTTTCATATCAGTAAAAAGTGCACAATTCGACTCACAAGCTGTTTTCTCAGAATTTTCCTTATTTAAGGTTACAAATTGATTACATTACCATACTGGCAATTGAATGAAGTATTAAAAAATGGAATAAAAAATAAGGGTTGCCATTTAAAAAAAATACCGATGACGTCACCACTTTTTCGCGCATCCCAATACCCTACGTATACCCCAATATTATGTCAAAAGTTGAACAACTCAAAAACAAAATCGACCTGTTTTTTTTTTATATTTTCAAAAAAACAGCCCTCTCCGTTTTATCGAATTGATTCCTTACTTTTCTCGCGCACTGTATAAATAAAATTATTTTAGCAATATTATAGTATCGAGCTATTCTATACCTTTTCAATGTCAAATTCGGGAAAAAAATACCTCTATTTCAGAAAAAGTTAATTCAAATTCAGAAAAAGTAAAATCAAATACACAAAAGGTAATTTCAAGACTTGCAATTTAGACTTGAAGGTCTCCCTGTGAATAAATTATCTTTTATAAATGAAAAATGTTATTGTTATTCTTTTATGAATGCATTTATTATACTATAGGTGCATAATAATGCTTTTTATTTTTAAAATTTGATAATTTTTTCGGTGTGCTGTATGGTGTTTATTTACTGTGATGTATTAGCTGTTTTGTAGGGCACCCCACAAAGGGCTCCTGGTGCATGGGTGCAAGACCTCTGGCGATGGAGCCCAAGATCGTGGGTTCGATCATCAAAAATCACACTATTAGTGTAAAACAATACACTATTGAGGACGACATCACTTTTTTCAGATTCATTTTCGAATGTTTATGAAAAATATAATATGCGATCGATTGGGGGTGGTGGCCAGTGGGACTGAGCCCGCCGAAAGAGCCTTTTGGGATGTAGCCGTTTGGTATGCATAACACTTCCTCCCATACCATCACACTTTGTTCTGTTTCAACTTGATTCAATATGCGTTCATAAATTTCATTAGGTACAACAAGGTACAACAAAAAAACGTTTCTTTTTTTTATAAAAATCTTTAAAAAAATAATACTTTCATCAAAGAACCTAAATCATAAAAATTAAAAGACAAAAATTCTAAAAGCTAATATATTAGTAAGCTTGTAAAAAATTAGTACTTACTTTTTCATAAATTGGAATTACTTATTCTGAAATTGTTTGTACTTTTTCTGAAATTGACTTTACCTATTCTGAATCTGAGTTTACTTTTCTGAAATTTAAATTACTTTTTCTAAATCTGGATTTACTATTCTGAAATTGAAGTCCCTTTTACTGAATTTGATTTTACTGTTTCTGAAATTAGTGTTACTTTTTCTGAAATTGATGTTGAAAAGGCGTGAAAAGGTATAGTTTTTCAATGATTTTAATATTTTCTTAAAGCTTCTAATGACTGGTTTCATTTAATTGCTTCTGATGTAAAATTCACTTCATAAATCAAATTTTCACGAATATGTACAATGTACCTATTATGCGGTACATGCGAAATGCGAAAGTAATCAAGTAATAATCAAACAAGCAATTAGCAGCTGTTATAGTATCGATATCGATACAAAATTGCGACTACATTAAGTATTTTACATAACTTTTCTGGAAAAATTTTCCCCGAACCCCCCTTTACTCTTGGGGGATACTCCATACCCCCCAAACCTCCCGGAGGTCCACCTTATTGATTATATACAATATGCTAGTAAAATTTAATTTTTGAAATCACGAACCACCAATGAAGAAAACTTTAAGTAGGGGCCCGTCAAAGATATTTGGCGGGGGGGCCCCAAATCTGAAGCTACGCCACTGAGTCTGCACTACGAGACTACGACTAAGAAGATGTTTCGTGTCGCCCCATCCGGTGACTATTCGATCGTAGCATCTCATCCAGTTCCAGTTCTCGGAGGAGATTTAGGAGTTTCGATGATTCTAAAGACGCTGTATTTTTTCGCTGGTTGGTGAAGACCTAGACAGCGGAATCTGCTTTGTTGTACTGCACGGCACTCGACCATTAGATGAATTGGGGTTTCGTCCCCCTCCATGTAGAATCTACAGGTTTGGTCGTTCTCTTTCTACTTCTAATCTTTCTAAGGTGTGCTCCGAGTTTATAATGCTCCGTGAGAAAACCTTTTGTCATTTTCAAACGGGTTTTGTTGAGTGTGATACAGGTTTCCAATCTTTGAAGCAACTCTTTCTTTGAAGCGAGAAGTTTTTTTTAGGAGTTGTTTTGAAGCGAGAAGTAAGCATGCCGGTAACCTACATAAAACGAAGAGAGGAAACAGAGGGCATCGAAAGTTCATTTGAGATCATGTAAAAGCAAGGCAAGGTTGCCAAGTGAAGTTATTTGTCGTAGTAGTTCAGGGAATTATCTGAAATTTATAGGAATTTCACCTAGGAATCATGTTCGAAAAGGGCTCTTCCGTTTTCTTCTAAGACGCTGTTGTAGTCACATCGATGTGTTATTTAATCCATTTGTGGATTGATGGTGTGTGATAAACAGATTTCAAACGAAGAGCAGTATTGAATTGCCGAGGCGATTTTAGAAGGTCACCTTCTAGTCCACGTCGGTGGCGGCATAAAAGAACTCGATTAAGTTATTTAATCCTTTAGATTTATTGTTCTGTAAGATAATAAAATTCTAACTAGATCCTCGTATTCTTTATCAGGGTTCAGGGTTCTTAGTTCTTATTTCTCACTTCTAGTTCTGTTTTTTTTTTTTTTTAGTTTTTTGGTTTTTCGTATTTAATTTGTTCATTAGTTTACAAGTATTAATTGAAACATTTATTTTTAACGGAAAAATAATTTATTAAAAGAGAATACGTTCATTGCTAGAATAATTACATTTTTGAGTTATAGAGTTTCTCATTGTTGAGGATTAAAAATTATTAAAGCACACGGTTGCTTATTTAGGGCAATGGGGGTCTGATCAGTACCGAATAATTGATTTATATGAGTAAAGGAAATTAGTTAAATAATTGATAACGTTTTAATTTTAAATTTATCCATTTGGAGCTTTTGTCTGATTCTTACCATGATTAATTAATGTCATTGAAGTTTAAGAATTTATTAAAATTCAGAATCACTTAAACAATAATAAACAATATTAAGTAATGTTAAAAAAAAAAACTAACAGGAGATTGGATATGCCTTTTTAGCGCATCGCCTCTGAAAGACGACTTTTCAGTAGCTTAATAGCCGGCGGAACGACGCATATTGCAGCCCTACATGCAATGGCGGCTCGCTTCCCAGCGTACAAAATATTCCAGCCCGTAACGAACGTTTTTTCTGGCCCTAGGGCGGACAGATTTAGTTGTTATTATAACAACTACTGTTATCAGTTAGTGATTACGCGGCAGGTGAGAGCTCGGCAGCTAAATTCAAGCACACAGCTAACAACTACCGAGACCACGATACGCGCATATTTCAATCAAGTCTAAACGAGCTGGAAATATAATAATAACAGATAGGTAGCTATCTAATTATAACGATTAACGGGGGTTACTAGTTTCTGAGGTTTCGTCAATAAAGCAACAAAATGAACGCTAGACAGGAAAATGACACTGACAGTGAATTAATTTGTACGCCACCACATATTCGCCAACAAGCTAACAAAAAGCTCGTATTCAATCGACGCTCGCTCCGCTACGCTGCGCTCGGCCCGATAACTTCATACTCGCCGAAATGAACTTCTTTTCGCCCTTAATATAGAATATACTATATATTAATGATAGACAGAATGCTAAATTCTGGGAAATTGTCAGCATCACTAATAATCGGATTGGAACAGGAAATTATTATGCAACAAGTTTCATAAACTGCATTTTAAATTTAAAATATTAAAATGGCCAGTAGCGAAGCGAGTGTTTAAAGTGTATCTATATAGAGAAGTTTATGAAATAAATTGCATACGCTTTTTTTCTACAAACTAATAAACAGAGTACTATTTTTCCCTTTCATGTTATTTATGTAGATTTATTACTACATTATTCTGATATTTACTTGTAAAATATTTAATTTCCGTGATTTAATGAGATATGGGGTCCGAAAATGACTCCAATTCCCGAGTCCCCTACACACTAATTCCATTTCCTCTCTGAATGGCTATCTAAAATCGTTGCTTTAGCCTAATGCCTTTTTGTGAGCGAGCTTTTTTGTAACGTTCAGTTTATTCAAGTATCTGACTTTCTAACTCGAGATTCATAACGGTAACACCAACACCACATAACCAGGATAAGGTAACCTCGGTTCTAAAGCTTAAAATGCTCGCGCATAATATTCCTTCTGGGAGCATTCTCTCCCTTGACATTAAAATAATTACGTAACCCTAATATAACTTTAATTTATTGATCCGCATTTCGAGAACGAGAAAGTCCCGAAGGATTTTTCTTCTCCAAATCCAACGGGATTATAGTAAGTTTTTATTATGTGTGACGTGTTCCTTGAGTTTCGGGAAGTGCCAATTTTATACATATGTAAATCGAATTAAAGTTGGAAACTTTCAAGCCATGCGTATCTTTTTCCACTTAAACTAAATTTACGCACTGCCAATATTACATTATTTCTTATCAAAGAGTCATCTTTCACAACAGGGATAAATAAAGGAGTGCTAAATCAAGTTTTTTCCAGATCGGATTCAATAGGATATAAAGTTTTGATTTAGAGCTTAGAACTTTATACATCAATATACAGTCTCCCCCACCACCTATAAATTCTGAGTCGAATGAGAAAGAACGTTGATATACAAACAAAATTCCTTGACGCTAATTTTACTACTTTTTGACGTAATAGGTACTACTGATGTATCCAGATCTAAATTTCAAATGGCATGGAAGTTTTCTGAGAGTCAAGAAGGTATTAGTGTATTTTTTAACAAAAAATACACTATTGAGGACGACATCACTTTTCGAAAATCACCCAAACTCATCAAATGTCCACCGATCATGACCGCCAGATCACGAAAAAGTGGTTTTCCAAAATTCACCTGCCCACGATATATATATATATATATATTTATATTTATATATATATATATATTTATATATTTATATATTTATAAATTTATTTCTCCAAAATCGCGATTTTTCGATTTTAAAAACGCTCCTGTAGCTTTATCTTTCAAAATAAGTGAACAAAATTTTGGATCCTTGTGAAACTTTGGAATGACGTTAGATTTTCGTTGAAAAAATTTCCAAAAGTTCCATCACTTCTACAGGGTGTCCCTTCAAAGTTCCAGGAATCCGGTTTTTGTCACCTCATTTCAGGTCGCAATTTTCAATTTAGGAGGCTGAAATTTTTGTGGGAGTAAGATATCCATAAGGACTGGTCTGGTATTGCACTTGAGCAAAATCGGCCGAGCCGTTTCAAAATGGCAGCCATTTGAATTTTTTGAAAATTTGCTATTTTTTGAGTCCCTGTATGAGCAAGATGGCAATAAAACTTTCAAATAAAATTAACAAGATTGGAAGAAAACTATTTGAAATTTGAATTAAAGCAATAAAATTGGCATTATTTATATTAATAAGCCAGTGGCGTGGGTAGGAAAAGGGTAAAAATGTCTAAATTTCTATAACCGTTTATGAGTTCATTTTTAAAGAAATTGAACTGAAATTTTCACAGTAGGCAAGTACACTAATATCCTTTAACCCTTAAAAGTTTCAAGAAGTAAATAAGAAAAATGGCGGAGATATTAATATTTTTTTCATATGATGTTTATTTCTTTAAAATTTTAAAACCGCTGTTGTAGCTTCATATTTAAGGATTATTAGTGAACGAAATTTTTTACCCTTGTGAACTTCGAAATGACATTTGATATTCGTAAAAAAAATTCCCTAAAGCTGCGTTACTTCTACAGGGTGTCCCTCCAAATTAAAAACAAAAACCGTCTATGAGGCACGGTTTCTGGTCGCAGTTTTCAATCTAGGGGGCTGAAATTTTTTTATGAGAAAGATAGCCGCAAGGAGTCGTCTGGTACTGTATTTGAGTAAAATCGAGCAGTTTCAAAATGGCGGCCTTTTCAATTTTAGAAAAAATTGCCAGATTTTGAACCCCTATACCTACCTACCTATAAGCAAGTTAGAAAAACAAATTTAAACCAAATTAACACGATTGGAAGAAAATTATTTTAAATTTGAGTTAATGCAGTAAAATTTGCATATTTTTCATTAATAAGCCAGTGGCGTGGGTAGGAAAAGGGTAAAAATGGCTAAATTTCTATAACCGTTTATGAGCTTTTTTTGAAGGAATTGAGCTGAAGTTTTTCCCGTAGACAACTATACGAATAACCCCTAACTCTGAAAAATTTCAAGAAGCAAATAAGAAAAATGGCGGAGATATTCGAATATTTTTACATGATGTTTATTCCTCTAAAATTTCAAATTTTCGGTTTTCAAAACTCCCCTTTCACTTTTTGCGAATTTATTAAAGGTGGTGTAAAGAATAGTATTTTTTAAGTAAAGTTAGCCAGTGGCGGACACAGGAAAAGGAAAAAAAATTTAAAATTTGTCAATTTTTTTTTTATTTTGTTAAATTTAAAAATCCATTCTAAGACACGTTTTCAAACTAAATGAAATGAAATTTTCTCAGTAAACCACTACGCTAATATCACCTGACTATGGAAAATTTCAGAAAGCCAATTTAAAAAGCGGTGAAAATATTCAGAATTGAATCGCATAAAAATACACTATTTCTGCGATTGATGCGTAAGAAGGTTTTTTACTTATGTAAATACACAAAAATTATGAATTTCAATTTCGACAGTCTATTTTTGTCAGTGAGGAAGTTACGATACCTCAGTATAGAAACAGTGTGAAGTAACTGGCATTACCAAAGAAGCAATTTACGAGAAGCGGCCAGCAGAAACTTATTACGTATATCTAACTTTCAGCTCAGCCTTTAAAGAAGGGGGGGGGGGTTATTACAAGTAAATAATAATGGAACGGAGTTTTTTTTGCCAACAGATCATGGCGCTCTACAAGGTCACATATCTGAGGTAAATAGTCACATTAAATAGGACACCTTAAGCTGGTAGAGGTGTGACGGTGAACATATACTGCAAAAGAACCTTGAGCTATGACATCTGAATTCAACCAAGAAAGGGCCTTGTTTGCGGTTTAAAGGGAAGGATAGAGAAACGAAGAGTTGCCTGAATTAGTGGAAGGCTACTACTGAGATCCCTGCAATTATATCGAAGGAATTAAACTAAGGGAAAAAAATTAAAATTAGGTATTACAATATTTCTAAAAATTACCACATGAGAAAATGTAGGTACAACCGGTAAATACCTTTATTTACCATGATCACGAACTAACCTAATAATGTTCCTAATATCGTGAGTTTATAAAACCCTAAATCCCTCCGTTTCCCCTAGGAAAGACCTCCCTTTCAGGAAAGGCGTGAGTCTCAAGGAATAAACAGTCCTTTTTATGTAGGGTGTCTGTGTGTATGAACTAGCTGGCGATAATGGCCTTATGCGATTCTATTTACCCGTCGGCTCTCCTCAGGGATGAGCTCTGGCGGGATTCCCGACCGTCTCCAAAAGATAAAAAAGGCAGCATGCAGACCGGTGTGATGGATAGCTTGTCGATCCGTCTCGCTCGCTGCCTGTTTATAGTTTACATGCGGAGCGAAACTGCCGTCGAAAAGTCTTTGGAGGAAAATTCAAAGAAGAAGTCCATCGACTACCTAGTTCGACTGGATTGGGTAAGACAACAAAGTGCAAAGGCATCTAGAGAAAAATAAATATAACCCGGGTATCCTGAAATTCAATATTCAACAATACGAATATTGACTCTATATTCAAATAAATAAAGAAGCTCTACGTCTATGACGGTAGTCTCTCTGTACTTAATGTCAATTTTGTTACTTTGGTTACATGAAATCCTAGACTTTTTCGATAATTTATTATTTTAATTTTTTTGTGGGTTAACACTGCATAACTATGTACCTATGTAGTCTGTTTCAATACATTTTTTGAAGTGCTCTAGGAAGCTCAATCAATCGGCATAGCTAATAATCCAGTACTAGGATTTTATCATAATTTTATTTTAATTTTATTTTTAATCACGTTTTCCACCAGCAGTGTAATTTTTTGAAACAACAATTCTTCAATAGACAAAATAAGCTATGCAATGAGTCGGGGAAATATCACATGAAATAAGGAGTCTTACTGTTATCAGAGAACAAGAGTAAGAAAAATTGTACAGAATCAATCATGGGAATGTGAGAGGACCATCACATAAAACTTGAAAGGAACAGTAATTCCGAAAACGCAGAAAACTCTCAAAAGGTCACCGACAGTTCAATTCCTTTAGCATGTAAAACTCTGGAGGGTTGGAGACTCTCATGGCAGTTAAATATACTCTGTACACTCAGAGTTGTCTGTTGTGATAACTAAGGATACATCATCTCGTTATGTTTCTTACTCCTTCTATTGCATTGCATAGTCAATCGAGTTAAAATGGGACGTATTGTCAGAAATACGTTTGAATCGTCAGCAATTCTAAAAAGATGAGCGAGAGTGAGACGGAAGTATCGACTCGCGTCTTGATACGCTTAGATTGATACGATATTACGATAAGATTGTCGTCGCTACTATCAGTAGTGTCAGTGTCAGCGTTAAATATATTAATAAGGTTTGTGTTGTGATTTGAAACGTTTTTAATACGAAATTAGCAGAATTACCTGTGTTATTGACTATTGTACGGTGTGATAAACTAAGAGTAACTTAATTTCGCGAATGCCTAAAAATATATTTCCTTGTTTTGCCTGCGAAACGATTGAACTCCCTAGTACGTGGTCTTGTGGTAAAATTGCTGGAATATTTTACTTGCAAATAAGAAAACGGAGGTGTTATTCTTTCTTTTAAACGGCAACCAGCAGGTAGGTGACATGATATTTCTATCATGATGATAACAATAATTATTATCATTCTTATTTACTTGCATTATATATATTTGTTATCAAAAAGTTGCAAGGCTCTACTTCGTCAATAACTTGTCGAAATAATATATTTGTAGGATATTCATTATTCCTCAACACACGCCACTGACACGAACTGCGATACCACATCTGGTTCGACTTAGAAATAAGTGTACGATTCAAATCGAATTAAATGAAATTGTTTAGTCAGAATCAGTGTGGCATGACAACGGACAACTCTCAGTGGACAGCGTATACGTTCATGCATTTCGTTATAATTTCAAGTTGCATCTTTACGTTGATTAATGTAGTTTATATCATACGTCTCATAATTATTATGCCTCAAGCAAGAAGTGATTATTTGATTTTTACAGAACATGAACTTAAAAGTAATTATGTGAGTTCAAGATGAACTACTTTTGATGAAACTTGCATTAGTTTTAAAGTTAAAGCTCCCCCTACCTAATACAAAATCATATACAGTGCGTCGCTTAAAGGTACCACCAACGTAATACTGTAGATTCCCGAGTAAAAAATATGCCGATTTGACTTTGAAATTATCTATACAGGGTGTCTCTGAAAGGTGCGGAAAAAAAGCTACCACAAATTCCTGAGGCCTAACTAAGCCGATCTAACCCAATTTATCTCCGTCCAAAAGTGGATGATTTCGGAGATACAGGGTGTCAAAAAATCAATTTGGTTTCCGTTTTTCTTAAATAATTTTTTTAATAATTGGTATATTTTCACAATATTCGGCTGAAGGGGCTTTTGTGGGGTGAAAAATTAAAAACTGCAATCATTTTTATTGTAAAATTTAGAGGGCGGTATGTTTTATGTATGCGGTACCTTGAACACATTCAAAACGAACTATCTTTTTTGGGCCACTCTGTATTTAACTTGTAAATAAAAATTCTTATTCTCCAACGTCTTTTACCAAAAAAAGGCATACGTGGTAAGAGTTGATTTGAGCAGCCGTTTCTGAGATATCTGGATTTAAGAAAATCACTACGTGCATGGCCAGGCCTAAGTAAGTAATTGTATTAATTGAACACAATTTGAAGCAAAGGCGTTGAATTAAAATAACTGTCACTGAAAGCTACAAAAAAAAAACGACTAGGTACATAAATGTGGATTTAACTTTATAGGTACTTTAGTTGAAACAGTCAATAAGAGATTTATCAACAACAAAAATTTAGTTTAATTTAATAAAAAAAATGCTTTTATCAAAATTAAATGTTCAAAATGATTTCCATTTTCGTGTATACAAAGATTTATACGTTTTAAAAAATTAAATTGAACTCTTTGGAGCATTTCGTGATCATTTTTCAAAACGTCCATTCCGGTTTCAATACGTCTCCTTAATTAACCTTCTGTATTTACTATGGCCTAAAATACACAAGGGTTTTCAAAGTTCCCCATAAAAAGTAATCCATCGGTGTCATAGCAGGCGATCGAGCTGGCCAACTTGTGGGTGCATCATAGGCTCTACCTATCCATCTATTTGGATACTGTTCGCTCAAATAATTACGTACATTTATCGAAAAATGTGGAGGAGCACCGTCATGCATAAACCACATTCATCTTTGAAGTTCCAAGGGCAGGGGATCAAACAAGTGTGGTAATTCGTTTTGCAGATGTTCCAAATAATTTTCGCCATTAAGTCGAGGTGGTAAAATGACAGGACCAATTATGAAAGTGTCTATGATTCCTGCCCACACATTGATCTTAAACTCATGCCGATAATGGCTTACTTTTGATAAGTAATGGCTTACTTTAATCGCATGAGGATTTTCTCCAGCATAGACATGTACATTGTGCAAATTAGTTATGCCACTCCGCGTGAAACAGGCAGAAAGCTAGACGTGGTTCATAATCATGGGTAAAAAGTCTTATATACCCGTTCAACATGAAATGGGTGCAGTAATTGTTCTCTGGTCACCCTGTTAACAGTATCTTGGCATACACCTAGCTCTAAGCGCAATCGTCTGGTGCTGAGTTTAGGATTTTCTTCAATCCTATTTAAAATATCTTCCTCAACCTCTGGAGTTCTTATCGTATACGTGCACGACCTTAATTAATAGAAACAGGCGTAAGCCTACCTTGTTTCACGAAGACGTCTTTCATTAAAGGTTTTATGGTTTGGTAAACGACGATTCGGAAATCGTTCACTGATAATCTACAAGATTCTAAACCATTTCCTTGGCAATATCCAAAAACCAATAACATATCGGTCATTTCTTCATTAGTATACTGTACGGCCATTACTAAAGTAAATTTGAAAATTGTTTGACAATTATTATTCCAGTGTATGCTTGAATTGTTTTTTTAGATTCGATTTGACACCAATTACTTACTTGGTTTATAGTAACAGTGATCTCGTTGATGTAAATTCGTTAAGTGGGTCCCGTGGTGTAGTGGATAGAGCGTTCGTCCACCAGCCGGTAAACCTTGGTTCGAAACTCACCAGCAGCCGAAAAGTATTTGTTGTGCTACTCGAGCCAAAATCGGGATGCACCTTGTGGAAGGCAATGGAAAAGCACCGCATAGTACTCTGCCTCGTAATACTTCTCAAATAGTGCCTTTCGGACTCTTCCGATAAAAAGGGTGGCCCCAAAAGAGTGAACTTCAACAGTACGCGCACCACAGGCATATGTGAGAGGTAGCTCACACCTGAAACCTGGTATGGCACTTTAAGTAAAATAATTTTAATTCAATGCCTTCGCTTCAAATTGTGTTCAATTAATACAATTATTACTTACTTAGGCCTGGCCATGCACGTAGTGATTTTCTTAAATCCAGATATCTCAGAAACGGCTGCTCAAATCAACTCTTACCACGTATGCCTTTTTTTGGTAAAAGACGTTGGAGAATAAGAATTTTTATTTAAAAGTTAAATACAGAGTGGCCCAAAAAAGATAGTTCGTTTTGAATGTGTTCAAGGTACCGCAGGTGGCGCCCTCTAAATTTTACAATAAAAATGATTGCAGTTTTTAATTTTTCACCCCACAAGAGCCCCTTCAGCCGAATATTGTGAAAATATACCAATTATTAAAAAAGTTATTTAAGAAAAACGGAAACCAAATTGATTTTATGACACCCTGTATCTCCGAAATCATCCACTTTTGGACAGAGATAAGTTGGGTTAGATCGGCTTATTTAGGCCTCAGGAATTTGTGGTAGCTTTTTTTCCGCACCTTTTAGAGACACCCTGTATATCCAAAAAGGCACCCTTTTCAAAGGGGGTATATTCCAAATATACGTTTTCCAAATACATATTATACGTCTTTCAAACATATTAACATACAGTCTGTCCCTGTTTTTGGTGTTACGTCTCGTTTTTTACTCCAGACTTTTCTTTCGTTCGCCACTGATTGTCTTGTACTTTTTATCCAAAGGCGTTGTTTTATAAAAATTTAGCAAACTTTTTTTAAATTGTAATTATTATATTTTAACAGATTATACATAATGACGTCAAACTACATAATATATCAATATAAAAGTATAACAACTATTAAAAATAATAATAATTAATACGAAAATATTGGTATTCCAGCTCCATCATAAAAATCCCTAATTTAGCGCCATCCTTTACGACTTCTTCTAATACACATACTGCTCGCTCTAATTGTAGCACATCCTTTTTTTTACTCTGAGCCAATTCATAATAATACTATAAAACAAATAAAGCAAAACCATCAATCGAAGTAACTAGTGGAGTAAATGAAGCATGTCGTCTTTGGCTTGCCAATGTATATTTTTTCTTTTTTTTTCGGATTCGGCTCGATTTATAATGCACTCGGGAGAGAGAGAACTGTAAGATGGGGCATCAGTGTCTACAACACTAATATCAAACAACGCCTCAACTTGCGGCTCCCATGCAGACTCCTCGGCATCCCAAATCAGCTTTTAGTGCAGGTTCATCATTTTTTTCCCATTATCTTCAATCATAGGTTCTCGAATACAATTTCCCCATGCAATTTCCATTAAATCACCTAAAGCATCTCTAATCTCATTATGTCTTCTAATTATTAAACCACCCAAGCGTCAGTTTAAAGCATGGTCAATTGAAAAATTTTTACCGCATCCATCACATGTGGTTGGCATATTGATTGGGACTCTACCATAACGAATAGCAAGACCATCTCTGAACTCAAAAGGGGATAAGTCGCAATTTGATCTTTTGATAGGTGGACAAGACAACCAAACACAAGTTTTCATTTTCTTGTCTGTTGCTCTCAGGATTGTTCGTTGACGACTAGGTGATTTTTTTACTGCGTTAGATATAATCATTTCATTGCTTATCTTCTTCGTTTCTTGCCCTATCTTTAGAGCGCTCTTTAGAGTGGCATCATGGGTATTCTTATCGAAAGGATTGTAGCTAGACATTGATTCAAGAAGTGTTTTAGTTCCAGCTACTGACGTTTCGTAAGTGATTTTTTTAACACTGGATCAGACATACCAATTCCTCCTTGCTCCTTGTCTTATAGGCAAGTGGCAAGTGTAATATTTTACATTCATCCTCATTGACTTCACCTCTTCATTACCAAACTTTTATCCTTCTTTTAAAAGTTTTGTGTCTTGTATGATTTTTCCATAATTAAATTTATTGGTGGACTTACGCCCCGAAAACGCATTTGAGAAAATCTCATCTTAATTGAAAAATTAATTTTTACTTGACAGAAAAAAAAAATAAATAAATAAAAATTTGAAGATAGATAATTTCGGTTAAATAGTCTTATTTTTTAGTCGGGAATCTGTGGTAGAGCGTTGGTGGTACCTTCTAGCGACATCCTGTAGGCATAAAGAAGTGCTAAAATCATGACTCAGATGTTTATTCTCATGTGTAATTTTAATTTAAATTCGAGAATATCCTTAAGATTAGATTATTTACAAAATTCTGAGTAGCAAGTGAGTTCTAACATGTCATCACAGCTCTCAGTTCGCTTACAGTAGGTATCAGGTTATTTTCTTTTCTCTGTAGGGCTTATTATACAGGGTGTCCCATAACATGTGGGCAATCTCCCGGATTTGGGTATATTTCGTAAAAATAAATGAAAAAATAGCTATAAAATTAATTCCTCAGAGACACCCCTACAAAGATATTAGCTGTTGAAGTTGAGGGTTGAAAATCAATTTTTTGCAATAACTTTTTTATTTCTTGACCGATTTTGATAATTTTTGGTGTTATTTTGTATTATTTTGGACTGTTTAGAATAGTGTTTCATAATCTTTGGTAGCACATATACATAGACCTCGGGATGGCATAACCCCCTCATTCACTTGAAAGAAAACAATTAAAATAATAATTTTACAATTTTTTAAGGTTAATTTTCCTTTTCTTTGATATTTTTTACATAAAAAATGTATCCTATTTTATTTCGATAGAGTGAACCGTTATCGAGATAAACGTCCTTCTAATAGGTGATGCGTCGCAGGAACTTTTCAAATTTCAAGTAAATTTTAACAAGATGGCTGACCTATGACAGTAAATTGAGCAGGAAACAAAACAATAACTTAATTAAATACACGTCAGTGTCAAAGATTTCATTTCATGCAGATTCTAACTGATTTTAAAATGAGTTACAAAAACGCTGAATACGCAGAAAATCAGTTAGAATTGAATCTGCATGAAATGAAATCTTTTGACACTGACGTGTATTTAATTAAGTTATTGTTTTGTTTCCTGCTCAATTTACTGTCATTGGTCAGCCATTTTGTTAAAATTTACTTGAAATTTGAAAAGTTCCTGCGACGCATCACCTATTAGAAGGACGTTTATCTCGATAACGGTTCGCTCTATCGAAATAAAATAGGATACATTTTTTATGTAAAAAATATCAAAGAAAAGGAAAATTAACCTTAAAAAATTGTAAAATTATTATTTTAATTGTTTTCTTTCAAGTGAATGAGGGGGTTATGCCATCCCGAGGTCTATGTATGTGCTACCAAAGATTATGAAACACTATTCTAAACAGTCCAAAATAATACAAAATAACACCAAAAATTATCAAAATCGGTCAAGAAATAAAAAAGTTATTGCAAAAAATTGATTTTCAACCCTCAACTTCAACAGCTAATATCTTTGTAGGGGTGTCTCTGAGGAATTAATTTTATAGCTATTTTTTCATTTATTTTTACGAAATATACCCAAATCCGGGAGATTGCCCACATGTTATGGGACACCCTGTTATAGTTCATCGGTTATTTATTGGCGGAGAATTCTCTGAATTAATCTGGACTGATAGCAAAAATATTGATTCAGGCAGTGGAGTGCAAAAAATTATGCTTATAACTCTCACTATGGACAAAATCTTGTTAATTTTCACCTGATAATATTCAATATCAACCACGCCGCCTATGGCAGGTGCAATTGGATGAACGTTTTAAATGATAAACACTCATTATCGAGACAATTACAAAGATAAGAGCGAACAAAAAATCGAATGTTCAGGGAGATCCATGCAAAAGTGTTAAATTATTTCTGTTCTCTATACATTTAGATAGGACTTTTTTGAATCACGAGTATACCGATAAAATTTTTATTGCTTATCGACTTTCAAGAATTCTCCGCCAATAAATAATCGATGAGCTGTAGTCGATATGATATAATCCCTGATAATGCCATTCTTACGATGAGTATAGAAAGTTATTTATAAAAAGATAAGTCGTTTAGAGAAAAAAAAATAATTAAAATTGTTATGAGTAAAATTTGAAATGGAAACCAAGAAAACAGTCGACATAGAGGCAATTTTTATTATAGAAAGTCGTTGAGAAAAGCCGTGGGCAAAAAGTTATCAAATTAGAACGACGCGATATAAGGAATAAGTATGAAAGTTTGATGAAAGAAAAGTGGAACGAGTGCTCCAAAATTTGCTTCACGCTATGGAGTGGTAAAGTCAGCCATTAGAAATAAAAGAAATACATAAATAGATGGACCTATAAAGAGTCAAAAACTACATATTCTGCTAGCTGAATACAGAGAAAAGTACCTAATAATCTAACAAACTTCACAATTGATTTTTTGAAATATAAAAAGAGCTCAATAAATTTTTTAAGAATCTGACTTTTCTGGTATAACCGGTAGTTGCGAATAACTTTCTTATTTTAATGGAACCACCTGAATATTATTGCCTTTTCATACCTATTCTCTGAGAAAATTTAATAACAATTCTACCTAGCCAATTATATAACAGGAGCTTAAATTGAGTGAGTAGTTTTATGATTTATTGTATAAACAAATTAAAATCGGAACTATCAAAGTTCAAGGCAGTGAATAACGAAACCGACTCAAGATATCAGAAAACGTCTTACATATCTCTATCTTAACCTTATTTTGTATTTCTTCTATGGTATAGATATATCTGAAAAATGTTATTCAATTTTTTAATCTCAAATTTTCCATTATCCATATCAGTGATTTCCTTTTTTCTCCTCGTTTTAATAATTCTAATACTTTTAATAGTTGTTATTTATTATACAAGAGAAAAAAGTGGTTTCGAAACACATCGAGAGCTAAAATCGCACTTTTTTCTCGTGTGTAATATACAATTTTTTTCTGCGAGAAGAAATATCAGTGTTAGAATGTCGAAAACGTAGTTAGATAACTGAAAATTATGTCGGAAAAATGATTTATGATAAACTTGGATTTTCAAACTGTCTTTTATCGTAATTGACGTTGCCTGGGTAACGAAACGATTTAATTATTACATAAACGTCATATTAATGTAATTAAAATTGAAGACAGTTTTGCAAAGATTCTTGTTAGTTTTCGATGATGAATTTAATAATATGGATAGTGATTATTATGAAAATTCCCTTAATAATTGCCATTTGGATAATAAGGTAACTTTCCTTTACGTATATTTGATATAAATTTAATGATATCTGAGTGTTAATAGTAGCTATACCTAAGCCGCCATTTCGGGGAAATAAGTACTCATTCATTTCCCTGCTAATTCATTTATTTCCCCGATAAGATGCAGCTCATATAATGAGGCATTTTTCTACCTGTCAACGGGGAAAAAAGGTCAAACTTTTGACCCGTCGCAGAAAAAACACTGTTATGTTTTATTTTATTCTTACAGAAATTTCCCTTGCTTATTTTCCCCAAAAAGTAGGTACCTACTCGAAAACACCCAATATAATTAATTTCCACACATGTTATGTCCTTCCTTAAACTTATATTTGGCTAACCGCTCGACCCTCTTGATTAAATCAACCTACGCGTAAACAAGTGGTAAAAGTGAGATTACTTTTGGCAGTAGGTTTTCCTTTTATCGAGCCTATAATACTCCATCTATCTTTAATTAAATTGCCTTTTGTCTCAATCTAGTACAGTGGAGAGTAATATTTTAGTGCAAATACAGCTCCAAACAAACAAATTCATTAGCTCCTTCCAAGAGGAGCTATTTTAGAAGCTATTGAACACTTTAAGAGGTGTTCAATAAAAATAAAAAAATAAGCATCACTGTCCAAAGTTATTTGTCAGTAAAATAAATAGGTAAGGAGATAATTATTCCTCTGGGAAGATCCTCCAAGATACACACGTAATTATTCAAATAATTTCACTGCAGCAGTAATGCTTGTTCAATGTTGTGGCGGCGACGTTCTAACATGAATGTGATAAAAGCATGTACTGACAGTGACATTAACCAGCGTGAGGCGGCTAATTTCCTCCCAATCACTCCTCAAACTACGTAACGACACTCAATTCCTGATTTGCGACGATACGTCGCGCTCTGTTAATTCTTATTAATTTTTGATTAACGCTATCATTTGCAATTAAAATCTCCGTAACAATATTCCGGTCTCCATTCATAGTAAACCTGTGCATTCAGACAATCGACGCGATTCACTTATTGTTTCGCTGAAGACTTGCGCTAAATGTAAAATTAAAGCATTTCCGACAAACTTTTTTGAATTGATTTTTTTCTCGTGTTTGCAGAAAAGTTTACTCTGTTTTCACGTGACTACACTCTTCACACTTTACTCACTCTCACTCTCACTCGGAGTTTGCAAGCCGAACAACTCGCCTCAAATACTTTATAGATTTATCTGCTATTATGTCACAAGTTTATGAATTAGTTATATTTTGTTCAAATAAGTTTCACGAAAGTTACTTGACAGAACACATTTCTATGAAACCTTTTTTTACAAGCGATGACACTATCGTTGTGTCTTCTTCAACTTGTTCTGGATAACTTTAGTCGACCATGAATGTTAGAAAGAGTCTATTTTCACAAACAGAACACCAATTGGCAGTTATTTCTGTTTATTCAAGACAAACTCTCCACAAATACTTATATAAATTTACTCGTAAGTAAAATTTAATTCATATTTACAGCATTCCTCTAATAAAAGCTTATTCAATGACATAAGCTGATAAATATGTAAGTCGAGGAGATCAGGATCATCAATCTTGCTTTACAAGGGAACTGTGACATCAACTTTTGTTTTACCTGCTTCAATAAAGTTCGATCTCAGATATGAAGACGAATGAATAAGAGCAGAACTGCGATAAGAGCAGAAGTATAATAAATCTGTCATTTCATTCCGTTAACCAGATAAAAAGTTACATGATATAAATCTCATATTAATTTAACGTTTGATAACATACATTTTTCGTTTCCCTTTAATAAATGCTGAACTGTTTAAGGACGAACGTGTTAGGACTCGGAGATATTTTATTCCAAGGATCTTGATACATTCGGATATTGCATGTGAAACTCTCAACGTCTAAGCCGAAGCTCACATAATCCCTGAAAAGGGTGTTTGTAATAAAATATATACAAAAACTAACCCTTTCAACGAGATTCTGTGATATGTTGTTGACATTTATAAATGTAGTATGCGGAAATAAAAAAGAAATATGGAGGCCATGAAAACATTTCTGAATCTGAATATATACTCTGATTTCATAACTTATTTGGATCATCAAAGTTTAAGTGAAAATGACTATAAGATATGGAAAGAAATTTTCACGTACAATATAGTCAACGATTAGGTAACTAGAGCACTAATTATCTTTTCATTCACTCTAGAAAAATTATAATTGAGAACAATATTCTTCAGCGATAAATCGATTACTTAACCAGTATACATATAGCTTTTAAATCACTATAGTGTATTACAGTAACTCTAGGTAGTAGGAGTAAACACTATTTCTATTGTGTATAGTAAGCGCTCATCTAAACCTAGATCACCATTAATCAATTATCAATTGTCTAACGCCTTACTGCCAACCCAATTACAGACCTCATTCCTGAATTCCCATCACGTAACAAGACTCTCTATATAATCCTGAATTATTGCAACTTCCACTTCGCTTCTATAGAATGGCAAGCAATATAATACAGTAATACATCAACATCAAAATATAGATTATATTTTATATTTCAGGGATCAAATGGTATTTATATTCCCGGTAATTTTTTTAAGGTTTATTGGTTTCCAACATTAAATAGATCCACAGAATAAAATAGAGAAAATTAAATAAAATAATATAAAATTTTGTGTCTTTCGTTATAATAGGTACTGCATACTGAAATGGATCGCACCTAGGTAGGATGATAAGGGAAATATTTCCTTCGCCCTCATTAAATCAGCCCAAATCGAAAAAGCAAACAGTGCAAGCATTGGGTGCGTAAATACCTAAAGGTAAAATTGTTAGGAAATTAAATACAGCTACGCGCCGTTACATCAATAGAAACGATCCCAGTCAGCTCATTAAATATTCATAAAATAGAAGCGCTCTAGCTAGCGGAGTTCCAGCGCTTTAAAAAAGACATCCGAAGACCAGCAGAGCTAGGATGGAGGCGAGCCAGATGTTAGGGCCAGGCATTGTGTCGAGACACTCGCGGTCCGCGTGGCGGAGAATAATAGGTGACCTACATACAAGAACGAGATACCGACCGCCGACCGGGTGGAAAGATTTGTAAATTAAACAATAACACCTCGCAGAGACAATGGTAACTCGTTAGTTATCATACCTACGATAATGAAAACTTCACCAATCGATAAAGCGAATTAATAAAGGAAGGTGGCCGGAAAAGCATCCCGGTACCTAAACGGCAAGCAGGTGTAAACGCGAAGTGAAAGTTAAGCCGGTGTAATTATAATAGCTAGGTACAATAGAAGTACCTAAACGCGTTGACCGATTTGAAGGAAAATTTAGGTAGTTCAGGTTTAGGACAATTCAGTAAGGTAGCCGCGAGGTCAAAGCGCTAAGTCTCGTAATTAGGAAAATATGATTCAAGAATAAATCACGTTATGAGGCAGTGGCAATAAGGTGCATTGTTGCGTGGTGGTTAGAAAGCGGGCGACTGCTTCTATAAAAGCAGACGTCTTAGAGCAAACCAGGCAGATGAAGATCAGCTTCCAAGCAGGTCGCATCTGACTCCTTAACCCTTTAATTGTTAGCCAGAGATGACGTTATGTGAACTCCGGTCTACAACTCCTTCTTTAACCTAAAATTCAGCCAGAGATGACGTTATGTGAACTCCGGCGAGTTTTCCTTAATCTACCTGAGAATTTCCATTGCCAATTTAGTTAGGGTTAACTCGCACCCGAACAAACTTCTGAAACACAATTCTTTTTCCGATAACACAGCCAGAGATGACGTTTATGTGAACTCCGGCTAAGTTTTCCATCATCTACCTGAGAATTTCCATTGCCAATTTGGTTAGTGGCAAGACAGCACCCGAACAGAACTTCTAATCACAATTCTAACCCGATAATTCAGCCAGAGATGACGCCTGTGTGAACTCCGGCCGAATTTCCCTCCTAAAACCCAGGAAAACCCAATGAGAAAATAGTTAGGGAAGATCCCTTCGAAATAGAATCCACATAAATAAATAATCAAACAGATTCGGCAAATCCACGAGCGCAGATCCCATTTTAAACCAAGTAAAATAATCAGCTAGGAGCTAGGCGGCATCAGCAGAAATACCTAGTAGGTACCTACTTAATTACTTTAACCAGTCAAGATTCCGCGGCAGGAAGCAATTCCTCAGCAACAAATATACAAATAGGCAATCGAGATAGAGCTAGGAGAGAAAACAAACTCAGGAGGAATTAATAACCTATGAATAAAACAACCCATTATCAGAAATGATTCAATTAGGGAATTGACCACGAAGATAAACACAAGCCATCCGATTTGTAAAGAAGTTCGAGTTTCTTTAGTGCAGATGTAGGCAAGCATCTGCTGTCCCTTTAAATACGATGTTAGAAAGTGAAAGGACTTCCTCGCCATTATATGGCACCATAAATGAAGATCACATAGCGGAGCACCCCCGGTTAGCACAGGTCTAGATGGAATAAGGCAGCGTTGTCAGATGTAGCATCTGCGACTTCGCAATTATTATCAGGAAATACAAATTGCATTACAATATTTAATTAGGATTCATGATAGGTACTCGATTACCAAACGTTGGGGGAGGCATTCATCTCGATGTCCAGATGGAGACCTCAGGGGGCCGGAAAAAGAGCAGGACTCTTTAAAATGGAAATCGTAGTACGCCACGGGGCAATAAAACATCCGCAGTTGTAGAATACGCAAATCAGCAAATAAAAAACCAAAATCACCAAAATTAGACTGGCCTCGAGAATGGGTAAAGCCAATTTAGAGTCAAAAACCAAATTGATCATTATAAGGTCGTTTTTCCGAATCTCTTCTAACCAGATTTTAAACACACCTGAATCTTATGTGACAAACGCTATTATTATGTTTCTCATCATACTACCTACGCTCTTTGGGGTGATAGGCCGACGTACTCGTGTTACTGGCGGACCGGTGGCTGGTACCGATACAAAAGATTAAGTAATTTGTCTGTAAACAAGCCTAAACACGAATGAGGGATAAAAGTCCAGCATTTTCAATCATTAACTAGATTAATGATTAAATAGTCGTGGTCTGTAGTATGGTCAGCTAATAATCACGTTGAGGAACAAAGATCTTCAAGAAAGAACGGAGCCAACATGCTCTGGGTAATAAATTAAGGTGTGTAGAAAAATCTACAATAATACAGATTAAGGTTTCAAGCCGAAAAGCACTCGAATGACGAGTAAGGTAAATCATCAGGTATAACAGTGACAAATGCCTAAGGGCAAGGTAACATATGTGACATAAAGGTCGCCTGACGAGGCAGCATCGACGGGTGCAATAAAATGTAGAACAAGACAAATAACAACAAGGTATACAAAGTGATAACTAAATACAGTATCACCCAGGTTATGAATTAAATAAACGGAGGTGAAATAATTTCTTCTCCCAGGTAAATCAACTGTGAAGATAAAATCATTAAACAAAAGAGAATCGGAAAGAACGATTTCATAAAAGATGCTAATTCAACATTCAAGAGAAATGGCAACCCCGTACCAGAACCCACTCGCTAGGTAAAACCAACTTAAACGGCCCGAATCTCAATCCGTTGGCTATTATAGCTAGGCAACCAATATGCCACCAGCCGTCCAGGCGCGATGTTTAACTCGCGCCAGACTCACAGGCGACTCAGCTAGACATACAGGGTGATTCTCCCGGTTGAAAATACACGATAATTTCGTACGAGAAATTGAATAGTTAAACAGACAGACATTTCCGCCAAACCCGGATAGTGTGTAATCGAAATAAAAGCGAAACGAAGTAATAAGACATTCCCGCAATATACCGGGTCGTCTGTAAACCAAAACAAAAGCAAGAGAAATAATAAGAAAGCACAGGTGTGCAAAAGAGTGGTTTTTGAAATAGATAGGAGTGTGAAAGATATATGAAATATATCTATCTTCGTTTTCCACTTTTTTGTACTCTCTATGTAAAATCACAGCCCATCTCGCCCTTCACCATTTTACGCCCTTGCAAACGAATTCTCTCGCTCATCATTCACTTTTAAATTCCCTGACAGGAAGTCCACAGGTAACAACAAGTCTTAGTAAACTTCCCCGCTCTTCTGTGGGAAATCCCAATCAACCGAGATACAATGAGTCATAGTAGGTTCTTTTGCGCATCCGTTTCGGCCATAGTAATCCTGGCATACCTCAATCAAAGAGCAGGGGTGACTACGGTAATGACAACGGTAAACACAACGTAGGAAAACACAGCGGTGCTATTAGGGGAAACCCAGAGGTAAATAGACGATCACACGGTGGCTTTTCGCGACAGATAGAGGGGCCCGGGTCCTCTTCGTTACAATACCTAATAATATAATTGTGAATAAATACAAAGGCTTAAGTTCTTTGAAAAAAATTAGTGAAAAGACAGCTTTTTTCTAGAAGCATGCCGTAATTGACGATGAACTCCCCAAGCAAAATATACTTTTATTACAACCCTTTTAACAAAATCAAAAGCTCCTCGCAAAATCTATACTCGATGTGAGGGTTTTATTAAGTGTTGGATGACGATATATGACGGTACCTATACCTAATAATAATAATAATCAGAACTTCATATTATTTAATATAATGCCTTGAGAAACTCGTCTTAGTTGAGTTAAGTTTGTCTTGAAACCAATGTTTCTGAACCTGAGAGCAGGCTTAAAATCTAAACCTTGAAACAATAAACTCACTGGCTCACAAGATATCCTCATAATTTCGAAAATGACCTCTAGCGTGAAAGTTTAAGAGCGGGCTAAAGTAAATTCGCCTAAACCTACAAGCTTTTGCCCTACCTACAAGCCGAAACTTTAATAAACTATCTATACTTACATCTTTTTAATTTTCGATATAATAACTGAGTCATAGCTAATATCTAGTATAAAACTATTTTCTTTTTTTTTTAAGAACCTGATTTGATTTTTCAGAATGATAATGATGATTTAATTAAACGAGAACTTCATTTATATCACTAGATCGGAGTTTTATATTCGGAAAAATCTCAGGTTTCCGGAATTACAGAGTAAATTTTTTAATTTCGATGGTATTATCCTTCATTCTGGGCTATTTTCATTCTTATTTGCTTTGTTGGATGTGACTCGGATTGATTGCGAGATATCTGATACTTACTTCGTTAATTTGTTTTTATGTTTGCTTCGCCGTATAATTATTTTTTTCCTTCCCAGAGCTCTCCTATTATACTGGTAGGTATATTGGGTTTCTCTCCTGATTTTTTTTATATCAGGGTATATTATGCACGTTTTTACTATACAGGGTGTCCGGAAATTATGAGCAAAAAATTAAGGGGGCGATTCTTCTTGATGAAATATTGCCAAAAGTATCTATAATTTTTTTTCGAAAACTCAAAAATGAGAAAGTTATAAGCCTCCAAAGTTGATTTTTTTAAATCAATATTTTTTTATAAGATTTTTCTAGTGTACGGATTTTCTTAAAATTTGACACACTTGTCACTGATGTTGCTTTACATCCTTGGTCCAAATTAGACTTGAATCCCTCGAAATCAAAAGGCCTTAACTGCCCTTGACCTTCAAAAAAGGCCTATAACTTTTTTCGTAATATTTTTTCTGAATTTTGAAGACGCACAATTGGAGAACATGGAGAAATCTTCGGAAAAGGTCCTCTTTGTCTATCACGATAAAATTACCTGTTTCCAGTAAAACTGTTTTAAAAATTTGCTTGCACTAAAATTGATCACCATAAATTATGATCATTTTGCAACAACACCAAAGCATGCTTTGGAAACAGCTGCAGGGTTGCCTAGTTATGTACAAAACAGAGACATTCGTATATAAATAGACTTGGAAATGATTTTTTTTTGAAAATGAAAAAAAAAATTAATAAAATAATTTTAATAAAAAAAAAATTAATTGCTGTCAAAATGAAATCCAAAGCAAAAACGTCTTGTTTCCTAGGCAACCCTGCAGCTGTTTCCAAAGCATGCTTTGGTATTGTTGCAGAATGATCATAGTTTATGGTGATCAATTTTAGTGCAAGCAAATTTTTAAAACAGTTATCTCGGAAACAGGTAATTTTATCGTGATAGACAAAGAGGACCTTTTCCGAAGATTTCTTCATGTTCTTCAATTTTGCGTCTTCAAAATTCAGAAAAAAATATTACGAAAAAAGTTATAGGCCTTTTTTGAAGGTCAAGGGCAGTTAAGGCCTTTTGATTTCGAGGGATTCAAGTCTAATTTGGACCAAGGATGTAAAGCATCATCAGTGGCAAGTGTGTCAAATTTAAAAAAAAATCCGTACACTAGAAAAAAACTTATAAAAAAATATTTATTTAAAAAAATCAACTTTAGAGGCTTATAACTTTCTCATTTTTGAGTTTTCGAAAAAAAATTATAGATACTTTTGGCAACATTTCATCAAGAAGAATCGCCCCCTTAATTTTTTGCTCATAATTTCCGGACATCCTGTATATAGGATACCCACGAGTTGTAAGCTTGTTTGATAGCGCCTTTGTTTAAAAAACATAATAATTATAAATAAAATTTAAGGTAAAATATTCAAGGTTTTCCAGGATCACACAAAGTAAGATTATTTTCAGCTATTGCGTGGTAGAATAGCGTTGTGTATCATACAAACTTTGTTATTTTAATTAGGACACCTGTATTACTATCGTATTACGTTTTCAAATTATCTAATAAAAATCCGATATGGATGGTTTTTACAGTGTTAAAATTTTTAATGAGCAGTTTATGAGTAAGCTATAAAGAATTAAAAATCGGAATTCCATGTTCAAAGCAGTGTACATCGAAAAACGCTAATACAAATATCGGAAAATGGTTTACATGTCTCTATCTCAACTTTTCATGTTGTCTGGATGAAATATCTATATACAGGGTGATTAAAAGCTCTGAAAATGGAAAATTTGATTTGTTGACAGGTACTCATAAATTTTACCTTATACAAACATCAATAAGTAATTGTAAAAATCAATTTTATTGAATTTTCTCAGACAAAATGAGAATATAATAATTTACAGGATTTCTCATTAAAAAATGAAAAAAAAACTATAACTTGCAGAGATCTTGCGCCTTCCTGTATAACTGAAATTAATTTTTCTTTGTACAATGTACAGCCCTTTAATCCATGGGGTACTTTATATGATATTTTTTTTGTATTTCCATGCAAAGAACCTCACTCGTGTAGGTATTTAAGATTTTTGTACCAATTCATAGATAGATCCCGAAATATTATTACTTGTAAAATCAAACGCTTCTGGCATTTTTCTTTCAGTTCAATTCAAAAGGTATTGATTTTTTAATAATGCTATTTTACTTATACAATAATACAGTTCCCAAACAGTTCGCACCACCTGGCAAAATTTTTTTGTTTTCCAGCTTTAAAAAATAATTGTCATAAGTTTGTGCTTTCCAAAAAAATAAATTTGAACACATCAATGGTGTAAATTTTAGTTCAAGAGAATATCGTGTTTTTCTAACCTTTTTTAACGTGTTTTGCGGGAAATTTACTTAGAACGTTCGCAACGTTCGTTAGAAATTCACTAAATTTAATTTTTATACAGGTGGACAAAAAGTTGTAACATTTTAAAATTCAATTTTTCGTATTGTTCCTAAATTTAAAAGTTGCCAGTTTGGTGAATATCTAACAAGTGTTATCCAAATTTATGGAAATGTCCCGCAAAACGCTTTTTGTTTTCGAAAAATCATGGCTTTTGTAATTTCTAAGTTTAGATAAACGCCATTTCCTGTTGAACTAACTTTCACACAGGGTATCTTGAGTCCTCAAATTGAATCTTTTGGAAACCACAAAACTATAACAAATTTTTTTTTCAAAAAAGATGGAAAACAAACAAAAATTCATTTGATTCGGATTTTTTGGCCTGGCACCGTAGATTTGGTCCATAATTCAAAAATACAGTAATATTCATAGTATTCTAATTAAAAGAACAAATTAAGCGACTTCCGGTAAAACCGAAAACGATAGGTGACGGTTAAATTTTCAAGCCGAAAACGGTTGGTCAATCGAAAAACATTAAAAAGACCATGATTTCACAAAAACATTTGAAGCAAAAATCTTCTTTTCTTTTTTTGATCGAATGCCATAGGAAAAAAGTACCTACTACATAGCTACATTAGATTTTAATTGAAATATTTTTTTTTAGATAAACAAACTTAATTTGCTATACCTACCTTATTGTAAGAAAAAAAATCAAAGCACTTACATAAAATTGCAAAACAAAAGATAACTGGAGAAACTTTAAGTACCTATAATAAACGTACATTTAATCTATCATCACTGATTTTTTTTTTTTTTTAATATGAATCATTTTCATGCATTTGTTGGTTATTATGTATAGCAGGTTAGTACGTAGTTAGAACTACGTAATTCTGAAGTTTATAAAGCAATAAAAATCGAACTTGTCCGCTTGTTATTTTTACGCACAAAAATAACAAGCTTCCATTCTAATCTATTTATTATCGATTTTCTATTTTATGAAACACGCTTTTAGACTTTATAAATATTCAATATCTACATAACAACTCTTATTAGTATCTAAATTATAGTGAAGATATAAAGTATAGACCTCGTGAATTTTTCAACAGACACCAACCAACAATAACAAAATTATATTTTATATTCCATGCAATATTATTGTTTTACATCCTTGCAGAAAATTTTTATAAAGATAAAACCTAAACGATGAAGAATTTTTAAAATACGATAGTTAAGTTAGACCATTAAAAGACCATTAAAAAATACTCAAAAACAAAACAACATTTCCCCTTTTTTCAAACAAAGTATCCGTAAGTTTCCCTGTATACCAACTTTATAAATACAATAAGCAAAAACAACAAGCACCACAGCTACCTTTTCCTTACAGACCTAAAACTTTCTATCAAAAGAACTTTGAAAATATAGGTGCTGTACTTTTAAAACTTTCCTAACTTTTGCAAGCAGATGGCCCTATAAACGTGAAATATCTATCCTTCACCACCTCCAATCCTTACATAAACTCCTGTTATCAAACCATATCAACCTGTTGTCTTCATCTAACTTATTTACCTAGCATGCAATCAAGAACCAAGCAAACCCCCTAAGTATGACGTCACTCCCGCCAATGTGACGTCATAACGTAGTAAACCACGTAAAAAAAGATCCTTGCGTTATATCCTTATCGGACTCTTCTGGCACGTTCATAACAAACAGGGTTCGATAAAAATTAATTCTCACAAATTAATTAACATTTGTGCAATTTTTCAAATGCATGCATGCAAGAGTGCAGATCGACTGACCTTCTTTCATAATTGCTGGGCCGGGACGTCAGCGCCGTCGTAGGTGCAGAGCAGGAGTGAGCAAATTGACCCGGCGCGTCAGCCTCACGCCAGGCCTCAACAGCACTGGCACTGTGCAAAGGGCAAAACCTCGCCTATGGGAAAGCTCTGAAAACTACCGCCCCTCTTCGGTGCTTTCCGCTCGACACGAATCTGCCCGAGAAGACGGCGGTTTTCCGGGTAAGGGTGAACATGCATGAAACGATTTACTATTTACTACTACTTACTTTGCAGCTCGGAATTTCATCGAAAAATTTTATTTCAATGGGCTTATAGGTAACGCAGAACGAACATATTGCTAGAATTTCCCTAAAAGAAAACATATCCTCTGTAGCTTTCCACTGTTTATTTTATTGTTTACCGTAATTTCTCCGGATTTTTTCTATTGAGTGTCAGACTTCTCGCCTTACAAAATTAATTATCAGGGCTCTATCAGTTTATGATAAATATTAAATAGCGAGCATTGTCCTTTGTATCCCTTAATACGTCATTCATTTTTTTTTTTGAAAAATAAACAATTTCACGATGTGACGATAATTTTAATTTCAAATTCTCAAATTCAATTCAATTTAGCCCATGAACGAAATAATGTCGCGACTTCATCATTTCTAATTCAACATCTCCTGCACCGTGCAGTCTGGCACATCGGGTGGAGGTTGCTCCTACTCAGACGTGGATGACCTCATTACTGAAATATACCAGCCCTAGGTACGTAAAATAATTTCAATTTTTTTCATCTCTCATTCATATCCACGGGATAGTCGGCATGAGTAGGTATATAATGGATCATAGAATCTAGGTCACTCGCCTTCTTTAACGACGGGCGGCACGACAGGCAGCACGACACCAGCACCAACGGAAAGTTCCACTGCATGTATCACTAAAGAATCACGCGAGTCAGCCGTGATAGAAAGCAGCTGCTAGGATGTTCCCGCTCTGTAGGACAATAGGGCCTGCTCGAAATCTGGCTATAAAAACACACGTCGAATGATAGGGGTAGCTTAGTTCTGCCTCGACTCTGCTCATGGCAAGACTGGCTCTTTCCTCCGCTACCCGTGGTAACCCCTCGAGGGTATCGCATAGGTAGTCTTCCTTCCTTGTTGTTTTTTGGAAACCCCTTGAGGGTATCGCATAAACAAATCCCTACGCTACCCGTGGAAACTTCTTGAAAGTATCGCATAGGTAGCATTTCTTCCTTCTTGTTTTTTGGAAGCCCCTCTGAGGGTGTCGCATAAACAAATTCCTCTCGATCAGTAAACTTCCCGAGAGTATCGCAACATTTCTTTTCTGCAACTTATCAGTGGAGGCCCCTAGAGAGTTTCACACCGTTCCTATTATTTTTACATCACTAAATAAAAATTGATTAGGCATCTTTCTATTTCAATCTACTTCGCTAAAATATAAAATTCTCCCTAAAAGAGCAAAATTAGGATTATTCGAAGTAGCGAGAAATTCCTCGCTGACACAACAAGCATTTTCTAATTCACTTCATTCATGAGATTCGAATTTAGCTTCATTAAGAATCAAGGAGAGATCCGCAATTCATAGGGACAATTTCTGTCTCTAGAAAATAAACACGTCCGACCGCAAAAGAGAGAGCCCCGATTCAAAACACCGGTCTCAATCGCCGGCACCGTAATAAGAAAGACGCCCCCGCCAAATAAACGCCCGATAAATAAAACAACGTTAAAGTAAGGTAAAGAAATAATATCGCTGCATAGGAAATCGAGATAAAGCTAGGAGGAAAATAACACGACACACTATCAGAGATAATTCAGTTAGGGAATTGACCGCGAACACAACAACCAAATTCTTCTATTTCTCAAGGAGTCCGAGGTTATTTATCGCAGATGTAGGATCAACCGGATGTTATAAAAGAACCTGCCGCCGCTTTAAATTATACAACCTTTAGAAATTGAGAGTGATGCCTCCGCCATTGTATAACAACATGAATGAAGAAAAATTGTAAAACGACGAAATAAATACTTGCACTCTTGCAAATTCATGATCGATCGCTAATGAGAGGTTCCCTATTGCCCCCCAGTAAATCAAGTAGATGTAAAAGGTAGCAGTAGTGCTTGAATTGAGTAGTCTTGTTACGTAGTGTAAACAAACCATAAAGCAGCTTTGTATTCTGAACAGAGTGACGAAACTCGAGTTCGCAATATTTATAGAGGGCAATAATAGAAGTAGTAAAAAGTAGTAAAATGTCCTAGAAGGTAGATGGGCGAAACCATGTTGCCAAATCGTCAAATCAAACCACAAGTTCACAAAAAGATGCGAAAAGCTCACAAACGTAAATAAAACGATAGAGTAGCCATAGCAGCGCAGGTTTTTAATAAAGTGCAAATCAAAAGCAACGACGCATTAACGAGAAACGTAATCACTAAACTGGTTGGGTTATCCCGACTTCTTTTGTTAGGTCATTCTCTATAATACAGCTGGGGGGGCGCTGTTGGTCGCCTTGCTTCAGAAGCTACGCCCGAATATGCTGATTATATGAGTAGGTTAGCCCAATTTTCCAACACTCTAATTATTGCCCTGAGCAGTAATAAAGAAGTGGGGTCTGTAATTTGACCAGAGGTGATAATGATTCTGTTAATAATGTCGAAATCACTCGAGAGATGTGTTCGATATCGCAGGAAGAAAAATATCCCATTAAAAGGGAATTTTTCATAAACAAACCAAAATTTCTAGTCCAAGAACTATCACATACCTGAATCTTGCCGGGAGGTAATAAAATATTACTTGCTAACCAAGCTACGCCCGAGAATACAAGTTCAGAGTAAAAACCCAATAAACCAAAACTTCTAGTCCACGGACTATCACCGACCTGAATATTGCCGGGAGGTAATGAAACATTACTACACCCGAACATTGCAAATTCAGGGTATATCTGCGAACAAACAATTAAGGTAAACAGGTCTCACAAACCCGAGGTACGAACAAACCAGTAAGGTAAATCAGGTCTGGCAAACTTGGTTTACCCATAAATGACACATATCTTGAGCAAAACCAAAAGCACTAAAAGAGCCAAGCAAGCTATGACTTTTCTAACGTTTAGGACAAGCGGCAACGCCGCACATTGCTTCAAAGAAACCGATGAAAGGAAGAGTGGTTATCCCGGCTACCCGAAGGGTCTCTTTGTATTCGAACTCGAGTGTTGTTGACACACAGTGTTCAAAGAAACACGTAATTCACAACCAGAGAAATCAAACAACAATTTATAAAGTAATGAGTAAAGGATTGTAACGATGGGGGTAATCCTCGAGTTTGAAAGATGATATGAAATTGATTACTCCCACCCTACAATTTATTTGTTTATTATTTTATAAGAATCCAAATCCAGAAATTCAGTCAAACATCAGAATGCGAAATCCTTAACTCCTCCCTTGCTTCCGGCATACCTCAATTACGAATCTCGATACTGCGAAACTCAACGTGCGGTTCTACATTCAAAGCTAGACGATTACAAGGCCAACTTTCAGCGTAAATGAACGGGTAGGGGTTCGGGTTGTTACATTACATGAGAATGAATACATGGAAATGTATTCCTGGGACCATATTCCTAGAACCATGTGGAATAATAATGCGATATTGATTTGACATTACAAAAATCTCTTGAATAATAGTTATTTATAATGCAAATATCGATCATGCAGCTAGGTAAAGCTCTGCTTTCAAATTCTTTCGAAAAATATTTTCACCAAATGTGAGATCTACTACACTGCTGGTGTAGTTCATCCACGCAGATCTACGCAGATACTACTTATAAGTACGTTTAATAATTGTTCACAATAATCAGTTCGTTATACTCAACAGTAAGTACCTATACCTACAGAATTGAATAAGAAATTCAGCAACTCCTCAATAAAATCGAAGAAACCATCTCTTCTTGTTACAAGATACCCTCGATCTTGTTATGGCCCTCCAGACTCAATGAATAAAGTTCGAGCATCTATAACGACCGCACGTGCCCATATCGCGATGTTTATTCCAATTAAGAGGCATAAAAACATGTTGATGTTGACAGTTTGCATTGTGATATACATTCAGTATTATTGTGCCAACTTGGCCTTGCGGAGATATAAGTACCTATTAGTGTATTTTTTAATAAAAAAATACATTATTGAGAACGACATCACTTTACGAAAATCACCCAAACCGTCAAAATATGGAAAAAAAACTTGCTTAAGAGTTGCATTTTTTTGTTTGTTGACTCTTCTTGTAATAAGTTAGAAAGTTTCATGAATAAACAATTTTTTATTAGATTCCAATTCATTGCTCGACCAAAAACAAAAAGAGGCAACCCTATTAACTGGAATACCGTGCCTTGAAGCATTAAGGAAATCAGGAATTCAAAGAAGTTGTGTGCATCTCGAAAATCGCTGTACTAAGTTGGGAAGAAAGAAGGTTTATCACGGAGATCGGGTAACGAGAAACGATCAAGAACTGAGATGGAAAATATTCTAAAAATAGGGATATCGATATGACAGATGATGAGATTAACTGCGTGGCTTAGAACGCGATACTTGAAATCGATTTTAGCAAAGTTCGACGGTTCTTGTAATATAATTACGTTGCACACCTACTTGTCGTTTAAAGTTCAAAGTGAAATCGTTGTTTCTGTGGTTGGATAAGAAAAAATTTCTTAAACTTTTTCAACGGACGATGTAAGCTATCGTAATAACTTTGAAAGCTTGTTTGGTGAACTGTATACTAATAGTCAATTCGCCGAACTGAATTATGCTCTCATAAAATGAAAAACGTATTTTAAAAAGACCGAAAGAGTCTGCTTCAAAACGTAACTTATATGCTGCTGACTGTTTGAATTTGATGTAATTCTAATCATACACGTTCAGATTTAGTTGCAGTATGTACCTATTCAATTTTTTGCCATTAGATTTTAATTCTGACAGACAAGTAAAATAAGCAGGATTATGTCAAATTCCTATTGCAATGAGTTGTACTTTTTTGTGATTGTATAATAATTGTAGAGAGGTACGTCTTATACAAAAACTTGCAATTAGAGACGAACAATAAATAAATATTAAGTTGTTGAAAAATGTGAACAAAGTTAATGAAAATGTAGTTAAAAGTAGATAGGTATTTATATTTATAAAAAAAACATTTATCAGAAAATATGCACTCTAATTCCTAAAAGATCATTAAATAAAATCTTCAAAAGAAAAAATAGAGCGATCTTTGGTCATCCGAAAAAAATTAAGTTTGTGTTGCTCTTCAAATAACATGACTGAAGACTACATCTTTTTCAGAATAAAATAAAGATGTGAAGGTGTGTGGTAGGTTTTTTTTAATTTTTTTTTAATTTTAATTTTAATCTATAATTAACCCGTTCTTGAACAAGGGTTTCCATAATAAAAATGATGAAAAATGAATTAATGAAAAAATCATAATAAATGACGTCACAAACTGTAAAAATTTTCCCGAGTTTCTCGAACATGCAAAATAGGTAAAAATGGTCTACCGGAACTATTGTTTTAGGACGAAATGTTAAATGGATCATTTGTTGATTCAAGATTGAAAAGCTGCTTGTCTTAAGTAAGTAATAATCCACATTGATGGATGTTAGTTGGCAACACTTCGTGTGAATGTGCATGTATTGATTGTCTTCTAAATTACAATAATGATAGGTTGAGTGATATCAAATTAATCAAATATGGTGAACACTTTGATAATAAAATAGCTTCGAGTCTAGTTTTATAGTGAAAGGGAACCATTACAAAATGAGCGGCCCTGAGGGTTAAAAGTTGGTTGCCTATTTTCATTGTGGGAATGAAGCTATTGGAAGGAAAATAACGTTCAATGTATAATTTACGTAACTGTTTTTTCGTGCCTAATGTGTTAAAATGAACAATGAAGTAAAAGCATTTCAACAGCGGGAAATGCTGCAAAAATTAAAATAAATTTTATGTTTCATGAGAAGTTAGGAACGTTTGTAAACATTCGTGCCACTAACTAAATAAATAAAAAAATTGATCGATCAAAATTTAAATGAAACCATAACTTCGAATTATATAAAAAATAAGTGTGACTAAATAAAATGGCATCGTCATTAAATTAAATAAAGAATAAAATCAAATAGAGGAACGAATCAGATATTTTCCAAATTACAAAGTTACACTAAAAAATCCATGTCAAAAAAAATTGTTCAAAGCCCTCTTTTCCATCCGTTACAACTCCAAACCGGTATGGAACTGTCAAACAGCACTCAATGCAATAGATCTAAAAACAACAAATTGTCTCTGGTCTGGATTCCAGATCACTATGGTTTTGGAGAGAATTAAATGGCCGAAATTAAATGTAGGCGGGCTAAATCTGTAGAATGGAATTCTAACGCTAAAGGGAACACTGATTCACGAACATTTATATTTAAGAGAAGATTCCTGCACTATAACTCGATTCTATAAGAAACACTAGTCATTATAATAACAATTCAAAATTTGCATCATACCATTTATTAGATGACAAAATGTCCGAATAACCTGGACACACGTGTAGGCATCTCAGGGAAGGATAAACTAGATAGAGTTCCTAAAGACTCAGCAAGTTCCTTTCACCTAAACAACTAATTCGTCAAAGATACGTTGCATCAAGTACCTAATTAACCAGTGAAGGATAAAACACAATCCAAAACTAACTACACCCTTACGCAGATATACTAACAAAGTCCCTCATTTTCTTCCCCAAGACATGATACAGTATAAAGTTTATTGTATCATGCCTCCAAGACAAGTAATCTTGATAATCCTGTGTCAATTATTACTAAGAACAATAATTCTACATTTTTATTTACGTATAATAAAATGTTTAGTAGGAATTATTGTTAATGGCATTGCTAAAATCTCTCATTCAATTACTAGATCCTCGACTTAGCAGGATTTCTAGTCGGCTTTAATCGATCCAAGTGCTTAAAAATTTATAGACTCAATTTTCTAGAAAGCTATTTAAATCTCAACACGTAAAAGAGACTTAATTAACAAACGTAGTTTTACGGCACTTCCTCCAAACATATTATTATGCTTGGCGCAGTCAGTAGTTTGAAGTTTCAGCGACGAACTTAAATTGACTCGAATGACGTGGACTAAAAGAAAGATCTAAGTTAGAGAGCCGAAAATTAATTACCGTAGCCCCTGAAAATTTATCAAGCGCCGAGAAAAACTTATGTAGGTATATATAAACGAAACAGTCGAATTCAAACTTGTTTTAATTCCATCTAAAATCGCACAGAACGACCAAGTTTACTTGCATTGCAAAAAGGAAAAGCGTAATTATTAGGTACTTTTTTTTAGCCTTAATCCGTATGCAGGTATAAAGTTGGCATTTAAATTTTAGATCCACGCTGAACTCAATTTTTGATTGGAGTGGTTGAAATTGCAGTAGCTTTTACTTGTGCATATATTGAACAACTTTTAACATTTAATTTACAGCTCCTCCATGATAAAGTTTTATTGCGGAATACCAACCACTCGCATTATGACAGGGGATTTTGAATAAGTCCAATACTCAATTTAATTTGCATAATTTTGCATTTTTAAATGATCATTTACACGGTGTATTAGTGTTAGTGTACTGAACTCATTCCTTATTGAGATGGTCGAATGTTAAGAATTTTTATTTACACCTAATCCTCAAGATTTTTTTCTGTGCAACAAAATTGTGGAATAAGTGGACCACCCCAAAAAAAGAAATCTGGTAATCCGGTAACAAATACGTGATTCAACCTGAGTATAATAAAGCATTAAAAGCTGCTCATAGTTAAAACACTACGGATACAACGAAACTGGTACGAAACCGAGCTCAACCTCGCCACAAAATAAAGTCGCAGTGATTTTTTCAAATTTAAATGACCATCCATATGCATATCAAGAAATTACACACAATAAAAGTGACCACAGGAACCTCCGCTTCATCCAAAAACAAGTTCTAATGATGGTGAATCCCACTACTTGCGTCTTGTCCACATTAAAGTCTAAACGTTGTTGACGAAACCAGGAACTCACGTCCCGCAATAACTTTTGCGGAAACAGAAATATCGCTGCATCGTCTGCATATTCATGGTCAAAAAACATCATCTTTGGAATAGCGATCGAGAGAATTGATATACAATAAAAAGAGCAAAGAGCACAGGAATCAAAATGGAACCCTGCGGTACTCCTACATTAATGTCATCGAAATCTGAATTACATCCTTGCATTTCCTCCATATCAGGAATGGACACAAACTGCCCCCTACCATTAAGAAAAGACTCTACCGGGTGTCCCAGACTTAATTGACCAGGCTATATCTCATATACAGGTTGAGATAATCGAGCCGAATAAAAGGCATATTATTATAATTTTTCAAGCTGTATAACATGACAGCATGAAAACAACCCCCACTTCAACATCCCCTAAGTTACAGCCCCCACCCTTAAAAAAATGAATAGCACCCTGTGTATATTTTTGTATATTCAAAACCAGTATTCGATTGTCTATTCAGATGATTTTTCAGATTCAAAATTGGTTGAGAAATAACCAAGAAAAAGTTCATCAAGGTGGTCATGACTTTTTATCTTAACTTTCTCTGGATGACTCTTGCTGTCAAAATTTATCAATATTTTGGTCATTAGCAGGTTACAGTCATCATTAAGGTTCATGATAAAGTGCTTTGTCTGTTGTTTTATTTTTTTAAATTTCCCAATAAATCAGACTTATAAATAAATTGTTTGGACTTTCATTATAATAATAACTATCACCTGCCTGTTAAAAACTATGACTAAATATTGATAAATTTTGACAGCAAAAGTCATCCATAGAAAGTTAAGATAAAAAGTCATGACCACCTTGATGAACTTTTTCTTGGTTATTTCTCAACCAATTTTGAATCTGAAAAATCATCTGAATAGACAATCGAATACTGGTTTTGAATATACAAAAATATACACAGGGTGCTATTCATTTTTTTAAGGGTGGGGGCTGTAACTTAAGGGATGTTGAAGTGAGGGTTGTTTTCATGCTGTCATGTTATACAGCTTGAAAAATTTTAATAATACGCCTTTTATTCGGCTCGATTATCTCAACCTGTATATGAGATATGGCCTGGTCAATTAAGTCTGGGACACCCGGTATACAAGCCAATGGTAAACCATTCACTCAATACTCCGATAACTTTTGCATCAACAGCGGGTGACTTACGCAATCAAATGCCTTAGTGAGATAGCAAAAGATCCAAGCAGGACACTCACCCGACTTCAAAGCAACTAAAGACATTTTCACAGAAGCAGCCCAGTGCTGCGAGCGTTGATCTGTGGCTCCTAAAACCATATTGACTCGGAGAAAGAATATGTTCGCCCTCCATAAACTTTTCTAGTCTATCTCTGAAACAATACTCTAAAATCTTGGAAAATTGTTTGGAAAATCTTGGAAAATGCTTAAATTGTACCTTAAAATTCTCAAAAGATGAGGCTTGGGTTAATCGTTCAATTGACGAGTTGAATAACTCGACAGCTGAATAGTAACAACTATAAAGAGAAAAGGAACGAGCAAGAGCAGATAAACAATTCTTGGATGTGAGATTGACAGAATGAAGGCGTTTCTAAAGATGAATTTATCAAATGGAGGGTGATCTTTATAATTTTAAACACAAAGAACCCTAGATGAAAGCTTCTTCCCTCGATCCTCAACCGTTGCAACTCCATGATCTTGTGGCTAATATGATCAAATTTTTCAGTCCGAATATAAAATTTATGTTTTCAATCCGTACTTTGTATAATATCTGCATACTGATTGATGATAAATAAAACACTGATTAAAAAAAAATCTACTGCATATTGATGGATAATATAAACGTAACACGTGTTTCGCTACTTTTAAAAATAGCATCTTCAGCCGTATGTAAATAAAATTATTGATATAGTAACATAGCAGCAGTATCAACCTTATACCAAATACACTAGACTATTAATACGTCCAACTCCGGCAATTTTACATGCATTTCGAAGGCAGCCGCTGTGGCAGCGCCATTTTAGTGTCGCGAGTTGTAACTAACACACTGCACCATAGTGATGTGCAACAGATAACAGTATCGAGTAGATATTGATACATTAGTCACAAGTATCTGATACGTTGAGTTGATTACTTGATTACTTTTGCTTGCTTGATACTTAATCATTATACCCAGACCCCGGACCCGATATTTCTCTATGGGATCGTTGAGTACCTACTGACTAGTTATGCAAGGCTACTTCGGTCCTCTAAGAAAATTAAAAAAAGTAAAAATTTCAAGCCAGAAAACAAAAAAGGAATAATTATTATAGGTATACTTGACTCTTTAAAAATTATAAGTAATAACATAATAATTATCAAATAAAAATGTAAATATGTAACTGTATTACATATAATGAAAAAATACTTGATGGAATGTGAAATAAGCAAAAAAAAAATTTTTCATTTACTTCAGTCTTGTAAGAAAAAAAAAATGAAGATTACCTACATAGGTATACGTACCGAACCGAAGTACGGACAGAGATGCAATACAAGATACAAGGCCATATGGGCTAAAACATCACGTGGAACAAGGAACTTATGATTATACATAATTCAGTTCCAGCACTCCAGGAGCAGGAGTTTATAGTAGAGATACCGTTCCGAGGGTCAGGGTATGCGTGTCGCGATTACGGCTCCGCTCCAGTCGGCGATGTGGCTATGGCTAAACAGTTCCAAAATACCGGTACATATTTTGTCGCGGTATTTTTCTGTCGCGGTACCAGTTGGATTGGAACGGTCGTACTCTTCGGTAACAGTATTTCCCATCTCTATTCCGGGCCCAGTAGAACAACTGTAGCGGTCCTCGAGCCGCCAGGTTCGCTAGCGTCGCCTCGCTGCCGGTTTTCAGTCGAAGTTGGACGTATTATAGTCTAGCGTATTTGCTTATACTTAAAGATAAGAGCAATAGCATTTATAGTTACTTGTAGCAGTAATTAGTGATTTTTGGACGAGCTGCAGGTATATTAATGCTGAAAATTTCTCAAAGTAACTTTAATTCGTGTTCCTTAATTATACCGGTGCGTAATCCCTAGGAATCCGATCCTTTGTTGAACATCGTAAACACCTCAAGGAAACTTCATGGTATCTGAAGCATTTACCACCGAGAAACCTTGGTAAAATAATAATTATCCTAGCATTGTAATCAAATAATATAATAATACTTACGAATGGGATTAAATTGGGTAAATGAACGGCCTAAATTAATAGCATAATCTTCTAGTAGGGAAATAAAATGTTAGATACCTTAATTATATCCTTTCAGCAAGATAAAAGGCGTAGGTAGGGCATTTGAATTATCTATTTTCCAAGACAGTTCTATTTAGAGGAGATCTAATAAGCTGTAGGTAAGTAGGTAATATATAGAAACGACCACTAATTTGTAGTTGTTATACAAGGTCAAGTAATATTACTGTTTTCTAATAAAATAAATATGAATGGGTCTCGTCATTAGTAATTGCTCCTATTTTTCGATATCTAGCATAAACAGATCCGGCTTTGTATAAATGAAATTAAGTTCTACCCAAAAACATAATTTTGCTCATCATTTTCATTAATAGCTGCCTGCAATTTTATTTATTTCATTATACGATTTTCCTACAATATCACTGGATGCTCGCCCAACAAAATAGACCACTCACAGACAACGTTTACCTAAATTTTCAGGAGAAAAAAAAAACGTATTTTTTTTATATTTGTCATTGGAGTAGATTTTTATGGAAGCTTTTGATTGATTGCGAATGACACAAGGTTTTGCCACATTGTGAGAAATGACCCTAGTTTAATCATGGCAGCAAAACTGAAAACTGAAAACTGAAACAGCACAATTGAAGAAAGTGTGCATTACGAGGTGTTGCTAAGCTATCGATATCAAAATCCACAATCCAAAGCAAAACGAAGGTTTTTCGAAAAACGAACAAGAAATTTTTTTTTAAATGCATGTGAAAGGTTTTTGGTTGCCTTGATTTTTTTATGCCGAATGACATGAAAAAATCAATAAGGCAGTTGATAGGAAAACAAAAGTTGTATATTTCGGCAACGATGGAACTAATCCTAACTTTTATATCAGATACTCCATATAAATATAAAATGGTTCAACTTTTCTCTAATGTAACACCCCGACCCCCTACCTGTTTATTCCCGATAAAAGTTTGCCTTGAGATCGTCTAGGATTGGATGTAGAACCTAACGTTGTGTTTCGTAGTATCGAGATTCGTTATTGAGGTATGCCGGAAGCAAAGGAGGAAGTTAAGGATTTTGCTTTCTGACGTTTGACTAAATTTCTTTTTTTCGATTTCCGTCTTTTAGCAAAATAATAAATTTTAATTGTTATTTTCTTGTTAATTGTTAATAAATTTTAATTAATTGAATTAATTGTAGGATGTGAGTAATCGTTTTCATTCCATATTTCACACTAGGGATTACCCCCATCTTTACAATCCTTTATTTATTACTTTATAGTTTGTAAACAATTTGTTTGATTTATTTCTTGGTAAATTACATGTTTCCTTAAGCATTGCGAGTCAACGACACTCGAGTTCGAATATAAAGGGTCCCTTCAGGTAGCTGGGAGAACCACTTTTACTTTCATCCATTCTTTCGAGCAATGTGCGGCGTTGCCGCTTGTACTAAACGTTAGAGAAGTCCTAGCTTACTAGGCTCATTTAGCGCTTTTCTGTTTTGCTCAAGATATGCTTCATTTATTTTTACCTCAGGTTTGTGAGACCTGTTTACCTTAATTGTTTATTCGTACCTCAGGTTTGTGAGACCTGTTTACCTTAATTGTTTATTCGTACCTCAGGTTTGTGAGACCTGTTTACCTTAATTGTTTATTTTTGGATATACTCTAAACTTGCCTTATTCGGACGTAGCTTTCTTAGCAAGTAATGTTTTATTACCTCCCAGCAATATTCAGGTATTTGATAGTCCTTGGATATACTCTGAACTTGCCTTATTCGGGCGTAGCTTTCTTAGCAAGTAACGTTTTATTACCTCCCAGCAATATTCAGGTATTTGATAGTCCTTGGATATACTCTGAACTTGCCTTATTCGGGCGTAGCTTTCCCAGCAAGTAATGTTTTATTACCTCCCAGCAATATTCAGGTATTTGATAGTCCTTGGACTAGAAGTTCTGGTTTATTAATGAAAAATTCCTTTTTTTAATGGGATATTTTTCATCCTGCGAGATTGAACACACCTATCGAGCGTTTTGACTTTGTTAACAGAATCATGATCACCTTTGATCGAAATACAGACCCCATTCCTTTATTATTGCTCAGACGCAATAATTAGAGTGTTGGAAAATTGGGCTAACCTACTCGGATAACCAGCTATTGTGGGCGTAGCTTCTGAAGCAGATGACCAACAGCATCTCCCAGCCGTGTTATCGAGAATTACCTATCAAAAGGAATCGGGATAACCAAATTGGTCGGGCGTTTATTTATCGGGGCCGTCTTTCTTATTATTGTGCCGGCGAAACTAAATTCGAATCTTATGGATGGATTGACTTAGAAAATGGGTTTGTAATGTGTCAGCGTATGAATTTCTCGCTTCTTCGAATAGTCCTAATATTGCTCTTTAAGGGAGAATTTCACATTTAGCAAGTAGATGAAAACAGAAAGATGCCTAATCAATTTTTATTTAGTGATACAGAAAAGAGGAGCGATGCGATACCCTCTAGGGGTTTCCACTGGTAGGATGCAGAAAAGAGAGGCGGTGCTATACCCTCTAGGGGTTTCCACCGGTAGGATGCAGAAAAGAGAGACGGTGCGATACCCTCTAGGGGTTTCCACCGGTAGGATGCAGAAAAGAGAGACGGTGCGATACCCTCTAGGGGTTTCCACCGGTAGATAGGAATTTGTTTATGCGATACCCTCAAGGGGGGTTCCAAAAACAACAAGGAAGGAAGGCTACTTATGCGATACCCTCTAGGGGTTTCCAAAAGATCTTGTCAAAAAGTCCAAAAAAGTTAGTCTTGCAATGAGCAGAGTCGAAGCAATACTAACTAACCCTTTACATCCGATGCGTGCTTTTATAGCCAGATTTCGACCAGGCACCATTGTCTTATTGGGCACGAACGGTTCGGCGGTTGCTTTCTATCACGGCCTGCTCGCGTGATTCTTTACGTAACACAATGCATTCGGAGAATTTCCGTTCCGTTGATGTTTTACCTTGCCTTTCGTGCCTGTATTAAAAAAGGCGAGCGGCCGAGATTCCTATTATTTTATACTCAGGCCGACTATCCCGTGGATATGAATGAAAAAAGAAACGAAAAATTGCAATTATTTTACGTACCTAGGGCAGGTTTATCTCACTAATTAAAACCGACTTTGGGCCTTTAATAGTTTAGAAGATCTCAATGGTCAGCAAGTTAAAAGTGGCAATCGTGTATTCATCCAAAAGCCCCCAAAGCTTTGGGATCACGGGCATAAGTTCGTTCTGGCGGCAATGACGTATAGATCTGAAGACCTGGAGAACTTACGCTGCGAATAATCTCCAAGACACCATACCATTTGTTGGTGGATTCATATAATGATGTTGGGTTAACTTCTTTTGTAAGCATGTCAATGTGAAAGAAATAAACGGCTTCTGATACGTTTGTTTGTTTGAATTAAATAAATTGATTGAATTTTTTTTTCGAAATATAATTTATTTTACTAATTCGTATTCAAATTATAAGCTATATGTAGGTTCTCCCGAATACAATAAATATATTCACAGACGAACCCTATACTTAGTACTTACTATCTCAAAGCCATAAATTATGCAAAAACAACTCCGCAGTGAAAGTTCGTTATACACATCGCTTCCTCAACTTCCTTACAAACATTCAACAGTGTTTGACTTTGTAAATCCGATCACCCAGATGATTAAAGATGCAGTTCACAAACACTCACTCGGATCATACCTCGCTCTCGTGTATGCCGTTTATCATGTAGGAATTGAAGCGCAGTGCCGCAGTGAGGCAGTTCTAATCGTTTAGCAAGAAGAGCCATAAGACTCACGAACTTTGAAACCTGTAAGTCAAAGTCACTTAACTTGCACGGATATTGCATCTACATATACATAGAACTACATACTTTTATAAGTCTGAAAGTACAATATGATGCATCAATGAAAGCTCAGTATTAAAAAGCATTATTAGTTTTTCTGTTTTGAAATGAATAATTATATGGATTTTCAGTATTTTTTTGGTAGCCAAACAAGATTTGAAATAACTGTTGGTTCAAGGATGATAATAAAATTTAGAAATGTATGTTAGTAACAATAATATATTTTTTAGATAGTATCGAAGCTTGTAAAAAAATAATAAAATATTTACTTACAGTCCCCCCTAATAAGGGATAGGTACTAATAGCTACCGTGAAGTTCACGGGATTCTTCTTTTATTGTGTATTTTATGGCACAGTAAACGTGTGATGGAATAAGGTCGAACAACAAGAGAATGCCCTCATTATTGGAAATCATCCAGAGATTTACAGAATAACATATTTTCATTAACACGCACTCCAAAGAAACAGGTAGCGGATAAACATTATGTAAAGTAAGATAAACAAATTTTTATTTTCTAATGGAAATTCATTTTAGAGCTTTTTTTTACGGATTATTACGGATACCGATTTTCTTATTGACAGAGTCTGCTCTAATTCGGAATTTTGTTTTTTGCTACCTCCATTCCTCGAACTTTCTTCCCTAAAGCGTGAAGCTTTAACTTTCGACTATATAAAATTCATCAACTTTTCATTCCTAACAAATTATCTATTTAACATTTCGCTCTAAAGCAATAATAATTAGAGAAGCGAATTATTTTTTATTTTTTTTAAAGGGGGGAGAATCGATCTAAATTGTGTAGATAGTATAGATATTGAACCATTCGATGGTACTAATTGAGTCTTTTTAGTGAAAAAATTTAAAAATTTGATTAATTACATTTTATAATTAAATCAATTAAAAAATTAAAATCTATGTACATTTTTTTTCTAGGCTGCAAAGAACTTTAACCCCCCCCCCCCCCCCCAAATAAAAAACTGACTCAATTACAGTAAAACAACACAAATAATTAAAACACTGATTTGATTGCAGCATAGTTAATCATACCTATACCCAAATTTTAAATATTTATATTATTAACAATTCCAGATGTTCCTAGAAGTACCTAATATGTGTTTTTGGAACATTTTTGGACTTTTCTAATTAATGTGGGTACCTTAACTAACTACTTACGCCCATTCAAAATTTTCCTCTTCGACGCTGCACTTGCTTGTTGCTCTTTCTTGGCAATCCCGTTAAACATTTTCAATTTCGATATAAAACCGCGTTAGCCCGGGGGTTTAAATTTTTTTAAAGGCACTAGAACGCCAAAGCAAATATGTTGGACAACCAACAGATACTGTAACCGTCACTAAAATGTAACAGTCTCCCCCTACCATGTCCTCGAATTGACATTTCCTCTCATCGTGAACTATAGAAGCTTTTATCAATAACCAATCAATTATGTATTCTAACGAGGGAAAGAAGTCTATTCATTATATCGAGAAAATAGATGACGATGCCTGTGTAGGAAACTCGTTCCAGTGAATTATTTATTAATTAATACTGAAAACTATATACTCGCGAGGCAGGTACGTGGCACAAAAGTAAATATACTACCTAGAATTTTTTTTCTTGATTTCATATCTGAAACTGTAAATTATGATAGATTAAGGTCAATAATACTGATGGCCTATCATTGTAAGTTCTTGAATTAGTACTATTAGTTTGATCGTTTGTAATAAACTGAAACTGTAGACAAGGTTACAATAGGTATTTGAAAGGTATTTGAATCATCATCAAGATTTCAAAAATTATGAGCGGTTAAACAAAAGTTGCAGTTTTATGGAATCATGGACACTAACTTTTCAGTTCCAATACTGGTTGTTAGTTAATGGCAAATAAGGCACCGCGGCATAATATCACATTTTCAATTTCAAGCAAATATTGAGCAATAAATTAAGTCGTTTCATAAGAAGCCACTCAGGGAGTCACAAGTGATTTTTATCGAGACGATATAAAGTGCTCCACCTTGCTTCACCTAGAAAGAATTCCAAGAATTGCGAAAAAAATTCAATTGCCACAAATGTGAAATTTAAATTTTAAAAAAATTCAATGATGGAATTGATCTAAGTAGGTACAATCATTTTTTCATAGTTTTCCGTGAAATTCCGCAATGTTTACTCGTGTCCAGAAAGTGTTTTTGCCGGAGTCGTATTTACACTACAGTCGCTGATTGGAGAATGAATGTTGATATTTTATTTTGATCCGACATACAGGGTAGAATTTATTCGAGTAAACCAGAATGTCAATAATAAAATATTTACTTTGGACGTTTGCAAAATCATGCATTCTTTCAAACCACTGGGTGGTGATCGTTAAAAAGCGAGGTGGGAAATTTTAGAATAATACTCTGGAACTTATCCGGGTTTTAAAATAATAATTTGTGTTTATTCAAGTAGGTATCATCAATTATTATGGAGAGATTCGACAAATTAAGGGTTAAGAACGTAAACAATTGTACACCAAGGTGTAATAAAATGGGTGACCTATACTTAACTTGGAATAAGGAATCGATAAAAAAATACTTACAATAATTAACGTTGTTCATGTTTTAAAAATATTCCATTTCAACTGTATCTCTATCAGTGGTTTCAAGAGAAGAAATTGCTAGAAACTGGTAAATTCGGAAGGTTCATAGAACTTCTTCCCGTCAGTTTCGTCTTATTCTAAATAGAACTCCCTTCCACTCCAGGATAAATAATTGATCTATTTCTGTTATCCTGAATTCAAACTAATCGAGGGGAGAAATGTGATTAATTTACACAATGTCCTCTGAAATCCTATCTTATGTAATCGAAATCCATCACGGTCATTTCTGAAGTTTACATAACTTAGCACAAGAAACTTCACCGTATATTGATTATAGAGCTTCATTAGAGAAAGGGGTTTAAAATCTATTATCTCAAGTTTCAAATTTATATGATCAAATTAGTAAAAAGAAAAATTCTCTCCTTGTTATACAGAGTATCGCTTTTTTAAAGCTTGCTATGGGTACCTCATAAATGCTTGGAAATACAAAGAAAAAGCAGACATATACAGTGTGTCCCAAAATATGCGAAGCGATGATTGACAAGGTCTGCGTGATTGGATAATAAATTTTACCATATTTTCATGTTTAATAAATCAACCATGCCTTGAATAAAGCATTCTTTTTGTTTTCTGTGTACGTAAAGTACCTCTTCTGCACAAATAATGAAAAATTTATTGAAAAAATTGCTGAGAATCCAAAGTTATGCATGCATGCTGAATTTCATAACCATCAGCCTACCTTGATTTTTTCACATTTTTGCAATTTTTACCATAATTTATTTTTAAATTTGGAATTATTGCTTTCTTCTCTCAATTTCCCTTTTCTTACCTTGATAAAACGAAATAAAAATGTAAATTTTGGAAAATGAGTTATTTGACATGCGACATATAGGATTCAAGAACCTACCTACCTACGGTGTGTGTCACAGGCATGGTACACCCCCTTTTTTTTCTTTATTTTTGGAGATATTTTTTTTTAATTTGGTACGTCGCATATTCTCGACAGAGCGCACTTTTTAGCAGAAAATTGAATTTTTTTCCACATCCGGTTTTTTCCGGAAATGTTACCAACTTTTTATTTTTAAATAGGACACCCTATATATTATTATATTTTTGGATTCTATACATTTGTACGAATCCAACAATACCACATAAGTACCATTTTAAATGTCAAATTTGTTTTTATTGAATTTTTTATTTCTCAATTATAGTGTGCCATGACTATTTCGTTTTACTCCAATCGGATCATCTAATGCTAGAAAAATCGAATTTTTGTTCAAAGTACTAAATTAAGTGATTTATGGATAAATAATGCGCACCGGAATGATTTTTTGAGCTGAATTCATTTTTTTCAAATGGTACCATATTGGTACCGAGGTACCATCTACTAGTACTCTTAAAAAGCGACATTTTGGTGTACCTAGTTTGCTTCTGTGACGAACACAACTGAAGTCATGGCACACTATAATTGAGAAATAAAAAATTCAATAAAAACAAATTTGACGTTTAAAATGGTACTTATGTGGTATTGTTGGATTCGTACAAATGTATAGAATCCAAAAATGTAATAATATATAGGGTGTCCTATTTAAAAATAAAAAGTTGGTAACATTTCCGGAAAAACCGGATGTGGGAAAAAATTCAATTTTCTGCTAAAAAGTGCGCTCTGTCGAGAATATGCGACGTACCAAATTTAAAAAAGTTATCTCCAAAAATAAAGAAAAAAAGGGGGTGTACCATGCCTGTGACACACACTGTATATCCTATTCCAGATGTTGAAAATTAGAATTATGTTGGTTCCCTTTGGAATTCTGAGCTTTGAACTACTTTTGTCATCATCATAAGCTAAATTTTTAGAGGTTAAGAATGTTTCTAATCAAATTTGACGTCGTTACTATACATTGGGCCCAGGACAATCATATGAACAGCATTGGGAAAATAGGTAAGATATCGAGGTGAATTTTTTTCAAAATTTAGAAACTAACTTCTTTATCACAACTATTTGAATATTTTCGATTAGGAATCGATTAGTAATGTTTTTGTGTTCAATTTGTTACTATTTTTATTCGAATTTTTTGATGAGCAGGAATTCTAGAAAACGCCCTTTGCAATAGTAATTCCCTATGGCCACATTTGAAAGTTGACACACTCTGTACAAGTTTAGTTAAGTATATTATACTTCCCTCAGACTTTGATGAAACATTACTTATTTATATTAACAGTAGAATGAGTTTGTAGAATCAGTATCTACATCTTCTGCAATACAAACCTAATTATGACAAATAACTTCATCCTAATAATTTATGATAATAAAGGAGTATTTCGAGCGGAATTTCCCGACTTGATATTGATATTAGAGGAATACCTACCTTAGCTACAGTGAAGTTAACTGAAGTATTACCACCAGGGCTATACACTCCCTCGACAATTCAGATTATAAGACAGACGGGCTTAATTGGTGGGCTTGTATCTTGTTATATTCAAACGAGGTGAGGTTATTAAAGATTCCTTCTTTGGGGATTTTAGCTACTTATAACGGATTTACCTTAAATGGAGTCGCTGAGAGTATTATTTTGAGAACCCATTAAAAGTTGAGTACGACACTAATATGTTATCTATACCGAAATAACAATACTTTTCAAACAAATTTTCAAACACATTTTTTACTTTTTTTTTACTACGTAAGGCGCTTTTATAATTCTTACAATATTATTTATTATTATTATATGGAACCATTTTCAGATAGATATTAATTTTTGTTTTTCCGCAAACGTTCGAAAATAGACGAAAATCCTCTATCCAATAGATCTTGGAGAAGGACCCAATTATGTTACTATACACAGGAATAAGTTTTTCGTTATTGTACTAATACAGTAATAGATTTTGACAATGTCGAAACGTGGAACAATACTGATTATTGACATGAAATTATGACAATTATGACAGAAAGAATCTAAATTAGCAACTCTAGTTTTGGTTTTGGTAACAAAAATCTAGCCAATGGCAATGCGCTCGAGGATGCTATTCGCGCTCTTGCCTCTAGATCAGTATCGCATTCCTATTTGTAATTATAAAGCATAGTAATTGGTTGTGTCTCACATGTTTCTAGAGCTCATGTCACCGGTTCGACGTCTGTTGGATGTTGGATGGAAGATAGATGGAAGATGTATGGAATTCAGGTCATTTACAGTGCACTAACGCGAGACGCTTGTAGATTTGTGGGGAAATGTTGAAAGCCATTTTAATTCAGATTTGGGTGTGATTTGATTGAGTCAGTTATCATAATAATTTACTGCAAACCTTATTTGAGAGATTTGAGGTCTATTATTGTAAATGAAAAAATGTTATGTTAGCTTTCTATTTAATTCTCAGCTTGCCTGATAAAAAATCGTATTTGTCGTAAATCTTGTGTATATAAGAAAAATTTAACTTAGATATAGGTACATAAAGCGTCTTCATCGAGTAATAGGTGTAAGATATAAAAAAGAATTCTTCGGCAAAGCAAACTGAAGTTAAACATAATAATAATTGAAAACGCTTTTGTCATCAATGTTATTTATTAAGCAATGAGCTTAATTGACAGAAATGTATACAAAGAGGAGAATAAGTTAATTTAGCTGATATGGGTACTAATTTTATTAATCTGGATAATCCAATTAGCTCTAATTCCATACTAAAATTTGATCTATCTAAGTTTTTTTTGCTATATCTGTAATATACAATAGGTCTATAATAATACCTATACCTACAAAATTGAAGTCAGAAAACGAAGATATAAAAAAAACTAAATTAAGCTGCAACATATCTATTAGATTAATAAAAGTTTTCAATAATGGTAGTCCATTAAAATACGTCTAATATGAAATTAGTAAAATCAATTAATCGATTTAATTGGTTACTTGAATACTAACTTCTAAGTAAGTTATAGTTTTATACTGACATCAATTCAATAATATAATACAGCCTATTTTCGTATTCTCCTTCTATAAATAACGAAAATGACATGGCATTTCTAAAATTCGGATGTATTTATTCTACAGGAACGAAAATAGTAGACTGATCCAAATTTAGGTCACGATTGTAACTAAAAGTATTCAGTATATAATTACTATGTACTCTTTATTCACTGTCACGTTTACTGGTCACGTTTCTAATACCGGGTTGTTCATTTTCTGGATGTTAAATAATTAAACTTTTCCACATTTTGGTAAAGAAAATTTTTTATACTTGAAACATTTATTAGAATACTCTGCAAAAATTCTAAATCAATATAATTTTTCACCGCCATGTATGATACCTGCAGATATGATTTTAATTTTTAAAATGTGGAATTATGTCTACCTAATCGCAAGATAATTGGAAAAACTAAAATGTTGCAGTTGTAGTTCAAAAAAACATCCCCCTCTGACAACCAAAATTACATATCTTAAGATTTTTTTTTAATGATTATTTTATTTTTAAATTTAAAAAGAAAATCATGTACCCAAATACCTAACATACCCCTATTCATCCAAAAAAAAACTAATAAATGCATCGCTTAATTGCTGATTTATAGTTTCCTTTCAAGCAAGATATCACAATATGGTCATCCTATTGAATATTTCTTAAGGGTGGATGAGGGGGTGAATGACGCCCATGTCAGTTATACGTCAGAAGAGGTCCTAGGTATTTCAATCAAAAATGGACCTGTCTCGGGAAATTCCTTATTGTTGACTTAGTTTTCCAGTCACCCTGGCCAAAAATCACCCTGTACACAACAAACAATATAAAGGGCCACCTTATAGGATAGAAAAAATAAAAATAAAAACGAATTCGAATAGACATTTAGAGGATCGTGTACTTAACTATAAATAGCACTATGTAAAAAAGTCTTATAAAATAAATAAATTGATAATCAATACAAGGGATACACATCGTACAAAGCTACCCACCAAACTAAAAGGAAAACAAACAAGACAAAGAAAACAACTAAGAACTAGGTGTAGCATTACAAAATACAGAGCTTTCTCTTTCTCTCTATTATTACTGTTTCAAAAAAACCGATGCCAAGAATATGGAGAATTTAATTATCCTTGTTCTCCATGATAATTGCCTCTGCTATTATTATACTTGATCGTGACCTGCAGGATTATCGCATAAGAGATACGTAACAAGATGACACTTAATAAAGACGGTGGAGGAAATAGCTCTATTGTAAGAAGTAACATAATAATACTGCATCATCCTTTATCGACCCTTTAAAATGCTGTCGACGAATGCTCTTGGTACTCACAACGTTACCAAATTTGGTTTTTCCAAGTTCGAGTTTAATAACTGAGATATGCAGGGTGTCCCAGCTTATTCGAAGCGGTCTCTGTAGGCCAAACGATGGACTTTTTCGAATCACTTTTTGAAAATTCAAGTACAGAATCACAATGGCCATAATTTAAAATTATTTTGGAGTATAAAGAGTGTCCCATATGACAGTGACATATCAAAGTTATGTTTTTTTTTAATGGAAAGCTCCTATGTTATTGCATTTTTAGATTGTCTGAGAAGAGAAAATAAGATAAGCTTTTACAGTTGGTGTTTAAATTCAGAAGTTTTTGAGTTATAAACAAGTGAAAATCGTAATTTTTGAAGTTAATTTAGAAGTACAACGAAAACGGTTCAAGATAGAGAAAAACGGCTTACATGCCCCTATTTTAACTTTTTATGTACCTACTATCCTATGGTATAGAAACATTTGTACTTTCTTTGATTTTTTTATTTGGCGACACGTGGAGAAATCTCAGAATTTTTCAAATTTTTTTCCACCCTTTATAAACATTTCATCTACATCATAGGATAGTACATGAAAAGTTAAAATAGGGACATGTAAGCCGTTTTTCTCTATCTTCAGCCGTTTTCGTTGTACAGGGCCTTGAACTTGAAAAATGACGATTTTCACTTGTTTATAACTCAAAACTTCTGAATTTAAACACCAACTGTAAAAGCCAACCTTATTTTCTCTTCTCAGACAATCTAAAAATGCAATAACATAGGAGCATTCTATTTAAAAAAACATAGTAACTTTGATATGCCACTGTCATATGGGACACTCTTTATACTCCAAAATAATTTTAAATTATAGCCATTGTGATTCTGTACTTGAATTTTCAAAAAGTTTTTCGAAAAAGTCCATCGTTTGGCCTACAGAGACCGCTTCGAATAAGCTGGGACAGCCTGTATATGTATCAATAACCCCAATTTCAAGGTCTTGCTCTGTAGGATTTTGCTTATACTGCGACGTTTAGACCTACCTATCTCATGACCGAAACAACGTGCAGTAACTGACATTACTAAAAAGCAATTTCGGAGAAGCGGCAAAAGCAGAAACTTACGTTTGGAGGAACATTTCTATTTGCCGCTTCTCCATCAGTGAAAATGTTCAGCCAAATGTAAGTTTCTGCTTGTCGTTTCTCCGAAATTGCTTTTTGAGTAATGTCAGTTACTGTCGTTATTTCGGCCATGAGATAGACATTTCGGACATGAGATAGAAAAAATATTCTTAGGTGTAATTTAATTTAATAAGTTACTTTTTTAGTATTGTTACAAACAATTCCATTGACACTGCTAATTGCAATTCGTCAATGTATAATGACTCAGTACTCGCACGGTTTGATTAAATTGTTTCATAATTGATCGAAGAGTCTATCAACTGAAGAAGTTTACCTGATTTTTCGATCACTTTTGTGCAACAATTAATGATTATGATTATAAAATTCTCTGTATAAATATAGAGCTAAATTTACAAGCGTAATGTTAGAAAAGAACACACAAAACGGCACACTTTGTTATGAATAATTTGATCAAAAAACACTTATTTGATTTTAAGGTGATTTTAACAACTAAGTATAAAAACACAAGTGTTTAAAGCCTTTACCAGTGAAAAAAAAATTTGCACTTACTTCGACCCTGGGTCCCTCCTACAACAACATAAAAGGATTAGTATTCTGAAGAGATTTTACATAGTTATCAATAATAATTAGAATTGAAAAAAGTATCTATGTTTAAATCTACTACCTACCTACCTACCAATACCATTGGGTTTAAATTATTATTCTCAAAATATGACTATTAAGTATTTAAAATTCTTTAAAATAAAATATTCTATGGAATTTCAGAAGAATATTTGAAAAAAAACAAAACCCCGGCTCCACCTTATATCTTAATTTTGACAACGATTAGGTAAATTCACCTCTAAAGAAAAAATTTACACAACAAAGGACATTTTTTAGTTTCTTTAAAAAAAATACTGAGATTTAATAATAATTATCTACTTTGAATGGTTCTAACAATAAAGTGGGGGGGACATTAATGATTCTCACTGTACCTATATACGACAACATTTACACTTACTTTGATATAGTCAGCCACCCGGTATAAGTACGGCTCGCAAGCAAGGAATAATAAAGGCGTGTAAAGCGAAATCGACAATAATAAATGATTCACCAGGCAAATTGGATAATAACTTCATATCAGAAAGATATACCACTGACCAGCTGCTGGCCTGGCAAGAACACGTCATACCTATGCGTACCGCCCTTCATAAAAAAGTTACATATCGGACATACGTTAGTTCTCATGCAACATTAATAAGTTGATGGCTAGAGAATGAAAAAAAACTACTGAAACCCTACCGATTGAAAAAAATACTGCTGTCAGTTCACGTATTACTTGACATATCCAAATCAAGTGTTCGTCGTGAATTGAGTTGATTTTACAGAAGAGGTAGCGTTAATGTTTACAAATACTCAAACTTGACGGTAGGGGTAGTAAAATTCCCGGCTATTACTTACTGTCTATTCCCAAGAGACAGATTGGTGCAGGATTTTACATTTTTAGAGAAATAAAAAAAAATTAATCAAAGCTCCATGTTGAGTTAACGGTAAGTGTAAATGCTTCATCGAGCAAATTATAAAAGGAGCAGGAGGCTACGGATAAATTTTATGCAACTTATAATACATTTAACTCACTACTATAATAACTTTGCATGAAGTAAATAATTAGATATATTGCAAGGAATACTATCGATAAAGTAATTGAGTTGAAAAGTCTTGAAAAGTCTTAAATTATTACCTCCAAACACATGTGTCGTAAAGTCTTCGGTGTGATGGCCGTTCGAAATTGCGACCGACATGTTGGTTGCAGGAGAAACCTTTCCCTCCGATTTAGCCACCTAAAAACAAAATAAAGTAGCATTAGATATTTTAGTGTTAAAAAACCAATATCGCGTACCCAATGCATTAATTACAATGTAATTTTTACCATAACTATTGAAAAAATATAATAATTTTTGAAAATTAATGAAATTAATTAATGAAACAGGCAATGGGTAGATCTTGACTTACCAAAGGTCAAGGAGAGTTCTAATTTGGTAGATTTATTTCTAGAGTTCAGTGTTTTCATTAATATTCCGAGTTTGCGAGCTTGGGCAACCGCCGCTCGCGCCGCCATGTTGAAAAAATGGTACTGAAACCCCGTTTCTCGAGAATATTACAAAAACTATAGGTACAGCATAAAATATCCTCAGCATTTGTGGGAAATATATTTCAATCAGATGAATAGTTCACGAGCTACAGCTCGTTGAAGGGGAAATTTTATGCGCTTTAATTTTTGTAATTATTAACCTAGGTGGAGAAAAGATATTCTCGAAAAGTGGTTTTTGGTACTATTTTTCTAATATGGCGGCTCGAGTGGCAGTCATTCAAGGTCGCAAACTCGGGATAATAATGAGGACACTGAACTGCCATAATTATCTCTACTACCAAATTATATCTGTAAGACGATAATGGATTTTTGTCACCCTGTATATGGCAGTCCGGCTAGACCTAGACACTAGACCATAGATTTTAAATTGGTCATGATAATATAGCATGTAGGTATATTATAAAGGGCTTAATATTCCCATTAAATCGATTCATAAATAATTTATTAAAAGCAGCAACGTCAATAAAATATTTCGAAAAACCAGGAAAGAAAAATTGTGCTTTCCACACCAGGGAGAGATAATAACAATTATGTTCGATATTTACCGCAAGGAAAACCTTGCTAGGAACGTCGGGCTCGACCTCGGGTCACGCGAAAGTTCAAAGCTGCTAAAGTTATCGACATTATCATTAATTATTAACGGGTAGGGTTGAATTTCTGATGCTCAAATGGGCAGGTATTTCAAAAGAATCATCGTCTATCATTTTTTCAAATTATGGTATACTGTGTAAATATATGTTCACAAACCCTATTACATATTTCGTTTTCAAATTAATTTTGTTTGGATTCGTTATAGTATAGAATTTCTAAAGGAATATCCTTTGTTTACTTTCTAAATGACCATGACGATATTCCGAAAACTTAACAATTTATACATATCAAGTATAATAACATTAACAGGTCTTCTTAATTTGTGAAGGCGGTAATTGCTACAACACAAATACCCCATCACAAGTCAAGTCATCCAGAATGGAAAACATGGCATACGGCGTGAAGTGTCATGATGACTCAGTGGGAGAAGCTTCAAAACCAAAATTAGAACCGTGTACAAATGAACAAAATTGGACTACAAAATGAACCTAAAGAAGACAAAACTCATGTGTAAATCAAAGATCAACTGATCGAAAATATAAATTGCCACATATAGGTATCTCGGCCACCAACTGAAACTTGGAAAAGAGAACCTGACCGCTGAGATATATCAAAGAAGATTGGAAAATCGAAAAACTCACATACATCCTAAAAAAACAAAAGATCTTATCAAGTCTATCCTGAAGTCTATTCGATCAATGTATTCTCCCAGTGATGACGTACGGATGTCATCAGACGTGGACATTCAACAAAACAATCAATGAGTAAAATAGCCGCAACTCAAAGATCAATGGAAAGACAGATACTAGGAATGTGCTTGAGGGAAAGAAAAACCATAACGAATGGATTCGTAATACTACCAAAGTCCGAGATGTAGTCGAAACTACATCACCCAAAAATGGAATTATGCTGGACATAATATAGCCAGATGTACAGACGATACATATAAAATAGCATATTACTACACTGACACTGAAGGCCATACCAGAGAAAAAGATATAGAGGACGACCATCAATGCTCTGCACGAATGGTATAAAACTGACAACGGGACTCAACTGGACAAGGAAAGCGCAAAATAGAGAAGAATGGAAACATATGAAGGACGCCTATGTTCAAAAATGGACTTTAGCAAAAAGGCGATTGAGATTGAGTGATCCTCGTGGAGTCCTATCCAAATATGTTTTACTCGCTTTGAGTCGGCATGCAATTTAGAAAACTTTATAATTGCATTAAATTTCCACTTCTACCAGTATCAATTTCGGAGAAATTCGACTATGGTAGATAGAAAGAGAGCACAAACAGAAAGAAACAAATTAATTACTATTAAATATTACTATGCAAATGTTGTCCTGACAACTCTGTAGCTTCCAGAGTTGTTTTCAAAGGATTCTCCCAGGGAGCACTTTTTGGATATGGTATGGTGATTTTTAATCTACCTATACTTTATCCGGAAACCCCACCTTCGAGCTTTTAAATGTTATGTGATAATTCGTGCTCTAGTTAATTAGAAAAGAAAAAAAAACAGAAATAAGTATCAATTGAAACTTTATAACACGCTTTACAACAACATAGTCTGGGATTTAAGTTTATCCGAGCGGTTTAGTAGTTTATCTGTAAGCTATAAGTCATAAAATTAGATCTACTGTTTAATAGCTTCAAAAATCAATTTCAAACGCCATGTTAGTAAGGGTAAATGAACTTGAGTTTATTCATAACGCCTACTCGGGAAAATGCACATTCGTTTGTATCTTGTAATTATAGTTCCTTATATCGATCAGTTCAATATACTTACTATGAAAAATTCATTGACCTTAACGACCTCAACCTTACCACCAGAAACTTGAGTCGCCCTTAAAACGTCTATGTGATAAGCACTTTAGGAATTCCATTTCGTTTGAAGAATATGGAATTTCAGACTCGTTGCTTCTGAACTGGACATACGGAATATTATACAAAGAATTTACGAATAGAAAAGTTTTATAGCGAAAAGATCCTATTAGGCTGAATTATTGTTGTTACTTTAGATCTTATTAGTTCACGGCTCTAGTTATAGAAATTTTCAAAAAATTCAATTCCATTCCATACATAATGCAATATTAACGAGAAAGGAACTGAGTTTTTAGAAGGAAAATTTTAAGAAAGAAAACTTTCAGTGCTCTATAGTTAAAAGTATCCAAACTTCAGTAACTATTAGAGAAATAAAAATGCAGTCGTAATAAAAGAGATCAAACTGTTCATCTTTCAGTTTTGATGATCTAAATAAAATGTTTCAGCAGTCCCAATTAAATTAACGATTTGTTTTGTCACGTTGTATGCTCATATCATTCAAATCCAAACAGATAACACGACATGGAGAATGAAAGTGTTATTAATTGGGGATAATTTTTCTTTATGAAAAATGAGCTATCTCCTTTCTTGTGTCAATATGCCTCAACGCCGAGTTTAATTACAAGCCCCAAATTTTTGTGCTATCTCTATATAATATTTAGGGATAGCCTTATGAATATTGATTGGTTGTCACTGATGAAATTTCTGGTGAACAACGGACTGAATATTATAAGTAATTTTATAGTATTGATCCTTATTTTATGTAGAAGTAAATGTCGTATGTCCTTCAATATTATTAGCTCGATTAAAAGTGCCTCCTAAACTTAATTTCACCTCGATAAAATGTACAGGGTGTTATAAAAATAGTAAAAATAGTAAAGTCGTCTTATGTTTCTGTTATCGTGGGATTTCAAGGTTAAAACTAAATAAGTAATAAGTATATTTTCTTTTCCTTCAGAAATGTCGCAATAAGTGTAGTAAGGTACCTTGGGGGTAATCTTAATAAGGCTCAGCAGATATTTTTGTGATGATTGTAATGCAATGCTATCTGCGATCTGTCAGCAACTGGTGGTAAGTATTTATATTACCAACCAGCTATAGGTATCAATTCTGGTGTAGGAGCAGTATTAGGGTTTCGTGCTTTCTCAAACGACACGAATGGAAACAGTATTTTCCCATGCATTTTCGTTTTTTTTATTGCAGTTTCGGACTTTTTGGCTAAAAATACTTAGAAATTATCTTATTTTTTTCAGATTCATTGACCTTTTTCGTTCAATTTAGTAATAAGAAAAATTTGAATAAAAACGAACTTCGTCTATTACAGCGCCATCTATCATGAATCTGCAATAAAAAAAGGATTCCTATTTATGATTTCAAAGTAACCCTCTTCTATCCCTATAGACGATGGGTGGTGGAGTCGAGTATGATATTATTGGATGAACTCCTTTCAACTTCCATCACAGACTTTTTTTGATCTGATGCAAGTTTCTTATAATAAATTTTGACGAGTTTTCTGAAAAAAACTTTCCGCTTTAGTGGTCCTCACCTTGTTTCGTTTCTGGGTTACTATGTACAGGGTGATTCATGAGTGACCTTACATAGACCAATTGTGATAAGCGGACTTCAAGACGAGTCGAAAACCACAAAAGAAATTTTTTTTGTGATCGGTTACGAAGTTACAGGGTGTTTTATGTCTCAAGTACAAAACTTTGATAGGCGATATCTCTGAAACGGCTGAAGACATTTTGTAGAAATTTACTAGGAATGGTGCATTCCGGAAACTCATCAAAACCGCCTTCTGAGTTAATTAAAAATCCAGGACCGGACTTGAAAATTTTTGCCCCCATGGTCTTTGTTGAAAAAGTTAATTTTCTGACCATGCTATTGAAAAACTGTCATCGAATTTGAAAAGTTAAGAAAAAACTCTATGGAAATCATTCCTCAATTTGAACGGCACACCCAAACCGTCTCGAAAAAAAGTCTTCTCATTAACTTAACTTCTCAAAAAAAACTTCTCAGTAGACTATCGTTTTCGAGCAGACATATTTTACTTAATGTTCGTCTGAATTACTTCAAATTAATTTTTTAACTTGTTTCTGTGGGAAAAATGTCAGTGTAAATTAAATGTCATCAATATTAATGTTATAAACGGTTCTCAAAATGTCCTTCACCAACTTCAATACATTTTCTGCAGCGTTTCCATAAATTTTGATTTACTTTTTGAATTATTTCCCTGTTGTTTCTAATTTCATCAGCAACTACCAGTATTCGCGTCCTGAGCTCGTCTCTGGTACTTACTTCCGTTTTTTAGACTTCCTGCTTCATATGGCCCCATGGGTAATAGTCTAAAACAGTGAGGTCGGGGAACCTAGGTGATCAGGAATGAGGGCCGCCGCACCCGAACCAACGATTGGGGTACTCATTGTCGAGATGCTCTCTGACTTGTCGAGAAAAATGCGGTGGTGCCCCATCTTGCTGAAAGTAAAGACCATGGCTTCTCACGTTCGCCTCTGCAAGCAAGCCGGGCAAAATGACTTGTGGGAAATGTACATAAATTTCCCCCGTGAGCCGCCCAGCAAAAAAATGTTCTACAGGGTTACTGGTAACTGGATACATTCCTTTGGTGATCTGATAAAACAAGAGGTAAGGAGTAAATTAACCCCAACATGCACTATACAAAATTCAATAGATTTTGAGATATTTCGATTTTCAACTTTTCTTTAAAAAATGGTTTCAAATGTCTTGAAATGTAATTTTCAAAAAATCTACTTTAACTTTTTGATTTTTTTTTTTGCTGGAATACTTGTCCAATACGATGCTTCCTTCTGGATTAAAAAATATCCTGAGGTATTTCGATCGTGTGAAAATTTCAAAGAAAAACTTTCACAAACTATTTTTTTTAAATAAGATTTAAAAGTTTTTACAAGTTATTTTCGCAAAATTGTCAAGGCAACTTGCATACAAATTGTTTTAAAAACTTCCCTAGTGTAGTAGCTATCTAACAAGGTACGAATCTTGTACAAGAATAACAGAATCTCCCCGCTATGTACCGTTACCGAGGAACAAATCCTTAAGTCGGGACGTTTTAAAAAAAATACGGCCCTGAACGGGGGTCTTAAAATTCTCGGATCCGGTCCATTTTCAATAGGTCGTATTTGGGGGTCACGAGCTTCGTCCCTACCAAGTTTCGTCCCGATCGGTAAAACTTTCAGACACTTAGAGTGGCTATTACTAGGCTATTCCCGAAAAATCCCGAAATTCCCGAAAAAATGACACTTCCCGGGAACGGATCCCGCTCATTTTCAATAGGCATCGTGCCAAGGTGCGCCTCTTCAATCAAACCAAATTTCAACTTTCCCACATGAAAACTGGCGGCTCTAGAGTGTTTCCTAGCAAAGTCACAGACAGACAGACCGACAGACAGACATTTTTCGGGCACAAGAATACGTATACTTACGAAACTTCTGTGACTTTGCTAGGAAACACTCTAGAGCCGCCAGTTTTAATGTGGGAAAGTTGAAATTTGGCTCGATTGAAGAGGCGCACCGTGGCACGATGCCCATTGAAAATGAGCGGGCTCCGTTCCCGGGAAGTGTCATTTTTTCGGGAATTGCGGGATTTTTCGGGAATAGCCTAGGAAACACTCTTAGTGTCTGAAAGTTTTACCGATCGGGACGAAACTTGGTAGGGACGAAGCTCGGGACCCCCAAATACGACCTATTGAAAATGGACCGGATCCGAGAATTTTAAGACCCCGTTCAGGGCCGTATTTTTTTTAAAACGTCCCGACTTAAGGATTTGTTCCTCGGTAACGGTACATAGCGGGGAGATTCTGTTATTCTTGTACAAGATTCGTACTTTGTTAGATAGCTACTACACTAGGGAAGTTTTTAAAACAATTTGTACGCAAGTTGCCTTGACAATTTTGCAAAAATAACTTGTAAAAACTTTTAAATCTTATTTAAAAAAAATAGTTTGTGAAAGTTTTTCTTTGAAATTTGCACACGATCGAAATACCTCAGGATATTTTTTAATCCAGAAGGAAGCATAGTATTGGACAAGTATTCCAGCAAAAAAAAAATCAAAAAGTTAAAGTAGATTTTTTGAAAATTACATTTCAAGACATTTGAAACCATTTTTTTAAGAAAAGTTGAAAATCGAAATATCTCAAAATCTATTGAGTTTTGTATGGTGCATGTTGGGGTTAATTTACTCCTTACCTCTTGTTTTATCAGATCACCAAAGGAATGTATCCAGTTACCAGTAACCCTGTATAATGCCACATTTATAGAAAATCTATGTTGCAAGTTCTTCTGAACAACAGAGCGCGGATTTCCATATGCCCATAGGTATGGGAGTTTTTTTTTTAATTCATTACACCATCCCGCGTGAACTGAGCTTCATCAGTAAACAAAATTCTACCCAGTGTTCTTGGGTGCTCCAAAATCCACCGACAGAAAATGAGACGTGGAACTTCATCGAATGGTTGAAGCCTCTGAACACTTTGTAAGTGTTCAAGACTCTTCTGTTTCAAGGTTCGCCATACTCTTGACTGAGAAATGCCCAGTGGTTGCCCAATTCTTCACGTGGATTTACTGCCAACATCTCCACGATGTTTTGATGGTTCACATTTTCCAATTGAGGTTCAGCATTCATTTGAACTCCAAGAAATCTGCCGTGGTTTCCAGAAAAATGGAAAACAGACGCGCACGTTACATGGCCGGTGTTCTTCGATTGGAGAATCTTTTATGGTATTCTATTACAGCTGCTCTTGAATTTCCATTGCAGAAACGTAATGTCTGCGTATTTGTTATTAGTGAAATGATTTGTGATTAGTATAGTGAAATCTGAAAATTTTGTAGTTGACTCCCGATTTCCCAGTAATAAAGCTTGGCCTTCTGTCAAACATTTTCCCCACAAAAACCAGTCAAAAAATTAATTTGAAGGAATTCAGACGAACATTAAGTAAAATATGTCTGCTCGAAAACGATAATTTACTGAGAAGTTTTACTTTGACATTTTTTTTCGAGACCATGGGGGCAAAAATTTTCAAGTCCGGTCCTTGATTTTTATTTTTAATTAACTCAGAAGGCGGTTTTGATGATAAGTTTCCGGAATGCAACATCCCTAGTAAATTTCGACAAAATATCTTCAACCGTTTCATAAATATCGCCTATCAAAGTTTTGTACTTGAGACATAAAACACCCTGTAACTTCGTAACCAATCACAAAAAAATTTTTTTTGTGATTTTCGACTCGTCTTGAAGTCCGCTTATCACCATTGGTCTATGTAAGGTCACTCATGAATCACTCTATAAACAGATTTTGTTGATTTATGTATAACTATTACACGTTATTATACATATGTATTGTGTTAATATCTCTAAAGTAGGTACTTATAATAAACATAACTTAAAAAACGATCTTATCTATTCATGATAAAATGGATTTTAACGTAGGTAGAAAGGAGTTCCTAGAAAATATTATTATTTTGAAACTATTGTATTCAGAGAAGCTATCTAATGCGTCATAAGGTGTACGAAGATGTTGTTCTATTTCTAAAATAAATATCAATAATTTCACATTCGTGCATGTTGGTAAAAACTGGTAAAGAACTGATGAGCCCTTCAAGAGTGTTTATAAAAGGTATAACACTTTATTTTAAATGAATTTTATTACACTCTTAACAGGTATCGTTTTGCTTGTAAATATGGCGGAGTTTCGTTGTAATAATAGTATACAGGGTTATTCACGGTATACGTCACGGAAGATTATGGCCGTGTCTCTGGATTTTAGGATCTTTTTATTTTTGGAGTGGATAGAGACCCGGCAGAGGTACGTTTTAAAATTATATTCATAATGTACAGGATGTCCCAAAAGCATGAAACATATCAAAGTTATGTTTTTTTAAATGGAATGCTCCTATGTTATTGCATTTTTAGATTCTCTGAGAAGAAAAAATAAGACTGGTTTTTACAGTTGGTGTTTAAATTCAAAAGTTTATGAGTTTGTATTGTATTGTATTGTATTTTTTGAGGGTGATTAAGTTACTGAGACCTAAAAGATCTATTGTAACCCCTCTACTGTGCTTCGCCTGGTGTGGAATCCCTTTAGTGAAGCACCCTCTCCAAGTCCGTTTCCTTGAGAAACTTCAGGATTTTGAGAGGATCAAGGTCGGGTAAGTTCCCTGCCTCTAGCTGGTGATGGCCCAGAACATTACTTCTTTTGAGTTCTATCGCATCGCAGTTGAGCAGCAGGTGACGTGGTGTCTCGTCTCCTTTCCCGCAGAATCTGCAGACGCCATTTTTTCTATGCCTAGCTTCCTCAGGTGTTCCTTGAGCTTGCAATGTCTCGTTAGGAATCCCGTCAGTGTTCTGTTAATTCTCTCGGTTAAAATTCCCGAGAAATTCTTTGGATTGTCTCAACCCCGAGAGGTTCCTCCAATGAGTTTCTCTCAGTTTTCTTCTTCCTTTTGGAATTCTGCTTGAAGAAAGTATCTTCGAAGCCACAGAATGGTTCTGGTCCTATGAAGGGTGTCGATGCTCCTTTTCTTGCCAATGAGTGGACATTCTTCTTGCGCTCGAGGTGGTCTCGAGCACAAGGATTGTTAGGATTGCCGACTGTCTTGACGGGTGACAAGCCCCGCTCAGTCAGCAGTCTGTATCGCGGTGATGTCCGGCAATTTCTTGGTTTTTTGTTTCTTACCATGGTTTGATCCCACGAGTAGCTGGGGAAGGGTGTTCCACCTATGCAGAGCCCCGCATGCAAAGGTGAGGGGATTGATACAGTGGGGTGCCCCCTGGTGCCCCAAGGTTGAATCCAGTAGGGCTGGTCTTCTATCCAGTCACGCATCCCATCAGCCTGGACCCCCGCCTTAGGATTTAGGTTTTTTTAGTGAGGTTGTCTCCTCTTGGTTCCGGCGATTAAGCCGAGACCCCCCGCATCTCTCTGTGCGCGGAACGTGACCACGACAACAGATGATACGGTATATCAGATAGTCCACAGTCGGACATCTCTGGCGCCGTTTCCCCTAGTGCAGACCTTTAGTCACGACACGACAACCAGGTTAGGGGAGGTGGTCCGCGGCAGGGTTTTGAGCTACCAGTCTAGAAAAGTTTATGAGTTATAAACAAGTGAAAATCGTCATTTTTCAAGTTCAAGGCCCTATACAACGAAAATGGTTCAAGATAGAGAAAAACGGCTTACATGTCCCTATTTCAACTTTTCATGTACTATCCTATGGTATAGAAACATTTGTACTTTCTTTGATTTTTTTATTTGTCGACGCGTGGAGAAATCTCAGAATTTTTCAAATTTTTTATCACCCTGTATAAACATTTCATCTACATCATAGGATAGTTACATGAAAAGTTAAAATAGGGACATGTAAACCGTTTTTCTCTATCTTAAGCCGTTTTCCTTGTACAGGGCCTTGAACTTGAAAAATGACGATTTTCACTTGTTTATAACTCACAAACTTCTGAATTTAAACACCAACTGTAAAAGCCAATCTTCTTTTTCCTTCCCAGACAATCTAAAAATGCAATAACATAGGAGCATTGCATTTAAAAAAACATAACTTTGATATGTTTCATGCTTTTGGGACATCCTGTACATTATAAATATAATTTTAAAACGTACCTCTGCCGGGTCTCTATCCACTCCAAAAATATAAAGATCAAAAAATCCAGAAACACGACCATAAACTTCCGTGGCGTATACCGTGAATAACCCTGTATTACATTGGAAAGTGGCCCATTTCAGGGAGATTGTTGTCGACGAGGCGCTAGCCGAATGCGGCAGTCCCACGAGTGTGAAATGACACTTTCCACACAAGTAATGTACACTATTTTTCCTACGACCACAGATTAATGCAATTAAATTAGAAAAACATTAAATAACAACTTCTTAGAATTGTAGAAATTTAAAGTAGGTAAAAGTATTTAAAATTCCATAAAAGGGATCAAGGTAGCAGAAAGTTGATACTACTTCTTATACTTCGATTGATTTATTTGTTTATTGAACCATGCTTTCATATATCCTATACATCCTAAAATCCTACACATAGGTGTATTATGGGCTGCCTAAACTAAGGAGTATGAACTAAATTGAAATTGACAGTTACTTAAATTATACGCATACATGTAGGATGCATGGGTTAAGTGGAGAGCATTCTCCTTACCATCCCCTCACCTCTGACTGCGGGAGAAGCCCAAGTCGCCCAAGGGCAGTGAGAAGCACAGAAGCAACGGGGTCAGATGTTCCCAAAGAAGCTTTTGATTTGGCAATATAATTTTAAAAATTAAAGTTTTACATACTTTGAAAAGAGTTTTCGATAAACGAAAGTTTGGATTTCGATATGGGACTACTGCCTACACGAAGATACCTATTCAAAATTGATAAAAAGCATTTTCAGAGCAAATAGAGTGCTTTATGTAACGTCGTAATCGTTTGGTAAAATTTACCAAACCTCCTACTTCGTCGATAAAAAGCGAACGGCTTATAAATGCAGCTCTAAATATAGAAATTTCGAGGACCTTAATAAACAGAAATTATAAAGATTTTTAACATCATTTTCGGCACATCTAAAACAAATTAATTAATGTTAAATTCATTAATTCAAAAGGAATTTGAGAAATTTGAGGAAACTGACATCAGGCGCATGATTTTCTGTACGAATAACTTTCATTATATTTCTCATCATTTTTTCAGCCTTTTTCTCTTTGGGACACATGTCAGGCAGTCAGAAAAAATAGGCATATATGAACCCATTTCAGTTAAATGTGACAGACATTGAAGAATGAAGCAGACAAGTCGCTGCATACGTATACACATTTACATTTTCAATTCCAGTTCGTAGGCCTTGAAGCTATAGAGGCGACAATATTAGAAAATTTAGGTATCTTTCATTTATTTGTATTTGACTCTCATTTTAGTTAATAAATTGCTCACTTGAGTATTATAGATTGAATGTTTGAAATAAATGAAACAAATGGGATTTGTATACAGGGTAACGTGTTTTTTATCCTGAAATTTTCAAATATCACGAGTAATTAGAGCTCTAAAAAATATATCACAATCAAAATTGAATTATTCCGCAGAGGGCATACATTAGTGTTAAAATTAGTCCACTTCCCCCTTCAATGTTGGAGGGAGGGTGATGGTAACTTAGAAATCTTAAATAAGAATCCTTATTTTTATGTGACAAATTAATCATGTACCTACCCTTTTTTTATTACATATTCGGTTTTTATGTATAAAAATACGTTCCCATTCAAGATTTCAAACTTATCCCCCAAGCACTTACAAGAAAAGCGGGAGGAACTAATATTAATACTAAAGGAGTGTGTCTCCAGCGAAATCGCTAAATTTTGACAATATACGATTTGACAATTTAAAGAGCGCTCAAGTATTATACTGGAGATATTGAGTGTTTCAGGTCAAAAAAACTCACGCTATACAAGCGAAATTAACTGAAGGACCATTAGCTAAAAACAGTCATCAGAGCAGATAATTTAGAAAAAATCTCTAATTTCTCTTTTCTTAAATTTTTTTTTGATTTTTCTCAAATTTGGTTTATGGAGATTTTTCAGCTCAGTATTTCAATTTGCTTGTATAAAGGCATTTAAATTTAACAGTACTGATACACGGTCTTATCTTGAGAAAGGAAAGTTCTGAAAAGGAACCCCCTTCATTTTTTATTGAATCCTGGGAGGCCGGTTATAACCAAGGGTATCACAAAAATCCGCGAAATAAATTTTGGTTATGGACATTATTTTTGAAGTTTCTAAAAACTAATAGAAAGTTCCATTTTAGTGATTTAGGTGAGTTGCCAATTAAAACATCAAGTATAGTGGGAACAAGCTACTTATATTATTGCCGAGAGAACAATTTGAGGCATTTTGTTTCTGATAAATTAATGTCAAAAAATAATCAATCAAATACCATAATCATGAGAGTTCAATAAATAAATTTTTTTCTTAGATTTCCGAAAAAGTGTTGCAAAAATAGTCTTTCAATCTAATTATAAATTCTTGGGCGTGTATTTTCTTATGAAATCCATTAGTTTATTAGTGCAGTTTGTGTGTTATTAAAAATTTATTTATTGTTTCAATGCAAGTTCGATTTGGCAACACCGCATTACGTGTAATGATGGTGCATCTTATTAGATGTGCACTTCTAAAAATTATTTTTAGTCAATGAAACATAATATTATATCAATTTCCTCAAATGCTTAGATAAATATTATAAGTTTCAACTATAAAATAGATATAAGTACATAGGTAGGTAAGTACATTATGTACTTATTACTGATAAATAGTAATAATAATAATAATAATAATAACATGTCTTTATTCCACAAAATTCCACATACAAAATAGATATCCATGCAAAAGGAAAAAAAACAAATTAGTGGATAAGGCGAAGGCCAGATAGCATATCAAGAATTGATATGCCCCTGCTCTCCTTGACCTTGATTCAAATGCCAATTTATATCGTAAATCATTAAACAGCGTTTCTATCAAAAGTAAATAAATGTAAGAAAGACTCCAACGTTTTCATATATTCTATCAAATATTATTCTAAGCAAAAAGAAAAACAAAATATTCATCCTGTACGTATACAGTACACCAAATAATACAGATAATACAAGCAAAAAGCAAAAAAACAACTATGTGTAACAAAAGTGCCATCCAAAAGTGCGAGCGCCCACCCAAAATGAGGCTGCAAATATTCAAGCAAATAGGTACTACTTATGTAAGCTGTGCACACTGCCTCCCTAACAACTCCCCAGTGAATTTCTTTTTAAAGTTTCCATCAGTCATGCCCTTCAAAACGTCAGAGAGGGGACCATAAGTTTTCGCGATCTGATAGCTAAAACTAGCTTTAAAAGCTTCAGTTTTGTGAGCTGGAATTGATAGGGTACCCCTAAATCTGACATTGAGATTATGCACATCCGACCTAAATGTGATCTTATTAAGTAGATATGGAGGTTTTTTGTACAGCAAAATCCTGTGATAGAAACAGGATGCATGTAAGAGTCGCCTGTTGGTCATATTAAGCCATTTATTTTCATTTAATTTATACGTAATGCGCTGTCGACGACGAATTCCATATTATATCAACCTGAGGCAGGAGTTCTGGAGAACTTGGATTCTGCGAACATCCGCAGAATCAATACTGGGACCATACACAACATCACAATAGTTCAGCCCAGAGAGTACCATAGAATCACAGAGACTGGACTTCAACTTTTTTGTCATAAAATGTCTTTTATTATATATTAATTTAAGTTGATAGTATCCCTTTCTAATGCACTCAGTGACATGTCTCTTGAACCGCAACGAGCTATCAAATATTACCCCCAAGTTCCTGGCTTCTGGGACAACCCCAACAGCTGCATCTCCCACATTTATCGTAAACACTGGCGAGATAACCTCCACCAAACGCTGAGGACCAAAAAGTAAAATCTTAGTTTTTGATTTGTTAAGAGACAGACAATGACCCTCAGCATAATCAAGCAACGCTTTAACATCACGTTCTATGCAATCGATTGCGAACCGCATGTTATCCCAATGAAAAGAATGATATATTTGGGTGTCATCTGCATACAAGTGAACAGAGCAGGTTTTAATACATTTTGGCAGCGCAAAGGTATAAAGTATATACAACAAGGGCCCAAGTATCGAACCCTGCGGTACCCCCGACGTAACATACCTCGGAGTCGAAATTTTTTCATCCAACTGAACCATTTGTTGACGACCTCTCAGGTAACTGAACAACATATTGCAAACCTCCACACCAAATCCCACATGCTCGCAAATTGCAAGCAACAATACATGGGAAATGGTATCGAAAGCTCTACTGAAATCAAAAAGAACCTGCATCCTTAGCTTTTAAGATATCGTCTTTGATATCAGAAAGAGCAGTACTGCAACCATATCTCGGCCGAAAACCCGACTGTCTTACAGGTATACTAGGATACTAGGAATAGTAAGCCTTGGAACTTTACACTAAAGCAAAACTAAATGATGGTGACCATGAGAAAGGTTATACGTTATTTGACAGACAGTTACGTTACTTTGTCAAATGGTGACCTAATGGTGTCTTAATTCCGTGAATTTACATGCGCTCTGCCGTTTTTCACAAAAATACACATTGTGAATACAAAAATGCATATACATTTTCATGCTACAACCAACATGCTACTTCGAATGCACAACCCAGCTTAAGCAACTTTCGGGAACTTAATGCACTATCATAGATCATGATTTGTATTATGTGAATATGTACCGGGTGGGCATCTAATAAGAATGAACATCGGCCATATCTTGGGAAATATTGATCCTAAGTTTCAAAATGAAAATTTTCCAGACATAAGTGACTATGCGAAATGCAATGAAAATATTTTCAAGATGGTTGCACTTCCGGAAATACCGGAAGTTGACACCACTTCGTTATTTTAACGGGGACACCTTTTATACAGTGTGTCCCCGGATGGACCTAACTATACTTATAAACCTCCTTATTTTACATCTTAGGAAAAAAAGTCATTCTTTAGAAAAAGTTTTGCTTTATCTGGAATATCTTCAGCCGCTGTAAAAATTTCGAAATAATATACAGGGTGGATGCAATTAATTTATTACAGTTTTCACCAATGTACAAAAGTTTATACAAAACTTATTCCACATGTTGCCATTCCTAACGTTACACATTTTTCAACAAGTGATCTAAACTTAGTATGAAACTTACAAAAAATAGTAAAAAAACAGGTACATCCTACTTGAAAGAAAAGTGGTATTAATTGAAATTTTAACAGAAAGTCAGATAACTAATCAGAAGTTTATCTCTAAGTAGATTTGTTTATCTTTATTAGGATAAATAATAATAATGGATACATTTTGCCAAAACAAATGATTTACTCAAATTATCGATTGAAGTGTCTACGAAGTGTTAGTCAATATTAAATTGAAATTATGTTGTCTCTAGAGCAAAGAATTTATTTAGTTAAGTGCTACGGTATTGGTGAAGTGTCATATCGATATGCAATTGAACTTTTTAGTAGGAAATATCCTTGGTAAAAACTGTAATAAATGAATTGTATCCACCCTGTATATTATTTCGAAATTTTGACAGCGGCTTAAGATATTCTAGATAAAGCAAAACTTTTTCTAGAGAATGACTTTTTTTCCTAAGATGCAAAATAAGGAAGTTTATAAGTATAGTTAGGTCCATCCGGGGACACACTGTATTATTGTATTTTTTAATTGCCTGGCAAAATCTATTACAGGTGGTTTTCACAATTGGAATTTAGGTTGAGTAGTTCATGAGTTATAAACAAGTGAAAATCGCAATTTTCAATTTTCAAAGCCTCTCAAATTGAAAACGGTTCAAGATATTAAAAAACGGCTTACATGTCCCTATCTTAACTTTTTACAAGGAATTCTATTATGTAGCTTAGATTTTTCTACAGGGTGATGAAAAATCGGTTAATTTTCATCACCCTGTATAAACATTTAAACCACATGGTAGGATACCTTGTAAAAAGTTAAGATATGGACATGTAACCCGTTTTTAAATATCTTGAGCCGTTTTCAATGTGAGATGCTTTGAAAATTGAAAATTGCGATTTTCACTTGTTTATAACTCATGAACTACTCAACCTAAATTCCAATTGTGAAAACCACCTTGTATTCGAGTTTGCCAGGTAATTTAAAAATACAATAATATAAAGGGTGTCCCCGTTAAAATAACGAAGTAGGTGTAAGCTTCCGGTATTTCCGGAAGTGCGACCATCTTGAAAATATTTTCATTGCATTTCGCATAGTCACTTATGTCTGGAAGATTTTCATTTTGAAACTGTAGGATCAATATTTCCCAAGATATGACCGCTGTTCATTCTTAGATGCCCACCCGGTACATGAACCCTGAATTAATACGCATTGTAAAAGTAATAATTATGGTCGAAATATTATAGATCGATCACCACAAATGACAGAATCATTTTGGTATACTTACACCAAAAAAATGTGAGTTCTAAAAATCGACAGGAAAAGTCCTCGAATCAATTTTTCAGGACAAGGCCGGAATAATTAAGTCGCACTACTTAAAGAAGAATAAAACTTCGACGGAAGCTTATTATTTCTAAATTATTAACAAAGTTTCGAGAAAAATAATTATTGTGGAGAAACGAAGCGAAAAAATCCTCAAGTGGGCATTTCTAAAAATAGACCACTTCTTGTCTGTGTTACATATAAAACCGAATAAGTTATTTTTGAAGTAGGTGGTAGCTGACTACTACCCACCCCCACCCTGTTCGTCAGATTTTGCCCAATTAGACTTTTACTAAGTATTATTATGATGTATTTATATTTCCAAGTCTGAAAGGGAAGAAGTTCTCATAGAATGAAGCAGCAATGAATAATTTCGATGAATCTTGCTTAGAAATTCAGTTAAGTTATATTTCAACTTTAAAATAAGTACATATTTGTACATATTCATAAATAAGCACTTTACATGTAAATTTCATTCTCTTTAGAAAAGTAGAGACTCAATTTTAAAGTGAACATTAGGTATATGAATACGCATTGCTTATTTATCAGGCAAATAACATTTGGTTCGTGTTGGTAGTTTATGTATGCAATAAAATAGTTTCCAGCGAAAAATATTATCAAGTCCTTGGCCTAAAAGGGAACTAAAAGACAATACAATTGCTTTGAAAAAAATGCATATAACAAGATTTTAATTATTTATCAGTCGCATTAAAAGCTACCATAGCTATTCGCTATTAATTCTTATGCATTATTAAGTTTTCACCCAGTATTACTAATTATAGTAAAAGCTTCATACATGTAATTAGTTTTTATAAGAATCAATAAAACCTCCACTATAAAATAATATTAGATTAGTCCTAAGAACTTCGTTGCAGTCTACATTGATAGTAGAATGGTTTTTAGAAAAACAGGGAGGGAAAGGGGGCTCCAACCCTGAATATTTACGACATTAGAAGACATCTCTACAAAACCTAAAATGGCCACATTAGAGATCTTTATGTTTTTTTATTGTTCATGTCAAAATCGGTTTAATCAAAAACTGTTGTATTGTTTTAAGCTTTGACACCCTGTACGTTGTAAACGAAACATCATTTTGAACTGAAAGTTCTTTTCTAAAGTTTACCCCTAAATTTGGTCCCATATCACTGAAACACCCTGTAGATTATACGGAAAGGTTCATGAAAACCTGCCAATCCGATAATGTCTTAATTTTTCGTTCGATAAGAAAAATTTAAAAGTCCTATTCAATGGCTGAAAACTGGCTAGAAATTGACTGCAAATGTAATTTTCTTGATCAAAACACTTCCTAGTAACGATATTCATTATTAACTGTTTTTCTGATATTACAATACGATTTCTTATGAACCCAAATAAGCGAAAATATTGTTATAATTTCTTCTCACGTTGACAGCAGGAGCTTTATTAATTTTTATAATTTTGATTGTTCCATAATTAAGTCTTTCTTATAATTTTTCGACATTTTGATTCTTTATTTCTTGTTCTAAATCATAACTAAATCAAATAATTCTGAACTTATAAAACTAAATTAATAAACAAAAATAATTCTTATTAAAAATTATTTTGTTTAGTTTTAATAAGTTATTTTTGATTTTTTCAAAATTTTAGTTAATAAAATATCGTTAAATCAGAAAAAGATATGAAATACCACAAACCCACTGGCCATCTAAAGAAAAACAATTGACAATCGTTTCTCGGAAATATTTTGAATTTTGACCAAGAAAATGACATTTGCAGCCAGCTTGTTTTGGATCAAGCTGTTGCTAAATCAAGCTAAAAAACACTTCGTGTACCAAATGAATGGAACGTATCATGTCTTCTTGTTTTCCTTTCCTCTTATTGGTATTTTTTTAGGGTTCTTGCGCAAAGATTTTCTCGAGCCTCGAATTTCTCAGGTTTTCTTTAATTCAATTATTTTTACCACAAACTGACATTTATTAACATGCATTAGAAGAGATGGAGATAATTGATTATTAATTATAATTTGAGAAAAACCGCTTGGGAGTACGTGTATCTGCATGCTAAATTTCATGCTCGACAAGAATAAAGAACATCCGGTATTAAATAACGATTTTCTAGATATATTCTTGTATATTATGAAGTTTAAATCCTTCACAGAGTAAGAATTTCTGTTTCATATTTCTGGCTATATCGTGGCAGAGCGGGTTCCGAATCCGAAATGCCGAGAATCCATGGAACTCCATTACATGTACAAAATATTAAAAGTATGGGAGGATCACTTTATTAAGAGGTAGGATAATGGAGTTTGAGATTTTTAGGGAACACATTTAAATTTCAACTGTATCATTTGAAATTGTTAAATGTTCTTCTTCGTCTTGGGTTTTAGATTCTCGATAATTAAAGCATTTTTCAAAAATATTTTTATAAAAATGAAACGTTTCGGGACCGATTGGAATTACGAAGCAAAGGTTCATAAAAATAATCATATCATTTGAAATTTACATGCAGTGTGTCTAATACGTAAGTTGGAGTCATATGGAAAACTTTTAATATCCATTTCAGGGAAAAAAGTTATTCTCCAGAAAAAGTTGTGTAGGGGCTAAAACCTGAAATGAAATAGTCCGACATCAAATTTTTACAGTCGTATATGAGTTTTGTCCAAAAACAGGAATCTTTTACGTTTTATCGGTAGTGTTTTTGTTGGTTACACAACTGCAAATTGCATATTTGAATGTTTGCAATTTTGATTCAGCTTTTCTAAGTAACAAATATTGATATTGTCGAAAATAAAGGTACTTTACTCTTTGGAAACAATTCAGATTTTTTGTAAACGACTGCAAAAATTTGATGTCTGACGATTTCATTTTTGGTTTTAAAAAATACACAACTTCTTATGAAGAACCTTTTTTCCAAAAATGAACATTAAAAAAGTTTCACATAATGACTCCAACTTACGTAGACACACTGTACATACACAGAAATAATATTTTTTAAATCGTTTTGACCAATAAAAGCCGTGACAAGGTACAGGTGCATATCACAACTTCTAAATATTTTAAGATATTTGTAATCTACTGCTGAAATATTGGAACGAAGTGGCCTCCCAGGTCATCAATAATTATGCTAACCCAGTCTGAGTTTTTTGTAAGGGTTGTTAAAAATTAAGCTTACAAAATAACGGTAACACCTTAATGGTTGAAGATAAACTAGAATATCGCATGGTATGGCCAAACTTAATCTAGTTCCAGTAGGTATAGTTCAGTCAACGAATGGCCCACAAATAGGTGTAGATTGCTTGACCAGGTAATAAACGATTCCTTCAGAAATTTGTTCAGGGTGCTTAGGGTGTTAGCATACCAAAAGTCCTCACGTCTAGGTGAGGTGGTGAGCTGGGCGAGGAGTGGGGAGTGGTATAGTCTTTCTTTTGGGATTTCCGGTAATATCTCAAAAACGGTGCATAAATAAAAGTACAAAAAATATAAAACTTTTAACTCTTGGGGTTTTTTCTTTTAATTCTCAACTGTTTTCGAGCTACAACAAAGAATGTTTCTTCATATTTTTCATCAAACTTCCCTTCATATATAGTCTTAAATATTCATCAGTGAAATAAATTAATTAAGAAGTTGTATAGAATTTAATTCCATTTCAGAATAATAAGTAAATTAATCTGCAACCACCAGTCAACGTTCACAGCAATTTTGAGTTTCTTCGTTAAAGGTTATCATTTTCAGAAAAGGTGTTATTTCCTTTAACCACGTCCTCAACTTTTAACCACACAGAAGACTTAATAGTATTCATTCTAGTTATGTTTGTCACAAACATAAGAGTTACGTGTCAGAAATATGATAAGAACAGCTTCCGAGGTTTTTTTTTTAAATGACAACATTTTACGAAAAACTAAAAATTTCTGTAATAATAATTATTGTTGACTGGTCGGAGATTAATTTTCATATGAGAATTTATTTCTACGATGAATATTTTAGACGATGTGAAGGGTTTTATGAAAAATATGAGGTAAAATGATTTGTTTCAATGAAAATTTCAACTGTTTCCGAGCGTTTAGCTCGAGTAAATTTGAAAAAAAATCCTGCGGGTTAAAAGTTTTACAGCGAGTATTATAAAGGCTCATTAAGTTAACGGGCTGATCTCTGATGCAGTTTATAGAAAAGTTATAGATTTTACGTTAAAATAAAAATATAGCAATTTAGGGATTGCCGGTTGAAAGGGATTCGAAAAATGGCAATAAAAATAATTTGACGTCGATATTAGCTTCAAAAACAGCCACGCAGTAATCTGCTTGTTAGCTTAATGGGCCTTTGTAATACTGTCTATTAGACATGTGCTTATATTAATTGTATAGGGAAATTTTTCCCTACGACGTTTTTGAGATACAACCGGAAACCCCAAAAGTGGGATGTAATGAAAAATAGGAGATAAAATGACTTTTTCGGAAGTATGTACTTTTGCAGAGCGAATAACTCAAAAACTGTTGGGAATTTGAAAGTGACGTATCATATAGAATAAAACTGTTACATAATTTTATGACATTTTATTTATGATCGGGAAATTTTTCCCTACGACACCGTTTTTGAGATATAGCCGAAAACGACAGGACTTTTGATATGTTAATAACACCCTAAGCACCCTAACAAGTTTCTGAAGGAATCGCTTGGGTACCTGGTCACGCATTCTACAGCCCCTTCTCCTTCCTTAGACTGAACTATAATAGTACTTCAGAACGTATACCCAAAAAGTTTAAGATTTTGAAAATATATTTAGGGTGAAAATTAGTGATGTAATTTGTTTTATTATGAGTTGATGCCTAGAAAAAGCTTCTAAGAAAAACAAATGATGAGTAAAATATTTGGGGGATGATTTTACTCCAACATTAATATAGTTAACACCGTAACTTCCTACAACATTTTTCAGAAAACTACAAATGGTGGAACAACAGCTTGATAATTATTTTTGAAGCATGAAACTATAGGATTATATCTGTAAAATAGCTAAATAGCTCACTTTCGAGATAACTACCACGATTGCTTCCAAAATAAGCTTTGACTAAAAATGTGATGAAATGATTTTGTAATTTGGAGGAAGTATTAATGAAAAGGGCTTTTCATGAGGACGTTTTTTGTAGATTTTTTGATTCTCTTAGATAATGCGATACCTACCAAGATTCAAAAAAAAGTTCGAATAAAAAAATGTATGTGTTTTACACACTATATAAGGTGAGTGTGTTACAAATTGGACACAAATTTAGTTACCTACAAAGTTACCTACTCGTCGAAAAATTACAAAACTTAAAAATAATAATTTCCCTAACAAAACTGTATTAAAAAATTGTTTGTCGAAAATAATTTCCAAGAGCCTATCCATTAAATTAACTACGCCATTTTGTTTTGTTTTAGAAAAAATGTTAGAGGACCTTGTGACATTTTTTGTTTGGGTGGAATCATACCCCGATAATTTAATTCTGAATTCCTCTGCTCGGACTTGAGCTGGGCTAGGTATCTGGTATGTGTTACAATTTTAAAAGTTATTTTCTCTTTTATCTTTTGTAATTAAAATTCCACAAAAACAATTCGAAAACACGGTAGGTAAACAGAAGATTCACAACAAATATCTATCTACTGCGACTAATAAATAACATAAGTAGGTAATACAGTGCTTCCCAAAAGTAGCGGATAAATTCATTTTCTCAGTTAATATTTGTAAAATAAAAAAAAAAACGAAACAGGTCAAATTTTGAATTTAATTTATGTTCTATTGACGTAACATTTTTTATACAGGGTGTTCCTTGGTTCAGTAATGACGTCTTGCATATTTTTTTTAATAGGACACCCTGTATATTATTAGATTTTCAGATTGTCTGAGAAAATCCAGTAAGAATGGTTTTTACTGTCGCAGTTTAAATTGAGTAGGTTACGAGTTATAAACAAATGAAAATCGCAATTTTCCATTTTCGAAGCAGCTCACATTGAAAACGGCTCGAAATATCGAAAAACGGCTTACATGTCCCTATCTTAACTTTTCACATGGTATCTTTCTATGTGGATAAAATTTCATTACAGGGTGATGGAAATAATCAGATTTTTAATCGGCCTGTATAAAAATTTCAAGTACACTGTAAAGTAACACATGAAAAGTTAAGATAGGGACATGTAAGTCGTTTTTAAATATTTCGAGCCGTTTTCAGTGTGAGCTGCTTTGAAAATGGAAAATTGCGATTTTCATTTGTTTATAACTCGTAACCTACTCAATTTAAACTGCGACAGTAAAAACCATTCTTACTGGATTTTCTCAGACAATCTGAAAATCTAATAATATACAGGGTGTCCTATTAAAAAAAATATGCAAGACGTCATTACTGAACCAAGGAACACCCTGTATAAAAAATGTTACGTCAATAGAACATAAATTAAATTCAAAATTTAACCTGTTTCGTTTTTTTTTTATTTTACAAATATTAACTGAGAAAATGAATTTATCCGTTACTTTTGGGAAGCACTGTATAAATACCACGTAGGTATACTCCAGTTTTGAAATTTAAAATCAGCTGATTATTATTAGTGCAAAATGCAAACCCCAGGCCAGTACTTACAAGTCGAACAAAACGATTTCAAGATGAAATAGGAGGTACAATAGAATACCGAAAAATTGCCTGAGCACAATAATAATAGTATCATGTATTACTATAATAATTGATATAACTATAATAATATCCTATTTATATCTCCGTTTTATATTCTCTCATAAATGTTCGCATTTTTAAGGCCGATAGATCTATAAAAGTTATTTCAGTTAAGTCAAAAATAGCGCGCTCAAAAATTTCTATAAGAAAACAATAGCCAGCGGACAAAAATCTAACTGCAAAATGCCGAACTGCCTCCCAAGGATCGGTATTTATATGTTACTGTTTTTCGATCCAAGCACTTCCACTTGAGGAGTATCTAAATAACTTATTCAAGTACCGAAAACTAAAAATAAACAAAAACAAAGACTCACCTTGTTCTGAAACTCGAATTGCTCCAGTAAAAATTTAACTTGACGCAACTTTTGGACGCAACGTAACGCAGCGAAGGACGTATCAAACTGTCACTGAACTTTTATGGAGTATCCTGAGGCCAGTGAAGAGTGTATAAAAACAAGGCAGCGACGGCTAGTGTCGCCGCAATTGTTCCATTACCCTCCTACTTATCCAGTCAGGAAAGCGCCGCGCGCTGCTGCCAAATAGAACAATTTATCCTTGTCTCACACAAGGATAACACATCTGAAAGACATTGTACTCTTTTAATATGACATATTTATTTAACGCATTTTATATGTATACGTTTTACGTTTAGTCTCTTAGAATTTGATATCCTAGATTCTCGATGCAATACATTACGTTTCACACGATGAATTTTTTTTATTTTTACAAAAATATTTCTAAGCTGCCTCTTAAACGACTAACATTAGAGTAAATATATACCTAAGCACTGCAGTGATGAACTGCTACCGTGAAGGTATAACGAAAATATTTGCCGGAAATCGTCTGGAAATTTTATCGCCTTAAATAATAATTCATATCAGTTCTTGTTCACAAAAAAATTTTTGGTATTTTGGGCTTGAATTAATGGAAGAAAGGATCAAAAAGTTTCCCCAAAAAAAGTGACAACACTGCACGGCGCAAGCCAGGCTAGGATGCAAGGAGTGTCAAACCTGCCGCTCCTGCAGACCACGCGCCTGCAACTGCTAGTGCGTGCTATTGTCCTATATTCACGTTGGGCTGCTGTTGACGAGCCCGCAAGATTGTAAAGTTCGCAAATAATGTGGAGTGTGGAGGAAGTTCGAGTTCGGAGCCTGAGGGATCGAAAGCACTCCTGGCACCTCCTCTCTCTCTCTTAATTGGTTAATCGGTGAAGCAATGCCGGCATCCAGGTCGAAGTTTTAATGGGTGTACCTAACTCATTGTTTATTGAAACTCGGAAATTGTTTGCTATCGATACTGAAGAGCTATCACCACTGGATGAGTCTGCTCGTACCTGGCGCTACAACGGATTTGGCTGCTAGATGCGAAAATGATTAATTAAGTAATTAATGCATCAAAGGTGTGAAGTGTCGAGTTGAGCTTCTTGTTGCCGGAAATGATCAAATTCTTCCACAACTCCTTTCTAGTTATACATTTTCAATGCAATGTGTTCTTAACAAAGGCAGTTTCTAGTATTTCGTACGGTTCAACCTGGAGTAGAACTAGTATTAGAACTAGTAAAGGGACTTCCAAGAAATGCCTTTGTTTTATTTTATTAAACATCCTTTTAAATATTTCTATGAACTTGAATCGTACCCAGAAACATGTCACATATCTGTCGATCTCAACAATGCGTTCAGACCATTTCCAACCTGTTGCAACAACTAACACTCAATCGTTTTGCGCTGCTATTCAACAGTTGACGTCAGGTAAACGTACCCATTGTCAATCAATGACTACTAAATCAAAAACATTTTTGAATTAATAATTATGATTTCTGTCAATCAGGAACTATGATGCAATTTAATGAAAATTATTAAACAAAAACATAATATTGCGTGTGCCACTCATTTCGATAATAACAGGTTTGTGAATTTTATACCTTTTCTCTCATCATGAGAATAACTTTAGATTATTTTACATATTGAGTATACCTATACCAACCTGATAATTATTGTTCTACCAGAAAACTCGAAGCTGTAGTACCCCATACTCCTGAGGTTTCCTGTCCGACAAGAACAAAAATAAATCTGTGTTCAAGAGTTTGGTATTTGATTTTTTTCTTTGACTCTGCAGTATTCGCCGCGTCTTCAAAATTGCAGAAAGTGGAATTAATGTAAGATGCTACATAGGTGTCTGTACAGGTATAGGTAATCTTATAGCAAGCCTTTTCGACTTTGCCATGACGTCAATGTCTTTTTTTTTTTTTTTTTTTTTTTTTTTAATTTAAAAAGGAGGGAGCATCGGTCTTAACTATGTAGGTAAGACAAAGTCGCTCCACTTCCGGTAACACGGTATTTCGAGTATCTTACTCATTCACCCAGCCTCAAGTATGCCTTTTATAAATTTAAACGTTCGGTCGCTTGTTGTATTTTTCACATACATTCGAAAATGCATCCGAAAAATAACACGAGCCGGTGAGTCCCGAACTCGCGACCTTAGGCTCGGTAGGCAGCGGACTGAACGACGTCAATGTCATTCCGTCAGGTTCCTTTCCGTCATCTCTAGATCATTCCACAAGTTCTCCAATTACTGGAATTTTGACAGATCTTAGAGCTCGGGAGATAATTTAATTCGCCTTGGCAAGTCGCGAGAGACGACGAGCACTGAATAGACACGACAGACCATGCAAAGAAGATACGTCTTTTCCACAGCGACAATGATGGGGATAACAAAAATAACAGCCTAAGCGAAATACGATGGAAATTCGAAAGCACTCATCAGAAAGGTGAGTTCCAAGTTGAGGAAATGGAAAATAATTTAGCCAATCAGCGGTATGTGGTTGGGAATTAACAGGAAGTCTAGCTTTGTTTTCTTAAGAGGTTGTTGTATGGATCAGGGAATCTGTATAAACATTGTTGAAAAGCAAGTGACTCCCATGTAGATTGCAACAACATACGAGTATTTTCAGGAGTAATTATTAGATTACGATCATGACAAATACCTACTCAAAACTTCTGGAACCAATAAATCGTCTCCAAAATAGGAAAATATAGCTTCAACGTGAGGCAGCTGTGATAGGAAACGAGAAAACATGGAATCGCTGAATCGCTCAGCCCGTAGCATGTCTAATTCCGGTACCTATATATATAATATAAATTTGGTACTTAATAGGTATAACAAAAAATACAATGTCTCAGTGGTGCGAAGATCGCGCCTGGTTTATTTCTTGCTAATGTATACAGCGATTTTAATTTTAATCAGCATAATGGAAGCAGTAATGGCAGGGGAAAATTTCGTGATTTATAGACAACGTCTAATTTTGGGGTAGCAATAATACATTATATTATGTATACTTGCTCAAGTCCGGTCGTAATTGACATGTGATTGATATCTGATTTTATCCTCTGATTGACGCAGTTAGATCTATGAATAGTCAACCATTTTACAAGAAATAAGGCTTCACGCCGAAAATAGTAATACAAATAATTATGAACACAGCAGACGACTGTCTGATGTCTTACTTGACTTATTAATGTCTTCGAAGTTTTCATGAGTTTCATTGATTATCGCATTTCACATTCGTCTAGTGTGGATAACACATTTGGAGCTATTATACATTTTCAAATAATCATTTGTATAATACATACTTCTTGCAGGTTTACAGTACTTGTCACTGTATTTTCACTATTATTCTGATGCATTCTTCTATGAAGGGTTATTTGTCTACGATTGTATTAGTGTATTATGTATAGCTATTTTTATTCTTTTTATATAGGTTGAAATTGTCTCCCAGAGACATGTTTTCTTGATTTCTGAGCGTCTTTCCATAGAACAAATTACAAAATAAAGACCTGAAGAGAAAATGTATATAGACACAACCGTTCTTTAAAAAATATATATCATGGTTCTATTTCTGAATTGATGATCATTTTATGTGCAACGTCTATTGGTCTTTATTTAAATAAATAAAATATATCCTAAAGACCAACCAGTAGGATGCAATTCTTTTCCAGCCGTAGCGGGAGAAGGAGCTCGTCTCCAGCATTTGCAAGATTCCTTTCTCGTCCTCGACGAAAGTGTCTACATACGCGCTTTCCGAGTCGCTCACATTGTTACATATAAACGCATTTTGTATCTACGCAATCCAGTTATCCAAGAAGGAACGCATCCTCGATTTACAACCGAGACTACTTCAAAAACCGTAAGTTTGCACGCATTCCTTAAGTAATCCGCATTCCTGGTTTTATCTAAATTATATTCATTTGATCGTCAAGACACTTATTTTCAAATACCGCATTCTTCAAAATCAACTTTATAATTTGATTTCAAATTAAAAAAATGAAATAAAATTTTGGTTAGGTATCATCGACTAATTTATTTTATCACATAGCACCTCGGAAAGATACAGATTTTTGTAGGAGACCAAAAATGGGCTAAAACGATGTATCTTTCAAACAAAAAAACATGAACAACGTTCCTGCTACCCTATCAACAATTACGATCGATTTTAGTGGAGGGTAGGGGTAGTTTCACCCCTTCCCGGGTTTTCGTCAAATTATCATGTACATCAGAAGTTAGTACTTTTAATAAGAAAATTACCTACCAAATTTCATCGAATTGGAATGAGCCGACTTTGAGCTATTTCAAAAAAACTAAAATTTTCAAAAGACTTTGAAGCCCTCTAACGGACAAACGAAGCACTTTGGTATAGAGATAAGTTTGGTCCGAGCGACTTTTTTTTACCTCAGTAATCTGTGGTTGCTCCATGTCTATGGAATATTGGGACACCTGTATATATTTTTAAGCTTTTCCAGGCATCTCTATACAGGGTGTTAAGAAAATGACGGATAAACTCTTCAGTACATTGTAGGGGACACTCAGTAGAGTACGGGAAAAATAATTTAGACGGAAGAGTTTATCCGTCATTTTCTTAACACCCTGTATATATGGGAACTTTTGTTCCTTACAACAAGTGTTCACTGGTGAAGTCCTGTTACAAAAAATGACTCACCCTATACCCTATACAGGGTGTTATGTAATTGAATGTCAATATTTAAGGGGGTGATTTTTGGGTCCATTTTAAGAAGAAAACTTCATAAGAACGTATGTCCTAAGAGTCTTAACTTTTGAGATACAGGGTGGTAAAGTTTATTAAAATAAATCATTTTTTCGTAATATCTGTAATACCGCTCTGGATATTTTAATGAAATTTCGTATACAGGTATTACATCAAGGGCCATTTTTTCATGTACCATGTTTCATTTTATTTCCATTAGTGACGATGGTGCACGATCGTGCAGAATTTTATCGGCATATTTTAGCAGACATTTCTTTAGCAGACGCCACTGATTTCTGTTCACATAGAAATAATTTTTGGAATCCCCATTTATTTCCAAGCAAATTTGACTATCTATTTTTTTTTCAGTCCGATGCACGGTTTTTGCCTAAAAAAATAAAATCTGTTTCTCTACATGGTCACAAGATTGTCGCTAAATGACAATAAAAAAATATAAAAATATGCAAGTAAAATTCTGCAAGATGTCACTAGTGGGGATAAAACGAAACGTGGTACATGAAAAAATGCCTCTTGATGAATAATATCTGTCTATTAAATTTCATTGAAATATCCAGAGCCGTATTACAGATATTATGAAAAAATTATTTATTTTTAAAAACTTTAACCCCCTGTAAGTCTCTCAAAAGTTAAGACTTTTAGGACATACGTTCTTATGAAGTTTTCTTCTTAAAATGGATCCAAAAACCACCCCCTTAAATATTGACATTCAATAACAAATCACCCTGTATACCCTAATAAAGCTTCTTATGTCTGACAGAAGTCAAAAAATAATAGTTTTACTTCAAAATTTCAATACTGAGATATAAAAAATATGTAAACAAGAATACATTCAAAAGAAAGCTGTTCTTATTAGAATCTCAAATAAACCACCTGAAAACGAAGCGTAATAAAATATTTTTCCACAAGTCAATTTTTAATCCCACTTTAGGCTGAATGAATGAAAAACATTAAATTAAAAAAATAATCAAATGCAACATAGTTTTCGGTTCCTGGGATAAGCGATTCAATGACAAAGTACAATAACATTAATGCAAACATTTTCAAAGTCCCCTCTCTGGAAGAACTGAAGAAACGAAAATTTTACAACTCGAATATTCGTTTATTTTCGATCGTGACTGCAAAGATAAAACTTTAAATATTTTAGAAACAAGTTCGGGAAACTTCGAACAAAACCCTTTAGAGAAGAATGATTGTATTTCCTCCACTGCTGATCTAATTTACATGTACTGCCATAAAAAAATAACAATCGATAAACCCTGATGAGTATCATAAACAGTTCTCGCTTTTATTTTAAAGGGCCTTATTTTTTCCCTAGAAGAAGACCACTCATCTGATCACATAATAATACTGCGTAAAATTTTTGAGTTCTCATAGGATTTAGGTTCTAATTATGTATTTTAATTTGTCACTATAGGTTCTTTGCAGAACAAATTAGAAACTTTCGCATATCATGCGAGGTGAAGACTGAAGACATGTTTCGTCCTCATTATGAACTCATCAGCATATCATATCGGTCAGACCCGTGCTACACATACTGTTCGAAAGTTGAAAGCTGTATCTATTCTAACTGGTATTTTCTGTTTGTAGTGACCTGAAATTTTAATGAATTAGTAGGCAATGAGAGAAACATGCGTGTCAATAGTATACGTGCCAATAGTACAGCACTCACGGATATGTGATCTTTACACTACTATATATAATGCAGAGGTTTTTAAGAACTACACATTCATCCCTATTAAGTATTCACCAGTGTATTTATTAAGTCGAAATTAATTATTATTTAAATTAAAGATTATTTGAATTACAGATGCTATTCGCTCAAATTTTCACCCTGGCTTTTTAAATTTGTGATTGTTTTTCGTGAACGTTTTGCTTGAAATGAATGTAGGTAGGTAGGTAATTAGGCATACTTATAGGGATCAGTGTATAGTTCTTAAAAACCTCTGCATTGTAGTTTCCTCTAATTGCCCACGAATTCATTAAAAGTGCACGCGCGTGCTTGTAAATTTTTAGTCTAATAGTTTTGTGAAATAGTGTCCAGAAAAGTCCATTTTAGGTACTTCCAACTTTCGTACCGTATGTGCAGCGTGGTTCTGACTGATATGATATGCCGATGAGTCCAAAATAAGGACGAAACGGTACCGGCCATGTCTTCAGTCTTCTCCTCGCATGCTGTACGAAAGTTTTTCTAATTTGTTCAGAAAAGAACCTACTAAATTCCAAAAAAGCTCAAATATTGTATAATCGAAATAATTGGTTCAAGAAAAACAATAATTATAAATAATATTGCATTACATGGAAATATAATCTTTTTAGAAGCCCCATTCTTTGAATTTTTTCTACAAATTTTTATTTGTCTAATCGATTAAAAAAAAAGGACTTGTGTCAAAAGATTTTTACTAACTCTTTTTAGTTCTTGATGGATTTTTGATCAAGAAACCATTTATTTGCTGAAATGAAATTTTGTGCTTCAAGGTTTCACTGGCTGATTATCCAAATTAACCAAAACACGGTCGATTTCCATTCACTTTCAGCATCCCCGCGGTAATTTTCAGAACGCCCTGTGTTATATTTTATAAATACATATTACTCTTACCCGCACAAAGTATGATTATCGTTATTATAAAAGTTAGGTAAATTGACTTGTCCTTGAGAAGGTAGGTAGCTATTCTTCAATAAAATTGTTTGATTGTATCTGTAGTTTCCAGTTTCCATGGCAAAGTTAATTAACAGTCGCAACTCCCGCATGCATAAAAAATGTCAATTGAGGTGTAACTGTTACATCTGTGTAAAATCACACGGGGTATTTCTAAATATAGGAATCTTGGAACGGATCAATTGGAAATTTATTGACCATCAACAACAAACTGCGTCACCGAGACCATAAAACTTGACTAGGACAGAACGACGTGTCACTTCAAAGTCCCTTTCCAGGTTAAGTCCCTTTTCAGATTAATAATTTACTTCAGATCTCAGAGCAGACGACTTCTGAACTTCAGGAATTGCTCCCTCGTTTCTTTCAACTTCGCTTTTATGAATAAATTATCAAGTAATTGAAAACTCGACGGATGAATCGTCTCTTTAAATACACATCTTAATTATATTTTATGGGATCGAAAACAAATAAATCTAACAATCTAGAATTTCGAGAAACGTAATTTCGTATCTTGAACCCAATAATCATTATTAATTATTGTTAACATTAAAAAATTCTGCTCTCATTCCTGAAACTAATTTAATTCAAATATTTTTTTTAATATTTCAAATATTATCAAATTAGAAGTAGGTACCTATTATAGGTAATTGATGGAATATCAATAACATGTAGGTAACTTGAGAAAGTACTTTTCAGAGTTCTTTTAGTCAGAATAATTATAAATTGATTTCAAAATCGTAGCGACATGATGCTGTATCCCAAAACGACTTTTTCAAGTGAGATAAACCTGCCCTAGGTATGTAAAATAATTGCAATTTTTGTTTCTATTTTTTTTTTCTTTTCTCGTTCATATCCACGGGATAGTATGCCTGATTAATATAATAGGAATCTCGGCAGCTCGAGCTCGCCTTCTTTCATAATACAGGCACGAAAGGCAAGCTAAAACATCAACGCTAACACCAACGGAAATTCCCCGAATGCATTGTGTTACGTAAAGAATCACGCGAGCAGGTCGTGATAGAAAGTAACCGACGACACGTTCCCGCCCAATAAGACAATGGTGCCTGGTCGAAATCTGGCTATAAAAGCACGCATCGGATGTAAAGGGTTGGTCAGTCTTGCTTCGACTTTACTCATCGCCAGACTGACTCTTTCCTCCGCTATCTTTTGGAAACCCCTAGAGGGTATCGCATAAGTAGCCTTCCTTCCTTGTTGTTTTTGGAAACCCCCCTGCGAGTATCGCATAAACAAAATTCCTGTCTAACCGGTGGAAACCCCTAGAGGGTACGCACCGTTTCTCTTTTCTACATCCTACCGGTGGAAACCCCTAAAGGGTATCGCACCGTTTCTCTTTTCTGCATAAACAAAATTCCTATCCAACCGGTGGAAACCCCTATAGGGTATCGCACCGTTCCTCTTTTCTGTATTGCTGACTAAAAATTGATTAGGCATCTTTCTGTTTTCATCTACTTTGCTAAATGTGAAATTCTCCCTTAAAGAGCAATATTAGGACTATTCGAAGAAGCGAGAAATTACTACGCTGACACATTTAAAACCGATTTTCTAAGTCAATCCATCCATAAGATTCGAATTTAATTTCACTAAGAATCGGGGAGAGATCCGTGATTCATAAGGACAATTTCTGCCTCTGTTAACCATGTCCGACCGCAAAAGAAAGAACCCCGATTCAACCACCGGCCTCAATCGCCGGCACAATAAGAAAGACGGCCCCGATAAATAAACGCCCGACCAATGTTAACGTAAAAATTATAAACCGACGTTAAAATATATAAGGTGAAGAAGTAAATCCCTGCACGCTTACAATCACCTGATAAATCACACATAAGAAGTTTCCTATTGCCTTTCAAATAAATCTTGTAGATATAGAAAAGTATAATTGTAGGTATAATTTGTTGAGAGCGTTATAAATTCTGGTATTTAATAAAGAGTAGTATTGTTATGTAGTGTAAACAAACCATAAAGGAGCTTTGTATTCTGACGGAGCGACGAGACTCGAGCCCGCAATATCCATTCAAGGCCAATAGTAGAAGTAGTAGTTTAGTAAGGTGTCACGGAAGGGAGATGGGCGAACCCTTGTTGTCAAATCGTCAAAATAAACCACAAGTCAGGAAATTTCACGATAATTGCGTTAAACAAAGCTTGATGCGAGAAGCTCAAAATAAAGTAAATAAAACGATAGAGGAGTCATAGCAGCGCTCAGGCTTGTTCCGAAGTGCACGTCACGAAAAACGATGAATTAACGAGAAACGTAATCACTAAACTGATTTGGTTATCCCGATTTCTTTTGATAGGTAATTCGCGATAACACGGCTGGGAGATGCTGTTGGTCATCTGCTTCAGAAGCTACGCCCGCAATAGCTGGTTATCCGAGTAGATTAGCCCAATTTTCCAACACTCTAATTATTGCGTCTGAGCAATAATAAAGGAATGGGGTCTGTATTTCGATCAGAGGTGAACATGATACTGTTAACAAAGTCGAAACGCTCGATAGATGTGTTCAATCTCGCAGGATGAAAAATATCCCATTAAAAAAAGGATTTTTTCATTAACAAACCAGAACTTCTAGTCCAAAGACTATCAAATACCTGAATATTGCTGGGAGGTAATAAAACATTACTTGCTGGGAAAGCTACGCCCGAATAAGACAAGTTCAGAGTATATCCAAGGACTATCAAATACCTGAATATTGCTGGGAGGTAATAAAACATTACTTGCTAAGAAAGCTACGCCCGAATAAGGCAAGTTTAGAGTATATCCAAAAATAAACAATTAAGGTAAACAGGTCTCACAAACCTGAGGTACGAATAAACAATTAAGGTAAACAAGTCTCACAAACTGAGGTACGAATAAACAATTAAGGTAAACAGGTCTCACAAACCTGAGGTAAAAATAAATGAAGCATTATCTTGAGCAAAACACAAAAGCGCTAAATGAGCCTAGTAAGCTACGACTTCTTTGACGTTTAGTACAAGCGCCAACGCCGCACTTTGCTTCAAAGAATGAATGAAAGTAAAAGTGGTTCTCCCAGCTACCAGAAGCGGCCCTTTATATTCGAACTCGAGAGTCGTTGACTCACAATGTTTAAGGAAACATGTAATTTACGAATAAATAAAATTAATAAATTGTTGACAAACAGTAAAGTAATAAATAAAGGATTGTAAAGTTGGGGATAATTCCTAGTATGAAACATGGAATGAAAACGATTACTTCCATCCTACAATTAATTCGTTTATTATTTTGCTAAAAGACGAAAATCGAAAAAAAGAAATTTAGTCAAACGTCAGAAAGCAAAATCCTTAACTTAGCTCCTTTGCTTCCGGCATACCTCAATAACGAATCTCGATACTACGAAACACAACGTTCGGTTCTACATCCAATCCTAGACGATCTCAGGGTAAACTTTTCTCAGAAATAAACAGGTAAGGGGTAGGGGTGTTACACAAGCTTTGACTTCATAAAGAGCTTTTCATCACCTTCGTTGACAATTATCTCAAAAAAAAAACTAATTTTTTATTGATATTGAATAAATAACTAGTTATGTATTTTCTTAAATCTTTTAGTTACTCAAGATGTTACGCCCTCAACGTCACGTAAGAAAAAAGAAACTTTTGGGACAAAAGTTAAGGGGGCTGACGAATTAATGGAACTACAGGAGAACCTCAACAACAAAAGCTTTTAATAGTCGCCGTTCGATAGTTCGACGACAAATTATCTCTTAGCTCAATTTGAGAAAAATCATCGAAGGTGCATAAATATACAAAACGTCAACTTATTCATTAAACAAAAAATATACGTAAAAATATCGATCCTTACTATACTTTATATAGGGTAACCCAGAAATAACTTTACAGCTCACTACCAAATGTTCCTCCGGTGAAATTAAGTCGATTTAAGTCAACTCATCTTAGTCGAAAGTAGCTTGGTTTAGTCACTAGAAGATGCCAAAGTGTCAATTCTAAAATGTATAGTATGGCTTTTTATAACAATTTAACCTGGTATTCAGAAAAAACAATAAAATAATTAAAAAGCCAGTTCAGAATTTTTTATGAGATAAAAGGTGTCATATGTCCTATTACCCTAAATTCTACGCCATTAGGTGCTTCGGTTATAACCAAAATTTTTCAAAATTGGGTTACCTATTAAATAGAAACATGTGTATAAAAAAATTCAGAATTATTTGTCCATTCTGTAGAAAGATACAGTGAAAATCTGCTTCGTAAATCGATACTTAAAGACCCTGTATATTGATTAAAATACATTTTCTGTGAATTTTCTATCTACAGTAAGCATTAATAGTAAAATAGTAAAAAATCTATTTAAATTTTCTCAATATTTTGTATAGCTTTATCTACACGTCCTCCAACGTATTTGGTACTCTATTTCGAAACACCCTCTATATCCATTTATTGCCGTATTTTTCAAGAAATTAACTGAAATTGTTAGAATGGACAACTATAATCATTCTAAAATGATACGACTATACAGGGTGTCCCAGCTCATTCGAGTCTGTTCTCTGTACCTATGACAAACGATGGATTAAAAAAAATTGCAAATTCAAGTACAGGATCACAATGGCTACAATTTAAAATTATTTTGGACTAGGTATACAGAGTGCCCCATATATTGCATTTTTAGATTGTCTGAGAAGAAAAAGTAAGATTGGCTTTTACAGTTGGTGTTTAAATTCAGACGTTTTTGAGTTATAAACAAGTGAAAATCGCCTTTTTCGAAATTCAAGACTCTCTACAACGGAAACGGCTTAAAATAAAAAAACGAGTTACATGTCCCTTTTTTTATGTATTATCTTATGATGCAAATGCAATATTTTTACAGGGTGATAAAAATCTGAAAAAATCTGAAATTTCTCAACGCTTCACTAAACAAAAAAAACAAAGAAGTACAAATGTTTCTATTACATAGGATAGTTTATGCGAAAAAGCTAAATTTGGAACATGTAATCCGTTTTCCTCTATCGTGAGGAGTTTTCGGTGTGCAGTGCCTTGAACTTTGAAAATTTCGATTTTCACTCGTTTATAACTCACGAACTTCTCAATTTAAACACCGAGTTTAAGAACAAATCGTATTTTTTCTTTGTAAAATACACTTTTTGTTCGTAACGGATTATTTATTAAACAAAGATATCTTGTAGGACATCTTGTAGATTTTTGGAAAATTAATGCGGCAAATGTTATAATTTTATATTTTTTTTGAAAAGAGATTACGTTTCTATGAAGTTACAGATTTTGGAATCGACACAAACAAGCTTAATTATTATCATTATAGTAAAATGAAGAAAATTCCATCATAGCCAACAATATTTACTCTTCTACTCCTTGACGTTATTGAAAATTTAAAAGTCAACCTCTACGTTATAAATTATAGTTATTTATTATACAAGAGAAAAAAGTGATAGATTTTAGCTCGAGATGTGATTTCGTCCCCGACGCGTTTAGCGGAGGGGACAAACACATCGAGAGCTAACATCGCACTTTTTTCTCGTGTGTAATATACAATTTTTTTCTGCGAGAAGAAATATCAGTGTTAGAATGTCGAAAAACGTAGTTAGATCACTGAAAATTATGTCGGAAAAATGATTTATGTTGAACTTGGATTTTCAAACTGTCTTTTATCGTAATTGACGTTGCCTGGGTAACGAAACGATTTAATTATTACATAAACGTTATATTAATGTAATTAAAATTGAAGACAGTTTTGCAAAGATTGCAAGTTAGTTTTCGATGAGTGAATTTAATAATATGGATAGTGATTATTATGAAAATTCCCTTAATAATTGCCATTTATGGATAATAAGGTAACTTTCCTTTACGTATATTTGATATAAATTTAATGATATCTGAGTGTTAATAGTAGCTATACCTAAGCCGCCATTTCGGGGAAATAAGTACTCATTTATTTCCCTGCTAATTCATTTTTTTCCCCGATAAGATGCAGCTCATATAATGAGGCATTTTTCTACCTGTCAACGGGGAAAAAAGGTCAAACTTTTAGCCCGTCGCAGAAAAAAAAAATTTATCCCTTTTAGACTCCCTATAGAAGTACACAAACCGAAAATCTTTGAATTAAACAACTTTTTTCACCGCATAATAATTGGATTAGACAGAAACAAAATCAATATCAAATTTTTCTAGCTGCCAACGAAAATATTTGCAATTATCTATTTTGAAATACTATTTTGAAATATTATCTAATTGAGTTAGGTATCGATAAAAGCAACATTAAATTTCATAGCCTTTAATTTTACATTTTAACAATAATTATGAACAGAATCTTTCTTTTTGCGTGAAAGTCCACATTTTCAGGAATAGAACAGAAATAACAAAGAATTGAAAATGTCCAAAATGATTCTATAAACCCAACGACCGAAGGCATCATGCATTTTTAACTCTTCGTCTTTGACGCTCTTCAAAGATTTTCGGTTTATGTACTTCTATAGGGAGTCTCAAAGGGATAAATTCTTTATTTATAACGTAGAGGTTGACTTTTAAATTTTCAATAACGTCAAGGAGTAGAGGGAGTAAATATTGTTGGCTATGATGGAATTTTCTTCATTTGACTTTTACTCTATTTGAAGCCAAAACTGCAATAATTTTTAAAGTTTAACTTGATTGTTTCGAAAATAAATTTTTCTTCAACATACCTAACATTTAGGCGGCTCTCACACTGAGGCAACAAGCAATAAGCAACTAGCAACTGTCAATAAGCAATACGCAATATTATTTTGGTTCTCTCTCACATTGAAACAACAGTATTGCCAGAAACCTCTGATCATCATGTCATCCGACGACTCCGAAAAGAGAAGCATCATGGGGAAGCATCTGCCCAAGGCAACTCAGAGCCCATCCTACCCGATTTCAAAACTGTTACCGAATGATCACTCTCTTCTGCTGTGGTACTTTCGAATGAAATCGTAAATAGAGGGATATTTTTCCACTATTTCTACGAAAATTGTATTAAGAACTGGATCGTCCGACGTTTTCGAACTTTTAATAATATAAAATAATAAAACGTAGTTTTCTAGGCACAAACTTCGTACGTCACGACTTGCAAAATTGCAATAATTATTGCTTTTCAACATGCACGGTGTATCGCTAGAAATATTATCCCCGCAACCAGCAATATTTTTGGTTCGACCGATATCGAGTTGCTCTAATATGAGACCTCCAATTTAATTCTATGTAAAATACTTGTTAGCAATATTATTGTATGTTGCGTATTGCCAGTTGCTTATTGCTTGTTGTCTCAGTGTGAGAGCCGCCTTATGAGAAAATAAAACAAATCATAATAAAATCTAAGTAAAAGATTTTTTATACCAAAATTCCTACTAAAATTTGTCCATTAGAATAGCGTAATGGGCAAATGTTAGTAGAAAACGCTTTAGTAGGAAATTTTAGTGGGAAAGAACTGATAGCAGCGTTTCCTCTTTGAATGGACAACCGCCATCTTGCACCTCGGCCAATAGAGATGAAGTAGAGCGTATGAATATGTGGCTGCTATGTCTATATCACCATATCGCACAAGAAGTTCGCCATGGCACCTTTTGAGTGCCGTTGAAATGAAAAGCAATACTTTATAATAATAATATTTTATTTAACATTTATTATATAACACATACACACAAGTAGGCTTGTACTTATATTTTAATATAACCTAAGCACCTATGTTATTGAAATTAAATAATATTGATCTGAAAAATAATTTATATCCTCTTATATCAATGAAATATCCTCTTATATTGATGACAAAATAATTACGATATCATTTATAATTCACAGGCAAAACTCACTAAAAAAAATTAAAAAAGGTAGATACCTAAAATATTGATTATAAAATTAAATCAACGTTTCTACGACTTTTGCTTTAAAGTTAGATTTTTGTACAACTTGCACACATCATGTATAAGTACTTTATAACGAACAGAAGAATCAGAAGAAAGTTTTTGAGTTTATTTAATTTAGGTATAAATCCAGTATCCATATTATTATTCTGATTTCGAGGGTTAGGAAACAATTTTAACAGTCAGGTTACTTTTCAGAACGTAGGTATACCTAAGTCTTAAATAATAGATAGGTAATTGTAAATAACAAACAAAATGTTCCCATAAATAACTCCAAACTTTTTTTAAAGAAAGATAAACAGAAATTTTGGAATCGATTTTGCTAAAATATTCTCAAGAAACACTTGGAGCCGCTACCACTTCTTTAAGAGACTTTCCTATAAGAAGCTATAAGAGTTTTTTCTTTTTGGGAATAATGTAGATTTTGAATTTTTGGCAAGCCGCATGACCCATCATAAACTTGTTAGGGATATTTAAAATATTTTTATTGTCTTTTACTAATCATAATTTGAGAAAAGTTTCTTAATTTTATAAAATTAACGAGGCAGCAATACTGAATAAAATTCTCAATTGAGTTGACACATTGAGAAGTTTAAAATATAAAAAATAATTAAAGTGGTTCAATTGAAATACAATTTTTGGAACTTTTTTATTATCTATTTTCGCCGAAAAGGTGGACCACTATGAGAAGTTTTGACAACATTTTTCTTTTTTTTTAAGTATTTTGAAAAAATTTGTTTGCTCCTAATCTAAAAGAAACTCCAAATTTTTGCGTAATACTTTGCTTACAATTTCTCTCTGCAACCTCAAAATCTGGAAAATTTATAACAGATGCTACGACGTAAGAATTATTTGTTGGATGATATTTCTGTCTGTTTTTTTTTTAATGAGCTACGACCGCAGTCATAAGAACTTGTACACATTATTTTGGTAAAACTTTCTTATTGGAATGTAGGTAAATGATTCTTTGAGTGCTCATCAGCTAGGAAAAGAGGACCAGTGGATTTGTCTTCAAATGTACGTTCAGTCAGGCATCAGAAAATGCTCCAGAAGTGTCTATAAAAACAGGATTTATATTAAATCAGTGAAAATTTTCATCCACTTTTGCACTTAGGAAATATTCAGCAATAATAAAAGTGCTATGTTTAATAGATGTTAATATTTATTATAAGAGCATTTTGAATAATAAAATTATTTTCATGCTTTTAAAATATTTTTTAAGATTTTTGTGAAGACATTATGACAACATTAATAAAACAATGCATCTCGCGAGTTAAGGCCTCCCCCAAGCAACAAATATTATATTATATAGGTGCGACCTTATATTTAAATATGTATGTATAACCAACTTTACTGACGTCAAAATAAGATAATTTTTTAATTGAGGAATGGTATCCCTAGTTAAAGAGCTAAATCATTTTGATGATCGTTAGGCAACCACACATGATTCCAGATACTTCAATATATTCTGTTATGTTTATATCATTATAAATTAAAATTAAGTTGCGTATAAAGACTTGCAGATAAACATATTTTGACGTCAAGCAATTCTGGTTAAATATGTACCTACACAAATTCATAAAGAGCCATCAACAAGTAAGTATTCGGAGTAGATCAAGCTTCATTCTGTTCCCTATTATTTCATTCCATTTGTGAGGAAATTAAAATTTATTACAATATTACAAATTTTGGAAGCAACGATATAGGTAGGTACTAAAGTTCCATTGCATGACTGATCTGAATAGTTCCTGTCAATTTTGATCCTCAGTATAACTCGTTAGGTACATATATGTGCGAAATTTGCAACTTACAGCGTTTATTATTTATTTATTAGTATTATAACATTTACAGGTACACATTTTATATTTTTATGATACAACATTGTTTAAGTTTAAGCGTAATAGTAAATAATCTTATAACTTTTTTATATAATAATAATTATTTCAAGGTGTTTTTTAAGATATATTTTATAATTTTGCTTTCTGGCTCATTGTGATTCTACAGTAAAGAAGGCAAATTGAAATAACACAATTGTATTTGTTTAATATTAATATTGACAAAAATTTGGCACCTTCTTAAGTTTGTAATATATCAACTGGTTATAAATCATTATTTATCTCAGAAAATTAATAATCAATTTTTAAAAAATTGATCATCTCTTTTGATACAACAGATTACATATTCATATATCTAGACACAATAAGACCTCAAGTAAACTTGAGTTTCTATTTTTAAAATATAAATAAAATATCAATTATTACAATACTGTATAAAAAATATATTATAATTTATGGACAGATGATTATGAACTACATTATCCATTTTTTTTCTCTATAGTGGACCCAACCATCTTTTTTCAACACCGCTCTACAGTGGCATCCCCAAACCATGGGTATTTAAATATTCACAAGTTCTTAACAATTCTGCAAAAAATTATATCAAAAATTACAATCCCACACCATTTGGTATGCCATTGTATTATGTTAATAGTAATTTTACACACTGCTTGAAATGCATTTATTAACAATAATCCTAGATAGGCACTTTCACTATTCATCTATCTATTAAAACTGTATACGCGACATGAAATTAATTTTTGAATAACAGTAATACACATTGGCCATTGCACAGTCTTTTAACCTAATTCATTCAAAATCTCTATTTACAATGATAAAATGCATAAATGTTAAAAAATTTAAACAACAAAAATTATCTACTTTTGATTCTAAGTATTTTGCGTTTTTAAATATACCGACCCAATTTGGAGTTTAAACACACATTATAATAAATTAGATGTTTAGTTAAGATACATGAAACATGCGTGCGAACGAATCAAATTTAACAATTTCGCAAGTTTTATAGCCAAAAATTCTAATTGGGCATAAAGTTCAGAAAAAGCTTTTGAGCTTTTCTTCCCATTTCACATAAAATATCCGTTCTGATTATTCCGCTGTTTATCAACGGACTATTCAATTTTTCTGATAAGTTTTTGAATTCCATTTCATAACAGTCTTCTTCTTTTGGTTTTCGTCTTTTGTCAATTGCTTTTCCTAATTTGCCAAATGCTTTTCCCATTTATCAAACGTCAGTAGGCGATTTTTCAATTGAAATTCCTCTTTTTTGTCAAATAAGATTCCTTTCATATCAAATGCTTTTCCAATATTTATGATACTGTCATTGCACGTAAATAGGAAAAGCAATTGACATTAAGTGAAACTGATTTGACATAAAAGGAAATTGATTGATAAATCAATGACTATAATAATCATTGATAGATAGAAAACTAAGAAAACAATTTGACATACCTACTAGGAAAAGCAATTGACAAAAGAGGAAAACCAAAAGCAAAAGACTGTAAAGTGCGATCAAAAAATTTTATAATTGTAATTTGTTATGGAAATAATTATGTTTTATTATTTATCCCATTATAAGATATATTCCAAAAGTGTAAACTTAAATACAAGATAAAGACAAGTAAAATTAAAGGTTTGCTTTAACACGATTCTGAAGTCTGTCGGGTTCAGAGTCATAGTAAAAACATCCGGCCAATGTAGTTTCACTTTTGATTTGAACAGTCATTAGATGAAAAATTTATTGACCGGATGCTTTTAATAGTTCTTAGAACCGTTCAGCATCGTGACTGGAGCAAACCCAACGATTCTACTGCTTACAGTTTCACAGAATCTACTAGAACACTTTTTTATCACTCATGTGATATGCTGTAGATCAAAAAATTGCAACATCCAGTTTTGTTAATGTAAAATAAAAATAACTTGTCTGCAACCTGAACCTGTGCGTCAAGATTTTTCTACGTTTGTTGGTGCTACATTTGGCAGGTCCAAGAATCACGCCAAACGTGAGCTATAAATTTTTAACAAACCAAAATAGGTTAATAATTGTTATATCTTAGCTAGACATTACAATTTTTCTTCAGCATATTTCTTGACTCTAACTTTGGCATTGTTTATAGGTAAAATAAACTTAAATGAAAAATCGCTCGTTGATTAAGAAGACCTTGATAACTGTAACTTCATTCTGCTCTCTAATAGGTTCACTTCTTAACAGGATACTTCCAAAATGTTTCATGTAGAAAACGTCCTAGAAGCAAAAATAGTATTACATATACTATATTTTAAAATAGCAACAGGGATAATTTTTATAATACAATGAAATTTATGTACCGGGTGGTCCATCACTTATGTCCACCCCCGAAATAGAGGTTAATTTTAAAGATAAAAAATTGAAACTTTGAGGATTTGTGTAATTAATATAGGACCATATAATGACATAATCAGATTAATTAGGTATTTTTTTTTAGTTGAGCCATCAGCGATAAAAAACTGTAATTTGGTGTTGATATGACCAAAATAAATTCGATTTTTCTTTAATACACCGATAGAAATCGATTAATAAACTCAAAATCGATGAAAATAAATATCAAAAACCTAATTACAAGCCTTTAATTAAATAAAATACTTAAAATATGGAAATGACAGGTAAAATGCTTGATATATGGTAGAGTAATAAAACTGACAAATCTAATGAGAGTAGGTACCTACCATAAATAATCTTCAAAGCAGTCAGAAGAATGTGCCATTGAACTCGAATGGGGCTTCTTTTATGAATGTTTACTTAGGATATGTTTACTTAACATTTGTGCTATACCAGCCCTTCAAAATCCTGATAGTTTTATTGCTTCCATAAATCAATCATTCTACTAGCTGTCATTTCCATATTTTAAGTATTTTATTTAATTAAAGGCTTTCAATTAGTTTTTTGATATTTCTTTTAAGCGATTTTGATTGTCTTAATTGATTTCTATCGATGTATTAAAGAAAAATCGAATTTATTTTGGTCACATTAACACCAAATTACAGTTTTTTATCGCTGATGGCTCAACTAAAAAAAAATACCTAATTAATCTGATTATGTCATTATATGGTCCTATATTAATTACACAAATCCTCAAAGTTTCAATTTTTTATCTTTAAAATTAACCTCTATTTCGGGGGTGGACATAAGTGATGAACCACCCGGTACATAAACTCCGCAAGAAAGTTTCCAAATGGGATTAGTATATCTTACCCCGATACTCTGCTTCTTCTTCTTCTTTTTCCCAAATCCGTCGTCGGTCATTTGCTTCAAGTGCTTCCACAAATTGGGTGAACGCCGAGAACATTGAACAAATATTTGACAAATCCTATTCTAATAATACATAATAGATTTTGGTGTAAAGTGAACTTGTACAAAATTCCAAAGAGCTCTGATTTGATACCCTCGTAAATCCGCGAGACCAAAGAGAAAAGGTTTTGGCACGACTGTTTGGTAATCAAGTGGCACTGAATCGTCGTTATAATTCTTGATGATGTCTTTCAAATCCGGCTCCTCTATAATAAATGGATTCATCTTTCTATGAGCCACACCTATTTTGGCAGCCAGAGAACCAGTAATGTGAATGTCGTCTATCCAAAAGTAGTCAGCCTTCTGTGATTCTTTATACAAGGCAAAAATCACGTCAGGAGAATACAAAACGGTCCATCCTAGGCAATAAGTAGGATAAAACTTATTCGGATATTCCTTGAACGACACACGCCATTTCGATCTAAATGACCTTTTTACTTCTGATCGTGCTGCGACTTGACAAAGTAACAAATTACCAGCTCCGTACGGTGAAATCTCCTCCACTAAAAAATTGACCAGAAGTGGAGTGTTAACAAATACATCATCATCAGTCTTAAGAATATATTTGCTTCCAGGGCAATGATAAATAGCGTATTTCAAAACCATCACATGTTTGTATGTTAAATTTCTGTAACTATCACTGAAATTTCCTTGTATTAGGTCTCTAAATTTACTATTCTCTACAGCTATCGCTTGCTTCAGCTTGGCACTTTGAAAATCCCCGATCATAAAAACTATTTTCACGTAATCGTTTTTTTGTCCCCAAGTTTCCCTGATGGTCTGTCTTTTGGCAAAGTTTTTCGGAGCTGAATGGACGACTACGAGCACCAGTGGTGAAGTTTCATTGCAGACCAAGTTCATGATGGTGAAAGTAAAGTTTAAATCTATTAATTGACTGTAGTCTTGGGATGGTAAACTCTCGAAAGGTTGCACGTACGTGTTGGAAATATTGGTGTAAACTGAATAGAAATAGGCTTCGGGTTCTTGACGGACGACATCAGGAGTGGTGTTGATTATCACCTGGAATATTGCGAAGCATAGCATAAACCCCATTAGGAGATATGCTAGGTTCGTGAAGCTTCTTCTTTCCAGCATTTTGAGCCTCGCCTTCTGTTCATATTTTGATCTGAAACACAAGAGAAATGAATTAAACACCATATTGACAGGCATAAAGTACTTTTATAGTGAAAGTTCTACAAGATTTCTAGGTTTTAGTTATTCCTTATGTACTGTAAAGTATATGTATAAAAAAAATACAATAATAATTTGTCGTCATTAAACTTGGAATAATATTCAAGGTAAGTAAGTGAACGTCTATGTTAAGTTAAGTAGACGTATTTTCGAATAATTTTTTATCTTTTTTCATTGTTATAACTAAATATTGCTAGGCAACCTCGACGTTAGCATAGGTACACAGGTCTCATCAAAAGAACTTCCTTATTTAATGGTAAACTTTACTTGGACCGATATTTTTAGCTGTAATTTTAAACGTATTACCCCCTCCAATATAATAAAGTCTGCAAATAAAGGTAAGAATTTATGACCTTTTTTTAATTTGCCCTCGTTTGACATGCTTATTAATATTGAATTATATTATTATTTCAACAGGCGAGTTGTTAGTTCGCTTACACTTCAATAAAATATTCCTACATAATGATGTTTTTCTAACTCATTTTTATGAACAGAATAATTCATTAAATTAAAGATTCATATACCTACAGTGTGTCTCAGACTTAACTAACCAAGACATCTCATAGACAGATGTCAGACAGATGAAATAATGGAACCGAATATTAGGGATATTGTTATATTTTTAACATAATTTTAACTATACATTATTATAGTTGTATAACATGACAGTATGAAAACAAGCGCCATTTCAACATCCCCTAAGTTTCAGTCCCAACCCTTAAAACAACTTTGAAAATTGAAAATAGTGTTTTTCATTTGCTTGTAACTCATCAACTGTTCATTTTAAACTGCAACTATAAAAAACATTCTAATAGGCTTTTCTTAGGAAATATGATAATACAACAATATACAGGGTATCGCGTTTAAAAAACATAGACGACGTCATCATTACTGAGCCAATTAACACCCTGCATAAAAAATTACATCAATGGAAAATAAATTAAATGATAAAATTTACCAGTTTTTGCACTTTTCTCAAAACTCAAAATGTAAGGATTTATTGGACGATGCCGGGACTTTTTCAACACCCGATAATACGAATAATAAACTACTGTTCTTTTTCTTATCGATCGCTGAAATATTTGGTAAATTTAAATTTGCCTATAACAAACTACCGATAGTAATAAAAAAATAGCTCATAAATTATTATTAAGTTCATAGAACTTTTATGGGTGATAATTTATTTATGCGCCTTCAATAATAATTCAATGTCTCAAACTTTATGGCCTTGTTGATGTATCACGTGTTCCGTCCTAACGGCCTCCTCAGTCAGCTCCACCCACAATCGATAAAACTTAAATATGCCGAAACTTTACTTATAACTTAATTATGTTTTCTTTCTTTTACAAAAAGTTTCTTGTTAGTCATACGACATTTTATATAGGGAAGACAGCGCATAGAAACAAAATGACTTTATATCTAATAATCTAGTTCGTGTAGCTTTCCTTTCCTGCAACGATTATCAGGATGATCATAAGTCCATAAAAATTTAAAAAATAAATGTAAATGCCTTTATTTGAAAAACTATATAACTAGTTGCTTTGAAATTAGAAAGACGATGAAAGATAAAAGTTTTAGGGTTGTCGTAAAAATGTTAAACTCAATTTGAGTTAAAGGTATGATAGATGACGACGTTATTAATGATAATGAATATAGAAAGACGAAGTTCATTATCGTCCTTTCTTGGTAACCTACTCTCCATTATTTGAGCCGTTTGTATCGATTCACACAATCATTTATGTCTTATGAATAGATAAAACAATCCACTAATGAAAAATTTATCAAATAATACACTAATGGATCCGTTCCGATCTAACTATTTAATACTTCATAATTACAGTTACTTTGATATTGATGTTCCTTTTATAAATTCAAACTTTGTTCCAGAATGTTATTTTCTTTTACGGATCATAAAAAAGAAAAATAATATAAAAAGGAAACACTTATTGATTGACCTTCTTATTTTTCTTCTTCTTATTCTTATTTTGTTCAATTAAACTTAAATATGCACATGATGAACTCAGAAAATATGTTGGAAAATTTACAAGGAAATAACTTAGTGTTGAAAAATAAATTGTGTGTATAAACAAGGGCTATATCAATGACGTCTAAAAAAAATAGACCCAACATTCCATTCATAAATATGAAATATTCGAAATCCATCATCTAATTTGTATCTTCATGTGAGTGAGAAAAGGAGTGACCGATCGCATAAACAGAGGATTGCGGTGAAAATGGCAATGCTGTTAGAGACCTTCGCGATGAGAGCCAGTGACGTAGGGTTTTTCAAGATAATTATTATTTCCTGTGTATTTAGGACGAAAAATAGCGAGTTTAGGTTACTTTGTATGATTAATGGAATACCGTACTTATCTGTCTGTATGAAGATTAATCCCATAAAACACTTTTCTTAGATGTACAGAAAGCCAAAGCAACCTCTTCTCCTGATTCACAGGAAAGCTAAGACAATACATACTTTAGCATATTTAACTAGTAGATTGCAAAAGACATTCATAATATTTTTTCTTATTTATTAGACTCTCAATAAAGGTGATTTGTGAAATTTTTGAGATAAATGTGTAGATATTTCTAAATTAAACAGGAACGCAAATTTTAGGAAGGAACTGGTGTAACAGATGAAGTTGTAAAGTCATCCAATTTGCGATGAAATTATAAATATTGAACCAAATTGACGCCAATGAAGTATATTAGGGATTATTTTGATAATTGGGCTTTAGGTTCCTGCTTACTATTTTCGAAGTTACCGATCGGAAGTTTAACGTTTCTAATTGCAATGTTCAGAGGATAATTTTACTGGATTTGCCAAAGATTTTTCCCTGAGGCGACTACAGCACGGATATGAACATAGCCTTACTTACTAGTAGGTACTCACTTACGAAAACAAACTTCTGGGTTTAAATCGTCTCTTTTCTTGCACATCAAGGAAGTTCGCACTATTGTCTATAGTCTATAATTTTAAATTGGTGAAAATAATAGCGGAAAACACTTAAATTTCGTTAAAACACTCGTCTAAAGAAATCAAAATAGGGACAACACCGCACTCGAAATGATGAATGGCTTTGTAAAATTTATAAAAATATCGTAATCGCGTAAACATATGACGTTTCCGAGCATTTTGTGTTTCATTTCTTAACATTGAAAATTATATTCAAATATGATTTAAATCACGTCTATCCCATTATTATTGTTCGAGTTTATTAGAAATATTATGCTATTTATTTATTAGTAAGAAGTATTTCGCGTAGTTTGTATTGATAATGTCTTGTTTACATATTTACGTCATGGTTTCAAGAACGATAGTATTGAAAAATCTGGTCACACAGTAACGGTTTGGCAAACCTGAAATGGCGGCTGGCAATGATTGATTTTGTAAAAATGTAAACAAGAGGGTCTATTTTATTTAGTCGTCATTGGGCTATATAATCTTTCGTTTATCCAATAATTCTTGAGAGTCAAACCAATTTTACAGAAGCCAAAAAAGCATTAGGTACCTACTAAAAATTGCTCCAAGTATTTCTGGTCTCCAGTTAAGAAGGTTATTGATCAGAACCACACACAAAGTTGAAGACACCATCGTTAACAAAGTCCAATTAAATAAATTATTGAATATAATAAACAAATATGGATTTACCCAGAATCAAAATATTTTCCCATCATTTGTAACAGTTTACAAATTTTCAAATTCTAAAATAAACAAAGGTAGTCAACGGCATTGATAGTATGACATTTCCCAGTGACATTCTTGATCGCCAAAATTTCCCGGCATCATACAAAAATATTTTTGAAAACTAATTTTATTACAATAAATTGCAACAGGATTTTTTTATTTTAAAGGTGACCAACAAGATAGATACAATGTGGAACAAAAGTATTTTATCTGGTCACTTTTGGAATTTTTTCACACGTCAATAAACACTCTTTTTTAATTATACCTTAAGAAAAAAGTATAATCTCTGTAATTTGTAGAAATTTAATCAAATTTAAAAATGTTCTTCTTTTACTGTCGATGGTACGAAGGCGTAGAAGCGCAACATCAGTTTTATTTTTAAAATTCCGAGTTTAAACTCGGAATTCCGAATTTAAACTCGGAATTCTTAGTATGAACTCGGAATTCTGACTTTAAATTCGGAATTCCGACTTTAAACTTGGAATGAGATTAACATTTTCGCACTTGTTTTTTCAAAAAAAAATTCTCGAACCCTCCTGATATTCGGGGGATATATTCCGCACCACTAAACTCCCCCGTGCAGCAGAACTTACCTAATCTAAAATAACATTTCCATTGGTGTTTAATTTTTACCTACAAGAAATTGGTTTTTGCCCTTCCATTGGTAGACATTTCTTCTTCAGAGTGGGACGGGGGCGGCAATTTTTGTATCGCCACGCAGGCGGCAAATAGGCTAGCCTCGTCCATGTTCTGTGGCCCTGTTCGGAATTCCGAGTTTAAACTCGGAATTTAAAAAAATAAAACCGGTATGACGCTTCTACTGACTGGCTTTGGTAGTGTCTGGAACTGCAATTAACTTAGAGTGAACTCACGGTTAGTTCCTTGAACTGACCGCTAGATGGCGCTCTATTTACACCACACGGAGATCCGTGTTAATTCTTAGCTTAAGAAGGACCAACTTCCATTCATCCAGCAGCATCCTCCGGATACTCCAGATGCAGCATACTGATGAGTTCCAGTAGAACAAAACACGTGTCTGTGCTTGTTCTGGTACTCTGGAAGGCTCTGCTGTTGGATGCGGAAGCAAACTCTCTAGTTGGAGTTTCGGGCACTGCCATCATGACAACTGTTAGGGCGATGGAGGAATTATCCGACCCCATCTAACAGGCTAGTAATTGCACTTTATGTGCTTTATACTCATTGACCTGCATTTCACTCTTTTATGCATTAATCGTTGTGTATACTACTGTATACTTGCCTTTCTTCTTAATTTAAGTGACAACCGGTTGATCCTTTTTATCCGCTGCTCTTTATAAAAACCATTACTTGATTACTATGGCATAATATACAGTTTCCAGACGATAGCACGCATCATCCTCCACATTTAAGATATCAATGTCAGCTGAAGACCCCCAAGATCCATAATATAACGTTTGAAGTATGAAGTATGAAGTTTGAGGTACATTATACATACACGCGAGTAAATCATTTTACAAGAGCTTAATTTGCTAAAAGCAATTTTTATTGCATAAGTTATTTCATAGCTTATCTATTATTATATTACCTATACTCTCTCTAATCATGCATGGTTTTCTGCTTGACTTTTATACAATCAATAATGTCAGCAATTTTCTTGCCAATTTTTTATTTTTATTTTGATAATTCAGATATCGAGGGAGATAGGCAGTATTAAGAAGAGCAACTTGAAACAAATTTTGCCTATTTTTGATACTCAAGAAACGTAATTATGGTCCATTACTTATGTAAAAGCACCCGCGAAATGATAAATGATAATGATAAAAAATTATAACTTTGAGGATTCGTAAGATGATATACAGTGACCGCCAAAAAGTTGGCATTAAGTATATGGAAAAAAAATTCTTTTGACTTATCAAAAAAACTTATAATAAAAGAGAATAAAAAAATCTTCTGCTTGCTTGAAAACTTATTTTCCCGTAATCAGGTATGCAGACTGAGCTTTACTTATCGAGAAAATAGATTTTGTATAAAAATTGTCATTAAAATAGGTTTTGTCGAAATGGTGAAAATCATTAGTGCCATTTTTCGAAAACTAAGCAAGATTTCGATTTGATTTTTGTAAAATATGTCAATTTCAGCCTACTTGATAGTCTCATGGTCCAAAAGCATTCGACATAATTATTTCAAAAAAAGATTTACCTAATTTAAAAAAAATCTTTTCAAAATTTGACTTACCTACGTAGGTAGGTACTTAAACTTAATTAATTATTATTCGATCTGCTATTGTAATAATTGACCATAAAAATTGTTAAATATTATTACCCACTTCACATTTCTTTACATTGGTCGGAAAGTGATATTTTGATTAACAGTGGTGTTTGGAGCTTTAAAGTAGTTATCCAGGAAAAAACCAGCTCCATTAAAAAACGTTTCTCGCTCGGTTTCTCCTTAAAGGTGCATTCCATCAAAAAAGTCAACTTTGTCACAAAAAAATTTTTTTGTTATTATGCGAATGCTTTTGGATCATGAGACTATCAAGTAGGCTGCAATTGACATATTTTACAAAAATCAACTCGAAATCTTGTTTAGTCTTCAAAAAATTGCACTCTTATGATTTTCACTATTTCGAAAAAAATCTAGGCATTTTTTCGAGAAGTAAAGTAACAATCACTTTGTATATTTGATTACCTACGGCAAAACAAGTTTTCAAACAAGGAGATATTTTTTGTTCTCAAAATTTTTTTGACAAGTCAAAAATATTTTTTGTCCATATTCCCATCCTTTTGGGCGTCAATGTACAAAAGATAAAAAATTCTTGATTTAAATTTTTTATTTTTAGCGTTCTACCTTGCGTGGTTGGACATTAATAATTGTCTCTTGTCTAAGTATCTAATTGTCATAATTTTAATTTTTTTTAAATCATAAATCAAGTAGGTACTTATTCCATGGAAATTTTCAAAAAAACTTTTTTTATGTTGAGTGAAGTTCGCTTTATGTAGCGAATATAACGAAATGTTATTTATAAAAAGGGTTTAGATTAGAATCAACTATCTAGGCCTATGCGTACCAAATTTTCAATCCATTGGGATTTTCATTTCTTCAAGATTTGTTTCACAAATCCAAGAATTTTATTTAATTAATTATTATTATAATTATAATTGCCCGATGATTTTGAAATAATATAGAAGCCTGAATGTTGATTCTATACAACTTTTTCAGATAAGCTTTCGTCGTATTTGCTACATTAAAGGAATTGCACTCCACAAAAAAAAATATTTTTTGAAAATTACTTCCAAGACACTTGATTATTCAAAACTGAAAGTATGTTAGCAATTGAAGAGTGTAAGTACCAAAGGGGGAGCACAGGTAAATTGCACACCAGTAATCCTTTCACGACTTGGACATATTTAAGTACCTGTAATCTCATAGGTAAATTCCACACCGAGACCCAACAGGTAAAGATACTCGTACGCTGATATCTTGAAGTGGTATAGTCGACCAGCAAGAGATATAACGAAATGATCTAATTGTTACTAAACTGTTTTTTGCGCCGGCAAGAATAATGTTGAGAAATAAGGCCTTTAATATCATCCTTGCCCTAATACGTACCATCGAACATAATATGCGCTCGAACAGGAAGCCCGCTCTCCACGAGACCGCAATAGTAGCTACCGATTTCGTCAGGTTTTTGATCAAGGTAGGTTTTTTTTCATTTTACGAACATTTGAAGGAAAAAAAACCTACCCTCACCAAAGACCTGACTTACTGCAGCAAATAAGTGTTTTAATATTATTTGTAACCAATGATGACACTTTAAGGCCTTATTTCTCAACTACTACTTGCCGGCGCAAAAATTCAATGGTACCTTGATGTTTCTAGAGACACAAGCTATCCGAAAGTAGAAGACAAATCGCCCTATACCCATGCCGCTCAAGTAAATATTCACCAAATAAAACTACTATTTTATCAGAAACTTTTTATCTCCATTAGATATTTATATTCATTGGGAGAAAATGCAATGCTTATATTGGCGTATTTTTTAACTAAAATGACGATTTCTTATTGCATTAGGCTATTAGGAGACTTATTTAACTATTTACAAGAAAAAATCTACTTATAGGTATCTTTATTCTGGTTCCTCCGAAACAGCATTAAATTATACTTCCTTGGTGTGGAAATTACCTACAAGGATTAAAGACCTTTAAAGGTTTAAACACAAACATTTTATTTTTAATTTGTTTTAAATTCAGATATAACGGTTAAAAAATAAGATAAGTTGGTTGTATTAACTGTTTGGCCAAAACCAAAGCAACAAAATAATCAAAATTCTGAAAACATTTAGGAAGGTGATAAGTGCCATTGTAGCATTTCCTTACAAAGTTAGGTAGCCTTCTAATTGGCCATTTTCAGTTATATCTTCGATATTGGGTTAGAACGCGTCAATCACCATCAATACAAATCAAAACATGGCACTTACCACCTGTCTAATGCAACAGAGAGACGGGCATACAGCCAATGTCATATTTGAGTGGCTCTAATAAACTAATTAATAGTAGGTAGGATGGCACATAGCACTTTTGTAGAGATATACTGCAGTCTCATATCACATTTCTGTAGTAATAACCCCATTTCAGAAAATTTGGCACTACCCTCTTTGGTAGTCAAACTCTTCAATTAGTCTTCAACCAAGTAGTGCTGAAGACCAAAAAAATTAAATTCAAATCAAGAATTTTTTATTTTTGATAAGAGCCATTTCATCTATCCGGGGACAGACTGTATACATGGGACCATAGAATGGCAGAATCAGTTTAATTGATTTTTTTCGTTCGGGCACCGGCTATAAAAAACCATAATTTGATGATAAAGTGGTCAAAAAAATAATTAAGTTTTTTTCAATACATCTGTAGAAATCGATTAATAAAATCAAAATCGCTGAAAAGAAATTGAAAAAAAAACTATTTACAAGGCTCTGCTTGAATAAAAAAAATAAATAAGTATAAGAAATGTCAGAAATATGGTAAAATGATTGATATTATTTGATAGGTATTAAAGTGGCCAAAAAATCTGAAGAGGGTATAGATATCATAAATTCTTAAGCAAACTGAGAGTAAACAGTAGAAGAAGAATCGCCATTGTTGTTCGAGCTCAACTGCACAGTGGATTTATCAGTTGAACTCAAATAACATGGGATTCTTCTCATTGTTTACTCAGTTTGCTTAAGTACCTACTCGTATTTATGGTATGGCTTTGTTTTTAGTTTTTTGGTCTTTATTTTCAGCAACTTTAATTTTATTAATCGATTTCTAACGATGAATGGAAGAACTCGATTTTTTTGCCAACTTTACCACCAAATTGTAGTTTTTTTTATCGCTGGTGCCCGAAAGAACAAAAAAAAACTCATTGCATCAGTCTATGGTCCGAATATTAATTTAGGTACATGAATCCTCAAAGTTTCTTTTTTTATCTTTATAATGAAACCTCTATCTAATAATAAAAAACTAATCAAACTAAAAAAAAAACCTATCAACCCCGAATATAAATAAAAAAATTAAAGGTCAGAATGTTTTTATTGATCAATTCATTCTAATGATTCATTTTATTTCCAACTTTTTGATAGCTAAAGATTTTTTGAAAGATTGTAATATTATTATATTAGAAATTGCAGGTATAATTTTTTTTAGTGTCCTTATCACCACCAAGCACATAAATATAGCCAATTGTGGTCTAATAATAGATTAGGCATAAAACAAGGATTTCCAAAAAATTTCTAAAGATGAGTAAGGTACCTTATTACATTATACCTATACCTAGCTAATTTCAAGTTATCGCGACAACAAAAACCATGGAAGAAGTATCATATTAAAGGACACGACATCACCTTTAGCATCAGTTTAAATAATTGAAATTAGTATTCTAAATAAAATAAATAAAAATAATTATTAACCAATAGGGATAAAATACTCACCATTATCTTATCACCAGACCCATGACAACCATCTCACTAGGGCGTGATGCTGAACCCCTCTCAGCTGTCAGTCGGCGGGGGGAAATCTCCAGACAAGTCTCACCTCACTTCCGAACACCTCTCTTCCATAGCAGCGTTTCAGCAGTGACTGATTTCAGGTTTCAGGAGTTCAGCAGGAGGAGTTCGATTCGAAGCATCCAGTAGCCGTGATCGTTCTGGGGATGCTGCTACTACTGGGGGTATCGATTAGCGTGGCCGCGACGCCGGCCGTTGACAGAATATAGCGTCAGAATAAGTATTAAAAAAGCACTTACTGGCCGGGATTTGTTGGAACAGGAAGGAAGTGATAGATGATATGAATGTATTAAGTTTCGTTCCATTTTTTGATAAATTTATTTTGTTATAAAATCGGCCTGTTTGATTAGTATTTCTATTGTTGCGGACGTGAATGAGATTGATAAGGCCGACTCAACTTATATTATTCCGTTTACGCAAGCGCATCATGTAAAAAACTCTCATATTGTCACTCTTTAGATATTTATGATGAAGCCTAGACTTTTTTTGAAAAACATATAGCGCAGGTAGCTACTACTCTCTGTATAATAAACTTGTGAAATTGTTTTTTTATTGTTTTATTGAATATAAATCAAAGTAGAAATATTGGTAAATATCTAGATGAGCGGCATGGGTATAGGGCGAAATGGCTTATACTATCGGATAGCTCGTGTCTCTAGGAGTATCAAGGTACCATTGAATTTTTGCGCCGGCAAGTAATAGTCGAGATATAAGGCCTTAAAGTGTCATCCTTGCCCTAATACGTGTATTCGTCATATGATTGCGCTCGACGTGCTCGAACAGGAAACGCTCGATTGTCGTGTGCCCGACGGATAAGCGAGGTGCCTGTTCGCGCGTTTAATGTTTGAATACACGTATTAGGGCAAGGATGAAACTTTAAGGCCTTATATCTCGACTATTACTTGCCGGCGCAAAAATTCAATGGTACCTTGATACTCCTAGAGACACGAGCTATCCGATAGTATAAGCCATTTCGCCCTATACCCATGCCGCTCATCTAGATATTCACCGAAATATTTACTGTCATCATCAGCCAAGTCTGTTTACGTAAATAAATACCTATAAATGTACCTAACATTATCAGAATACAAAATTGAAACTAGGTATATACGGATTACCGGGGGAAGGGGGATAATGCACATTGCAAAATATCAAAGAAGTGAAATCTTTTCTCATATATGTTTTAAAACATCCTATTACCTCTAAAATTGTTGAAGACACCAGTTGAAGAAGAATAATTTGAAAATTAATGAACTTACCACACACGTTCATAAAAACTTCTTGTCATAAAATTTCAAGAGGATTCAATGAGTTGAACCTTTCAAGGAATTTTGTAAACTGCCTTTAGAATAAAGAGTTCCAAAATAGGTACCTTTATTGCGCCTGTATGGTATGAATAATACAACAACATTCCTCGCACGAAAATAGTTTCATAAGATCAAAATAGTTATTTATTATAGTACCTATGCATTTTTGATCAAATAAAAATTTACATGTCACATATTATGCAGATACCTCTTGTACCTACTTACTTTTAAAGTCTTCTGGGTATGTCCTCAGACATGATGCCATACACAACAAACCACTACACTGCATACAACGTCCTCTTTCCAAGCAGAGACGAATGGGAGCGTAACTCAAACGACCTCCTCAAAGCAGACCTCACGTGGTTCACCGACGGTTCAAAGACCCCAACGGGAGTTGGATCCGGAGCGTACGACGCTGGGTCAAGACGAGAATTATTTGCAAACCTGGGTCAGTACGCAACAATATTTCATGCACAAATTTATGCCATTGTACTCAGCGCGCAGATGTTGGACGAAAGGCACTGCACGCGGAAAACAATTAAAATCTTCTCAGATAGCCAAGCGGCCCTGCAAGCCCTTTGCTCCATTCGTTGCAACTCCAAACTAGTATGGAACTGTCAAACAGCACTCAATGAGTTAGCTAAAAACAATAACTTGACTCTGGTCTGGATTCCAGGTCCCTCTGGCCTTGGAGAGAACGAAATAGCCGACTCTCTGACTAGAAGAGGAACCGAATCCAAATTTACAGGACCAGAACCTGCTGTTGGCATATCCTCAAATACTGCCAAAACAACAATAGATATCTGGGCGGAAAATGAGGTACTTCGGTACTGGCAAACTCTACCAGGATTAACTCACTCTAAGACCTTCATTGAGGGACCATCGAGAAACAGAGCTAAAAAGCTACTGGAGCTCAAAAGGACTGACCTAAGGGCCCTAATAGGCCTATACACAGGACACTGCAAAGTGAACCACCACTTACACAGGATGAATCTAGCCGATAACGCAGAATGTCGCCTGTGTTTGGAGGATGTAGAAACAGCAGAACATGTTCTATGCAACTACCCCGCCTTGGGAAGAACCAGGCACTCAACGTTCGGAAGAGTATTTCTCTCTCCAAGAGACCTGGATACATTCACACCATCTAAGGTCATTAGCTTTTTAAAAAGCAGTGACCTGCTAGAGTGGATGTAAAGTACTTAGGTGTGAGCCACAATAGACCGCTTGGTCGCAGTGGAGGTGTCACTAATCGACCCACTCATATATGTAGAACTAAACTAAAACTAAACTTACTTATACAGGGTCCCAAAACTCAACGTCATCTCTTGAAGGGCTGGTAGGCCAAGTCATGACTGACCAGAATATCATAAGATGATCTCAGTACAAAATTGTTTATTTTCGAGATAATGGGACTTTTATGAATTTTGTGAAAATCGATACCTTAGATCTGTTTTTCGAGTGTCACAGTTGCAAAATTTCATATTCTTACATTCTTAATTTTGTTACACAATGCTGAATAGCCCCATGAATGATTAAGTGCCGAAGAAATATTCTAGTGCCCTACCTTTTAGGAAAATTATTAATTTTTTTGCCCGATAGAAAATTTTTGTTTTTTCATGTCACAACTTTGCCAATTCATACATGAAAAAAAATAACCCCGTGAACCTGGCAAGTTATTCCTAAAAATTACCCATTTGATCTAATTTCTGCAATGGTGTAATATTTTGTATGCTTTACTGTAGAAAAAAAGATATTGCTGTTTAACTGCAAAAGGAGCGCATTGTGAAATCATATCAATAAAATAATCTGAGAGGCGTACACAATAAAAGTACAGGGTGTTTTGTATATGAATGTCAATATTTAGAGGGTTTTTGGGAGATTAGAGATTTTTGGGTCCATTTTAAGAAGAAAACTTCATAAGAACGTATGTCCTAAAAGTCTTAACTTTTGAGATACAGGGTGGTAAAATTTTATAAAAATAAATAATTTTTTCGTAATATCTGTAATACCGCCCTGGATATTTTAATGAAATTTCGTATACAGATATTACGCAAAAATTGACATTTTTTCATGTACCACGTTTCCTTTTTTTTCCACTAGTAACGATGGTGCACGATCATGCAGAATTTTACCTGCATATTTTAGCAGGCATTGATGGTACGCCACTGATTTCTGTTCAAATAGAAATCATTTTTGGAATCCCCATTCATTTCCAAGCAAGTTTGAACATTTGTTTTTTTTTCAGCCCGATGCACTGTTTCCGCCTAAAAAATAAAATCTGTTTCTCTACATGGTCACAAGGTCGTCGTTAAAATGACAATAAAAAAATATAAAAATACGCAGGTAAAATTTTGCACGATCGTCACTAATGGAAATAAAACAAAATGTGGTACATGAAAAATTGCCTCTTGATGCGTTATACCTGTATACGAAATTTCATTAAAATATCCAGAGCGGTATTACAGATATTACGAAAAAATGATTTATTTTAATGAAACTTTACCAACCTGTATCTCAAAAGTTAAGACTCTTAGGATATACGTTCTTATGAAGTTTTCTTCTTAAAATGGATCCAAAAATCACCCCCTTAAATATTGACATTCAATTACAAAACACCCTGTACTTTTATTGTGTACGCCTCTCAGATTATCTATTGATATGATTTCACAATGCGCTCCTTTTGCAGTCAAACAGCAATATCTTTTTTTCTAAAGTAAAGCATACAAAATATTACACCATTGCAGAAACTAGATCAAGTGGTTAATTTTCAGGAATAACTTGCCAGGTTCACGGGGTAATTTTTTTTCATGTATGAAGTGGCAAAGTTGTGACATGAAAAAACAAACATTTTCTATCGGGCAAAAAAATTAATAATTTTCCTAAAAGGTAGGGCACTAGAATATTTCTTCGGCACTTAATCATTCATGGGGCTATTCAGCATTGCGCAACAAAATTAAGAATGTAAGAATATGAAATTTTGCAACTGTGACACTCGAAAAACAAATCTAAGGTATCGATTTTCACAAAATTCATAAAAGTCCCATTATCTCGAAAATCGACAATTTTTTACTAAGATCATCTTATGATATTCTGGTCAGTCTCATGACTTGGCCTACCAGCCCTTCAAAAGATGACGTTGAGTTTTGGGACATCCTGTATAATATAGTTATAGGTACTTATTATTGAATTAGTTTAAATAAAAGAAACACCAAGGTACCTGATATCTTTATGATTTAAGTGGAAATTTAAATAAATTACCTCCTATCTCCCTTTAACTTATGTAAAAATAATCCTTTGCATATCTTTCACAGTAAATATTTATAAAGCAAGTAACTTTTTTTTCATTACAACGCAATGCTAAAATTTTTATAAGCAAGGATGAAGAAAAAAAACGTTTTCATGATTAATTTTCTACACAGGGTGATTCACAATCTTATGACTTGTGTTATGGGCCCCAAAACAAAACTAGATGTGCCTAAAAGTGGGCCAAAAAACTATATATCGCCCCTGTAAAGTCAAAAGTGGCCAAACACCAAACACAAAATTGTTAAAGGCATCAATTATTATAAGACCGCAATTTTCAAAAGTACTATTTTTTGCTTTTTTTAACTTTTCCTAACTACACTAGTTTTTGTACAAACAAACATTGTTACAAGTACAAGAGGTACACGTTTTGACATATTACCTATAAAGAATAAAGAATACTGTATTTTAGGAAAAATGTCGCTTTGCCCCTTTATATACCTATACCTTTCTCTTTAGATAAAATATTTTAAAATGCCATGGTGAATGAAAGGTTCCAAGTACAATAATTTTGGTGCTTGGAATCTTTGTACAAAAATATATCTACAGCTAGACACTTGGAACCTTTTAGCACTAACTTTTATTTAAATTTGGCGCTTGTACCCTCGACTATCTCTTAAAAATGCCGCTTGTCACTTTTTTACACCATGTGAGTTGTGTTTGGGGGTGGGGGGTTGTTGCTATGGCGCATATCTCAAAAATGGCTCAATTGGCGCTTGGCTTCTTTTCGCTCTACATTAGAGAAAAGAAAATAATAATTTGGCGAACATGTGTGCGGGACTGCTTATTTGACAATATCCGATTGCACAAACGTTAATTATTACAAATTTGCCAGATATTTACTGATTTTAAAATGCCCTGTATTATCAAAATGTTGGTCTGATATTGCTGGAAATAAGTTCTACTCCCTTTTGGAAGAGTTAATTACTGATAAAAAATAAAAGATCATTCAAAATATTCACCATATTTTCAAAATTTGCACTTTAAAATCAGTAATTATCTGACAAATCTGTAATTAACGTTCGTGCAACTGGCCCAAAAATATGTAATATTGTGTCAACCATTATGTGTTATCTAACCATTTCTGAATAATATGTTTCCTTAGTTCAAAAAATCAAGGTTTTTTGGATCAGCGATCTCCAAAATTTTCTTTAATGTTGATAATTTAAGAAAGATAATATGAGACCTACATTCACTTATGATTAACGATTTGGTATAATACTGCTACTTATACGGTTATGCCCACCCTTTCGGAATTAAATTGTGCCCAAAATTTAAATACCTAGTCATACTTTAGTAATTTTTTTTAATTATCAATAACTTATGCTATAATAGCGTTATACTCTGTAACCAAGAATATTTTCTCAATATTTAATTCTTATGGGCAGTAATACCTTCCTGTTCCCAACAAATATGTGTAAAAAATAGGGAATCCCATTGGTATTTTTTATCCAACCAACACAACAAAATCATTTTTGTGATTTTGATTTCTTTGTAGCAAGTTAATTTTATTTTCAGTACCTACCTAAGTAGTAGGCAGCCCAAAATACTTTGTAAGAGTTTACAAAATTAGGATTATTGTTCGTTATTTAAATTATTACACATGGATTTTACGATTATTTAATTTTAAAAAGTATTCGATAAAATAATTAACAACAACGACATATATACAACAACATCGAGATAATATTCGTATGAGTATAAGTCTTATATAAATTAATAAAATTTCTAAAACACAAATACATAAAATACAAAAATTTGGCAGGATAGTTTGTTATTTTATTAATAAAATTTATGGCGCTCTTTCTTACACGTAACTCTCGCTCTGTGAAGAGTAAGCTAAGAAGGAGTCTAGAAGTTTCGGTTCCACCAACTCTTGGGCGTCTTCTATGCTTATCACTTTACTCCCACATTCGCTGATTATTTTACGAAGTGTGGCCTGAAACAACGAAACTGAACTTAGAAATGAACACAGTTAATTATAATCAAAAATAATATTGTAAAGTTGGTACCTACTCTAACATATTACTTACCAAAGAAGCGACGAGAACAGCATCGCTGTCATATCTCTCATCTTTTTCCTTGCATAATTTGACCAATTTTTCAATCCCACCTAATTTTACTATTTGATCAGCTGCTTTCTTGACTCCGCTCAATCTCGACAAAGCAATAATAGATTTCTGCTGGAGCCTTTTCTCTACCTCGTCGCCACAGCCAGATCGATTCAAGAACGATAATAAAGCAGCAGGAGCCTGAATGTCAGACAACTGTTTCCTGGCTTCTTCGACAGCGGCCATATTGGCTAGAAGAGTCGCGACTTGTTCCAACATATATACCGAAGCACCAGGACCTCGTTTCTTAACTGTATTCAATAATATTTTGGCAGTTTGTTGATGCAATAAGTACTTGATGCATCTGCTGTCCATTGTGGTCAAGTTAGCAAGGGCAGCAGAGCAGAGCAAAAGATTCTGGCAACATTTCGTTGATGAAACGAATTTCGTCAACGCTTTCACCAACTTCTTTGAGTGATCTTGTAAGCCTCTAATACTATGATTATCTTCGATCCAAGGTGCTGTGATTTGCGCGAGAAGAGCCACAGCTTCAGATCTTTCAGGTTCAGGTCTACTTTCATCTTCTAGAGAATCTGCTATGATCTGCACTCCGGAAAATTTTTCCAACTGTCTGATCGCAGTAGTACTGCAACACATCGTCGAGAGTGCTCTCAAAAGCAAGCTTCGTACTGTGGGACCTTCACATTTCTCACACAAAACTACTAATACCGGTATAATCCCTACTTTGGCAAATAATTCGATTAATTCTTCGTTTCGCAGAGCTACTGAAGTTATTCCAGTAACGACTGCTCTGAGATCCAATTCCGAAGCGGGATCTTCTAGTTGGCTGGTGAGTGATTTCACTTCATTGACTAGGGTATCATAATGAATCGAGTGCCAGGTACTTAAAAGATGGTTTAATAAAGTTAGGGAATCGTCTGTGCCTCTTCGAATGTCATCGTAGAGCTTCCTTAGGCGATTATCCATCTCATCGGTGTAACTTTTTATGTACTCCATAATGTTTCCTGCAAGACTTTGGGCTAGCGGACCAGTGTGCTTCGTTTGACTGGAAAGCATAAATACAAGTCCGTTAATATTGAATTAGTTTGAAGTTATCAATGAATTTAGTATGCAATTATTGTTACCTGTTGACAGCTCGATATTCCCCTTCTATTCTAGCAGCGTGCTCTAGAAGTTCCTGGAGGGGTTGGGTGAGCCTGCTTGCCAGTTGGGAAACCCGTTGGTTCAGCTCTCCAGCGATCGACTTGGCCTGCAGGGCTGTCATACATTCTTGTTCGCAAGACCTTCTCGCTTCATCCAACCATACCTTGACAGCATCGTTGTCTACCGCAGCGGGGCTAAATGTTGATACTGACCTGTAACATAAGATTTATTAATATGTACACCCATTGAAAATTTAAATTTCGTTGAGCTGTTGTTTAAATTTCCCATGCCATGAGATTTAATTAAACCCAACGCATGTACTTAAATTTGAGGGATCGTACTTAATTTACTTTTTGCTAAATTAAGGCAAATAATGTTTTAAGTAATAGGTAAATGATTCTGGGTAAGAATAATAAACGGTTAGGAGTCTTTTGAGCACCTCGCGAGGACGGTGCTCATTTTCCATGAATGCGGATTAATAAAAATGTCAAAAACTTAGAATAACAAAGAACACAATTTTTTTTAACGCAGAATGTGAAAAGTATTTTCGCTCAAGCTGTTAAAATTGTATTTAAATACGATCTGAATAACTGTAAACGATTTTCTGTATTCTGTCATGTCAGTAAAATAAGTGCAGGATGGTTTTTCCGGGTTAGTTTTATTCCGAACAAGATCAATTTATTAAAAAAGAATGAAGAAACATAATTGTGCTTCTCCACGTGTTAAAACATAAAAGCTGTACACAGCATAAATAAAAGTAGACCAAGATGGGAATTGGCAAAGCAAAATTCCAGTAAACATGTTCATTTTGACCTTTTGCAGCCATCCCGCTTATCCCGTGAGAAAGGAGGGCCAATTCTGAATACAGGCGGACCGCACCGTTATTGACCTTTCTCTCTTATACCTGATCAGAGCCGCTCTTGATTATTCGAATATAATGGATGCTGGATAGTTTCTCACGTAGGGGAAACTTGAGGGAAAATAGGGTGAGAAATCAGTGCAAGACTACCTGTATTTCGCGCTCTACCTATGTCTATATAAAGACAAGTGTCTGAATTTAATGAATTTAAAGTAACTAAAATGATCCTGCTAAGAATTAAACTAAACGTTGCAGGTATTAAAGTAAAGCCACCCCAGATTTCAATTTATTTCAGGTTTTATTATTAGGTAGGTACAAGTCAAAACAATTAGCACACGTGTGATGGGAAAGAAGTGAAATTCTCATTGAAAATATTTTTTTATGAGTACCTAAATTAAATCGAGTTAAATACTTAAACGATTAATACTTTACCTGTCTTGTCGTTGTTTCAACAATAACCTCTTCCTGTATCGCATACTATCACCGTTGCTGGTACCAGCTTTTGGTGTCGATGTCAATTTCGGCGAATCGAATTTGGATGCGAACAAACATTCTAACTCACTGTCACAGTCGCTAGATAAAGATGAAGAATCGACTGTTATCCAACTGCGATCAGCGATATTTTCCAGAACAGCGGGTGCACTCTGATTTCCGGTGAAGAAAATAACATCACTTTTATCTTCAGTTTTCAAAGCAGGCAAACTCTGATTGTACAGTGAGTATGTCTGTGTGTTAGATAGCCAAGAACGGCTATCAGACTCGTGTGAATGTGCTGTCGTATCTCCTTGGCTCACGTTTTCTGCATACTGATTAGAAGAGGCGTCCTTCGCTGACTTTTGCTTCGGAAACAAATTCCTGCTCACTTTTGGAGAATGTTTCGTGTATCTGTGTTTTCTGGTAGGCTCGGATTTGCTTCCCGTTTCGATGGAAAAATCGCAACAAGCAGCAGGTCTCGGCTCACTTTTCATGATTCGATCAGAGAAAGCTAACGATTTTTCCGGGGTGCATTTTTCTATAAAATTAGATGAAAGATTTTCAGGCTCTTGTGATAAAGACTCCTTGAAAATGTCTGTTGGAATTTTAGGTGCGGGGGGAGATTTTTGACCCTTCTCCGATTTTGCATGATGTGAAGAATTCTCCGTATCTGAGAACCCGGAATCTTGACTTCCGGGACTTGATGATGATTCTCTGAATTGGATCGATTCACTTCCCCACCACACTTTACTGGGACTCCTCTTGAATTCGCTCATTTTATCTACAACAATTAGAAAGAGATTAATTAGATATAGTGAAGTATTATAGGTCAATGAAATAATAACTAATGGTAACATTTATACTGTTTCCTTTAAAGGTATTTTTTGAAGCTTCACCCTAAAGGATTACCTATTTAGATAACTAGTTTGAAAGGATTATCCGGCGATTATGTCGACATAATATCTGGGTCAAGAAAATTGCTCATGCTGAGTCAGTCTATAAAAATTTATTCCAGCTTATCTAAGAAGTGAAGGAAGTTCATATAAATAAATACAGTTAAATATTCCTGACCAGATTACATTTTATTGTTTTGTTCTATTTGAATAAATAGCACCTACAAAAAAATGTCATAAATTATTGAAGCTATTTACTTATATAAACAATACTTATACGAAGAATTTTGATGATATCAACAAGTGTTGGTATAATTAGGTTTTATTTAATATTTGATAGCTATCTAAAATTTTATTACAATACTAATGTATTTATACCCTTATCAAGAAGCAGTCCTAAAATAGGTGTGTGTTTGTAAATAACAAACAAGAAAAACACACCTGATTGAGTCAACTTATTATTTACCCGTGTCTGAATCATCCATACGTGTAATCTACATTTTAGTTTCTTTTAATTATCTGCCTAGATTACTAATAAATCATTTTTATGTGAAAACGTTTTCATTATGCACAAGATATCAATTATTATTATTAATCATGATTAATTAATTAAACATTTTATTATTCGACGCATTAGTAATTTGAATTTACAAGCAGTTACTAAATCACTCTAATGAGTGTCTAAAAAATCATGATTAATAATTTTTTTTCTTGTGGATTACATAAATTTTCAATATCTGGGCAATATAATATAGGTTCAGAGTTATTTTATATAGAAAAATGCCTCCCAGAAGCCTTTATTTTCTCATTTGTTAATTTTGTATAGGCATTAGTAAAGGTCACCCAAAAATGGGTCAAAATCTAAATTATCAAAAAGCTTTCTGGCACAGTTAGTATGACACGTAAATAATTTACTAGTGAGGATAAAGATAAACTGTTTATAATATACAGGGTGGGCCATCGAAAAGATAACAGGCCTAATATTTTGGAGAGTGAAGATGTATGCGAAAAACTCCAAAACAGTCAATTTTGTTATCGAGGGGGGATTATTTTCTTGACAAATTTAACTACCCAAGTTCACTCCCTTGGCAGGGTTACCTACCCCTTTGCTTATCATCATAGGGAACAGCTATCAAGTGATACATCATCTGAAAGCTACTTAAATTCTCTTTACAAGGATATCCAACATTTTGGGGTTCGCTTACATACAGGGTGGCCCAACGAAAACGTAACTCGGCTTAATCACTTGTATGTAGGCCACCCTGTATGTAAGCGAAACCCAAAATGTTGGATATCGTTGTAAACAGAATTCAAGTAGCTTTCAAATGATGTATCACTCGATAGCTGTTCCCTATGATGATAAGCAAAGGGGTAGCTACCCCTGCCAAGGGGGTGAACTTGGGTAGTTAAATTTGTCACGAAAATATGCCTACTTTGATAATAAAATCGACCTGTTTCGGCGTTTTTCGCGTACATCTTCAGTTTCCAAGTTATTAAGGCGAGTTACGTTTTCGTTGGGCCCCCCTGTATGTAAGCGAAACCCAAAATGTTAAATATCGTTGTAAAGAGAATTCAAGTAGCTTTCAAATGATGTATCAGTCGATATCTGTTCCCTATGATGATAAGCAAAGGGGTAGCTACCCCTGCTAAGGGGGTGAACTTGGCTAGTTAAATTTGTCACAAAAATATGCCCCCCCCCCCTCCCCCGATAACAAAATCGATCTGTTTCGGCGTTTTTCGCATACATCTTCACTTTCCAAATTATTAGGCTTGTTACCTTTTCGATGGCCCTTTTCTATGTATACAAGGTGTCCAGGTATGAGTGTAAGAGCTACACGTGGCGACCTTCTTTGGACTATTTTGAGTAAAAAATCTTAATACAATAATGCTCTAAACCTCTTCACGGTGCCACACGAGGTCATCAAAGTTAGAAATTCTGGGTCACAATATTCATATTATATTATTGAACTTCTATTTCCTTTTGCAGTTACGGTTAACATTTTCAAAGACTTTTGCAAAGTCTTATTTCATTTAATTTTCGTAACAGTGCAATTATTTAGTTTTTTAACATTTCTAAAAAAAAAAAAAATTAGGAAATGTTAAAAAAGTTAATAATTGCACTGTTACGAAAATTAAATGAAATAGGATTTTGCAAAAGTCTTTGAAAGTGTTAACCGTAACTGCAAAAGGAAATAGAAGTTCAACAATATGCATATTTGTAACCCAGAATTTCTAACTTTTATGACCTCGTGTGGCACCGTGAAGAGGTTTAGAGCATTATTGTATTAAGATTTTTTACTCAAAATAGTCCAAGGAAGGTCACCACGTGTAGCTCTTACACTCATACCTGGACACCCTGTATTGTTTTAGATTGTTTGATAGCACTTTCACTTACAAGCACATAATTTAGGTAAAATATTCCCGATTTCAATGGTTGTACAAACTAAAATTATTTTCAGCTGGCCCAGTATACGCCATACAGCTTTTTTACTTTAAATCGGACATTCTGTATATTATTATTATATTACGAGTACATTTTCACATTGTCTGAGAAAATTATATAAAAACTGTTTTTACCGTTGAATTTCATCGCTAATTTAGAATTTGGTACTCTAGCAATCATACCTATCCCTATTGCTTAATTTTTAATAGTGCTCGATTTATTATGTAATAACTACTCTTCCTATGTAATTACTATAAACTGATTTTCAAGATTATGTACTCTAAAAGGTTGCGTTATAATTATTTATTTACTTTAATAAAAGTATCAACATAATATCATGTTTGAATTAGGATCATAGCAACTTGGAAAATTCTGATTCTGATTATTGTAACAAAATTTAAAAAAATATTTCTTTAAACAGAAAATTTTTTCACCAACTCAACTTATCACCTTATAGGTAATCGATTCGAAATCTTTTGATTGAATTTTAAGAAAATTGACTCAGTTTTTGTTCTATTCAGAAAAGTTCAAATTTTTTCATTCAATTTCTTATCCGTTCTTCTCATGAGTGAAAAAAATCAGAAGCAAGTTTTTTTGACAATCAAGCAGATTGTTCAAATTATAGTGATTTCTTAAATTATATTTAATTTTTAATTATATTTTTAATTATATTTATTAATTTTTAATTAATATTTAATTATATTTTAAAACAATAAAGATCTTGACTTTTCTTAATTTCACTCTACCTATATCGTTTTGTATATGATAATTAATTTTGAGGGACATTTTTATGATTAACGATAATTTTGGGAACATTTTTGTAAATTGAATTAGCGATAATAGTTCTAATAATATTCTCAAGAAGCTTTTGTTACGTTTAAAATTCTAAAATATTAATTTTCTTATAATTTTGTGCTGTAACGATTTTTTACTGTTTCTTACATACCAAAGACTAAAGAATGAAACAAAGTAGGTATTTTTGTTAAATCGTTTCATATCGTGCCATTTTAATTGTAATTTTAGTTTCGAAATGACATCCTTTTAGGCACTAGTGCGAAAAAGATACACTTGTACGTCTTTTAGGCACACGAGTGTATTAAAGTGATATAGATGACAAGTGAAACAACAATTTATGAATTGTTGCTTCTTCGTCGTCAAAAAATATACCTAAATGAATGAACTCCAGAGATTGGTATTTTATATGAATTATCAAATGGACAGAAAACTTGCTTTAAATTATCCTTTATGTCACTTTTAAGCACAAGTGCGTAAAGGTATGTCACTTTCAGGCACTTGTCATTTCGAAACTGAAACGACAATCAAAATGGCAACTTTATGAAACAAAAAAATTTAACAAAAAGAAGTTTTAACAACGATTTTTAGGTAGGTATATTTGTAAAAATAATTAAATTAATACACGGAGTTCACTCTATCAAGTTTAAACAATCAGAAACCAGTTAAATGTAGGTGCGGTTTTGAATTATAATAACCAGCATGAGTAAAGATAAGGGCACCTATACGTGGGTCTATATCCTTTACCCCTATCTATTATACCTAGTTCAAAGTATTGCATAAGAAGGTAACGTGAATATAATACGTTGCCCCTCTAAAAATTCAGGTAAAGGTTTGTCTGCATGTTCAAATTTCAAAAGTCTAAAAAGCCTACTTTTATCATGTACCAGACCTCCATGCACTATTTTCTTGACCTTACATTTATTGTATTTTCTCCGCATTTGAAAGGTTTTTAATTGCTGACTATTATTATTATAGATAGTAGGTACAAGTCAAGTATCAGTAGCTCAGTGATTGACCTAAATGTAAAACAAAACAGTGTTTTTCTGATAATGGATCTTTCATGTAAACACATTATTTACTTTCCTTTAAATGACATAAGTGTATCATGTTTCGCCACAATAGTACCTGTATTTGTCTATTAATGAAACTTTTACCTTTATTTTTAAAGTCCATGGCCCCTGGTAAAGTACATGACACCTACTTGACAAATCTTTTTACATTCGAGAACTATCGCAACTAGCCGGACATGTAAAAGTTTTCAAAATTATCAAGGTATATTCTCATGGTAATTTGTCTTTATGAATCCGTCTCTATGCATAAAAACAAAAGAATTTTATGATCCAATAGAAGTGTGTGTGTGTTTTTTATATAAAAAATTATAAAATATCTTCACAATGTACCCAATAAATTATATTACTACAGCGTCCACGTATGCCTTATACCGTAATACCTATCCGATTAGGTCATAGTACCTACTAAGAATGCAAACGTAATTTAAATATAAATTATAATATTCATATTTAAATGTAAACAGAGTGAAGCTTTTTATCGCACGTATATCTTCCTCGAACAATGGTACTCCTGTGTGGTTTTGGTTCCGCCGATTATGGTGTTGGTGTTGTAGACTGCTACAAGAACACAACACCGTAAAAGGGTCAAAAATATGAATTGCGTTAATAAAACGTCCTTTCAAGCGTTTCCTTTAATCGAACGTCTCTTAATCGGCTTTATTAAATGAGATACTTTGTACTTTGATATGCTAAGCTCGTACTGTTTTATACAATTCTATAGTGTGCCTATTGAACAATAGCTTCTCTCTAAAGAAGATAAGAAAACATCAAGAGAGAAACAATTTAGAAAATTAGGCTGAGCCGCAATGGTCTTTATGACAGTGACACTTTTGCTTGTCATAATTTCAATGTCAGATAGAAAGTTACTAAGTAAACTAAAGACTCACCTTTGGAAAGTAATATCTTAAACGAATTTTGCCGTTCCAGAACAAAAGCATGGCAGAAATGACATTTTTTTTATTAACGCAGATCCAAATTATAGAACATAGCTTTCGTTTTAAACCTGCAGATTGAACTCTTTATGCCAGGCATCGCAGAGCAACAAGACATCTGCTGATCTCATGGTGTATTTAGTTGGACTGCGCCACCATACTCATGCATGTACTTATTTTTTTCTATTCCACCTTGTCCCCACTTTTCATAATGATTATTGTTCGACTGTTTATTGACGCATATTTGGCTGTGCAATAAAATTTGTTAGAGTTTTTGTAGTTTTTTCAAGAAAAATTCGTTGATTCAAAAAACCCAGATGTTCCTACCCAACATTTTGAGAACATTTATGGATACGGTCTAAAGAGGAAGGACGTAAAAAATATAGAAAGTAACCTAAATTATTCGTTAACATGCCTCATAAATGGTCAAATTTACAAATAAAAAACTGACCTGTTTAAGTGGAGTAGAATCGAGCAAGATCTGGGAGATCTAGATAACCCGGTAATCCTGGAATAAATAGTTGTTAATCTACAGTGTCTTTCAAAAAGTTCGCATCGAATAGGAAAATTCCTTATTTCTAGTCTTTTTTGAATTTTTTTGTCATAAGTTTGTGATTTCCAAAAAATCAAATTTAAGCACCCTAGATCTGTGGTGTGAATTTTGTTCCAGAGAAAATGGGAAAATCTAAACGTAAATATTACAAAAGTCTTTTGAGGGAAATTTGGGCAACAATCGTTAGATATTCACCAAATCTACTGTCAGCGTTGAAAGAAATGAATTTTTGTATATACATATATATTTGTATACATATAAGTGGCCAAAAATGGTAACTTTAAAAGTTTGTTCTCATTTTTCCCAATGTAATTTTGAATTTGAAATAGTTTGACTGCAGTATTAGTTGAAATCCTCGACTTCAATAAAATTTATGTCACAATTTTCTATTTTTTCGGAGCAAAACACTTTTAATTTCCAAAGTATCGCGATTTCTGTGTCGCTCTCGAAGTTATAATATGTATAATCAACAATTTCGTATTCCACTTGATCTTCTGGAAAACTTTCTATTGTTACATATCAAACCACTACTTAAATGAGATAAAAAGGTGGGTAGCGATTCTTTTTGCAAAATTTGCAAAAGCATGATAATAGCAGGAGAAAATGTTCGTATTTTATCTTGAAGGAAGGAAAGAAGTGAAGCAATTTCTTTCTAAACAGAACCACTTTTTCCCCTCCTTTAATTCAAGTAGTAATGCTTTTATAGAAAAAATTGAGAGTTATTTTAATTGAGATATCCAATAGTTCAAAAGACCTCGCTCTTGCTATATTCAATATGAACTCAATATTTCTCTCTCCAAGTGTACCCAACTACGATCATATACCACGTATGAGGGGATGGAAGTCCCCTCCCCGGGACAAACAATCGGAAGTTGTCCGTTAGAACAGCTGCGTCTGTATGAATGAAGTGATTGAAAAAACAGTCGGTCTCCTTAAAAAATCGATAAACCGTTCTGATAACAAGTACATACCTACCTAACAGGTAATAAATGTGGCGACTAACATTGTTGTAGGTAGGTATATTGTGAAATTATCGAGGAAGTAAACTTATATGTCACGATTGTATGACGGCTTTCCGTGTAAGGGCATTATGTTGAATCACGTCCACAAATTGGTTGTGGATGATACGTCGAAGAAACCAATTTGGTTTTGCATACAATATACAATAATAGGAATCAAAAGAATGAACTTAGGGTTCAATACACTGTAATAAATAGTATAGGTAGGTAGGATCTATAAAATATTCAGCGCATGAATATGCCCTGTTATATGCAATAATTCTTATATCTAATGCCTAGGTAAAGTCTTTAATTACTTATTCTGAACAACAATATATAATCATGATCGTTGAAAAGGTTCACCACGGATCAAAATCGCTACTTTTTAACATTTCTTTCAGATATCATCGTTCGTTTTAACCAATTGATACCGATTGATAAGTTGTAGTAAGTTAAAAAAAAAATTCTTGAAACTTCTGAAAATACTAATTTTCATATAGTTTTAATGGATTTGAATTATGACGTTTTTGGAAATGAAGAGATATAAACTATGTTTCCTCCATAACATAAAAATTCTCACCCTTAACTAAGGTATAGGCGCGAAATGTCAAAGATGTTCGCCATCAATTTAACAGTTATATGGAGAGCTTTATAAAACCGGGTGTTACCTATATACTTTTATAAAGTTGCTGTTTGCCATGAAACTCTATTCGATAGAAAGAAAAGTGGGTAAACAATTACTTATCCTTCATCATTCAGTAGCAATGTGGTTGTAGAGCCACCAGGTGTTTATAGTTTGGCACGTGCTACGCATTAAATTCACCCCCTATATCTGGCGCCCTCACATCTGGTAGTGGAGCAGATGTTCAAATGATGTCCACATAATATGCATGTGTGTCGCGGAAGGAAAAGCCTTACACCGGAACGGAAGGACGAAATCGGTATACCACTCAATAATAGTCATCAAGTCTACTCTTATTATAGATCGTGAAAATCAAGGATCTGATTGCGATTTCAGTGTAACTTTAAATTTATTTATTTTAATTAAATCGTAATTAAAAGGCAGTGTAATTGATTAGATGTCAGATTATCTAATGTTAGACCATTCCAGAATTGGGACACAAGTATTGTGGTAAAATGTTCTCAGAAATATTTTACCACAGTATTTTCTCCATAATTAACTTTTTTCGGAAAAAAAACGGAAAATGTTTAAGAAAAAATCACTTAGTAGCAGAGTTACGACATCTCGTATAGAACAAGAAGTACCCAATTTTGTATATTTTGGGAATACGTAAATTTTTTATGCCCAGGGAAGTCTTTACTACTTCTAGTTTTCATAGTCAACTTTCGTTTTTCTTATGGTGGCCATATTATTTTTTTATGTCGTTCGATAAGAAAAAAAAAAACCTTCTTGCGCATCAATCGCGTAAATAGTGTATTTTTATGCGATTCAATTATGAATGTTTTCACCGCTTTTTAAATTATTGGCTCTCTGAAATTTTCCATAGTCATGTCATGTTAGCGTAGTGCTTTACTGTGAAAAATTTTCTGTGATAATTTCGTTTCATTTCGTTTGAGCACGTGCCTTAGAATGGATTTTTTAATTTAAAAATCAAAAAAATTGGCAAAATTTAACAATTTTGTCCCGTTTCCTATGCCCGCCACTGGCTAACTTTACTTGAAAAATACTATTTTTTACACTACCTTTAATAAATTCGGAAAAAACTGAAAGGAGAGTTTTGAAAACCGAAAATTTGAAATTTTAGAGAAATAAACATCATGTAAAAATATTCGAATATCTCCGCCATTTTTATATTTGCTTCTTGAAATTTTTGAAGGTTATGATATTAGTATAGTTGTCTACTATCAAAATTTCCGTTCTAGTCCTTCAAAAATAACCTCATGAATGTTTATAGAAATGTAGACATTTTTACCCTTTTCCTACCCACGCCTCTGGCTTATTAATAGAAATGATGCAAATTGTATTGCATTAGCTCAAATTTCAAATAAGTTTATTCCAATCTTGTTAATTTCGTTTAAAAGTTTTTGATTCTAACTTGCCTATTTAGGGGTTCAAAATCTAGCCATTTTCCTAAAATTGAAAATGCCGCCATTTTGGAACGTCTTTACCTATTTTACTCAAATAAAGTACCAGACGACTACTTGAGGATATCTTACTACCAAAAAAATTTCAGCGCTCTAGATTGAAAACTTCGACCAGAACCCGCGTCTCACGGACGATTTTTTTTCTGAAATTCGGAGGGACATCCTGTAGAAGTAACACAACTCTAGGAAAATGTTTTTACGAAAATCAAACGTCAGCCCTAAGGTTTATAAGAATAAAAAATTTCGTTCATTAATCTTGAAAGATGAATAAGCTACAGGAGCGTTTTTAAAATTTTAGAGAAATAAACATCATGTAAAAAAAATCGAATATCTCAGCCATTTTTCTTATTTACTTTTTGAAATGCTCAAGGGTTGAAGTCCATTAGTATAGTTGTCTACTGTAAAATTTTCAGTTTAATTACTTCAAAAATGTGCTCATAAATTGTTGGAGAACTTTAGACATTTTTACCCTTTTCCTACCCACGCCACTGGCTTATTATTAGAAAAAATGCAAATTTGATTGCATTAAATTAAATTTCAAGTCATATACTTCCAATCTTGTGAACTTGATATAAAACTCTGTTTCTATCTAGCTTATACAGGGGTTCAAAAAATAGTCCTTTTTCCAAAAATTCAAATGGCCGACATTTTGAAACGGCTCAGTCGATTTTGCTCAAGTGCAATACCAGACCACTCCTTGTGGATATCTTACTTCCACAAAAATTTCAGTCTCCTAGATTGAAAACTGCGACCTGAAATGAGGTGACAAAAACCGGATTTACCGAATTTTGAAGGGACACCCTGTAGAAGTGACGCGACTTTTGGAGTTTTTTTTAATGGAAATCGAAATTGTTCCTAAAGCTTGATAAGAGTGCAAAATTTCGTTCACTAATCTTGAAAGATAAAGCAACAGGAGCGTTTTTAAAATAAAAATTTCGTGATTTTGGAGAAATAAATATATAAATATATAAATATATATATATATATATATATCGTGGGCAGGTGAATTTTGGAAAACCACTTTTTCGTGATCTGGGGGTCAGGATCGGTGGACATTTGATGAGTTTGGGTGATTTTCGAAAAGTGATGTCGTCCTCAATAGTGTATTTTTTTTATAAAAAAATACACTAATAATGTAAACCAAAAATTAATAAATTTTAGAAAAAAATAATTGGAAAATTTTTATTCTTCTTTTTTCAAAGAAAAACAGAAAATTTTTCGCTGAAATAGGTCAATATGAAAGTCATACTGCTTGCATTATAGTTTTTTTTTATTTCTCTATGATATTCGGTCTAAAAAGTTCTCTTTTTTTAGAAAAAAAAAATAACAAAATTTTTTTCATTTATTTTTTAAGTTTATTAGTTTTTGGTTTCCATTATTTTTTTCATAACGAACGCAATAAAAAAAACAATATGGCGGCCATAAGAAAAACGAAAGTTGACTATGAAAACTCTGGGATCTAGTCAGCTTTGAAAATTTTTGAAACGTCAGATGAATAGCTCATAACGGCTTATGTAAGCCTACGAAAAATTATTTATTAATTTCCAATGGCAAGAAAGATACGGCAAAACTAAGATTTCTCGATTTTTCAGTTTTCTCAGGATATTTCAGGAACGGTCACAGATATCTTGCATGTTTTGACGGATTCGAGATGGCCACAAAATAGCGCAACTTTTCTCTAATTTAACCGACCTCGTATCTTCAATGGTTTAGGATATCCCTGTAGTGGCCCTTTAAATAGTTCTAACCCTGTATAATTAATAATTTTTTTTGAAACGCTAATACACCAAACTTTTTTTTTAGCAATATTTACAAAATGTTAATTTAGTTACAATTAATTATCTAATGACTTAATTAATCGCCCACACTGAAACATGTATTTAATCAATCAGCCCATATTTCCGTTTCTATGAGTAAAAAAAACGAAAGTTGAATGAAAGTGACGCATACGAGTGCACGCAAATTAATTCATTTTATAAATTCCCCTTCGATAATGTTTGAAATTAAAAAATATTATTTGCTTGAACAGTTATTACGAACACTTTTAGGTGTACTTCGTAATTTGTGTAATTCGAAATCTCATTAATATGCAATATAAAGAATATTAATTATTTTAAGAGAATTTAGAAGGTAATGTGGATCTCCTTCCTGATCTACATCTACATATTATTTTCTTTCCGCTATACTGTGTGTCCCCGGATCGACTTTAAAAGAGGAAAAACTTTTTTGTTTTTGATTTCTCAGAAAATTTCACTCTTGATGATCTGGCCTGCTTGATTTCAAATCCCCAAAACAAAAGTTACTTTTTAGGTAACTCGAGCGGTTCTTGAGATAATATAATTTTTCTTTAATAATTGGAATTTTTTTCATATGTAATTTAATTTTTTCTGAAGAAATTCAAATAATCGTAACATGAAATGAAATTCTCAAAAAGGACAACTATTAATTTTCTATTCGAATAATGCTCCTCCTTTTTCTGCACAGATTTCAATGCGAGCTTTCCCAGTTCCGTAACATTGAATTAGATAAATTCTTTGTTGTAAAGTCAACATTATAGCATACAGTAGATTAATTTGCAGTTCAATTGATTTGTTAGATTTGACAACTGCTGTCAGTGTTGTTTTTCAATGAAATCATCATACCAAGCTTACGTCTAAAAATTACGAAAAAAAATTTAAGTGCAATTATTGAAGAAAAATTATATTATCTCAAGAACCGTTCGAGTTACCTAAAAAGTAACTTTTGTTTTGGGGATTTGAAATCAAGCAGGCCAGATCATCAAGAGTGAAATTTTCTGAGAAATCAAAAACAAAAAAGTTTTTCCTCTTTTAAAGTCGATCCGGGGACACACGGTATATTAGAATGAAAAATATGCTTCAGCAAAAATAAAAGTAATAAAGATATCCAATGTAATCAATTATTATCAGAAAAATTCGTTGAATCCAATAAGCGAGAACTCGTTGTAAACGTTCAATGTGAACATACTTTCAATTAAGTTCATAAAAATTTAAAGTTTAGCAATAAATTATTAAAGTTATTAAGTTAAGTAGGTTAATTTTAGTAATTATTGTTTGAAATGATTTCAATTTATTTAAACTATTACAAGCCACGCATTTAAAATAAATGATCAAGGAATAAAATCGCAATTATTATAATAATAGTAAATTACACATTTACAGATACCGGGGGTGACAACTTTCAAAGCGAGACATAGGGAAACAACATGGGAAATCACATAAAGTAATTGCAGTTTGCGGCTCTTCAGTTTCATCTATTCTTTCATCATTATTTCCTGGACGCGCTGCTAACTAAAAATTCTAATTAACTGCTTTTTTAATTATCGAAAAAATACTATAAATATTTTCGTTTCCTTCGCAATAAATAGAGGCTAATTTTATAATTTTTCTCCGATTTTATCTTAAAATATGATATTATTGGATTAACCCTCTTATTAACTTAACTGGTAAAGAATTTACTTATTTGTTAATTAACCTGGAAATGGGGTAAAAAATTCAATCTCAAATATCTAATTCAATTTCCAACATCTACGCCAAAAATATAAAATGAAAGATTAATCTCATCCCGTTTTTTTTTTTCTATTTTTTTCAATGCTTTCCATTCCATTAAAGGAAATGCTTCCTTTAATATTAGCAACCTTGATTCATTCCAAATTACAATTTAAAATTAATTGAGGAGTGATTTGAAGATGTTGACACAATATGATTGCAAGCACAATAAAGCCCCACTTTCGGCACAACAAACCACGAAAAATGTTACCTTTTTTTTAAATTGCCATGCAACTGTCGAAACTTCAAGAGGTATAATATTTTATTCTAATTAGACAGTTCTTTTGTTCTATCTTAAACCAAAACAATAATTACCTAACAAATCTGATTTCAAACACAACAAGATACAGTTAGGTGCAAAATTATAAATCATTTTGATGCGAAACACTTCATAAGAGTTATGGTCCGCTCCTACTTCTTGTAATATGTTATTAGTATACCACTGTTACCGCTAAATTGACTCTTTTATAATTCTGTTGGAGTTGGACGGAAGCGCAGAAAGGTTATTAAAGCCAATTTATATCTGCAATAGCTCAGGTACCTTCATCATTAACCGAGAAGATCTCTTATTTCCCATAACTTATGAAAGGAACACTGCTTATAACGCTTTAATACATCCTAATACTTACCAATCTGTGCAATAATAATTAAGATAGCTTATGATATCAAACAAAATATTTTGAAAAATTATTTCTCCCAAAATTTGGGAACACAGAAGTTTATATTCGCCATTAATAACGGAAGAAAAAAACATAATGTTAAGACAAAAACGGTCTTGATTAGTGTGTCATATAAACAATATTTAAATACAAATTAAGTAAAAAAAAATTACTAAAGACCTCACCGACCTTAGCGTGACTAAACAAATTAAAATAATGAACCCAAAAATTTTATAATACTTGGGTACATATTTGTACCCAAGTACTAACTTGTTTTTATTCATTATGATTCTATTATGGTAGAACTATTATTTTAATGAGCAAAGTCGTCCAAAAATTGCTTGTAATAAAAAAGTGGATCTACTATTATGCCTAATACGCCGATTCTGTCGATATTAGGGAATCTGTACAATGGTTGACAACGATGTAAAATTTTCTACCTTCGTTGGTATTACTGGAAGGTCAGTTCTACGATTGATTGAATAATACCACACCTGAAGGCAAGCTGGAAGGGTGAAAAGAGAATTATGCAAATTTGAAGCAACTTTTGGGTTTTGAAAATCTTTACGGGTCTTAAAAAGCATCGGTATTAAGAGTGTCGTAAGACATAGTCGCTATACTCTGCTAATTTTGTTTCGAGATCGACCTCATTTAGCCACAGACACATTTTAGTATTATAAATTGTTTTATAAACGAACACAAACAACCATGCAGAGCAGGGATTCGAACCACAGACGGTAACAGCGTCAACGGTTTAATAGTCAGCGACCTGAACCGTCACGGTACCGCCCGTCACTCTTATATTATTGGAATTAAAGAAAAATCGTAAAGGAAAACGTTTTAGATAATTTTATAAACAATAAATTGGTGTTACATTTTTTTTTATTTGTCGTTCATTTTCGAGTTATGACATAGACTTATGTTTTTTAAATTTCATAATTGGCTATAACATCATTAAATATTTAAATACATTAAATACATTTTTAATAGCCTGCCATCTTAAAATTCCGTCTATTAATTTTTTTTGAACAGCGTATATACGTCAAGGCACCGGGTGCCCACCAATATACAGTTGTCTCTACTCAACAAAAATTTTAGTGGCACATTATATCAAAGATCATTTTGGCATATTATGCCAAAAATAAAAATACTCTATTTTCAGTTTTTTTCAGCATATTTCAGCAACGACTGAAAATAGCTTAATTTTTTTTCAGATTCTTATTAAGCATAAAATTGTGCAACTTTTCTCTAATTTAATAGACTCTGTATATCCAATGGTTTAGGAGATCCCATTGGTGAGCCAGTACATCGTAACCCCCCTGTATATAATTTAAATATCACAAAAAGACAAAAAAAAAAAGTTTTTTAAAACAACAAGCATCAAAATCGGTGCTGTTTCTGAGGACTTCCAATCCAACTATTGCCTGTTTTACGCAAACATTGACGCGACTACATTATATCGTCAACGAACGATATAAATGTAGCTCGATAACTGCGACAAAAATAAAAAATTGGAGGATTTCACCTTTACAAGTTTTTATTTCATTATCACTTCAAAATTGCACGTTCTAATTATTAGTAAATTGCACACAGGCTTCATCCTTGAAAATTAATTACTGTCACCTAATTTTTACACATTGTCATATCTGGCACCGAGCTCTAGTTTCTTTTGATAATAGCAGTGCGGTCATTGAGTCGTATCGTTTACAATGTGGCACGTGGCGATAGCTTTAAATGTCCAAGAACTGTGACGAGGCACCCCTGCCAGAATTGCCCCAGTGACCACGAACAGGAAGGATGTCCTCGGACTGTATTGCACCACATAATGATACGTGTAAGTTAAATCATAATGCATCTTCAACGGCGATTTGGTAACGGCTTTTTAGATCACCTCTGTCTACATAATATTAATACGGCCATCCTGAGCAAAGACAGACAGAGCTAAGTGAAAACTTCTCCAAAATTTAATTTGTCGAGTCATGAGTATATGATTATAGAAAAAACAAGAAGATTTATCTTGGATAGGTTAATATGTACAAAAAAAAATTATACTGAAGAAACAAAAAAATTAGAATTAGCAGCTTCTAAAGGGTACTTGATACAAAAATCTATTGTTGTTATGTCTATATATTTTCCACTTTGAACTTTTTCCTGTTTCCCTTTGAAAAAACCACTAAATTTTGTACTGCCTTCACCTATGATTGAAGAATTTCAGGAATAATAACCAATGCTTTCATTAGTTGGGTTTAGATAAGTTTTCCTTAAAAATTCGAATAGTGTGTTCATTTATTGTGAATTTTGTTTTTGAACATACCTGCATTAGATATTGTGGTTATGAGAGAAATAATAATTTTTTTGTATCCTAGATCTCAGGTAACCTTCCATTAATTTTAGATTAGAATAACGTGGATATTAAACGCTGGCAGGTATTTTTTACCGAAATAGTGACTTATCCTTTTCTTAACATTCTGTAAGTGCATGAGCATATGTTGTGTTGGTCAAGGTTATTAGAAATTAACCACAAAAGCCACAAAAACTTATATTCAAATTTAGTTTGTTCTTCGATCTTCGTGTTTTTAAGTCGTAATTCTTATGGCTACTCTCATGAAAAATAAATGAGTTTTCTTATTCTTTTTTGTATGAGATCTTTAACTTTCAATTACGTCCATTATAGATGATAATAGAGAATAGCGCACAATAATTTACAAAATACTAGGTCACAAGTAAAATTATTTTCCAATTATCAACACCGCAACTTAACAGTCAATAACATCCTATACACAGTTAACAATGCCCAATAAAAACATTCACACGCATAGAAAATCGATTTGCTCTAAAGATAAAAACTCATTAACAAGGATTTAAAAATCTCACTCAAGTAAGATTCTGATGAAGGTATTGGTGTGGCTCCAAAATACTCACAACCATATTACAGCTCAAGTGATCCCCTTCTAATCTTGAAACGCCACTTATATTGATGATTAGTTATTAGTTAAAAATTTTCACTTGAATTTTCTATTAACAACATCAATTTGTTACAGTGCCTAATGAAACCAATGAACTCAATAATTCCAATAGGGTATTTATAGTTACTGTAATACCTCCTATAATTAAAGTAAAAGTTTTATAGGAAGTCGTTTTTCAGATAAATGTAGCTATCAGATTAAAAAGCAATTTCAAACGGCGATTATTATGAAAAGTCCAGAATTTATTCTTGGTGTGCAATGATTGAATGATACATTGATACGTAATAAAACTATTTACTATATGAGGAAATGGCAATTTCAACCAAGGACGACTCTTCAGGTAGGGGAGAAGGGGGCAGGTTCGGACATGGGGCAGTTCCGGACAGTTCAAATTTAGCGCCAATAAATAATACTAGAATAACCAATCCCACAGCAGTTACACCCGCCTACAATTTAAATCCGTGGACAATGTGTCCTGTGATGTGAAATAAAAAAAAATTGATTTTACATGAAAAATTGTTAAAAAGGGACTTATGATATAAGATTGAGCTACCTACTCGTAAGGTCATACACCTCGACTTTTTAAACTCAGGTAAGATTTGGTTGTTTCACTAGAAAGAATGCGGATTTCCATGTATATAACGTCACAAAACTGTTAGTATTGCACATGTCTGTAAAACTTATCGCATTTAAATTCAATTATGTGCATCTGGGGCACGTTCGGACAATTCAGGCGGGGCAGTTCCGGACTGTCCGAATCTGCCCCGATCTGTACAAGCACAATGAATCTTCTTCATATATCATTGCAGGATGGTGCTAATATACAAAAAAAAAAACAAATTCTACCAAGGCAGAAATCCCTATAGGGATGTCTTAAGGAATGCTGTAAGAAATTTTATCAGCAAAACTACATCTTTAAGAGCTGCTGCTTAACTCTACTTAGAAAAACTCAGATTAATTAATATTAAGAATAAACTGGTCCTAGATGACAACGTCATTATCAGATTCTGACATAGATTAAGATTTTTAAGCTGATATTGATAATATTGCTGAACTTTTGGACGATTAACAAATAATAAGGGACGATAACTTGTTAGTGAAGTTAAAAAAAAAAAAAAACTATCTATATTATATTGGAAAAGTTATGGAGGTATCAGAAAATGGAGAATTTCAGGTCAAATTTCAAAAGAAGTGCAGCCAAGGATTTATTTCCCACAGATTGAGGATATTTCAGCTATCGAAAGAAAGCATATAGTATGTCTAAGCTGCCCAAATGGATCCAAACACCAGGAACTTCACTAATAACATCATATTATTCTATTCAATGTAAATTTTTTTGGTTACGATGTTCAGTAATGCTATAAACATTATATTTCTTACCTAATAAATGTTCTTAATAAAAGAAGTCCCTAAAAAATTTTTCATGTCCGAAACTGCCCCAGCCTTGTCCGAAACTGCCCCATAGTGGGGCACTTCCGGACAATTGCAACTTTTAACAAAATCCTAAATTTCTCAAAAAATAACTAACTTATTTGTTTCTAAATCATAGCAAATGTAGAAAAATGTCTGTACTTGCTAGTCGATTATCACTTTGCTATTAAATTTTATTTTAGGCTGAAATATAAGACTTTGTAAAAAAGTGTCCGAACCTGCCCCCTTCTCCCCTAAATCGATACAATGGAATTTTAAACATTCATCCTAACAATAAACAATAAGAAATTGCAAGCATTGCGCAACTTTAAACCAATTCATCCTTCCTTCTAATGAAAATAAACAGGTGGAATAGTTTCTGTTTGATGTTTGCCAAATAAATACTATACCGAGTGGAGAAGTTAAAACACTCGTTAAAACACTACAGATAGGTACATACAATTAATGAAAATAATTGAACAGTGAAACCATATGTTTATTTTTCAAATAGAAATTTAACTGCTTCATGGTTTTGAACTATTATCTTTTTTTAAGTATACATAGATTATTCCTAAAATGTAAGATATAAAGTGACCGATATGTCCCGGTTGTTTGTTTATTTACTTCCTATAAAGTATAAAATACTTCATATAAAAACTTCATTATCTGTAGTTAAATATAAAGAGTGATATCAGTATACTTGTCTTATTTCTCCAAATTAGAAGTCTACACCATGAAAAAACTCAGATTAAAATCAGGTAAACGAGTTGTAAAGCTACATACGGATAATGTGGTGAATTTCCATCTTGCTGAAATCATTCTATATAGAACAAAATGAAAAGAATTCTGTTATGACGAAAAATTTATATCCCCTCTCCAAGAAATAGTTCATAGCTTGTCAATAGTTCTCTACTGGCTGCAATAACATTCAAACTACCAGCATAGGTCTTAACGTCAGAAATACAGTATTTCTCAATATGTAATTACTTCTTAAAGCTTAAGGCGTTAGAATTAAATAATAATTACGTACTTCTTTCACAAGCAGAAGACAGTAACTAAATGTTAACAGAAAGCAGCCTAATATTCTTTGGAAAATTTGTGCAAAATACAGGATGGTTGATTGGAGACGGGTATTCGAAAAATATGGAGAACGAAGAAAGGAATCGATTTGAATACATACTATAATACTATTTTAATGCCAATTTCAGAAAAGGTTACTTCTATTTCAGAAAGGTAAAATCAAATTCAGAATAGGTAAAAGCAATTTCAGAAGATTATATTTAAAGGTCTTCCTGTTAATAAATTATCTTTCATAAATGCAGTTATTATACATACTACTTTAGGTACATAATATGTTTATTTTTAATAATTTTTTCGGTGTGAAGTACCTATGTTTCTTTACTGTGATGTATTAGCTGTTTTGTAGGGCACCCCACAAAGGGCTCCTGGTGCATGGGTGAAGGACCTCTGGCGACAGAGCCCAAAATCGTGGGTTCGATCTTAGCGCTCAGCCCACACTATTTTTCAGAGTAATTTGCGAATGTTTATGAAAAATGTAATATGCGATCGATTGGGTGGTGGGGGCCAGTGGTATTGATACCGAAATGGCCTTGAAGGCCTTATCGTTTTGGATGAATAGCATCTTCCTCCCATACCATTACTCATTGATGCACTCCATTTGCTGCTAGCAACTTCCTTATATACCTTCTGTTTCAACTTATGTAGTACGCGTTCATAGGTTTAATTACCTTCAAATTTTCCATACGTCTTACTGTCTTGTTAATATTTTAGTTCGCCATCATTCCATAACCCTTGTAATAATTTTGCTCAAACGCCTATATGAAAATACTACCCACTTTATTGTAATTAACATAAAGTTTAAACACTTTGAATAATATGGAATTGATGCTACTATAAATACAAAACATTTATCTAAAATTAGAACACCTACGCTTATAAAAATTAGTACTTTTTCCTAAATTGGAATTACTTATTCTTATTGTTTTTACTTTTTCTGAATTTGACGTTACCTATTCTGAATATGAGTTTACTTTCCTGAAATTGAAATTACTTTTTCTGAATCTGATCTAACTATTTTGAAAAGTCCCCTTTTACTGAATTGGATTTTACTTTTTCTAAAATTGATGTTGAAAAGGTATAGAGTCTAGCTCTCTTATATAAATCTTTACAACAATAGAATCCACATGACGGTACTGTCGATAAAAGTCAAAGCGCCTAATGGCTGTATAGAAACACCAGTGAAGGTGTCAAACAACAAAATACAGAATAAATGACGTCATGTTTCCATCAACTACTTTTAAATTCCAACCTTAAAAACCATTCTCATTGGATTTTTTTAGATAATTTTAAAATGAAATAATATGTGGGGCATTCCATTAAAAAAAAAAAACAAAGATGGCAGTCATTTTTGGTATTAGCGGAAGTGTCGCCGTTTTGAAAAATAAATATTTTTATTCAACGGATCATATTTATGCCATTATTACACTAACTAAAATTTCAAATCAATTCCTTTCTTCGTTCTGCATTTATTTCTAATGTCCCGTCTCAATCAATCACCCTCTGTATACCTGCGAAATCTTCCGATGTAACAATATTTTTATAAAATCCTAAAACCGAATTTCCTGGTTAAATTGAAAAAATAGTGGCACAGCTTTGGGGAAAAAGTTTATCATGCATGATTATAAATAACAATATTGAAAACTATGCATCTGATTAAGCTAAACTTTGACAATCAAGATTCATTGGCTGAATGGAGAATGATAACTAATATTTACGACGGCGAAAAGGCCGAATGTTGAAACGTCCAAGTGAATAAAAGCCATTTCTCACGAGAATAAGACGCAATTTTCTCTACGCCTTATTGAGAAAATCATCATAGTGCTTTAAAAATATTATATTATTTAGTAATACACCACACACCACGTTATTAGGACACGGCCGACTATGAATCGTATGCCGATGATACAATCACTTTTTCAGTATAAGTAGGTATCAATATTTGCAAACATTGCTAACTTAGGTACATACACTGACGTTGAGACATTTACCATTATTATTACTAATAAGAGTAAATCTCAAGAAGATATACACGTGTGTTACCCGCGAGCATTAAAACTTAACAATAATAATTGATGCATTACCGGACATCGATTATTTATCAATATTTATTAGCCTCTGAAACACATATTAACAAGAGTTAATAAAATTAAGGCACTTGAATGGCTTTTATCCACTTTAACCTGACTAAATTTATACACACTTCTCGTAACTAATTGGGATAAAAGCCTCTTAAACTATAAAACGTGCAACCAGATGAAATTCCTAAGATTACCTTTATAATAGTCAAACTCATATACCACACGGGCGTATACAGAAATTTCAAGTGAAGTTTGAAGTTTCTAATTAGAACTATTATAATGTTAACTGAAAGGACTTTTTAGAAAGGCATTTCACAGGGAACTAATTAAGTAATTGGAAATGAATGTGTTCCAAATTAGATAGTATATAATTTGTCGAAAGAATTGCCCATGATTTTTTTTTATTAGTTTACCGATGGCATAGGTAGAAAATAGGTCAAAATTTATAAATTTCTATATCCCTTTTTAGGAACATTTTTAAAGGAATTATATGTACTGAAGTTTTCAAAGTAAATATGACCATGAAAATTTTCAGAAAATTCTTTTCCAAAATAGCGATAATATTCATAATTGAATCAAAGCATAAACATACTTACACGAAGGTTTTTTTATTATTTCAATTAGACAGCCGTCAAATAATGTTGGCACTTTTTCATCAATATCCAAATGAAAAATAGCACATAGAACTAGAACATTACTGTTGTTTACTGTGCCAGCGTGCGCGAAGTATTTCGCGACCTAGAGCGGCGACTATTTCGTGCACTGTATAGAAATCTTGTACATATATTTGTTTCCCTAGCAACAAAGCAACAATCAGCTTCACACTTAATTAAAAATTTCCTTAATTTTTCTGATTTTTATTTCGATTTTTCGCGTATTTCATTAAAGCTGTCTAAAAATGTTGTATACATCTCGGTGGGAAATAATAACTAGGTATTAAATGTTAACAAAGCTATTAAGTCTGATCTTTATAATTTTTTTCTAAATATGTAAATACACATCATTATTTTTAAACAATTAATTTTTGGTCATTATGATCATTCTTGCACAAGGTAAGCCGTTGATTTCCATGGGAAACTGATGGAAACATTAGAAATTTTAAATACCCAGAAGCGAAATATCGTTCCTTATATCTCTTCGCGTTCAATCGCGTAACCACTTTATTCCCATCTGGCATGTTTAAATTTAATTAATCAAACTTAATAATCGTCAAGACGTGCATGTAAATATCTGTTATTTAATAATAGGTTGTGCAGAGCGATTTTATGTTTTCCTTAATTCATCATATTTGTAAGCATATTAGGAATACGTGGTGAATGAGAAAATATCTTGAAATCGCAAGACGTCTAATAGAAATCTCGCATATCGCGTGCTCTTCCTCATTTGTTTCATGTTAAATTATTAACGAAAACTGTAATTATTGTGTTTATTTTTTCAACACGAAATAATTTAAAATTACAGTCATAAAATCACATAGGTAATATTATTAAAACAGAACTCTGTAGTCTCTGAAGTCTGTACACTGAGTGTTGTCTGTTGTGCATGATAACTTAGGATACATCATCTCGTTATGTTTCTTACTCCTTCTATTGCATTGCATAGTCAATCGAGTTAAATTGGGACGTATTGTCAGAAATACGTTTGAATCGTCAGCAATTCTAAAAAGATGAGCGAGAGTGAGACGGAAGTACGACTCGCGTCTTGATACGCTTAGATTGATACGATAAGATTGTCGTCCAGCTCATCGGCTACTGTCAGTTGGCAGTGACAGCGCTAAATATACTAATGAGGTTTGTTATTTGAAACGTTTTTAATACGAAATTAGCAGAATTACGTGTGATATTGTACGATGTGATAAACTACGAGTAATTTATTAATTGCGTGAATGCCTAAAAGTATATTGCCTTGTTTTTCTAACATTTTAAAAAACGGACTGGGTATATTCTCGCAACAAACTACAAAAAATTACACAAAATGCCTGGGAAACGATTGAACTCCCTAGGATGTGGTTTTGTGTGGTTAAATTGCTAGGATATTTTACTGCAGAAAAAGAAAATGGAGGTGTTATGCTTTCTTTGAAACGCCAACCAGCAGGTAGGTGACATGTTATTTCTAATCATAATAATTATAACAATTCACATGCCACTGACACGAACTGCGATACCACATCTGGTTCCACTTAGAAATAAGTGTATGAATCAAATTGAATTAAATGAAATTGATTAGCCAGAATCAGTGTGGCATGACAACGGACAACACTCAGTGGACAGAGCATAGTTGCTAATATTTTTATTTCGTACTTATTTATTTAACATAAAGAAGCACAAAAAAAAACAATACGAACAAAAAAGAAAAATGAAATAGAGTACCTAATGAAAAAAATAAAAAAAAGTACAAAAAATACACTCTCCAGGAAACAGTAAACAATCACTGAGAAGAAATTCACACAATCCTGAAACGAAAGCACACACCGCTGAGTATCGAGAGAGCAATTTCAAAATATCAGGGAGCCCCATACAAAAACATAACAGTAGGTATATTTTTCTGAGTAATGTTTAGATATTTGATATTTGAATAGTTCTACATACAGGATGTATCATAAAATACACCGACAAACTTTTAGGGATAGTAGGGGGCGTCAAAACAAACATTTTTTCCCATAAAAATTGTCCAAAAACGCTTCGTTTTCGAGATACAGGGTGCATGTATAAAATTTTTGTCAAAAATTTAAATTTTTTATGAATAATATTTCAAACATTCTTTTGTTGCTAAAATGTGGCAGTATTATTTGTAGTAGTTAAAAGCTCCTTTAGCCCCAAGTAGATTAAAATTATTAAGCCCAGTGGCGTTCCGGGGGCACCCTCACCAGTATTATTGCGAAGAAAACTGTTCGCTACTGACTTTTATGAAATTTTGATGTCTGCAGATTAGGCAACCAAAAATTAAACTTTTATGTCTCTTAACATTTTTTGTATTTCCTGTCATTCTCGGTAAAAAAATTAAGGTCGCTTCAATGCATTTCGAAAAAATTATTTTAATTTTAATGATTTGTCGATCATTAATTTTTTTAATGATCGATTTAATGGCTTTAATTTTTTTCTCGAAAACGAAGTAAGATACGAAAAAATTCAAGAGACAAAAAAGTTGTATTTTTAGCTGCTTAACCTGGAAAAAATATACAATGTCTAAACACGTCAGTGTTGTACCTACATTTTTTTTACAATAATGAGGGTGAAAAAAAACTTCATGTATGTCGAAAGCAAAACGTTTTGGGACAAATGTTTATGAGAATGAAATGTTTTTTGACGCCCTCTACTACCCCTAAAAGTTTTCCGGTATATTTATGATATACCGATCCTGTATAGAAAAGGACAAACTCTGTGGAAAGGTAGGTGGTATATTGTGAAACATTTAATCTATTTTATGAACACCTGCAGATTTACTTTTTCACCTTACCTACTACTCACAGCATTACTAATCTCAACCTACTGTGAAACTTTTTTCTGATTGCTATGAAAAAAATCACTTTCTGAATCATTCGTTTCCCGTCATTCTTTGCGGATGAATAACCAACCAGAAACTAACCATTAAACTTAATTAATTATTATCCTGCGTTGAGTATATTCGATCCTTCAGATACGGAATCGTTTATAATTTAATTAAGTACCTATACCTCACCGTTTAGATAATGTCGTACACTTCCTAATCCGTGCAATGACTACTATTATAGGTATTATAGCTACCAGATACTACCGATCAAGCAAATCCATTTATGTAAGTAGGTAAAAGAATTCTATTATTATTAATAATTTTTAATTCCTTGAAGAATTAATCAAAAGGACCTCATTTCCGCTTCTCTTATTATGAAACATCCAGAGTTATTGGTTATAGCGTCCAGTGTCAATACTTCCTTCCAGTTCCAGTAGGTATTACATCTCGCGAAGATAAACGTGAAATCGCGATTCGATTCTTTATCTATGACTACCGATTTCCTGGTAGACGTATCTGAAAGATGAATAATAATAATAACTGCAAATCTCAGAATAGGTATGCCTTCTACATTCGCGTGTGATGTTTCGCTTTCATTGACCTTGCGTTGACTCTTGATGACGGTCCCAAACGCCCGGGGTAAGGTAATTAGAGGTCGTTATAATGGCAAAAGACGAGGAGGATACCGCGATTACGATAGGCTGCTATACAACACTAACACAGGATGAGGTAAGTGGATGAATCACGGCCAAATAGAGCACCTGTGCTATGAGTTAGTATAGCAATTAGTCAAACGTGCCAGTGGAAGAAGAAACAATGAATGGGTAATTGTTTTGTTTTTAGCAACTGACTGAGATAAGAAAAATAAGGAATGCCTGATGAATGAATGGGTGATTGTTTTGTTTCTAGTAACCGAGATAATAAAATGTGCTGATATAGGTACATACTTTCATTTCTAATCATAGAATTATAAATGAATCATTAAATTATTGTAGAGCAGAGATAAAATGTCAACTTCTTTAGACTTCCAAAAGAAGTTTTACTTCTGGCATAAAACACATACATAAAGTTGATGCCTACAAAAAAAAAATTATTCCGAACCGTTCCGGTCTGGGGAACTTCTCCCTGTATCTTGCTGCAGGTGATTAGCACCATAAAACAACTCGAGAGTTTACATGGATCTGTATAATTCGAAATATTTTGTTTGGTACAATATCAGAATCGGCAACCGCGTCTTTCTCAAGGCCTCGCCGAAGGTCACACTGCGGTAATGATGTCACACTGAAAAAAAATTCGTTCATTATATCAATGAACGACAAGTATTAACTCATATTTCATTAAAACAATGAATTTCTTCATAGATGCAATGAAATGGTGTTCATAGATTAATAACGTCGTTCATGTATATTATGAATTCATATTCATTGATATAATGAATCAGAAATATCCGAAAATTAATGTAAAATGTACGTTGTTGCAAATAAGTCTTCATTAAAATGAGGAACCGTTTCATTAATTTCATGAATTATTTACGAAGTTTGACTTCTTCAATTTTAATGAACAGTATTCATTGTATTAATGTACCACTAATGTGTTTATGAAGTGAACATTGTATACATGTACAATAATCATTAACTAAACGAACAATGTTACATTATATTAATGTATTACTTCATTAATATAAGGAATAGAAAATCAAGAGCGAATTGTACATTGTATTGATGTATTAGTTTCATCAAATTGATGAAAAGAAAAGTGCATGAGCCTGTCTTCCCGCGTCTTGTCACAAACGGCCTAGGTACTAGGTACGTACTACGTCGCAGAATCGCAAACCCATTTTCATTTTCATTTCAGTATCATGGCAGGAAACAAGCAGGCACTAGGTACAGGGTGATTCATTATAATGTCGCCCCCCTTTAACTTTGTTATTTCATGTGTCTCAAAAAAATTAAAAGTAGGGTTATGTAGGTGCTAAAAAAGACTTTTTTATACGTATAACAAAAATTTGAAAATAGATCAGTATACAGGGAAAACCAAAAATTTAATTTTTTTTCAATGGAACACCCTATATATGAATTTATTTTTCGATTCCTCGTAAAATTCAAAGCATAATTTATATAACATACCGTATACCTAAATTCAATCGTTTCTGAAATATTCGCATTTGAAACTATTTAAAAAACCGTGTGTATAACTACCAAATTGAAAACCTCGATCATCTAAAAGATTTGATACGGATTAAAATTAATAATTTAAATGAAAATAACCCAGAATTCATAACAGATTCATTGGAGAAAATGCGAACAACCCTTATAAAATGTGTTGAAAAAAATGGAGGCCCAGTAGAGCATTTTATTGTTAGATTTCTTGATTTGCAACAGGTGTTTTATAAAATATTTGATGATGTTTCAAATGCGAATATTTCAGAAGCCATTGAATTTAGGTATACGGTATGTCATATAAATTATGCTTAGAATTTTACGAGGAATCGAAAAATAAATTCATATATAGGGTGATCCATTGAAAAAAAAATTAAATTTTTGGTTTTCCCTGTATACTGATCTACTTTCAAATTTTTGTTACACGTATAAAAAAGTTTTTTTTAGCACCTACATAACCCCATTTTTAATTTTTTTGGGACACATGAAATAACAAAGTTAAAGGGGGGCGACATTATAATGAATCACCCTGTACATAGGATCGACGTACTAGTTGAGTTTGAGTTTGATTAATTTGCTACGTTGATGTTTCTTGCATGTGTCTGGTGTCGAAATTCTCTCAGACCCATCAGAATTCAGTTTACTATAGTGTATTATTGCCTATATTAAAAGTTATGTGAGTCGAGTTACCACCTTCATAGGTATATACCTATAGGTAAGTGCACAACTATATAATATTATGTTTCGATTATTTTGCATCAGTTTATCATTACCTTACAAATAAATGTTTATTTGATTTTTAGTTTATCCATGGTCGAATGCTATATTTGCGCGATTAAACAGTACGTGGAAAGCATGTTGCCAATTCCGACTGCAGTTCATTAACTCCAACGACATAGACCAAATAATGGACAAATGGCCATTTTGTAAAATGCCTTCTGGATATCGACTGGTAAATTTGCTTATATCCTTAAAAATCTGTTCTGTTTCTCAAGCTATGTTTTCTAGATTGACATGGATTTTAAGACGGCTTTCAAAAAAGAGGACGGTTTGTTGACTAAATGGGAGCAGACGCACGAGAAAATCCTTTGTTTTTTAAAGAACGACAACCACATCAAAGATCGCAATGTTAAACAATTGGTAGACGAACTAATTGGTAGCGCGACATCAGTGACCCAGAGTAAGCATCTTAAACATTTTGATTTTGGTTATTTATTTTTTTGACTGGAATTATTAATGCACTGATTAATAACTATTATGTATACATTGAAAGACGTACACACACACACATAAATATACAGGGTGTCCCAGACTTAATTGACCAGGCCATATCTCATATACAGGTTGAGATAATCGAGCCGAATAAAAGGCATATTATTATAATTTTTCAAGCTGTATAACATGACAGCATGAAAACAACCCCCACTCCAACATCCCCTAAGTTGCAGCCCCCACCCTTAAAAAAATGAATAGCACCCTGTATATATTTTTGTATATTCAAAACCAGTATTCGATTCTCTATTCAGATGATTTTTCAGATTCAAAATTGGTTCAGAAATAACCAAGAAAAAGTTCATCAAGGTGGTCATGACTTTTTATCTTAACTTTCTCTGGATGACTTTTGCTGTCAAAATTTATTCATAGTTTTTAACAGGCAGGTGATAGTTATTATTATAATTAAAGTCCAAACAATTTATTTAATAATTCTGATTTATTGGGAAATTTTAAAAAATAAAACAAGAGACAAAGCACTTTATCATGAACCTTAATGATGACTGTGACCTGCTAATTAAAAACTATGACCAAAATATTGATAAATTTTGGCAGCTAAAGTCATTCAGGTAAAGTTAAGATAAAAAGTCATGACCACCTTGATGAACTTTTTCTTGGTTATTTCTGAACCAATTTTGAATCTGAAAAATCATCTGAATAGAGAATCGAATACTGGTTTTGAATATACAAAAATATATACAGGGTGCTATTCATTTTTTTAAGGGTGGGGGCTGCAACTTAGGGGATGTTGGAGTGGGGGTTGTTTTCATGCTGTCATGTTAAACAGCTTGAAAAATTATAATAATATGCCTTTTATTCGGCTCGATTATCTCAACCTGTATATGAGATATGGCCTGGTCAATTAAGTCTGGGACACCCTGTATAGAATATATATCCATAATAGTACCTATCTAAATATGTCAATTTTTTTATAGATAGTTGTGATGCTGCGTTATTTTGGGCCCTTCACGGATACCTGGTACCCACTAACAAAGTCGTAAAAAAAGATATTATATCCGGAAAGAAAACCACTGCAAAATTCACTATAAAAGACTCCCAGGAACCAGCTATCTTGATTTGGAAAAATCAGCAGGAAATCGAAGGCAGAATCATGCAATCATCTAAAAAACACAAGAATTTATAGACTTTTTTTTTAAATTGAAGTCATCAAAAAATATAAATCGTAAAGTTCTATTTTATGTGAATATTTAAAACTAATTTCAACAGAATAAAAAAATAACTCTTAAATATCATTGTTTTATTAGGTACCTATATATTACCCTTTTTACCAAACTCAAAAATTAATTTTCCTCCAAAAGCTCATTGATTAGATTACTAAGGTTCATTATTAGTATGATTTTGTATACATTGAATAAATGAAAACTGTTCCTTGAAACAATGAATAACGAACATTATATAAATGTTATTTGTTCCTTATAACAATGAAAGCGTTCATTAAATTGATGTTTTAAGTTCTTTGAAATAATGAAAGTATTCCTCAATGCAATAAAGTGAATACATTGTATCAATAAAGTTATTCCTAAAGTTAATGAACAGGGTTCATCGATATGATGAGATTAGATTCCTGCCTTAAATGAACCACTTTTCTTTGTATTGATGAACTAGTTCATCGGTTCAAAATTAATGCAGTCGATCATTAATTCAATGAACTTTTTCATTGTATATATGTCAACTTTTGGTTCAGTGCAAGGAGGCTAAATACAATAAATTGAGTGAAAAGTAAAATTTGCATGGAAATTCTTAGTTATTTTGAAACCTTTTGGAATTAGTTTGAAAGCCCGCTAAAAAGTTGGCACCGTATGGGAAAAATTTTGTTTTCCATCTTCTTTGAAATTTTTTTGTCCCAAGTTTGTGCTTTAAAAAAAGAATAATTTTCAGTACACTAGACACACGGTGTGAATTTTATTACCAGAGAAAAAGGCGTTTATCAAAACTTCAATGTTACAAAAAAACATGATATTCGAAAACTAAAAATGTTTTGGGAGAAATTCCTGACTCACAAATTGGGGTATCAAAACCTGCAATGGAAAAACGGTCAACTTGATAAAATTTTTGAATTGATTTATCTCGATTTCTAGTGGAAAAAGTTTGAAAACTCAAAATTTAAACAAAATTGTTAGTCCCAGGTCCAACGCTTTGTAGTTCGTTCGTCCATTTGGACTTTGAGAAAGTGATTTTACTGAATAGCTTTATTAAGTCTTGAAAACTGATATAGTACGATGAAGTTTAAAAAGTCATATGTATCGATTAAGAATACACATCCTTCTGATAGTTCGATTTATTTTGTTTCATTTACGTGGGTTTTCATAGAAACCGTCAAGTTTGTCTAAACACTCCATCCCGCATAAATAAATATACGTCAACATTGGTTTTGAATGAGAATTAAATGGACAACACAAAGGATAAAATGTTATTACCTACGTGAATAAATTTTATGTAGTTGTCAGTGGCTCTCAAACTGACTTAAATCATTCAATTCATTGTTTGAATGATTCCTTCAATAATTTACGCTCGTTCACAACTTTAAATTTAAATGTTTTACATTTTCTGGTGAAATGAAAAATCTTAATTCGGACGGTTAGTATGACGTCACATATGACTTTTTAAACTTAATCGTAGCATAGACCTCGAAAAGACTTATAAATAACATTTTGATTGTTGATATACCTTAACCTAATCATTTTAATAAGTATGTTTACCACCAAAGTCTCTAAAACAGCCAAAAATTTATGTTTCAAACGCAGCTATTCTATTTGACACTGAAAAAACTTTACGTAGTAATGTCCCTTATGCCCTTTTCTTAGGAACTATATTGGAGAGTTCGGCATGTCATGTCATACATAATGCTGAAAATTTCGAGTTCCGCATTTTTTATTCGCAATTTTTTCTCCCCGGCCAATAGGAATTGAGAATAATTAATCACAATTTTTTTTTCAAGATGTCGGATTTCTACTGCAGGTTTTGATACCCCAGCCTAGTTTAGATTTTATACATTTTGGATCCCCATAAACACAATAAAGAATTTGGCTACCCCTATTTTTTCGATCGACCCCCTTATTTAATAACAATTTAACTGCTCTATTTGAAAAATCTGAAAATAGGCAATAGCAAGCCCTTCCCACCCAAGGTGACAAAATATGACTTGAATTCATTTATTTCAAAAATGTTCAGTATCCAAAATGTGAGGTTTATTAATTAGTTAATTACAATACATTTTTAATGACCTAAACGTATAATTAATTAATTATTATTTTTCAAATTAGATGCTTGGAATAACTTTATTCACTTTTATTTTTATAATATTTGGAAAACATAATATAGGAGACATATTTTGGACCAAAAAAATCAAAACAGGCCAAAAAATGGGTTTGTATTTTAAGAATTGGTTTGTTATTTGAAAATTATTAGAAAAGACAGAAAAAAAGTCAGACAGACAAAAAAGCTTCAATTAGTTCGCAAACTTTTTACTCAGTTCACCATGAGGTCCACAATAGACCTTCGGTCGCAGTGGAGGTGTGTGTCACGATGGCCCACTGACGATAAATAATCTAATCTAACCACTACCCTACCATAAGGTTCCCGTGACTTGTAAATTTTATATTTTATCATCTAATTAGCATGAATTTAAGGTATATAATAAGATATTAAAATACCGTAATATCTACCCTCTGTTCAAAACTTGGGATTTCCAGGATTTTCTTACAGTAATAGCGTCCGTCTTTTTGACGACACCTGGTAACATTTAAGATAACACTGTAAGTTTTAGTTATTATTTATGACTCACAAACCCTGGTTTTTCCCCGTAGAGTAAACAATGAAGATAATAATCGATCCTGCTTATTTGAGCACATTTTACTGAGATTATTTCGATATAATTGTTATCTAATTTCAACCCTAATTATTAATACGTTATTATGTGAAGATTTCACTAATTCGACGAGTCATATTTTTTAGCTTTACCTGGACCTACTTAATAAGAATGTTTGATGTAAAAGGTAGGCTCATCATAGTTTGTAATTTTAAAATTTTTTTTTTAATGTTCAGCAATTCAGCGTAACAATTTACAAGAAATAATTAAGTAGGTAAATGGTTTTGTAGCTGTTTATACTGATAAAACTCGTATACTCGGAAGAAGCTCGCATTGCTTGCAAAATTCAATAGCACCAGCACCAGTGTCAGGTAGATTACACTTTTGTGTTTGTAAAAATGAACAAATTAGCAAGCTTGCATTGTAAATGCAACATGAGTCAGTTGCTTGTAATGTTGATAAATTAGCAATACTATTCATGAATGTGAAACAATAGATCAGTTTAACATTCAAAAATCTGGTCTGAGCTGTATAATAATTATATTATTAGGTATTATTATATCATCCTTACCTTGCAACTATGGTATAAGCAACCCAAACATTTTATTCATTAATCTTAGCAATAAATTTACCAACAGAATTCTTTTCGTTGAAAAAAAGGAAATTTAAGACAGAACAGTTTTACTCATTTTATTCAAGTAATTCTAAGACAATTATTGCTTCCTTAAGTCTATAATACCTATCGTAAATGCAAGCTATGGAATAATGATAAAATAATTATTTAAAAGTGTTCTTATACATAGCAATAATAGGCCTTCATTAGTTAATTGATTACCAGATCTGGTAGGTAATAATAAACTTCACCATTTACGAATGAATTTGGTACGAATAAAATACACTAATACACAACAGTAAAGTAATAGTAATAATAATAATAATTTTTTAAGTGGGTAGGTACTGTTGTTTACTTAGACTTTTTTTGTCTAATTTATTTTGTCTAAAGTTGTTTGTATCTAAATGAAAAAAACCTCCTATTAGTGCTTATAATAATGCTTAGATATTATCATATCGGTCTCAGTCATCATAATTACATTTGATAGGGTTTTCCAGGAGCACAAAGTCAAGACAACTAAAAAATATTCAAAAAAATAAGGCCTAGGGCCTAAAAAAGCATGTTAATAACAGTATTAGCATTTTTTTAAATGTCGAATTTCATCAAACTGATCTTTTAAAAAAGTTTTAAAATATTTTCAGATAGGCTAATATGCTAGACATTTTCAGAAAAACTCTTAATTTTTTTAATATTTTTCAATTTTCAGAAGTTGCTCAGAATTTCCGAAGGTGTATTTACAATAAGACAATAATAAGACTTTACATATCACGAGATGGCCAGTCTAAACTGAGAATAGCGAACCCAAAATTGGCAAAACTACCTCGTGTGAAAAATTTCAATAAAAACGCCTAGGCCACTATCCGTGTGAAAATGGTCATGTTCGTCCACACAGTAACTATTTAGAATGTATATAGGTCTGTACATCATTTAATTTCTAAGCTAAATTAACTAAAATCAGAATCATAACGAACGTTTTATTCAATATATTATGTATTATACTTTAGTCGTAGAGAAAAGCTTTTATTAGTCAATCTTATTATCTCATGCAGACATGAAAAATTGTGTACAGACGGATTATTTAAATTTAATTAGTTATAAATAAAGTTATGAATTTTAAAATGGGAATTAGCAAAGCAAATGTCAGTTTCCTTCCGAATTGGATAACATTATTATGAATTAGGTAATAAAATCATAATGGAATAAATAATATTATGTCATAGAAGGCTTAAGTCAAAAAATCATAAAGGCAGTAGTATAAATATTTATTTTTATATAGGTACCAGTGGCGGATTTCCGATTAGGCTAGGTAGGCTATAGCCTACGGCGGCAAATTTTCGAAGACCAAAAATATTTTCGAGTGCTGGGAACTTACGTGACCTTGGATATTGAAAAAACATTTGCCTGCGGCGCTTTTTCGAGAGGGGGCCCTGGGCTTGCATTTACAAGCAGCATCACTTGTTACAGAATAAACATTTTGGCATTTTTATGATCTTTTTATTACTTTTTTAGCAAAAAATCAAAAAATTTCGCGGGAGAAGACCCTGGGATTCTGCGTGCGACGGGGATTAAATAATACAATAATAGGCGGCGATTTGATTCAGCCTATAGGCGGCACATTTGTAAATCCACCTCTGATAGGTACTCTTCCAAACAACTACAGCTTGACAAGAATATCTTGGCGGTTGTTAAAGGAGAGAGAGGTCCTAGAACGAGACAGAAAATCACCCCACCACCTTATCTGTTTTAGTACATTCTATGTAATAAATTTTGTAAAATGTATGGAAATTGATACTTGACATTTAAATTTTATTATGAGCTAGAAGCTAATTTGGCTGCGTTCAATTATTATGAAAAATTGAAAATCTAAAATAAACACGGGAGTTTTAGTTACAATTAATTAATTATTACTATCATCATAAAATATATTTAATTATCCCTATCACTATCAGAATAGTTCTTTTCGTCACTATCATTATATCTTCATCGTCGTTAATGCCTCCCAGTTGAATAATTAGATCCCCCACTATAATATACATAGCTCCTTCTCTGGCCATTAACTCGTTCTCAATTTTTTGTTGGTTGAATGGTCACACTTGGCATTCCACTGCTCAGCCGTATAACCACAAAAAAACTCGTCACATAAATTCTGTACATTTTCAAACTTTTGGGTGATATTTCTGTCTGCCACATAGTGCTTCATATCCGCCCAAACCAACTCGATAGGATTGAGATCTGGGTGGTGAGGAGGCAGTTGCAAAACATCATGTCTTCTCATAATTTCATCAATTTCGTAGGTTTTGAAATTCGGCTTATTCGATTTGATGAGGTCATACAATTCTGGTTTATGGAAACCCGCATTAAATGGTATTTGCTTTTGTTGTAACCACTGCTGCATATCTGATTTTCTTGAAGCAGAGTTAGGTGGTTTATCTAACTGCACATTATGATATGGCGCGTTTTCAATCACAAGTACGCTGTGAGGCGGTAAATTTGGAATAAGCTTGGTTTCCATCCATTTTTTGTAGTTGGGATAATTCATATCGTCGTGATAGTCTCCACTCTTCGTCTTCGACTTAAATCGCACGTAAGCATTAAGAATAAAACCAGTTCCTCCACCCGCGTGAATGATTACCATCCGTTGTCCTTTGGAGGCGGGTTGCGACAAAACTTCTCCACTGGCGTCGCTCCACGCTTTTTGATGAGCATGAGAAGACTGGATATACGTTTTATCCATGTACACTATATTTCTACCTTCGGCTCTATAATTTCTCATCCTTCTAAGAAACTTAAGACGCAAATATCGCACTTCTTGCTTTTCCATCAAAATTTTTCTATTAGTTCTTGTTTTTCTCCACCGAAAGCTCAGTTTATGGATAACCTTTCTGACACTTTCCTTGATCCATTTGCTCGTTATCTTTTGTAAATTTTTTGATCAAAGTCATCCAAGTTGGTTTTTGTTGCTAATTTAGTTCTGTTTTACCAGGAGAAGTAAATTTATCCGTTTGGCCATCGATGATTCTGCACTATCCTTTGAACAGTCCGTTCACTAATGCCTGTCGCAGCAGCAACCCGTTTTTGAACTTGATTAATTGGTAAAATAGGACCAAGTATTTTTAGATTCACCAAGAAAATATTTATAAACGTTATTAATAATTTCACGTCTTTGACCGGAAAGGGTTTTATTAGCAACTTAGCTTTTAAAATTTGCCATTTCAAAAGCTTGCACTACATTTGCAATAATTAACTGTCACAAACCATAGACCTAGAATATAAGAATAATATAATAATAATAATAATATAAGAATAATATATTATATTCTAGGTCTATGTCACAAACGTAATAAAATATAAACGTCAAGTATCAATGTCAAAACATTGTTCAAAATTTGTTATACATCAAAATTTATTACATGGAATGTACTAAAACAGATAACGTGGTGGGGTGATTTTCTGTCTCGTTCTAGGACCTCTCTCTCCTTTAACAACCGCCAAGATATTCTTGTCGAGCAGTACGAGTATGTATTTATTTTTAAATCGATCCTCTGGAAAGGGCATCAGCAGGATATGCAAAAAATACAAAATAAACAGGGTGAATCAGGTTTTTGTAACAACACTTCACCAGTTGATGAGAGAAGACCTTTTTAAGGGAATAAAAGTACATAGGTACGTCCTGACGATCTAAGAAAAGTAATACAGGTGTTAATTCATTCTTTCATCGTTTTCGAAGCATAACTGGACCATTATACAATATTTTAATTCTATAAATCAGGATGTTATTCATTATAATTTATATAGAGCGAATAATTGATAGAGCAGACAAAACGAAGTTAAACATGCATGAAAAATCATCAATGGCATATAGATGTAGGGTAGGTACCTAAACTCTAGAGCAACGCTTAAGTAAGGTATTGTAAAATACGTCCGCATGGGCGTCTATAGAACATATGTTGAGCGAAATAAATAGGTAATTTAGGTACTCTGCTGTTTTTACGCCACTGATAATTTTTTTTTCACATGTTTAAATCCGTTTTATTCACTCTAAATTACAATAATAGCCTGTTGATTTAAAATTAATAGAAAAATGCCGTCTGAAAAAAAACAACACCCTCTGTATTTTTTCCTAAGCTCGTCAGGACAATATGTTTATGCGGGTACCTACTTTATACTTTAAAAAGGTATTTTATCACTGGTAAAGTCCTGCTACAAAAAACTGACTCACACTGTTTAGATACCTACAGGAGTACTTAACTTACATAATATTTGATTTCTTTTATAATACCTGCGTTATCATCGCGGTCGCTTTGTCCCTTTATTTTTGTAGTTAAAGAAAACAATAATAAATAAACGTACGGCCTGCCGCATATATTTTCACTGAGGAAATTACACAACTCGCTTCATCCTTGATTTATCATTCAGTAAATTTTCCAGGAGTTTTCCTCAAAATGTTACGATTTACAATTTATATACATTATGATAACACCTACTTTTGCTGCTTTTTTTTTTCAAATTTTGATAAACTTTCTTCAACTGCAAAATTCCAAGATTGCATCAAGAAAAAATTTCTTTAACATTATTCTATATTTTTTAATAAAAAACCGACATTTCAATTTTATTAAAATATTTACAACCACGACTTAGATACATTAGAACTTAATCACTACCTAATGAATTTGAAAAACCTACATATTAGGTATCTTTTATAATATGGTAGGTACCTACAGGCCAGGAGAGTATAATTAATCATATACCTACTTTTCCAAACCATCAGGGCCAGGGCCTTTACGACACGGCGCCACTTAAGCGACAGTCTCTATAATATATCCATCAATTCCTTACAGGTTTTATGGTTCTTCCAGGTAAAAAATATTCATACAAAATAGTATGTATTTCTTTCTCAACTTGAAATAACTACATGAAACACGTGCAAAAAAATAGAATTTAGAAGACATAAATTTAAATTATTAAAATAACGAACTGATTAAGTCCAATTTTTTATACTTCTTCGTGGTTAATTATTTCTTCACTATACATACAAATACCTACCTAAGCGGAAATAAATCGGTGTCGTCCTCAATATGTTTTTTTTTTATTAAAAAGACAAAAAAACATCTCAATTTATTAGTAGGTAGGTATATACTACTTACCTATTATTTGAAGACACTTTTCTGGTATAAGCAGGTAGAGACGTTTTCCAGAAAAATTATCCAGTAATTTTGATCGCTCGATAACACAAAACCGAAATTTCCCACTAATAATTATTATTTACTGTTAGTACATAAAAAACGCACATTCATAAAAAATAATTCATATTTCACGCATTCCCGCGGACGACACGAACGATAGGTAGGACGAGACGGACGGACGGACAGAAACAATACAAAATAAATACGGTTCGTTCGGTTGTGTGTTGTTTACGGCAATGTGTTTTGCTGCTTTGCATCATGCTGTTCGGAACGCGTGCACCTATGAAGCTTAGGATTGGTGCAAACCTAAGCGGTGCTGCCAGATGTAACTTATTTACGGCAGACACAGAACGATTTCTAAATAAATTTATTTTTCAAGACAGGGCTAGATTATAAAACATATTACCTGCGATAACTTTTTTAATTATATTCACTCATGATGGCTACGGCAGAGTTACGATAAGCCATAATCATTTATCTCAATATTTATTTTAGTTTTCACATTTCACTTATCTTCCGGCTTAGCATGATGTGTTTATTTAGATGAAGAAATATAAAGAAAAAGAAGAAGGGAAAACTCTAATCTAACATTCTAACCTAACCTATGTTTTAAATTTGACATTAGCTTGTTTGTTATTGTTAATTTGCAATTTTTCTTATAATAAGAAGTGAAGAACCAAATTGTTGTTTTGTTTTGCTATTGAAAATGGATTTCAAAAAAGAACTCGACAATGAAAACCCTAATATTTACGATAAATCCGAAGATCGTTTAATAACCCCTGAAGAGGAAGATGATGAGGTGTATGATGAGTTCGATTCTAGAGAAGTTTTTGGTAATTTAATGCATTTATACATTTTTAACTTGATCAACTTTTAGAAAGACCCCAAGCCAATGCATCTTAATCCTCTTTAACATTATTTCCGGTAATCCTGTACAATCTGTCGCTAAATTTTACCCTACCATACCTATAAATAAAAATAAATGCGAGGTAAGTCAGGTCTTTGGTCAGGGTAGGGTTTTTTTTCCTTAAAATGGCCTTGAAATGAAAAAAAAAACTACCCTGACCAAAGACCTGACTTACCGAACCGGAATTTGGAGGATTTATTTTTATTTATATGGTAGGGTAAAATTTAGCGACAGATTGTACATGATTACCTTATTCCATCACAAGTTATAACATTATAACCACCTATAAAAACCCTGTTAATAAAATCCAGTGTCAGCTGAAAAACTTTTTTCCTGGCATGCTGACCACCTGACTAGTGTATTTTCCCCATGTCCATGCTACAAAAATTTTAATAATTCAATTTCACATTGCTCATGGTCATTGGGCCTGCCCCAACAACTCTGCAGGTACTGTATATGCAGGGGTAGGAGTGAAGTGTAACGCCTCATTATGAATAAGTAGTTGGTAGTCATAGAAAATTAGTCTCTAGTTATTGAACAGTAAATCGATGTCAGATCTGTCAATTAAATGTGCAAGCTAAAGTGTGCAGTATTGATGCTTTGGCATTGTTTTCAGTAGTCAGTAACTGACATAACCATAAAAACAGTTTCGGAAAAGTGGCAAGCAGAAAATTACCGTCGAAATAAAATTTCTCCTTGTAGCTTCTCAGTTGCTTTCTTTGGTAATGTTGACTAGTGACTGCTTATTAGGATTTTCTACAAGGTGATTTATAGGCTCACTGACGATAGATGAAGGCTTTTAAGTTAGGAAAAAAATCAGTATAAAAATTAGTATAAATCGCTATACCTACTGTTTTCTGATTACATTGTAAGATTAGCTACTGTACGAACTTTTATTTGAAGGTAAAAGTTAATCCAATTGGGGCCTATTCCACAATAAAAATTTTGCAACTTTGCACTTTTCCTTTTAATTTTTTTTTCATTGCAATGTAAATTGCATTATTAACAAATTACCGATTTTTCAGATCTAATTCGCAACATCAATGACCCAGAGCATCCACTAACCCTAGAGGAATTACGTGTAGTCCAGGAAGACTTAATCAAGGTGGACGACGCGAAGAACTCAGTTTTCATTAATTACACCCCGACAATTCCACACTGCAGTATGGCCACTCTGATAGGTCTCTCCATAAGAGTGCAGCTATTGAGATGCTTGCCTGCAAGGTTCAAGGTGAACGTGGAAATCACTCCAGGAACTCATAACACTGAACATGCAATCAATAAACAACTTGCGGATAAAGAACGTGTAGCCGCGGCAATTGAAAATGTCCATTTAATGGAAGTTATAAATCAGTGCATCGCACCTAAAAATATTAGGAACACCGGGTAACCCATCATTTTCAACGGGTAACATAATAGTCTTGATTTAGCGACCTGGGGCTTCAGTTGAAAATTCATAAAAATGCAAGTCTTAAAATTATGAGTTAAGTACCTAATAACAACTGTATTATAATGTTTGATTCGTCCAGTTAGTTACTTTGTTGAAAAAAATTAGCTACAGGGTTATAGTTTTCTGTTTAACTGAAATATGTAAATAAAAATTGATAATTTTCTTTGTTACTGTTATTTTCCTTCAAGACACCGACTATGTAAAGTAACTGTTATTTTTTTTGTTATCTAAACCTATTTTTATTAAAAATATTTTTCCTTAAAAGCGTTAGTTTTTTTTACTACGACTTGTCTATTCTATATTTCCCAAATTATTAGACCTTTCATTTATACTATTCAAACGTAACTTTTAGTGAAGTTTACTGATAATGAGAAAGTATATTATTGTATTGTAGGTAATGCATTATACATTATAATGTCGCTGTAGTAAAAAAGCTAAAGATTATATCCAGTGATCTAAAAAAAAGGTCTAAAATAGTAACAGCACCTATTCGTATTCTTTTATGAGGATTTCATTATGTAATTTACTTCTCGAAAGATTATTAGACATAAATATAATATTAAATTTGTTAAAATCAATTTATTAGTTTATTATGAACGATCTGTTAACCATCAGGCATACTTATAACACGGTTTTCTAAAATCCGAGATTATGTATATATCAACTCGATTTCTTTTTAATCACTGAAGTTATTAACACGTTGAGCACGGCGAGGCATCACATTGATGCCTCACTGAATTGTTCATCGGGCCGGTGAGACATCTATCAGTGTCTCACGTGAAAAGGATTTCGGGACGGTGTGGCTCAGTCTGATGTCTCACTATAATGCTGTATGCATGGAATATGTAGGATAGCCGTCTATAGGAACAGTTTCTGCCAACCCGTCCTTGAATTTTTATTATACTACTCTATTTACTGATTTTAGAGAACAGCATGGGTGGTCTGTGTGAGATATAAGTGTTATAACGTACAATTTAGTGTTTACAAGCAAAGGTTTGGTAGTTACAGTGCATACAAAAAATGATAGCGGAGAATTCACGGAAAAAAACCTCTTGGATTAGCCAATCTATAGCTTATAATGTGGCATCATGTTGATGCTTCGCCGTCTTAGTGAACAGAATTTTATGCTAAAGACGGCGAGGCATAAACGTGATGCCTCACAAATGTTTTCAAAATTTTTGACAAAAAAATGCTGTTTTCAAACAAAAAACATACAGTATACTTCATATAGACTATATATATCTGAAAAAGCCCAAATTGAACCCCCGTCTAGTGGACCTCCATTTTTTCCACTACACCCGTGCTCAACGTGTTAATCAATAAAACATTTACAAGATCCACAGATCATCTTTTAGAGCTTAATTATAAATTTCTAAAGAAAATACACTGAAATCTACTTCAGACCAAGTGCCAAACTTACACTTTTCTTCGGCCACTAAAGTATTCGCCGCCGCCCTTTTTTTATTTTGAATTTTTCAATTTATAGGACTAAATTACTTTCGAAAAAATTATCACTGATATTTGAATGAAATTCGGGTGGTGGAAGCCTTCCCTGCTGCCCCAATAGGTAGAGGTCTACGTATAGGGCCTATTGTCAAATCCAGAGCTGCTAACAAGAGCATGCAGTTAATTGCTTGTGCCTATACCTACCAAAATTTAAGACAAAAAAATGTACTAAATATTGAACTCATTATTACAATAATTTTAATAAGACAATAAAATATAGCAAAATATACAAAAAAACTTATTTCTTCCCGAGCCAAAATGAAATGAAAATATATCTTAATATTTTCGATTAACATATATTCTTCGGGGCCCTCTGGTATCACTATTGACTAATCTTGTATCCCAAATACATTTTTGAGTGCTGTTTGTATGTCTGTTTACATATTCATCAATCATCACTATAGCATAGCCATAAGAAAAGATTACCAAATTTTGGAGTAAATTTAGCCGAAGATTGTTAAATTTACATTATGTTGTAAAAAGCTACTTTGTATGAGTGATGTTCAATATTTACTAATCTGGTATCTAAAATACATTTTGGGCTACTGTTTGTTTATATATTTCCATAATTCATTACTACCTATAGCATAGCCATTAGAAAAGGTTGCCGAATTTTGGAGTGAATTTTAATTTTTGTAATGCCGTGCTAAATTAATATGAAGCAAAAACTTGTCACATATCTGATGTGAGAGTGTAAAAGAGCGTTAAATAGATCATACCACATTATTAGGAATAAAAAAAAATAAAATCAAATAAATAAAAAAAATCACGATTTTTTCAATTAAAATCGTTGATTTTTGATTTTTATAAAAAAATCATGATTTTTTCTAACCCTATATTATGTAGTATAATAAAAGTCAAAATTCTTGTAAATAAATCTGATCAAAGCTTATCTTTTTTCTATGACAAAACCCTTTATACCTGACATTTAGAGTAAAAAAAAAGGTAAATATATACATCCGCGTCTCCTAAGTTCCATTAATTTTTTCGGGACCGAGGAGCGAAATAGGGGTGCTGGGTGGCTAAGAAGCTAAAAACAGCCATTGCAAACTAATATTAAGGTCGCAACTAAGGCCTCTTTGACACTACAGTCGAATTTCTATTTTTTTCTTCACTTTCAGGGCAAGGAATATCTTCGAGATTAACAGTAGCACGATTTTTATTTTCAAATTTGCATTTATTTTACATTTATATTCCAAAAATTGTAACATCAAATCCTGTGGTCTGGACACGATATGTGAAAGCGGATATAGTGCCAGTCCGGTACTGCACGCTTCGAAGCGCTTGGCATTGTCGTGAAGTGGTTATTTCCGAAACTCGCGGTATTTAATCGGCGCTTCTGACAGGACCGTATTTTCCTCGCACTCTCAAAATCGATTTTTTTATGTCGTTTTTTTGCTTTCCCTTTAATTAGCTACATACCTTCCTGGTGTTACTATAGGTACGTCCTCCACCCCCATATAGGTGCCATAGTGAAACTGTAGGAGACGTGGATGTATATAATGACAAAAAAAAAAAAACCGGTTATGAAAATGTTCAAGCTTTTCACACATCTAGTCTTTGTATACAATTTGTACGAAAATCAGTGGGCGGTGGGTGTACCAGCAACAGTCCAATTCATCACTTTGTCCATGTCTGTATGTTAGATGGCAAGAGCCTGTCAAGATTCTTCAGAAATATAAATCCAGCCCTCCAAGTTGGGGTTTGATTAAACAAAAAAAACTCCTAATTGAAATAATTTATCTAGCTTCCTAGTTAAACCAGTAATAGACAAGGTTCGAAAAAATCATGATTTTTTTATAAAAATCAAAAATCAACGATTTTAATAATTAAAAGAATCAAAAAAATCGTGATTTTTTTGATTTATTTGATTTTTTTGATTTTAATTTTTTTTTATTCCTAATAATGTGGTACAGTAGAAGCTCGATTATCCGGAACTCGGTTATCCGGAACTCCGTTTTATCCGCAACAAACAAGTTTCCTAATACCTCGTTTTATCCGAACTATCGTTTTTGCGTTCTCCGTTTTATCCGGAAACAACAAAAACAGTAAACAGCAAACACATTTGTTGTGCCGTGAAACCCTGCCTGTTCTCATGAAAATGCAAGAGATTCATAACGTGCTTAAACCAGTCGCCATCGCTCGCCACTAGTACATAGATAAATTAAGGTTATTATATACTGTAGTCATTATTATCGGTATTTCTTTTAAAGAGGTGGAGGGACTATGCGTCTAGAAAACGTCTGACTAAAGTAAAACAATCATACATACAACATATGCACTTTTTAATAATAAAAATTCATATAGTCCAATAAAGTCTAAAAAGTCATACGTATCGATTAAGAATACACATCTTTTTGATAGTTCGATTTATTTTGTTTCATGTACGTGTTTTTATAGTAACCGTCCAGTTTGTCTAAACACTCCATCCCGCATAAATAAGTATACGTCAACATTGGTTTTGAATGAGAATTAAATGCACAACACAGAGGATAGAATGTCATTACGTGAATAAATTTTATGTAGTTGTAAGTGGCTCTCAAACTGACGTAAGCGGTTCAATTCATTTTTTAAATGATTCCTTCAATAATTTACGCTCGTTCACAACTTGACAATTAACTGTTTGACATTTTCTGGTGAAATTAAAAATATTAATTCGGACGGTTAGTAAGACGTCACATCTGACTTTTTAAAGTTAATCCTACTATAGCAACAAGTTTTCAGTTTTAAATTATTTTAGCAGTTCCTTCCTAGCAGCGTCTACGATGGTGCGTTGCATTATGTATAGGGTAACTGGTTACACCTATCGTGAGTAGCTTATCATAAAAAAAAAACTCTGGTTTATCCGGAATTTCGTTTATCCGGAATGGGTCTGCCCCACATTATTCCGGATAATCGAGCTTCTACTGTATGATCTATTTTCCGCTCTTTTACACTCTCACATCAGATATGTGAGAAGTTTTTGCTTCATATTTTTGTTAAAGCTAACAAATGGTTGCCACACCATGAATCTTGCGTTTTTTTCTTGTAATTTTTTTCTTTACTTTTGCTTTTGCTGAATTATACATATAATTAAAAAAAAAAAAAAATAAAGAATTGAAACAAATTTATTTACCAGAATTTTACCTGTATATATATAGAAATTTTATTAACTATTTAATAAAATTACATCTTCCCAACAGTCTGGGTTGTAAGAAACAAAGAATACTTAATAACATTGATAATAATACAATAAAAAATTTTTTTTTAATAATTAAGTTACTATGTACTATATAAATGATGTCTTAATATATAAATGGATTTTTTTAAGGTAATGATTGCTATTGATTTTAATAATTTTGAATGTAGTCCAAATTTATGACAAAAATCTTTAAAATGATTCGTGATTGTTCCCCGAGCACCAATAAATATACCTATTATTTCAATACTATTTAATTTGTATGATTTTTTAAAGAAATCAATTGTTTGATTATAGATTAATTGTTTTTCTAGGTTAACCTTGAAAATTTTAAAAATTTTACTTGACCATGTTGTGTAATATCCTTCTATGTATAAAGGGATGTTTTATTATTTTTTATTAACCAGCAAATATCAGTTAAAATTCAGAAAAGTTAGAAACATTTTTTATGAATTATACTTATGAAGAATTATTTAGGTGCTGAAGTATCACAAAAAGCCTGTGAAACCCTTTAACAATAATTCAAGAACACAATACATAATAAATAATAATAAAAAATGACAAATATTCTTGTTCCTTATTTATTGTTTATTTTTTATATCCAAGTTCATAGTCCAGCTAAGTGAGAACAAAAGAAGCATGTAGGAAAACTGAAGAAAGCAATAAAAAATGTTTTCAATGTTTTCAACAATAATAATTATTATCCGAGGTTTATGGTACCCTTCACCCTTCTATATAATATTGTGTGGTTTTTGTGGCGCCAATTATAATTTATTATAGAAAAACTCGATAAAAACATAGTATTTCTGATTTTTTTTATTTTAATCGTTGATTAACCCTTAGTTGGTAACATACTTTTTTTCACTTTATAAGTAACATCCGTCTCTCAGTCGGTGATCATATTACAGTTCCAGCATTATAGGTAACATCCGTCGCTCAGTCGGAATAGGTATTATAATACTATATGTATAATTGCATATTTATTCGAATGTATTCTAGTAAACAAAAATATATTTTATTAAAACAAGACTTATTTCATTTTTATACATTTTTTATATATTATACCTTTTCATTCACCATACTTTCGACCAACAGCCGACTGAGAGATGGACTGAAATATATCGTTCTGAGTAACACCCGTCTCACAGACGTATTTTCGCGAAGGCGGCTACTGACTTTTTGACAACCAACTAGAACATACCTAATACGAAATTTTTGTACATTCATTCGTTTGGATTCAGCGCAGCATCAAAACTTGGCATCCGCCTCAGAGTCGGATGTTACCAACTAAGGGTTAATATAAAAAATTACTTGATTTAAATCGTGATTTAAATCGGGCGAACCCTGGTAATAGACAGGGCTGGTCTTATTGATGGTAGTAATAGACAAGCTTGTGGGAGCAGCAATTTTTATCGATGTTATTTTTTCCCTTGTTTTTCTTGGGAAAAGGGGTGTATTATTTTCAATAGCCCTCAGACGTCGAACATCTTAGGACAGTCGTGGTAATAGAGAACTAAAATTGCCATGGAAATGGCATCTTGTCTATTCAAAATGCAAAATAATTTAAAATACTTTAATTACTATAATTACAGTACAAATTCACAAAGATTAATACTTAAATAAGCATTATAAACCGCAATACCTAACGCTCTTTAGCGCTAATAGCATTACCTTTTGTTTGTTTAGTAGGATCATACTTATATGTCTTTACTACAGGACCTTTACCTGCTCTCTGAAACTGGATTTCATCTAATCTTCTTCTCTCTTCTAATTGGTTAGTTATTTTCAGGTTTGTCCATGCTGTTTAAATAAAAAAAAAAAACGCATTTACCTCTTGTGAATAATTCCAATATAACTTCACTTACAATCTTTCAACCCAGCAGTGAAGCTTTTAGGAGACACGGGTAAATTTTCGGGTTTGTGTGTGATCAGTTGTTCTATTTTGAAATAGTCTCTAACTTTTGGTATTCTCAAGACGCCGACTTGTAAAAGAGATATGACATTACTTGAAAGCCAGTAGCACAATATCACACCGGGAAAATTAACGGTGAAAGGTAAGATAATCACAGGAATCGCTCTTAACACGTATTTCATTGTTTGGAGATTCTGAGCAGACAGTTTCGCAGTGTCTGTTCCAAGCTACAAATCAATACAATTAATTATTATGATCATAACATACACATTGTTTATATTTCTTACCTCAATAGTTAAATACAGTGTAGCACTTGTAATTATGGGCATGAGATAGTACTGATCCGGAATAGTTAGATCGGTGAACCACCATAAGCCGCCTGTGCGTAAACTGTCAACTGGAACGTTTGCCATTTGTCGAAGGCCCATGAAAAACGAAATAAAAACTGGTGCCTACAAAAGTGATTATTTTAAGATCATGATGTAATTAATTTAAAATAGTCTTGCCTGCGCTAGTGGGACTATCATGTTTTTGAATGGATTCAATCCTTTTTCTCTCATAAAATACATGAGTTCTTGAGAGTACCTCGCTACTTCCAACTGGTTTCCTGAAATATAATTATTTGGTTAATTCGACTGAAAAATATTTCAAAACGAGTTTTTGGAATTTTTACTTCTGTTACACTTTTAACTTTAAACATGAATTCTGATGATTACAAATAAATTATAAAAAGGTGCTACTTTAAAAAGAATAGCAGTGGGTATTATAAAGGCTCATTAAGTTAACAGGCAGATTTCTGGGGGCGTTTCTAGACAAGGTAACAAATCTAGGTGGAAAATATAACAGTTTAGTACTTCTTGGCATGAAAGGGATTACAAAAATGTTAACAAAAGTTATTTGACATCGATATTAGCTATCGATAATGGTATCGTAAATCTGCTCGTCAACTTAATGGGCCTTTATAATACTGGCTGTAGGTCTTTTTATTTTCACGAATCCTTCAAATGGTTATTAAGGTTTAAAAATCGCTGAGTGATATTAAATTAAAGGATGGAAATTGGAGATGGGCACCCTTTTCAATTATTTAATTTTATCTCGAAAATGAAGCAAAATTTGGGTAGTCAATGAGATTTTTGAGATAATACTATTTTAGATCGAAATAGTTTATTTAGAAATATTTAAATATATTTTTAAATATATAAATATTTAAAAAGCTAATTTGATAGAAAAGCTAAAATTTCATTTTCATTTTTTTTTACCCTGATTTTTTTCTGAGCAGAATTAGGTATAGCAATTGCCCCCAGGAAAACAAGTAGATTAAATTGTCTTCAAAATGGTGGGTTAAAAATAATTTTTGAAAAAAAAAAATAACCGAAATGTAGCCGCTCAAACTTCGACTTTTTTTACAGCTAAATAATTGATGTCTATTCAATAAAAAAGTATTTGAAGAAAATCTAATTTACTTGTTTTTTTGTGGAGTAATGCCTAGACCTAGACCTATCTCTGCTCAGAAGTAAATTAGAATTAAAAAAAAAATTATTTAACCCTTAGTTGGTAACATACTTTTTTTCACTTTATAAGTAACATCCGTCTCTCAGTCGGTGATCATATTACAGTTCCAGCATTATAGGTAACATCCGTCGCTCAGTCGGAATAGGTATTATAATACTATATGTATAATTGCATATTTATTCGAATGTATTCTAGTAAACAAAAATATATTTTATTAAAACAAGACTTATTTCATTTTTATACATTTTTTTATATATTATACCTTTTCATTCACCATACTTTCGACCAACAGCCGACTGAGAGATGGACTGAAATATATCGTTCTGAGTAACACCCGTCTCACAGACGTATTTTCGCGAAGGCGGCTATGGACTTTTTGGCAACCAACTAGAACATACCTAATACGAAATTTTTGTATATTCATTCGTTTGGATTCAGCGCAGCATCAAAACTTGGCATCCGCCTCAGAGTCGGATGTTACCAACTAAGGGTTAATACTTTTTAACACAAATTTTTTTTATAAATTTTTTAAATAAACTATTTCGATGTCAAATGGCCTTATTTACAAAATATTCTCTGTTGATTAGACCTGAATTTTACTTGATTTTCGAGATACACTTGAAAAACTGAAAGGGGTGCAATATCACTCCTATCTCCAACTTTCACCATCTAATTTTCGCGATTTCTTCGCCATTAATCACCATTTGAAGGATTCATAAAATAAAACCCACTCTTTTGATAGTTCATTATTGCCTTGTTTATTAAGACATAATCCATAGTGTGCAGGTATCAGAAAAAAAAAAACTTCAAAACTTTAGTAACACCACTAGAGGGGTATCATTTTTTTTTTTTTTGCTTCACCGATGCGATCATATTTACTTAAAGAACACGAAAAACCAACAAAATGGCTTTTAAAGGAGACATTAATGATGAATTTATACAGCAAGAAAAGAAGTAAAAGCTGGGTTGGTAGCGTGATAGGTTGTGTCCCACCTGCACCTACACAGCAAGAAATTAAAGCACAAAAGTAAGTTAGTATAAATTTGAGGCGAATAAAATAATAAAAACATATTAAAAAAAATTAAGGAAATATAAAAAATGCAGCATACAGAGTTTACAAAGAGATAGAAACTTCAGAGCAGACACCTTTGAGATCTTGCCATCAACCTCATAAAAAGAAACATAATTGCTAGCCTGGCTTTAATATTAATCAAATATTAATATACGCACCCATTTGTCTTGCTTCAGTCATTTTCAATTGAATAACCTGCATTTGTGGTAAATAGTTATTCATTTTAGCTGCATTTCTTTGTGCAATCACAACTAGAGGAAACAAGCAAAACCTTATCACTATTGTACCTGAAAATATAAAGAAGTAAACACGACATGTCCTAATACTCCTAATAAATAATCCATAATTCTCATCATCGCTTACCTATCACAATTGTTTGCCACCAAGGAACTCCCAGAGACACATGTAGATATTCAAGTGCGGTCTGAACTAATCCGACGGGTGAATATCCTCCCAAACCAAGCGAGGCGAAGGTGGGCTCCCCCAGTGCATTAACCTGACTGATGACTTCTTCAACCACCTCGCCAATATTGTCCGGTATCGGTGGAGGCTCTGGGATCGGATTAGTAAATGCCAGGGCCTCTTGTCCTGCTGCAGACTGTACTTGACTTGAAGCAGCTAAATTTGCCGTTTCTTGGGTTGTTTCAGTCTCAGTTTTAGCAACTACTACGGCTTGGGCCAGCAAAAATTTATTTCTTTTTAGCGCATTCTGGACAGCAGAAAGCGTTTTCCTTATACTATTCGAATGTGAAACCTTTAAAAATTACGAGTTCTTATTTGTTAATATTCAGGTGTGTCATTGAAAACTTGTAATGTTACCTTACCTTTTTATCAGAATGTTTCTGTTCATTTTTACTACTACATAGTGACGCACTTCTCAGATAGATTTCTGTTACATTTTTTCTTGTGAGTAAATCCTTGAACAGAGAATACTAGTTGTAACTAAGTTAATTTTTAAAGTATAATAAATATTGTTTTGTTACAGGTCGTGATTCAACTTTAGAAGTGCTAATAACGTGCTACAAATGCTGACTGAAGAAATCAAAGCATTAAAAGTTGCTTTTAGTAAGTCTATAAAGTAACTATTACAAAATCCCCTAGAAAACTAAAATAATGCCCAGTACTGTTTTTAAACCCTTAATTTTTGCCTCTTCATCTCTCTTTCTTATACTTGGACTGCCAGTCCTCTAATACTTCTCATCAATCATCAAGTATAAGTAGTATTATAATTTAAGTAATTTGATCTCAAGGCAAGGGTCAGCATTAAGTCTACAACATAGTCAGGTATCCGAAAACAATACCCCTTCAAATCGTAGCACGAATTGAACACATGAGGTGTACTTTTCAAATTGAGACTGATCATTTTCAACTTACTCTACAGTTAGCGAAAACATCCTTATACTTCAAAGACGGTCTAGATGTTGTACACTCTTGTCGTGCTCCTTTTAAGCAAACTTGCCTGACTGATTCCTCATTGTTTAGATTTACGATTTTCTGCCGAAAAATAATTAAAATTAGAAATATTAGAATGGCACATTGTAAAATTGTAATAAACTATCAAAATTTCAAACTCAGTCACCTTTAAATTGGGAAGAATCTTTGCAATTGTTTTATATTCTTTAAACGACTTTTTCCCGAACATTTTGATAGATATTTAAATTTTCAATATAATTTTATATTTTTCAAAATATTAATTTAGTTTAGCTTCATGTTTGGAAGTTGAAAGTTTTATTTTTGTAAAGTGAGAGAGAAGTGAGGTTAAATTAAATCAAAAGTTTCTGCTATTCCTTTCATTCAAAGTGTTTTGATCTTCTTTTTATTTGTTTTCTGTCGAACGAGATGGTCTAACTTTTGATGGACTTTTGGGTAGTTGAAAGACAAATCACAAATAGGTGGCGTACCCACGTTTTATAATATAGGGAACCTTCATTACCGATACTGACGTTTACTAGTGTAGCGCATACACTCTTTGATGTTTAGGGAACCTGTATTACCGATACTGACGTTTACTAGTGTAGCGCATGCACTCTTTGATGTTTAGGGAACCTGTATTACCGACACTGACGTTTACTAGGGTAGCGCATTCTCATTCTCACAAAAAGTTGAGAATGTCAAATTCAACTTCAAACATGTCAGATTTTCCGTTTGACTCAAATTAATATTACTTCTAACTACTAATCAAAGTAAATTACTTGACTCAGTAATAATACGAATTGTAAGTTTTATTAAATGGTTTCCATAGATACTATAACAATGAAGTATTTATTATAACAATACAGGGTGTCCGGAAATTATGCGCAAAGAATTAAGAAGGTGATTATCATGTATAAATTTTTCCGAAAACTTACAAATAAGAAAGTTATAAGCCTTCAAAGTTGATTTTTTCAAATCAATATTTTTTTATAATTTTTTTTCTAGTGTACGGATTTTCTAGAAACCTGACACACTTGCCACTGATGTTGTTTTGCATCCTTGGTCTAAATTAGACTTGAATCCCTCGAAATCAAGAAGCTTTTACTGCCCTTGACCTTCAAAAAAGGCCTATAACTTTTTTCGTACTATTTTTTTCTGAGCTTTGAAGACGCACAATTGAAGAACATGAAGAAATATTCGGAAAAGGTCCTCTTTGTCTATCACGATAAAATGACCCGTTTCCGAGTAAAACTGTTTTAAAAATTTGCTTGCACTAAAATTGATCACCATAAACTGATCATTCTGCAACAATACCCAAAGCATGCTTTGGAAACAGAGCTGCAGGGTTGCCTAGTTATGTACAAAATACTTGAATCAATTGCTGTATCTTGTTAAATTGATAAGACAAGATTAATATATTTTCTTAGCAATAAAATGGTGCCGACGTTTGGTTCTTTTTGCAAGTTTTTTTAAATTCATTTGAAATTGAATTTGACATCTTGTAAAAAATTATTAAAAATTTTTATATTTTATCATTTCCAAGTCTATTTATATAGGAATAATATGTCTCTGCTTTTGTACATAACTAGGCAACCCTGCAGCTCTGTTTCCAAAGCATGCTTTGGTATTGTTGCAGAATGATCATAATTTTTGATGATCAATTTTAGTGCAAGCAAAATTTTAAAACAGTTTTACTCGGAAACAGGTCATTTTATCATGATAGACAAAGAGGGCGACCTTTTCCGAATATTTCTTCATGTTCTTCAATAATTGTGCATCTTCAAAACTCGGAAAAAAACATTACGAAAAAAGTTATAGGCCTTTTTTGAAGGTCAAGAGCAGTTAAGGCCTTTTGATTTCGAGGAATTCAAGTCTAATTTGGACCAAGGATGCAAAGCAACATCAGTGGCAAGAGTGTCAAATTTTAAGAAAATCCATACACTAGAAAAAAAGTTATAAAAAAATATCGATTTAAAAAAATTAACTTTGAAGGCTTATAGCTTTCTTATTTGTGAGTTTTCAAAAAAAAAATTTATAGATATACAGACTGTCCGTTTTTCGCGTGCCACTATGGGGATCTCGCTTACCTTAAGAGATACGAAGTTGGTTAAATTAGGGCAAAGTAGCGTATTTTTGCGCTGATTGATAATCTGAAAAGAAATTTTTGAGAAAATTTGAGCTGTCATTATTAGTTGTCAAAATATTTAAAAAAAACTGAAATTTTCAATTTTTGTTTTTATTTTTTTATTCAAAAACCAATCAAGCAAGCCATTTTTAACTGAAACATTGTTAAGACACTTTTCAACAAGGAACCCAAAAATAATTTTACAATAGATCTAGCACTTGAGATAGAAGAAAATCGATGGTCAGCTTTGTTTTTTTCTTATGGGTGCCATATTGGATTTTTCCATTTTTAGATTACTTTAATTTTTCTCTTTACAACGATGTATCACACATGTTATTTCATTATTGAATGTTTGGCGAAAATAAAATTTCTTATCTTGTGTCCAAAGTGCTTTGAAGAAATGTCAAGGGTCTTTTGTTTTCAACAAAACTTTGACGATTCGACCAGTCGTCTGCGTCGACATTGAATTATTAATCGAGAAAAAAGCCACTTTGCAAATAAAATTATTAATTAAACAATGGTTAACAAAGACGAATAAATTAACAACAGGTAATATCACAGCATGTGTTCAAAAATGTAATGCTTGTAATTGCAAGCATAATTGCACCCTTTTCCTAAGATTCGCTACAGCTCTCAACACGTCTCTCCTTCTAATGCCGTGCCTGAGTGTGGTAACAATTCGTTGTCGAAGTTCATCGACGTCGGCTGGCAATGTTTTATAAATCTTATTTTTCATTGGTCCCCACAAAAAATAGTCCAATGGGGACAAGTCAGGTGACCGTGCTGGCCAGCGTTCGTCGCCATTATTTGCAATTACTTGGTTGGGAAACATTTCTGACAAGAATTCTCTCACCCTACCAGCATTATGAGGCGGCGCCCCATCCTGCTTTATTTGAAAAGTGGCTTTTTCCTCGATTAATAATTCAATGTCGACGCAGACGACTGGTCGAATCGTCAAAGTTTTGTTGAAAACAAAAGACCATTGACATTTCTTCAAAGCACTCTGGACACAAGATAAGAAATTTTATTTTCGCCAAACATTCAATAATGAAATAACATGTGTGATACATCGTTGTAAAGAGAAAAATTAAAGTAATCTAAAAATGGAAAAATCCAATATGGCACCCATAAGAAAAAACAAAGCTGACCATCGATTTTCTTCTATCTCAAGTGCTAGACCTATTGTAAAATTATTTTTGGGTTCCTTGTTGAAAAGTGTCTTAACAATGTTTCAGTTAAAAATGGCTTGCTTGATTGGTTTTTGAATAAAAAAATAAAAACAAAAATTAAAAATTTCAGTTTTTTTGAAATATTTTGACAACTAATAGTGACAGCTAAAATTTCTTTTCAGATTATCAATCAGCACAAAAATACGCTACTTTGCCCTAATTTATATAACCAACTTCGTATCTCTTAAGATAAGCGAGATCCCCATAGTGGCACGCGAAAAACGGACAGTCTGTATGTACTTTTGGAAATATTCTATCAAGTAGAATCACCCGCTTAATTTTTTGCGCATAATTTCCGGACAGCCTGTATGTATGATGTATACATATTTATTTACTTACTTGCATGGCTCCGTTGTCAAATGGTTGATAATTTTACCCAGAAATGTAATGGGCTATAACTCTGAAAATGAGACAGTCAATGGTGTTTTATTACTTTTTTTAGGGTCCACGAACTTTCCCCTTTAATGTACCATTGAGGAAATGCCCCAGTAAAGACTCATGCACCCTGTATACCTTTTATGTTGTGGTAAATTGTTATAAATATTACGGCTTTAGTATTGTGCCTATAAAGTGTTATTACATTGGTGTCCCATTTAAAAAGAACTATAGGTACATAAGGTAATCTCGGAAACGATAAGAGATACAGAGTCAGATAAATCGGAGAAAAGTTTCACAATTTCATGCTTATTAAGAATCTGAAACAAAATTTATGAAAACTTCAGACGCTTACCGTGTTCCGAATGGAAGCCGCACCTTTTTCAGCTACTGAGTGTTCAGAATAAAATGGGAAATCACAAATTTTACTTCACTGTATGAAAATGCTACCGCTAATCTAAACTTGTTTTTATATGAGTCATAAAGTGCCTGGTGGAATGTTACATCAAGATCAAGATGTTATTTCACTGCGTCTACTTCTGTGCTTGACATATTATGGTACAATCGGTAATTTCGTAATCAAACTGCACGAAAACTACTTAGGTACCTACCTTTCCTCAACCTTTTTTTTAGGATCTTTAACTAAGGTATAATGAAACATCTGAAAATATTTCTCGCAAACGTCGAAAAACACTATATCTAATTATATTGTGCTTTTCATTATTATATAATTATTGCTTTTAATTATTTATAAAAAAGGGTAATTATTTACATCCGCGGCTCCTAAGTTTCATCAATTTTTTCGGGACCGAGGAGCGAAATAGGGGTGCTGGGTGGGTAAGAAGCTAAAAACAGCCATTGCAAACTAATATTAAGGTCACAACTAAGACCTCTTTGACACTACGGTCGAATTTCTATTTTTTTCTTCACTTTCAGGGCAAGGAAAATCTTCGAGATTAACAGTAGCACGATTTTTATTTTGAATTTTGCATTTATTTTGCATTTATATTCCAAAAATCATTGCATCAATCCCTGTGGACTGGACACGATATGTGAAAGCGGAAATAGCGCCAGTACGTCTCTGCACGGTTCGAAGCGTTTGGCATTATCGTGAAGTGGCCAGAAGTGGTTATATCCGTGATTCGCGGCATCTAATCGACGCCTCTTGTCAGGACCGCACTCTCTCCGCACTCTCAAAACTTTTTTTTAGGCCGTTTTGTGGCTTTTCCTTTCATTTGCAAAGCAAATGAATACCTTCCTGGTGTTAGTATAGGTAGCTATGTCCTCCACCCCTATATAGGTGCCATAGTGAAACTGTAGGAGCCGCGGATGTAAATAATGACCAATAAAAGAATTATAAATTCTTGAATATAGAATTGTAATTAAAAAACTGACGCTAGGTATTATAACTTTAAGGGCCGGTTGTTCGTACGTCAGTTAAAAATTTTGAGATAACTACTGATTTTAAATTGCAAATTTTGAAAATACGGCGAATATAATTAATGATCTTGTATTTTTAATCAGTAATTAACTCTTCTTAAAGCGAGCAGAATTCATTTTCAGAAATATTAGACCAATGGTTTGATAATACAGGGCATTTTAAAATCAGTAGTTATCTCAAAATTTTTAACTGACGTACGAACAACCGGCCCTTAGATACCTACTCATACCTATCTCACATAAAAATAGAAAATAACAAAATCTTTTTGGGTATTATAAAGACAGAGAAAAGCACGTTGAAGACTGCTCTGCGTATGGCGTATTTATAGGTACTGTATTTCTTAGAAGTACATTATGTGTATGACGATAAGTATTTGTAACGAAATTAATTTACTGTACATACATTGTAATAATAATAATTAATTAATAGATAATATACGATAACAATTCAATAGATGTTATAGTAGGTAAGTACTCTCATAACAAAGGACCACATTTTCACAAAATTATCAGGTTTGCACTCTTATAGGTACCAACTTGTAGAAAACTATTCTACCCCTATACCTCTATCATTCACGATGGCACGCTAGTTGGGATAAAAATTCTACCAATGTTCTCGTTGGTCTACCAGACATGCCCTTCCTGAGATACGCATAATCCTTACCATCGCTAAACATGACTCCGTATGTATCCAAGTGCAACCAGTCCCCACATGGTACGAATTCGTTTAAGAAGGCGGCCACTTTACAAGCCCCTCCACACTTTATTTTCCTCCCTCTACCTAAAGTCTTTGTATCTGTGGCGTGGAAATTCGAAATCAATGTTGCGAAATGCTCCCACAAAGGGAATCTCCATACTCGATCCCCCGTGTGCATGGACGCTGCTAGCATATACTCCCATAAAGCTTCAGAATTACTAAAGACACCACTCGCAGCTGCACCTAAAGAAGCCTCCATATCGTATGTCATTGTTCCTATACTCACAATGAAGCGAGGCCAGTAATTCTGAGCATAAACCAAAGCGTCAGCTGTTGCCAATCTTCCGGCGCAATCCGTCGATTCTATTTTAATGCTCTTCCCATTCATGGCTTTGACGATATCACCGGGTCGCATGGCAGCACATCCTGGCATGTTTTCGCATAGAGGTATCAAAGCTCTTACGTTTACCGGTAGCTGAAGACCAGCAATCGCTCTACACGCTGCTATAATGCACGCAGCTCCCCCCATATCTCCTCGCATCTTTCTCTGGCCATGTAACGTCTTTAAACAAAGGCCACCACTGTTGTAAGTGATCCCTTTACCGACAAGTATTACGGGTCGTTCTTCACGAGCAGCTCCATAATAACTCAACTCTAGAAAAATTGGAGGTTCACACGATCCTTGAGTGGCTGCTAAGAACGCGAACATCTTCTGGGTTTCAGCCCAGTGTCTAACTTTAACTTCGACGTTGACGCCGGATTTACAAAGCACTTCTACAGCGTTCTGAGCAAAGGATGTTGGTGTCATCAGATTTGATGGCGTGTCCATGAGTTGTCTTGATAAGTTCTGAGCTGCTGCCTTCTGTAAACCAATTTGCCAGCCAGTCCAGTCGCAATCATCATAAAGTTCTAGCTGAGGAATGACTTTATGGTGTTCTTTCTTCTTTTTCTCTTGATAAAGCCAAACACCAAGAGCCGCACCTTCTGCGGCTGATTCCGCATGTCCGAAGCTCTCGATGTAAACTCGAGGTGTGGATGATTCTTGCAGGATTCTAGAACCGGCCGCTGCGGCTATTCTGATTGCTTCTTTTCCTTCATCTATTTGTTCAAATACGTCATAGCCCTGGCATTCTCTGCCTAGTCCCACAACGCACACTTGGAAGAATTCGTCGGTTAGGTTGTAAAAAATTCTAGCTTCGCCCTTTTTCGGGACGGGTCCAGCGTAACGTAACAACTGGGATAATCTCTTGCAGACGTACCTATCAAATCGCTGTCCTGTTGGTGTCAACTTGCCTGCGTCGAACGGGTCGTCGACATTACTATAAATTCCTAGCACCAAGCCTCTCGGTACTGTACTTTTACAAGGATCATCAGCTTTCTTGTCTTTTTTGATACAGGCTCCGCCGCCACCGCCAGAAAATGCTCGTATTTGCTTTACTGCTATGAAGTTCCTGTGTAAAATTTTGCGAAAGAAATAGAGGGCCATTGTTCTTCTAAGACTGTGCCATTTACTATAATTTTTGCAAATTAACGAAAATATTGAGAAATCAGAACATTTTACTTTAAATTTTGAAAGTTTACGAAAGTCAAAATATATTTCTTATTGATATGGTTGCTCGGGTAATCGTTCCATTTTGTTTAAAATGTCAGGTTGATAAAACACTTTTTATTATGGTTCAGTAAAATTAGAATTTGATTTTGATTATGGAATCAAAGCGGGAAAAACTGAATTCTGCGGGGCTATTGTGGGGGAGTCGATGGTGAGACTAAATCCAAAAATGCAGCCTCATACCCCTTGTGAAAAAGCTGCCATTTTGGTTTTAGGGGATAACATTGTTTTTTGCATTTTATGATTGATTGTGATTTTATGGAAAAAAGTGTAAAAGCTTACTTTACGGAGAATAATATTCTCTACAAATTTACATCTATGAATTTTTTTAAATTTTTTCAGGAAAATGTTTTCAATTTGTGTCTCCATTTTTGTGATAGCTTTGGTTGTGAGTTGTGACTTAAAAATTGGATACATTTGTCATTTTTGACGGTTTTGTTTGTTGCAATATTTTAATTGTTAAAGTCAATGCAATAATAAATTACGAAAATCACAAAACATAATCACTACTTTTTTCTATTTTTCTCGAAAATGGCTTACAGACTTTTAAGATATAACCACAGAAACAGAAGCAAATTTACTATCTAATATATTTATCTCAAAAACAAGTATATAGAGGCCAATATTTAAAAAATATGCATGAATGTAAACGACTATGTCAAGAGAAAAAATCCATTTTCAGAGACGAGTCTATTTTGTTAAAATGCAAAAAACAAATTCATCCCCTGCTTAAGCCAAAATGGCCGCTTTTCCACAAGGACTAGGAGATTGCATTTTTGGATTTAGTCTCACGCACCATCGATCATCCACCACCTTCACAAAATTGCATTTTTCGTCTACTAATTATACTGGACTATTAATAATGAAATTAATAATCGGTATAGGTATACTATTATTAAGTCATCTTTAAATTACTTCGCGATAACCTTGTAACGGGTATTTTAATTTGGATATTTCGGTCGTGGATTCAGTCCCCAAGTAACCCGTTACTAAGATATTTAAAAAAATATATTTATTTACAAAATGAATATTTACAATACACCAGAAAGAAATTATTACTAAAATGCAATGTCGGCTTCAGAGGTTTGGCTCCTTCCCTTGGACGGGCCGACCACGTCAATCCAAGATTCCCGTTGGTTGCCGGTACTGGTTGGTTGCAGCGCTGGGTGATAAGAACAGGACGCCGCCGGCCGCCGGCCACTGCTGGGGATAGTCGGATACCTTCAGTAACCCTCGACACCTCGTTGGTACGTTCGTACGCGTCACCCGTCTTATTATCCCGCAGCACGCGATTGACTCCTGCTGCGCGCCTTGAACCTCGTCCGCCCGGAGAACGGGAGGTAGCAGGCTCCCCACGTTGAATTAGCCAACTCAATACGTCTGCCTTTCCGCCTCCATACACTCAGTACATGTACTTCTCATGTCCTGTCTCTGGGGGCTCACTACACCCGCCAGAGTAATGAAACGCGGGCCGGTCAGTACCTGGCTCACGCTTCGCTGCCTGTTTACCCGGTCGGTCGACTCAGTAGTTCAGTACATCCACCGCGGGGTGCTGGCTCCTGCAGGCTCAATATAAAATCCACCTGTCCGAAGCACTGTCCGTTCTTCGGATGTCCACTGCTTTTATAGCCGGCGGCGGGGTGATAAGGCCGCTATCACCACCGCAAAAACCCTGTCTTCTTGCTTTGAACTGATTAGATGAAGTCAACTGTCTCTAGTAAATAAATAATTAGAATAATTATAAACTAAATCCTGGGATTTCGTTACAACCTAAAATGTGATCATTATTACAAAAATTTTGGGTTTTGAAAATATGCATTCAACATTTAAGCACTAGTTTTACATGATTGATAAACAAAAAAATATTTTCAAAAGAACGATATGCAACTGGGATGAGAGATAAAGTCCTCCAGCACTGGCGAAACTTATCAAGATTGGACTATTCGGACACGGCCTTTATACGGGACACGCGGACATGTCGAAAAAAACACCAAAGACCTATTATTGGAGCGTAACAGGAAAGAACTGAAAGCCTTAATAGGCCTCGAATCATCACCTGTACCTGCATTGGACCGGTTTAGCGATTTTTTAGCCGCCTATATGCTTGGAGGACGACGAAACAACAAAACACAACCTATATGCTTTGGGAAGAACCAGACTACCAACCTTCGGGAGTAACTTTCTCACACTGAAGGATGTGAACATATTACCGATAGCCAAGACAGTCATCAGCTTCCTCTGACTTAGTTCGCAAAAGTAGGTACTTACCTAATTTTTCAATAAGATGGCCTTATATCTTTTCGCTTAAGACTTTGTTCGCTATCTCCCTTTTAACTGGATTTAACCGAACGAAGAGAATTCTCATGTAAATATCTGTCAGGCTATTTTTGAGAAAATCCCGATTATAAGTCATTTTCGTCACAAATTGAATATTCCTTTCCGATTTACTCTAAAATGTCTTAACAGATTTAAAATGTATGTAACTTCTCATATAGGAACAAACGCTGTTTATGGATATTTATTTATTTATTTATAAATTTGGGAAACTCAACAGGTAAAATTAACCCATGCAATCAATTATGTACAACGGGTCATCTTAAAAACTACAAAAGGAAAGAAAATATAAAAAAAACTGATACCCAACAACGAAACTAGCGGACTCAGACAGTTTATTTCTGCTGATATAACAAATACAAAAGAAAAAAAAAACACCCACACTAACCTGCATTGGCCAATGAGGCATAAGCTTGACGTTTTAAAGCATACAATGAAACATGAAAGATATCAATATGACTAAAATAAGTATTGACACAACGCTGCATATTTCTTACAGGAGAATTTAAGCTGTAATTGGTTCTGGAATAAGGCACATGCAACAAGTAGGACATCCTTCCGAAATACACAGCGACTCTCAGTGCCAAGGATGCATGAAGAAATGGTGAATAAATTAAGTTATTAAAAATTTTATACACGTACACAATGCAACAAACTCTGCGACGATCCACCAATCTGCTCAAGCAATAAAACCTCAGGGACGCTTCGTAGGGTTGCGAATGCAATCCCCTGTGGTAACGGTGATAGTTCAGTATGCCAAGAAATTTTCTTTGAACCTTTTCCAATCTGTTTATATAGTATTCATAGTACGGGCTCCAAACAATGGAACAGTATTCTATGTGACTTCTAACCATGGAAGTAAACAGTGTGATTAAACTTCGTTCACTGGCAAAGTCTTGTCGTGTTACGGGCAATAAATCCTAAGTTTCTATAAGCTTTTCGCACCACAGCATCCATATGAAAATCAAACCTCATACCAGAATCAAGAATGACACCAAGATCTTTAATGTTGTCTACCTTATTTAGAATATAGTTGTTTATATTGTGATCCTACCTCTTGTAAATCTAATATAAGAACACTTTTCCAAATTCAGAGATAGTCGATTTGCTACACAAAAACCGTATAGGCGCTGAAGATCACTTTGAAGTTCATCACAATCAGTATTTTATGACCATCAAACCTAACACACTGCCTGCGGTGCGATAAATATGATTTAATCCAACGAAGGAGGGTGCCATGCAAACCGATGCCTCCAACTTAACCAGTAATGTTGGGTGATGTACTTTATCAAATGCTTTGGAGAAATCAGTGTACAAAGCATCCACCTCCGTGCCATTCTCCATTGCTGCTATAACAAACTGAGTGAACTTTATAAGATTAGTTGATGTTGAGCGACCTCGGCAAAAGGCATGCTGATTCTCGTCAATCAAATGTTCAACTTTATAGTACAAATACTTGGTTACAATACATTCAAATATTTTTGCAAAATGAGAAAGCATTGAAATATTCCTATAATTATTATACAAATTATTTCTATTGCCTGATTCATGTATGGGAATTGTTTCCGCCTGCTTCCAGAAAGAGGGCATAACTCCTTCAGACAATAATTTGTTATACAAAATCAGTAGGGGTTCAAAAAGAGATTGACTACATGATTTAATAAAAAATGAAGGAATACCATCAGGTCCAGCCCCGCCTCTGGCGTCAAGCTTTTCCAGACAATCAGCAATGTCATCAGCGCAAATGGAGTACATTGTAATGGACGATGTAACACTATTTTGGAGCTCAATCAGGGATGGAATATCATTCCGTTCAATATAATAATTTATTTTGATTCTTATCTACACACACTGATGACTGGGTATGTTATTTCGCCTACCTCGTCAAGTGGCCATAGAGTTTTCTGTGGTTTCTTTGATTGTTTGTTCCGGTTACCAAGGAACAAGAAAGAATAGCAACCCGAACCCCGAGAAACATATAGAAGCCAGCTGAATACCCTGCTGAAGAACTACTGAAAATACAATCCACTCCCTCATAAAGGTAGGCGATACAAACTTGATCAGTGTGATCACCATATTTGCTTGAACAAAATGCACTGTTTTTATTTAAACAAATGACCCATTTAACATTTCTCTCTTGTTAATTTTATCTATTTTTTATTAATTAACATTACCTATATTAGTCAAAATTTTACAAGGAATTCCCTATGCTTGTAAAATCAAAAAAAGTGTATCTGTATTGTAAAAAGTACAACGAGTACCTACCTACACAGCTATAAGGTTTATTAAATGGAATAAAATGAAAACTTAAGAACAACTGGTAATATTTATTTGTATAACAATAAGTTTTTACAGTGATTTTTCTCACACATGCATAAATATTTATTGAGATGTACAAACGAGACGATTTACATAATATTAATAACAAACATTTTTTGTAATTCAACTGGACTACTTGAAGTCTGGCCTATTTTTTGTTTCCGCTATAGCTACTCAACTGGTCAAAAACTGACAACTTCCGTCATAACATTTAGACCTGTAGGTGTTGAAATTTTATTTAAGAAATGCTGAAAAATCCACCGATCATGTAAAATGCGTGATCGCTTTTTAGTGTATTTTTTTAAAATAGCTCTCGTGCACTAGTTTATCTATAGAGATTGCCAAAAAAATTGATTCAATTTTCTATGCATCTGGATTTTTTTGATAATGATAATAATTTGTAATAGAACAAATTTAATCTTTATTTTTTTGACCACCAAATTGATCTGTAATAGTCTAATAAAACTCGATCTAGTATAGAGATGACTCTAAATTAATCAATCTGAATTTTGTTCAAAGTGTTTGAGTACCTACATTTCTGTAAGATGTATTATGCAGGGCTCAAGGAAATTTAAAATTGGGTTATTTCACAATTTTGAGACGAGTAATTCCAAAAAAGCAACTGTATCCAAAGCTGCTGTGTTTTCTACAACCGTATTTTCTTGAACTGCGGTAAAAAAATTTGATGTAGGTATCAACTGTAGCCTGTGTTACCAAAAATATACTATACAGGGTGTTTCATTAATCAGTGCAGAAAATTCAAGTGGAGATTCCTCGCTGAATTTTAAGGGTGGTTTGTAATAAAAGAAAAATTTCTTAAAGCCTCCCCTAATAAGTTACATCCCCTTAAAGTAAGGTAAAAAATTCACATTTATCGATTTTTTCTGAAATGACTTGAAATAAAAAAAAGACGGCTAATTCGAATACTACTACCAAGAAGCCTCCATAATTACATAAATTTATCCACCCTTGTTCTCTGCAAGGGTGTGAATCCCTAAAGTTTTTTTCCAGAACTTTTTTCCTAATTATTTTTTTTATTTTATTTTTAAATTCACATTTTAATCTTAATCTTAAAAATTTTTAAAATTTCACGGAAACTCAATATTTTTCCACCAAAGAAATAAAATAAGCGCACTTACATAAATTATAACAGTGTGATTTTACATACAGATTCATAAAAATATGTAAAAATGTAAAATATGTAAAATATTTTATATTTATAGAAATATTTATAGAAATAAATAAACATTAAATAACACAAAAACATAATTAACAATAAACACAATCAACTTAATTTAAATTAACAATATTTTGTTAAGACAGTGTTCAAAATGGGTACAATTTTCTTGAATACATGCCCTTATTTTATTTCTTTAGTGGAAAAGTATTCAGTTTTCGTGAAATTTTCAAGAGACAATTTTTTTTCAATTTAACTGGCCCTCCTAAGTGTGAATTTAAAGATAAAAAAAATTATTAGGAAAAAAGTTCTGGGAAAAAACTTTTAGGGGTAGTATGATTCACACCCTTGCAGAGAACAATGGTGGATAAAATTATGTAATAATGGAGGCTTCATGATAGTAGTATATTCGAATACCCAGCCGTTTTTTTTTATTTCATGTCATTTCAGAAAAAAATCGATAGAAAATTTGAAGTTTTTACCCTACTTTAGGGGGCTGTAACTTCTTAGGGGAGGCTTTAAGAAAAATTTTTTATGACAAACCCCCCTTAAAATTCACCAGGGAAACTCCAGTTGAATTTTCTGCACTGATTAATGAAACACCCTGTATAATAAACCAGAAATTTCCCTGTAATTGTAATGTTTTACACACATCTTACAAAAATGGACTCTATGAAGTCTGAAGCATTTTTTTCGTTTCTTTATCCTCCTTTATTAGAATTATACAACAACGAAATACAAGCAAGAAATTCGTTGTTGATGTGATATTTTTGTCAGGAGGTATAGTAACCATTATACCCTGTCATTTATTAATAATTATTCCCAACGAGTACAATAAAAAAAGTACGGTAATAAGTTTTATTTTTAATACCGTGCGAATACTGAGTCTTTATATGCATAGGCAAAATTACTCTGTACGATTATGGACTCTACACTTATAGACAAACAAAAACGTGTAGGTACTCGCACGGTATAACATCCTATCTAAGTGAAACTTCTTTTAGTCTAGGAATGGGAAACATTTGATCCAAGTTTCCACTTTCCAGTCATATTTATGTGTCTTTTATCTATCTAACAAACTTTAGTTACTAATGAATAATAATTTCAAAGATCTACTGTTTCAAATATCAATTCTTTGTATGTTTTTAATCAAATTCTGTGTCTTGATATAGGTACTTAATTCGTTAGAAGAAAACCTTTAGATTTACACACAGTTACAGGTGTGTAGTGTCTGCTCGTAGTGATCCACCTTCGACCTAATTCAAGAGAACGATGAGGAAATTTCTTTGGTACCTACAAGAATATGATCCTTGATGCAAAAGTCACTACACAGGGTTACTTTAAAAGTTGCCACTTGCTAATATCACGTTAAAACAAAATTCCTAAACTGGTCTGGTCTACCTATTTAAACGCATCAAGAAAGTATACTGCAACGTAAAAAGATACGTCCGAGGGAAATGACACTATAACCTTTTATACTCTCATATAATAAACATCTGTCAATATCGAGGTATACTGTATTTAAGATGGACTCCTATAACTATAACTTTATAATATGCAGATCGGCGAAGGAGTAAATACTAAGATTAGATAAGCACCTGAAATTTATTATTGATTTTTTCTATTGAATTTTCAGTTTGGATTACTTTTTTCAAAGATCCCTAGTTACATAATGGTATGGACACTTTCGTCTACTATTTAATATATTCTAAATCAAAATGTCAAGGCCTACTTTCAGTTTAGTCCATTTTAAATTGATTTGAATTAAATATTTTTCCGCAAAAATAATAATATGGCAAAATATTTTTCCTACGACCACTATACAAAACACTACTTTGCGCATCGTTTTTTGTGCGCAAACTAGCAGATTTCTCACGTATCCAAAACTGTGCGACAAAGTGACATAACGCATAGCCAAAAATCGTTTCCGTACAGTTTTAATGTAAACAATAGTGATGGGCGGTAACTGAGAACTCAACTGTTACTTATTGTTAATGGAATAACTATTCATTTAAAGCTTCAAGGTAATAAAATAAACACGAATGGGATAACATAGAACCCGACAAGACTATAAAATATACTCATTATTCTCTTGTGGCAGTAATTATTAAAATTTACGAGTTGATCGCTAATAACAGCATTAGTAGCGTTCAAATCAAATTCACGAACGTGATCGTGAAAATAACTCGCACACCTCTACTAACTTCCATCGACGACGCACAGCGCCTGCGTTGTGTAGAAGTTGCATATCAATGATATACTAACCTCTCTTAAATCATTGTTATTATCTACCACGTCTCCACGCTCACGTCACTTATTTTTAGTTTATACGGAGTCTAATAATAAATAATAATAATACTGTCGGTAGAATGATTTAACAGTATATAATAGTAACATTAAAAAGTCATTGGTAGAATTGAAAATAATACCTACTTACCTAGGTAGTCTGACAAAATAATCTTTAGTTAGGTACCTATCATTATAATGGATTGTAATTCCTCTGAATCTGAAGCAGAAAATACACCACCTGCTGAAGTCAGAAAACAAGCAGGTTTGTGTTCTTTGAATTTGCTACCTGTAGTTTCGAGAGAAAAATACGAATCTGCTTATAAACATTTCATAAATTGGAGAAAAGGTCATAAAAGCAGAGCATTGTCAGAAAAAATAATTTATGTGTTAAATTTGTTAAATAATTAATCTGTTAAATTGTGGTCGTAGGAAAAGTACTGTGTGTATCACGTGCGGAAAAGAAATTTCACACTCGTGAGAAATTTTCTCTTTTCGTTTCACAATATACTATTTAGATTCATTCATGTCTAAAAGTTTGTCATTTTGATAAATTGTTTAGCTTCCTTTATAGCTGCAGAAGTTTCACTTAAATTTTTTTCACCATTACGAATAATTAAATTCATAACAGAATATATGTTGGTATGTTGGCAGAAGGTATGTTGTGTACAAAAGTGAAGCAAGTATTCAAATTTTAGAATTTTTTTTTCAAATATTGTTTCAGTGATAAGTTTACAATTTTGTTGTTTACTTTTATTAGAATAATAATTATTAAATTACGATTTTTTTATATAGTACCTACCTATGATATTTAAAAGACCTACAAATTTATCACTTTTTCAAATAATCGTACCTATTACCTAAGTTTAAACCTAATAGGTACATAGATTGATACGTTTTAATAATAATTTATTTCCCCCACTGACTACTAACTATAAATTTTAACTCGTTTAACGGTTTTTTTTTTGTTTTTGTTTTCAATTTGAAACAATTTGATATGATTACTTTATTTATATACTGTGCGAATACTGATAGAGTCTTTATACATAGGCTAATAATTAATTGCTCTGTACGATTTTGCTGGATACTGATGGACATTTAAACACGCAGGGAAATAATTGTTAGACTTACTAAATTGTTAGTGTTGTTACAAACAATCCCATTGAAACATTTACCATAGCAACTATACTAATTTCAATTCGCCTATGTATAAAGACTCATAAGTACTGTTATTGCGGTATATGATGTAGAACTGAAATTCTTCGAATTTATAAAAATTATTTTAACTCACCAGCTTAAAAAAATCTGCCCTATTTGTAATTATGTAATGATTTATAGACAGCCTATCCAGGTCGATCATAAAACTCGAAAAGTACAATAATTTGCATGGCAATAATAATAATTGAATCGGTGAGTTCAAAAGTAGTACAAGTCCAAAATCTATGTTTTGAGTAAATCGATAAAAACTATATAACTTCAAAATCATTTGAGTTACAACTTTAACATGTACAGGACACTTGTAGACCTTATTGTTAAGAATCGTTTTGCGTTAAGCAATTTTACAAAAAGAATGTGGTTTTATCTCGACACAAAAAAATAATTATGGACTTGTACTGTTGTTGCACTCAATTACGGGGACTTGCATAAAATAAATCCGTCAACACAGCAAAACTGCAACGCGTATGTGTTAGAAGATGTATTGTGATGGTATTTCATTATAAAATAAAAAAAAAAATTATTTTATGTCCCGTTAAAAATAACGTTATGTTAAATTACGCCAGACATTGCATAATTTCTCTAGCTTTTTAATAAATAATACTTAAATAAAAAATATTCACAACATTGTTTATTGAAGATTAGAAAAAGATTCTTAACAGTAAAAACAAAAACATAATATTTATCTTGTAAATTAATAAAAATGAGAAAAACAGCCACAATCTGCACAGCTAACTCTTTCTTCAAAAGTCGTTCTCAGTTTCATTATTAGTTGTCTTCCACGACGTGATATGATAGTAGAACTCCAGGTCTTCCCCGGTAATGTATGACATAACTTTTTTTATGTCGATAATTTTTTTTAAGTTGATTGGAACCGGTTCATTATACGCCTTTGCTACTGGGAGAGGGGGACTTTCCACATTTTGCTTTAAAAGTTTGAAACTGTAAGACTGTAAACCCCCAATGTAATCCCAAGCTGTCAAGTACCCAGGTGTGTTACTGTCAAACAAAAATTGTCTGTAATTTGATATGGCAAACTTTTCTGATCTCTTACTGCCACCACTTTCACGTACCACAGTCGAACAAGTTTTTTTATAGCTAAGGGGCCACCAGCTTTTAAAGTCCAGAATATCACAATGACGAATCTCTTGTACTATAAAAGGTATTAGTTTTCTAGCAGCCTTTATCATATTTTCGTATTCTTGAGGAATATAAATTCTGTCATACTTCCTTACAACCTTTTTAACCGTGCCAAAGTCCCTGTCACACGGCAGAAACGAATGCCCACGAATAGGAAAATAATGGTAAATTTTTTTAAAGCGATTCGTACCTTGCAGTGAAAGAAGAAATCGTACCATAGTGTTGTTTCGATTCTGCCCAGGACAACTATCAGAAAAAAGATGCAACTCTGTTATTTCATCAGGAATATGATTTTTAATATAATCATAAAGAAATGAACATACTTCATTTGGACCTTTTAGGGCCTGACCTTCATGATAAATATAGAAGTGTCCGGTGTTGTTTTTCAGATTGTGTATTTCAAAGGCATATACCCAAAGTTGTCTATAGTAAAATATTTCCTGCACTGGAATATTGGGTAGAGGTAGATTCTGAATATAATCGAATGTAATACCCATAACTTCAGGTCGTTCTTTGCACATATCTTCTACCTCTTTCAATTTTGTATAGAACTTCTTAGCACGTCTTTTGTGAATCATCAATTCGGCCACGGCTACACGCTTCGCGTTGTCATTGAGATTTTTGTCCTTAATTTTTGCGTTTAATCTTTCGCATTCCGAGCAAACATCAACTTGACACCTTCCAAACCTAAGTCCATAGTTTTCATTGAAGTATTTAAGAAAAAATTCATACTTTACTACTCCTAGTAAGTCTTGATGTTTTTTTATAAAAAGATCGTGCATTATTTTAACATTTAAATTTGCATCCAAATAATTCAGAGTTTTATTAGAATAGTGGGTACTTTTCACAGGAAATGACTCTATATGATTTTTTATTTTTTGAATGCACTCAACCCCTATGGCACGAGGTCTGTTGTTGTGTATGCCTCTCAAATCTCTTGGAGATTTTCCTGCGAGAAGCAGTGTATTTAGACGCTGAATTCTACAATGTGATACGGCGTAAAGACTCATAAACGCTTTTTTGCACACTGGAACGCGATTGTTATGGTTTAACATAAAATAAACAAAATTTGCACCTCTTTCCATAGCAGGTTCTGCAAGCCTATTTCTACGTCTTTGGATAGGTTTTATTTCCATAAGTCCCTGAAGGAACGTGTCTTGTTCATTTTTTGGCTTATTTTTGTATAACTTCGACATTATTTCAATTTTTTCTTGGTTACTTAAGCTATCCATACATTTCTGTTTACACCTAAAATTTTTTATTTTATAATACCTATTCGTATTCATACCTATTCATATTAATAAATAAGTTATGTAGTAACTCACGTGCATGAAGGCCCAACAGTTTTTTCTGGAACTCTTACCCCTTTCTGGGTAATATATTCACGGCCTTCTTGTCTCGCTAATTTTCGCTGGTTTCCTTTCCAATCACTTAAGTTTCTTTTCCTTTTTCTACTGCTAGTTGTAGTTTCTTCCTCAAAACTATGGTCAGACATTTTAACTGCAGAGAAAATATTGGAAACACGTGTATTCCACACAATGTGCAATGAAAATAAACGAATCGCGAATCACTAATAAATATGCGAGCGCAGGTCCGCTGTGTGGATAGTGAGGATCAACGGGATTCACCATTGAGTTTAAAAACAGTACATGTCCGGACTTGTACTATTTTTTCGCTCAGCGCTGGAAATACCTCGCTCTCACATCGATGCAGCGGCTTGTTAGCGTACTGTTGTTAGGCTCATTTGATAGAGGGAGGAATTTTAAAGCGATTGGCTATTCCAGTTAAAAATGTCAATTTTGGACTTGTACTATTTTTGCACTCACCGATTCAATTGTACTTTGCGTGGAAAATGGCTTTGCTTCATAATGCTTCTCAAACAAATAAATAATTCTATGTATACCTACATGAATTACCTACAAAAGTAGCGTATTAAAGAATCCCTCTTTGTACAGGGTGTACCTTTAATATTACGAAAAAAAATTTTCACCTAAATTATTTGGTCAAAAATAAACAAATAATTTTTCATCAATGTGTGTCCGAAAATGCACCGTTTTCGATATACAGGGTGTCAAAAAAAAGATTATTTTTCCAGTTTTTTGAAGATATCTCCGGAACCGTACAAGAAACAGAACTCAGCTTTTATATAGATCCTATCAATGATATTAGCTACTTTTTTAACGCTAATTTTTTTTTTCATATGCCAGTCGCGGAGATTTTAGGGTTGCATATAGGTTTTTTTGCCCCTAATATCTACGACACTGGGGAAATTGACATTTTAAAAGCGCAATTTTCACCGCCAATATTTCTACCTATAGGTAAAAGGTACTCTTGGTCATAATTGCCAACGTGTGCCGTTTTCGAGAAAAACGGCCATTTACGATGAAAAACTCGCTTTGGATGTTTCAAAAAATGCGTGTCCGAAAATTAAGTGCAAAAAACTTCTCTCATTCCTGAGATCGCTGCAAATGGCACATCAAAGAAACTGAATTGATTTTAAAAAAGTATAGCTAATATCAATAATAAAACATGTACCTACAAAAGCTGAGTTCTGTACAAAAAAAAAAACGGTTCTTGAGATATCTTTTTGTAAAATTATCCTCAAAATTGTTGCATTTATAAGATTTACTATTAAGAAATTAGTTGGTTTAAGAACTTCGCTAGCTCATAGACTGTAAATGTAATTAAAGTATAAAATTTGTGACAAAAATTTACTACATAATATTATGCTTATCCTAACAATTATTATTCTTCGAAAATTTCAAACGGAGTTTCCATGTGTTTTGTGTCCACAAACTTCAAAGCTAACCCTCAATGCACATTATATCGATAATGTAAGATCGATTTAGTTGAATTTTCTTTTGTTTTTAAATAAGTATCACAACTATTATTATAATTTATTTTCGCAGAATTCCTCAATTAACACTGAGAAAAGGCGAAAGTCTTTCATGAAATGAAAATAAACAATATTTTCCTCTTGTTGTTAACTCTTTACTTCCAGTGCATATACAGTTGTTTTAGGTAAGTAAATTTAGATCATAGGCGGCACACAGTATATTTAGATCACACATCGCGTTTGAGTAATGAGAAAAAATCTTTCATCACGGCCTGTTTATTGTACTCATGAATAATAAAAATGTTTTCTGTTTATTCTAGATATTCAAGTTAACTTAATTTTTACATGTGTTTTATGTCTGCAACAATATTTCACTTGGATTTCCTGATTATTTTTTCTATTTTGCACGGGGATAATTTATTTTATAACTCAAACTTGGGAAAAAGAGTCTTCCTGCCATATCAGAAAAATATTAAACACCGTGCCTCTCATTTTCATCATTTTCATCGTGCAGCAAGGGTCAAAGCTTGAAACCGCAAATTCGTGGTTAATGTGAGGCTGATGGTAATAGGAACAGACATGTTTTCCGAGTGACTCATATAACGTCATCCAGAGCTTTGGATAGGTGCACTACACCACATCTTATACGATCCATCCAGAAACTTCAATATACAGGGTTAGAACTATTTAAAGGGTCACTACAGGGATTTCCTAAACCGTTGTTTTTTTTATTTATTTCGGTATGAAAAAAATAATGGAAACCAAAAATTAATAAACTTCAAAAAGTTAATTTCAAAAATTTTTGTATTTCTTTTTTTTCTTAAAAAAGACAACTTTTTAGACCGAATATCATATAGAGACATTAAAAAACTATAAGGCAAGCAGTATGACTCCATATTGACCTATTTCAGCGAAAAATGTTCTGTTTTTCTTTGAAAAAAGAAGAAAAATTTTCCAATTTTTTTTCTGAAGTTTATTTTTTTTTTTTTCTTATCGAACGACATAACAAAATAATATGGCGGCCATAAGAAAATCGAAAGTTGACTATGAAAACTCTGGGATCTAGTCGGCTTTGAAAATTATTGAAACGTCAGATGAATAGCTCATAACGGCTTATGTAAGCCTACGAAAAATTATTTATTAATCCCAATTATTGTAAGGAAGATATACAGGGTGTCCCAGCTTATTCGAAGCGGTCTCTGTAGGCCAAACGATTGATTTTTTCCAAAAAATTTTTTGCAAATTCAAGTACAGGATCACAATGGCCATAATTTAAAATTATTTTGGAGTATACAGAGTGTCCCATATGACAGTGGCATATCAAAGGTATGTTTTTTTTTAATCGAATGCTCCTATGTTATTGCATTTTTAGATTGTCTGAGAAGAGAAAATAGAATTGGCTTTTACAGGGCTTTAAAATTACTTACTTATAGAAAATATTTTCTGAGAAAATAGCATTCAGAATTTTTTGAGTTCATTCAGAAGTTTTTGAGTTATAAACAAGTGAAAATCGTCATTTTTCAAGTTCAAAGCCCTGTAAACGAAAACGGCTGAAGATAGAGAAAAACGGCTTACATGTCCCTATTTTAACTTTGTATGTACTATCCTATGGTATAGAAAAATTTTTACTTTCTTTGATTTTTTTATTTGGCGACGCGTGGAGAAATCTCAGAATTTTCCAAATTTTTTATCACCCTGTATAAACATTTCATCTACATGATAGGATAGTACATGAAAAAGTAAAATAGGGACATGTAAGCCGTTTTTCTCTATCTTCAGCCGTTTTCGTTGTACAGGGCTTTGAACTTGAAAAATGACGATTTTCACTTGTTTATAACTCAAAAACTTCTGAATTTAAACACCAACTGTAAAAGTCAATCTTATTTTCTCTTCTCAGACAATCTAAAAATGCAATAACATTGGAGCATTCCATTTAAAAAAACATAACTTTGATATGCCACTGTCATATGGGACACTCTGTATACTCCAAAATAATTTTAAATTATGGCCATTGTGATCCTGTACTTGAATTTTCAAAAAGTTTTTTGAAAAAGTCCATCGTTTGGCCTACAGAGACCGCTTCGAATAAGCTGGGACACCCTGTATATGGCAAAAATAAGATTTCTCGATTTTTCCGTTTTTTAAGGATATTTCAAGAACGGTCACAGCTATTTTGCATGTTTTGACAGATTCGAGATGGCCACAAAATAGCGCAACTTTTCTCTAATTTAACCGACTTCGTATCTTCAATGGTGTAGGATGTAGTAGCCCTTTAAATAGTTCTAACCCTGTATATGTTGCTACTGATTGTAAATCCCTTAGTTCCGAGTGAATTTTCTGGATAAGTAGTCAACTGATCTGATGCAAAAGGTGACTTAGGTATCTACACTTGCTGAAGCGGCATGCCCATGCATGAGCTCCAATAAAAGCGAAATGGCCATCTATGCTTTCAGCAGTTTTTTTTTCTCCTGTCGTTGGCATGAGATCAATGATGAACTTGAGCCATAGAACCCACTGATTTTCATTTTGAAATCAGAAAATCTCAACTCTTCTCTTCTGTTTTTCCAGAATATTTCAACAACGATTGAAATTAACCTAAATTTTATTTCAAATTCTCAATAAGCATAAAATTGTGCATCTTTTCTCTAATTTCATCGACCCTGTATCTCTTGTAGTAGGTACTTCACATCCCAATGGTGAGAGAGATCCAAAAAAACGCTCTCATAGAAAAAAATTACTTAATCAAAGTCAAAGGGTTTTTAAAAAAAATCAGAACAAGAGTAATTAATTTAAAGCGTACCTGCTTCCTATCATAGCACGCATTATTATCGGTTTGTTATTTGTAGCAATTTGAAAACAAGCCCAAGGATTTCCAAAAATTTCGTCTAAAAATCGTTAGTATCATAATTATTTTCGTTTATATTATTCTAGTTTTCCACGTTTTTTACATCAAAGACTATTTCAAAATTCTAAATAGGTACTTACACCTATTATCTATAATATGTAAACTTGCATCTGCTTACTAATATAATGAGCTTCAACAATTATTATTTTCAGTTAAATATAATTTTCTTTTTCTCGATTTCTTTTTGCTATGTCCACACCGCCTAGGTAATGGACTCTTCTACTTCACGACATTTATCACAAATTAATTTAAATCGTTCAACATTTTCAGTAAAAAATAGCCAATGTACAGGTCTTACGAAAACTGATAATAGTGACGTCGGAACGATAAAGTCGACGTTACAGGGCTGTAATCTGAATCTTGTTGGCAGAATTACTAGTGCTAGTCTCCTGACTAGCGTAGAGGTATAGTTATGTCTGCGAGGGTGCCAAAGAGGCACTCGTAGACTCCTTCACTATTTGAGAGGGTTTGGCTTTCTCGTCTAGGGAATTGTAGATCGGATATTCGCAGCAGATGATGAACTTGAGAAATTGCGGAACTTCCTCGTAGATCGCTGGAGGAATGGGTATCAGTGGAGATGTGGAACTTTTATAGTAACGATATTCTGAAACACTGAAAAAATAACAAAGTTAAAGAGAGGAGAGCAATGTTATTTAACGTGAGAGCCATGGATAAATTTTTTGATTTAAAAATTATTCTTATTCAAGTGAAAGTTAATTGGATCATGAACGCATCAAGGAGTGATGGAAGAGAAGCCGTCAGATTTGATGTAAACAAATAAACGAACACGAGTGCGTTGGTATGAAATTGTACCATAACATTAGGCTCAAGCTCAAATCATTCGTCGTAATGTAGAGAATATGGATATTTAGTTTTCTGGCAAAATCGTTCTTCTGGAAGGGGTGTAAGAAACATCCTATAAGTATCAGTATTATAGGTATATGTACTTACTCAAAAGGTAATTTAAATGATCTCATAATAATTATCCCGAAAAACTCATAAAAATGAGCCCTGCAAAACACAATCGTAGGTATATCTCCATTAAGTTGAGCCACTTCTATTTCAAACTTCTTTTGCCGATAAAAACGAACATAATTCGGGCTCACTGATGCTACCTTTCCCTAAACTCTACCTACTAATATCATTCTGATGAAATAGTTGCCTTATATACGAATGTCCAATTTGGCATAAATAGATTTTTATTGACTATTGCGGAATATCCCGAAGAAGGTGGAACTATTTTCTGCAAATTTTCCTACTGTTTTTATTTTTTCATTTTCAATCAACCTTAATAATTAACATTAACTAGCATTATATTATAGTGGTGTGCCAGATGGTTATTTTCACTTACTAGTCCCGGCTGTTCCGGTTCCAAGATAAAGATAGTAATAGGTTCCACATAACAGTTCCAAAATAACGAGAGAAGCCAAGAAAATGCAGTGGTTCGATTTTTTGCATGGTTCCAGGAAATATTGGTTTGAAACGATTCTTATGCAGAAAGAGAGCAACTAAAACGTCATCTGTAACGAATCGCCGCTCACTTTTGGAACTAAAAATACTGACTCACTTATATTACTGCCCTATAAAACGAGAAACGGAATTACACGTAACGGGCAGTTTTCCAAGTGGAGGATAGAGGTGAACGCGGAGAAGAGCGCGGCAATCCTGTTCACCAGGCGCAGGAAGACACCGTCAGGTCAACTCGAGATCTTCGACAGGCAGATCCCCTGGAAGGACTCGGTGAAGTACCTGGATGTATTTCTGGATAAGAAACTCACCTGGGAGAAACATACAACGGAGATGGCGAAAAGAGCAAGGCAGATAGCGGGCTCGCTTAACCCCTTGCTCTGCCGACGCAGCAAGATGTCGCTGAAGAACAAAATTCTTTGCTACAGGTCGATCATCCGCCCAACCCTGACGTACGCGAGCAGCGTCTGGGGCTACGCTGCGGCAACGCACCTGAACCGACTCCAAGTCGTTCAGAGCAGGATGCTGCAGTGGGCCACGGACGCTCCTTGGTTCGTCAGGAACGAGCAGATCCACCGGGAAACGAAGATCCCCTGGCTGAATGAATTCATCCGGGGGCAAGCCGAGAGGACCTTCGCCACAGCCAGCGACCACCCCAATCCCCTCGTTAGAGCCGCCTGCGACTACGACGAGGAGACGCAGCGGAAGCACCGGAGACCGAAGTCCATCCTGCAGACGAGCCAGGGCGGACCCCCAGGAAGACCACCGGACGCTCAAGAAGGGCAGCCCCCTCCATGAACCCCGGCCGACGACCAAGGTCAAGACCCAGACGAAGGCCCCAGGTGGCGACCCAACACCAAGGCGCGGAGACGCAGCCGCTGCCAGAGCAGCATCCAAAACCCGGAGACGACCAACCCTGGAGAATACGCAGTAAAAGGGCAACCCCTGACTGCAAACGCTTGCATCGAAGAAGACGCCAGGTGCAGCACAAGGAGGGGTTTTTAGTGGGTGAGAGTCCCACATAACCCTTACAGGAGTAAGGGTATCCATAACGGATTTTTACCTCCTTGGCAAAAAAAACGTAACGGGGAACCGTAACAGCTAAAATGTAAACGCAACAATCGGAATATGCAGAATGTTCCACAAGCGAAATAGTTCCAATACTTACAACAATTACTTTGTTTTTGTAACACCGCATTTTGTATTATGTTTCTATCAATGCTGCATGGATTATACAGGGTGTCCCATTTCAATGTCCCACCCCGGATAACTTTTGTCAGTGACCTTGAAACAAAAATTGTTTGGTACAAAAGTTGTACAACTTGGAGGGTGACATTCGATGGCACTGATACTTTTGACCTTGGGTACAAGGTTCAAGGTCATTCAAGGTCAACTCTGTTTTTTTAAATGGAACTTTCTATTTTTGACATCGGAAATCGATTGCGCGTGAAAAAATATGAGACTTTTGTCTGAAACTTTTTTTCTGAAAACGCAAATTTTCTCAATTAATTTAGCCTTCAAAATTCAAAATTTTTAAATTTTTCAATTTTCAAGTCGAGAATGGTTTAGAAGAGAACCACAAGTTAGATTTTTCATCAAGAAAAGTTTAATTTTTCATTCGGTACAAATACCTCAAAATTAACGAAAACTCTGTTCTCAGCGCCTGTGTTCAAGAAAATTCGTGACGGTTCTTTGCGCAAGTCCAAGCACTTTTTGTCTCTGGCGGATTTTCTTAGAAAGCTACCATTCTCGAGTTAAAAATTCACAAAGCTTAAAAATTTTTAATTTTGGCAGCTGCATAAGTCGATTAAATTTGCTTTTTCAGAAAAAAAGTTTCAGACAAAAGTCTCATATTTTTTCACGCGCAATCGATTGCCGATGTCAAAAATAGAAAGTTCCATTTAAAAAAACAAAGTTGACCTTGAATGACCTTGAACCTTGTACCCAAGGTCAAAAATATTAGTGCCATCGAATGTCCCCCTCCAAGTTGTACAACTTTTGTACCAAACAATTTTTGATTCAAGGTCACTGACAAAAGTTATCCGGGATGGGACATTAAAATGGGACAGCCTGTATAACCAACAATCCTATCAAGTCAGGATTCGTAAAAAAATTGATTTTGATCAATTTTCGGTCTCCCCAATACTATGTTGCCATTTTGACTGTCGTTCTCATACTATTTTGTTTTTATTATTTATTTTTTGTCTGCACTTCTCGCTCATGATCGAAGTTCCAGTTATGAGAATTATGTTTACGGGAGAGTTTCCAAAAAAGTCATAATTTATCCAGGGCACTCACACCAAGTAATATTACACTCAACCCTCTAAAAGCTCTAATTATAAATATTATTATAAGTATATTATAAATTTTTTCTTGTTAATGTGCATCAATACAATCATAATTTTTACAATATTATTTTAGAATCAATTCATTGTCATTATTATCCCCGAGTTAGATTTATTTAAATAGGTGGGTAAGTCAAGTTTTTAGACAAATATTTATTTCAAATTTCTTACACATTATATGGTCGGTCATTTCAGATTATAACGTTTGATTGCCCCGGAACACTTCAAAGAGGAAGGCGTAACTAGGAAAATTCAAAAATGTATCAAATTAAATAAGCGAAACAGCTCTTAACGTTCAACAATAACTATATGAATAAAATCTAGAATTTTCTGAATTTAATACTCCATTTGTTGCAGAAAATAGACTTATGTATTTCCAAGTGGATAATAAGAGGTTCAACCTTAATTATCTTCTTTATTCATAAGTTGGTAAATGAATAAGTGGAATTACAAGCTTAAAAGTGTAATTTTTCATCATTTAGGTCCCTTACCCTAGAAAACAGAGTAGAATGTTTCCTAAAATTCTAGAATTATCTCACGAGCCTATTAGTTGAGTATTAACTGAGGTGAGAGAGAACCGACACGCAGCGGTAGCCAATCATAGAAAGCGAAGAAGAAAGCGACGGTAGCTGGCGATAAGTTTAGAAAGAAAATGTAGAACTTTAAATGTTTTTCTTGAGAAGCACAACTTCAGCGACTTATGCACACATATACGATTCTTTATTGTGATAATATATGATAAAATGCATGATAATAGTACTTACTCTCGATATTTTTCATCTGAAGACCTTTCTAATGGAGGCATTCCCGACAGGAACAATATTATTAAAGTGGTAAACAAAGGAGACATAATTGCAATCCATTCTATTCCCTCGAGGACGTTCAAGGATACGACGAAAATCCCCCACCATAACACCATTTCGCCAAAATAATTTGGATGGCGAGATAGTCTCCATAATCCTAACAAAAAAATTCAAATCGCATTGATTTATGAAGAAGCTGCGCCATTGATCTTGAACTAATCATCCATTAATGCAAAGATTAACCATCAATTAATAACTAATGAGCCACATTTTACATTATTTTAATTGGGGATAACTTTTGATAGCACCAAGGGATTTCGATTTTGTTTTTGCTTGTCAGCACCCTTTTTTTCTGATTCGTTGGATTTGAACTTAAAAAACTACAAACAAATTTTGTCAACAAAATCACTCAGCAATTTCGATGCTTCTGTTAAGCAAATTTTGAATCTTGATGTCTCCTCGAAACTGCTTTGAACTTTTCGATTCAACGCATGTATTTACAGAGTAATCTGAAAAAATCAACTATCCGCTGTTGCAATGATAGTTTTTTTCCTCTCTGACCGATTTTTGAAACTTAGGACTCAGATTAAAGCTGAAACTTCAGGCAAAAAATATCCACGGATGATAATTTACTTAGGACAAACATATTTTGATTAAATTTTCCTTCCAAAACCGGTTTTCATAAGAAATTCAAATTTGAGTAATTTTTTATGAATTATTTTGCTTTTTATGTTGATTCTGAGTTAGGTAATTATAATCCTGGAATCTTTTTACCTGAAGTTAGCTTCAATATTTGAGCTCGTCTTGAAGTCTCAAAAATAGATCGAAGAGGAAAAGTTATCCTGTAAATCAGGTGTCAAATTGAAAATTTGAAAACCATATCGAAATGAGACATCAAGTTTCAAAATTGGCTCATCAGAACTTACTAGAAGAAAAATTTATTTGGAAATCTGGAGCATCGAAACTGCGCTGAATGATTTTGCACGTCTTCATATACATCACATTCTAGAAAATTTATTTGCAATTCTTTCAGTTTAGATCCAACAAAGCAGAGGAATAATGGATAGGACTGCTATGACATACGCAAACAAAATCGTAATCCCTTGGGAATATCGAAATTTATCCCCAATCAAAATCAGGCAGAATTTTGGTGAGCGATTATTCTTCGCCGAAAGTATTATTTGCTTAGTGAATGAAGAGTTAATTCAAAGTTGATGGAGCATCTTCTACCTATACAGCGGCAATTAAAATTTTAAACTTCTTACCATCGTTACACCACTTCCCTTGATTCACCGGATCTTGCCTGAACGAGAACTTTTGCAGATCGGCGTAAGTTTCAGCCAGGAAACCGACAACGAAAAGACAAGTACCTGTTGAATCTAAAGTCGTCATTGTCTTTGGACTTTTTGGGATTGCGTGTCGAGGTGAGTTGATTATAATTACTGGAAGACTTACTATGTAAACCCATATAGCCTGAAATAAATTCAAGAGATAAGTTTATCTAAATCTTCTCTTATGTTAAAAAAAATTACCTGAAAAGTCCAAAATATTGCAAATCGAATATTATTGCTCTTCTTGTCTTCAAATTGTTTATCCCTTCCGATTTTGATTATTCTGTATAAAAGATATCCTGATAGTCTAGTTCCCCATAAGCAAACAAAGCATGTCACCATGAGTTGTCTACTATCGTAACCTTTCTGAAAAGTGTTTAAAATTTTTTAGAATCATCACAACATAATGACCACTAGTTTTAAATTCTCATCTTGAAAGGTCCCTTGAAGGCCGTTTCACCTTCACCTGTCATTTAAACGTAGTGCGGAGATAAGACGATGTGTTTATTTATAGCTCATTTGTGAGAAAGCAGTTTTGTCAGGTTGAAAATATTTAATGATGTTCTTCTAAAGAACCTAAAATGAGGTCACACTATTTAATCTATAGTAAAATTCTAACGGTCATTAAGTGATGCCGTCCTTCCTTTTTCTCTGGGACTTTCTGATTCGTCATCCCTAACACAAATATCCTAGAAATTAAGAGCATTGCTACTTTTTTTCCTCCTAAGAAGAAGTATAGATATAGAATCAAAAAGCTTGAAAATAGGAGACGGACCCTTAGGAGGTCAGCTAAAAAAATGTAATTCAAAAATAAATCTTCTCACTAACGGCTACAGAAATTAATGCATTGTCTATTATTTAATCTACTCTAGGAGGAATGACGTGCAAAGAACACAGCCACAGATGATATTTTACACGATTGTCTGCAAAAGGTCTCACCACCCTTCCCCAAATCCAACAGTTCCAAAATTTCAATACGTCTAGCGATCAATGTGAATCAAAAGTACTGCGATAATAATTTAAGCAGCCCTTTCTTTCTGTCCTCGATTTCTTATTAATGTCAAACCTAAGGCGTCTTTCTGATTGCTCATAAAGTTTAAAGGACAAGCGTGGGATACAAAACGTGCTTCTTTAATCAATGCCTTTAGCATTTACGAACGGATTTCGTCTAGCCTCGTACCTATATTTGCTGTAAGTATTTTAAGCCCTTGAGTTCTCTACTGTATCTGTAAGCGAAAAACTAAAAACTCCAGCGGAAATTCTCCATTGTGACAGCTCTTGTTCAGATGTCGGATTTAGAATCTTTAAGAAGAATGGCCTTCTGCTCCCTGATAACAATATTTTCTTTTATTACGACTACTTACATGAGTCGTAAGCTTCCCTTCCTCTACAATATTTACTCTTTCATTTTCATTAACGTTCATAATATAAGTATCCTTTTTTAATTAGCAAAAACGAAATAACTTATTGTAAATCATAAGTGCATCAACCGACAGTGCTATTTTTACCCAATAAGTGATTTTATCTACCGACGAGAAAACACATTAGACTTAGAGCGTTTGCTTGCACAAAATGTGATTATTCACGCGGCATGTCGCATGCGCTAATTTCCTAAGTAATCCGGGCAGGCAATGAAAGCTGTGTTGTGAGTGAAGTTATCCACGACAATCCAACAACATGCCTAAGCTCTCCACTATAGGAGGCACAGTTTAGAGTGAGAAAGTACTATAGAAAGGATGGATTATGAGGCGTGATATAATGGTGATCGTTATTACTAGAAAAGGCACTATGTTATGTCGATTTTGAGATGTTATTTCATTTTGAATTCAAAAGTCTAGAAATTAAAAATGCAAATTTTGATAACGTCACCTTAAAACAGAAGTAGCCTAAATCCATTTTTGCCAAAAATGAGATTTTATACAAAACAATAGAGTAAGGTGTCGCCGATCGAATGCAGAACTAATCCAAGTCCTAATAATTCTATTTATCCCGTACTAGGTAAATTACAAATAAGCTTATGTCCAAGGGTGCCCAAATGTTTAATGTAGAACTAATCTAAGTTCGCGAGAAAGTACCTATGTCAATGCTCCAGTAAATAATTTTCAGTGCAGAGTGCAGAACTATGCTTATTATTACCATAAGGTATAGCCTATGTTAGTGTCGTGTTAGGACTTATACTAGTTCTGCTTTCAAATAACATCCCATGTCCAACAAATTGTGGACTTAGGTTAATTCTGCTTCGTAATTTTGAAAAACTTTTTTTTTAAGATCCTTGCTCATTTAACTCTAACTGCAAGATAACCTTCAAGGATATACTGTTTTTGGAACAAATAGAAGCTTTGCGGCTTTTATTGCTAAGCGAACATTGAGAGTTTTGATCTAAAGCTAATAAAATGAACTCTCAGAAAGTATATTATATCCAAAACACATAACTAACCTAAGTCCAAAAAATGGACTTGGAATACTTACCAGTTTAAAAAATATTCCACGTCCATCTTTTTTCTTTAACATATTATTACGCTTCCTATTTATTCATGCTGTATTTGAAACTGTGTATATTCAAAATACTTATACAAATTTATATTAAAATATGTGTGTAATTAAAGCAGCTCATGGTGAAAAAAAAAGTTTTCTGGAAAATGTAGTTTTTAGACTTTTAGACCTTACTTCTTGGCTGCACGATGCCAAAATAATGAACCAGACAACCCGTTCGGTCACTTAACAAAGGTTATAATACCATCCTCCTATCGGTCTTCCAAAGAGATACACGATTTCTGTGCATAATGTGGCCAGATTGGTCGTGTGAATAACTTCACCCACAATTCAGTTTGCGTAGTATTGGTTGGATAACTTCGGAATTACTGCGTCCGACATGTCGGACGAAATATTGCATTGTGTGCAAACGCTTTTACTCTCGCTGCCCCTTATTACAAAATTTGCTCCGTGTGATTGATGCTATTATTTTTTTAAATTCATATAAAGGTCCAAAAACTGCAAAGTCATTGTGAAAATCAATAGTTTTCTATTCCTATTCATATAATTGCCAAATCTATAGAAACGATAATCGCCAAATTGGTCAAGAATTGCGATCTTCAGAGTGCAGGTACCTACATAAGAATAATAATTTCAGAAAAATAAGTATAATTTTTTATATATGTGTACCTCCTATTTCCAAAAAGCTGCATTAAATTAGTTTTATCGCGAAAACTCGAGGTTAGCACGTGACTAAATTATTAAGCAAACACCTGTGAGTGGGGGTGTGCACTGTGCAATTTAAATTTTCCTTGAAGTTGTATGTACCTATAGGCTACCTATTTACTTACTATAGTGCCGCTTGTCGACCATAATAACGCGGATTGATTTTTATTGCTATGGTTTATTATCAATCTATGTACTTTTAACAGCAACCATTTGAAATGTTTATGATAACTATTTACGTTAGGTGCATCGTATAATTCTTAAGAATAGAATAATAAATAAACACGGCAGGGGATAACTTCTAAACACTCGTAAAATGTATATTTGAAACATTCTTATTACAGCAGCTACTTTAACCTTACCTTGCCGCCTTGCCCAAGAAAAAAAGTGAGTAACGCTACAATTATGAAATTGATTCCGCCAGAGAAATCGGTGACTTTGTCCATCTGGAATGTGGCAGCAACTGTGAAGAAAATAATCTGCATTGTGATGGTGACGATTGCGCTGATGGCAAAGTGATCTTCGTCCAAGATTTCCACTGCCATTTTCGGGTAGTCAAACGATTCGGGGTAGTCAACAATCTGTACAAACCAGAAATTATACAATTTGTAAGTTTGATGAATATATTTTGGGACGTACAAGTATACAGGGCGACACCACTTTCAAGACAGGCTACAAGGCTAATTAAAGGGAAACAACAAATTTGAAGCTGCTTTTCATTTTGGTCTAGAGGATAAAGTAATTTTGCATATCAACATTAATTAATATTTTTTTTGAAGAATCTATTTGGAATATTTACCACGAAGCAGTGGATAAGATCACACCATGTTTTCTGACACTCGCCTGGGTAAAACTTGAAAACGGTTGAGGATACAGCAAAACCTTTACATTTCGGTCATCGGGTTAATGCACATTTTTCTGAAAAAATGAGGCAATCGAAAAAGGCTGTCCTACTAATGACGCGACTTTTTGTGAAAAAATGCATTTTTTTAGAATTTTTATTTTTTTGCCGAAAATTTACACGTCAGAATACTTTCATTTTTCTTTTTTTTTTTTAATAGCCGTTTTTAGAGTTTTTGCCGAAAATCAAGGAATTCTTTGCGAAATCGTTCAATTTATTATTCAGGCAAAAACTGTAATTTCGTCCAGCTCTAATTTTTTCCATAAATAATCACGTCAAAACGCTTGTCGGTTCACGTGTCAATATAGATCTGTTCTGATAAAATGATGGCAAACGAAAAAATGAGGCCTATACAAGTATCAGCGCGATTTTTTTGTAACAAAATAAGTTTTTTGCTGCTAAAATTGGCTCTTAAGTATTTAAAAAAAAAACTTCCATTTTGTGCGTTTTTCATTTTTTTTCGAACGGCTTTTATTTTCACGTGTGTCGGTCCTCATGTCAATGTACATCTTTGCTGAAAAAATTAATAGCAATCGAGAAAGCGGTTTCTATAAACATCAACCCGACTTTTTTGTGCCAAAATTAAATTTTCAGTTTTTACCCAAAATACAAAACATAATGTTGTTGGGAACAGGTATTCCGGAATATGATAGATCTCTTCCAGGTACAGGGTGATTCATTATAATGTCGCCCCCCTTTAACTTTGTTATTTCATGTGTCCCAAAAAAATTAAAAGTGGGGTTATGTAGGTGCTAAAAAAGACTTTTTTATACGTGTAACAAAAATTTGAAAGTAGATCAGTATACAGGGAAAACCAAAAATTTAATTTTTTTTTCAATGGAACACCCTATATATGAATTTATTTTTCGATTCCTCGTAAAATTCTAAGCATAACTTATATAACATACCGTATACCTAAATTCAAAGGCTTCTGAAATATTCGCATTTGAAACATCATCAAATATTTTATAAAACACCTGTTGCAAATCAAGAAATCTAACAATAAAATGCTCTATTGGGCCTCCATTTTTTTCAACACATTTTATAAGGGTTTATAAGGATTTATAAGGGTTGTTCGCATTTTCTCCAATGAATCTGTTATGAATTCTGGGTTATTTTCATTTAAATTATTAATTTTAATCCGTATCAAATCTTTTAGATGATCGAGGTTTTCAATTTGGTAGTTATACACACGGTTTTTTCAATAGTTTCAAATGCGAATATTTCAGAAACTATTGAATTTAGGTATACGGTATGTTATATAAATTATGCTTAGAATTTTACGAGGAATCGAAAAATAAATTCATATATAGGGTGTTCCATTGAAAAAAAATTAAATTTTTGGTTTTCCCTGTATACTGATCTATTTTCAAATTTTTGTTATACGTATAAAAAAGTCTTTTTTAGCACCTACATAACCCTACTTTTAATTTTTTTGAGACACATAATAACAAAGTTAAAGGGGGGCGACATTATAATGAATCACCTGTACATCACTCACAACAAGAAAATTTAATTTTGGCTGATTTTATTTTTCTTTCTAAAAATGATGTCAGAATAACCTTCCATTTTCGCAATTTTATGTCGGTCGTCACGGCAATGTACACCTTTGCCGAAAAAAATGTACAATTGACAATTGAGAGGGTCGGTCCTATAAGCAACGAGGCTTATGTAAAATGCGATTTGTTATATTTTTTATTTTTTGTCCCAAATTCACACGTTGTTGCGGCAGATTTCCCCGGAATTATGATAGATCTGTTTCAGATACATCTCTAACAATAAATATTTAAAATCAATTTTTATCCACGTAAATATTCAGGCAAAAAACTGGAATCTTAGGCGTTTTGAATTATTTTCTAAAAATAATATGTAAATGTTTTTTTTTTCACCCACAATACAACATGTGTAGGTAGGTAGGTACCTACTAACTTTGAAAATATCTACTTTTATAAAAAAAATTAAATTTTGACCACCTTATTATTACCCACCCTGTATTTCAATGAAATTAGAACTCGAAAAGATGCGCTACATGCATGTGAACGCTTATCCTGCATCTTCAACCGTCTTCAAGTTATACCCATAGGTGAGTGCCCGAAAACGTGTCAAAGCCAAAGCGATATCGCTCTACCGCCAGTTTTGAAAGTGTTCACCACGTGTGGCTCAAAAATATTTTATAAGCGATTATTACGGACCAAAGGAATGTAAATGTTCTTTAGTACACCTATCATACCAATGATATGAACAATGAGTTTATGCGTTGTCATGAGCTACTTATCCAATTAAAATTTCAAAAATTTGTAAAGTGGACTAGATCCCAAGGTTTTCTTATTATAGCGACTCTAGTTTTCCTTATGACCGCCATATTGGTGTTTCATGCATGTCATTAGGTGCAAAAAAATCAAGGAAACCATTAATTTATCACACTCTAAACAAAATTTTGCGAAATGTTGTCTTTCTGGCTGAAAATTTTCTTTGGCTATAAAGTTGACTATATGAAAACCATGGGATCAACTCGGCTTTGAAAATTTTTTAAATGTCAGACGGGTAGCTCTTGCATGACGACTTATTTTTATACTAATTTTTTTTTTCATATTATGGTGACGGAGATTTTGGGGGTGCGTTAGATTTTTTCCCCAAATTTCTACGACACTGAGAAAATTGGCATTTTGGAAGTCCATTTTAAATCTCAAATGCTTTATACATAATAAAGTTGCAAAGGTGCACTTGGTCAAAAGCCCCAACGTGAACCTTTCTCGAGAAGAAGGGTCATTCACGACAAAAAACTCGCTTTGATGTTTGATAATTTGTCGGGAAAAGGGCAAAAAACTTAGTTCAATCATAAAATCTTCACCAATAAAAAAAATTAATTTGCATTAAAATTTACAGGTAGCTAATACCATAAGATATTATTTTCAAGAAACTTATAAAACATATTATAACGTTTTTGTTTATTAAATGTTTTTCGTATCTTGCTTTGTCTTTGAAATAAAAAATAAGAACCTCTTGATTGAATGTTGCATGTCCTCGAACAACATAAAAAACTATGAACAAATGAATAACAATGGGATGTAACTGTTCTTTTTTGCATATCTTCTTCTTTTACTCTATTACTCTAGTCATAGAAAGTGTTATAAAAATTGTTACATTAAAAAAACCGTGTTCTTTTAAATGTTTTTGTGTGAGTCATGAACATGCAATAAAGTGGCTCTTATTTTTTACTTCGAAAACGAAGCAAGATACGAAAAAAATCAATTTGCAGAAAATTTGTAGGTACTTGTAGTTGTTTAATCATTTATTTATTTATTTTATTTATTTTTATTTAGTACAGCCACCTACAGCCGAAGCCAATTACCGGTGGGGAATACAAAGTGTAAATAGGTAACATACAGAAAATAAACAGCAGTAATATAACAAGAAGAAAAGAAAAGAAATACCAAACAATATGAACTACAAAAAACTAGCAACTATATAAAAAAAAACAAATAACTATATGAGTCGGAAAACACCCGAATTTTTTCAGACGCAATGAAACCACTTCCTCCCCCCGTTTTCGAGGGTGCTGAACACGATGGGGTAGCTCAAATTTCTTTTTCGAGTTGCGTTCACCCCCTATTGGCCAAAAATCACCCCCTTTTTTCAAATCTCCGCTCTAATACCCCCGGGTCGGAAAAAACGCATGCAACTCGCTTCTGGAGATGCCTTTTATCTAATGGCAACTGCTCGTCACCCTACGTCCACCCCCTTGGCCAAGAACCATCCTCCAAGGGGGTTGAAAATGTGTTTTTTATTAATCGGGCAACCTGCCGCATCTCCCCGATTTCAAGGCTGCTGAACACGATGGTCACTACCTTAGACCTCTACCATTCGTTTTCATCCCCCCAAATCCAGGAAAACACCCGTCAAAGGGGTTGAAAATGTGTTTTTTTATTAATTAGGCAACCTGCCGCATACCCCCGTTTTCAAGGGTGCTTGAATACACAAGATATCATATTATATCATATGTTTTTTAATAGGGTTACAGTTTTGCTCACAGTTTTGAATTATGTTTTTGACTAGGGTATTTTGATGGTGATAAATCAAGGCAAACGTTTAATAAAACATTGTTAATTAAAAAAAAATAAAAAATTCAACTCCCTTGGAGGGTGATTTTGTCAATTTAGGGGGATGGTAGAGGTCTAAGGTAGTGATCATCGTGTTCAACACCCTTGAATAGGGGATGGGGGTATGCGGTATGAGGCTGCCTAATTAATAAAAAACACATTTTAAACCCCCTTGGAAGGTGTTTCCTCGATTTGGGGGGATGAAAACGGGTGGCAGCGGTGTAAGGTGGTTACCATCGTGTCTTTAGCATCATCGAAAACGGAGGAATGCAGAAATATTCAGGATTATAAGAAAAAAGACATTTTCAACCCCCTTGGAGGGTGGTTCTCGGCCAAGGAGGGGGGGGGGTAGGATGACGGGCAGTTATCATTAGATACAATAAGGCATCTTCAGAAGCAAGTTGCACGCGTTTTTTTCCGATCCGAGGGCATTAGAACGGAGATTTTAAAAAAGGGGGTGGTTTTTGGCCAATAGGGGGTGAACGCAACCCGAAAAATAAATTTGCCCTACGCCATCGTGTTCAGCACCCTAAAAAACAGGGGAAGAAAGTGTTTTCGTTGCGTCTGAAAAAATTCGTAAATTTCGGGTTATTTCCGACTCATAGACGCCACTAATCTGGCAAATAATAGAAACTCAAAAAAAAAACACTGGCGTACTTTAAAAAAAGTTTCTTCAAAATAATATTAATTGACGTGTTCCCCGAGAGGCCACTACTGGAATAATTTTAATCTATTCAGGGTTTAATTAGCCCCTGACTATAGCAAATGAGACTGCCCATTTTCAAAAATATTGGGTAAAGTTAATTTAAGATATTGATTGATGATAAACAAAACAGTAATGTTTTAAAAAATTATAAATTGAAGATATTTTCGAAAATGACGATTTTTTAATAAAAGTCCTATATTTTGGAGTATTTTACTTATTTATCTATCCCTATACAGGTGTCCCAGAATAATTAAGTATTCGTTAGTTTCAAGCGTGATAGGGGACATCAAAACATAAAAAAATTCCTATAAACTTGATGTCCGAAAAAGCTAAGTTTTCAAAATACGGGATGTGAAACTTTAAAGACAAAAATTGTTTTTTTTATTAATATTTCAAAGGTCCTTTTGCCAATTTTCGTAAGATTTTGCAGTGTTGTTCGTTGTGATGAGACGCGAAGTTAACTCGATGGTTATTGCGAGTTCCGGTGGCGTCCTGGTGGGCAGTCTCACGAATAAAAAAAATGTACGCCTCCAACTTGTTTACAAATTTGAATTTTTTATTTCATGTTTAGGATTAAACAGATAAAAACACAACTTTTTTGTCTCTTGATATTTTTTCGTGCTTATCTCACTATGTTTTGGAGGAAAAAAATTAAAGCCGCTACAAATGCATGTCAAAAATAGTTATTTACATTACAAGCTACGAAAGTTCACTTTTAGGTGTGAGGAGTATTTGAATAGCCGAGGCGAAGCGTAGCGTAGCCGAGGATATTTAAAAACTCCGAGCACCTGAAAGAGCTTTCGTAGCGTGTAATGTATTAAACTTTTCATTCTCCCCTTGCCATATTGAACCACGGATTAAGAAGAAATGAGTAAAATAATACGATTCAGTGATAACAATGGAATTATTATAAGGTGCCATGTTTTTAACATTACCATAGTAACGATAGTTTTAAATTATTAATTTATGACACTGTCAAGTTTAAAACTCTGTACCGCTATAATTTCAGAATCTTTGATCGTAGTTTAGTTCAAAATGAATTTCATTCAAGAAGCTGCAAATTCCAGTAAATCTTTCTGGAACATACAATAATAATTATTTTTATGTTCCAGAAAGATTTACTGGAATTTTTTATTGTAGTTTTACATTTAATTTCCCATCTAAATAAACGTTAATCAAACTGACATTTCTACTTTTTTGTCCAGGCCACGAAAGTTTTTCATAGCTAGCAACCACCTAGCAACCTATCACCTAGGATGTTTTACTTTCGCTTTCGGTTGTCTTATCAAGACAGAAAGTTACAATTTCGTAAAGGGGAGAATGAAAATTAATTTTAATTTTAATGATTTTATTTGATCAATTTTTCGACATGCTTTGAGGCGACTTTTTTTTCTCCAAAATGAAGAAGATACAACAAAATATCAGGAAACAAAAAAGTGCGTCTTATCACAATTAATGCAACTACCAAAATTCCCCAAAATAGATAAAAGGATCTCTGAGATATTAATGAAAACCGATTTTTTTTAACTTCACCATTTTGTATCTTGAAAATCAGACATTTTAGGACACATTTAGGAAAAAAAAATTGTTTTGATGTCCCCTATCATGCCTGGAAATTATGAATAGTTATTCTGGGACATCCTGTATAGTTTTAGCAATTTCGCACTACTATTTGATATTATAGTGATAGCCGGTCGGCTTTTTTTGTAGTTTTCTTGAAAACCAGAATATTCATCAGTGGAATTTGTTCTAAAGGCTATTAGGTCCAAAATAAAAGTTTGCTTTAAAATAAGCGTTAATAAATAAAAATGTATTGTAAAATATTTTTTTTTAAATGTGATGAGCAGGTACAACAAGTTATAGCAAGTGTATTGAACCAAATTTTAATAAGAAGCTCTATAACTGATATATTTTCTTGTTAAATTGAATTAATTAGGTAGGTACACCTCAATACTGAACTATAAGTGATACCATAAAAGTGAAGACTTACGATAATTTAATAATAAATAACAATAAAATCATAAAGATAGTTGGGTCTAAAAAATTTAGGTAAAATTTCAAGTGAACTATTGTACCTTTTATTTGTATTATTGTATTGTAAATTTATTTAGGTACCTACTATAAGTTCAAGGACGCAGCATCCCTTGAATCGATACGATCTTATGACTAATTTCTAGAGAAATAAACATTAATTTTATGAGCTTGAAGTCAAATTTACAGCTGGTAAAAAATAAACACATATGAATGTTGTACCTGTACCTATGTAATTCGTGAAAATAGAAACATGTTAAGAAAACACATGAATCGATCGTCATCCTATTAACAAGCATCAACTTAAACATAAAACGCCAGCATGCCCTTTCAAAACAAACGAGAACATTCTATTTACAACTAAACTACTTACACTGCTTGGGAAATGTGATGCGGAAAATGAGAGAATTGATCGCACCCGAATAGAACATCGTTGCGAAACTTGGGTGCGTGCAGTTCGTGCTCTGAAATACTGAAGCCCACTGCTGAAAATCTGAAAAGCTTTCTGGAACACGAAATCCTGCCTGAAACTATCTATGTGCGCATTGCTTCAACGCATCTATATTCTCTGGAATTCAGTTCTCTGGAGCTTGCGGTTCTTACAAATTATTGAAAATTAATTTTTTATAGGTCACCCTGTTTCAATTAAATTTAATTAATAACTATACTATACTACTGTTATTATAAATAATCTAAGGCTGCTGAAACCATTTTTTTTGTAATTAAGGTGCGCTAAAAAAAAAGCACCAATTTTAATCCCGATATACTATTTGTTTTACTCATGGACAATAATAACGTCCCAGACAAGTCTTGGTTTGTCTTCTTTCTTTTATTAAAGTTTGCTGAGTCATCACCATCAGTGTTAAATGTCTATCCAATAAATTGGTTGATTTTGAGAAGTATTAGGTAGGTACCTACCAAAAACTACACCCTGGCGCTTTTATTAATTTATCACATAAACTAATTTTTTCGGAATCTGGTGCGTTGAAACCCATTGTCGTCAGTTCAATAACACTTGCATTTAGGGAAAAAACATCATTTTGGAGGGCGACATCGTTTGGGAACAAAACCACCCTCATTCTTCATAAATATTTTTCATGATAAAATAAGCATCATTTGCCTGAAGCATTTTTTCTTGATGTAACCCTCATTATTTTCTTATGACTAAACAACAGTCTCCAGGGGGAAAATTGCAAGAGGCAAAAGTTGTTTGGTTTGGACAGGACCATCGGTTGGACATAAAAACTACCCCCAACCTCCAATACCAATTTGAAAGTTATATCCCTAAAGATTGGAGTGGGAATGAATTGACAGTGAGGGTAGTTTTTATGTCCAACCGATGGCCCTGTCCAAACCAAACAACTTTTGCCTCTTGCAGTTTTCCTGCATGCCATGGAAAAATGCTTCAGACAAAAGTTTATTACTTTTCATGAAAAATAATAATCGGCAATAAAAATTGGAGGTTCCTATACAAGACGTCCTAGTCACCCCCACCCCTAGGTAGAGCGTTAAGCTTTTGTCTCCAAACGATGTCCCCCTCCAAACTTGATAACTTGTGTTTGAAACGTATTTTTCCCGAAATTATACCCCTTCCTAATGATTTCAAAAAAAGATTAAAATTGATCACATTTGCGTACATTGATATTATTTTATATATTTTCAACATATTGATATTATAGGTATTAGGTATGTGAAGTTCAGAATCCGATCCCTTTTTTACCGAAAGTCGGTAGGAAAATGTGCTTCCCTGCCAAAACAGTGGAAACCATTTCTTTTCAAGTGCGCTCCTGGATTTTCAATTTGCTGATAGGTGATCTTGAAGTGCCACGGTAGTTTCTGCCATATTTCGTTGAATTTCATCAAACCGTTGCAAAGATATCGGGGCCGTTTAAAATTTAAGTCTAAACAGAGAAAACGTGTTTTGATTCGTACCGTTTGACAAAAAAAAATCATAAATTTATAGACTTTCCTCGATGTCCTCTACGTAGAGTTAAATGCCAGGTAACTAGGTTGCATTAATCATGAATCACCCCTGCATACCTAGGTGTCTGTTTCTTGGATCTTGGCAAGATCTTGGATCTTGCCTAGGAAAACAAAAACGTCCAACATTTTTTCATCAACTAAAAATAGAAAAGATTAAAAAAAAAACATAATTTTTGCAAACATTGGCAATATTTTATTACCTACCTATTTTCCTAAGCACTAATTAAAAAAAAACTGAAGTATCGACTGTTTCAGTGACAAAAAACTGTCAGTGACCTCTGTCTTCAAGCTCGCATGTGATTTGTGTCGATCGGAGGAATTCATTATTTATTTTGTTCTCACTAAGAATACAGTGCCGGTTTTTAAAACTTCATTACACATTTTTAGTGCTTTTTGATCTCCGTTCATCAATGTTTTTGTTTTAAATTTACATGCATCGAGTTTTCTAAGAATTATTGTTTGAAGTTTCCAACTGTCCTAATATATCTATTTATATTGCCTTTTTTGCCATTCTTATTTATTTACTTATTTGGATTGTTGCCATTAAAATTCTATTTAATTTAGGATTATTTATATAAATAGGAATCTATGAATGATTTATCTTTAGATAAATGAAAGTCAACAGTACCTACCTATATCCAATCATTAATAGGTATTTTTCTTTTAAATTAAGTTATTATTGGCTTTGGCAGACAAGCGTAGGTCATGCAGTATTATTTTGTGAACGTTTTTGGCTAAAAATAATATAACGGCATATTGTTCTACGTTCACAAAAAAATCCATGTCAAAAAACTGTCTGCCAAAGTAGGTAAAAATAAATAAGATCAGAACAAAATACATTCAGTAATTTTGAAAAGACAAGCTTTTAAAATGTTAATAAAACTTTGGAGGCTGTTGAGAGAGATAAAAAATAGAAAACTGTCTGTATATTGGGTGTCCCGAAAACTAAGCTGATGCTCATTTAATTGCTATATTGTCAAAGTAACAAAAAGTGACATTTTGAGCTTTTTTTAGTTATACAAACGTACGTTTTATTGTTGTCATCTTGATTTAAAGTTATGTTCAATAAACGTTATTAAATTGTCGTTTTTCTGGTAACGAGTCGTTTCCGAAGCCATCTGTATAGGAACTTTTCGTCTTAGCATTACCTACCTATTTTACCCCAAGAGAAAGATATTTGAATTTGAAAACCTTTATTTTGCAAATATTTAAATGTATTTGATTTTCCGAGACTTAATAACCCTCTTGGTAAAGTGCATTCTAAGATACCCACACATAGTTTTTTATTATTTTTTTTTCCATAAGTAATAAATGAGAAAAATGTCTTCAAATGAGCAATGTATCTCCTATTATAACACAATTTGTTTTCTGTCTCTTTCTGGGATTATTTTTCTATTAGATCAAATTTGCGCCGTACCTATTATAGGACCACACATTTTTGCAAACCTGTACATGGAATTTCTATAGTTTCATAAGTGTTGGCTGTGCTGTGATCCATGTTTTAACAACTTTTATTATTGATATTATTTTTTAACGAAATATTTATTACATTTCTTGTGTGATAAACATTATAGATTGAAACAAAGTGTGTCGCAATATTATGACGTCACATATGGCTTGCCGTTATGGTTATTTATGACTTTCGGTTAAAGAAAGGTTTTTTTTTCGAAAAAAAGATATTAAATTTTGAAAAAAAAAATTTTTGAATGTGAGAGTTTTGGTTTCTTTGATTTTTAAATACCGGAATGACATGAAAAAACAATATAATTTATTTCATAAAATAAGAAATCTCGATTTTCCATGCTTTTCAGGTTATTTCAGCAGCGTCTGAAGTTTTCATAAATTTTGTTTCAGATTCTTAATAAGCATGAAATCGTGCAACTTTTCTCTAATTTATCTGACTCTGTATCTCTTATCGTTTCCGAGAACCCCTTACGTACTTAGTTCGTTTTAAATGGCACACCCATCATGTAATAACACTTTCACAGCCAGTATTATAAAAACTCTTAAAGTTAACGGGCAGATTTCTGTGGCCATTTCTGAAGAAGACATCGTCTCTGTGTGGAAAATATTGCAATTTAATTATTTTAATGCATGAAGGGGATTACAAAAGTGTTAATAAAAGTCATTTAACATCGATATTAGCTTCAAAAACGCTTACAGAAATCTGCCCGTTATGGCTTAATGAGTCTTTATAATACTGACTGTTAGCACAATAATAAAACCGTAATATTTATAACAATCTACCATATAACATAATTATAGATCTAGCACAAAGAAAAACACAAGTAAGAAGGAAGAAATCAATCAAATTTGACATTTATTTTTAAATAACTTCGTCGCGATTAATGCTATGAGTCAAAATCCAGCCGCATGACGTCGTTGCGCAGTAGTGACCAAAATAGCATGTGGCATGCTGGCAAATCTGGCATGTGTGATATGTGTGTATCGTGGGAGTCAAGGCAGGAGGAGTGCAAGAGCCAGGACGAAGGACGCCAGTGTGGCCCACTGGCCCAGGCTAAATTTAGGGTGTTTATCTTTGGTCAGGGTAGGTTTTTTTTCATTTTAGGGACATTTGAAGGAAAAAAATAAACTACCCTGACCAAAGACCTGACTTAGTGATTCGCATTTATTGTTATTCGGCTGGCGGAAATTTCCTTAAAATGAAAAAAAACTACCCTGACCAAAAGACCTTGACATGAAAATATGTTTTTATTATGCATTAATAATAATTCGTTGATTATCAAAGGTATAATTACTATCATCAAGACTAAAAAGTTCATTATTGATAATAGTCCTGCAAATATAGGTATTGTAAATAAAGCTGGCAACTATGTTGTTCTAAACTGCCAGCTGATCTGATATTCCGCGCACGCGCAATATAACGGTGACGTTAAGTTATATAGGTGGAGGATTACCGGTACCGGCTGTGGTTTATAAGTGTTGAAACTGCAGACCATAATTATTTATTCTAAAAAGAACAATCATTCATCGTAATGTCAAAATATCAAATTCAAAATTCAAATATCAAATTAAGGTTACATTCAAATTAATTTCGTAATTTTTTATGTTCAAATTGTTCAATACAAATAATACAATTATTACAATAACAATAAGTAAATATTTTTTAAATGAACGCTATTAAAATGCATATTTTTCTGCAAATTTAAAAATCTTTACCTACTCCAGTAACAGTGGCGTTGAATATTTTCATTGATGTGTTGTTATCGTCATTTTACACAATGTAAAACCTAGAACTATGGATATTATTTGTTACACTTTATCATTGGAAAATGTTACAAAACCACCTACACTAACCGGGAATTTGGAGGGATTCAAGCGAGTATTGCTTGTAATTTTCTTCCTGAAATAAGAGCTGGAATTCTGGAAAAATCCTTTTCAAAATGAGCTTACGATTATTGCTATCTACCACAAATCGGTTGTACCATTTCAAGAAACCTTCAAGAATATTAATTCAGCAAATGCAGAGACGGTAGGTTTTTTTTCCGTTAAATGCAGTTTGGTGGCTACTCGTTCCCAATTCTCTACCTTCACCTGTCTAATTTGCCATTATTTAGAGTTGTCCCCAAAATCTCTATTGGTATGAAAGTCTTGTAAAGGATACGCAGGAGATAAAACACTTTCAAATTGTTATACTCCATCGATAGGTTAGTTGATTTAAAAGGAGCATTGCTAATAGACTGAAGAAAAGAGTCTGGAACTTGGTGTATGAAACTGGCCTGCATGGTCACGGTAAACTAGAGTGTCTAGATTTAAAGAGTGAAATTGTCCATATTCGCAAAGAAATCATGATGACATTAGACTTGTTAACGCGTTTGGCAGACCCTTGACCCTTATGTCATATGTTTTCCCCTTTTCAGGGAATCGGGGTTAATGATTGGTGCATTGCGGCATATCAAGTTTTGCCGCGCTGGTAGCAGCTTATACCAGGGATACAATTGGCCAACAAGACTCAAATTTGAGTCCTGTTTTTGGCCAGTTGATCTACCATAAGATTTCCTTTATGTCTACCTTGCCTGTTCAATCTATGGAGTTTTATCTTTTATTATGTTATGTACTGCTTTATAGTTTTTTCAAGGACATTGAGCCGAGCATTGAACGGTTGAGAACAACAAATTTGATATTTTGTCAATAAAGTTGAATGAATTTGAGTAAATATTGGGAATTAGATAAACCAGTGGCCACTAAACTGCACAATACTACAGGTTTCGTTGTTCTCACTCGTTTACTAATAATTATCTGGTTTTTGCAGATGCATTCAGACTTCCAGTTTTGATCTAGCTAAAAATAAAACTTTCCAAGAAATGAAGCATAGAGCTGTCGAAAAAAGAAAAGAAGTCCGATCTTTCTTCTTACAGAAGTATGTCGATTATGTTTTTGTAATAACGAAATTGCTGCAGCAGAGTTTTCCAAAAGCGTTGGCTGTTTATAAAGTGTTCACGTTTGGAATTCAAGAATTTTTCAAAGATTGCAAACAGTATATTAAAATCCAGAGGCTGCTACAGGCACACCACTACGACTTTACTCGAATTACTAGAAAGGAAATTGAACTGTACGAACAGTTACCGAAAGATATGCGCAAAATAGCCCCAGTATTAATAATAGCGCTGTTACCGTTTACCGTATACGTCATTATACCCGTTGTGTATCTATTTCCCAGACAGCTGTTGACATCGCATTTTTGGACCATTCAGCAAAAATTCGATTATGAATTCTTATACCTGAAGAAGCGACTAAAACATAATAGACCTGCTTTGAGAAATTTACAAGAGCAAGTAGAATATCTCAGAGGAACTGAATATTGTGAAACTTGGGCTTCAGTTTTAGGTAAAATAGGCAGTGGTCAACAAGCCGAAGTGAGCGATATAGTGAAATGTAAAAAACTATTTGAGGCGGAACCTTACCATCTGCTATACTTGCGTCCTCAGCATATTGTAAGTGCTAAAATACCAAGTGAATAGCTTTTTATTGATGCAATCTGCTGGATCTTGGTCTGGTAAAACAAACTTCTGAGTTGAAAACAATAATTTATAATTTATTTAGAACTTGGAACCCTCAGGTTGCATGGAAATAAAACACATCTAGAATGTGATATTATATTATTATTATTAATTTTAATTTTAATTCTTCTAGCGGCATTTAATGGGAATTCATGGCTTGCATTTAGGTTTTTTTCGTAGAGAAAGGTTGAAAAGACGAGCGCAACTTCTTTTAGAAATGGACAAAGCTATAAAAAGAGAAGGTGATGTACACAATCTAACATTAGACTCGTTAAAACATGCCTGTTACTTGAGAGGTGCGTATATTTTTAAACCTGTTAATTGTTTGCATTTCATGGATATAATGTTACAGGGCTGAATCCATATACCATGACCAGAGAAGATATGGTTAACTGGATGCGGCAATGGTTATATTTGTCAGAAAATACCGACAATCATAGTCTGTCTCTTATCTTACATGCGCCAATGCTACTGGGATATAATGAGCCCTCCAACTGGAGGGTTATTTACAGCAAAGTTTAAATACCATCATTACTATTATTGTGATACAAATAACCAAAGTTCAGATAATAAAAATCAATGATAGGTACCTATAATAACATTGTAAAGTGCAATTTGTATTGTTTGTTATTGTATAATAGTGCTAAATCGTGAATTAAAATTATGCAAGAATAATTGTAAATAACATAATGTAGGATAACAAGCTAGAAATATATTTTAAATTTAGACTTTTCTATCACTAAAATAAAGATTGAGAAAGTTTTAAAACCCATTTAACTATAAGTTTTCGCGCCAAAATTTGAATAGTCACATCAGGTACACCAACCCAGCATGCAGGCTGAAAGTTTTTCATCTGACAGCCGCGGTATCGATACGGATACGATAAAGTTCACTGGCAACTCTTGTATCTGCGCAAGCGTAAAAAATGTTGAAGCTGTGTTAATTTTAATTCGCTGTTGGTGGTGACACTGGTGACTGGTGAGTTCTATGACATAACTGATAGTAGACAAAAGGAATAAATAATAATTAATAACAATGGGTATTATAAAAGCCGGTGTAGTTAACGACAAATCACGGAAGGTTATTCACGGTTGTATATTCAAACTGAACAGCTGCTGGCAGCAAACCTGAAGTAAACATCGCTGATTTAAAAAGCGCTGCCAGCCAAGGTCATCCAGCTACTTAAATTTAAATCCATGAATGATGTAACAAATACATTATTAAAACTACACAAGGTATGTCAGCGCGAGACTGAAAACTCGTCCGCGCTGCGCATGACGTCACTGTGGTGATTGTAATCCAAACTTTTGTGGATTACAAATGTTGAAAAGTCAACATTTGTGGAGTGCTATTTAGCAGCGTTGATATTTAGCCTTGACACAAATGTCAATTAAAACTTATTGTTTCATAAACCCAATAAACATAAAAACTTTTTAAACATTTTATTAAATAAAAATTTGAATTTTTTTTACAATTTACATTTGCAATATGACAAATTAATATTATAAGTATAACATCAGGAATGGTAAACATAACCCTTACCTTTACCTTTCTATTAGGTGCTTTTCAACTTCATCGGTCTGATCTGAATAATGTATTGTTATGAACAACATGATGCATCCTACTCTTCTCACGATTGATTTCCAGCATATTCTTCACTCTTACATCTTCAGCGCTACAACCGTTCTATTTCTGCTGGACTTTTGATTCAATCAAAACTTGAATTAAATTATAATTTCGGGTTTTTTATACGTAACATTTCACTAACGGTTGATTTTAGCTTTTGATTGTTTCGTATGTATTATTATTCTTTATAGTAATTTATTGTTGATAAGCATGAACGCCAGAGGTAGTTAGTTCCTGCCAGGTCGGATGAGGGCGCTGTACTGTTGCCAGTTTTAGGGAACCTGTATTACCGACACTGACGCTTACTAGGGTAGCGCATTCATTCGTTGACGTTTACTATACCTTATTTTTTATTTAGATGGACTTGTCAAACAGCTGTCAAGTTGGCAGCCTGTGCAATGTTTAAACAGTAATTTTGAGATTTTCAGATGGTAGCCTGTTTCCTTAACCTTGACAAAAAATTTAAGTTGCGTCTAGAGTTACGGCAACACTCCTCGACTATAATAGTACGGGCTATGACGTCACCTGCAAAACATATTTCCTTGTTGCATTGTTATAAAATGCAAATTGAAAAATTCTAACTCATTTTCTTTGAAAAGAGTTCATTTCTAGTAGTTGTTCATCTTTTGAGGATAAATTTAACTGTTGTATAGTATGACTTTATCTAATGACGTTTCGCGAAAACAGAGTCTGGCTCCTCGGCCGCTACTCTAGTCACAGCGAAAACGCCAAGGAACTTATTGAAGAGTTTGCTGAAGCTGTCAAAGTGACAAACTAAATTAATTTCAAAATTAATAAAATCCTGAAGCATAGGTAGGTGAAGTTATTTCAAAAGAAAGACAAGAATGAATGCTCAAAAATTCTATAAACAATAATTATTATTCTTATTAAAAGATGTTTCTCCAAATTAAACAACAATACAATGCAATCAGATTCCTTGAAATATCTAGAGAGAATTTCTTAAAAAAATGATTAAATAATGTAAGTACCTATTTATCAATAAATCTCCTATTTTCAATGTTTTTACAAAAAAATAAACAGGGAAGGTTAATCCTATGTACCTACGTAAGACTTGCAAAAGTAAATAGGTGCTTACACTTATAAATGTCTCTAAAATTTTTAAGACTACATAATGAAAAAATTGCGTTTATAGGTATAGTTTTTTGGATTTTAAATTTTGAAATGAAATGACATCTCAAGTAATTGGCATAACCTAAGTTAGTTTAGGAACTATTCTAGTTGACTATTTTAGTAACAACTATCACCATAACCAACCTAATCAGTCTTGTTGCCAATCGTTCCCCTAGAATTTTGACTTGGTGGAATCCATCTAATTAAAAAATAAAGTATATGAACAGTGAACACGGTTATGCTTGAACAACTGGATGTCATATTTTTTGCACATTTGGTCACAGGCGTAGGTATCAAGTGAAAAAAAGCCAAATTTGAAAAATGAATCAAAATAATAACACCAATAGAAATCGAGAATCCTCTTTCAGTGGGTATTAAAAACATATTTTAAGAGTTTATGGAATCTACGAAGCTGTTTGGGTGTAATTTTTAACTCGATATATCTAACGTAGTAACTGAGAAAAGGCGTCTTGATAGACACACGAATGGGGGTGTGATCTTATATAGGTATAGTACCCCTATAGGACCCCCCGCATACTGATCTTTAAAAATAAGATTCATCAAGATGTAATAAAACCTACTTGTTAATAAACTTCCAGGAATACGGAAATTCTGATGAGCTCTGCATATTTTCTGCAATCGCAACTGTCTGCTGAATGGGCGGGCTGGGTGCATTTTTTGTCCGGAATAAATGGGCGGGCTGGGTGCATTTTTTGTCCGGAAAATCCTAGTAACATGTAAGTAACTATTGATAGAAGACTATAATATATGAGTTTAAAATATTAAGAAAAGTTACCTTTAAGCAACGCGAACAAGTAGAAAGCACTCTTTTTATTGTTAAAACATCCTCTAACGCAGCAAAAGCTCACCATTTTTAGGAAATACGCGGACTTAATAACAAATTATGGGAATTTTTAGACAGTTGTACGTTCATGGAAAATCTGACGTTTCTTAAGTTATTTTCAACTTTTTTCCCAACTTTTGTGAGAATGAGAATGCGCTACCCTAATAAGCGTCAGTGTCGGTAATACAGATTCCCTAGCCAGTTTATCCATTTACCATAATCCCTCTCTTAGTTCACAGGCTCCTTGGTTTTTTCGAGAATAATTGAATAAATGGGATGGAGGGGAGGGAGACATGTACATAATTTATATGTATTAGAATAAAATAGAGATAACTGATAACTTAATTATTTAGGAAATTATCGTTTGTGAATTCGGGCTTAAGATTATAATTTAAATTATGAATTACTATGTAATAATAATTATTTCAATCGAGTTTTAAAAATATATGTCTACGCTTGCGTGCTTAGAAAATCTAAGCGGCTGTTAGGAATATTAAGAAAATTTCAATTTTCGATTGTCATTTCAGCATTCAGCGTATTTTTTTTTGACCGAACGAAACTGACGAAATCCGCCATATTCTATTTCTTTTCAAGGTGATAGAATTTCGAAAGCATGGTGAGTTTTTTAACTTTTTACTTTACAAATTATACCAAAATGTGATCTTATTAAGTTTTATTGAAGATCAGTAATTTTAAAATCTCTATTGCCGTTATTGATTGTAAAAAACAACCAAGACTACTTTCAATATAATTGTGGAAATCGGTGTTACCATGTTCCACATGGCCACGAATTATTTCATGTGTGTATTTATAAAATCTCCCTTTATTTCAGCCCTTCAAAAGGTTTGTCGAGACCGGCCGCGTGGCCGTTATGTCAGACGGGCCCCACAAAGGCAAATTAGTGAGCATTGTTGATGTCATTGACCAAACTAGGGTAAGTTAACCTCTAAATTTTTTGTCTCTTGTTGATTCTCCCTGGAACCCGCACCTTTTGCATAAAATTATGTACTTGTTGCCTGCTGTAAGTCGCTCTAGTCTAATGGACCAAGAAGAGTGATGAGATATTTTTTAATTTGTGTTGATGGTCCTCGAGTCCTCTGTTGTATTTTTGACTAATGGGGGCTTTTTTTTTTATTTGCTGTTTCAATTTTTAGAATTCCGGTACTTGAAAAACTTTCGGTTAAGCTGCTGAATCGCGACGGTTTTACCCCTACGCTGGCCCCCCTCCACTCTCTCTGCTAGCTCTGAGTCGACAGGCTCTCAGCGTTGCCACATAAAATCCGTGTCTCCGTTCTCCTACGGCCTTAAAGTGTCATTTTTGGTTACAAATAATATTAAAACACTTATTTGCTGCAGTAAGTCAGGTCTTTGGTCAGGGTAGGTTTTTTTTCCTTCAAATATTCGTAAAATGAAAAAAAAACCTACCCTGACCAAATACCTGACGGAACCGGTAGCTACTTATTACGGTCTCGTGCGGAAGCGGGCAGGAAGCACGCAGGATTGTCTGCAGAACGTAGGAGAAGGGCTTGCATATGGCAACGCTGAGAACGTGTCGGAGCGTAGCAAGCAGAGAGAGTGGAGGGGGGCCAGCGTAGGGGTAAAACTGTCGCGATTCAGCAGCTTAACCAAACTTTCTAGTACAAACCAGCCTTCACAAAGGTTGAAAGTTTGAAACAATTCAAAATAATGCTGAAAATAACTTGCGAAATTTTTTTCCCCAATATTAACCCGTTAACTGCGGTTTATCGCATGTGTACAGCTGAAATTGCTGTAGACCGCTGCATCTGTCACATATAGTCTGTTAGTTACAACCACTAACTGCCATCTGTAGTAGCCATCAATTAACACTACTTTCAGGTCACCGAGTGAAATAGAACTATCATATTTAAAACATTTCTTATTCACAAGACGGGTTTGCAGCAGAGCGCACTGCCAGAAATCTGTAATATGAGGGCAGGTTTACTGGCTTACAGTCATGTGCCAATGACTTGTGTGTTTCTCTTGCTGCGTCCATAGCGTGAGCGAACATCTTACGGAATTCCTTGATCTGCAACCACATTTACCCCTGCTACTTAATGATGATCCCATTATTTGATAGGAATTGCCGACTGATAAATACATGAAGTCACATTTGTTCTGAATTTAAACCGATACATGTATAAACGTCAATATATTGTTCAACCTCAATCTATTTTAGCTTTAATTTGGTTGCAGGTATTGGTCGATGGACCGGCTAGCAAGGTGCCAAGGGGAATCAGCAGATTAAATCAGCTTCATTTGACAAAGTTCAGGCTCAAGTTCCCCTTCACAGCTTCAACGAGGGTGGTTCGTAAAGCATGGAACGAAGCAAAAGTTGACGAACAATGGGCCAAATCAGCGTGGGCTACAAAAATAGCTGCCAAGGAAAAGGTAACTAACTTCAAGAATAAAAGTTTTAATTGCTTGAACCACTCATTCATGATGATCCAACATTGATAGGAAATGCCGGCTGATTTAGTGATGAAGCCATAATTTATATCTGATTTCTTTTAAAAATTGCATGGTTCAAATTTTGTTTGCATTTTCACGGCTAATGATTGTAAATTTGTATTTCAGCGCGCCCAGTTGACAGATTTCGACCGTTTCAAGCTTCGCGTTGCTCGCTCTCGAAGGAACAAAATCAGAACTCAGACATTTAATGTTCTGAAGAAGACCGCTTCGAGGAACGGTACCTTGTATGGTAAGAAACGAATGGCGAAAGGTGGTGACAAGCCAAACCCCAAGAAGATTAGCAAAAAAGAAGTGGAGAAAAAGAAGAAGACACAGAAATAATTTTGTATTTTAAGTTTAATAAAAATCATTAAAATGTATTTTTGTTAAATTTTTTTAGTTTAAATCTATTGAATTGACAGAAGATTTCTATTTTGATTTTAAATTTTATTGCTGTTGATCTGGAATTGAAAAAAAGAGCTTCAGACTGTAGTAATAGCTCTTCATTTAGAAATTGGCTAAATAACATTAAAGTGGAACAATTTTGATATTTTAATGTGATTCAGCAGAGAATCACAAACCATTGCTTCTCTGGGTACATATACAGGGTGTAACTAAATAAGTGTAAAACATTTAAGGGGGTGATTCCTCATCGAAAAAAAGATAGGATCTTTCATATAAAGAAACTTCATTGGAGCATCCCTTGTTAAGATACAGCCCCTTAAAGGGGGTACATAAAATTTGTTGAACAATTTTTTTCACAAGCACTGAAAAAGTTACAATATTGAAACTAACCTGACATTTTCTACTACCAAAAAGACACTTAGTCAGTAATTTATTTGGTTTACCCCATGGTTGTAAGGGGTGGAAAATGCAACCCCTAAAATTTATTCCCAATGCAACTTTTTGTCTTATTATTTGTTTACCATTTAAAAATTTATTTCCGATAGCCTGTTTCATTCTAAACAAAAAATGTCTCTTGAATTTTTTGCACAGAATAAACCAGTTCGCAGCAAAAAATTATTTTATGACCAAGATACATATCGCCATAAAACGAAAATACTAACTAGGCGCATGCGTAATGTCTGAAGGTAGACATGTTGAACATTTACTATGATTTCTACGTGTTGTATGCTTTGTTATTAATAAATTAGTTTTGTTTATTCCCCTTTAATCATTTTATGCAGGTAGTAACTACAAAATAACAATAAACCCAGTTCGCATTTATGACGATGTATCTCTGTAGTTGTTCGTAAAATAATTTTTTGCTGCGAAGTGGTTTATTTTGTGCAAAAAATTCAAGAGACATTTTTTGTTTAGAATAAAACAGGCTATCGGAAATAATTTTTTAAATGCTAAACAAACAATAAGACAAAAAGTTGTATTGGAAATAAATTTTAGGGGTTGCGTTTTCCACCCCTTACAACCATGGGGTAAACCAAATAAATTACTGGCTAAGTGTCTTTTTGGTAGTAGAAAATGTCAGGTTAGTTTCAATATTGTAACTTTTTCAGTGCTTCTGAAAAAAATTGTTAAACAAATTTTATGTACCCCCTTTAAGAGGCTGTATCTTAACAAGGGATGCTCCAATGAAGTTTCTTTATATGAAAGATCCTATCTTTTTTTCGATGAGGAATCACCCCCTTAAATGTTTTACACTTACTTAGTTACACCCTGTATACGATCACTATCATTACTAGAACATTTTGTTTATTTAAAAATCACATTTAATTCGTTTTTTGGTAAAGTTGTATTTTTATGTCTACAAGGTGCTACTTGAAGGTAGGTATGTGGGCACTAAATTTAACGATGTATTCCTTGAGCATTTTTAAGTAGAAAAGTTCACATAAACATGCATCTCAAAATGACTGATTTTACAGGTGTATCAGTTTTATTAATATTCCAAACATTCTGAAATTTGACAATGTCATGTGTTTTTAATAAGGTGCTACATTAGCCTCAATTAGATTAGAAATTATGAAGTTAACACGTTGATACTTTTTTAGATTAAACAACTAAAAATAAAACTTTTTTTCTTGAATTTTTCGTATCTGATAATTTTTTGAAAAAAATAAAATTCACCTAGTTGCATATCCCTGGACCACACAAGAAAAAATATAATTTTTTATTAATAAATAAACACGAAATTAAGTACATTTCTTAACACTGAAGCTAACAAATTCAATTTTTGTAAATCTTTCCCATGTTTCATGGTTGCTCCAGGGATGTGAAATTTAGTGAATTCTATTTTTTTTATTTTTTAGATACGAAAAAAAGTCAACATAAAACTTTTATTTTTAGTTGCCTAGTCTGAAAAATGCCTAAATTTAAAAAAGTGTACATTTTTTTCAATATTATACGAACAAGATTGACAAATAGCTCTTGAGTAAGCTACCTTTTATGCCCCTCCTAGACAACTTAGAAATGAGCCTAGAATGTTTGAGATGACTTTATTTAGATCAGATAAAAGACCTATGAGAATGGGGAGACTTGAAAAATCATGCAACGAATTGTTGTGTTGGATTGACTGTTTTGGGGGCTCATTTGGCACGATAAAATATCCAAAGCCATATTACTTTTTGTTGCGATTATGAAGAGAGGTAAGGTAACTAATTAGTTTATTACAAAATACGAATTGTTCAACATTTGCTAAACTGAGCTTATGCCATTGTTTTATATTTTATAAAACTTGCATGTACCTATATGTGGGGCTTACACTGCTGATAATAAAAAAATATATATATTGGTGGTGCTCCACTGCTCCCATTAGATGCCACTGGACTTCCTGTGAATGGAGGAAGCAATGCCCTCCTTCAGGTTCAGAAATCCAGCTATCGATTTGACATTTCAAAAATGTTCATGGCTGAATAGAACCTGAGTTTCATAGGCAGCATTATTATTGTGATATTTTTTATGTCACTCACAGCCAATATTATAAAGGTTCATTAGGCTAACCGGCAGATTTCTGTCCTTGTTTTTGAAGCGAATATCCACGTCAAATGACTTTTATTAACATTTTTGTAATTACTTTCATGTCAAGAATAGATAAATTAAAAAAAAAAATCCACTTACAGCCAATATTATAAAGGCTCATTAGGCTAACGGGCAGATTTCTGTGCTGGTTTTTGAAGCTAATATCGACCGTCAAATGACTTTTATTAACATTTTTGTAATTACTTTCATGTCAAGAATAGATAAATTTAAAAAAATTCCACTTAGACTCGATACCTTCTTCAGAAATGGCCACAGAAATCTGCCCGTTAACTTAATGAGCTTTTATAATATTGGCTGTTAGACTTTCTTCAGAAATGGCCACAGAAATCTGCCCGTTAACTTAATGAGTCTTTATAATACCCGCTGTCAGAAATGTAAATTTAATCAAAAGTCAATAAATTAAGAAAAAATTATCTTAAGAGATACGAATCTCTTAAGATAAATGAGATCTCCATGCATTTTGTCTAAGAAGAGTTGCCTCTTCTTCACAGCTAAACAGTTCACATCCTTCGATTAATTCCCTGTACAAGGTTTTGAATGATTTTCTAAGATGATTTTGATGGTAATTTAACTTTATATCTGACTAATTAATTGACAGATAGGTATAACCTACACAGTCTACACACATCAATTATTATTGGTCTAATCTATTTTTCATAGTCATCTCTGCTGCCAGAAACATGCAAAAAATTTTTGGAGAATTTAGCATAACTTGTTAAAATTGGTGAAAGAAAATATACTCATTTAGAAATTCCTAATATTTATTTAAACAAAAAAGTCAGTTCGACAGACACACATAGTTACAGTATTATTAAAATTATTATATTATGGTTTTGTAATGTTTACTAGACCCTACTTTACACTCCTGGACAGACGATTTTATTGCTTTTTAATGTTACCGAAAATTTCAGAAAAAAATGTGCTACATTGTAAACTAAGCAGAACTGAACAGTCTCCTAAAATAAAAGACAAAATAAAATATCTACAGACAAATGAATCGGCAGTGACTTTTCTTAAATTTACTTACAACAATACCTATACAAAGCATTATTTATCATTTCATCCTGTAGTAATTTCCAGTTTACATAATGAACAGTCAGCAAAAGTTAAAATGTGGTAAACAAACACTGGCTTTCCACCTTAAAACGGCACCTACGCAGTCTATGTCACAATAAAGACTCATCAACTTCATTAACAACAGTTATCAGACGTTCATAAAACAATCAGTTTAGCACATCACATGTTAATGAATAAAATTTAATTAAATAAAATCAAATAATAATAAAGTACATAATTATAGAAATGAGAGAAGAAGTTTAAAGCATATTTACTAATAAAATAATAAAAACATTAAACAGTTAAGTAGGTTGATCGACTTTATTATGTGACACGATCCATGGATGTTTGAGTACCTTATCTAGCGCCAACCTGCGATTATCGTCAACAACAACTAATTTCTTTATCAAATCCCTCGCCCCCTCGGAAACGTGATCGGGGAACGAAAATATAGCACGACTGATTCTCTTATACATCGCGTCGTAAGAGGTCGACGCAAACGGAGGATTACCGACAAGGAACTCGTAACAAAGCACCCCCAGGCTCCACAGGTCAACTTTTTCGCTGTGGGTTTTACCCAGCACCATTTCGGGGGAGAGGTAATCCAAGGTACCGCACAAGGTGGTTCTGCGAGACGACGGAGCATGGACGGACCACCCAAAATCGGCTATCTTGATCTCCCCCTTGGGACCGAGCAGTAGATTTTCTGGTTTGATGTCACGATGGATCACTTTTCTAGCATGGCAGTACCTCAAGGCGTCTGCAATTTGAGCAATGTATTGAGCTGAGACCTCTTCGGAGAACCTTTTGTTCGGGGCGGCCATCAATGCTTTGTAGCACGCTCCTGAAAAATAACACACTTCTTATGCATCGAAAGCTAAATTACCCCTCAAATTTAATGAAAACCAGTAAGTATATTCTTTCGGTTTGTATATTGTTTGTAATAAGAAAAACTTATGATGATAAAGTTTAAAAAAGAGGACGTGTTTTTATCAAATTATGTGCATGTGTTTCCTTACCGTTTGGTGCATATTCTAAAATCAGGTAAAGGCGGCTATCATCGTGAAAGTACCCGTACATCCTTAAAATATTAGGATGTCTCAAGTGGGTCTGAATCTCTATTTCTCTTCTCACTTGATGCTGAATGTTGTAATCTTTGATCATGCTCTTGAAAAGAACTTTCAAGGCGACAATGAACTTTGACTTTTTCTCTCTTGCCAAGTACACGTGCCCGAACTTGCCTTTCCCTAGCGGTCGTCCGATGTCAAAATCTGTGATCGCCCAAGTCTTTTTGGATTCACCTTCTGAACTGCTAGCAGTGGCTTCGTTATTATCACATTTATCGGTACCGTTAGTTGAATTTTCCGATGCCGCCTTATCTTTATCTAACATTAAATTGGGATTATAACAACAGTCTTCAGTGTCAGAGGAAACTGTAATGTCTGGAACAGGTTTTTCAGTCTTGAAATTAGCTTTTAAGTCTTTACTGTCTTCCTTGCATATATCATTCAGTTTTGATTCGAAATTCTGTAGCAAGTTCTCTTTATCTTTAGTAGTTTTACCACCGTTCTCATTGGCTTTCAATTTTTGTGCACTTTTGAAATTAACCATGTCATTTGAAGAACAAGGCATTTTTCTATTTATATTGTTCGGTTTTTCAGTAGACGGAAATGTTTTCTGATTACTACCTTCAGGTTTCTTTGTCAAATTTTCTTTGTTTGCAGCTACATTGGCTTTTATTTTATTTTTGCAGGAACTAGCACCAAATGTTGGAATTTTGGACACGGGCCTAGGCAAGTTCTGAGACATGCTTATAGGACTTTCCCACAATCCACAACTACAAATACCAGAAACGTCCCGAGAGGAATGTAAACTTCAGCAATAAGTATATTATCTTGAAAAATATTCATAGAATTTTAAATTATTGGAACACGTTAAGCTGGTAAAATTTTATTTTATTAGTTTTTGCGCGAAATATCTAATTATCTAAATCTAAACTTGCAAATTTCGGTTACAGTTTTTATCGTTATCGTTTCGTTTGAACTTTGAAGAGTTTGAAGTTTTAAATTTAACTTGCACTTGCATTATAGACAATTGACATGATTTGAGAATGTCAACTGCCATGATTGAAAATTTGATATTGTCATGTTGACAATGGGTACGTTCACCTGACGTCAACTGTTGAATAGCAGCGCAAAACGGTTGAGTGTAAGTTGTTTCAACATGTTGGAAATAGTCTGAACGCATTGTTGACATCGAGAGATATGTAACATGTTTCTGGATACGATTCAAGTTCATAGAAGTAATTATTAGCATTTATTTGTCGCTGATTGTATCAGGAGCATTCTTACTTGCAACTTTTACTTCCCACTTGGCGCATGTCCGCAACATACACGTTGACTGTGCTGAGCGTGAAATATTTACGCTCACAAAAATACTCAACAGTTGAACAACGGTTGTAAGTGAGCGGTATGTCTGAACGCAAGCGCTACCTCAACAACTCAACGGTTGACGTCAGGTGAACGTACCCATTGGGTACGTTCACCTGACGTCAACTGTTGAATAGCAGCGCAAAACGGTTGAGTGTAAGTTGTTTCAACATGTTGGAAATAGTCTGAACGCATTGTTGACATCGAGAGATATGTGACATGTTTCTGGATACGATTCAAGTTCATAGAAGTAATTATTAGCATTTATTTGTCGCTGATTGTATCAGGAGCATTCTTACTTGCAACTTTTACTTCCCACTTGGCGCATGTCCGCAACATACACGTTGACTGTGCTGAGCGTGAAATATTTACGCTCACAAAAATACTCAACAGTTGAACAACGGTTGTAAGTGAGCGATATGTCTGAACGCAAGCGCTACCTCAACAACTCAACGGTTGACGTCAGGTGAACGTACCCATTACCATCATTGGTCATAGATCAAAAACTGTCCAAATACGTTGACTGTTGGCCACGTTCAACAATCAACAGGCACAAGAATTTTTTTATTAGTTAAGCAGTCCTCTATCCTCTATCTATGAATACCTGTTTATCTATTTCTGGAATATTCTGGACAAAAAATCTCGAAACGCAGAAGACAGTTATAGTTGCAAAGAAATTCAATGCACAGAATTGCCGTACAAAAGTGAGAGTTTGTCGGATATTTTTTATTACACGTTGATAAACCTTATTTTTATGGATCCGTATGGGAGGTGTTCTTTTAGATCACTCTGCGTCGTCCGTGTATCTATCAAGACCGCGCTTTTTCTCAATAACTGTGAAAGAAATGTCGAGTTATAAATGATACCAAATAGGTACCTACCTACTAAAGTTCACAATCTCATCATAGACCGTAATGGAGGGTTTTTATTTTTAATACCTACTGAAATAGGATTCCTCGTTCTCTGTTTATTATTTTGTTTCTTATTCAACCTTTGCTTTTCTCCGCTCTTGCTACTTGCTATACCTCCACCTCTGTGACCAAATTTGTCAAAAATCCATCCAGCTGTTTAATTACTTATCTCCTTGTCAAGTAAACATCATAGGGAACCTGCATTACCGACACTAACGCTTACTAGGGTAAAGTCCTAGATAAAGCCCTCTTTTTATTAGAACAACCTCTAACGCAGCAAAAGTTTACCATTTTTTTAAATACGCGGACTTAATAACAAATTATGTGATCTACGTTCATGGAAAATCTGACGTTTTTTAAGTTAAATTTGACATTCCCAACTTTTTGTGAGAATAAGAATGCGCTACACTAGTAAGCGTCAGTGTCGATAATACAGGTACCCTATGTTATCAATCTACTATTTTATTAAAAGGTTTGTATCAAAATTTTACACCACTAGCGGAAGCGATTAGCGATTACTCATTGCACATGCGCATTTTGACACAGTATTGCTGTTTCTGCTGATGGTTCAGTATTCTTTTTTTTTTTTTTTTTTTTTTTTTTTAAAAGGAGGGAGCATCGGTCTTAACTATGTAGGTAAGACAAAGTCGCTCCACTCCGGTAACACGGGATTTCGAGCATTACTCATTCACCCAGCCTCAAGTTTGCCATTTAAATTTAAACCTTCGGTCGCTTGTTTTATTTTTCACATACATTCGAAAATGCATCCGAAAAATAACACGAGCCGGTGAGCTCCGAACTCGCGACCTTAGGCTCCCGTTCAGTATTCTTATGATATTAAAACAATAACAAAGAGTAACAATAACGTAATATTTATTTTTAAATGAATAATAATACTTGACCAGAGTTCGTTTTATGATTAATTAGTTTCAGTAGTGTAGTGGTAGGGTAGTGTTGACAAAGTTCCTTTCACATCATTGAATAAGAAGAAAACTTTCTTCTTTATTCAATGTTTCACATTCTCTACCTATCTTTTTATTTCGTCGACTCAGAATTACAGAAGACAGAACATGTCAACGTCGCTACTCGCTGCGATTGTGATGTAGGAATGACAATGGGTACGTTCACCTGACGTCAACTGTTGAATAGCAGCGCAAAACGGTTGAGTGTAGGTTTTGTTTCAACATGTTGGAAATAGTCTGAGCGCATTGTTGACATCGAGAGATATGTGACATGTTTCTGGATACGATTCAAGTTCATAGAAGTAATTATTAGCATTTATTTGTCGCTGATTGTATCAGGAGCATTCTTACTTGCAACTTTTACTTCCCACTTGGCGCATGTCCGCAACATACACGTTGACTGTGCTGAGCGTGAAATATTTACGCTCACAAAAATACTCAACAGTTGAACAACGGTTGTAAGTGAGCGGTATGTCTGAACGCAAGCGCTACCTCAACAACTCAACGGTTGACGTCAGGTGAACGTACCCATTCACGCTCACAAAAATACTCAAACTCAACAGTTGAACAACGGTTGTAAGTGAGCGGTATGTCTGACTGAACGCAAGCTCTACCTCAACAACTCAACGGTTGACGTCAGGTGAACGTACCCAGTGACACAGCATTATTTACATTGGTTACGTCCTTGCTTTCTTTACCTCTATTCTTTACGCGATTCTTTCCGGGTAAAGAATTCATTCTTTACATGGACTTTTTCGGGGTAGGGATGTAAATAAAGAATACGATACGGCACATCACTGATGTAGACTAGCAGTGTTGTGACTGATCTAGATCTTTCGATCTAGATCACTGATCTAGATCATATAATGAGATCTATGATCTGATCTAGATTCTTTTGACATGAAAGATCTATGATCTGATCTAGATCAGCTTTTTTCGATCTAGGATCTTTTTTCTAGATCTTTTTTTTGATAAAGATTTTTCAATAAAAATGCAAGTTTAATGAAATAAAGCTGGCTAAATATACAAATAATGAGAAGGCCATATACCAAAATCTTACAATTCTGTGTCTGTGTCAACTTCATTTAATCTCACGTAACTGTTTACGATAATTGAACTCTAACCTAACTGGAAAGAACTCGCAATGATTAAATAATGTACCATGTACCACACGATATTTTTAGGCAACACGCACTAGTGCAGTATACCCATCTTTTTCTATCGCATGATAGCTTTCGGCTTATAAGAGAGTGAGAGAGAATGACAGAGAATCGCATAAGAGAATAAACACTTGAGAAACGTGACGACCTTGATTGAGCGTGAAATACAAAAGCCGGACTGCGACGGAAATACTGCAGTATAGTTCCTGCCCCTTAAGCTACGTCTTCCTAGCTGCGTATATCGCACTGCGTACGACGCACGCGTAACACGCCCAACACTGCTCTTGCATGGTTTAAATCAGACCGTTTTCCTACATTGCGTGTTCCGCAGCATTGGACGGTGTGCGCTCGCGTGAAACGTCGGCTGTGCCTCGAGAGCAGTCAATCACGCGACGCAGTGCGCAAGTTATTGGTTTTTTTGATTTTATTATTGAATACATCATGAAAAGAATCTCAACCAAGATTTTCTACAGCTGAAGATGAACTGTTGTTTGAACTATGGTGGCTGGATTACTCATAGTATACGATGTAAAATTAAAAGACTACAAAAATAAGAGTTTAAAGGACACAAAATCGAAATAAATTAACTAGGTTCGTCTTTTTTCAACAAAGTTCTTTATAACAAAGAATTATAAATACTTCTTCTTCATCGTAATGAGATCTAGAAGAACTCCTTTTCTCATAATATTATTACCAAAATAAATATTACGTTTTAATTTGAACTGATTTCCGCAAGTTGGAAAACACTGTTCACGCAACCCACACTGCGTGAATCGCCCTGCGTAAACCGCACGCGTTTTGCGCTAGCGTTTGATGCAGCTAGGAAAACGTCGTAGCTTTACACGTTTTTGGTGCCATAGAGTGTAGAGTAATGCACGAGTCCTTTCCGCGCTGCGCATGACGTCACTATGGAGATAGTAATCCAAGCGCTAATAGAACACTTGAAAATATTTGAAGGTGGAAGTCAACATTTGTGGGGTATAGTGAAAACTTTGAAATTTATGTTGAAAAAAAATTGATCTATTTAGTGATCTAAAACTCAGATCTTTTATTTGATGATCTGATCTTTGATCTAGATCATTTTCAATTTCGAGATCTATGATCTGATCTAGATCTCTAATTTTTAAATGATCTTTGATCTGATCTAGATCTTTTTAGAAATGATCTTTCCCAACACTGTAGACTAGGTATAAAAAAATAGGTACTTATGTTTTTAGAACTTTTTTTGGTGAATATCTAGATGAGCGGCATGGGTATAGGGCGAAATGGCTTATACTATCGGATAGCTCGTGTCTCTACGAGTATCAAGGTACCATTGAATTTTTGCGCCGGCAAGTAATAGTCGAGATATAAGGCCTTAAAGTTTCATCCTTGCCCTAATACGTGTATTCAAACATTGTAAGCGCGAACAGGCAGCTCGCTTATCCGTCGGGCACACGACAATCGAGCGTTTCCTGTTCGAGCACTTCGAGCGCAATCATATGACGAATACACGTATTAGGGCAAGGATGACACTTTAAGGCCTTATATCTCGACTATTACTTGCCGGCGCAAAAATTCAATGGTACCTTGATACTCCTAGAGACACGAGCTATCCGATAGTATAAGCCATTTCGCCCTATACCCATGCCGCTCATCTAGATATTTACCCTTTTTTTTGTAAAAGTTAAAAGTTGTACATGTACGATTACAATTTATTCATTAAAAGTAAAATATGCATTATGGCAGTAGCAGTTAGCAGTACAAATCATTAAAATCAAAAGTATCTTTAATTTAATGTGCAATTTGCATCATCTAATGTGCAATGTGCATTGCAAAGCAAATTTCAAAATGCAAATGCAATAATAATGCAATACAAAAGAAGAGAATAACAAAAAATCACAAATCAGAGCAATAGGTAAATAATATAAATAATGTAACAGGTACCTAATAGAAGTGGGAAAGGCTGATGATAATACCTTTTGGTCTAAACATTATTTTTATAGAGGGAAGAGCTAGGAATCATTTCAGAATTCCTGGTCCCTCACTCCCTCATCCAGATAGAATAAAGAATGATGGACCTTAGTTTTTGTAGAATTTGTTTAAGAAATGAAACATCTTTAAGCCCCCTGTTCAGTACCAACGCCGCCAACATGTTAAACTATACCCGGTTCTGGGAGGTAATTTTATTTATTCATTGTATTTTGTTTATTTATTTATTACCAACACTGTCCATCCAGTCCAGTGTCCATCTAGTTTTCTAAATTAAAAATATGAAATGTGATCACACACAGTTACAAATTCAAATTCTGGCTCCAAATACCTAGACATGTTAATTACTTATTGTTAATTTGTATTTTCCTTTATTATGATGCTCTAGAGTCTAGACTAGAGGGTGCTCCGCTCTTTTTCCCTATTCTGGGTCAGTCAGTGGGAGCTAGTTCTGTATAAAAATACTCTTGGTGTCTCCGCTCTGCGCCCATATTCATTCCCTGCTCCTTCCTCTCAGACACAGGCAGCGATGTAATTCCCTCAACACCTCACCTCCCTTTAAAGAGCCAACTGCCTCCCCTCCTCTATAACACTTGACTTGTTATTTTTTTTTGTAAAATTGGCTAACTGTTATTTATTCCCTACCCCTCCCTCCCTCAGATTATGCAATCCTACCCTCTAAATCTGCTACTGTCCTGAACTCTGGCCTGTACATTTCATATTTTTCTTTCCCAACTCTTTTTCGTACTTCCCTATTACTGAATTTATCTATCCACTAAATTCTCATGTTGTGTCTTGATTTATTGCAACACCAATTAACACCCGCATATCAATGCCTTCAACTGTCATCTATCCATCTCAAAGTATCAAAAAGTACACAGTCATTTTATGATCCTTGTAGAGGCACTCAGTAACTTCATAAGGTTCATTATTACTGATTCAGATAGCCAATAAGAAGGGTGCAAGTTGGGCATAGAATGTGCCTTATTCCTGGATCATAAAATTACTGCACACTTTCATTGCAATGTCGCTATGTCTATTAGCTGTCCAGGCTGTAGTTAATACTATTTTATTCAACTTTGAACACAAAAATTCGAGCAATGACTACATTTTCTCCATTCCCTTGCGTGATCGCTTCCTGGTTCCCATTTTGTTTTTGTTCCCAATTTTAGATCAATATTTAAATTTTTAGTAAATGTAAAGCTTCAACTATAATTCCAGGTATTTGATAATGATGGTTTTCCAAATCAGATATGTAATAATTGTGAAGGTCTTTTGACGGAAAGTTATAATTTCAAACGATTATGTGAAAAGTCCCAGTCGACCTTACAAAGATATTTATGTGAAGGTAAGAATGATTATCAGTGGCTCAGCATAGGAATTGTGGAAAACAGTGAGAAACAAATTGATAAAAGTGAATTGTATAATAACGATGAATATACAAAACAATTTTTAGGTATGTATTATCTGTAGGTACATACAGGGGCGAGTCAAATTTGAGCTACATAATTGGAATCTCGGAAACTAGAAGAGATACGGACTCGGTTATATGGGGGCAAAAGTTGTTTCATTTAAAGCTCAATAATAATCTGAGAGAAAAAAATTGTATAGATTCTCAGATTATTATTGAGCTTTAAATGAAACAACTTTTGCCCCCATATAACCGAGTCCATATCTCTTCTAGTTTCCGAGATTCCAATGATGTAGCTCGAATTTGACTCACCACCCTGTATACAAGGTGTCTGAGAGATATAGGGCCAAATTTGAAGGGATAGTTGCTCTCATAAATACAAGTTGAAAAAATTAATTTCACCTCAAAATGACGTTTCCTTTCAAAGATACAGGGTGTCAAATTAAAAAAAAAAAAATTTCATATAGTTTTTGGTTATAACTCGTTTGAATTTGAAGCGATTTGATGAAACTTGACATGAAGAATAAACAAACATAAAGATCTCTAATTTGGCCATTTCAGGTTTTGTAGATGTCTTCCAGTGAGGTAGATATTCAAGGTTGGCGTCTCTTTTCCCTCCATATCTTTTACAACATTGGCTTTATTACCAATAGAAAAACGTTATTGAATAGCCCATGCATTTGAGAACAAAAAAAATATCGCTTAGATTTTTTCATACAGCACATCGTTTTTGAGATATTTGAAGTTTCCTCAGGCAATGAAATCAATCCTTTTCCAATCTAAATGGCCCAACAATACCTGAGAAAACTTAAAATATCTCAAAAACACCGTATGAAAAAATTCAAAATTACTTTTTTGTTCTAAAATCTTCTAAAAAATTTGAATGACAATTTTGCAATTATTGTAAAAAAGTCAATGGCGTAAAAGATAGAGAGGGAAAAGGGACGTAAACTCTGAATATATTGTGGCACTGGAAGACAACTACCAAAACTGAAATAGCCAAATTAAAGAGCAAAGAGCTTTGTTTGTTTATTGTTCATGCCAAATTTTATCAAAATCAGTTTAAATTTACACAAGTTATAACCAAAAACGAAAAAATGTAATTTTCAGCTAAAATTTATTTTTTCAACTTATATCTTTACTAGATGAACCGGAACTACCCCTTTAAATTTGGCCCTAAATCTCTGAAACACCCTTTAGGTATCTGGTACCTATTAAGTTACTTACATTGGATTGAATTAATTTTTTTTAGAGAATTCTTATATTATCGAAGAGAAAAATGCAAGACCATCTTTAAAAGAACTGCAATGTGACGAATGTATTCTTAGTTTTGCATGCGAAGATGATTTAAATCTACACAAGGGGGAAAGCCACAATCAGAATAAAAGGTGACATTTTAAGTGGTTTATGCTGGATGCGTATTATTTTGCTTTTTTACCCTCTTAGGAACTGAGAACTTTTCTGCAAATTTTCATCCCTACCGCACAATTTGCTTTCAAAATAATATTATTTTAATCAATTTTTAATAAATAATAACAAGAAATAGCAATTTTTTATTTTTATTTCATTTAATTTCTTATTGTTATTATTTATTGTAACATGTGTTATTGTGTTATTAGAGTCCACACTAGTCAAAAAGAAATAGGTAGTTCTGTTAACAATGTCATCAATAGGTCAAAAAAAAACACAAAATTCATTATATTATTTTTGTCTTATGAATGTAATAAATTATAAATAAATAAATAAATATAAATATCTTATGGCTGTGGTAAAGCCCAAGTGTCAGAAGTTTTCAAGTAGCCTCAAGGGCCTCTGACGTAACTTAACGACTGCTGTGAAGCAGCCGGGACCCCCTTTTTAACGTACCTCCCGGAGCACGATCGGTCACGGAACTTTTTTATTTACCACTATAATTTTGGTCACCCATCTAAGTACTGACCAAGAAAAGTCATGCTGCACTTTAGAGATCGTTTGACCGAAACTCTAGCAGCTTGGCTATTGTGACCGATTATATAATAAATTATACATACATATAAACAAATTTGTATACTGTTGACTCCTGTCAGGTGAAGCCTAAACCTAGAAAGGAAAATTTGGGGACCCTGTAATGTAAAAAAATACCACCGGTCCCTCGAAATCTGCAATATTTATTTTTCACGAATATAGCAGATTCCTCTTTCCTTAAGGTTAAAGCATTAAGCGGTAAATATATACATCCGCGTCTCCTAAGTTTCATCAATTTTTTCGGGACCGAGGAGCGAAATAGGGGGGTGCTGGGTGGGTAAGAAGCTAAAAACAGCCATTGCAAACTAATATTAAGGTCACAACTAGGCCTCTTTGACACTACGACCGAATTTCTAGTTTTTCTTCACTTTCGGGGCAAGGAAAATCTTCGAGATTAACAGTAGCACGATTTTTATTTTGAATTTTGCATTTGCATTCCAAAATACATGACAACGTTCGCTATTATGGTCCGAGTACGTTTGAATGCGGTTCGTGCGTTAGACCGGCCCTGGTGTTGAATTAAATTATGAGTTTCCGGCCGCTTAATGTTTATTCCGTACACTCGACACTCTGGCCTTGCATGTTTATTATGTGATTTTCGCTGTTCTAAACAGGCCAGCACTCAGGAAGACTTTTGATGCCCTTTTGTTCGCTTACCTTTCATTTGCAAAGCAAATGAATACCTTCCTGGTGTTACTATAGGTATGTCCTTTACCCCTATATAAGTGCCATAGTGAAACTGTAGGAGATGCGGATGTATATAATGACCCATTAAACTTCATTTACTTGCACACTAGTAATTGTAATATCATTGCTTGCGCTTATTGAGATTATTATTATCAAAAATTTGATCATTCTCAATAATGATACCTACACTTGTCTTATTAATTGCACTAATCAAGTTGCAGATTGCAAGCAGTGGAAGATAATTCTGAAGAACTGACTGCATTTTTAGAGAGTCCCCTGCCTCCGCCTCTAACTCACAGTTGCGGAAAGTGTTCTCAGTCATTTAATGCAGAGTACGATTTAGAACTGCATCAGTCAACTCACAGTGACAACTGTAGTTGCATTGCATGCAATAAAGTGCTTGCAAGTACGTTTCAAATAACTGTAACTAGAAAATGATGTGTAGTTGATTGTATTTTCTTACAGACAGGCAGATGTTGAAGAGGCATATTAAAATTCACATGGTAGATAAGCCGCATGCTTGTAAGCAGTGCGGTAAGAGCTTTTCAGAGTATTACGCTCTAACGAAGCATCTTCGACGACATTCCGGAATACCTCGTGAGAAAAGGCACGTTTGTAAGGAATGCGGTCAGAGGTTGGTTTTATTTAATCCGCGGTCATTTGTAGCGACGATAATTATTATTTATGGATGCCTTAATGAAAGAAAGGTTTAATAGAATGTGTATTTTTGCCAGGTTTTCAGAACCTTACTATTTGAATGTGCACCTACGGAAACATACCGGAGAGAGACCGTTCAAGTGTTCGACATGCGATAAATCCTTTGCAGACCCGAGATCCTTTAAAGTACACAATATAATACATTCGGGAGAAAAACCATACAAGTGTCATATTTGTCCGTAAGTACCTACTTCATGAAAATTAAAACCCTGCTTCAGCCCACCAGACTGATGCATTGTTAAATTAAATTTAACCATGAGGTTTTATTTTCATTGCAAAAATTCCTAGAGCTCTCTAGATTGTCTTGTTTTAGGAAAGCTTTCTGTCAGAGTGTTAATCTTACAAAGCATATACGAACTCATACAGGAGAAAAGCCCTACGTTTGTGACAATTGTGGCAAGAGCTTCACTCAGTCGTCAAGTCTCGATAAACATTATAGGATCCATACTGGTGAAAAACCATATTCATGTGATACGTGCATGAAAAGGTAAGAAACAAAAATTAACTACGTTGAGGTACATCTTCCTTTAATCCTTGGACTACCTGCAGCTTATAGACCCTTAGTGCCTTAATTAACTTTGAGAACAAGTTTGTTCTTGACTCTTCACTTTTCATTCTCGTAATACTCGAGACAGTAACAGCTTTTAGAGACACCCTGGAATGCTTTTCTCAATGATAAGTTTCGAACTTTCCTTATTACGGTCGAGGTTTTCTGCTGAATATTTTAACAGGCAAGTCACAGGAGAGTGTGACACTGACGGAATCGCCTCGAACACCCACCTCTCTTCTATCAACAGCTCATTTTGATGGCGTATAATTCGAACTCGTATCAAAATTTCTTACCTGAGCGCAATAGAAAAGCATTGAGGAAGTGTCGTGCCTGACTTCACAGTTGGGTTATTTTTGGATAACAGCGAAGGTTAGAATCGGCAGTATTTGTTAAATTTGAAAACAAACGAAACTAATTTAATCTTTTGCATTTTCTTCCAATTTTGTATTATGTATTGACTCCCGAGTTCATAGTTTTATATTCATAATTTTACTTAGATTAGACTTTTTTCATAAATTTTCTCTGTCACTTAAGTCAAATTTAATTCACGAAGTAGTTACCTATGTCAACTTTATGTACAAAAATTTTATAATTTCAATTGCCAACTCAGCTAACTGTAGGTACCCACAGTTTTACAATAATTGTGTATTTTGAAATAATGAAATCTTATTTCAGATTTTCAGAGAAGAGTACGTTAGTTCAGCATATTCGCACCCACACAGGTGAAAAGCCTTACATGTGTCAGATTTGCGGAGCTTCCTATGCTAGTTCATCGGAATTGAAACTTCACGATCGAAAGCATTCCGGAATAAAAAAGAATGTGTGTGACGTATGCCAGAAGGACTTTGCCACTCCCAATAATTTGAAAATACACAAGAGGTCGCACACCGGAGAGCGTCCGTTTTCTTGTTCGGCGTGTTCGAAAAGATTCGTCGATAAAAGTTCTTTGAAGAAACATTCCAAGTTGCATGTTGATGTAATTGAAATTGATGTAGACAAAGTGTGATTTTTTTTAATGACAGCTGTCAGATATTTAGTATTAAGGCCTGGTTGTAAGTTTCTTCTGATTCATCATAATTTTTATACTAATAAACATGCTTTTATTTATTATCAAAAATCAATTGCCCTGCTTCCATGGAATCTGTTGATAAAAATTCACGATTTTTTATACATAAATTATACAATGCAGGCTGATTAGTAACTCATGCACTCGAAGCATGTTGTGATAAGCTTCACTTTTCAAAAGTTAAATTTTCTTACCGCAGTGTTATTTCAATATTTTTATATACTAAGATTACCTTGTACAGTTGTCAAGCTTCGAATTTCTTTCAGAAATAGGTATGTTGTTAATTTGAACGAGTGAAACTCTGTATCTCGAAAACTAACCATTGGATTTTTATGAATTTTTTTTGCAGTTTATTTTTAATTTTAATGGCATCTATAACGCCCTATATTCGGAGTGCAAGGGTTACTGATCATCCTGTATACATATTATTTTTCCAGTGAGGAAATTTGTGACTTTTTAGGTAAGATAATTCAATAATTTTATATAGGTATTGTAACGGGATTTTCGGTCGCTTGAGGAAAGTATCCAGGGATGGATAACTGCCCCTCAGTACCCGTGACAAGTCGATTCAATAATTATGATTTTTATTTGCAAATTATCGTATTTACAATATATCGTGGTTATGGTATTATTAATTAAACAATTTATCCTGGAACCCTGATTTCGTTCTGTCTTGTGAGTGAGAGAAGGGGACGGCCCTCATCCTGGAGCGTGGCCGTATTGGCTTGAGATAGTCGCGCCGAGGGCGGCGACTGCTACCATTGGCTTCTTCACTGCTACTGTTGTTGGTGCTCTCACCATCTGCCGGTCACCGTCAGTAGCTTGGTCGCCGTCGCGCGGTCTGTACTAGCCTCGACTGTACCCGAGACATGCGTCGGGGAGTCGCTCTCGCTCCCGATGTCTCAATACGACCTCGGGACGGCTGTTACCGGATACGGGGTCCGATCGAGCTCAATACGTCCTCTTCAGGACCCGGATGATAACTGTGGGGTGGAGCCGTCGTTTTAACAACTCAATGCGTCGTTACCGCGTCTCCAGGGATTATCCGGCCCTCATTACAGGCTGGGTAGGAAAAAAGGGGTCACCGGCAACTCAGTGCAGCGCCGGCTGATTGCGTATTAGGATCGATCGCCTGCCAGAGCTCAATGCACTCTGACCACGATTTCTGACGTCGGATTATAGCTCGGTCAACTCAATCCATCAACCTTGCTCATCCGGAAGCACTCACTGCATGCCCCAGCTGATCTCCAGGCTCAGTTCACCTAGAGAGAGAGTTACCTGCCAGTCAGTACCTAGCATACTCTGCCGATGCTTTTGCTGGCGTTCTTTATATAGCCGGTGCTGGTGGAGATAACGTGCTAATCACTGTCGTAAACTGTATCAATTAATGAAGAAATGTTTCTAATCGCGAAGTAAATAATAATTATCAACGAAAGCCTCGGATTTCGTTACAGTATCATTAAATAATTTTTTTTTATTATTGTGTAATTTTCAATAAATCCCTAATTTCAGAAATACTCATGACATGAGACACCTGTATGTGCTCTGAAGAATCTGCTACAATTTTTACTCAACATAGTTTTTATTTTGTGAGCTGAAATAGTTATTTATATATCAAGGGAGTTACGAGGATGTTAATTACAGAGGGCAACATATTGCAATCCCGAGGGATTGTTAAGTTGCCCGAGGTTATTAACATCCAATAACTCACGTGATACATAATTAATTTTATTTCATACAAAATGAAATATAAAAACCAAATCTGTTGGTTTTTAAAATCAAACGAATGTTTTTAATAAATGAGTAAGCATGATTGCCATGGATATATCAACTGAAAAGTTTATAGAAAATGACATATGAAATCCAAATATTCAACCAACAATGCAATAACAAAACCAACATCTAATGGTTACCAGAATTAAACAAATAGTAACAATAGAGGGAGTATGGATTAATAACAGCCCAGTATAACTTCCAAGGGAGTTATGAATATGTTTATAGTTACGGTAACCAAGCGTTTATCTAGTTATAATGTATTATATCTCATTTAATAACTAGGAGGAGTAAACTGCAAAGTATCATTTACACCACTAAAAGTCACCAGATTTTTTTTTGGCGGCTAATTTGAATTGAAACAATAATTATTAATAAGGAAGATAGGACTTGTTTTCGGTGTAGGAAGTCTACTTTTCAGGAGAGACTCTACAGCAGTATCACAAATCATTGTGATTTGCATAATATATCAGTATTATAGTGCTGAATGATTTTCTGAATATAAATAGAATGAAATTGAATAATTTATAGATATTTCGAAGAATATTAAGGATAATAATTATTAACATTCATATTAAATTGATTGAAAGTACTTTATTTTAGGCAATACTTATGTGACAAATTTAATGTAACATATAAATAATATATTTTATGTATGTATTAATGACACATAACATCGTAGATAAAGTTTTTATTTTACATTTAATAATATATAATTTGTGGATAAGTCAATTTTTTCAAACGGTATTATAAACAGCATTTTTCAGTTTTTGTAAGACCAGATTCAAAGTGTGTTGTTGAAACTAACTTTATCACATACAGCAGTCCCTGTTTGGTCTAAATCCGCACCTTGTTCGATTGGAATATGTTCTTCAATTATTGGTGAAGTACGCATATAGAGTAGTTTTTCCAAAATCTTGTAGGTGACACTCTTTTCTTCCCGTTTCTTTGGAGGAGACATCCTCTCACTTGTACTTGATGTAGGATTATCCATAATGGCACTTGAAACCGTTTGCAGGATGAAAATGGAAAGCCAAAAATAATTTCAAAATTCTGAAAAGGATGTCTCTGTTCTCCAAAAAGAACTGAATGGGCTTCAAAAAGAACTTATTTGGTTTTGAAATAACTTTTAAAGAAGTTATTTAGAACAACTTATAGGGTTTTGGAAATAACTGATTATAAAACCGATGTGTCACATTCGACGCTGACATTGTAAACAATAATGACACAACAATAAAAAAACAAGCGTATGTAGTGTTGAGCGTTGCATAGATTCAATTTTCTGTACAAGTTTTGCTGGGTGTAATTTTGCCTATGAATTGACCAATGAGAAGCATCTTTTTTTGGCGGTTTATTTAAATTTACTCCTCCTAGTTATTAAATAAGGTATAGTATGAAATAAACATAATTTGACAGCCTTTGGAAAAAATTCATGTTAACTACTATGTTTGGAGGTTGATGAGAAGTGGTGTTAACGAGAATCAGCTAATGTAAGTTTATAACTATTAATAATGGTATTTTCTTTAATTCGATTTTTTTATAAATGAATAGGTTTTCATTTCAACTTATTTGCCTAAACAATGGCCTTTTTACCTCCTGAAATATTTACTTTTCTTCCTGATACCCCTTGCATGTTGGTATAAAAAAATTTGACTAGTCAGCCGCTAGGGTCAGTTTCACAAACGTTAAAGATTTGTCAGATAATCAATCATTTTAAATTGAAAATTTTAAAAATAGGGTTAATATTTTGAATGATCCTTTACTTTTTATCAGTCATTTACCCTTCTAAAAGGGAGTAGAATTTATTTTCAGCAATATCAGACCAACATTTTGATAATACAGGGCATTTTAAAATCAGTAATCATCTGCCAGAACTGTAATTACCGTTTGGGCAACCGGACCTGGACATTTTAAGACAAAAGGAAAAAACCAACCAAAAATCAGCAAGACAACATTAATTTTTCTAACCAGGATCAACGTAAGCCTCATTTTGTTTTGGGAAAAAGTGAAACTACAAATCCATAAAATGTTTTATTTTACACTTTCATCTGTATGTACAATAAGTACTTCTCAAATAAATTGAATAAAAAAAATTGATGATTAAAATGTTTATAATAATTATACAGGACGACTCACCTAAGATGGCCATTAACATGTTGGCTGTTGCTGAACATTTGAGCAAATATGTTTGTTCAACATTACGTATATTATTTTATTTATTTTTTAATTTATTATTTTGTATACAGCGTGTTACTTGGGTGTATGTACTAAAGCGTGCATTCCCGGGCCAATTTTAAGTCGTAAAGTTCATATAAATTTAAATATGTGTCCTAAAACGTCTGATTTTCAAGATACCAGTTGTTAAAGTTTTCTTCTCATTCTCACAAATATTATTGAAAAAAAAATGTACACCACTGACTTATTTTAAAATTTTGATATTTTTTCAGATTGGGCAGCTAAAAATACAACTTTTTTGTCTCTTAAATTGTTTTCCCATCTTACTTCTTTTTCGAAAAAAAAAGGCGCTTTAAAGCATGTCTAAAAATTGATAAAATGACATGCCTTGAAGCGGCTTTTATTTTTTTCTAGGAAACGATAGGAGATGCAAAGTAAAGTCAAGAGACATAAAAGTTATACTTTTAGTTGCTTAATTTGAAAAAAATATCAAAATTAAAAAAAGTCAGTAGCACACATTTTTCTTTGCTTCTTTGCAATAATATTGGTGAGGGTGCCCCCTGGATTTAATAATTTTAATCTAATCGGGGCTTAATGCGCTCCTCATTACTACAAAACTTCAACAATACCGGCAAAAGAATGTTTGTGATATTAATAAAGAACCGATTTAAAAAATAAAATTCAACACCCTGTATATTATATTGCTTGTATGTGTACCTAGAGTCAATTGGCTGCGGGAGATGATCCCATTCACACATTTTTATGAACCCTGTATCTTGAAAACCAATCTTTTTAGGACACAATATGTTTATGTGAACTTTTCGACTTAAAATTAGTCCAGGAATACGCCTTTAAATTATAGTATATAACCTCAAGTAACGTCCCGTTAATGAGGGAAATGATATTACTGGCGTTGCCAATTTTGTGTGCATGTAACAATTATTATTATTATTATTATTATTATGATCATTGGAATTCAACTAATTTATTTTTTAACATAAGCAGGGGGAATGAATAATTAATAGGCCATAATTAAATAAATTATATTAAGGGTATTTTAATTATCAGCAATGAATAATAACAATGTAAATGCAATTTAAGTAACTGTCAAACAAGAGAAATCTAGTCTTAATCACCATTATAGTAACTGTGTGTATAAAACAAAAAATCTAAATACATAATAATATTATAAAAACATAAATGAACAATTATTATTCAGAAACAAGAACGTAATAATATTAATCTTACGAATAGTTTTATAATAAACACTCATAAACATTTGCTCCTAAACTTGAAATCCTCTCGTTCGTAGTTAGCATCTGTATCAGTTTGGTAGGTAAAGTCGGCTTGGTAAATAGTCCATTCATGATTGGTAAGAGTTTCGCTAATGGCTTTTTGGTTTCGAAAGGATTTTGAAATTGGTCGGAACCGGAAACATTAGATGAAATCTCAACAATTTTTGAACCGTTTGCGACATAATATTCAGATAATAAATCGCACAACAAAATAAAGCCCCTATTGATGCAATGAGTCGTTAAAGATTTCACTTCGTCACTTTCAAGAAAATCAGAGGTGTCCTCCAACTGCAAAAGAATGAATAACCATTAACACAAATATTCAGGATCAATTATTTATATTTCATCAATATTATTTTATTTATTCAATTCAATCACTTTTTAAAACTCTACAGACGCTTTGAGTTAAAAAAAGATTTGTTTTGAATTTTCATAGATCAAAATTGGTCAAAATCAATTTAAAAGTGAGATAGCTTAGCTGACATTCTCGGTCTGAAAAAAGCTACTTACGATGTTACTGTAAATTCCATTTGATGTTGGCATATCTTCGGGTATTATCAATTTCCTCATGTTTTCTATGGGATTATCATCATGTATGGCTACTGCTGTTTGAAGAGACCAGAATAGAGCTTCCAAATCGGAAATTTTCAGCTCCTTTTTCAATTCCACTGGCTCCAAAATTCTCTTGCACTATAAAGTCATATAATCAGTAATAATAATTATTGTCATATAACAGACACCCCTATAATTATTATTACCTATTGTAAAGAAAGCAATAAACCTAAATATACAATACAGGGTGTTGCGGTGTTGCAAAAAAGTGCAAAATTATGGTTTTAAATAACACATATTCGTTCAGATAGAAAAGTTTTTACTTATTTGTCACTCACTGTCACTAGATAATAATATTATTCAATGTGGACTTGACGATATTATACCGTGCGAGTACTGGGTCTCTATACATAGACAAAAAATTTCCCTGTACAATTATTATGTTGAATACTGAAACCTTATCCATAGGGAAATTGTTAGACTCTATTTCAACAAGTTTATCATAGGTAAATAATTCCTTAATAATTGTTGGTATTATTACCAATCCCATTGAAACAGTTTACCATCGAAACTATCAATTGCAATTCGCCTATGTATAGAGTCTCAGTCTCCGTCTTAGTACTTTAGTGATGTGCCTTTACGTGTAAAGAATTCACTCCCTATCCCTAAGTTTGACGTAAATAATAGAAAATGAAAATGGGGATATGTTGTTTTGATGTTTTGTTAATTCAATAATAATAACTATTGTTCATGTTATTTAATATTTATGAGAATGGGAATCTCATCACTCCACAGGATAGATGATGGTTGGCAGATGTCAAAACTTTCCATTCTTTGGATCCATGTAAAGAATGAATTCTTTACCTGTAAAGAATCGTTTAAAGAATTTATGGTAAATTATATTACTGCAGTTGCACGGTATAAAACTCATTTGATGGATTAATTAATGATCTCGAGGTGTAACGTGTGACTATAAAGATATCAAAAATATTATTTGATTTGAGATCATTTTCACTTTTAATTCATATCATCGAAACAAGAAACTAAAACTGACACTTTGGTACCGAAAGGTAAAAAAAAATATTTTCACCTGTTGACACAACATATTATTATTCCAGACAAAATGTCTCAAATTGTTCGATAACATAAATGTTGATGAGTCCCAAAAATTTGTTATAACTTTAAATTATTAACACATTAGCTGCGGGAAATATTTAAAAGTTATTTTTTTGATGTGCGTTACGAGTCAAATATATCTCGTACGAGTTTTACCAGATGTGCGGTACGAGGTCTATATGACCCGTATGGTTACTGGTGATCATGTGCGAATTTCTGACTAGGGAGTGGGGGGAATCATGTTTTGATAAGCAAGTAATGGAAAGGAGACTTACATCAACACACACCTACGTCAGTATTGGGCTTGGGCTTTCTTGTCCCGTACCGCACTTTCCAGTGTTCAAAATTTTCAAAGAAATCCCGTAGGTAAGTGTTTCACCAGATGTGCGATACGAGGTCTATAATATCACTCTTGTGGTTACTGCTTGTGCTAATTTATTAGCTGGGATTATTATAATAAAACTGTGATACAGGAAGAAGTCAAAAACAATCGATTGAAAAAAATCGTAAGATTTTCAATATACAGGGTGATTCAAAATTCAGTGCAAATATTTTAAGGGCATATTTACCAGCCAAAAATAAGAAAATTTTTTCATATAATCGTATGTCCTAACTTGCTTCGTTTTCTAGATACAGGGTGTAAAATTTTGAAAAAAAAATCGATTTTTTATTAATTACTCAAAAACCTTTCAGCCGATTTAAATAAAATTTGGTAGGCTTATTTGTCGTTATAAGGAACTTCCTTTGATGGGAATAACATAAATTTATTAATTCCAGTAGCGTCTCGGGGGGCTACCTACTTGAAACTTATAGGTAAAATTATGGTACGCCACTGCTCTTTTGACAATTTATAATTTTTTTTAGATTAAGCAATCAATAATGTAACTTTCTTGCCTCCTGAGCTTTACTCGTCTCTAGCTTTGTTTCCAAGAAAAAAATCAAAATCTGTGCCAGGCCCTATCAAAACAAGTAATAAATTCACATCGATTATTGAGATTCATTTAATTTAATTCAGGTAGCCCCCTGAGATGCCACTGGAATTAATAAATTCATGTTATTCCCATCAAAGGAAGGCCGTTATGAAAACATATAAGCCTATAAAATTTTATTTAAATCGGCTGAGAGGTTTTTGAGAAATTGATAAAAATCGATTTTTTTTTTCAAAATTTTACCCCCTGTATCTAGAAAACAAAGCAAGTTAGGACATACGATTATATGAAAAAAACTTCTTATTTTTGGCTGGTAAATACGCCCTTAAAATATTTGCACTGAATTTTGAATCACCCTGTATTTTATTTAAAACAAAAAAATATAAAAAATTCAAATACGTTTTACAAAGTATAAAAAAACTTTATTTCTTACAATTATTGAATGTAAAATAAAAACAAAAACTCCTCTCAAACTGCCTTTATGTAAACATAAATAAATTTACTGAAAAACAATGAATTCAAATATAAATAACAAATTAGAATTCAACAAAAAAAAATACATTCTAAAAAACCCACTCTTCCTGAAGATGCTAGTGAGCTTCATTAAAACAGGCTAGACACAATGCCGGTTTCCCCTCACAATCATCACAAAAAGTATACACTTTCTTGACCTTCTTATCTGCTTCCCGACTGCTTAGAGTCCTTCTTAAAATTGTATAACACCCTGAAAACTTTCTTCTTTTTTTACTGTCCGGACCTCCCTCAGTAAGCGTGTGGTATCTTCTGGGAGTTCTTGGTCTAGCACCTGCTTCCTCACCAATACAAATTGACTTGTGGAACGTTAATTATACCCATTGAAATTATAACACTGAAAAATTTTTGCATCTCGATTGAATTTGTGGGTTGCCATTGACACAATCTCGACTTTTGTTTTGTTCTTTCCGAGATCAGATCTTCAGCGTATTTATTTGTTTGTTCAACCATTACATTTATCAAATCATCTGTGATGAAAAGCTTGAAGAAATCTAATGCAGTGTGGTGACTTTATGTCTGTTGATGATTTATATGTATGGCTGATTGCTGCGAGGGAAGAAGAACTCGAAGGAGCTAATTAAAAATTGTGTTTGAAATTTCTGGTTTATTATAATAAAGAGTAGGACTGGTGCGGTGAAGGGCTCTCCGGTTCGACTGGGATATGAATGTTGAATGTTGTCTCTCTCACCTCTTACTTGAGACTTGACTTACCTATGTACCTGCTGCCAGCTCTTACATTTTCTAAACGCTTAGGCGTTGTTGCCACTTTAGCCATGAGTCCAGGCAGCAGGATTGTCATGTAAACTTCACCACAGTGACTGTACCTTCAGGGATAATGAATGTACTTTGTTCATCACAAGTTGTAGGAAATAGTTCAGTTTCACTTATTTTTACATCACTCCATAAATCAGGCCTTTCATTTGTGGTAGTCTGGGAAATATCAGGGGCTTCTTCCTCTTCCATTGGATCATCGTTATCGGATAAATTCTGAACGCTTCCACTAGATGTTGAAGGAAAATAATCCTTATCTCGGACAGAATCGTCGGAATCTTCACTAAAAGAACTTTCTGAACTTATATTATTCATTGATTGAGCCAGTTGAACGAGTTTCAATCCGCGCGACATTTTCACACGTTCTTGCAACGCAAACTAAATCTAACTGCATAAGGTTCCACGGTAGCAATACGTAAACAAACGTGTCCTGACTCGAAAAAATCATTGTTGTGTGCGGCATGGCACGGCCCCTATATATCTCGTATATAATGGACCCTGTATCACACACGGAAAGCTTAATAATTCTCTGTGCGGTGTGGGGTCTATAGGGCCGTATGATATTTTATACATAGAAGAATCAGTTGGTGATGCTGATCGTTTCGTTACAAAAAATTTCAAAATATCTTTTAAATTGTCCAAGTTACAGCCAACGCATGACAGAAAGTTTTAGATTAATGGTCCCGCACTGCGTAATACGTGCTGTACGGGACACATAAGCCTCGTAACGCAGTTAATGTGTTAACTCTAATTTATAATTTAGAAAAACTAATCTCAGAATTTTATTGAATACAAAATTATGTTTGACGATTATAAAATATCTCAAAACATTAACAACTATAAAAAATAACATAAACTCAGAACTACTACCTCAGACTCCATAAGCTTATGAAGCTTTTCCATCCCAGTATCCATCAGATTCTGACAGAGACACAAGTACCGTTCCTGCATTTCAATCGACACTGAACTGGGATCTTTGTATAAGTATCCTCCGATAATACTTAATTGTATTCTCAAAGTAACAACCAATAAAACTGATGAATATATTAAACAACCGATTTTGGTAAACAGTAACACCTACAAAAAAAAATACATATTCATTAAAATCGTTCGACATTTCTGATAACTGCTGCTCTTCACTATGGAAGCAGCTTTTCAACTTCAAGAAATTATCCATTCAACATTTCTCTCTAAAACAATAATTAGGGGAGCCAAGTATTTACTTGAGTATCTACTTCCCAAAGTTCCATTTTGCATGCCATGGGTGAGTTTCTAAATACCAAACATTGAGCAACAAATGCCAACATACCGTTTGTGAAATAATGTTGACAGTCATTTTTGGGATATCTGATGATATCTACGAGTATCATGGCATTAGTGAAAGTCTGCAAATTGGTAATATGGGAGATATTTGCTTCGGTAAATAAATATTTACATCCACGTGTCCTAAGTTCCATCAAATTTTTCGGGACCGATGGGCGAAATAGGGGTGCTGGGTGGGTAAGAAGCTAAAAACAGCCATTGCAAACTAATATTAAGGTCACAACTAAGGTCTCTTTGACACTAGGGTCGTATTTCTATTTTTTTTCATCACTTTCAGGGCAAGGAATATCTTCGAAATTGACAGTAGCACAATTATTATTTTGATATTTGATTTATTTTGCATTTGCATTCCAAAAAGCGTGACATCGATCACTATTATTATAGTCCGGATACGTTTGAGTGAGCTTGGGGACTTACGCCGGTACTGGAGAGTGCGGGTGATGAATCCGCCTCCGGTACCTACTGACGTGCGGCTGGCCTTGCATGTTTATGTGTATATACGCGGTGATAACCAGGACTGGACTCCCTACTCTGACTTTTAGTGCCGTTTTTTTGGCTAACCAAATGAATACCTTCCTGGTGTTACTATAGGTACGTTGGTAAAGGTGCTGTATCGCGACGGTTTTACCCCTAGGCTGGCCTCCCTCCATTGTCTCTGCTTGCTACGCTCCGACACGTTCTCAGCGTTGCCATATGCAAGCCCTTCTCCTACGTTCTGCAGAGAATCCTACGCGCTTCCTGCCCGCTTCCGCACGAGACCGTAATAGTAGCTACCGGTTCCGTCAGGTCTTTGGTCAGGGTAGGTTTTTTTTTTTAGTAGACCAAAGACCTGACTTACTGCAGCAAATAAGTGTTTTAATATTATTTTTGTAACTAAAAATTACACTTTAAGGCCGTAGGAGAACGGAGACACGGATTTCATGTGGCAACGCTGAGAGCTTGTCAGCTCGGAGCAAGCAGAGAAAGTGGAGGGGAGCCAGCGTTGGGGTAAAACCGTCGCGATAGAGCACCTTTACCGGTACGTTCTCCACCCCTATATAGGTGCCATAGTGAAACTGTGTAGGATACACAGATGTAAATAAAATGACCTTTGCTTCGCTGTAATTATTGTAATTACCATTGAGAGGGTCTATTTATTTGACGATTTTTTGAAATTTTTCCTTGCCCTTCTCGAATGGCCCATTAGTTTGGGATCGGCCTCAATAAGGACCGGTGATACAAAGAAATCGGAGAGCACCTCCATGGTACCCTTGGAAACTAAAGATCATTTTCGTCTTTGGTCAGGGTAGGTTTTTTTTCCATGTCCCTAAAAAAAAAAACATACCCTGACCAAAGACCTGATTTAATGCAGCAACGCTGTGACTGCTGTGAGCGACGCGAGTGGAAAAAGTGGAATTGGCATGTGAGGGGTGTTTTGGAAGACGCCCCTGTAAGCAACAGGATAACCGAAAATGGAATATAACAATGCAAAAATTGTAGTGAAATGTGACTGGCCAGGGATGTAGGTAATTACCGTAGATATACGACTCACCTTCAAGTCATTCCACAATTTAATTTTATTTTCTGGATTCCTTTGTAATAATTCGATTATTTCTTCTGTGTTCACGGTATTGGCTAATTTATCACATAAAGATGTAAACAAGTTCAGAATTGTCTGATTACAAGTTCTATCGATACTCTCAAAATGTTGCTGCTTCCTCGTTCGTTCGAAAAACTCAGCAGCCTCTTTCTCTTGCCATTGGCCGATCCTTCGTCTGGCGTACCGGCTCAAAAATATCGAACCCGTTATGAGGACACCACCAACTAAAAATTTGTTCCGATGTCTACTAAAAAAATCACGAACTTTTGAAAACGCACTCATTTTAGAGAAGACAGTCCCATACAAAATATGATCGAAATTCTGATTAGTTTTTACAAATTTCGCAGAACACTGTAGGTATTCCTGGGATTACCATGAAGATAGATAGATAAAGTTGCACTTTGGATTTTGATTTTTGGGTTGTAGTGTAGTTTCAACTCTAGCTGCCTCTGAAACTGTTTCCTATTATTTTGGTTGAAGGGCATTAAGGACAATACTAGAACTAGACAAGATTTTATTAGATAGAAAACAATGAAAACATTATTTTCTATTCTAATTATTATTGTAAGAATGAATTGAATTAATAATTAATTTAAAAAATAATCTAATTTTTTTTTGGCATTTTTATTATTTAAATTTTAGACATTTAAAATTGACAAGTGACACTATACTTCTTATATGACACTCTATCATGCCGCGATTCAATGTTCTAGATTGGGTAAGCTCTCGGATAAGTAACGTCTATCTGTTCAGCGGCCGGGCAGTTTGTTGATTGAAGCAACATTATTCTATTTTAATTCATTTATTAAATGTTCTTCTTTGTTTTTGTTTTGTATCTGTTCTATTATTAATTAAACTCATTTTAATTAATATGTAATTTATTATAATCATAAATCAAAGAGTAGAGTACAAGTACAATCTGTGTCTGAACTGCGTAACGTACATGGACGCTCTGAAGCCACACCCCTGTATCGTCATGTCATATACTTCATTGACATTTGACAATCAAGATATAAGGGCGCGTTCACATGACATATATATTACAGTTTTGGGTTTTAGGTTCCTGATATTAAAGTATTATTTTATAAAAATGAAACGTTTCGGGACCGATTGGTCTCTTGTTCACCCATAAATTGTAAAAAATATGTAAAAACTTAAAAATACTTTAAAAAATCATAATTATTATAGTAAAATGTCGCAAATGGTGTGTTTTTTTTTAATTTTGTCAAAATCAAAATAAATTTATATTTTTTCTAAAATTAAAAAAAACACATTATTTGCGATTTGCGACATTTTACTATAATAATTATGATTTTTAAAAGTATTTTTAAGTTTTTACATATTTTTTACAATTTATGAGTGAACAAGAGACCAATCGGTCCCGAAACGTTTCATTTTTATAAAAATATTAAAAAAAAATAATACTTTAATATCAGGAACCTAAAACCTAAAACCTATCTTCGAGACTGGTTAGTAGCGTTTTTAAAACGGAGAAAGGGTAGGGACAGCTCACTGACAGCTCAGCGGGGAGAGCTGACCCAAAGATGTTAAAGTTCAATATTTTTATTTACGATGTATACATTCAAACCGTGGCTACATAAAAAATATAAAAGGCTCATCCAGATCCCAGATCCTAAACTAAGGTAGGCTGTTAATAACTGTTATGTATTATTGACTTAAATTATACTAAAAATTAAAATAAACTGCACGAGGCCACTTTTTCTGAATGGCGCGAGTTGCCGTCAGGTCGGTAGTTCCGTCATCCATCGGTAGATATGTAGCTATGTTCTCCGGGTCACTGTGAACCGGATGAAGGATTTTAATAACATCTCGAGACCGATGGCAGTCTGCAATTACATCCTCCAGATGTATCTATTCGATATATCACACTGATGAGCTCATAATAAGAGCGATTAACGGTCCGTCTGTGATTTCGATAGGATTATTTGGAAGGCTCTGTTTTGTAGACTGCCTGAGAGCTCGAAGAGCCAAGCCCGTTATTATTATTATTTTGTATTTTCCTCGGTATTTTCAGTTGTTAATAAATGTTCTTCTTTGTTTTGGGTTTTAGGTTCGATATTAAATTTTCAATTTTGTATTTTCATACAGCGGCTCGGTTATAACACAGAATAGACTAATTCTATTCTGTGGTTATAATATTTTTCTTAAATTATACTGCAGGATGACCGTTTATTCCCATATTTTCAATATTTAAAAAATGCAGATGAAGATTTCCAACAACAACAAATCATGCTTAATGCAAAATGTTCTATAATGTGAAAGCTGTGATAACGAACTACTTAATTGAATTCGGAACATTGTAGGACAAAATTGAAAAGAGGCCAATTTCAACGTCTTCAGTTTTTCAGTTAATTTTATAGTTTTGTTATGACCTTATCTTTTTTTTTTAAAGGGGGAGCATCGGTCTTCCCTATGTAGGTAAGACAAAGTCGCTCCACACCGGTAATATGGGTTTGGAGCCTCTTGCTCATACACCCAGCCTCAAGTATACCAAATAAATAGTAGAAACAAACAACACAGACACCCAGAGCCTTCACTGAGAATCGAACTCAGTCCGACGGATCCAACGATCAAGCAGTTCTCGCTACTTAACCGCGAGGCCACGCCAGGCTCTATGACCTTATCTTCGAATTTAATTGTAAACTGACAGATGTGACATGACTGATGATAGCGGTTCAAAAACATTTATTTTCCTGCACATCAAACTAGTGACGTCATCCTTTAATACGCTTCAAACCAGTGGTTGAACCAGCTGCATCAGTAAAAAACGACCCTAAAAGGGAATAACTTGGTGCCACCGTTTACAGTTTTGCATTTATAATAGTATTTTACTTTTTTTTTTAATTGCGTTGCCTTAATTAATTATAAATGGTGAATTTTTCAGCTTTGAGTGGAAAAAGTCGTAGCACTCGTAGCGGTAGCGAAAGAAAAGTTCCTAGATTAACGTTTTCCAGGCACAGCGTAAACACGCATGTTAAGGGCCATAGGCGTAGATCGACCTTTTTTTTCAACCTTTTTGATACGAATAATCTTGTTTAACATAATATAATAAGCTTTCTTTTCCGTTCGAAGACAAATAAATAATAACCAAAAAAAATATACAAAGTGTATCTTTAATACTTAAAAAAATTCAAGGCAAATTCTTTGGTCAAAAATAAACAAAAAATTTCCCATTAATGTGTATGTCCGCAAACGCACCGTCTTCGAGATACAGATTAGATAATAGATTATTTTTCCAGTTTTTTAAAGATATATCTCGGGAACCCTGTGACATATAGAACTCAGCTTTTGTACGTAATAATATCTTTATCTTACCATTAATTTTAGCTACTCTTTTAATCCCAGCTAATTTTTTTCATATTCCAGTGGCGGAGATTTTAGGTTGCGTGGGTTTTTTTGACCCTAATATTTACGACACTGGGCAAATTGATATTTTAATAACGCAATTTTAATCGCCAATTATTTCTACACAACAAAGGTACTCTTGGTCATAATTGCTAGCGTGGGCCGTTTTCGAGAAAAACGGGCATTTACGATGAAAAACTCCTTTTGGATGTATCAAAACATGTGTTAGAAAATTGAAAGGAAAAAATTCTCTAATTTCTGAAACCTCCGTAAATGGCACATTGATATTAAAACTGAATTGGTATTAAAGAAGTAGCTAATATCAATGATAAAACATGTACAGTAGAAGCTCGATTATCCGGAACAAAATTGATTTTTAAAACCGCCGCTTTATCCGGAACGATCGTGGTCCGTATCCGAAATTTGAACGAAAAATCACGTCATCCGCGTTATCCGAAATGCGCGCCTTCAAATACTCCGCATTATCCGAAATTGTAATACATATTTACTGTTCATACACATAATATATTTAGGTATGTATACAGGGTGGGCAACGGTATACGAAACGGAAGATTATGGCCGTGTCTCTGGATTTTAGGATCTTTTTAATTTTGGAGTGGATAGAGACCCGGCAGAGGTACGTTTTAAAATTATAATTATTCATAATGTACAGGGTGTCCCAAAAGCATAAAACATTTCAAAGTTAAGTTTTTTTAAATGGAATGCTCGTATGTTATTGCATTTTTAGATTGTCTGAAAAAAGAAAATAAGATTGGCTTTTACAGTTGGTGTTTAAATTCAGAAGTTTTTGAGTTATAAACAAGTGAAAATCGTCATTTTTCAAGTTCAAGGCCCTGATGTACAACGAAAACGGCTGAAGGTAGAGAAAAACGGCTTACATGTCCCTATTTTAACTTTTCATGTACTATCCTACGATTTAGATGAAATGTTTATACAGGGTGATAAAATATTTGAAAAATTCTGAGATTTCTCCACGCGTCGCCAAATAAAAAAATCAAAGAAAGCACAAATGTTTCTATACCATAGGATAGTACATGAAAAGTTAAAATAGGGACATGTAAGCCGTTTTTCTCAATCTTTAGCCGTTTTCGTTGTACAGGGCCTTGAACTTGAAAAATGACGATTTTCACTTGTTTATAACTCAAAAACTTCTGAATTTAAACACCAACTGCAAAAGCCAATCTTATTTTCTTTTTTCAGACAATCTAAAAATGCAATAACATACGAGCATTCCATTTAAAAAAACATAACTTTGATATGTTTTATGCTTTTGGGACAGCCTGTACATTATGAATATAATTTTAAAACGTACCTCTGCCGGGTCTCTATCCACTCCAAAAATAAAAAGATCCTAAAATCCAGAGACACGGCCATAATCTTCCGTTTCGTATACCGTGGCCCACCCTGTATAGCTATGTACACAAATATGTATGTTTATATATTTGATTACGAAGATTTATTACTATGTTGAGTTGTTTTTAACAATAAAAATTCATGTAACTTACCTGCCTACATTATTTTATATATTCGTAAAAAACTCCGTATTATCCGAACTTTCACTTATCCGAAATGGGTTCGGTCCACATTACTTCGGATAATCGAGCTTCTACTGTACATACCAAAGCTGAGTTCTGTATCTCAAACGGATTTTGAGATATATTTAAAAAACTGAAAAAATAATTTTTTTTGACACCCGCCTGCATCTCAGAAACGGTGCATTTTAGGACACAAGTTAATGGGAAATTATTTGTTTATTTTTGACCGAAGAATCTGTCTTTATTTTTTTTGCAACATTAAACATAATACTCAATAAATAAAAACCCCAAATACCTAGCAGATTTACACAAAAGTTGCATCACATCTCAAAGCTTACAAATTGTTCATTTCTTACATCAAAGTCACAGGACTGGAGCGGTAACTTTGGGGCAGCGTAACATTATACATCCTGAGCCTGAGAGTTTACCTGACTAAGAAGGTTCCAACAGTCTTACCTGTCCGCAAAAGTCAAGTATTACTTTTGAAACGCAAAATGAGAGTCGGATGGAAAAGCTTCAATACAATCACCTGGTCCTGGTAGATCACGTGCTTCTGTTTCAGCCAGCTAGAGGCTTGTGTTCTTTTCCTTTTATTATGAAATTGAAAAAAGACTGAAGTTCAAGTAATAAAATATTAATAAATTTTGGATTTTTTTCGATATAAAGGCTATCTTGTTGTCCTAATATTATTAATGGGCTACCATATTAAAACCTCAAATTTTTTTTCCAGTTTGGTGGTTCTCTCAAAATGACACATTCATGTGGATACTACCAATATGTTACACTTTCCATCTATACATACTCTTTCAAGTGTCTTCTGAAATTTATCAGCAAAATCTGATGACTCTGATGGAAATAATCAGTGATTGGATTGGAAGGTTGCAGATATTTCAAATTTCAAGGAATTCAATTAGGTATAACATTATCTTGATTTTTAATTTAATTTTAACTACTTCCCAAACGGTTCCATCACAAATACAAAATACATCACTTTGTTTAGTAGGTGGAATATGATAATGGCATCACTGAGGAATCAATCAGTAATAAAAGAACGTTTTCATGACATCATCATATGGCTTCACCGATGAATATCAAAACACGTCCACTATAGAATTAGACAATGAATATTTAACCACTATTTTGAAAATAATACACTGATACCTAAAAAACAATTTACTCTAGTAAAAGTTTTCAGAACAAAATAATTTTTAAAACCCAGACTTAATAATTAAATTACATTAGAAACAAAACTAGAATTTGAACAATATGAATTATAATGGAAAATAAATTATAAATTCTGTACTGCCCGTGAATAAATTAGCAATATGAGAGATTGTGCAAGAAGTTTGAACTGGAATAATGATGGTGTACTTCAATCAAAGGTGCTTTGGGACTGTTTCTCTTACCGTGGATTTAATAGAAAAAAATCCACAGTACTTAGCAACTGTTCCTTGATATCAAGCGATATATTACTTGAGTTAACAACTGTTTATGAACGTTGAACCAGTCTCCTATAAAAATTGACATTTTCGAATTATTGTCTACTTATTCACAGTTAATACAGAATTATTAACCTTTCATTCAAGCTTCATAACTGAATGAAAAATAAAATTGCTTAAAATAAAAATATTAATAGATTAAAACTAGTCAGCATCGAAACATAGCAGAAAAATAACACTATAGGAACAGAAGATACAATCATAATAAAAATAAAAAAATCAACAAAAATTCTCTGACTAGGCACCTGTACTTATTTGCAGCGATTGCAGCTAATAATATTGTCCGGACAACAACAAAAAAAATACTGTTATTTACGCACAGTAAGAATAATGAGAGGTGAACATTATTATGAGCATTTCACACTTCTTGCTGTAACTTACTAATCATTTTGCTATTTTATGCATGTAAACAGCGCGGAATATTTCAAATCGTAAATGAAACCAGAATTATATGACTACTTTTTCAAATTTGTATCTTTTATCTGCAAATTGTGTAATAATTTTGTTACTACTTTGTTTTTTGTCGCCGCTATAATAATCGTCATAAACATTTTAAACATTATAAAACAGTGTATTGTTTCTATTTCCTGGAAAAGAAAGGTAATTTTGTCTTTAATAAATTATTCATTTCAAAAACATAAATTGACAGAGTGTTGTCTTCAAATATGAGGAAAAAATTGATATTCAACTTACACATTTTTCTTCCATCAGGTAGTCATTTAATGAAATGAAAAAATAAGTAGGTTAGTAGTGTAACGAATAGGAAACAACTCTGATGTTCATGAAGCTTTCTTTTTAAAATAATTTATAATAAATACCCAAGGTGTAGTTATTTCACGTGAAAATTTCTGAAAAATTAGTTTTTAACTATGGAATATTCCAAACACGGAGGAATAATTGACAACACAAAGAAAAACATGAATAAAGCAGATATGAAACAACACCCCCTCGGAAATAAAACAAAAACCTCGATTCATTGAAAGAAAACTACAGGAACAGCAAAAAGATCAAAATCGACTTCCTGAAGCGCAAAACAAAAGAAACTCCTTAGTAAGCGGAAACGTTAATCAATGAAACTTCACACAACTAAACTATTATAACCTGATTGAAGAAAAATTTTCCAATGAAAATACAATCACGTCAATTCAACTAAGAAGAACTTCAGAAAGTGAATGTAAAGCCAATTCAACATAGTCAGCAACAACTCTATTTATTCACTATTAGTTTGGACCAGAATCGAACAAACATCCGCGGTTCGTTCTAAAAAGAAAAAAAGAGAAATCTGCCCAATTTTATATTTCCCGACACTCCGTTTATATACCAGATAGTGCCGCTTGTTCACACTGAGATGATAAACATCCTGGTCACGGCACCAATAAAACGCTCAATCTCCCTGACCTTTTTACCTCAAAATAATACCAAGAATGAAGAAAAAGCTACCTATAAAGATTAGTTTTAGGAAGTTTTATGTTACTCCTGTGAAATTTACATAATAAGTAGTCACATAAACATCAGGTTTCACCAACGAGATATGTATTATTCTATTACTCTTCTTAAGTGTATACAGGATTACATAAATGCATTTTAAAACTTATAAGTGTACAGTCTCTTAATAATCTTATTGTACCAAAAAATGATGCATATGAAGATTCAAAACTATCAGTTGTACGATAAACTAGCTTGATGAATAAAATAAATATCATAAGTTTTCATTACATAGCAACTCAAATAATGTAGAAAATTTAGGAGTAATTTAGCAAGATTAAATATTGTTAGAGTGATTTGCTACCCTGTGGTTAGAAAAATATAAACTTCTTAACAATTAAACAAAGTCTTTTCAGAATTATTACATAATGGTAACAGCACTTTAAAACTTACAACGAACTTTTAATTTGTACACTCTCTTAATAAACTTACTATACCAAAAAGTATGATACATAATGAAGATTAAAATTTATCAGCTATAGAGCTATACGATAAAGTAGTTTAATAAATAAAATAAATATCATAAACCTTACACAAGCATGTAGAAAATATTACACCTTTGTTTATTAAAAAACATCACAGCACAACCACTGGTTTATTGCAATATCACATTGAAATGTAAGCTCAGTCATATTCAGAAATCATAGATTAACAAATATGAAAAAAAAAACTGATCGTTTTTTCTGTAATGCTCAGGCATTAATTTGTTAAATTTACATAAATATCGAACTACAGCATTGATCATTGGCTTCGATATCATGACATTCTGCACATATAAATCCTTTGACCACTTATCGACTTCACCACTTAGAGCATCCTTGGCCTCAAATCTGTACAGCACTTTGGCTACTTTACGATTGACTTTCAGATCACAAATCGGAACGTCAATTATAACGTTTAACTCTTTTTCTATAACCCATACAAGAAGGTAATCGGTACCCTCTCTGGCACCATCACAATTAAACATAACCTTTAAACTATTCACTGGCACACTGCTAAACAGATCTTTAAACATTGACAAAGCATCATCCAAAACTACAGTTTTATATAAACGGTTATCATCAAGACGGAAACCCACCGTGTGATACCACACTCGCAAAGTATCAGAAACCTTCTTGGTTTCAACACTTTGTGACCTTACGATCGATCCTAAATAACAGAAACATCTCTTGCATATGAAATATTTCTCTTCTTTAATGATGCCCTTTTTCATTATATCCATATGCAGATCAGCATAGTATTTGGAGTAAAATAGATCGGTGATCTTTGGATTCGTGTTACATTTAATGCTGCCGTGACAAAAAAAGTCGCTAGAATCCATTAATTCTGACGGTAAGGGAAGAACTCTGTTAAAAATTAAATTGGAGCTTAATTTTTGAAAACAATTCAAACACTCTAGAGAGTAGCGTTTACCCCGTTCAAAATGTACAGCTGCTGTTGAGTTGCTTGAAACAAAACTGGGTCCAGCTCCGGCTTGTAATAATTCACGTTTAAAGCCACCCATACCAGACGGATTGTTTGTATTAAATCTAAAGGATATGAAATCATCGCTGCGTCTTACCGTCGATAAACTGTCAGTCACAATACTCAAATTATTCAACGGAATGTCAACTACTTCTTCGACCGTCCCATCATGTCCTGGCACATTATTCAGTTGAAAACCGTTCTCTTTCAAGATTATTCCAACGCCGGCCGCCGGCCCTTGGAGAAGAACAAAAACATTTACAGATTGAACTCTCTGGCGTATTTCTACTATCAGAGATTTATAAATCGGTGGTGTACGCTGGTTATTTTCTGCCATGTTTCGATTTATTCAGCTGCCTCAAATGGTTATTTTGAACTTGCTTCGAGCTTTTTAATTACAGAGTGCGAATCGAATTTCTTAAAAAGCTTCGAGTTTTCATGCACAACAAAAGGGAGCGTTGCCTTCTGGTAGTAATCGGGCAACAGGCGTATATTGTTGATGACACTGCTTAAAAGATGAGCTCGTTCTGTGAAAATTCCAGGTGCTTCGTACCGAAGATATGTAAAATGAATATGTAAATGGTAGAAAGAAGGCTGATAATGGAAATACACTCTCAACTGCGTGGCATTGAGATTGTACTTCTCTTCGATGATTTTCTGAAAATAGAAAAAGTAATAATGTCAACAAATTTTCCAAATTCGATATTGCAATATCAACAAAAATTATATACCTACAAGGTAAACTTGTCTAATTCTTCTTCTCTTTTTTTTATTTAATAAATGAATTTTTTCAAGGATGGCTAGAACGAGGTCCTATAGAAATTCTACAACTGATCGAGATTCGACAGTTGGAATGATATGTCAATTGGTCTGACATATTGGAGAGTGGTCTGAAATGAACTGCAAGCTCGTGCCTACCGTACAATAGAACCAGAATAACTTGGCCTCTGGTTCTGAGAATTACTATTGAAGGCGGGTTATATTTGAAATGTACCGTATTGGTCATTGCAGATTTCAGGCGTGGCTATTATAGCAGGGTAAAGTCGGGTTAATAATTTTTCTAAGTTTTCTAGATATTGTAGAATTTTAAAAGGTAAAATATTTCAGTCTATTGAAATACTTCTATAGTTCATGGCCAGAGAAGGATGGATATTGTAGTGGAGGACCTAATTATTCAACTGGGAGGGATTAATGACGACGAAGATAGCGATAGTGATGAGGATTATGATTCTGATAGCGATACTGACAACGAGCCCTTATCAAATAACACGATGCTGGGTGTAGAATCTGTCCCATAAAAAATGTAAGTTGGTATTTTTCTAATACTCGTGCTTTTTTGATACCTCTTTACCCTTTTGTCTTTTTCAACACAAAATGAAATTCAACATGCGTAATTTAAAATATTTTCTGTCCTCGAAGCTTATATAATTCTGCAAAGGCAAAGACGTCTTGTTTACTATTTATAATAAATACCCTCACTAATTCTCGGCAACGAGCGAACACGACTTTTTCGTGATCATAAGTCATTGGCAACGGGTTTTTCAACCGAACCACGGCCTAACCCTGTGCATTGAGTTCATTTTATTCCAGCACCCTTCCACTTTCCTAGAATTGCATTATTATTTGTTACTGAAGGATTGTGATACTTGGCGATTCACAAAATACGTAAAAATAATACAGCAGTCTAAAACTTATGCCATGGAATGTACTTAGAACCTGTCAGGTGGGCTGATCTAATAGCATTTGCGCTCTCTTTATAGAACCTTGCACTCCCTCCTCAAACGGCCAACTTATTTTGGACGTATTGTATTGGTTAGAACATGTGAACTGACAGCATGTGACATTTGGGAACTTGACTGTTCGGGAACAACTTGTTGGGATATATTATGAGAGATGCGTCGTTGCAAAAGAAGAAAGTAGAGTAACTTCGGAAGTTATTAGAGGATGTTTAGTTGGAGAGTTATATGTCAAAAGATTATTTATTATTATTATTATAAATTATCATGAACAATGAATTTGAGTAGGCATAATATAAGATGGATGATAAATAAAACACTAATGTTTTAAACATTCTACTGTATACTGATGGATATTATAAACGTTACACGTGTTTCGCTACTTTTAAAGTAGCATCTTCAGACTAGGACTGTATGTCTGCAGATGCACTTCAAAAAGATGCAGATTTTTTTGCACTTTTCGTCACTTCACCATGGGATTTTTTTGGCGCTGATTGGAATTTTTTTGGATTGAATTTTGTACAGAATGGACTTACCGAAAAAAAAAAAAAACGCTTCCTTTCTGAGATTTAGACCAAAAAATGAAGAGTAAAAAATTGGGCAAAAAGTGCAAAAAAAACACAGTTCGAAACTGAATTTTTGCCAGCAAACTTTAACTTTGTGTTTGGTGTCTCAAAAAACATAGAGGGTTAAAAAATCAAATCTATAACAAAACTTTTCTCTGAACCCCTATTTTATTCCTAATATGCCTAGCCTAAGGGGATTTTTCCGATATTTTTTTGAAATGGTGCCCCTCCTTATGTCTCCACTGCTGACTTGTAAGGGTCAAGTTGATTACTAAGTAAGCTTTTATAAAATTATCTTTACACACAGTTAACAGTAGTTAATTACTTGAAAGTTACCATTTATACATTAATCTGCAGGTGGCAGTTTATTCAAGTAAAAAAAAAAAAAAAAATACTCACGTTACATTTATCCCTGATATTTTCTAAAAGTGGCAGATGACTGCTGGTTAGATCTCGTAATGACTTCAAGTCATGCTTACGGACAATGGCTAGTAAGTACAATGCCTCAACAGATTCATCCCATTTCATATCAGGTATTAAAACAAAGCCAATTTCCGGGTCAGGATCTTCACCTACAATCCGCTCAGTTTCTGCTTTGTGGTCTAATATGTTGTACACCCACTGCAAAAAAAAAAGTTAAAATCATTAAAACAGAGGGTATAGAAAAATTATACAATAAGAGCTTCAAAATTTAACGAACAAAAAAGATATTGCTCAGTATACAGTGTACAATATAACAATACACACACCGTAGCGAAACACAAGGAAGTTATTTTTCCAGAGGGCCATTATAGAAGTGGTTGTGACAGTTCTGACAAACAGCTAGCTTATAGTTTAATGAATACCATTTTCTATTTAACCCAAAGAAAACCGGGGTTACAGTAACCCTGGCTTAAATAATTTTAATCCAGGTTTGAAAATTATAATGAAAATAACTCTCGCAAAAGTCCATGATTTGTTTCTTGAAAAATTCTAGTTTCACATTTATTTGTTTGTTTACTTTCTCAATTTTTATGATGGAAATCCATGGAAATGACACTATCGCGATAATTCCAGTCACATGCCAGAATGACACATTGACGGCCAGTGTGAGCAGTTCTATTAAACACCAGAAAGGCTCAACAACGTGTCTACTGACATGCCAGAGGCTTCGACGGTGCGCCAGGGAACTATATAAGAACCGCCGTGGCTGGAATTGAGTCAGTAGTAACTTGGACGTGAAAGTGAAAGCTGAAGTATCACAGAGTAAGGAAGACAGTTTTAGTCGTAGTAGCCAGTGCTGGTATAACTAGTGCATTGTGACTCAGTGAATTATTAGACAAGTGGTGTAATATCTGTGAGTGGAGACAGGAGGACAGTTGGTTATTTAGATTGATATTATAAGTTTATAAGTTGTACCTATCTGTGTTAGAGAATAAAGGCATTTGCAGACTTTAGTGGTGATTTTATAAGTGTTAGACCCGTAACAGTATAATCAAAAATAATGTGTGTTAAATCAAGTGGGTAGGTATAATCAAAAATAATGTGTGTTAAATCAAGTGGGTAGGTAGAATAAATATTGATAAAAATGGGCATGCATTTATTGGGTGTTTGCACCTGAGGGTTTAACATGAACAAAAACATCAGAAAAAGACTCAACAACAAAATAAAAGGGTAAGGTTGCGTTTTAGCGTCATCAGTTACCCAATGGTATATACCTGCCACTGCCTCCGCTCTGTGGCTCGGTTGCGCTTAAGTATGTTTCAGCCAGCGTTGCCGTATGTTATTCGCGCCTCCGTTTCCATATGTTCCCAGCGGCAGTGCGGTCGTTTGGTTTCCTTGCCTACTTCGGAATTTAAAAATATGTTGGGAACATCATTTTAATTCAAGAATAAAATTTTCCAAATTAAAATTATGTATTGTAACAATGAAAAAATAAGTCAGGTCTTTGGTCAGGTAAGGTTTTTTTCCCCTTAAAATGTACGGCTTTTTTCTTTATCTTGTATGTGTAAATTTTATATTCTACTTTTCTTCGTTCATTTTGTTGAAATTTCATGAATAAAATACCTAACCTGACCAAAGAGCTGGCACCTATCGCCTAACCAGTAGAGATTGTATGGAAAACGTAGGAGAACGGCTTTTATGTGGCAACGCTGGAGAGGCTACACGATGGAGACAGAGCGGAGCAAGTGGCGGGCATATACCTTAGGTAACTGATGACGCTAAAATGCAACCTTACCAATAAAATATTAAAATGATTACCAAGTAAATGAAATAAGTAAGTCTAAGTAGAAACCATTAGTGTAGGTACTTTGACATGAAATGAATAATTACAGAAGTAAACTTCCACACTTTAATAAAAGCTGATTTTCTCATTGGCGGCTTTTTTGTTATTTTTTGTGATAATTAAATTATAGATAGATAGATAGATAGATAACACATTTATTTCAAAATAACTGTACATAAAAGATTTGAAACAAGTCAAGAGAACCTATACATTATGAGGTATTTTAGATTTTAGTACATATTATTACACACGAAAGGCCATAGACTCAGCCACAGAATACGGCTCAATATTATATAAATAATCATATAGGCGTTTTTTAAATGAAGTAAATACTTTAATTTTTTCATATCATCAGGCAAACAGTTAAAAAGTTTGATACAGGCATAGAAAGGTCCTGTTTCGGTAGATGTCAACCTATGAACAGGGAGATTGTAACGTTCTGGAAATCTAGTTCCATATTTGTGATCTGGGACAAAGTCATGAAAATACTGAGGATGTCTCCTCAGAAACAGTATGCATCCATAAACATAAATACCAGTAAGTGTCAACAATTTTTCTTTCTTGAAGACACCCCTGCAGGTCTGCAAGGTCTCCATTTTGCACATAATTCTAAGTGCCCTTTTCTGAACCCTAAACAAATCTACTGCAAATGTTGACTGTCCCCAAAAAATAATCCCATACTTTAAAAGAGACTAGATGTTTCCAAAGTATGCAATCCTCACCACGTCACCTCTTGAATGTTTGGTAAGAGCCCTTAGTGCATAACAGCAGGAGGACAGTCTACTACATAATTGTCTAATGTGACATTCCCATCCTATATGCGAGTCGACATGAACTCCAAGCATTCTACAATTGTCGGAAATTTGTATTCTATCGCCGTTAAGTGTTAAAACATTGGGAATCTGAGATCTATTGAGATGAGTTTTGAAGACCACGCATTGATCAGTGACTCGGGCTTGCAGTAAAGAGGCCGTGTCCGCTACAATCAACAAATTGGTATCATCTGTATAATTAATCAATGTTGAACCGGGAATAGTAACTGACTTAAACAAGTCATTAATGAAAATTACAAAAAGAAGTGGACCAAGGATACTACCCTGTGGGACACCTAGATCTACATGAATCTGTCAGATTGGACTCTCTCGCCATCATTCTGCAAGAATACTCTCTGATATACAGTAGAAGCTCGATTATCCGGATCGCGATTATCCGGAATCCGCTTTATCGGGAACAAAATTGATTTTTAAAACCGCCGCTTTATCCGGAACGATCGTGGTCCGTATCCGAAATTTGAACGAAAAATCAAGTCATCCGCGTTATCCGAAACGCGCGCCTTCAAATACTCCGCATTATCCCAAATTGTAATATGTCCATATATAGATATACACACAAATATGTATGTTTTTATTTGATTACGAAGATTTATTACTATGTTGAGTTGTTTTTAACAATAAAAAGTCATGTAACTTACCTGCCTACATTATTTTATATATTCGTAAAAAACACTGTATTATCCGAACTTTCACTTATCCGAAATGGGTTCGGTCCACATTACTTCGGATAATCGAGCTTCTACTGTAGTTAAATATGATCTAATCCACAGATGGGCGGGACCCCTGATGCCATAATCGTAAAGTTTAGATAAAAGGTGATCATGATTGACTGAGTCAAATGCTTTTGTCAGTTTTGTCAGGTGTAAAAACAACCCGCAAGCAAGTTCCCTTCTTTCAAAGGCCTCCAAATTTCCATAATGTATTCAAACACAGCCGTCTCCTTAACAGATCTGTTCTTCAAGAAGCCATGCTGAAAAGGTCTGAAGGTCTGAATAGGTTGAAGGTAGTAAAGAAGTTCAGAATTCTATTGTACATAACCCGCTCAAATAACTTTGAGAAACTGGAGAGAATGCTTCATGGTCTGTAATTTCCCAAATTATTTGGGTCACCCCATACAGGGTGTTTTTGAGGTGTCACTTTGTTTTGACTATGTATAAAATTCATCGAAGCAAGCAAAATTTCTTTAGAAGTCAAAAATTATTTCGAAAAAATATGATTTAAAAAAAAATATTATTACAATGTTAACTTTTTTTTAAATTATTTCCTGTTATTTTGATTTTGTTTCCTAGGTTTTTTACTGTACTAGGTTTACTAGATTAGTACATAGTTATCTATTGAAATTATTGTTTTCCTGATTGTTTATTGAAATCAACCTGGTTAGTTGAATTTCTCACAGGGTTGGATTTTAATATTTTTTCAAACTTCCAAAGGCTGTAATAAATAAGTATCTAGTTTATTTTTGATTTCTTTAAGACAATTATTTGAAAAAATAAGACATTTACAATAGATTTTAGTGATTTTATTGTAGGATTCAATCTAAGACATGAAATTTTTCTTTAGCCGTTCTCGACGTGAACTGCTTCGAAGTTGTAAAATTGCGACTTTCGCTTGTTTGTAATTCATAAACTACTCAATTTAAAATCCAACTACCTACACACCGTAAAAAGCACCCTTATGTTTTTTAAGCAATCTTATATGTAGGGGTGCCCCATTTAAAATAACAAATTTATATGGTATATCAATTAATCAAAACCCGAAGGATCATTTTTGAAATAGAACAATTACTTCTAGTCGCCAGTCGACACTCTACATGAATCACCCTGTAGTGTTACCATACCTTATACTGTTGCTAATGTTGCTATGTTAATTTCAATAATTTTTCTGATATGAATTTACATGTCTGAAGATGTTATTCTAAAAATAGCGAAACATTGCAGAGCAGAATTTTGAAACTATAATTCAGTATTTAACTTAACAGTAATTATACACCGTGTTTTATATTAAGTCGGCACTATTGCTAACTTCGTTATTATTTGACCTAGAAAGTCGTTTAAATTAGCAAACTAGTAGTATTTTTTCCCCTGAATAAAATGGCGAAAACAGAAAAACAACAGAACATCGCGTTTTCGAGATATTTAAAAAAATGTAAATTTTTTAATGGAACACCCTATGTATTTTTGGATGGATCGGTTGCAAATTTTTTTTAAAGGAAAAAGTCTTTATGCACTATGATCTTAAAATAATAAATTCATTGATTATTTATTATTTTACTACTCCTAAAGTAGGCTGCGATAATTAATGTAATTTAGTGTACCTACCTACGTAATGTAAGGTAAAAAAATATGTCGTCCTCAATAAATAAAAAAATACACAAAAAAAGAAGTTGTTATACAGGGTGTCCGGTAAGTACCTCCTAATCTCTCGGGAGCATACAGGGGAGGTCAAAAAAAACCTAGTCTGTCATAACAAAAATTTTCCTAAAGTGTCCCCAAACGGGAGATATGGAGCCCTAAAAGGGTGCCCCGCAATTTACGTTTTTGGCTCTAACTTTTGAACCGACCTGTATAATTGGATGGAATTTAAACACTTTATAGAGGCCACAGAGAGCGCATCAGGCCATATTAAAGTCGATGTTTGACGTCGTCAGGGAAGTCAGGAACGGACTTACCATCATACTCGTTGAGTAAAAATTTTGACAGGTGTCACTTTACAGAGCTACAAACTATTTTTTTGAATATTCTAATACTTCATCTTTAAAAAGATGCTCTTAATTTATTTCGGTAAAACTGACGGTTTTCGAGATAAATCGGTTTTTAGGTATGCGAAACACTCAAAATTTACTAATGCTAAACACAAACAGGTAAAAATCAGGTTCTTATTGATAAACCTACCTACATAATGGATTGCTATTGACGGAACTTGATCAAAATTCGCATAAAAGTCGATTTATCTTGGGAACCGCTAGTTTTATCGAAATAAATTAAGAGTACCTTTTGTGAAGATGAACGACCAGCGTATTTAAAAAATAAGTTTTCAGCTCTTTAAAATGACACCTGTCAAAACTTTGACACAATGAGTGTGGTGGTAAGTCCGTTCCTGACTTCCTTTAGGACGTCAAACATCCACTCTGATATGGCTTAATGAGTCTTTATGGCCTGTATAAAAAAAATAAAATTTCATCAAATTATACAGGTCGTTTCAAAAGTTAGAGCCAAAAAAGTAAATCTTAGGGTACCATTTTGGGGCTCTGTATCTCCGTTTAGGGACACTTTAGGAATGTTTTTTTTATGACAGACTTGGTTTATTTTGACCTCCCCTGTATGCTCGCGAGAGATTAGGAGGTACTTACCGGACACCCTGTATTGAAAAGGATTTAATTTTGAATAAACAAATAACAGAACTTGTCCGTGTTTTAAATTAAGTCGGCACTATTGCTAACTTCGTTATTATTTGAGCTAGAAAGTCGGTTAAATTAGTAAACTAGTAGTATTTTTTTTCTCCTGAATAAAACGATGAAAACAGGAAAACAATTGAACATCGCGTTTTCGAGATATTTAAAAAAATGAAAATTTTTTATGGAACACCCTGTATATTTTTAGATGGATCGGTTGCAAATTTTTTTTAAAGAAAAAAGTCTCTATGCACTATGATCCTAAAATAATAAAATTTTACAACACAAACAAGTTCTGTTACTTGTTTATGTAAAATTAAATCCTTTTCAAGGTAATAACTCTTATTTTTAGTGTATTTTTTTATTGAAAAATACACTATTGAGGACGACATAATTTTTTTACCTTACATTACGTAGGTACACTAAATTACAATAATTGTCGCAGCTTACTTTGGGAGTAATAAAATAATGAATAATTAATGAATCTATTATTTTAGGATCACAGTGCATAAAGACTTTTTCCTTTAAAAAAAAAAATATGCAACCGATCCATCTAAAAATATACAGGGTGTTCCATTAAAAAAATTACATTTTTTTGAATATCTCGAAAACGCGATGTTCAATTGTTTTTCTGCTTTCGCCATTTTATTCAGGAGAAAAAATACTACTAGTTTGCTAATTTAACCGACTTTCTAGGTTAAATAATAACGAAGTTAGCAATAGTGCCGACTTAATATAAAACACGGTGTATATAGAGAGATACAATAAAGTTTCAACAGATCAGGACCTATTATTCTTTATACCTATTTGCGTTTTTCAAAAACTTCCTGTTCCTTATTATTGCAAAGCAGTGCCACATTAACATAACACTGATTGTGGAAAGCACTTTCCTGCTTTGTAAAAAATTGAAAAGTGCAAAGTTTTTATTGTGGAATAGGGAATACCCCACATCAGGCACTCTTACATAAGTAACTACGGTCATTATATAGATACCTAAGCGGCTTATACAATAGACTCATACACTTATACAATAGACTCATACAATAATAGATACAAGACTATTATACAATAGACTCAGGCATACCATTTACACTATGAGACAATATGGTTCTCTAGGAGTATTATGGTACCAGTGAAAGTCCGTGGAAATTGGTAACAAGGGAGACATTTCCTTCGCTTATAACCGTAATTATCATTAAGATGGCCCTTTAATTAATTATCGGACGATTTTTGGAAATCCTTGCCCCTTCTCGAATGGCTCATTAGACCTCAACAAGGACCAGTGATACAAAGAAATTGTTCGCCGGTGCAAGTTTCATCCTCCAGCACCCCTTTTCGCTCAATGGTCCCACACATGACGATGGAGAGCGTGCTTCCTGTTCGAGCGCATACGTACGAATATACATATATTAGGGCAAGGATGACACTTTAAGACCTTATTTCTCGACTATTACTTGCCGCCGCAAAAATTCAATGGTACCTTGATACTCCTAGAGACACAAGCTATCCAATAGTATAAGCCATTTCGCCCTATACCCATGCCGCTCAATTCAACATTCACCCAAATAATTTTTTAGTGTGCTGGGAAATTGTGATCTTGAATACCTATTAAAAAAAACGGTAAATGTTAAGGAGAGCGGCCACTCGCATTGACTTGCGATTTTTACACTATTCTGTTGAGATTTTTATGTAGTTTCACATTTTGAAGGTGTTTTTTCCCGGTGTTTTCCCAACAAACATACGGGACCGTGGAGCGAATAGGGGTGCTGGGTGGGTAAAATATACGCACTAGATTCTATTTTCGCTAGTTTTGAGCACTTCTATTAAGGTCACTTTAAAACTAAGGTCACTTTTCTCTAACAGAGAGACGCTTCGTTAAGGTCATCCGAGCAGAGAGGAGGCATCACCGCTTGCAGATAGCTTCGTCAGTCCGTCCCTGTTGCCGTTTAAATTTCAATGCGTACCGTTGCGCATAATATTGCACAATATTACATCTTTTTGTGGTAGCCTACTTCCCCTTGCCCCCCCCCCCTATCCTATCTCGTTTCCCCTCCCATTGTTTTGTCCTTTCCCAAGCAACAGATTACAGTGCATTACGAGAACGATTTACGCATTAAGAACTCGAAAATTAATTATACACTCACCTGATGTAATTCCATAATAAAATTCCGGTTACACCAGCAGTTGACAATTTGTTAGGGCAAGGAAAAACTGTCCCGCTCGTTCGCAAACAAAACATACCCCGCTCCATCACTTATCTCACACCCCGTACACGTATTACAATCTCACTGCACTTTTTAACTTTAAACTAACTCTTTCCGATACAATTGCGAGTCTCTATTAAAAGGCACAAATGGATATGTGAACGTATTTTAATGTAAACCGTATATGAAAGGAAAAGTGAACAATCGTATATAATATGAATATAAAATGATCCGTCCTCCGGCGTAAGCTAGATCAGACTGCCAGCACAGAATACAAGCGACGTTCCCCCCCTCAGCCGGCTGGTACCGCGGGGAAGTCCCTGCCTGCCTACGAGCGTTCAATGAGCCGGGCCATCCGGTTGACCTATTTTTAGCACTTACACTGTTTCATTCGTTCTCGATTCATTTGTTTGTTTGGCTCGCTCGTTTCAGTCGATGGCCTTGACACATGCAGCATCCTCTGGCGATGTCAGTGATCTTAGTTTCTACAGCTGCTACTCGCGTATTACCTATCAGATACCTAAATACTGCCAGATCCGTATTAGTTATAATTTTCACTCGTTTTCTTCTAGACCCTATAACTCCCTTATTATACATTACCGGCGGATAAGATTTATACCACGATGTTCCTAGTGAGTAGGCCTATCGCGTGGTATATATAGTATGTGGGAGTGCGAGTGGCCGTTGTTCTTAACATTCACCAAAAAAACACATGCGGTGTTTTATTGGGGAGGAAACCCCTCCAGAATCCCCCTTCGCCTTTGAATAAGTATAAGTATGGTGTTGTTAAAAATAATACCCATAGGCGGCGATTTGATTCAGCCTTTAGGTGGCAAATTTGTAAATCTGCCTCTGAACACCGCCACCAATGGCACCAATATCTAAGTATCAGGTACCTACTTAGACTTACCTGTAAATTCAATTGTTCTTCACTCAGCAGGAAGGGCAAAACAATCTCCTTGTACAATTCAGGAGTCTCCTCCACCATGTAACAATTATGAGACAAGTACTTTTCGATGTGCTTATCACTAGCAGGATGAATTATTGTTACTTTAAGAGCTAAAACGCCGGAAAATTGAAAGCCTGTTAGTTTAGTGGTAGGATAGGACAAACATATTGATTGCGATTACCAATTATTGATAACTGTGTAGGTACTTACAGTTCAACTTGCTTGTAGTAAAGTAGGTGTAATTGCTATAAACATCGTTTTGAAATAACCGACTCAGACAACCCTTTTCCGTGTAATGGTCGCTGCTTGGTTCTTGGAATTCTTCTTCCGTAAACGCGGTCTTCTCTAGAATCACTATAGCGTTCCCGCTTCTATGTTTGAAATTTCCTAACAAGCAAACCGTCTTTCTGCTGGTGTTATTGAAGAGAATTTTATCAAGTTTAAAATCAATCAGATTCGCAATTGCTTCAAGATAGTCTTGGTCATTTTTCAAAGAATCTGAATTTTCTGTTTGAAGTGAATTGAGAGTTACATCGCTTTGTAACTTGGCTTTTTTGGTTTCAACACCGTTGGTTTCGGTCTCACCAAGAGCAGCCATTTTCTTTTATCTGTCTGTTCTACTACTTCTACTCTACTTTCTACTTATCTACTTTTAATTTTACAGTGGCTAAGGAGACGGTCTGGCGCCATGTTTGGTGACGTGTGTGGCGTGTACGCGTGTATTACGAATTAAGATGCATCACGTATTATTGGTACCTTATTTTTTATTTAGATATATATTTTATAGATGGATTCCACAAAGTCAAAATTCTAGGGAAACGATTATGGCAACAAGACTGATGATTAGGTTGGTTATGGTGATAGTTGTTACTAGAATAATCACTAGAATGGTTACTAAATTAATTTAGGTTGTGTCGATTAAGTAGTTGAGATGTCATTTTATTTCAAAAATTTAAAATTCGAAAAACTATAAACGCAATTTTTAGAGTTAAATTGGAAAATCTTAGAGATATTTGTAAATGTAAGTAGGTACCTAGCTATTTGGTCTAATTATAAATCTTATGTATGATGTATGTGAGACCTTCCTTCTTAGTTTTCTGTAAAAATGTTGAAAATAGAAGATGCATTGACAAATACAGGGTGTTCTACAAGCTCTATGACAAACTTTGACAGATGGTAGGTTGCTTGATTTTAAACATATTTTTTTTAATAAACATGTGTCCGATTCGTTTTTGTTTAGAAGTTACAAGCATTTAACCTTTATTAACAATCAACAATAAAAATTTAAATTAAATGATAATCACAAAACTTAAGACTATAAAAATTGTTCGAAATGTCCACCCTCAGCTTGAATGCAAGCCTCACATCGACGAACTAAAGATTCGGTCACTCGAAGAATGAGATTTGGATCATTTCTTATTTGGTTAGCTGCATCTTGAATTCTTTCAAGTAACTGCTGATGGGTAGCGATTTCAACATGGTAGACCAGCTGCTTCATGTGTCCCCATAAATAAAAATCCAGAGGATTCAGATCGGGAGAACGAGGTGGCCATGACATCAACACCGTGTGGGCAGGTTGATGTCTATTTGGATACCTGCGTCGGTATTCTTGAGCAGCTTGTCTGGCGTTACCATTGGAATACCCATATACAAACACAATATCCTGCATATTCCTCAGTCGAGAATAAATGCATTTTTTATTTATAACTTTCACACGAAATATCTAATAAATAATTAAAATGACACTAACAATTATTATTGTCATAACAACCGATATTTCTATTTATCAGCCTACGTTTTTCATTGAAGTAAGTGTATATTTTATAAGTGTAACATTGGTTGACATAGTGTCTTAGTGACATAGCGACTTAGTGTCACTTCCTGGTTGACTGAAAAAATTACGATTCTTTAAATGCTTGTAACTTCTAAACAAAAACGAATCGGACCCATATGTTCATTAAAAAAATATGTTTAAAATCAAGCAACCTACCATCTGTCAAAGTTTGTCATAGAGCTTATAGAACACCCTGTAGAGGTACTTACATTATTCAATCATTTTTAAAGAATTTCTCGAGGAATATTTCAAGGAATCTGAATAAACTGCATTTTTGTTTGATTTGGATATACATCCTTCAATTATTATTGTTTGCAGCATTCGATTGATCACTCATCTTTTTCTTTCTTTTGAAATAAATTTGCCTGCCTCAGCATTCGAATAATTTTGAATTTAATAATTCAGTTTGTCAATTTGACAACTTCAACTATTCAAGTTATTCCTTGGCGCTTCGCTGTGACTAGAGTACCAACTCAGGGACCAGATGACCTAGTTTTCGCAAAACGTGATTAGATAAAGTCATGCCAAATAACAGTTAAATTGATCCTTAAAAAATGATTAACTATACTAAAAAAAGAACTATTTTCAGAGAAAATAGAGTTAGAATTTTCTAATTTGCGTTTTATAACAGTGCAATGAGGAAACATGTTTTGCAGGTGACGTCATTTGCACAAGCTACCAACTTGACGGCTGTTTGACAAGTCTATCTAAATAAAAAATAAACTGTAGGTGCTTTCAATCAATTTAATATGGGTGTTATTACCCTAACGGCCGGTTGTGCAAAAGTAAATTAAAAATTTTCAGATAATTACTGATTTTAAATTGCAAATTTTTAAAATACGACGAATAGTAATTAACTCTTCTTAAAGGGGGCAGAATTTATTTCCAGCAATATCAGACAAATAGTTTGATTTTTATAGCATTTTAAAATCGGTAATTATCTGAAAATTTTTAATTTGAGTTCTTTTTTATTTCTTGATAATAATTATCATTTTTCTAATTTAAATTTGCCCCAAAAAAAGTGTGTTGTTTACAGTATTTACTTTCTTTACCTTGAAAAAAGTAAATGTAAAGAATGAATTGTTTACCCGTAAATAATAGAGGTAAACAATACGGCACATCACTGGATTCACTGGGTAACGTATCTTCAAGAACCAATAATTTAACATTCTGGGGTATGTGGTATGTATTTCGTAACCGTAGTTTGTAGTCTGTAGAGCGAAAACATTACGGTCCTCTCTATGACTTCTCTCTCATCACATTGGAAATTATTGCCATCAATAATAGGAATAGGCTATTATAAATAGGCTATAGAAATAGACGCCGACAGTGATGAGGTCAGTGGGCGGGGCCAACGGCCAGGGTTCCATACAAACAAACGTTGTTTACAGGTTTGACGTTTACAGGTTTGCCAGCTCTGATGGAAGTTGTCTCGTCAAACATCCAGCCCTATTCCGTAACTTCAAATCGAATAGAGATGACGAGAATAGAATAGAAGTGGGGGGCGTGAGTAGAAGTTACTTAGATTCGGTATTCCGTAGCGCACTAGAAATAGAAATCGAAATGAAAATAGCTCCGTTCAGTAGAAATGAATTCCGATCGCTTCCGTGCTGTCGAAGTCGAGTTGAGGTAAATAGAAATTGGTCTACGCACGCGCAAAAGCAGATTTGTATGCACATCCCTATTTGGGGAGACTGTGGTGGCTCAGGTAGCAAGGGGGTGTCCACAAGGAGGCGTACTGTCTCCCTTGATATGGAACCTTGTTATGGACGAGCTAATGAAACGTCTGGACCAAGAGGGAATCAAGAGCATAGGATATGCTGATGACCTTGTCATATTAATTCAAGGCAAATTTAACGACACAATAAGGCCCTGTATGCAAAGGGCTTTAAATGTTGTAACCAAATGGACAAACGAAGAGGGACTGAACATAAGTCCCTCCAAATCAACCATCATAGCGTTTACTAATCGAAGGAAACTGGTGGGCCTAGGACCACTAAAACTTCGAGGCAGGAACGTACAAATATCGGGAGAGGTGAAATATCTTGGGGTAATCTTAGACTCAAAACTCACCTGGAACCAACAGATAGACAGGATTAAAAGAAGAGCGGAGACCACATTCATGATGGTCAGACGAACTTATGGGAAAACATGGGGATTAAAACCACATATGGTATACTGGGCGTACACCAGAGTGATTAGACCAATGTTGTTGTATGCATCTCTGGTATGGTGGACAAAGATGCAACAAAATACCGCGATAAACAAGCTCAGCAAGGTGCAAAGACTCGCATGCCTTGGAATAACGGGGGCAATGAAAACTACTTCAACTGCAGCAATGGAAGTCCTCCTAGACCTCCCACCACTTCATCTAATGATAATGGGAGAGGCAAGACTGGCACGACTAAGGCTGCAAGAAGAACCAAGGGGCAAATATGCGGAACTTGGACACAATAGAATCAAAAACTATGTGGAAGTGGACCTGCTAGATGCAAACACAGACCACATGGCTCCAAAATTCAAATTCCACAAGAGCTTTGAGGTGAGCATCAAAGATCGAGAGGAATGGAATGAGCCCACAGACAGCAACAGGCTGGTCGGAACAACCTGGTACATTGACGGGTCAAAGACCGACCAAGGAACTGGAGCTGGCATATACAATGAGTTGGACAATACTCAACACACCATATCTCTCGGGCAGTGGGCAACTGTATTTCAATCGGAAATATACGCTATGCTACACTGCGCGAGCATAAACAATAAGAGGGCCTACAAAAATAGACGGATCAATATATTAACAGATAGTCAGGCGGTTCTGAGGGCTATAGAAAGCCCCAAGATAACGTCCAGACTACTGTGGGAATGCCGTGAGAATCTCGAAACCCTGGCAGAACGCAATAAGGTAACCTTGATGTGGGTGCCAGGACATAGAGGAATCACAGGCAATGAAAAAGCCGACGAGCTAGCAAGAAGAGGATCCTCGGCTAAATATATTGGCCCAGAACCTGCCCTGGGAGTACCAAAAAGTACAGCACGGGGTCAGGTTAATATATGGGTCAAAGAAAAACACAAAATATATTGGGACAAAAGGACCAAACACCAACACGGGAAAGCCTTTATCAAAGGACCCATAAAAAAGACAACTGAAGAACTACTATTACTTAGCAGGAATCAGTTACGCATTACAGTGGGATTACTAACGGGACATATTGCCCTAAAAGAACACTTAAATAAAATAGGACTGTTCAATGGAGACCTAAGTTGCCGAGAATGCAATAGGGCCCAGGAGACAGCAAAACATGTACTGTGTGAATGCGAGGCTCTGGACCGCAGAAGACAGGAGATATACGGACAACAAAAAATGCGTCCGGAAGAATATGAAACTCATTCAGTAACGGGGCTGCACAAGTTAGTTCAGGGAACCAGACTGATGGAATGGGTGTCATGAAGCAAAAGGGGGTGCACAATAAGCCCATGAGGCTGAGGTGCTTCCGGTGACCAAGACGGCCCTCGAAAGGAGGGGCTTTTAGTGGGTGGGACTCCCACATAACCCAATGCATGGGTATCCATAATGGATTTACCCTCCTTTTTCAAAAAAAAAAAAAAAAAACGCACGCGCAAGTAACCATGGTAACATAAAATCCGGACTCACGTCACATTATTTACTTATAATTACATTATAATTACATGAACTTGAACATTCTTCTATTCTTCATTCTTCCTCGTGTTGGTTGACTAACAAGCGAAGCCACGGGAGAAGAAATTCACGGATGAATTGATAATAATGAATAATAAAATTATTAAATAAATAATTAATTAATTAAATAATAATTATTAAAAATAACGTGTAGTAATATAAACACAAAAAATAAAAACGGAGTCAAATTAGAAAAACAGTAAAAACACGCGCTGGCACTTCCGTTAATCAACAAATAAGTAAACAATCTCCCTCCCTGATACTTATTACAAAAACGTGCGGCGCGACACTTCAATTTTCGATGAAAAGTACAAAACGTTTTGGTACAAATGGAGAGCTCGACCCCGTTTTGCCATGTTGCCACGATCGTCAAAGTAGAAGTAGAGGACAAGCCATCTTACTCGTATCTACTCGTGTTACGGAATACGAATAGAGCTCTGATACCTAGATGTCGCCAAATCGAGGTCGGCAAATTCCGACTCGGAATGCCACTTCTATCCGATTGGACGCGTGAGTTACGGAATAGGGCTGATCAAAGCTCTTAATGAGGTGTCTCATTAGTAGAACTTCAAAAGTGCTGCAAAATGTAAATGTGATGGTGATGGCATTTTATACCCTTATAGGACAACAACTATATACAGGGTGTCAATTTGAAAACTTGCCACCCCCAAATTCTTCCTTGAAAATTTTTTTTCAAAGAAATCCCGGAACAGGTCAATTTTTAAATTTAATTTATGTTCTATTGACGTAAAAATATTTTATACAGGGTGTTCCTTGACTCAGTAATGACGACATTGTCGGTTTTTTTAAATGGGACACCTGTATATTATTACATTTTCAGATTGTCTGAGAAAATCCAGTAGGAATGGTTTTTACAGTTGCAGCTTACATTGAGTAGGTTATGAGTTATAAACAAATGAAAATCGCAATTTTCCATTTTGAAAGCAGTGTACATCGGACACGGCTCTAAATATCGAAAAACGGCTTACATGTCCCTATCTTAACTTTTGAAGCGATATCCTATGATGTAGATGAAATATTTATACAGGGTGATCAAAAGTCTGATAATTTTCGTCACCCTGTGTGAAAATTTCATCCACACAATAGGATACCGCTTGAAAAGTTAAGATAGGAACATGTAAGCCGTTTTCCGATATCTGTAGCCGTTTTCAAAATAAGCTGCTTTGAAAAATGAAAAACTGCGATTTTCATTTGTTTATAACTCGTAAGCTACTCAGTTTAAACTGCAACTGTAAAAACAATTTATATTGGATTTTCTCAGACAATCTGAAATTGTATTAATATACAGGTGTCCCATTCAAAAAAATAGACCATATCGTCGTCACTGAGTCAAGGAACACCCTGTATAATTTTTTTTACGCCAATAGAACATAAATTACATTAAAAAATTGACCTGTTTCGGGATTTCTTTGAAAAAAAATTTCCAAGGAAGAATTCGGGGGTGGCAAGTTTTCAAATTGACACCCTGTATACTTTTCCCAATGAGATAATCATCCTTTAATTCAATCTGTAAATTAAACAAAACAATTAACCCATTGCCACTACCTGTTGAATTTGCTAGCAGGATACAACGCTATTAGGTTTTGTTTTTCATGCTGGCGGGTACTGTTTCACGAATTATTTGAAGTTCCGCCTCGAACTCCATTGTCTCAACATGGCCAGATTCCACAGCATTTTCACCTTTGGAAAATTCTTTGGTTTCTTCTCGTAAAACAAACAGAGGATAAACTTGGAATTTTACGGGAACACCCAAATCAAACCACCCAATCAATAAATAAATACCGACAGACGTACTACTGTAATGGTATTACTGTAATACAGTAATACTGTCAATGGCGATTGGCTATGGCGGAGGTGGGGGTAAAACATCAGGTCAAACTTCAGGAAAAAACACGACAACTGACAACAATGACCACGTGAAGGGTTTGTTTGTATGGAACCAGAACCGCTTAGCTCCGCCCTGTGACGTCACACTGACGGCGTCTATAGGCCCAAGATCGCCTAAAATAGCTGACCTATCTTTTTTAATTCTTTGCCTAAAATTGTGAGGCAAGGCAAAGAAGAACAGCTTACAAGTTGTCAACTGTGACCCCTCGAACGTCATTGCATTGACATCAAATGACGTCATTTGTCAAAATTTCTGCAAATATAAATAAGTTGCTAAAAGCACAAGTGTGCGAAGGCCATTCATTAATGAAACGAAGAAGAAGAAGAAGAAGTATAAATAAGGCAAATAAAATTATAATAGCAAAAATTGTAATTGTAAATAAAACGTAAAATAGAAAATATAACTTGGCTGGTCTGGCCGCCTAGTCCAGAAGTTCGACTTTAAAAATAATTTTTCACATAGGTACCTACCAATAAATTCCATCTTATTAACTTCACAAGAAATGAAGTGCATTAATATTGATTTTACTTGCGTTTTTTAGCCACTCACTATACACCTCACAATCTAATCAGAATAATAATCATCTTGCAATTCTGGCACATAAAAGCACAAAAACATGTTCGATTTAATCTTGAATGAAACTTGTGGGACAAGCAATAAGAGTCAATTGGAAGTTACTCCACCGAATTTCAAAAGCCTGTGCCGGACTTGCCTAACCAGTGCTTCAACTTTAGTTTCGACTGCAAGTTTACAGAAAGACATTAATGTTTCAATATCTTATTTACTTAAATCATGTCTGTCAATGGAGGTAAGCACTAAATTTCATAGTTTATGGTAAACTGCTTCAATGGAATTGTTTGTAACAAATCCAACAATTAAGCAGTTGTTATTGTTAGGTTTTCTGTGTGCCACTCCCGACATGGCAACATTGCCAACATTGCATGGGTAGAAGGGAGGCCCATCTAACAAAAAGAACCTTTGCAAGGATAGGAGGGGAGTATGTATGGATGGCCGAACAGAACAAGCAAAGATTTTTTGGTGAATATCTAGATGAGCGGCATGGGTATAGGGCGAAATGGCTTATACTATCGGATAGCTCGTGTCTCTAGGAGTATCAAGGTACCATTGAATTTTTGCGCCGGCACGTAATAGTCGAGAAATAAGGCCTTAAAGTTTCATCCTTGCCCTAATACGTGTATTCGAACATTATACGCGCGAACAGGCAGCTAGCTTATCCATTGGACACACGACGATCGAGCGTTTCCTGTTCGAGCGCAATCATATGACGAATACACGTCTTAGGGCCAGGATGACACTTTAAGGCCTTATATCTCGACTATTACTTGCCGGCGCAAAAATTCAATGGTACCTTGATACTCCTACAGACACGAGCTATCCGATAGTATAAGCCAAATCGCCCTATACCCATGCCGCTCATCTAGATATTCACCGATTTTTTGTTTTTCACTATTTTTTCATACTGAACGACATAAAAAACGGTGAATGTTAAGAACAGCGGCCACTCGCACTCCCACATACTATATATACCACGCGATACGCCTACTCACTAGGAACATCGTGGTATAAATCTTATCCGCCGGTAATGTATAATAAGGGAGTTATAGGGTCTAGAAGAAAACGAGTGAAAATTATAACTAATACAGATCTGGCAGTATTTAGGTATCTGGTAGGTAATACGCGAATAGCAGCTGTAGAAACTAAGATCACTGACATCGCCGCAGGATGCTGCACGTGTCAAGGCCATCGACTGAAACGAGCGAGCCAAACAAACAAATGAATCGAGAACGAATGAAACAGTGTAAGTGCTAAAAATAGGTCAACCGGATGGCCTGGCTCATTGAACGCTCGTAGGCAGGTAGGGACTTCCCCGCGGTACCAGCCGGCTGAGGGGGGGAACGTCGCTTGTATTCTGTGCTGGCAGTCTGACCTAGCTCACGCCGGAGGACGGATCATTTTATATTCATATTATATACGATTGTTCACTTTTCCTTTCATATACGGTCTACATTAAAATAACCAGAAGGAACTATCGAGGTAGGGAAATCTACATCCTCTCCGACAGTCAGGCTAGCCTGAAAGCCCTTGCAGCTTATGAAATCAGATCAAAACTGGTCTGGGAATGCCTGCAAGACCTCATTGACTTAGCCAGGTGTAACGTGGTGACACTAGTTTGGGTTCCGGGTCACCGTGGGACGCCTGGTAATGAGGCTGCAGATCAACTAGCCAAGAAAGGCGCTGGGATAAACTACACTGGGCCCGAACCAGTGTTTGGCATCCCAAAGAACACTGTACGCGGGGCGGTGGCTCAGTGGATAAGAACACAACATAGAGCACACTGGAACCGTATAACAGGAAACAAACATGGTAAGGTGATGATCAAGGAGCCCTCTCAAAACTTTGCCAGACAGATACTGCAACTAAATAGAATGCAGATCAGAACGGTGGTGGGTCTTCTCACAGGACACTGCCACCTAAGAGTACACCTACATAAACTGGGGATATACAGAGAAGAACCAGTTTGTAGACTCTGCAATGAAGAAGACGAGACAGCTTCTCATGTGATATTCGAGTGTCCAGCACTCGCAAGAACGCGCTATGCGGTCCTGGGACCAATCAGTCCCGGGAGCCATCTGGCGGAAAAAACCTTGGTTAGCGGGCTGCTAAACCTTGTCAAAGGAACGGAGTTCTTCTAATCGAGGAGAATCTAAATGTGAGAAATACAATAAGCCTGCTGGCTTCAGTGTTTGGGACCTAATAAACCATCTCTCACATTTAGTTAAAATACCAATACCAATATCAATACATTAAAATACGTTCACATTTCCATTTGTGCCTTTTAATAGAGACTCGCAATCATATCGGAAAGAGTTATAGTTTAAAGTTGGAGATCGAAGCGATCGTATCTACCAATCAAAACGAAAAAAATGCAGTGCGATTTTAATACGTGTACGGGGTGTGAGATAAGTGATGGAGCGGGGTATGTTTTGTTTGCGAACGAGCGGGACAGTTTTTCCTTGCCCTAACAAATTGTCAACTGGCGTAACCGGAATATTATTATGGCATTACATCAGGTGAGTGTATAATTAATTTTCGAGTTCTTAATGCGTAAATCTTTCTCGTAATGCACTGTAATCTGTTGCTTGGGAAAGGACAAAACAATGGGAGGGGAAACGAGGTAGGATAGGGGGGGGGGACAAGGGGAAGTAGGCTACCATCAAAAGATGTAATATTGTGCAATATTATGCGCAACGGTACGCATTGAAATTTAAACGGCGACAGGGACGGACTGAGGAAGCTATCTGCAAGCGGTGATGCCTCTCTGCTCGGATGACCTTAACGAAGCGTCTCTCTGTTAGAGAAACGTGACCTTAGTTTTAAAGTGACCTTAATAGAAGTGCTCAAAACTAGCGAAAATAGAATCTAGTGCGTATATTTTACCCACCCAGCACCCCTATTCGCTCCACGGTCCCTTATGTTTGTTGGGAAAACACCGGGAAAAAACACCTTCAAAATGTGAAACTACATAAAAATCGCAACAGAATAGTGTAAAAATCGCAAGTCAATGCGAGTGGCCGCTCTCCTTAACATTTACCTAAAAAACAATATGACAGCCATAAGAAAAACGAAAGTTGACCATGAAAACTCTGGGATCTAGTCGGCTTCGAAAATTTTTGAAATGTCAGATGGATAGCTCTTGACGACTTATGTAGGCTTACAAAAAATTATTTATTAATTTCGAGTAGGTAATACTAAAGATATGGCAAAAATAAGAAATCTCGATTTTTCAGTTTTCAGGATATTTATATATATTTTTCTACTCCCAACCCTTAATCTGCATATTAAGTATGAATCACCAGTGCTTTAATGGGTCTCATTAAGATACAAATTTTCATTAAAGCACTGGTCAAGCTATCCAATGGCAGAGGAGCATTTGCAATCAAATCGGGTCCTTTTCGCTCACAATCGGGTCGGCAAGCCAACCGAAGTCACAGAGTTGTCATACTGACGACAAAAATTGCCTTGTGATATAAGTTCTGTATTTCTGAAAAAAATTCTGAACGTTTATTTAATTTAGAACATAAGTAACATTCAAAGAAAATTTATCAAGATTTTATGTTACCTTAATTAATTTGATAGGTAGGTATATCGTGTAAAAGATAGGAAGGTAAAGTATTATATCATTCGCAGCGCTCCGTGATAGTATTCAAAGCGGCAACGCTGCGACCGTCGCGTGCGCAGATAAACAATGTCGTAATTAATGGCTGTCGATGTTATTAAAATTATTATTAATCTGAAAATCAAAGCGTAAAATTCGGAATTCGAACTTCGCATAATAAAAATTACGCAGTAGTGAGTAGTGCCCTTAAACTTGATACTAAAACATGTCTCAGCAGAATAATCTTAGCGACGAAGAGAAAATTTGGTACCTAATATGCGTAAGCAAATAGCAACCTATCTTAACCTCAATGATCCGCAATTGTACACGGGTCATTGTTAAAATATATAATTTTTCAATCTTTTCTATGAAATAAAGGGTCGTAGAAAAAATAGTGTATGGAACTCGCAGATAATGGCTATTAATACGCTCTTATGATGGTTAAGACACTCGCCTACGGCTCGTATCTTAACCATCATACTCGCGTATTAATAGCCTTCATTACAAGCTCGTTGCATAATATACTATTATATATTTCACAGATATCTTGTATTTCTTGATGGATTCGAGATGGCCACAAAATTGGGCTTTTCTCTAATTTAACTGACCTTGTATCTGTTCGCGTTTATAAGATAGCGATATAGAGAAGGATATATGGTGTACCCTGTATAATAAATTAATTGTGCGATAAGTTACACAATTTTCAAAGATTTTACAGATTATGGTAAAGACTTGTTGATTTTTTCCAATTCTGCAGTATTTATATATTTTAATCTACATTGATGACTGGAAGTCAAGTTTTGACATATTATTATTTATTATAGTTACATGTTAATATTATTGGTCATTATATACATCCGCGGCTCCTACAGTTTCACTATGGCACCTATATAGGGGTGGAGGACATACCTATAGTAACACCAGGAAGGTATTAATTTGCTTTGCAAATGAAAGATAAGCGAACAAAAGGGCATCAAAAGAAGATCTTCCTGAGTGCGGGCCTGTTTAGAACAGCGCAAATCACAATAAACATGCAAGGTCAGAGTGTCGAGTGGACGGCGGAAACTCGTAATATCAACACCAGAGCCGGTCTGGTAACATACGCTACATACATGGCATGCAAACGTAGTCGGAATATAATAGCGAGCGATGTCGCGTATTTTGGAATATAAATGCAAAATAAATGCAAAATTCAAAATAAAAACTGTGCTATTGTTAATCTCGAAAAAAATTCCTTGCCCTGAAAGTGAAAAAAAAATAGAAATTCGACCGTAGTGCCAAAGAGGCCTTAGTGGTGACCTTGATATTAGTTTGCAATGGCTGTTTTTAGCTTCTTACCCACCCAGCACCCCTATTTCGCTCCTCGGTCCCGAAAAAATTGATGAAACGTAGGAGCCGCGGATGTATACAATTACCATATTATTTTCTTACCTCTTCGAGTGGCATAAAAATTTAATACATGTTTTTTTAGGTGTTTGATAACGACGACCTCCCTCAAAATATCTGCACAGAATGTGTTGACAAATTGATGAAGATTTATTACTTCAAGACCGAGTGCTCTCAAAATGAACAAACTTTGAAATTAGCCCTTGAAAAATTCAAATTAAGCAGCCTATCTGATGATTCTGTAAATCTAAAATCTGACGACAATATTAGCATTTGCGATTCAGAAATCAATAATGATATTTATGAGCTAAATGTAAATAATTCCACAATAAAAAAAGCTGCCCAACTTGATAAGAACCCACTTGATCAGACTGATCCTAGTGACAGTGTCGACAGACTTGCCCCGCCGAAAAATAATGGAAATAGTGATCACGACCAAAGTTATAGAAAATTTCAGTGCAAAGTTTGTTCAGAAAATTTTTCAAATGATGAAATGTTGGAGCAGCATTCCAAAGAGTTCATGCATTCTCAGTTTCAGAAGAAGAAAATAAAATTATTGGCCTGCGAATTGTGCCCGAAACTTATTCCGAGTGGAAAAATTAAATTGCATATGCGATCACATACAAAAGAAAAACCATTCAAATGTAAAATATGTGAAGCTTCATTCAGCATGAAAGCAAATTTACAAAGACATACAATGAGGCATACTGGCGAAAGACCTCATGTTTGTGAACTTTGTGGAAAAGGTAAATTAATTTCATTTTTATGCATAAAAAAAGATAGGAAACCTTGCCAGTTTATATTAATTTTCACAAAAAAATAGAAAACTAAGCATTTTACTATTTACTTTATATTTTTTATTCTTCTTCTCATTGCGCCGTCTCCCGTCGAAGGTTGGCGATCCAAATGGCAACTGTAGTTTTGGAAACTGCAGCACGAAATATTTCTGCAGATGAGCGGTCAAACCACTTTCTCAGGTCCTTCAGCCATGAGTTCTGGCGTCTTCCCACTGATCTCTTGCCATGCACTTTACACTCTATTTTGAGTCGTAGTAGCTCGTATCTTTCTCCTCTCAGTACGTGACCTAAGTATTGCATTTTTCTCTCTTTGATGGTGTTCAGTAACTCTTTTTCTTTATTCATTCGTTGGAGTACTTCGACCTTGGTGATTCTCTGCACCCATGAAATTCGCAGCATCCGCCTGTAGACATACATTTCGAAGGCCTCTATCCTTTTTCTGTCTGTGGGTCCATTGTCCAGCTTTCGCAACCATAGTGTAAGACAGAGAAGATGTAACATCTGACCATCCGCTTCCTGAGTTCCAGACCAAGGTCTGACCTCGTGAAAAATGTTTTCATGCTAATGAGTACTTTTCTCGCTTGTTCGATCCTTGACAGTATTTCTTTTCTCGGGTCGGATTGGCTATTGATGTTAGCTCCCAGATATTTTATGGAGTTTACCTGCTCTATTGTTTGTCCTCTGACATGAAGATATACGTTTATTGGGGTCTTTGAGAATATCAGTATTTTAGTTTTCGAGATATTTAGATGGATGCAATCCGAATGCTTCGCTGTGACTAACTCCCGAATTTATTATATTTTGTAGCTCTTATGCATTTTTTGCTATAAGGACAGTGTCGTCAGCGTACCGAATGTTGTTTATCATAGTTCCATTGATCTTGATTCCACCCTTAGTCTCTTCCAATGCTTCTCTAAATATAGACCTGAGTATAGATTAAATAGGAGTGGAGACAAGACACAACCCTGTCGGACTCCTCGCCTGATCCACACATCTTCCGATATTGTCTGCTCTATTTCGACTGCTGCCGTTTGGTGCCAATAGAGTTCTGAGACAACACGCAAGTCTTGCTCGTCGACCCCGGCTGTTCTAAGAATCTCGATCATCTTTTGATGGTTAACGCAATCGAACGCTTTTCGGTAGTCTATGAAACATGCATATACATCCACGTTCATGTCTCTGCATCGTTGTGTCAACACATTTAAGGAAAAAAGAGCTTCTCTTGTTCCCATTCCGTTTCGAAATCCAAACTGAGTGTTATTCATTTGATATTCGCACTTCTTATAAATTTCTTGTATGGAAGATTCTGAGGAAAGTTTTAAGGACGTGAGACATCAGACTTATTATCCGGTAGTCATCGCATCGTAGGGAGTTGTTTTTTTTTGGCAGAGTTACAAATGTTGATTTTAGCCAGTCTGATGGTATTTTACCTGAGTTATATATCTTATTGAATAGTATGTTAACAAGTCTAGGCTTTTACTTTCATTTTCTGCAATTAATTTAAGTATCTCGGCGTTGATTTTGTCGGGACCGGTAGCTTTCCCATTTTTCTGTGCCTTTACTGCATGGATAACTTCTTCTTTAGTTATTTCTGGGCCTTTTTCGTTTAAATTATTATCTGTGGGTGGTGGAACACAAGGCCTATCGTCATCAAAAAGTGTTTGGATGTATTCTTTCCACCTCGCAAGTTTACCTTCTGTTCCCATGATTATTTCGCCATCATCATTTTTTAAGACTGCTTCGCGTCGTTTTCTGTGTCTGTCTGTCATCTCTCTGACTTTCTTATGGACATTGAACGTGTCATATCGTTTCTGAAGCTGTTCTATTTCCCAACATTTAGTCGATATCCAATCTTACCTCATCCAACTCGCCATAAAACTTCTCTATTTCCTGATCAGGTTTGTCGCTTGTTGGAGCATAAGTCTGTATTATATTGAGGTTTCTATGAGATGTTTGTAATTTCAATAGCGTTATTCTATCACTCAGAGGGGTGAAGTCCATCACCGACCGTGCTGTTCTGTCCGAAACGAGTATAGCTGTTCCATATTGATGTTCTGGGTCGGCTCCACCTGAGTAATAAATGAATCCTTCCTTTGTCTTTTGTCTTCCAGAGCCAGGCCATCGTACCTCGCTTAGTCCCAGTATGTCTATTTTCATCCTGCGCATCTCGGCCTCAGTGTTTGCCAATTTTTTGAAACAATTGCCAAATTTCCCGAGCATGAATAGACTGCGTACGTTCCAGGTGGCAATGCGTACTATCTTGTTGTATATCTGTATTCTCTCTCCGCTTCCTTGGTTCTCAATGGTAAGCGACGGGGGTATTCTTCGCACCCTCTCTCCACTAAGGGGTGCCCCGGACTGAGGGCCATTTTCTTGTTTTCGTCTGCCATTTAGATTTTTTGGAAGTATGAACTACAGTAAGGGTTCCGTTCTTTTTCTGTATCGCAGTGGGAAAACCGTTTTTGGCTGCTTCAGCCACGCTTATCCTTGTTCGGAACTATACCGTTTCAAAGTCATTCTTTTTGCGCTATAGCCCGATTTTGGTGAAACTGCTGCCTTTCACCAGTGCAACCGCCCATTCTGGGTCAGACGCTGCTCCAATGCTAGTTTTGGTCCGCCCCGGGTATTTCATTTCCCCGGTACCACCTATATCTAGGAGGCATTCCCCTATCCGCCACCTGGGGAGGCGCCCGATGGGGAGCAACCCCTCACAATTTTTTATTACTTTACTATTATTTTATTCAATGAAATTTTTAAAGAAGAGGGAGAAAGAGAGATAGAGAGAAATTGAAATAAATAAGTAAATTATTAATCAATGGGCAATTACTAGTTATTACTTTTAGTTTTTAATTTTTTATTATCTTAAAAAAATTAACTGTCTGCTCGAATTATTATTTTGTTTTCCATATCACTCACTCAGTCAGGTTCTCTCAAGGTGCACTACTCAAATAATAATCGCTCTCCAGGTGCAAGTTAAATTAGACAATGTTGAACAGAAAGGAACCAACCCTTTAAAAGCAGGTCACTACAGCTGTTTCCCAATAATGAGCTCTTTGAGCTAGTAATATTATAACATTAAAAAAACCCTCAAAAAGATCATGCTCATCTTTCTAATATAATTTGCTACATGCTATACATACTTTTCAACTCTCAAAGTTGAAACCTCATCTCCCTCTTATATTGTTAATTGATCAGTATTAATTTTAAAATAAGTGCATCATGTATATTTAGTTTATTATTTTAGGTTTTATTCAACTTACAAGCTTAAGAAAACATAAAAATTCACACAGCAATGTGACCAAACAACGGAGTAACAAAATTCAGGAACTACCTAAATACGTTTGTGAAATTTGTACACGTGAGTTCAAAAGATTGAGAGCATATCAGATGCATCAGATGAAACACAAAGGTAATCAGAATCAAGAAATTTTAAAAGAGGATAAGACTGAGACGTTGAAATATGTATGTGATGTTTGTAATAAAGGATTTAAGGAGAAGCAATTACTAAAAGCACATAAGGTGTGTCATGGTGAAAGATCTTTTCTGTGTACCGAGTGTGGGAAAGGATTTGTGAAGAAAGCAGCTCTGGATTCTCATTTCCGCGTGCACAGCGGGGAACGTCCACACAAGTGTCAGGTGTGCTCAAAATCATTTGCACATCACAGTAGTTACGAAGCTCATATCCTCATTCATAAAGGATTGAAACCTCATACTTGCAACATTTGTGGCAGGAATTTCACTCAGCATTCTCATTTAGCGTATCATTTGAGGGTTCACAGTGGAGAAAGGCCATATTCTTGTACTTACTGCGGTAAAAGCTTTGCTTTAAAAGGAAATCTTACAGTTCATATAAGAACACATACTGGTGAAACACCATATTTGTGTCCGGTTTGTGGTAAAGGATTTTATGATGGCAGCAGTCGAAAAAGGCATTGTATTAAAAGTCATGGCTTGGAATTGGATAAAAAATAAAAAAAATAAAATTCATATTGTTTTTGATTTTAGATTAACAATGAACATAGAAGAAAATAATACAATTTTATAAGCAGAGCAGTATTTTGTGTAAATTTTCTGTCAGTATACTACTTTTCCAAATCAAATTTCAAACTATCCTAATTATTTACTTGCCAAAATAGGGATTTATAAGTACTAGCTTCTAAGTTCTTCTTTTGTATTCTGATTCATTGAATTGCTAAGAACCGAGTGACTGATTTTTTTTAGCAATCAATAATAATTGTTGACTTACAGAAGAAATAAAGATATTCCTTCACATTTTTAACATTAAAACTATAGCTAAGATTTCAACATCATGATTTTGAACAAGGTACCTTATTATTTCTAACTAACAAGAAGAAAATTCCAGCCCCATTTTTTTATGTTTTTGCTGTTCTAAAACATTACAACTAGCAGTGAGATCGATTTAATTTTTCTATAATCTCTCTATGCGACTCTATTATAAAGAGATATACATAAAAACTGTTTTTTTTTTCTGATTCTGATTTTTTTATCACAAATATGCAACGATTCTTGATTTGTTGCAAAAATGTAGCAAATCATTGGACATAATTTATTTATAATTGTAGTGTTGCTGTTCCGAAGGGTGTAAGTGTCAAAATCATCTTTTAAAGATATTGATAATATTGTCAAAAAAATTACACTGGTGAAATAGTCAAGTGCCAAGGTTGATGCTTTCTAAACATTGTTAGAATAAATGCTTGCCCCCTTTAAAGAAACACAGCGATGGTACTTCAAACTGTCTATGTAAAAATACGTGTTTTTCAAATTTTAGCACAAAATTTTTCAAACGGCAACGTTTCAACGCTAGAATAATAATTTTGTTCTTACTTTGGCAACAAAAGCTTTACCAATTTTCATAATTTTGATTGTTTCATAACGACATATTCTTCTGCAATTGTTTGCCAGGTCGATTATTTACTTCTAGTTATGTTCAAAAACTAATCATTCGAATTTAATAAAAAATTAAAAAAAGAAAATATAAAAAAAAATTAAGGGTGACTGTCCATACCTCTGTACACATATAGGACATTGCCTAATAATAAAATTACTATATTATTATAATGACAATGCTTGAAAATACTTTAACAATAGACAACAATAATAATTAATTTCTTAACATGACGTAAACTATTTTGTATTATTAGACAATGTACATTTACAGCCAATATTATAAAGGCTCATTAGGCTAACGGGCAGATTTCTGTGCTCGTTTTTGAAACTAATATCGACGTCAAATGACTTATGACTTATAAAATATAAATGACAGATAAATTTAAAAAATTTCCACTTAGACTCGATACCTTCTTCAGAAATGGCCCCAGAAATCTGCCCGTTAACTTAATGAGCCTTTATAATACCCGTTGTTATAGGTGTATGCATGGTCAGCAAGCCGGTATAATTTTTTTTATAGATATTTTCCTTTTTTATATTTTGTGATCAGAAGAAATTTAGAATCGGAAAAACTTAAAACCATAGTTACCATTAAAAAAACAAAACAATTGACAATAGTTCCTACCCGGGAGTAAGTGTTTGGTGTTTGTAGCTGGTGTTGAGCCATTCATCAATCAGATGATAAAAAGTCGAAAAACGAACTATCGAACACGGTAAATGATTACTGACTGAGACATCGGAAAGTTAAAAAGAATAGCAGGTGTCCGGTAAGTACCTCCTAATTTCTCGGGAGCATATAGCGGGGAGGTCAAAATAAACCTAGTCTGCTATCTTAAAAAATTCTTAAGTGTCCCTAAACGAAGATAAAGAGCCCCAAAAGGGTACTCAACGATTTAATTTTTTGGTTCTAACTTTTGAACCGACCTGTATAATTCGATGAAATTTTATTTCATAGACATCATAAAGAGTCATTAAGCCATATCATCAGAGTGGATGTTTGACGTCCTCAGGAGAGTGAAGAACGAACTTTCCACCACACTTGGTCAATGTTTTGACAGATGTCATTTTACAGAGCTCAAAACTAATTTGTTAAATACACATCTTTAGTGTCGGTAATACAGGTACCCTACTTCTAGTCATAAATTCAATTATTATGGTTTTGAAACATCGAACTCATGAGTTTTGGTTCGGAGAAGAACATAAAAACAGTAATTCTGCGATATTAATTAAAGAGTGACAATCGACACGACGTAATCAGCTGATCAAGTTCTCATTTTAGCAGTTTTACCGCGATCTAGCCGACCCGGCTGTCAGACTAGATGCAGCAGTAGTGCCTCGGCGGCGGCCGCCAAAACCTTGTGCTAGAAATAAACTGCTGTTTTCAGTAGCGGCAAAGGCAGGCAGTGTGTACACCATACCATAACCTATCTACATCGTGCTGATTTTTTTGAAAATCTGTTTTAGTTCTATCAAATACACTAGACTATTAATACGTCCAACTCCGGCAATTTTACATGCATTTCGAAGGCAGCCGCTGTGGCAGCGCCATTTAGTGTCGCGAGTTGTAACTAACACACTGCACCATAGTGATGTGCAACAGATAACAGTATCGAGTAGATATTGATACATTAGTCACAAGTATCTGATACGTACGTATCAACTCAACGTTGAGTTGATTACTTGATTACTTTTGCTTGCTTGATACTTAATCATTATACCCAGACCCCGGACCCGATATTTCTCTATGGGATCGTTGAGTACCTACTGACTAGTTATGCAAGGCTACTTCGGTCCTCTAAGAAAATTTAAAAAAGTAAAAATTTCAAGGCAGAAAACAAAAAATGAATAATTATAGAATAGGTATACTTGACTCTTTGAAAATTATAAGTAATAACACAATATTATCAAATAAAAATGTAAATATGTAACTGTATTACATACAATGAAAAAATACTTGAGATGGAATGTGAAATAAGCAAAAAAAAATTTTTTCATTTACTTCAGTCTTGTAAGAAAAAAAAATGAAGATACCTACATAGGTATACGTACCGAACCGAAGTACGGACAGAGATGCAATACAAGATACAAGGCCATATGGGCTAAAACATCACGTGGAACAAGGAACTTATGATTATACATAATTCAGTTCCAGCACTCCAGGAGCAGGAGTTTATAGTAGAGATACCGTTCCGAGGGTCAGGGTATGCGTGTCGCGATTACGGCTCCGCTCCAGTCGGCGATGTGGCTATGGCTAAACAGTTCCAAAATACCGGTATTTTGTCGCGGTATTTTTCTGTCGCGGTACCAGTTGGATTGGAACGGTCGTACTCTTCGGTAACAGTATTTCCCATCTCTATTCCGGGCCCAGTAGAACAACTGTAGCGGTCCTCGAGCCGCCAGGTTCGCTAGCGTCGCCTCGCTGCCGGTTTTCAGTCGAAGTTGGACGTATTATAGTCTAGCGTATTTGGTTCTATATATCCCAATTTTGCAGAACAATGCCACATTGATAAATTTTTTTGGACTCGAGAAATAGATAGAGTTTGAATACCGTGATCCGTCCCGTGACGTGACTCAAGGTACACGCGAATCGCATTACGTCATAGAGAGATGACGTACGTATTATAGCGTTGAAGGATTTTCTCTAAATTAACTTCACGTTAGAGCATGGAAGCAGGCACGGCGATTATTTATTCAAAATGATCCGCTAGTGACCTTCACTCGCTTCTGTGTATTCAGCCAGATACAAAGGCTCTTGGAATATTTACGTTTGAATAAACGTTGCGGAAAAATTAGCACGATGAAACCGAAGAATCCCCGGCATTCGAAAGGGAGTTATCACTGAGAATAAAAAATGAAAAATAACTAACGATTAAATTTTAGAATAGGAAAAACCGGTTAGGGTTCCAAATAAACAAGCATTTGACAGTTGCAGAGTTGCCAATTTCACAAACTTTTGATTACTGTAAATGCGGAATTTTTAGTGATAAAAATTAAACTACCGACATCAGACGTCAGAGCTTCACGTAAACCTAAACCTAAAATATGATTTGGTTCAATTCAATTGATAGCGATCGCAGGCCAACGCCTATAACAACAACCTCAATAAGTCAAACTTATCAGGACCACGTGAACTTAAAACTTCAACTAAATCACGACAACTGACAATAAAATGGCCACGTGAACGGTTTGTTTATTTGGAACCGTTTACGCTTAGCCCAGCCTAGTGACGTCACACTCACGGCGTCTATCGAGATTAATTGATACCGCAGAATTAATAATATCAGGAAATACTATAATCACGGAACATAGCTAATTTAACTAATTTAACTTACCTAATAAACCTATTATACTTCAGTTATTTTCGTTTGCTTCCTGTTAGTTTTCGTTTTGTTTACCCAGGTAGCCTTATGTGTTGGAAGTGCTTTTCTGATTGTTGATTGCATGAAATCAGTTTAGTTACATTAATTTATCACAGGGCTGAACTTTAAATTTTTTTAACTTACAAAGGCTGTATCTCATTTATTTTTTACTTTTTTAGGAATACTTATTTGAAAAAGTTATTTGCCTTGATCAATTCTATAAACAGTTGAAAAAATCATTTCCTTAATAAAAAAACACCCGATAGAATTAGATTCTGAAAATGTTTGACTGGTTAGCCATGGTTGACCATGCAATTACACATCTTTCGAATTTCGATCCTTTTAGAGTTTTATTCAACAACGTGTGTTCAATGACTTATTTGTAAAAAAGCTGTGAGTGTTAAAGACAAGACAGTTGTACAAAAACCGAGAATATCTACAAGGTATGTTGTCATTAATAATCATATTACCTACTTACTTGCTTGTGGGGAAAAACGGCAAGCTGAATGCGGAAAGCGAATTATGTTAAAAAAAAGAAAATATTTTAAGTGGAAAGTTTTTACTTAACTATCTATCATAGGATTCATAGGGAATGAAGGATGAAAAGCTACAAAAGTAATCAAAATATTTATTCTCAGTCAACATACTATATAGAGAGGGAAGCGACTGGCTATGCGTCCGTGCGTAAGCTTACCGTTCAGCCATCGCGCGAAGTAGATCACAATTAAAAATTCATAATTCAATAACTACCAAACATACGACAAAAATTTATCTTTTAAAAACTTCCTTAATATTTTGGCTCCAATTTCTTTGCTGCATGTGTAAATAAATTTTCAAAAATAAAAAAGTTTCTCGCTGACTGAAAATATCAATACATTTTTGTGGAAATTTTCAATTAACTTTTGATTTCACAATCAAATATAAAAGTCCTTAAAACAAGATTACCTCCAAAAGAAGCGCTTATGTATGCACTTATATTTAAAAAAAAAAATTTCGTCGATAGCTCAATTAGTTTCAAAGATATGACAATTTATATTTTTAAAAAGTAATTTTTCTGAATTACAAATTTTTGCAATTTTTTTCAATTTAAAAAGCCCTGACCTACGGAAAAATGTCGTAAATGTCCATTTCTTGTCGGGACGAGTCTAATACATCATACGTATAAGTGGCAGCTGGTTATACGCCAAAAAAAAAACAACACATTTTTGGTCCGATTTCGCTCCACTATAACATGTTCCGTGCTATAATGTCGATTTGCCGTCCTGATAAAAACGACGGAACACGCCATTTTGAAACTCTTATTTTTGACACTTTGGACGTTGACAGTACAGTCAACTAGTAGTGGTTATTTGTAAAATATGTCTAATTAATTTTCTTTGAATACAAATCTTGACATATTGCTAGTTGTGGCGTTTCTATACACCGTTCACTTATTATAAAAGAATTGGGTTATGGTGTAGGGTGATAGAAATCACTGGGTATAACCGCTGTCAATCATTGGCTGGAGTTTGGTTATGTCTCTTTTTTATGAGGTTGAAGTTTTATGGCAAGGAACAGGACATAGTTGCCAGATAGATTTTTGATATTTTTGGTATTCTTTTTATTATATTTTTATTAACATCTTTGGGGGCTTTTTATTTTTAATCATTTAGTCACATATTGCAATCTTTAACTAGAACGCAATGTCGCTGGATCTAAGATCTTAAAATCTTAAGCTTTTCATAAGAGTTTGAGAAAAAGGTTATCATGTAATTTTGCCAAGTTAGGAAAATACACAAATGTACTTTTTGAATATAAAATAAAAAACTTGAAACAATTATATTAATTTACTTTTAATAAATACATAGCAGGTAATTAAAATATATCGGTACGTTTATTAAACTATTAAAATATAGGTACGTAAATGAAAAATATTTTTCGTCAATTCGTCGGTTATTCGGTATCGTAGTAGTGTGTCGGAAACCAGCCAAAGATTCTGGACTTCTGGCTTCTGGCCCAAAATTATCCCCCATTATCAATAACCGCTACTGCATCCTGCTTAGAATCAGAATCATCTTCAGCGCTCTGATTTTAATAAGATTTTCACCATGTCCATTTGTTTCGTCCAGTCCTCCGAAATAAGTTTTTCACAATGATTATATTAATTTTGTCACATGTCAGGTGTACTTACATTTTGAAAGCTCTTCAAGACATACATTCTTTACTTTATCCTTAGAGGGAAGCTGCTAATTTACGTGCTTGTATAGTGAAATTTACAATACCCCCATGTCATTTCGATTGGGTTGTATTGGAAATAGATTATTGCAAATCTTTCGGAAACGCAAAAATTTCATAATGCAGTGCCTGTTTTATGTGGGCTGCCCAAGGGTGTATTATCAAATTTGTCTTCTCTAATAATACTTGCTAATGCAATAAAGTATTAATTTATATAAAGTGTCTGACTACTATAAGAGACAGTAATTACCAGCAATTTAGCAGATACAGATACACATACTCAATACTTACATTCCAAATATATTTCACCTTCTGATATGACTTAAATGTTTGCTCAAGTTTGGACTTTCTGGATCTTAATCATTGAAATGCTTTCTTAATGCGGATTTATTCATCTTAGAGATATTATTTTCGTCATTTTGCTCTTTTGAAATTTAAAATGTCAAAAATTTAATAATTTTATTTGTCAGTTTGAGAAAAATTGATCAGAGTAAAAAATCATCCTATAGATAGATATCCTACTACTAAAACTTCAATTAGACAACATGGCTGTTAATCAGCTGAGACACTTTGAGTGATTTGACAAATGTCAGTCTATACTTAACCTTTAATATCTCGATCAGCTGATATTGTCAATCGAGATCTAGGGAGTTTTCATTTTTGCAAACCTAAAAACAAAAGTTCATGGCCACCTAGTTCTTTTTTAATATGTGAACGGTGTATAGGTATCTAGTAGTTCTTGTGTGAATAACTTTCAATAAGTACGTATTTTAAATAACTGCATTATCGCCAAATAATTGTGTCTAATTCTCCCAATTTCAAGCCCGACCTCTGCCAGTTGTGTTGTAGGCAGAGACAACATACTATAAAGAGACCGTCAGATCGACGGACGAAAATGGGTAGAGTGTTTACGCGCATTCCGGTAGCGCATCGCGCATTGCGGACGATTTCTAAACTAAAATGAAGCTGCCTTTAGATCTAAATTCTCATTTTGACACAATTTTGACTCATTCTGACGTTTAGTTTTTGCAATTGTGTAAAATTTGATTTATTTACTTTGAGTATTTTATCAAACTAATAATAAATTTTAGATGAAACTTTACCTTAAAAGTATTTAGAAATATAATTTATATTAATTTACCCAATTAATAACAGTATAACGTAAAACTTTCGCATATTTGTTGACTTTCTGAAAGGTAAGTGCAATATGCTGTTTCATGCTCTTGTAATAAAAATTATTTTAAATAAATCGAAAAAACTCTTTCTGAATGCGAAATAATTGTTTTAGGAACCACATTCTGTCTGCGTCTTGGTTTAAAAGCAGTTCTAATCACAACGATGGATTGATCAAAGTTATGAATACAACACCCAAGAAAAACTGCATTAAAGCACTATTAGAAGAAGGTAGATAAACGAATACAAATCTTTTGAGATGCTGAGATTCTGAGGTGCTGCGGTGTGTTATCTTCTCTGTTTTTACTTAATTAGTTTGGTACATTATACTATTATTGGGCATTTTATTATGTAAAGAAGTTCATGTGAACGGCGGGCCCTCTTCGGAGCTGGAAACCTCAAATAATGGGCCGCTTATTTGTTGCCCGAAAAACTTTCTTTGAAAATATCTTTGATAAAAATAAGTATTTTTTGTTTCTTGGTGTTTCTCTGCTAAAACTCTTCCTTCTCAGTAAAAGCATCAAATGAAGGTCTATGAATTCTTTGTCTTGATATTTTTTACAAAAGAAGGAAGCAGTATGAAGAAAAAGTTTGCTTATTTTTGTCTAAAGAATTTGCGTAAATTTTTTCGTAATTTTTAAGAATAAGAGGGCTAATCATCTGTAGAAGGATAAATCGCCTCCTGACTCTTGGAGTTTTTCTTTAAAATACCTGCTGCTTCGCTTGAAACTAATCAATCAAAAAAATTTATTGTTTTATAATTTTTTTCAGAGAGATCCTCCTTCCCTCTTGAAGAGGGAAGCCGATCTTCACATCTTAACCAAGTGACGGCGTCTGCGGTCCACGATCCAGCAGATGATGGCTGAAATGTCTTTTATGTTAAAATTATTAACAAGAATATTATTATAATAATATTTTTTTCCTGGAAAAGTCTTTCCATGTTGAGAAAACTGGTTAAATAGAAGCATATCTTCTGTAAAAACTGGACCTGTATTTATGTGAAGAAAATTTTGTAGGAAGCATTTGTTACAATTATGAAGTATACTCGCATATATTGTGCATCTATTAAGAATAAAGAAGTTTTATATTGATGCCTCCAAGTTTATTTGTTGAAGTGGCGACACTTTAACCGTAAAAATAATGTTTCAAATAATAATTAGGTATAAATTTAAATTTGAATGTCCCGCGCTCACCAATGATATCTCCGGTAGCCCAGGTAGTCGCCACCGTCGCAGGTTACCTAGAGTCTAACGTGTAATCGAACACTCTATTATATTATCTTTCTCTATGGTTGTAGGTTGTTGTAGGTTGTAGGTTATTGTAGGTTATTGTAGGTGTTCGGATGGTATACTCTTTCCTGATGATTTTATTCGAAGGTCAATGCTAATAAATAAGACATTCACAAACGTTAAAAGAAGAACAGAACAAGTAGAAGAGATGTCACTGTCACAGTCACATTCCAAGTTCCAACCATTCTTTCCTAACCTTAAAAAGATTTCAACGTCAAAACGTTTAGTACATTTTACATTTTATTAATAATTTATGAATTATCGTAATAAATAATACCTAATTCGTTATCGTTATATTCTAAATATTTGCTTTCCAAATTTGATCGACTATCAATGATCTGTAAGAAAAAACAAACATTTTCGCGATAGGAAACGGAAGTCACAAGTAACATTAATTACCTGAAAGGTTCCTGTGAATTTTGTTAAAATTAGTGAGTAAAGAAATTGCCTTTCCTACAGATTTCTTTCAGTTTTTCCTCAAAATGAATTCGAATGACGATAATGATGATGATGTTCATCGATTGGACGGAATTTCTGAGCAAAAAGGTGGTCTTATCGTGAAGAAGAAACCTCCAACATTCAAGATTCCTCAAGCTTCACGTTTCGGCTTGGACAAATTAGCTGCTAAAAAAAGAAAAGAGAAGGAAGATGCTGCACGAAAAATGTCTTTCAGTATTGATGATGAAGATAGAGCCGAAGGAATATCAGAACAATTGGGAAGCTTACAAAAGGACGAAAGGAAGTTCAGGTCGCCAAATATTGAAACCCCTACTTATACTGGAGGTCTGACTGAAGAAGCCAGGGCAAGACTTCTTGAAAGGCTAGATACTACTAAAATTAAAGAGAAGGGAGTCTATGCAAGTACTAAGAATAAAGGTGACACACGTAGTCATCACTATCATAAAAACGACAAAAGGGAACATCATCGTGATAGCAAACGTGATAAAGACAATTATTCAGATAGGAATAGAAAGGATAGAGACAGAGAAAGGAATAGAGATAGGCATCATAATAGCTCTAGAGGTGAAAGAACACCAAAATTTAAAGATGAACCTCACACCCCCGACTTGAGAGTTAAAGATGATGTTTCTAAAACATCGTGGGACGATGATGAAGAACCTGCATCTAAGAAGTCAGCTTGGGATTTCCCTACACCTTCAGTTTATAAGTCCAGGTATTCAGATTGGTCCGAGAGAAGTTTAAAATCTAGAAGAGATGAAAGCGAAAGATCTTATAAGATCGAACATAGTAGCAGAAGCTCTAAAGGAAAAATTGGTAAATACGAAAGTGACACTCCTCGTCCAACACCAGCCCATAAATTTAATCAGTGGATGAAAGATCGAAAGAAAACTGGAGCCACTCCTGGTATTGGCAAGTCTGAAGACGTGAAATGGGATGCCACTGTTGACAGAGATATGTGGGAGGAAGAGCAAAGAAGAATAGACCGAGAATGGTATAGTATAGATGAAGGTAAATTCATTATTTTGATGTTAAATTTCAGAATATTGACTGATGCAATCTCAAGTTAATTCAGGTTCTCAATATTCATTTTCAATTCAAAGTTCTAAAGTGTGAACTTCAAAATAGTAGAAAATTTTTGTACATTTTTTGATTCTTTTTCAAGAAAATTTATTGAAAAAATATAAGTTTATGAGTGTTCATAAAAAAAAATTATAGGAACTTGTGGTATTAACTTATTGTGTAGAATCAGAATCACTCTTTGATTGTATGCGTACAAATTACTAACCCCTGCTGGATAGGTAATATTTCATTCAAAATCAAAATATACTTAAAACAGTAGGTATCCAAATACCAACGCTTAGGGAAACAAAATACAACTGTCTTATTGAAATAAAACCTTGTTTTAGGGTATGATGATGGTAATAATCCATTTTCTGGAGTAAGTGAAGAATATACGAAAAAGAAAGAAGAACAACTAGAGCAGAGAAAAAAGAAGAGAATGTCTGCACAACAAAGACAGATAAATAAAGACAATGAACTGTGGGAAAGAAACAGGATGCTGACATCTGGTGTAGTCCATTCAGTAGACTTCAGTGAAGATTACGATGAAGAATCAATTGATAGAGTGCACTTACTTGTTCACAATATCGTACCCCCTTTTCTGGATGGAAGAATTGTCTTTACCAAACAGCCAGAACCAGTAATACCTGTCAGGTAATAATAATTTTTTTTTTGTAAGAGTTTATATAAATTTTCTTAAAAAATGTGACTCTTGTTTTTCTCTTCTAGAGATCCGACATCAGATATGGCGATTGTAGCAAGAAAAGGCTCTCATTTAGTTAGAATTTATAGAGAACAAAAAGAAAGAAAGAAGGCTCAAAAGAAACATTGGGAGTTGGGTGGAACGAAACTGGGTAAGATATTTATTTTGTGTTTTAAGTACTTAACTGTCTTTTCTTTGTTGTAAAATATTGGTCATTATTTACATCCGCGGCTCCTACAGTTTCACTATGACACCTATATAGGGGTGGAGGACATACCTATAGTAACACCAGGAAGGTATTAATTTGCTTTGCAAATGAAAGATAAACTAACAAAAGGGCATCAAAAGAAGGTCTTCCTGAGTGCGGGCCTGTTAAGAACAGCGAAAATCACAATACTGCCGTGCGACGGAAAAACGCCGTATGTGCAGTTGAGGTAGTTTCGAGAAATCGGCCTTCCAAAGTTTTAACATTTTTAAATGCTTGTCTTTTCAAAATTAATTAATCAATTTTGTTCTGATATTTTTTATTCATTTACTAGTGTACCTTTTTTGATATGAATTTTTTCTTGTAAACGTACAATACACCGTTATATTATTTTTAGTCAAAAATGTTCACATATGGCGTTTTCACAGACTATCATCTACTTACTTACTAGACATAAGGAACGTAAGTGACCACCCAATGTAATTTCATATACATACTATACACATGCGTTGTTTCTATTAAGCTGATTTTGAGAAAATTAATAAACCATGGTACATATAAACGCCGTATTTAACCACATACGGTGTTGATGTGTAGTATTTCTAAACGCTTTATCCAATTATTTCCACATGCGGTAAAAATGGGAAGAAATTCATACACATACGTTTCTATTGGGTAGTAAATTGCTGAATGTGAACAGAAAATTACAAACCGTCAAAATTCAAAAATGATTTGTTCGGTCATTTTCGAAAATGTTTTCTTCATTTATTTTTTATTTGATAGAACCAACCATGAAACATCCAAAACACCAAAAATTCGAATTTTGAAAAAATGCACATACGTTCTTCTTCCGTAGCACGGCAGAATAAACATGCAAGATCAGAGTGTCGAGTGGACGGCGGAAACTCGTAATATCAACACCAGAGCCGGTTTGGTAACATACGCAACATACGACCCACATTCAAACGTAGTCGGACCATAATAGCGAGCGATGTCGCGTATTTTGGAATAAAAATGCAAAATAAATGCAAAATTCAAAATAAAACTGTGCTATTGTTAATCTCGAAGATATTCCTTGCCCTGAAAGTGAAAAAAATAGAACTTCGACCGTAGTGCCAAAGAGACCTTAGTGGTGACCTTGATATTAGTTTGCAATGGCTGTTTTTAGCTTCTTACCCACCCAGCACCCCTATTTCGCTCCTCGGTCCCGAAAAAATTGATGAAACTTAGGAGCCGCGGATGTAAACAATTACCAAAATATTTTTTATTCCTGTTTAGCTCTCAAGAACAGTCTTTTTCGAGTATTCATTCATTACATATTTTCTCATCAACATTTCATTATCTTTTACACAATTATTATGTGTTTAAAACATATTTCTTATGACATAATGTCTAATATATTGGCAGGTAATATAATGGGAATCAAGGTGAAAGATGAAGAAGAAGATAAACGCTTTAATAAAGATGACGACACGGCTGATTACAAGACTGACCAAAAGTTTGCGGAGCACATGAAACATGCCTCGGAGGCCTCTAGTGATTTTGCAAGAAAGAAGAGCATTTCTGAACAAAGACATTACTTACCTGCTTTCGCTGTCAGGCAAGAGCTGCTAAATGTTATTAGAGAAAATTCTGTCGTTATAATTGTCGGTGAGTGAGAAATAAATATTCTTAAAACAGTGTTATTTTACTGATTTATTCAATAGGTGAGACTGGAAGTGGCAAAACTACACAGTTGACACAGTATTTGCATGAAGATGGTTATAGTAAATACGGCATGATAGGATGCACCCAGCCTCGAAGGGTGGCTGCAATGTCAGTGGCTAAGCGTGTTAGCGATGAAATGGGAACTGTTCTAGGTAAGTTAGGTACAAGTTTTGACCTTTATTATAATGCAGTAAGAGACAGTCAATTCAAAAATTGTATGTTGTCAAATGTCAAGTTAGTTCGGTGAAAGTGTGACTTCTAAGTATAGTGGTGTTTCCAAATTGACCTATGTTTTATTTTAAATATTTTATTGTTCATACCTTCAATGGTCTAATTATTCGTGCATGGCTTACTTAGGTATGTATTTTGTTAAATATCCAACAACTAGTGAGCGTCTATTCTAAAGACCAGCGTATGTTGGATAGTTTGTTTTAATGGGTTCATAAGGAACGTTTTAAGCAATATAAATGTGCACAGGTAATTTCCACATAAATCCTGTAAAAACTAAATTAGTTGTTAACTGTCTTTAATTCTTTAGTGACATCTTTAAGTGACTGAACCCAGAGATAAATTCCACACTGAATCCACCATGTAGAAAGTGTGTAGAAAATTCTATTTTCACAATTATTTTAACAATAAATCTGCCTTACCTAGACTCTAATATCTCTCCTCTGCACCTCTATTATGAACTTAATTTAAAAATCAATTTGACCTGTCAATGACCTTTCTCTCGCCCCACTCCACCTATTAAGAATTAATCAATTTAAACGTAACCTAAAATAGCTTATTTATAATACTATTATGAACCAATGGTTTTCCCTTATTTAATTGGTCTTTGTGTCTATTGTGTGTTTCAGGAGAAGATGTAGGTTACGCTATCCGTTTTGAAGATTGCACGTCTGAAAATACTGTAATAAAGTACATGACAGATGGTATATTACTTCGAGAGAGTCTGAGGGAGCCAGACTTGGATCACTATAGTGCTGTAATCATGGACGAGGCTCATGAAAGATCTCTGAGTACTGACGTATTATTTGGTTTACTTCGTGATGTAAGTAAGGTTTTCTTTATCTATTTCCATTTGGGCTTTTATAGTTCTGCAGAAAATATCCAACCCTCAAAAATAGGATTAATCATCTTAACAAATGAAAAGTGTTTTACATATTGTGGTATAGGTATTTAAATATAGTTTTTCTGCAAATTTATATTTTTGTGGTCTTAACAATTGAAATTCTAACAGCCAATATTATAAAGAAATAAAAATAAAATAAAAGGCACGGTGGGTTCGGCTTGCGCCATAGGATACACTCCAGACAGCCATAATGCATGCCAAAAATGAGTGCAGTGCTCCCCGGTGTGCATGAAGTAGGTAAAGCCCCTACTAGGCGTTACTAGACAAAAGATGAATGACATGTTGTCAGACAACATGCCATCCATTGATGTTGTGCTGTGAGCAGAGGCGGAAATTGTAGACACGTGTTGGTAGATACATTGTACCATTGTACCAATATTTAAGAAGCCATTGAATTTAGGTATATAGTATGTTAATATAAGTTATGCTTAGAATTTTACGAGGAATCGAAAAATAAATTCATATATAGGGTGATCCATTGAAAAAAAAATTAAATTTTTGGTTTCCCCTGTATAGGTACTGATCTATTTTCAAATTTTTGTTATACGTATAAAAAAGTCTTTTTTAGCACCCACATAACCCTACTTTTAATTTTTTTGGGACACATGAAATAACAAAGTTAAAGGGGGGCGACATTATAAAGAATCACCCTGTTTATGTTTTCTATAAACTTGGTATTTTTTTCAACTCCTTAACATGTTACTGATATTTAAAATAAAAATATACACACATGCAGTTTTATCTAAATAGTCTTTCAAGGTCGTATTAAATTATACTGTGTTGTAGATTATTTGGATAATATGATAATAATAACTGAAAATCGCAATTAAAATTTAATAGTGTATTACAATATTTACAATAATTATATAACAAGAGTTGAAAGTGACATTTTTCCGCAAGTGCGAAATTGTCTGTCAAATCGAGATATTGTACTATACTTTATCTACTCCCGATAGCATATTGGAACGAATGATTTTATGATGTCAGACTTATCTTACTTACTACCTAACTTTAGTACCTAACTTTTAATTTCAAAAAAAAAAAAGTTCAATGACTTTTATTAATATTTTTGTGATTACTTTCAAGTCAAGAATAGATAAATTTAAAAAATTTCCACTTAGCCTCGACACCTACTTCAGAAATGGCCACAGAAATCTGCCCGTTTACTTAATGAGTCTTTATAATACCCGCTGTAAGTAAGACATTAAGAAGTACTATACCTACCGTCCAAACACTAGCTGAGACTGTAAGAAGGTGTGCACAACACATCCGTTATTCAAACCAATAATATGACGCACTGAACTAACAAAGAGTAAAACTGTGAATGCCTGAACAACAAGAAGTAGGCATCTATTAGATGTTTCAAAATGGCAGTTTGCATTGCGTTCAATAAAACTGTCAATTGTCATTATAGTCTTTCCCGTTGTTTTGTAATCGAATATTTTAGTTAACAAGAAATGTCAAATAAATTATAGCATTGTTAATGTCAATCAGTATCAGTAAATACTAAATCAAAAACATATACACCGTTCACTTATTATAAAAGAATTGGGTTATGGTGTAGGGTGATAGAAATCACTGGGTACTGCGCTGTCAATCATTGGCTGGAGTTTGGTTATGTCTCTTTTTTATGAGGTTGAAGTTTTATGACAAAAGACAGGACATAGTTGCCAGATGGATTTTTGATATTTTTGGTATTCTTCTTATTATATTTATATTTACATCTTTGGGGGCGTTTTATTTTTAATCATTTAGTCACATATTGCAATCTTTAACTAGAACACGCAATGTCGCTGGATCTAAGATCTTAAAATCTTAAGCTTTTCATAAGAGTTTGAGAAAAAGGTTATCATGTAATTTTGCCAAGTTAGGAAAATACACAAATGTACTTTTTGAATATAAAATAAAAAACTTGAATCAATTATATTAATTTACTTTTAATAAATACATAGCAGGTAATTTAAATATATCGGTACTATACGGTCTTGGCAAAGTACATCTAATGGCGGTAGGTCGAAAGATGCAAGAAATCGTCAATAGCCCATCGCTTATTATCTTATATTAAAATATAGAAACAAATATATATATTTTTTGATTATGCTTTCTTAAGTATACAAACAAATATAGGTACGTAAATGAAAAATATTGTTCGTCAATTCGTCGGTTATTCGGTATCGTAGTAGTGTGTCAGAAACCAGCCAAAGATTCTGAATTTGATAATGTTTTACACAAGATACTTTTCAGTTTTCGCTTCTGGCCCAAAATTATCCCCGATTATTAGTAACCACTATTGCATCCTGCTTAGAATCAGAATCATCTTCAGCGCTCTGATTTTAATAAGTTTTTCACAATGATTATATTAATTTTGTCACATGTCAGGTGTACTTACATTTTGAAAACTCTTCAAGACAAGACATAACATTCCTTAGTTTATCCTTAGAGGGAAGCTGCTAATTTACGTGCTTATATAGTGAAGTTTACAATACCCCCATGTCATTTCGATTGGGTTGTATTGGAAGTAGATAATTGCAAATCTTTCGGAAACACAAAAATTTAATAATCAGTGCCTGTTTTAGGTGGGCTGCCCAAAAGTGTATTCACTTTGTGTGTAATAATCAAATTTGTCCTGTCTAATAATACTTGCTAATGCCACGGTCTGACTACTATACTACTGGTACAGCAGTACCAGCAATTTAGCAGATACACTTACTCAATACTTACATTCCAAATATATTTCACCTTCAGAATGACTTAAATGTTTGCTCAAGTTTGGACTTTCTGGATCTTAATCATTGAAATGCTTTCTTAATGCGGATTTATTCATCTTATGCCCGGTTTCACCAACAGCAAATAAATCTCTTAAATAACTATTGAATGAATAAGTTTTATTCTCTAGTTAAATCTAGAGTCCCTCGATATACAAGAGTCTGGTCATACGGTCTGCGGCAGCCATGTTTATCCTGTTTCACCGAAAAAATGCATTGATGAGATAGGCGCTTAGCACTAAAACAATTAAAATACGCGTTATTTTGCATATTATTTATACAGTGATTTTTTTGATAGTGACTATGGGAATGTTAAAGGATCTTATAAAATCGTTTCCACATTATCTCTTCTTTTACTTGATTTACTGCGTATTCTTTAAAACAATGTTAAACGTAGTCAAGTTCAAAAGTGACGTTTCTCATTTATTTACCAAGCAACATTAACAATAAATATTCCTCAATACGAAAATGTAAATAGATACCTATTTTATATAGGTAATATTATTGATATTAAAAAAAAAAATTGATTTTTTATTAGGTACGTAAATAAGTACCTACCTAATTTTTAAAGCTTGCAGTAATAAATTTCAATATAATTGGACTCACGGACTAAAAATCTTAAAGGGTATTATACTGAAGGGTAATAAATATAGTTTTTAGAAGTGAAGCGGTCAGGCTTGTTCTTTATTAGACAGGTTCTATGAAATTCGAGCATCCCAATAATACTAAACCGAGTACTAAAACCATCTAACATCTATTCAACTTCGCATTTCATTATTTGATAAATGATTCAGTAAAATGTTCATTATTCTTTCTAACTTTTGATAAAATATATCCGGAAGTATTATATCGTCGCTGTCATTACGTAAAGGCCTATCTCTGATTTAACAACTTTTCAGGAGAACGTTTTGAAGAAAACTCTACTGTTCATTTTGTCTGTAGCACGAGATATAATTCATTATCAGAACCTGTTTTTCATATACTTCTAGCACAAAAGTACACTTAGAACATTGAGACATAATCTTTTTTGAAAGAAAAGATTGAACTTTTTCTGTAAATAAACTATTAAGAAGATAGCCTTTACGTAATGACAGCGACGATATTAAAGGGAGTTTCTTTCATTTTATATTGAATTTTAAAGGGTAATTTGATTTTTTTTTTCACTATTGCAACAATAACTAACTGCACAACAACCAGGCATTATTTATAACCTTATAGGTATATGCAATTCGATGAAAAAAATTAATTAGTAGAAATTTTCGAGGCCGGCTAATGCTAATCTTATGGCACTCGCCGGAGCTAAAAGGATAAAAATGGCCGCCGAGGCGGCTAACCAATCAGAAAGATGACCGCGTATGGCCAGACTCTTGTATATCGAGGGACTCTAGTTAAATCTATTTTTGTTTCACCAACGTGTTTGACAGCTCAGTTAGTTATTCATAAAATAGGCAGATATTCAGTACAATTTCGACCATAAATTGTACATTTATGCATGAAATTGCAGTAACGTCACCTTTTTTTTTTTTTAAAAAAAAAAGAGGGAGCATCGGTCTTAACTGTGTAGGTAAGACATAGTCGCTCCACTCTGGTAATTTGGCTTTGAGCACGAACTCTTTAGCCACACACACTTTAAATTATATTTGCCATTTAAACGTTCGATCGCTTGTTTTACTTTTCACAGACATTCGAAAATGAATCTGAAAAGTAAAGCGGGCCGAGGTGAGTTTCGAACCCGCGATCTATGGCTTCGTGAGCCAGCGGAGAACCACTAGGCCACGGAAGTCACAGTAACGTCACCTTAAATTTAAAAAAATTAAAATCCTAATTCGTGTATTTAATAATTTTATTTGTCAGTTTGAGAAAAATTGATCAGAGTAAAAAATCATCCTAGATAAGATATCCTAGTACTAAAACTTCAATTAGACAACAAGGCTGTTAATCAGCTGAGACACTTGAGTGATTTGACAAATATCAGTCTTTACTTAACCTTTAATATCTCGATCAGCTGATATTGTCAATCGAGATCTAGGGAGTTTTCATTTTTGTAAACCTAAAAACAAAAGTTCATAGCCACCTAGTGCGTTTTTAATATGTGAACGGTGTATAACTGAATTCATAATAATTAATTATGATTTCTGTTTGGAATGTTAATAAATTTCAGGAACTATATTGCAATTTAACGGGAATTAATAAACAAATACATAATATCCGGTGTGCCACTCCTTCCGAAAATAACAGGTTTGTGAATTTTATACCTTTTCTCTCATTAGATTGACTTTGCATTATTTGATATATCGAGTATACCTATACCAACAAAGATTCGAAGCCTGCATCAAACTGAACAAAAATGGTTTGAGAATGTTAACAGATTTGCTCATTGGTCATTGTAGACTTGGTTAGAGCTCACCTTAGCAAGATTTGTCTACAAAGCTACCAAACCTGTTGATTCTGCATGGAAGGGGACAAAACCCTAAAACATCTCCTGGTCGAGTGCTATGCAGTATAACAAAGAAGACTCTGCAGCCTAGCAGGTCTTTACCAACCAGCAGAAAAATACTTACCATCTTTAGAACCATCTTCACCCAGAACACAAAAAACCTTCTAGGTCGTAATGTAGATTCATCCCCAGTTAATAAAATACAATTACGAGGACGAAGTGTTGGAATCGCCTAAGTGAATGATAGTCACTATTCCCGAGCAGAAGAGGATATTTTCTCTACGACCTTATGAAAAACACATCAGCTTTTGAAAAAAATTATAGTCTGTGGTAAAAGAGTTGTGTCTGTGTTATATGAGTTAAGATTCAGACACATTTTCTGGATCCGAGACATTGTTGGTAGCTGTGGTGATAATGGAGTTTTGCGATAGGTATTTGAACTCTTATTAAACTATACAGGCACAGGCTGTTCCTAAATACCAGGTACATACGAAAGGAGGTAATTTGTTGACTTGACGCCACACAGGGTCATTTCAACTTTAATTATCAACAGGAGTGCCCGACTAAACTGTCAAAATTAATGGAAATGATAAACTTTCCAAAAAAAGCCAGAGTGGAAATTATTTCTTTTTTTTTTCTTGTTAATGGTTGCAGATGCAAAAAACTACAGAAGACAAAAAAATTTCCAAATAAAACAGAAAATTCATGTTGTATTTTAGAATTTACCAGCGGCGCATTGCTAAAAAGTTTAGGGAGAGAAATGGGGGCAAAATGGGAGAAATTCAGGGAAAAAAATCTTATTGTAAATTCCACAACCATTTGTCATGCCCAATGATATAAACCCTACAGCGTATACCATATTCCAAATTTAAGCTAAATATCTTAAAAAATATGGGAGTTACAAAGAAATACTTTTTTTTTTTTTTAATTTCAACACCCTGTAGATCGGTAATGAAGCGGTTGCGGACCTATGTTTATATGAACTTTTAAGCATAAAATAAGCCAAAGAGTTTCCTCTTTTCGTATGTTTCTGGTATTTAGGAATACCTTTATTGCTTCCATGTAAAACTTTCTACGTTGTCAATAGATAAGAATAGATAGAATGGATGGATTACTTTCAAAGGGATTCAATAGAATAATGTGTAGGATTATTATTCGCTTGGCTGGGGTAATCAGGTAACTGACAGAGTTGTTTGTAATTAACTAATACTAATGGACAAATATTCAGCTCTTTGCGGATGGATATTAGTTCTATTATTGGATATCTTTGACGCAAACCGGGTATTTTTAGAGAATCTGGTATTACCAGCTAACAGAATGCCACTATTGTCACTTCGAATTCTTCTGTTGAATTAAAAAAAAATCGTTCTTTTTTAAGGTAACTTTCCATGTAGATTCTGAAACTCTTAGGCAATAAATAAGAAGTGATTAAGTGGTTAGATTATTTGAACCCAATTCCTCAAATTGTGGAATCAATAATAATTATTACTGTTTGGAGATTGCTGTATTCAGCGCTTTTGTATTTTTGGCAACAAATGTTTTTGGATATTTCTTCTTGCAGTCTTTGCTTATTTAGCTTCTGCAACTAAATATCAGGCATGCTATGCATACTATCACATTGCGCTGGGAACAAAAAACTGTTATATACGGAAAAGTGTGTGAAGTTTTACAGTTTATAGTTATATTATATGCAATACTTGCATATTTTGTCATCACCAAGTTTTTAATGATAGATTTAATCGATAATTTTTCTGGCCGAAGTAAATATGTCTAAGTCTAGGACTCAGCAGTTTATATGTATTATAGGTATCCTATCAGTATGATATGAGTGCAGTTCAGTTCAATCTTTTGAAATTTGAAACATTTAAAGATGTGGCAGAACGAGAATTTTAAGATCATCTTTGAAGTATGAATCATCGTTAACTTTTAACAGGGTCAAGATATGGGGAGAAGGGTTTAACGCCCCAACTTCACGGTCTATGATTGAGATTGAGTTCTATCTATTTCTAAACGCATTGATTAATGGCCTGAATAAAATTTTTTCGCAATTAATTGTCATTTGATTAAGCTCATCCATTAAGACATCCTAACACTGATACTGCAGATTACAGAAGTTTATTTTTGAAAGCTAAGTTAAGTTCCTCGAATTCCAGACAGATAGGTACCCTATTAAACCTAGACTTAAAAATTAGCGGGAACAGTTCGGCTAGAAAAAACGATGGTGTGGTACAAAAATATTTTAATATTTGATTAATATAATCAGTTAAACAAACTATGTATACATAGATTTAATTTAAAAAAAAATGTTAGCATAATTATATAGTTCAATTAATATTTTAATCACATTTATTTTAATCTTATAAATCTAATCTTATAAATCTTATAAAATAACATTAAAATAACATTATTACTTAACTAGAACACAGTCTTGATTTTAAACTATACTCTATATTTGCCTTGATGAATACTCTGCAATAAATAATTATTGTATGCTATTGTTTTGTTGAAAGACTTCTGATTTTCATGAAGAAGGTTTCCATATCCCATTTGAGATGGTCGGTTATCTGAAATGGAAAGAGATTAATTGTATTTAAAGTAATAGACCTACCTATTTAAATATAAAATGATTTTTCAAAGAATATAAGATAAATTCATACTATAATAGTTTAAATCTATCACTGTATAAAACTTTTATTTTTATTTGTTTAATTGACAACATCTGACACAATTATCATTGGTTTAAAACATTTTTAATATGTATAGGGAATCATGTGTTAAGACGGTATACATACAAACTGAGAACAGTACATATTGTATAAGTTCATGTCCTGTAGTAATTAGTTTCTACAAAAATGATAGAGTTTCTAAAGAAAGAACTCTGATTGTCCTGAGTTTCTGTATTAGAGAGTGATGCCCTGAAGGTTTATTTACGAATGCAATATTTGGTAAACGTCGAGCTGTTGGGAAACATCTTTTATATGGCATTGTTAGGAAACCTTTTAAAAATTAAGCAAACAGAAAACAGAATTTTATAGTTCTATTTACTTCAGTCTTAATTTTCTATTTTGATATTAATTACAGTTTATCTCTCCTTATGTGGTATAATCTAATAACAGTAATGTAATGCGTTGCATTACATATTATTGTGTGGTTATTATTATTCAGGGTGCATATACATCCAAAAGTAGCCCCTATAAATGAGTTTGAAAGATAATAAACAAAATAACAATTTTGACAGGGATGTTCTGTTAATAAAAATAGAGGTGCTTCATTTAGTTATTTCTAAAATCATCCATTATCATTGGAAAGGGTGAAAAGAGCAATCCACTAATGCGTATTTTGGAAATATTCAAAAACTATTGTAGCTTGTATTTTTTTTAGCTAGTTTCCCATAAAAAATCACTAATATTTTGTGATATTCCAACTGCGATTTCAAAATAGGTACGATTATCAGTTTTGATAGTTCTCATATATAAATTGGTAAATTGATTAAATAAATTGATAAATTTCGAAGATTTTGAAATTTGCCATTTTCAACTAGAAAAGTATTATATAGGTAGTGACAAATCATTTAATGGCCTTAGCAAGGAAAGCCCCATTCTATGGCTATAAAGTTGCAAATCAGTATAGGTAGTTGTATTGGGATGTAGATTTAAAATGTTTTTTTAACCATTCTAATTATTATTAGCGTCTACTGTGATTTGATATAATTAATGGTTTGACTTTTGAATTATTATTGCTTTCATCTCTTAGGTCCGGTTGCACAAACGTAATTAAAAATCTTGTCAGATAATTACTGATTTTAAAATGTCCTGTATTCTCAGAACATTGCTCTGATATTGCTGGAAATAAATTCTACTCCCCTTTAGAAGAGTTAATTACCGATAAAAAATAAAGGGTCATTGGAAATATTCACCATATTTTCAAAATTTGCAATTTAAAATCAGTTATTAATAATTGTCTGACAAGATTTTTAATTACGTTTGTGCAATGGACTTTAGTTTGTGTTTTGATATTTTTATTTATGCTTTAGTTTTATGAATGTTATTAAAACATTATTTAACCTACTATTAATATTGTTTTCATTGGCGTTTAAAAAAATATTTTTATAATGATTACATACACTCATACACACTAAATAATTAAACGTTTTACCTCATTTAGTCATACATAATAGTAATAATAATTGTTTTGAAAGATAACATTACACTTTATTTTTATCTTACTACTCAGCTTATATTTTAAATCTTTATATTTGATCAACAAGGTTCTCTTAAAATTTCTGCTATCAGTTACAAAAACAAATCTGGTTTGTTTCACACTTTAAAACCTTGAAATAGGTAAATAAGATAGACAAAGGTATTGTGTGTGACATCACAGAATATGTATAGAAGAAAGGCCATATTAATTAACATTTAAACAAAATTTAGTTAGGAAAAGGTCCAATGTAGGTTTAGCAACTACACCTTTTCCAGTTGTAATTGAGAAACGATTAAATGAATTTCAGAATGCGTCAAATGTAATTGAGAATAGTCAAATGTAATTCAGAATGCATCAATTGTGATTGAGAATAGTCAAATGTAATTCAGAATGCGTCAAATGTAATTGAGAATAGTCAAATGTAATTGAGAAACCATCAAATGAAATTGAGAAAGCGTTAATTATAATTGAGAATAGTCAAATGAAATTGAGAATGCGTCAAATGCAATTCAGAATGCGTAAATTGTAATTGAGAATAGGTCAAAAATGCAAATGAATTACTTACATAAGATCTTAACTTAAAAAAATACATATTCAACTATAAAAAAACTATGCATGCATAAAAATCCTAATTACTACATAGAAAGCTTGTCCAACTAGCATTGGTTCCCATAGCTAAAGCAGCCTCGTGGACCGTGGTTGAAAATGCTGGGACTTGTATGTGAAATTTACGAATTTTACATTATCTCATTTTCAATTGATCCATTCTGAATTCCATTTCATACTTTCCTAATTACATTTAACGCTTTCTCAATTCCTTTTGATGGTTTCTCAATTACAATTAACGCATTCTCAATTACAATTGATGCATTCTCAATTAAATTTGACTATTCTCAATTACAATTGATGCATTCTGAATTACATTTGACTATTCTCAATTCCAAATGACGCATTCTGAATTACATTTGACTATTCTCAATTACATTTAACCGTTTCTCAATTACACCTGGAAATGGTGTAGACTACTTACACCTTTTTAATTATTTCAAAAATTTCTTTTGAACCTTGACCCCAAAAAAACTAACTTTTGGTGATTTTTGGAATTTGAAATTGCACAATTATGTATAGAGGAGAGCTTACCTTTTTGACTCTAAAGTGTGTTTCTGGCGGGCCATATCTACAATAGTATGCATAATGTTCACTGTTGTGCCATTTTCTTTTCGTGCTGAGTGAAAATGTGATTTGGTTTCTGATTATAGACTCTTCCAAAGGTTTCTCTGTTTTGTCTGACTTGTTGTTTATTCTGAGACTGGTGCCCGGAGGCCAGAATTCTTGTAAACTGTAGGACGTCACTTTGGCTTTTCCTTTGAAATTGATCAAGGTGTATATAGTGAGATGGTCTGGATTTTTACTTTTCTCTGAAAGAAAAACATAGAAAACAATATAAGACAGCTGTAATATATGCACTTAGTAGCAGTAGCAGCAACTGATTATGAATTATGATTGAAATGAATTGTCTTTAAACCCTTTTAATTAAGAGTGGGCGAGGCGCTTTTTATAGATTTTATAATTCCTTTTATTGGGATCCACAAAACGCAATAACATTGTTATTTAATGATTTAAGTCTTGCATGTGACATGCGAGTTGAAACCTGGCTTCTTTCCAATAAAAGCCAATATTATTCTGGGCAGACTTATTACTTCAAGGATGCTGTTTGTTTACGAAAAATTACTTTTGAAATTTGAAAGTCGCAGAATAATAAGTGATTATGTACCTATGCTTTAATTACACGATCCCATTCTTTTTATCATGTGAAGTTTGAAAATTAAGAGTCCTAATGCATGGTTTTGTGATCATTTTCTTTCAATGTTTCGGTATACATACCTATAAAATAGATATCTCAAAAATTAATGAAATGAGATCAAATGACTATTTTTAGAACTATTATTATTTGAAAATCGCATAATCGAAGATAACATAATTACGTAAAATTATACATGTTTACTGCATGTAGGCAAAAACAAACCGTACCTATAACATGTAACATGAACATGTTGTATCAATAAAAAATAATAACCAGAGGTATTTTCGGAAAAGACATTAAAGTGTACCTACGTGACTAAAGAAACGGAAAGTATAATCATGAATAATTAAAGTCGGTCGCTGGCGTAAATAGGTATTAATAGAAAGAAATTTTATTATTTTGAGACTGTTTTTGAATAATTCGCGAAGTTAAAAATACTTCTGTGATCTTGCAATTTTAGAGGCTGGGCTGTTAATCTAGATGTTAACGTGTTAAAATTTTGCTGCTATAAACTTTATTGACTTCGCGGCTTTATTATTCTTAGAACTTATAACAACCTTCAATTTTTAAGTCATCAATATTTTTTCAAAGAATAAAGTCATGACTGTCATATAGTTTCATGAATACGTTCTTTGGGATAAGTAGCAAAGTTATAGAATTTTAAGGTTTTTGAAAATCATTGGTAAAAGCATAAATAAAATTTATGCTTGACAGACGAGATTTGGTAGTTTAATTTTATAAAACGTTAAATTTACACACAAATCGCGTACATTGAATATTACACTGCTGGAGTGGATCCGACCTGACCTGCCTTTTGCCTTGGAATTATCAAGGGTGTATCTTCGCACACCATGTACCACTTTTACCCGAAAGTTTTTTTATAAGCCAATATGCGATAAGCAATGTGTAGTTTCTAAGGAAACTGTCTTTTTGAAAGGATGTCATTTATTGTCAAAGTATTGTTCAAATATTTTTTACACGTATTCCGTCTATGTTATTTTTTATATGCAACACGGTGTATATTTTTTACTTGTACTTTAAAGATATATTAAAACATTTAAATTATTGTAATAATTTTAGCAATTTAAAGTCGGTATTTGTACAGGTGTCCCTTGAAATTTAGCAAAACCCACTCTTGTCACTCCATTTCAAGACAATCTTGAGAACTGGAAGTTTTTTAGGGGTCAGTTGTCTGGTATTGTATTTGAGCAAATCGAGCCATTTGCATTTTTTTATTAAAAATGTTTTGAACAGCGGCATTTGCAGGATGAATGAAAATTAATTTTAAAGCCAAATTAACACGGTAAGAAAATAAAGTTTCCCAAATTTTACTCCAGGGTAAAAAAATGGATTTTTGTTATTAGCTAGCCAGTGGCGTAGGTAGAAAAGTTTCTTATTTTTGTATCCATTTTATAGTTCATTTTTAAAGAAAATTTTTAAAGTATATAACTATAAGTACTAATTAATAACATAACTTTTGACTCTGAAAAATTTCATAATTTTTATAAAACATACCTTTATTTATTTATTTAGCGATGCGATTGATGCGCGAGAGTTTTTAATTCTTATGTATTTACGTTTTCATTCAGTTGAAAAAAAACAAGGTTTCTCTGTCCTGATGAAAAATTGGTAGTTTTTATAAAGTAGGTATAACTTAACTGAAAAGTAGAAAAACCAAGAAATGTCATTTTGAAAGCAGAGTAGGTACCTACGTGATCTCAAACCATGTATTTCAAAAATTAATTAATCAATCAAAAATTAATTAATCGATCAGGTATTACCTATTACTTTTATGTCGTTATTCAGTTTTGATAAATTTTGTTTTTCTGATTGAGTGAATTTTTGGCAACATCAAAAAGCGCATCTTTCTCTTTTTTTGGATTGGGGTTGGCATCGGGAATGGCATTTTTTGGACATCTTGTATGCAATGTGGAAAATTCTATGATATAATTTTTTAAACTCTTATCTCGTTTTAGAATATTTTCGGAAGTTACTGAAAAATACGTATTTTTCATTTTTTTTTTTTTACAGAAATCTTCATTGTTGGTGATTTTTTTATTTACGTATGAAATTTTCATTGTGACGATTACCAATTCTAATTATTATACTTACTAGAGATAAACCAAAAGGAAGTAAATAATTATATTGCTAAGTTATGCTCAAATTATGCCTAGAGTAGGTACCTATCTATTCAACAGTTTTTTGTTATTTAAATTTATGGGTATGTATTTACGTCTAAAGTTTGCTTAATTTGGTAAAATTTACAAATGTTGAACTTTTTCACTCTATCATCGAGGAATTATAAGTTTGAATGAAATCATATTAATTATCTTTAGCTTAAACATTATTTTTGCTCACCAAAACCCAGAGTCCATACAGCAATTCCGTACTGATTCTTCTCCTCTTCGTCTTTCTGCTCAACAATAAATCCAGTTTCCACCACAGCACAGAAAATCGCCCTCTCATTATCACCAAACCACTTAGACTCTCTTAATTTTTGTCCGACGACGAAGCTGCCTCCTCGTTTGAATTGTCCTTTGGATGGACTGAGACTAGTCATCGTGGTCATGTTTGCTGCACTGTTTACTTTCATAATCGTTGTCGTTTCCTTTTTAACCACCGTCTTCACCACCGTTTTGCCGTTCAAGCTGCCGCTGCTGGCTGTCTTCGCGCCCGGCTTGCCGCTTAAGCTGCCATTACTTGTTGAATTACTTGTTGATAAGCTCGGATTGGAACTGGACGATGACGATGTTGACCGCTCATTCCTCGTTTTCGGACTGGACGGGCGCTGGTTTCCCGGTCTGTACTTATGATAGTGTATCTGGGCTAACGTTTCCGTCATCATATTTGCAGAGGAGGTCGACTCGCGGCTCGCGGTCGTAAACAAACTCTTGATCCTATTTGCGAAATGCAATATTTGCTTTGGATTGATTCCGAATTAAGACTGGACTGTTTTATCAGGATGTTTTGATATAACAATGAGAGATACCTATCGCTTATCTAATATAGTCTAAGTTTGGTGAGCGCACCGTGTTTTCTCGATGACTGCTGGCACGTATACCTGTTTTTCATTGGAAGAGTAAACTTTCGATGTCGTTCACTTGCGTAGATAGATAGTCGCGGACTGAGACACCGACTATTCTAATGAATGCAACAACTGAAATTTATTCATTATGTTTCTATAAATATTGCTCCTGTGTAGTGTTTGGCCTAATTGGTTCTACTAACACCTATTATAGCCTGATTGGTCGATATCGTTTGGCGTAGCCAAACTCAATTGGTAATGTTCCGCAGGGGGATTATTATTATTATTGTGTGATTAATTACAATACCTGTACCTACTACTACTGTACGCGCAATTTAATCACACATGCTTGTTGGTGTATTGATGTTCAATACCTTGTTGTCAATATAAAGTATCGTGTTCAAAGCCGCTTTATTGAATAATATACAGGGTGATGTAGGTTTTTCGTAGCAGGACTTCAGTTGATAGGAGGTCTTGTTTTTTTGTAATAAAAGTATCCATAATAAACATTATAGTTCCGAAATGGCTTAGAAAATAAGATACTCGTTTTAGCCACATAACTTGGGCATTTTTCAGTATTTTAATTTTAAATCAAGAGGTTATTTACATTTATTTATTACAATTATTATCAGTGGCGTAGATAAGGGTATATTACCCCATTTTCGCCCAATAACTTCTACGCCCATGGACTTACAAGACCATACTTATCAGCGTTGGATTCCCTAGAGACTTATTTAAAAAAAGGCATACTTCTAAATATACGAAATTTCCCATAGTTTTTTAGTAAATTGACATACAAAACAGAATTAACAATAATTAATATCGAAAAAATGAAATTATATTATTTGTGAGATGAGGAAGTTTACACTCAATTTACTTGAATTGTATTGCATTTATGGGGATGTATCTACACTACGACCTAGAAGATCTTTTATGTCTCCCTTTCTGGTGACTATTCGCTTATAGCATCCCATCCAGTTATAGTTCTCGAGGGAGGTTTAGGATTTTCGATGGTTCTAAAGGTGCATGATGACTGATGACTGATGAGTTTTTTTCCGCTAGTTGGTAAAGATCTAAATAGCGGAATCTTCTTTATTGTACTGCATGGCACTTGCCCAGGGATGTATCTTCCTTCATGCAGGATCTGCAGATCTGGCCATTTTGTAGGCCAGTCATGCTAAGGTGTACTCCGAGTTTACAATGCCTCGTGAGAAAAACTGTCAGCATTCTGAAACAGTTTTTATGGAGTTTGATGCAGGCTTAAATCTCTTTTGGTTGTATTTCCCAAGCATTAATTTGGCTTGGCTTAATTCTGGGAGGTCTTTCAAGAGGTTTTTTCTCCTAGTCCGCGAAAAGGTTCTGACCCTATGAGCGGCGTTCTTGCTCCTCACTTTGCTGAGTTGTCCGGCTTCTTCGTCGCCTCTTACTGGAACCGTTTGAACTATGGAGAATTTCTAATATTCATAAGTATACCTTTTTTTTAGAAGAAAACTCCAAGTAATAATCACTGATAAGTTGGGTCTTGTAAGTCCATAAGCGTAGAAGTTGTTAGCGAAAAGTGGGTTATATATCCTGGTGTCTACGCCTTTGATGATTTTTTCCTCATGTTTTTCTTCGTTTTATGTGCTCTAAATTATAATAAATACCCTCTTGGTATAAAATTGAGATAAGCTTTAAGTATAGGGACCTGACTGAGATAATCTTTAAGTACATATAGTACTTACCTGTCTCGTACGCCACTACCGACAATGTTGCTGATTGACACCCCGAATTCCCCTACACTAGTCCCCTTCTACTAAGTCTGGCTAGGTTACTTGGTCAGGTTAGGTATTTTTTCCCTGAAATTTCAAGAAAATGAAAGAAAAAGTAAAATATAAAACTATAGATGACAAAAAAACCGTAAGGGCCTTAACTTTAAAGGAAATTTTAAGCGAACAAAACCTAACCTGACTTAGTGGAGGGAAGCTAGTGGATGGGAACTCATGGGTGTCAGTCAGCAACCCTTAGCTGTCAGGTCCCTTAAGTATACTTAAAATTAACCAAAATTAAAATATTAAGAAATGTCCAAGCTATGCATCTGAAATGATTTTTTTTTAACACCCTGTATCTTTTTTCCAAGCGTTTCCAAACATATTATGTTTATGGGAACTTTTATTCCTTGAGAAAATTCTTCTATAAATAAGTGAATTACTGCTAAAAAGTGAAACACCCTATATAAATTAAAACAGAGAGAAGTATGCAAAATGGGCTCTAGGGCTATATTTTTAAAATAATTTTTTCTGCTTTTTGTATGAGCCTAAAGCCCAATAACTTCTCTTATTTGTATCAATAATAATTAAATTTATGTCTCTAGGGGCCAATACCTAATCAGAATAAAGCTTACACAAGAATTCCTCTAAATTCCTACACGAGAATTTCTGTAAGCGCCTGCCCCACTTGACAGTCATTCGAGCCTCACGCCTCCACCTTCCCATCTGGCTGTCATGGGGTTGATCTAAAGAGGATAGTGATCATCAGAGTTCGTTAGATTAGAAGGTGTGTTGTGTGTGACATATCAGGTTGGGGGACTGTTAAGTGTAAATCCCTCTCTTAACTAGTGATCCAATATAGGATGGTCAACGGTGGTAAAATAATAACTAACTAACTAACTAACCGTCCCGAGATGACTTCGAATAGCCTCTTCTTCTTTGTCCCAAAATCACCCACTCGGGATAACACCTTTCCTGGCTGAGACTCACGCGAAACACTGAACCTTACCACGACCCGCTTCCTTGAGTCCCCCCAATAAAAAGTTTATTTTCCGATTTTCCAGTATTCAAAAAATGATGATATTGGAATTCTAGGTACTTACAATCATAAATATTAAAATTTATTTTAAAACTTAGTCTTTTGATGCCTTCGAGGCTTATGACCTGCTCCTTGAACTTCGGAGTTGGTTTCACCCCCGCGGAGCGGCCGAAAAAATTTACGTTTAAGCACGATAATTCTTGATAAAAAGCACCACAATCTACATTAATTTATGCTCCAATAACAAAAAAAGCTGTAGCCAGCTTCCGGCCCTGCACTTTGGGGTACTATATCTCGTGAACCGTAGGTGTGGCTGGCCCTCGGTTTGAAGCACAATGAAGCACTAACGAAGCACTAAGTATTCCACCTAATAGCTTCATTTGTGCTTCAATAACCAAAAAAGCTGTAGCCAGCTTCCGGCCCAGCACTTTGGGGCCCGATGTCTCGTGAACCGTAGGTATGGCTGGCCCCCGATTTGAAGCACAATGAAGCACTAACGAAGCACTAAGTATTCCACCTACTAGCTTCGTTTGTGCTTCAATAACAAAAAAAGCTGTAGCCAGCTTCCGGCCCTGCACTTTGGGGCCTCATATCTCGTGAACCGTAGGTGTGACTGGCCCCCGGTTTGAAGCACAATGAAGCACTAACGAAGCACTAAGTATTCCACCTAATAGTTTCATTTGTGCTTCGATAATCAAAAAAGCTGTAGCCAGCTTTCGGCCCAGCACTTTGGGGCCCCATGTCTCGTGAACCGTAGGTGTGGCTGGCTCCCGGTTTGAAGCACCAACGAAGCACTAAGGACTCCACCTAATAGCTTCATTTGTGCTTCATATGTGTGGCCAACTACCTGGACCTCCCGCGAACACCGCTAATTTTTGTTTCCTTAATTTCTTTTCAAATCGGCTTCTTTTGGCCAAGTTTAGAATAATTATGGCCCTATATGTCTTGCAACTTCTAGAAATTTAACTTGACTGGTATTACATGTGACAGTATAGATCCAGCGGTGTAGATGCGCTCACAAATAGATTGTCAGACAGACCCGTTAAAAAATCCCTTTTTTGGGCTTGTAGGAAATAATATAATTTTGTTTCTGTTTATGCGGTTTTAGAGTGGTTTATTATACATTTAAACTCTACCAGTTTTATTAATTAAATTGTTAAATAGTTGTCCTAGTCGACTCACAAATATTCAAATGATGGTCTTGAACCAGTGCCTTCACCCCTTCTTTTAAATTTGCCTATCAGACGCTATTAGCTTCACTAATAGTTATTTATGCAACAAGTGCAAAAAGTGGTACTTTTTTCACGACTGGGAAGTTTGACCACACGAGCCGCAGGCGAGTGAGTGAATCCCAAAAGTGAAAAAAGGCACTTTATGCATGTGTTGCATACAAAATTTTATCTATATGTGACTTGAAAAAGAACGAAAAGTTAGTATGTATTAAAAAAAACTTATTTTTTATTCATATAAGAAGTGCTATAGTGTTTCTGTGAAGATATTAACGCATTTTTCATCACGTTGATAAAGATGACATATTTCTTAATATTATACACTTGTTTAGATTTTTGAAGTAACATATTTTGGGTAGCCACATTTGATTGAAAAATAGTTTCTTCTGGTGTAGAAGATATTACATTCATTGAATCATCTTCAATGGTATCCATTTTCGGTAACTAAACGACACCAAACACAAAATAATTGTACGTCATAGATCTGCCGATCTGCGAATAAATGATGGCGTTTCTTTAGTGGGTGGTATATTCATCAAGCTTTAGGGAGCGGTCGGCGTGGGACTACCAACGTAGTTCACTATAAAACTTGTACTACTGGGCGGCATGCAGTGACGAGTTGCACCTATTTTACGTCTCTGCCGTCAATAATAATTATTGTTTTTGTATTCGATTTCGTGATTGGACTATTCAAATCAATCGATACATTTCAGGTTATATGATTAACGTGAAATGAGTGTAATAATTAACCGCTACGACACTCGTTTTTATTTTATGCACTCTTCATGATGATAATCATAGATTTTAAGAACTAAAAAACGTGTAAAAAAGTACATTTTATGAATCACTCGTAGATAAATGTTTAATTAAATTAATCCCGTCTACGTCTTACGCCTGTGTGGTCTAGTCTGTGAGTGTTATTATGAGAAATGACCAACGCATATTAGTATACTCGTTCTCGTATCTTAATAGTTAATTATAATAATTTTTAAAGTGAGCTTCTCATATTAACATTATTATTTAGGACAATAAAAGTTATCGTTTTTTGGCAAGTCCAGCGCTTCAATATTTCCACGTAGAATTTCCTTTATGAAATCATGATAGCGGAAAATACCTAACTGTGTTTCTCAACTAGCTAATAAATTATTGTAATAATAATATGAGATGTGTACCTAATGTGTAATACCAGTGTAAAGAAGTTATTTTACGTGTTTTTACTACCGACAGTAAATCTTTATTGCCTACATAATTTATGAATTCATATTAAATTAACAATATTTTCATCATAAAGTCAGACAAATTTTTGGTCGGTGAATGCGTCGCACTTGCCCATATCTTATTAGGTACTACCTGTTTTACTAAAAAATTATGTTTTCAACCCTCACTTGGTAGAATCTCTGCATACTGATGGATGATGGATAAATAAAACACTAAAATGTTTTTAATGATGTTATGTGTTATAAACAAATGAAAATCGTAATTTTTCATTTTGAAAACAGTGTACCTATTGCACAAACGGCTCAAAATATCGGAAAGCGGCTTACATGTCGCTATCTTAACTTTTCATGTGTTACTTATCAGCGTACTTGAATTTTTTATACACGGCGATTAAAAATCTGATAATTTTATATCACTCTGTATTAAAATGTAAACCACATGACCGAGACTCACGGAGGTTATTTCTGGAGGAATGGAGGAAGGCATCCGCACGGTGGGGTGGCTTTTGGACCTCTCCAAGGCATTCGATAGTGCGTGCCATGAGTACCTTCTTCTGAGACTGGAATCTGTGGGAATATGCGGACTGGCCCTTTCCTGGTTCTCCAGTTACTTGCAGGGTAGAAATCAGGCTGTGGAATTGACTGGATCGGGTGGCCTAGTGACCAGATCCCCTTTTGCTCCTGTCTCGTCCTTGGTTCTTGGTCCAAAGGCAGTGTCCTTGGTCCACTCCTATTCCTTATTTTCATCAACGAATTAGGGAACATCGACCTCTTATGCCACCGACTCGCTAGCTCTTGTTTCCTTTTGAGAACGACTCCAACACACTGTCTCCCATAAAATTCGGCTCTCTGCATATTATGGACATTTTTATAGTCATGTAGCCTATGACATCGCTGTCTGGGGCAGCACCGAGAAGTCACTCCGTAAAGTTTTTCTTCTTCAGAAGAGAGATATCAGGATTCTGGCGGGTCTATCCATCCGCCACTCTTGCAGGTGACAATTTAGGCGATTTGGTCTTCTAATATTTCCCGCTCTTTATGTTTTCTCCTTTCTCAAGCTTATTCACAAAAATCAGGCCAAGCTTGATCCTTTCAGATTCGCTCACGGGTATCATACTCGGTTCAATTTGTTTAAACTACCAACCCACCGCCTCTCGTCCACCGAAAGGACGTTGACATACGCGGCTATAAAATATCTCAACCATTTCAGACTTGACCCATCAACCGTCAGATTCTCTCCGTTCAAGTTATATCTGCGGAAACATCTTACAGAGCTGGAACCGTATGCTACCATGGACCTGTCTTCCTCACCTCCGTCCCCTCCCCGACTTAACACTTGAAAACATAGGTACTTTTATTTGCTAGCATCTGGACAATTTAATTAAACATGGCGATATAATATTAGGTACTATGCATAGAATAATGTATTAATGTAGAGGTAGATTTTTATAGGAAGGCGAGAGTCTGAGCGTGAACTACGCATTTTGCCGGCTTTAATTTTTCCACCCATAGAACTGATAAACGCTGTTCCACCATATCAGACTAGAAATCACATCAGTGGCGCACATAATACAAAATATTTTGTATTTGTAATATATTTTAAATGTTTGAATGATAAGTTGACAAGATTGACAAGAATAAGACTTCAATTAACAAATCAATACTGCCATCTACGTTTAGTATTCCACCTACACTACACACGACACGATGACAGAAACCACCTATTTTAAATAAATACGATACGACACGAGCTAAACAGTACGCACCACTGAATTTTTACCTGTTCGACGAACGGCGTAGTTATTCTTATCAGCCTTATCTGGTTGGTTGCTTTTTTTACGCGGACACCTACTAAAATTGTTGATATTGGACAACAAATATTTATGGATTCGGAGACCTATCTGCGCACTAACCAATTCTCGTCAAACTCTCGCCTTCCTATAAAATTTATACTGTACACTGTTTGCTGTATTTCAGTTTTTGTTGTTAATCGCATGCGTACGACCTCTTGAATACGCATGCGATTTGTATGAGTTAGTTCTTTTTTTTTCACTGCGTATTATATTACCTATTTAACTCTATTGTACTGAGCAATGATTGTTGCAATTTGTTGTACAATAAAGAAAGATATTATTATTATTATTATTAAATTAAATTAAATTAGGTATACGAGAAAAATACACTGCAGACGTTTTAAAGAATTTATCAGGGCCACTTGGATTTTATAATTTGAAAAATATTTTAATTTAACTTTTTGAATTCCTCAAATGGAAATACTAATTAACCTCGCAACATTTCCAGAATACCCTGTTTGGCAGTCAAAATATTATCCAATATGGATAGATACAATTAATAGGTCGAACATGGTTACTCATTTTTATGGCTCATCAGGTAAATTAATTCAGTACGATTCTCGTTAATAGCTGCTTTCAAGTCCGTAAAAGGAAAGTCTATAAACATTATATCCTGTGGATTTTTTCATAATATCACTAAAACAGTTTGCGCTCTTTTTAAGATTTTTCATTCACGTAAACTACACCTTACACTTCTAGGACGTCTCATTGAAAACTGATTGTATATTAATTATATGAGTTAAGTTATTATAAAGAAGCGAAAGCAATAATTTATAATTTCAGTTATTTTTTTTTACTGAGGTTAAAAAATTATTGACAAATTCTGCTATCATTTATTTGGTATCATTGTCACCCCTCTAGGTTATAAGGGGAAGCAGAAATCTGTAAATTTCTTATTTCCTTTGCAGGCATTATCTCATGGCCAGTCTTTAAAATGGTGAGCCTGTATGTATAATTATAATGTATTCATGCTTGTAATGCTCATTATTTTGATTCACACAATCATGAATCTAAAAATATTAACCATGGCAAGATCTTACAATTAAAATAATTGGTTTTGATAAGATTAATATTTGCTAACAATTTTGCAAATTAAAGTATTTGAAAATGAATACATCGATTTGTCACCACTCGATAAGAAAGGTAACTGAACGACCTTTATAATACGCTGCCATTAAATATCTGATGCTAAAGTAGGGTAAAGTTTGAAAAATGGCTAGCCAAGGTTATATTTATTTACCGCGGCTACAACAAATGATAATACTTAGTCAAAGATTCGTTAAAAATTGGCGCCAAACACGCTACGCTGCCAAGAATTGATTAGAAAACGCGTTGGTTTGCCAATAGCTGCCAATAGACATAACTCGACGACATAGTAATAAAAAAGTGTGGCGTGTTAATATCTAATATCAATAATTACTATCCTAATATACAAATACTAATATCATAATATCATAACTAATATAATAAAATAAAAGTTTATACAGGGTGTCCCAATATTCCATGGACATGGAGCAACCACAGATTACTGAGGTAAAAAAAAAGTCGCTCGGACCAAACTTATCTCTATACCAAAATGCTTCGTTTGTCCGTTAGAGGGCTTCAAAGTCTTTTGAAAACTTTAGTTTTTTTGAAATAGCTCAAAGTCGGCTGATTCCAATTCGATGAAATTTAGTAGGTAAATTTCTTATTAAAAGTACTAACTTCTGATGTACATGATAATTTGACGGAAACCCAGGAAGGGGTGAAACCCCTACCCTCCATTAAAATCGATCGTAATTGTTGATAGGTTAGCAGGGACGCTGTTCATGTTTTTTTGTTTGAAAGATACATCGTTTTAGCCCATTTTTGGTCTCCTACAAAAATCTGTGTCTCTCCGAGGTGCCATGTGATAAAATAAATTAGTCGATGACACCTAACCAAAATTTTATTTCATTCTTTTAATTTGAAATCAAATTTTCAATTATTGTCAGGTGATTATTTGATCTAATCTCATAAAAGATGTTAAGTATGGTTCGGTTTTTTTTTCAGGTGTTTGCAAACGGTTTTTTTTCAAACGCATAAACAGTTTGCAAAACGACGAGGTTCCAAGAAAAGTTAAAATCATTTTTTTGCGCAGGATGAAACTTTCTAGGGTCCAAACCGGCGCCCACATCGAGCATCTTTTATGAGATTAGATAAAATAATCACCTGACAATTGAAAATTTGATTTCAAATTAAAAAAATGAAATAAAAATTTAGTTATCATCGACTAATTTATTTTATCACATAGCACCTCGGAAAGATACAGATTTTTGTAGGAGACCAAAAATGGGCTAAAACGATGTATCTTTCAAACAAAAAACATGAACAGCGTTCCTGCTAGCCTATCAACAATTACGATCGATTTTAATGGAGGGTAGGGGTATTTTAACCCCTTCCCGGGTTTCCGTCAAATTATCATGTACATCAGAAGTTAGTACTTTTAATAAGAATTTGACCTACCAAATTTCATCGAATTGGAATCAGCCGACTTTGAGCTATTTCAAAAAAACTAAAGTTTTCAAAAGACTTTGAAGCCCTCTAACGGACAAACGAAGCACTTTGGTATAGAGATAAGTTTGATCCGAGCGACTTTTTTTTACCTCAGTAATCTGTGGTTGCTCCATGTCCATGGAATATTGGGACACCCTGTATAAAAAAATATTATTTATGTAACTTAACTTCAAGCACTAAAAAGTAAAAATATATTTTTTTGTCTGTCACAGATATTGTTTCGTACAATTTGACGCAGACTGTAAAAAATATTGTTTATCTACGACTGATTCATAAAATGCACTTTTTTAGACGTTTCTTAGTTCATAAAATGTATGATTATCATGAAGAGTGCATAAAGTAAAAACGAGTGAAATAAAGTTTCGTAGCGGGTCATTATTTAACGCTTATTGCCATATCTGATACGTTACTGCAAGCCGGCCAACGAAGTACAGTACAAGTTCTAGTGAGCGTTCCGATTGCAAGTGTACTGAGTTCTCCTCGAGACGTTGAACGCTGAACTACATAGCCCGACGCCGACCGCTCCCTAGAGCTTGTTGACACCATGCATTTACTAGAGAAACGTCATAGTTTATTTGCAGAGCGGCAGATCTATGACAATTATCATTTTGTGTCGTTTAGTTACCTAAAATGGATACCATTGCAGATGATTCAATGAATGAAATATCTTCTATCCCAGAAGAAATTATTTTTCAATCAAATGTGGCTGTATAAAATCTGTTACCTCAAAAATCGAAAGAACTGCATATTAAGCAATATGTCACCTTCATGAACTGACGTGATTACAAAGGCGTTAATAGCTTATATGAATACATTAAAAGTGATTTTTTTAAATAATAACATTTCATTCTAATCTAAAAGTCACCCGTAGATATAATTTTGTATGCAACACATGCATAAAGTGCCTTTTTTCACTTCTGGTATCGACGCACTCGCCTGCGGCTCGTGCGGTCAAACTTCCCAGTTGTGAAAAAAGTACCACTTTATGCACTTGTTGCATAAATAACTATTTTTACTTATCGGTAGTTCAAGATCAGAATAAGATAAGTTTGGTGTATTTTTCTAAAGCGATTTATTTTACAACTTAACAAAAAAGATACAAAACAAAATAATAATGTGAAATACTCTTAGCGTACTTATTTCCAATCAATTCAGTAAATGTTGAAGATCTGAGGTAACACATATGACGTTATAATTAGCGACAGTGCTATAATTGAAGTAATTTTTTTTCATAAGATTGTGCAATAATTGTGTATGTCTACTGAAATAGACACTGGTTGGTTTGCTATCTAATTTGAGTATACAGCACAGTTAAAAAAGATACTGTGATAGTCGCCGGAATAAGACCCTTTTCACACTGTGCGGCTTCAACGCGTTTTTCCGCGTCCGGTAATTCGCCCCGAGGTAATACAGAGGCTGATGTTTGAGTGAAGTTATACACACTGATCCAGCCACACGCCTACGCCATCCACTTAAAGGTACAGTTTGGTGTGAGAAGTCTACTAAAAAAGATGGTAGGAGACGTTAAATAATTATAGCCCTCATAAAAGAAAACGTCGGTAAGAAAGTAGAGTAAAAAACGTAATTTCTGGGTAGACTCACTATTGAGTCTGGATTGTTGTGGATAACTTCACTAAAACGTCAGCCTTCGTATTGCCTCGGGGAGAATTACCGAAGGTGGCAAAACGCATCGAAACCGCAACACTCTTAACAGTAGCGATACAAAATGAAATATAACGTACCTACTAATGTCGAATTCACAAAGCCAAGACACAGCTCTAAAATAATTTTACGTAGACCGTGTTTCATAGAAAAGGTTAACATGGGAATACCACTGTATTTAATTCCCAGTCTGAGATAAAAATTATTCATTCTGGCCCTCTAAGGTCCAAACACGGTCAAAACTCTAATCTACAGGGGGGCGACTGAAATAGGCGGAGTTTCCAAAGTACTGTGTAGGTAGATGCAACGTCCTACAATAAAGCAATATCGGCGGGTAATCTGTTTGTGGGCTATGATTATTGCTCAGTCTATGATTCCATAGATATAATATGATGCTTTAAATGTTCAGGTTTTCGTCACACTTCAGCTAACTGCAAGTCAAAGATGGCTTGTCCTCGGATCATCTGGTTGCGGAGTGCCCTTCTGATAGTCAATTGACATGCGTGGACTGTTTGGTTGTCAAAAATGTAAATTCTTGTCATGACACCTGGGATCATGTGTGTCCCATTTATCAGCAGAAACTTAAATCTTTCAAATCTGATGTAGTGGGAATTAAATAGCAATTACATGTCCCATTGAAACCATCATTTCCTGATACATATTCATTGGCGTGCGGAGATAAATCGTGTACCAGTGACTATCTTATGTTTCATCAAATCGGAAGGGGTCTCAATACCAAAATACATCAGGTATTTGACTTTGTTTTTGTCCAGCACAGGCAGCTTCATTTTATTGCTCTTACTGAGACCTGGTTGCATGATGGTATTACTGATACGGAATTGACGATTATTATGTTTTTAGGCGTGACAGACAGCGTTCAGAATCTGGCCTGAATAGGGGAGGGGATGTAATTCTAGCCGTTAAATCCAGTTTTATTGTACGGCGATTGCACCTTGAAACATCATCCAGCTTTTTGGATATTTTCCCTTTAATAGATCGTTGTTCTTTATATTCCACCAAGTTTACCAAATGAACAGTTGGCCGACTTTCTTGAGGCGTTCGAAAGCATGTTGCTTGAGTATGGGAGCCAGGTCATCGTAGTGGGATGAGATTTAAATATACCAAGTGTGCCAAGTCTTTGATTGGTGAGCCGCCGGATATCAGAGTCTACTTACTTAACAAATTTTGTAGTTTTCTGGATTTTCAGCAACCTAACTTTATAAAAAATGCGAATAACAGAATTCTTGATTTGATGTTGACGGTCGTTTGTTGTCAGGTCGATGATATGATGGTTGATGGAGATCGCCATCATTCAGTGTTGAGTATTCGGCTGACAAGGTTGTCATATGAATTTTGTTCCAAGAGCGGTGGAGGTTTTCCGGTCAACTCCACATATAATTTTCGCCTTGTGCATATTCCTGCTCTTTATAAATACATTTTTGAGATGTCCTGGGACAGGATACTCGCGGAATCAAGTAGTGTCGATGGCGCTCTATTCCGAGTTATATTGTACACTTGATAAATTTGTTTCTAAAATGAAACCGGTGAAAAAGCATTTCTTCCCACCTTGGTTTTCAACTGAAATAAAACAGAAAATATGACAAAAATATGTTGTCTGGGGGCATTTCAGACGTACAGGCGATGCTCTAGTGTACCATGAGTTTAAACAACTCCGCCGTTCAGTCAGGGATGATCTTCGTGTTTCATACGCCAACTTTATGAGTCAAACCGATGAAAAGATTAAAAACAACCCCGCGATTAACTCCAAAAAAATCACGAACCTCCTTTGTTAAATGCATTAAATATGAGAGTAATAAGAATATCATAGACCATCAGGAAATATTGAATGCTTTTGGAATGCTTTCAAAATGTCTTACCGATTCTACTTATGATGCAGAGGAAAAAATCGCCACTGGTGAAGACATAGGCAGTGATGACTTCTTAAAGGTGGAGGTTATATCGGATCTTGACATTACATAAATGGTTTTAAAAAAATCAAACAGAACCTCTCAACTGGCCCTGATTTGTTTCCAGGATTCCTGCTGGTTGATTGTCGTTTTTCTTTGCTTACACCCATTAGATATACATATTTTCAAGTTTATATTTGGAAATTGTAAATTTCCAACTAATTGGAAACATTTAGGGTGGTTCAGATTTTCAAAAATGGTGACAAGCTAGATATCAGAAATTATAGGCCAATTGCGATTGCATCCATAAGCAGATTACGTGCAGAATAGGTAATGCGCTCTCCCACTACCAACTTGGCTTTGTTTCGGGTAGGTCTTCAACAACGAATCTTTTTATGGTACGAGTAACTTAATTGTATATCTGATCCTCTTGACAATTTATCACAGGTTGACGTTTTTATACAGATTTTTCAAAGTAATTCGACCAGATTAATCATAAAATACTACAATAAGCTAAAATACTTCAAATTTTCCATAAATTTCATAAATCTTATCAGGTCGTATCTTTCTGGCAGATCTCAGTTTGTTGGCGATAGAGGCTCGAGATTAAAACCTTTTGATGTCTTGTCTGTGTACCGCAGGGATCAATACTCGGACCCTTGCTGTTCAACATATTTATAAACGATATCGCTGCTAGTTTCATGAAACCCTGTCTTTTATATGCCGATGACCTTAAATTATACCAGTCCATATCTCAATAGCGGATTGCCTTCACGTTCAAGAGAATTTAAACCACCTTCTAGAATGGTGCCGAGCCAATGGATTGGTTTTGAATATCTCAAAGTGCTCTGCCATGTGCCCTTCCATAGGAAAAAAACCCTTTCATGTTCTCCTACAGTCTTAAACAGAGAGAAACTGTCAAGGCCTGAGTCTTCCACGCATCTTCCATCAACAAAATTTAGTTGCTCAACAGTTTTCGACAGTGTGACTAATTGTTTCTTCTACTACACCACAAATAGTGAACGGTTTGTGAACTTGAACGGTTTAGTCTACACTAGAGCTTTCTTGGTGAATACAGGAATTTCCTTTGTTGGGTCTTGGATAAGATCATGATTGAAAACGATTTTGTTGCCAAAATGGATTTCGAGATTTATGTCTTGTATAAAATCCCGGTGTAGGTAAGTATTTATCTTACACCGTGTATTAAATTAAATAAAAGGTATGCGGTTTATATGCATTAGAATTTCTTCAATTTTTTTTTTGCAAATTCAAGTAGTAGGTACATGATAACAATGGCCATAATTTAACATTATTTTAGGCTATACAGAGTGTTCCATATGAGACTGGCATATCAAAGTTCTGTGTGTGTTTTTTTTAAGAAATTCTCTTATTTTTTGCATTTGTAGATTATGTGAGAAGAAAAAAAAATTGGTTTTTACAATTGAGAAGTTTGTGAGTTATAAACAAGTAATTTTTTAGTTCAAGGCACTGTACAATGAAATCAGCTCAAGATAGAGGAAAACGGCTTACAGGACAGGTCTCTATTTTGACTTTTTATGCTCTATTCCATGGTACAGAAACATTTGCAATATTTTTTTTATTTTGCGACGCTCTGAGGAATCTCAGGTTTTTTCAGATATTTTATCACCCTGTATAAACATTTCATCCACATCATAGAATAGTACATGAAAATGGGACATGTCAGCCGTTTTTCTCTCTATCTCGTTTTCAAGGTGAGCTGCCATGAAACTGGAAAATTGTGAATTTGTGAATTGTGAACTACAACTGTAAAAAAAATCTTTCATTAGCATTCCATTAAAAAAACATAAGTAACTTTGATATGTCACTCTCATTTGAGACATTCTGTATAGTGCGAAATAATTTTAAATTATGATCATTGTGTTTGAATTTAAATTTGTAAAAATAAAAATATGAAAAAATCCATCCTTTGGTCCACAGAGACCGACTCGAATGAGCTGGGACTAGTGTTGTAAAATTACCGGTAATTTATTTTTCGTTGCGAACTTTCGGTAACTTTCGGTAATTTTGGAGAATTTTCGAGAACTTTGGGTAATTTTCATTTCCTTGACAGAAAAGTCCAGGTATTATTATTTGTAGGTGACTGCCGGTTCTGATGTGATAAAAGTAAAGCAAAGTTAAACAGAAAATAAATTCGTTTTATTAAAATAAAGTAAAATAAAATAGAATTTCTTGTATAAATCAAAAAGTCTCACTCTCAGAGCACAGGTAAAATAAGATAAAAAGCACAAAATGCCATATAATTATGTATGTGACTCATGTGCACAACTTCAAGTTCCAACACGCAAAAAAAGTAAATACAAGAATAAAATTATGTTTAAATGATCCTATTTTTTCTTTTCTTCTGACTTTGAAGGTCCATATATCTGTCTTGGCTAAATAGTTGGTAAGTTCTGAGTAAATAGTTTCCTTCAATTCTTTGAATCGGGAATGACTGTCAAAAGACTTTTCTTTAATAAAGAGTTTAAAACTCTTTACAGGTTTAAAGAGTTTCTGCGTAAGTATTGGAAAATATTCTCGCGAAAATTACCGAGAAATTTCAACGTAATTTTCCGAGAATATTACCTTTGTGGTAATATTCGCTTACACCTATGCGAATATTACGGTAATTTACGTAATTTCCGCGAATATTCGCATAGTAATATTCGCCGTTTACAACACTAGCTGGGACACCTGTAAACCTCGAATTCGGCAGCCCACCGCGCTAGCTGAGCAAGTGTGATTTATGCAGACATACTAATGTGCAAGAAATTCCCTATAATAGAGGTCGTTCAAATTTTTTTGCTATAAAAACGCCACTCTGTAGAATCTCTTTTGCGCTGCAGTTTATTAGTTTAATCCGCGTTCTAGATCTACAGTAATTTAATCAGGTGTTATTCTGCTCTTGTTTGCAAATGATTATCTTACTCACACTACTTACCTCAGATGTATATTATTGCATGAGATCTATTAATTTCTATTTACTCTAAAAATAATCATGGAATTTCATATTTTTTAATGTTTTTCTCGAGCTTTTACATCCGCCGCAACGATCATTAAAGGAATCATAAGTTGGCTTTGGTTCTGACCTAATATGAAATTTATTAAAAAAATACACTAAAAACAATATTGGTCAGTCATTTGCTAAGGGGTTTGTCCTAGATTGATAATAGCGATTATCTTGGCTCCATTATTATTATCTTTTAAAGTATCAGTCCAAAGTGTTAGCATAATTAAACTGCGGATATTTGTATGACGTTTTGAATTGTTTTATGCTTCGTAACGTTACTGGTTGGGATTTTTGATTTTCCCATTACTTTCTTGCAAGTAGGAAGTAGGGTGATCGGGTCTAAAAATCGCATAGGAGATAACGTCATATCCTAATTTAGTTGATCTTGATAAAAAAAATTACAGGAAATTTTATTTTGTTCGCAACCTAGAATATAAATTATGTTAATAATAATTCTAATCGAATATTTATGTTTCTAATGAATCTAATTTAGTAAATTTTGGTTCCTGTTTGAACCAAATCAGAGATTTTGAAAGTAACTTATTGATGGAATGCTGTTAATATTTTTATAATATTCTATTGATTATTAAAAGAAAAATAAACATGCATGGATAAATGTTTATTATGTAAATTAATTGGTTAATAAATGATTATTTACTTTTATTTGTTGTTAAAGTCATAATGCTGGTAATTTGTAATCGCTTACGGTTCGTTGCACTTGTTGTATAGAAATTGTTGTTGTTATTTTTTGAAAGTTAGTGGGTGAAATAATTTTTACAAATTAGCGATTGTATAATAAATTAAAAACTTCAATATTTTAAAAGTAAAATCAGAAAGTCTATTTTAATACAGTTCTTGGTTAACTAAGAAGTTGCGTTCCTTTAACGAAGTTTAAAACAAATTATTAATCGAGGTTTTTCCCTGTATGTGCGAGCTGGGCACAACATGAGAGCTTAGAGAATTTTCTCAAAACGGACCCCAGAATAACGTCCTTAAATTGCACGTTACTAAGAAACACCTTGTATAAATGATATTTGAGGGGAGGGGGCTAGACAAACGAAAATTTTGGATTCACAAATGATGGGTGGAAAAACGAATGCCGTTTGAATTTTATGCAAATTCGCATTTCGTGTAATGTCAATTTTTTAATTTAGTCATAACTTTTATTTGAGGGGGGGGGAGACAAACGAAAATTTAGGATCGACTAACGCGGGCAAACGAATGCTGTTTGAAAATTAATGAAATTTGGGGGTGCTTGTGTGAATTTATTTTATTTTATCGTAGAGATCTTCTTAGTATTCTTCATTAAAAAATAACGAAGGTAACCTGGAGATTCTGGACCTTCCAGTCGCAGTACTTTCCCAGTAGTTCGTATATCGGGGTGCATTATTGGCAAACGCAGCATAGGGATTTCAATGGGAAATTCTAAAAATGCATTTTATTGGCTTCCCTATATATTTTAGCGCGAAATAATGTTAAATTATAATTATACTGTAAAGCTGCTTCTGTTCATGTAGTTACATTTTAGGAGGTCTCTTGAGTCATTTTAGAGAAAAACAAGAAAACTTTTCCATTATGTGACGTCATTGGTATTGTTATCATTTCGCTGTGACGTACTTTTCGTCATTTACGTTATTTTTAATTTTTGTTCAAGACAAGGCAATTATGAACATGCCGTCAACAATTGAAATCTTTTTCTCGATTTTCTCAGAAACAGCTTAACAGGGTTAAAATGCAGCTATAGCAACAGAAGCAGCTTTACAATCTTAACAAAGTAAGAATTTAACATTTTCTCTTAACATATAGGGAAGTCAATAATTGCAATTATAGCTTTGAAACGCAGTAGTCACTACTAATAATTGTCACATCTTAAAATTATTATTGCTTAAAATCCTTGGTGCCCTTACTGTACAGAGAAAAACCTTTTAAATTCGTGTGGGTTTTTATAAGGTATAGGTATCTAGGTAACGGTTGAATTTTTTAGCCGGTATAAATAGTCTAAATAATGTAAGACTTGTTATACCCAAACTCTTCTACTTTTCAAATGAACCTCGTAATTCGAAAATCAGGGTCGATAATCACTTAGAACATACTAATTGATTAAGTAAGATCTGATTTGTGAATTTGATTCTGTATAATCGATGATCTCATAAGAAACTCGGATCATTAAAAATATGTTGTTGTATCCCCGTATGCAACAAATGTATTTATGTATTGAATGGAATTGAAACAGTACAGAGTACTATAGTCATTCAAATTATAATATTTATGAGTACCTATTATAGATGATGCACGGATTGCTGATTATTATTATTTGCATCGTTACTTAGTATCTTATTGTGACTACATATTTGTTTAATTTTTTCAAACTTTTTAATTTTTATTCTATTGAGCAACCAAAAGTTTAATAAGGGGCATCCTTTTGAAATATTACTAAATTAATAATACATCATTGACGACACTTCGACTAGATTTCCCAAAAAATGCTTTTGGCCAACATTCCTTTGGCCGTCTCGCATTTTTTCATAGTTTTTGCACATACATATTCCATTTCTTGTGTACATTCTGAAAATGAAGGTTTTAAAAAGGAAAATGATTTGGAAATCTCACAGGAGTGCAGTTGAATAGGGGTGCTGGGTGGGTAAACCACCTACATAAAGTCTAATTAACGTGGATTACTCATCGGAATGATGTTGCATGGGTGCCAAGGCCACTTTTATACCAAGGTCACTTTTATGCCAAGGTCACTTTCATCACGCTGATACGACTTTGCGTAAAGGTCGGGAATATAGAATCACAAATTCACCTATTATAATAGGTATCTAATGAATGTTTTTGGTATAATAATATACACAACACACAATGCCTAAATATTACAACGAAGCCGGCCATACACTCTATACTCGGATCTTACCGGAAATGTTAGATAGGTAGGTACTTCTCGTTTAACCATCTTGCGATTTTTTAAATTCTGACTCCCTGTTTAAGAAAAATAGTTGTATTCTCAATTTCAATTGAACAACCATTAATAAAAATCAACTCCTCACAAAAGATTAACTACCCCTTTTCCAGTTGATATTCAGAAAGCTGCAATTGATAGTCAGATATTACAAAAATGATATTCAGACAGTATAGTAATTATAATTCAGAAAGTAATTTTAAATAATAATTATAAACGTATTATAATATTTTTAATCGACAATTTCTCAGGAAATTATAAATATATTGTTAGGGGCAGGGCAGCTATGGTTTGTCCAGTGAGTGTTGTCCGGTGAGATGCCACAGTGATCCTGACTATAAACGATTTGATTTAATGCGATTTAATTCGTATATATTTTTTTAATATAATTAATTAATTTTTTATAATAATTAAGTATATTAATTAATAATAAAAAATATTGTAATTATTATATAAATCAATTATTATAATTGTACGAATTAAATCTCATAAAATCAAATCGTTTATAGTCAGGATCAGTGTGGCATCTCACCGGACAACACTCACTGAATAAACCATACCTCTTAACTTGATTTTACTTTTTTATTTCTCACATCTATATCTATGTATTAAGCTACTTATGTACAATGTAGAATTACATGGAATTTGACATTTTAAAATAATCGTAGGTGATTTCCTGATTTCATTAGGTATTACAGAACATGTAGGTATGTATGTATACATTTTGAGATTACCGAGATGAATACATTTTTATTTCGTCAACATTTCGTCAATCTGCATTTACTCTATGCAACCCCCTGTACAGTTTCTGAAAAATTGCTGCTCCTGAACAATTGCTGCTGCTGGAGAATTCTGAATTACATTTGATTTAATCTGAAATACAATTGCTACTTTCTGAATTACAATTATGCACAAGTCTGTAACGTTTACTTTAAGGATTTAATAGATAACTATTTTTAATTTAAATAAAAAATTAAATCATGAGTTTCCACCAGGGTCGTGGGCAAGTTACAGTGGGGAAAGGATATCAAGCAACCTGAGATCAACAAAAAAAATAGTTTAATAACAAAATATGGAAATAAAATTTACAAGAAAAAATCATCCGATACAAAGATATAAATCATGAAATAATAATAATGAAATAACGCTGCCAATTACATGATAAGTATGCTCTTGGTTTACAATACTTAAATGGTTGGATTAATTACATTAACGCAAGAGACATTGAGTGAAATGAAAATTAAAGTGAAGAGAAAATAATATTGAAAATGACGATCGAAACTATTGTTTGTAATTTAGGTAGGTATGTCCACTTATCTTGAGAATCCGATTTGGTTCGATTAGGTTCAGTAACTGAGTTCCGGTAGGTATAACAAAGGAGATCAGAAATATATGTCCTCGGTTTCAGAGGGAGTCTTCAAATCTTGCAAAAAAACTTCTGAGTGGAGCGTATAGATATCAGCTTGGATTTTATCAAATTTCAGGCTCCTAGGGATCCGCGGTTAAACCGCACATATTTAAATAATTTAAGAAAAAATTAGCAAAATTACGGGAAACCAAAAATATAATTCGGCCGTCAGGCTTCTCGATGGTAGTAGGTATATCGCGATGCCGACGTCGGACCTGACCAGATAACGTTCCCTTTCCCGATAGCATTTTTGCTTCGATCGCGGAGAACGACATCGATTTATAAAATTAATAATAACGTACCTACCTACGGGACGAAAGGCGGTGAATTTAAATTTCTAAGAAATGAAATAAAGAGCCAACTACTATGGTATAAAAATTAATAACAATTGTAACAGTTCTAAAATAGAACGTTACATACCTCCCTTTCCCGGAGGAAAAATTTGGACTCTGGACGAATTTTTCGAAAAAAAAGGAATATAAATAAATAAAAACCGACACCCTAAGAAAACAAAGAAAATGATGCTCCATGCAATCTGACAGTTGAAACTTTAACAGGAAGCTTCTAAGCGAGCTTCTAAGATTCCAAAGGCATCAGATTGGAGAAGAATCGAGAAATAAAAATAACTTCTAACTATAAGATACACAAGCTTAGATCTACCGCGGAATCAAAATAAGATTAGGTATTCTTGAAGGGAATAGACACCGAGACACCTTTATAAGGGTACCTGCGAGCCAACTAAAAAAATTACACTAAAAAAAATTACTCTACAAGGAACCAACTACAAACTAGATACTCGTGACGACAACAACAATACAGGTAAGGTTGCGGAAGTCAACTAACAAATCCGGAAAAAAAAATCGCTTGACGATTAATAGGTCGATACAGACTTTTTACGTCTATTTAGAGAGAAAATAGGTTATTATGTACAACGATATTCCAATAAAGATCACTTTTAAGGTAGAATCTAAGTTATTCTGTAGGTGGTGAACTGAATAGGATACTAAAGATAGCGTGACGAAAAAAAAGTTGGGCGCCAGCAAGCTCAGGAGCTTACGTATCAGTATCACCGGAAAATGAAATCTGGCAACCAGTCACCATAACTATAAGGGTGGTGAAATCTTACTTCATGAACTTTGCCTAATTGAACAACAAATAATTAGGGACGACACACAAAAAAAACAAATCATCAAGGGGCTGTATTCTACATCAAATTTATACAATAGACACTACTTACATAGAAACAGTAACCCTCAATCAAATTCAACATCCATTCATCTCAAAGTGGTTCCATTCTACACTCAAATTTATAATAAGCAACATGCATAAAAAGGAAAGACTTCGAGCAAATTCCATAGTTTAGGTATTCCACAGGAAGTATCCAGGTGAATAGAATAATTAATTCTATTAAGATAAGGTACGATAAATCCTGCAGAAAAAATTAAGATAAGTCGGCGCTAACATCGTCATGCTAGCGACAACTGGCTATCTCCCCCTCTTTAGGGGAGACTCGAGACGAGACACAATAGATAGTAACGATACAGTTAAAGAAATATACAAACAACAAAAATTTAGACAAGGTTTCGTTCATAAAAAGGTGTAAATATAATTCGACAAGAAATGTATGATAGTCGAATCTAAAAGATTTTGCTTACGGTATCTTTACGGTAAATATGACTGATCGCAAAATAACCATTTAGCCTACGAGATGAGACAAATTCTGTAGCAAAGGAAAATATTTAGTCGGTAATAAACAATCAAGTCAAAAGAAGAAAGACTCGGATTTGGAGGAATAACACTGGTCTCAAAAGACGGCAGTGGAAGACTGCGTTATATAATCGAGGTCTATGACGAAAATGGTGTAGGTAATGGAAAATAAATATGAGCGGGATGGACTGCTCATGTCTAAGGACAGACGCTGACAGTACGGACTTACCTTATTACCGTAGCAACGACGAGTTGGTCAGACTCTAACAGTACGGACTTACCAGTACATAAATATGAGCGGGATGGACTAGCTCATGTCTATGGACAGACGCTGACAGTACGGACTTACCTTATTACCGTAGCAACGACGAGTTGGTCAGACTCTACGAGCGAAAATATAGTTTAAATGGAACCAATGGATAAAAATAGGCAATGTTAGAAATAATGAACAGGAATAGGAAAGCTGAATAAAAACACAGAGACATGTATCAGAGCTCGACGGGGTCATCAACAGGAGAGATGTATGCTTTTAGGTCTTGTACATGGAATTTCCCAATATTTCGGCCTTCGGAATTCTTAAGCTGGTATACCAGTGGAGAAATAATCTTCACGATAGTAGCGGGAATGTATTTAGGGGCAAGTTTAGCTGCAAATTCCTTGGAAGCATTCGACAGAACGAAGTTACGAGCCCAGACACGGTCTCCAATATGAAACCTGAGATCTCGACGACGGAGATTGTATCTATGAGCGTTGGATTCATATGCATTTCTTAAGTGTTTCTGGACAGTCTTAAAAATTCCCGGCAAATCGTTTGAGAGATTTGGGTCCAAAAGCTTATTGAGAACCTCTTCAGCATTGTCCGCGTTTGGAGAGATCAGTCCGTAAAAGCCGCCATTAGTCGGAACATTACGGTTAAACATTAGGAAGGCAGGAGAATATTTGGTAGTTTCGTGTTTAGACAAACGAATAGCTTGAGCAATCTGAAAGACGTACTTGTCCCAATGTTTGTGATTTTCCTCGATAAAAGATCTAATAGCTGTGGTTATCACTCGGTTAACCCGCTCAGTGGGATTTGCCTGAGGGTGAAATTTTGCGGTGTACCATAGCTTTTGCACTCCATAGGTAGAAACAAGTGAACGGAACTCCTTGGAAATGAATTGAGGCCCATTGTCCACCACAACGATTTGAGGCACTCCGAATATTAAAAAGACCTGATTTTCGAGGAATTTAACAATCGCCTTGGAGGTGGCTCGCGGCATAGGGTGGACAAGGACAAATTTGGAAAAGTAATCTGTGACGACTAGTAGGTATTGGTTATTAGAACTAGACCGTGGGTAAGGACCTAACAGATCAGCGGAGATAAGCTGGAAAGGTACTGTAATATCGCGGTATTTCCCCATCAGTCCAGCAGGAGGTAAATTATCTGCCTTGCATGCCGCACAGATTTTACATGCCCTCACATATCTCTGGACGGAATTTTTCATCTGAGGCCAGTAATACAGGTCAGAAATTCGGGCTAAAGTTTTTAGGACACCAAAGTGACCAGCTAAGGGATTATCATGGTACATTCGGAGCACCTCCAATCTATGAGGAGTAGGGACGACAATTTTCCATTCAAAGGAGCAAAAAGGAGAGTTACGAGGGACGACATGCTTATATAGAATCTGGTTTTCAACGCGAAAAGACGGAAATTTGTCAGGCTCCCTTTGAACTTTAGCAAGCATATCTCGATACCATGAATCAAATTGCAGTGACGAGAGGTTGAGAACAGAGACCTGGGGGGAAGTAGAATTTTCGGGCGGACTAGGAAGGCGAGATAGAGCGTCAGCGACGATATTTTCACAACCTTTACGATGAATGATTGTAAAATCATACTGATTGAGTTTCAGCAGCCAACGGCAAATACGCGGCGTGGGTTGTTTCATGTTTTGGACCCACTGCAGCGAAGAGTGGTCAGTTATTATTTTAAGTCCGCGGGACCCCTCAATGTAACACCGGAACTTGTCCAGAGCACACACAATAGCATATAGTTCGAGCTCAGTTACCGTATAATTACGCTGACATTTGTTCAACGTCTTACTAAAATACGCTATAGGATGAGTCACTCCGTTCTCTTCCTGACAAATAACTGCACCAACCCCGGTGAGAGATGCATCGCAATCGATAATAAAACTTTTCGAAAAATCTGGTGTAGCCAAGATGGGTGCAGAAGTAAGGAGTTTTTTGATCTCCTCGAAAGATTTATCAGCCTCCGGGGTCCATACTACGTTTTGGCCTTTTTTACGCCCTTTCAAGAGGTCAGTGATAGGACTGGCTATGCCAGAGATATTCTTGAGAAAGCGTCGATAATAGCCAATAAGACCAATCAGTCTGCGAATTTGAGTGGTGTTCGTGGGCTTGGGATAGCTAAGTATAGAGGCTACCTTATCTGGGTCGGTTCGGAGACCTCGTTCATCTACGACGTAACCGAGAAATTTTAAAGAAGAGCGACAGAACTGACATTTTTTTAAATTGAGAGTGAGGTTTGCCCTTTTAAAACGTTCCAAGAGATTCCGCAAAACAGAGAGATGTGTGGGGAAATCGGGAGTAGCAACGACGACATCATCCATATAGTACCACACGTAAGGTTCCAATTCGGGACCGATGACTTGGTCTAGTAAGCGTACCAGACTCTGTGGAGAAGAGTGCAATCCAAAAGGTAGACGTTTATATTGAAACAAACCCTTCCCATGGACAGCGAAAGCAGTTTTTGGACGAGATTCCATATCTAAAGGGATTTGATGAAAAGCAGACTTCAAATCAAGAGAGGATAGAAATTTCGCGTTTCTGACCTTCGAAATAATACTATCTATAACCGGCATAGGATAACTGTCAGGAATGGAGATAGAATTAAGTTTCCTGCCATCAAAACAGACCCGATAAGAATTGTCTTTTTTCTTCACCAGCCAAAGAGGCGAAGACCAGGGCGAGTGAGATGGTTCGATGATATCCATCCTAAGCATCTCGTCTATCTGCTCATTTAAGATATCCTGCATATAAGGAGACAGAGGATATTGTCTCTGCTTAAATGGTTTAGCATCGCCGGTCTCAATATGGTGGGAGTGAAGATGAGTAAGGCCGATACGATCTTGGGGACTTATCTCCTCAAATAGCTTAATTACTTCATGGAGTTCTGCTTGCTGATCAGAAGTAAGAGTCTCAACGCCATGAATGGTATTTATGACGCAGATAGAAGAAGTAGCAGGACAGTTATAGGAGAAATCGTCAAAATTTAGATGGAGGTTAAATGATTGAATGAAGTCCATTCCCAGGATGAGTTTTTGGGTAATGGTGGGTACTAATAGTAATTTGAGGGAGTGAGACTGGGAACCCAAGCTGACATCAAGGTTGACGTAACCCATAGCGGATTGAACCTGCCCATCAGCCGTGGTGACGTGACAAGAAATATCATACTGGACCGGAAGATTCAACTTTTTCAACAGATAGAGACCATGAGAGCCCAGGATCGATACGTTGCTGCCACTATCCAGCAAGGCGGAGACAGATTCCCCCTGTATGGCGATTGAAATATATGGACGGTTGTCGTTGGATCGGGACTCGAGCAGGGGACATGAGACACGCGGGGAGCTTTCCACACTTGAGGACGATATGAGAATTGGCTCCGGCAAAAACGAAGATACGGGGGAAGATAAGGTAGGCAAAGACGGCGGTAGGGTCGTGACGGAACTAAATTTGGCTTGACATGTTTTATAGCTAGGTACTTTAAAATCATTAGAAGAACTTATTTTTGAGACTTGATGGGCTGTCCCGTGGTGAATTTCCCTTTGGGAGAAGCGGAAGCTGTCGGCTGGCAAGGATCGAGATTCCTTGTGTCTGTGCCTGATCGGTTTTTTGAAGGCGAACAGTTCCTGCATGCAGCCTTGGTTACGTTACGGCGGCCACACCCGTAACAAAAGCGAGTGAGCGGCTCTCGGCACTCAGGATATGCGTGCCCAGTCTGTTCGCAGTTCCAGCACTTGAAGCGAAAGGAAGAAACGTTGGCTGGTTTAGAATACTGTTGCGAGGAAGACACCTGGCTGACATTCCTAGGCACAGAAGTGTACTCCCGGCATGCGAAAATGGATTCTTCTACCTTCTTACATAAACGATTGAGGTCAGAGATAGTGTCTACTTGTGTTAGAGTGAGAGCTTTAATGAAGTCAGGCCGTAAATTATGACGGATAGTGTCAACCATAACCTTTTCCGACGGTATTTGCGTTAGGCGACAAAAGAGAGACTCTATTGCAGCAATAAAAAGAGATACGTCCTCTCTAGGACCTTGTTTGCGTGAACGAATTTCATCAAGGAGGTTCTGATCGTAGTTGTCACCTAAGAAAGTGTCTTTCAATTTTTGGACTAGCTCGTCCCAGTTATTGAACCGTTTTTTTATGGAGTTGGTATGCCACCACGTCCAAATATCTCCCTCGAATAAATCACCAGCGGAAAAAAATAGGTCGGCCTTGGAACAGCCTCGGGACACTCGAAGGGACTCAATCATTTCGAGGAAGTGGATAAGCGACTCCTTACCAGAAAACTTGCGAATTCCCCATTTGTAAACAGGAATGGATTTGGAATTGGATGAAAAGTAGGCCGAGCCTCCGGTATGGAGAGGACTTGAGGTTGCGCGAGGTCCTGGAGTATTGAGGTCAAGTTTTTCGGCGAAATCTGCCTCGGCACAAATTAGTCTCTTTTTCAAAAGACCACAAGCAGTGACCTGCTCGGGAGAGGTGGCAGTCATACGCGAAATTCTTCCAGAAAGATGGGCAAGACGACACGCGAGTCTACGGCAATCATTAGACGCCAGATCCCCAGAGAAACCTTTGAGAATCTCATCGACTTCGTCGAGGCCTATTTGAGTCTCCTGCGAATCTAACGCAAAAGTAAATGGATGGTCTGGTCTAGTGAAACTTCTATCGGCTGCTTCTTGAGCTAAGAGACCCCGAAGAATTTTGCGTTTTTCGTCGGCGTTTGAAGGAACCTCGGCGCCCCTAATTTTAATTTCATAAGATATCTGAAGTGCCGTTAGCATTTCCGGTATTAGTGAAGTCCCAGCCATGATCTCGAGTAAATTTAAGGAATTAAAATTCGACAATCAGATAATTAGAGGTGGCTAGATAAATAAAGACGAATAAATAAACCAGAGAAATCAACTGTGTTAAACTTCAATAATTATTAAATTCAATCTAACCAGTAAGTAGTCTTATCAATAATATTAATAATTTAGTAAATAATTTAGTAAGAAAAATTTCCGAAAAAAACTTTAGGTACCTACTTAAATTTCAGCTCTATGTATACCTACGCATGATTAGATAAATTGCACGATAAAAAAATTAAAAGCCTTCCAGTCTCTCAAAAACTAGATGCGCAACACAGATATGGAACACCAATTTAGCATTCAAAATATTATTTAGATAAGATAATGGTTAGATATGCAGCGCGGCTAGCGATGAGTGACCGGAAAAGTTATGATTAAATTTCAATTAATGATGCGCTCGTCAATTTCAACATACTCAACTATTTCCTTCGCTACCCCCACGTCAACTTGACTCTTCCAACTGTAACTTTTTCTCGGGCTACCACGTTCGGTCGCCAATTATGTAACGTTTACTTTAAGGATTTAATAGATAACTATTTTTAATTTAAATAAAAAATTAAATCATGAGTTTCCACCAGGGTCGTGGGCAAGTTACAGTGGGGAAAGGATATCAAGCAACCTGAGATCAACAAAAAAAATAGTTTAATAACAAAATATGGAAATAAAATTTACAAGAAAAAATCATCCGATACAAAGATATAAATCATGAAATAATAATAATGAAATAACGCTGCCAATTACATGATAAGTATGCTCTTGGTTTACAATACTTAAATGGTTGGATTAATTACATTAACGCAAGAGACATTGAGTGAAATGAAAATTAAAGTGAAGAGAAAATAATATTGAAAATGACGATCGAAACTATTGTTTGTAATTTAGGTAGGTATGTCCACTTATCTTGAGAATCCGATTTGGTTCGATTAGGTTCAGTAACTGAGTTCCGGTAGGTATAACAAAGGAGATCAGAAATATATGTCCTCGGTTTCAGAGGGAGTCTTCAAATCTTGCAAAAAAACTTCTGAGTGGAGCGTATAGATATCAGCTTGGATTTTATCAAATTTCAGGCTCCTAGGGATCCGCGGTTAAACCGCACATATTTAAATAATTTAAGAAAAAATTAGCAAAATTACGGGAAACCAAAAATATAATTCGGCCGTCAGGCTTCTCGATGGTAGTAGGTATATCGCGATGCCGACGTCGGACCTGACCAGATAACGTTCCCTTTCCCGATAGCATTTTTGCTTCGATCGCGGAGAACGACATCGATTTATAAAATTAATAATAACGTACCTACCTACGGGACGAAAGGCGGTGAATTTAAATTTCTAAGAAATGAAATAAAGAGCCAACTACTATGGTATAAAAATTAATAACAATTGTAACAGTTCTAAAATAGAACGTTACAAGTCTCTGAAAATCAACTGACATATTTATGAATATCAATTGCTACTTTCTGAATTTCAACTGGAAAAGGTGTCGTTCAACAAACCATTCTGCATGTCCAATTAAATACTAATTTTGGGAGAAACCTTAATTTTTTAAAGGACCTTGCAGTTTTCAAAGGCAACTTGGGTTTTTTTATTTTATTTATTTTTATTTTTTATTTTTTTTATTTAAGAAAAGGAATGGTGTCTCGACTGCAAAGGTCATTGACACCTACATAGTATATTATAACCTAGGTAGTATTTAAAAACACTGCGTTACAGGTTAGTTAATATTAAATCAGTATGTACATGCTTTATTCTACAATATATTGCCCAAGTCAGTGATTTCTAAGAAGGTTAGAAGCTTCCCTATGTTCCCATTTTGCAACACATCTGGTAAGTTACTGTCCAGTTCGGCTTGTATTCTTTGCTGGTTGTATTTTCGGCAGCTCACAACAATATGTTCAACAGTTATAGCTGTATCACAGACGTCACATCTTGGGGGTGCCTCCCTCTTCATGAGATACTCATGTGTGAGCTGTGTATGACCGATTCTTAGTCTTCTGCTGGTGGCTACTGCTTGTTTCCTTCGTGTATTTTCCAATTTGAAGGGTCTTGTGTTCGGGCATATTGCCCTCAGTTTTGATGTTTGATGTGTCCAGTGATCCCTCCATATCTCCGCATATTTCCGCTTGATGTACCTGAGAACGTCTTGGACAGGTTGGATTTGATTAATAGTTTCCAGTTTGGTTGCATTCTTTGCCACTTGATCCGCCTGTTCATTTCCTTCAATCCCACAATGGGCTGGTGTCCACAGCAGTGTGACTTGCTTGCCTTCTGATGTAAGTTTGTGGATGCAGTATTGTATTTGATCAGTTAATGGGTCCTGAGTTGTTTTGTCTTTTATGGTTTCTATTGCAGAGAGCGAGTCTGTGCTGATGACTACATTCTTGACTGAGGGGTGTATCTGGGTTTTGAGGGCTTTCCATATAGCATATAATTCGGCACTATATACGCTACATAATGAGGGTAGTCTATATCCTCGAACGATTTCTGGTGTGACGACGCCGCAGCCAACTCCGTCCTCGCTCTTCGATGCGTCTGTGTCAGTGGGTCGTCTAATTTGTTTATTTCTTGGTGGAACGCTTGCTGAATTTCTGCTGTTGAAGGTGGATGAGTACAATGAATAGATGAAAGAGAAAGGTTAATACGAGGTGAGTGTTTCGTCCATGGCTGTATCTTGCTTATTGTCGTTTGGAATGTGAGGGTATGGTTTGGGTCACTGAGGGTTAGGAAGTATGATATTGGTCTGAGTGATCGGGGACGTTTTGTGAGCAGGGTTCGATTGCCGGATGTAAAGACGCTAGTAAACGCTGGGTTACCCTTATTTGCTGCTGTTCTGGCTATGTACAGTTGCTTCAGCATCTGTCTTCTGATCCATAATGGAGGTTCAGTGGCTTCCCTGCAAATTGAGACTGTTGGACTGGACCTGTAAGCACCGATTGAGAATCGGAGCCCGGCGTTATGGACTGTGTTCAACTTTTTAAGGTCTGATTTGCTTGCTGAATCGTAAACTATGCAGCCGTAGTCTAGTTTTGATCTGACAAGGCTTCTATAAATCTTCAAGTGTGATTCTTCACTTGACTCCCAGTGATGGTGTGCTAGCGTCTTCAAGAGTTTTAGTCTCTGGTGACAGTTTAGAATTAGATTATTGATGTGGGACTTCCATGTCAATAAACCTAAGGCCAAGGAAGTCATGTTCCTGAACAAATGGGAGATCCTTTCCATTCATTTCTAGAGGTACCGGGACGGCAGGGTGTTGTTTCCTAGTGAAAAGAATTGGTTTCGTTTTCTTAGTGGAGAACTGAAGACCGTTTGACCTGGTCCATTTTCCGAGTGTTGTTAGTGTTGTCTGCATTTGTTCTCTTAGTGTAGCTGGGTTATTGCCTGCGATATACACCAGTAAGTCGTCGGCGTATAATATGCACTGCATGGGTTGTTGTATCACGCTAGGGATGTCATTTATTGCTATCAGAAACAGAGTTGCGCTTGGGTTTAATATCCATAAAATTGGCCATAGTATACTCAACAATACAATAAAACAAATAACATCAGTGGGTCAATGAGTATATTTTGGTTAAAATTCATAAAATATATGATCGACCGGTTTCAGGTGTTGGCCCATCCTCCGGACAAAAAAGATATGGATAATTACATAAGAAATCTTTATTTTTCAATTTTTTCAGGATGTTTCAGTAACTTGGCTCTAATTTAATCCGATCCTGTATCTCTTACCGTTTCGAAAATCCCGGATCCCCATATACTTCCAGTGAAACGGGACATCCTGTATATCTCGAAGTCCCTTCATTATTTTTTTTTTTGCTCCCCTGGAGACATTTGACCAGAATGACTCACTTGACATTTTTCACTAGTTTGAAACTAAATTGAGTGAAACCCAATTAATTTCCCTCTAAAAACTGCGGGGTCCTTTGCAGAGCTTGCTCCAATTAAAGTTTCCACTTTGTATATTATTCTATCAGATTATTATAATACGAGTAGTGTCCACTTTTTCCATTATGTTACGGCGAACGTCAAACTGAGTTCAGTTTTAAGAACTGTGTTGTTAATGTAATAGTTATTGTTAATAAGCTAAATTTAAAATCATAAAATTGATTGATGCGTAAAAGGCCCTATTGAAAAAATAGTAATTCAAAAAGTCATATGATATGTATGCATTCATCTCTAGTCGAAGTACCATGGCAGGTGGCAACTTGTAACACTCTATTGATACATACAAATGGATTTCAAAAGAGACGTAGATTTCAAAATGCGACGAAACTATTTAAAAATCCAATTTTAAAAAAGTTCACAGAATACACATGTGCTTCATTTATGTTAAACTACACATTTATACATACAAAAACAGTAATTTGAAGGCTAATTTACGCAAATGCATGTTTTTCAAGTCCATTAACTGGCTTAAAGTTTTTGCTTTAAATTTTAAAACATCAGGTTAAGTTTGGGTTTTTCAGGAAAAAACTAATGCACTTTATAATTATCAAATATATTGAGTATCTTCTAATTCTCTTTCCCATTTTCTTCTTTTCTTTTCAAATATTCGTTCTTCTTCTAAGAAAATAAAATTATACTTCGTAGTTTTTTTTTTTTAAGAATGCAAATTTATTATTTTAATATGTATCTTACCACAGATAATGCCCGGTTTACACGTATCCAGTAATTTAGTCGAGCGGTCGAGTAATTTAGTGCTCGACCTGTGTGAACACTTGTGTTTTAGTCAAGTCAGCTGGCTTGGTCGAGTTAACAGTCGAGTTTAGTAAATAGAATCCTATTCTATTCTATTTTTTCAGTCGAGTACAAGTCGAGTAGCCTTCCCCCTTCCTTTTTTCAGCTGAACTAAACGCGTGTAGACGCGTCTCGTCGCAGGTGATTATCAGATTAGTAGAGTATTCAGCAAAACAAACCAAAAAATTTGAGAGTGTTTTATTATTACTGTTGCGCAAAACATGGCACGTCATGGTGGTCTGAAAATACAACATATAAATTTGTTGTGGAGTATATCAAACATGAGTGCCTGTGGGATGTTAGAGACGAGAGATATAAAAATCGACAAATGCGTCAGGCAGCTTATGAAAAAATGCAGGAAGTGATGGGAATCCAGGCATTTGAGCAGAATGAAATTGTTCAAAAAATTAAAAACATTAGATCAACGTATTCTCAAGAGCTAAAAAAAAAATTATTTTATAATTTTATAAGGTGTTTTATTATAGAACGAAATTTATTTTATTATTTTATTATATTTTATTATTATTGTTATTATTTTATCGGCATCTACTACTCGACCACTCGACTCATACTAAATAAAATACAAGTGCGCATGTGGACACCTGTTTTTACTCGTCTTTTAGTTACCAACTCTACTAAATTACTTGACCTGTGTGAACAGAAAGCTCACTCTACTAAATCACTCTACTCTACTAAAGCACTGGATACGTGTAAACCGGGCATTATAACAAGTAGTAATATATTTTCTATAGATAGCAATAATAGTATATTGTCAACATATTTTAATTAGGTACCCAACATTCGATAAGTAATAGATTAGAAATTATTTTATTTTTTACTCAGATCTTTACAAAGTAGAAAATAAATGACCTTGGCATAATGTATTTTGACGAATAATTCCAAAACAATTTCATGCAGTATTTATAAGATAAAATAGAACTAATTAAATACCTAGTTGAATTGAACAAAAGTTGCATATTTTTATAATTATTAAGAATCTGTTATTATCTGCTATTAATAGCCATATCTTTTTTATTATTGAAACTTAATAATTTTTTGGAGGCTCTGCTTTGACAGTCAAACCCTTCTGAAGCTCGATGGTTGTTAGTACGCAATAATTATTAAAAATGGATGCCTAACCGACACAACACGACTGCCACGATTCCCAAATTGCTTCCAGTTTTTGTAAATTTTTGTTAAAATTGTTACAAAAGATGTTTTAAAGATCTGATTTGAAATATAACTTTTTTTATGATGGCTATATTTTGATGGCCTTTAGTAGTTAAGAAGAAATGATAATAACTATTAGTCTACTCACCTGAGGACTGGATTCCAACTACCTATCTAAATTTCTATAATCTGTTTACTAAATACCCTATAGACATTAAATAAGTATACATTAGTATACATATTGAGAAATATTTTTAATAATAATTAAGGGTATGAAAATAAAAATGTAGGTAACTTTAAAAATTTTGAGTAATCAAAACTTGTTGCTTTATGAACAAATTGGATCGTTTTGAATGAAATATATTATTTGATATTTCATAATTTAATAATAAATTTGAAATGCCTTTATAAGAATATCCAATATTCCATATTTTCAGATTGTTGCTCGCCGTCATGACCTGAAGCTGATCGTAACTTCTGCCACTATGGATTCCAGTAAGTTCTCGATGTTCTTTGGCAATGTGCCCACATTTACCATACCCGGGAGGACTTTTCCTGTTGAGATATTGTTCAGCAAGAATCCCGTTGAAGACTATGTGGACTCTGCAGTGAAGCAAGCATTGCAAATTCATCTGCAGCCACCGTCAGGTGATATACTCATATTCATGCCTGGACAGGAGGATATTGAAGTAACTTGCGAGGTGAGAAAGTCACACTGCAGAGGTTTCATATTATTTTAACATCATTTTTGCATTAATTAATATAATAATTTTAATTTTTTTATTCTTTATTTTGTTGCAAAGAATGGAAATATTTTCCAACAATTTTTCTGTTCCACTTTTCATAACATATTTTTTCCTTAAACCTGTGCAATAATAATCTTTTATTCCTGAGTATTTTAAATAATTTTTTTTTTTTTTTGTTGAACTATTTAGATGGCTATTAATAAAAGTAAATATACTTTTCTAACATCTTTTATGGCCATTTTGGAGCTCATTGCTCATAGTTGTAATAAACAAGTGTTTTTCTGGGGTCTGCCTAGTTAAATAATTTTCTTTCTGGATCACTCCACTTCCTAATAATAATAATAAAACGATTCTGATTGATTTGAAATTTAATTGAAGCTATGAAATTGTTTTTACTTAAAAAAAATCATTAATTATTTTTACTTGGTTGTTTGGCGAGTTATCAAATAAATTTAACTGGCATCAGACATCAGACGCAGTAAATATTTCAGGACATGAAGTTGATTTGTGTCTCAATTAAATTTTAACAATGGCTTCCATAACAAATTACCCTTATCAGATTTTTATACTGTCTACTGTCTAATTATGTTATTAGTGCTTAAAAAAACAAAAAAGTAACAGAACTCCAAGTAGTTGATCAAAACAATTTTTGTAAACATTGTATGTAGAAAAATATTTATGTATTAATTTATCTTATATAATAATTAACGTCACATGACTTATGTGATAAAATATAAGATTATGTAAATAAACCTTCAGCATTATACAATAAAATAACAAATAACAAATACTATGCTCTATCTACAAGTGTATAGGAAATGATTGTAAAAAATTTAGTGCAATAACCTACATAAAGCTACACAATTCCACTTCTAAGCAAAATAAATTTTTTTCCTTGCCAACTATTTTGAGACAAGAAAAATAATCTCTAAAGTATTATTGCACACCAACAAATATTTATGACCTCTTTGGAATGCTTCAGTATTAGTATCAAGGTTTTTGGTAAACTAGTTTAAATTTAACCCATTTATTATTATACTGAATATTGGCTAATAGTGAGGTTTTTTAAATTAGATTATTATTAAATTAAATTAAATTAAATTAATAAATAATTGTTATTATTAATTATTATGTGATAATTGATTTTTTCTTATTTTATATAGGTACTTGCTGAACGCCTGGCAGAAATTGAAAATGCCCCCGAACTATCAGTTTTGCCAATATATTCTCAACTTCCATCAGATCTCCAAGCAAAGATTTTCCAAAAATCTCAGGAAGGCATTAGAAAATGCGTTGTTGCAACGAATATTGCTGAAACGTCTTTAACTGTTGATGGAATTATTTTTGTAATCGATTCAGGCTACTGTAAATTGAAAGTTTACAATCCTCGTATAGGAATGGACGCTCTTCAGGTGAGTATTTTACACTGTTCACACACAAAAATTGGCATTCTTGACTTAAGACCTATTGGTCTTCTGCAATTCATTTTCCTGCACAATATTTCATGAATTCTTTGAAAATTTAACATTTAACTTGTTTACATGTCGGATAAATTCCAATATTTTTTATTCCCCCGTTACAGAATAATAATTCACGATAATTATTAAATATTGTTTATCAACAGATATATCCTATAAGTCAAGCAAATGCAAATCAAAGATCTGGAAGAGCTGGTCGAACAGGCCCTGGACAGGCTTTTAGGTTGTACACTGAAAGACAATACAAAGATGAGCTGCTTGTTACTACAGTACCTGAAATTCAAAGGACCAATTTGGCAAACACTGTGTTGCTTCTGAAATCTCTGGGAGTACAAGATTTGCTTCAGTTTCATTTTATGGACCCTCCACCTCAGGTGAGTTTATTTATTTTTTTATTGTTTCATCTAAGACACGTATTATACCAGTTCTAATTTTAAAATATTATAGGACAATATTCTGAACTCATTATATCAATTATGGATTTTGGGTGCATTGGATCACACAGGGATACTAACTAAATTAGGAAGACAGATGGCGGAATTCCCCCTAGATCCACCTCAATGTCAGATGTTGATAGTGTCTAGTCAGATGGGATGCACCGCTGAAATATTAATAATAGGTAAGCTGAAATAATTTTATACACGCATATCGAAATGTTGGTTTTAGTATGCACTAAATAATATTTGAATTCATTTTACAGTTTCTATGTTGTCGGTGCCTTCAATTTTCTATCGTCCAAAAGGAAGGGAAGAAGAAGCTGATGGTATTAGAGAGAAATTTCAAGTACCTGAAAGCGATCACTTGACGTACCTCAATGTGTATAATCAGTGGAAACAGAATGGGTAAGCATTTTATTATTAAATAACTGATATTTGAAAGCTCTTAAAAACTTATATAGTTTGTTATCTCCCGGTTGTATGGACCTGTGTTATCTGGAATCTACTTATCGGTATCAAAATTATATTTTAATGTGCTGGCTTAACAAAAATGTCGTATTGAAATCCATCTGGAATCATTACCCTAAGTTTTAATTGTATGCTATTATTCATTATTCGTCAAAATTTAGCTGAAGAAAGTTGTAATTTCATTAGCTTATATGGAAATTCAAATAAATGTCTTGTTAGGGAGGGGCGAACTGTTTAAAATGGTAGCAGCTGTTTGGAATGGTATTTTAGCACCTATGAGCAATATGAAACCTGGCTACCAATATACAGGTGTCCAAAAAGTCTCTAAACTGTCAAATATCTCAATAAATACACATTGGATCTAAGAAACAAATTGATACAATAATAAATTATAACACTTACAGCAATCCAATTATTGAAAAAGCAATAAAAAAAAATGTTTTCTGAACGACACAATATTTAGTAAGTATAATATTTGTCTCTGTCTTTACCATTAGGGTTGTGTCGTTCAGAAAACGTTATTACACATTATATCCAAAAACGAAAAACCTAATTAACCAAATGCGACCCCCTACCACCCCTTAGTGGGTGGTACAAACTTTAAAATCTTAAATGGCTACCGCTATTTTTTATTGCAGAAACGGACTTTACGCCTAAAAATCGTCAAGTTTGTCCAAACGGTTTTTTCGACTCTTAACAGATGGCGCTGTAATCACAAAAATATTTTTTTTGTATTTTCCAAGGAATTGTACAAATGAATAAAACATAATAAAGTACGAATTCGTATACTTTAAAACAGCCTTTCAGTAGTGTTAAATTTAATCCCCACCACCACCATAAAAGTTATTCTTCGTTTTGGCGAAAAATAATACTTATTTGTTAAAAAAATTTTACGAATAGTAAATAAAAAAGGGTGGGCATTAGAAAATTGCCTACCATTTTACCATTATGGCGGTCGGGGAGGGTATTATATTTAACACCATCGAATAAATGTTTTTAGGTAGATATATGAACTTGTACTGTATTACTTTTCATTCTTTTGAAGAATTTCTTGGAAATTAAGGCGGCTTTACACGATGCCAGTAACTGGGGCGAGTTACAAGAACCGAGTACTGGAGCTTAGTAACTCTCCTAGTGTAAACAAATAATTTTATATTCCAGTACAACTTGTTCCAGTAAACCGTTCCAGTCGAGTAAATAGAAAGCCCTTCTATTCACTGGCACAAGTAGCTATCCCCACCGTCCGTCCTACTGAACTGGCAGGGATACTATTTTCTTTCTTCTTTCTAGCTAGCCGTTTTCTCTTTTTTGGTTCTAGTTCCTCTTCCAATATGTCTAGCAATTCATCGCGCATTGACTTTAAATTAATAATAAGCATTTTTTGATAATACGCTTTTGATTCAAATTCATTTTAGTAAAATAAGTTCATAACTTATAAATATTGTACTTCAAATTGACATTTATATTGAATACTCGTACATTAAGTAGGTACTGGAAACCGTGTAGACACCACTGTCTTGAAAAACACTTGCTTCCAGTACTCGCTTCTAGTAACTCTCACTAGTTACTGGCATCGTGTAAAGCCGCCTTTAAGAACAAAAATATTTTTACGATTACAGTGCCATCTTTCACAAATTGAAAATAACAATTCAGAGATAATTGACGTAATTTTTGCTGTAGAATCTGATTCTGCAAGAAAAAAATAGGAGTACCCATTTCACATTTGGTATCATTGGTCATAAGATACCGCTTTTAATAAAACATATTAAGGATGTGCTTTTTCTTTTTTTTTTTGATGCAATATGTACTTACTTCTTGAGATATTTGACCGTTTTCAGAGTTTTTGGACAGCCTATATGAAATTAACTCAGGCGTATGCATGGCATTGCCATTTTTCCTGATCTAATCCTCCAGAAACAAGCAATAAGCCTGGGTCAGGAGCTCCCAATTATTCAGGCGCTGCTGATACTATTCACAGATCAGTAAGTTCAGAAATTAAAAGAGATACAACAGCATTTGACAATAATTAAGAATCTGTAACAAAAAACATTACTATTTACTATTTTGCGTCAATAAATTGGTCTTCATTATAAGTTGGGGCATCGAAAACTAAATTGAACTAGGTTTTCACTTATCTAATTCTTTTTAGGTATTCTGCTCATTGGTGTAATGAACATTTCATCCATGTGAAGGCAATGAGAAAAGTTCGTGAAGTAAGGCAACAACTGAAAGATATCGTAATTCAACAGAAACTGGACATAAAATCCTGCGGAACAGATTGGGATATCGTCCGAAAATGTATATGCTCAGGTAAGCGGTATCATAATTACTAATACAGGGTGTCCCAGCTCATTCGAAGCGCTCTCTGTAGGCCAAACGATGGACTTTTTCAAAAAACTTTTTGAAAATTCAAGTACAGGATCACAATGGCCATAATTTAAAATTATTTTGGAGTATACAGAGTGTCCCATATGACAGTGGCATATCAAAGTTATGTTTTTTTAAATGGAATGCTCCTATGTTATTGCATTTTTAGATTGTCTGAGAAGAGAAAATAGGATTGGCTTTTACAGTTGGTGTTTAAATTCAGAAGTTTTTGAGTTATAAACAAGTGAAAATCGTCATTTTTCAAGTTCAAGGCCCTGTACATTGAAAACGGTTCAAGATAGAGAAAAACGGCTAACATGTCCCTATTTTAACTTTTCATGTACTATCCCATGATGTAGATAAAATGTTTATACAGGGTGATAAAAAATTTGAAAAATTCTGAGATTTCTCCACGCGTCGCCAAATAAAAAAATCAAAGAAAGTACAAATGTTTCTATACCATAGAATAGTACATGAAAAAGTAAAATAGGGACATGTAAGCCGTTTTTCTCTATCTTGAACCGTTTTCGTTGTACAGGGCCTTGAACTTGAAAAATGACGATTTTCACTTGTTTATAACTCAGAAACTTCTGAATTTAAACACCAACTGTAAAAGCCAATCTTATTTCCTCTTCTCAGACAATCTAAAGATGCAATAACATAGGAGCATTCCATTTTAAAAAACATAACTTTGATATGCCACTCTCATATGGGACACTCTGTATACTCTAAAATAATTTTAAATTATGGCCATTGTGATCCTGTACTTGAATTTGCAAAAATTTTTTGGAAAAAATCCATCGTTTGGCCTACAGAGACCGCTTCGAATAAGCTGGGACACCCTGTATACAGGCTGTCCCAAAACTCAACGTCATCTCTTGAAGTGCTGGTAGGCCAAGTCATGACTGACCAGAATATCATAAGATGATCTCAGTAAAAAATTGTATATTTTCGAGATAATGGGACTTTTATGAATTTTGTGAAAATCGATACCTTAGATCTGTTTTTCGAGTGTCACAATTGCAAAATTTCATATTCTTACATTCTTAATTTTGTTACGCAATGCTGAATAGCCCCATTAATGATTAAGTGCCGAAGAAATATTCTAGTGCCCTACCTTTTAGGAAAATTATTAATTTTTTTACCCGATAGAAAATTTTTGTTTTTTCATGTCACAACTTTGCCACTTCATACATGAAAAAAAATTACCCCGTGAACCTGGCAAGTTATTCCTAAAAATTACCCATTTGATGTAGTTTCTGCAATGGTGTAACATTTTGTATGCTTTACTTTAGAAAAAAAGATATTGCTGTTTGACTGCAAAAGGAGCGCATTGTGAAATCATATCAATAAATAATCTGAGAGGCGTACACAATAAAAGTACAGGGTGTTTTGTAATTGAATGTCAATATTTAAGGGGGTGATTTTTGGGTTCATTTTGAGAAGAAATCTTCATAAGAACGTATGTCCTAAAAGTCTTAACTTTTGAGATACAAGTGGTAAAATATTTTTTTTTTTTTTTTTTTTTTTTTGAAAAAGGAGGGTAAATCCGTTATGGATACCCATGCATTGGGTTATGTGGGAGTCCCACCCACTAAAAGCCCCTCCTTTCGAGGGCCGTCTTGGTCACCGGAAGCACCTCAGCCTCATGGGCTTATTGTGCACCCCCTTTTGCTTCATGACACCCATTCCATCAGTCTGGTTCCCTGAACTAACTTGTGCAGCCCCGTTACTGAATGAGTTTCATATTCTTCCGGACGCATTTTTTGTTGTCCGTATATCTCCTGTCTTCTGCGATCCAGAGCCTCGCATTCACACAGTACATGTTTTGCTGTCTCCTGGGCCCTATTGCATTCTCGGCAACTTAGGTCTCCATTGAACAGTCCTATTTTATTTAAGTGTTCTTTTAGGGCAATATGTCCCGTTAGTAATCCCACTGTAATGCGTAACTGATTCCTGCTAAGTAATAGTAGTTCTTCAGTTGTCTTTTTTATGGGTCCTTTGATAAAGGCTTTCCCGTGCTGGTGTTTGGTCCTTTTGTCCCAATATATTTTGTGTTTTTCTTTGACCCATATATTAACCTGACCCCGTGCTGTACTTTTTGGTACTCCCAGGGCAGGTTCTGGGCCAATGTATTTAGCCGAGGATCCTCTTCTTGCTAGCTCGTCGGCTTTTTCATTGCCTGTGATTCCTCTATGTCCTGGCACCCACATCAAGGTTACCTTATTGCGTTCTGCCAGGGTTTCGAGATTCTCACGGCATTCCCACAGTAGTCTGGACGTTATCTTGGGGCTTTCTATAGCCCTCAGAACCGCCTGACTATCTGTTAATATATTGATCCGTCTATTTTTGTAGGCCCTCTTATTGTTTATGCTCGCGCAGTGTAGCATAGCGTATATTTCCGATTGAAATACAGTTGCCCACTGCCCGAGAGATATGGTGTGTTGAGTATTGTCCAACTCACTGTATATGCCAGCTCCAGTTCCTTGGTCGGTCTTTGACCCGTCAATGTACCAGGTTGTTCCGACCAGCCTGTTGCTGTCTGTGGGCTCATTCCATTCCTCTCGATCTTTGATGCTCACCTCAAAGCTCTTGTGGAATTTGAATTTTGGAGCCATGTGGTCTGTGTTTGCATCTAGCAGGTCCACTTCCACATAGTTTTTTATTCTATTGTGTCCAAGTTCCGCATATTTGCCCCTTGGTTCTTCTTGCAGCCTTAGTCGTGCCAGTCTTGCCTCTCCCATTATCATTAGATGAAGTGGTGGGAGGTCTAGGAGGACTTCCATTGCTGCAGTTGAAGTAGTTTTCATTGCCCCCGTTATTCCAAGGCATGCGAGTCTTTGCACCTTGCTGAGCTTGTTTATCGCGGTATTTTGTTGCATCTTTGTCCACCATACCAGAGATGCATACAACAACATTGGTCTAATCACTCTGGTGTACGTCCAGTATACCATATGTGGTTTTAATCCCCATGTTTTTCCATAAGTTCGTCTGACCATCATGAATGTGGTCTCCGCTCTTCTTTTAATCCTGTCTATCTGTTGGTTCCAGGTGAGTTTTGAGTCTAAGATTACCCCAAGATATTTCACCTCTCCCGATATTTGTACGTTCCTGCCTCGAAGTTTTAGTGGTCCTAGGCCCACCAGTTTCCTTCGATTAGTAAACGCTATGATGGTTGATTTGGAGGGACTTATGTTCAGTCCCTCTTCGTTTGTCCATTTGGTTACAACATTTAAAGCCCTTTGCATACAGGGCCTTATTGTGTCGTTAAATTTGCCTTGAATTAATATGACAAGGTCATCAGCATATCCTATGCTCTTGATTCCCTCTTGGTCCAGACGTTTCATTAGCTCGTCCATAACAAGGTTCCATATCAAGGGAGACAGTACGCCTCCTTGTGGACACCCCCTTGCTACCTGAGCCACCACAGTCTCCCCAAATAGGGATGTGCATACCAATCTGCTTTTCAACATGAAGTCTATCCACCTGCATATTGTTGCATTGATTCCTCTGTTCCTCAATGCATTGGAGATTGATTCTAGGGAGGTGTTGTCGAACGCACCTTCTATGTCCAAGAAAGCACATAATAGTACTTCCTTGTGTTTTATTGCGTATTCTGCCTTTTCTACCAAGTGGTGTAAAGCTGATTCCGTTGATTTTCCTGTTCTATATGCATGTTGGTCTTGATGAAATGGTCTGTTTGCCAGGACATCATCCCTTATATGCCTATCGAGCAGTTTTTCTAAAGTCTTCAGCAAAAAAGACATGAGACTTATGGGTCTTAGAGATTTTGCCCCTTCCTGTCCTGTTTTCCCAGGTTTAGGTATATAAATTACTCTAATTAAGGTCCAGGCTTTGGGTATGTGCCCCAGTGCAAGACTGCCCCTGAGGATCATACTTAGCCTCTGTGTCAGAAGATGTGGTCCTTTCTGCAACATTATTGGGTAGATGCCATCTATACCCGGCGATTTATAGGGTTCAAAGGAGTTGATTGCCCATTTGATTTTGTTCTCGTTTATCACCGATTTCGCAACCTGCCAGCTGTCCCTGTTCGTCCTCTTTGGGGTTCCCAGTTCTGCATTTAGGCAGTCTTGTGGAGATAAATCGGTGACTCTAGAACCTGGAAAATGGACTCTGAGTAATTCTCTCATTGTGTCCTTTCCCGTTTCCGTATATTTGCCACTCTCTGTTTTCAGAGTGTGTATGGAGCTCTGGGGTTGCTTTGAGAGTATTTTATGGAGTCTAGCATATTCTTGAGTTCCTTCTATGTCCTCACAATGCTTTCTCCATGAATCTCTCTTTGCTTTCCTCAGTGCTTTGTTGTATTCTGTGAGAGCCTTTCTGTATATCTCCCACTTATTTGTTTCCTTCGCTTTATTGAAGTATTTCCTAACTTGTCCTCTTTGTGCAGCTAGGTTTCTGTTCCACCAGGGCACATTCCTGTTGGAGTCCCTGCTGACAAGGGGACAGTTGTTGTTATAGGCCGAAGTGATTGCATCCTGCACTTGTCCTGCTACCACTTCTAGGTCTATTGTGTTTTTTATCGTATTTCTCGTCTGTTTTAAACCGTGCTCCAGGTCTGTCTTATAAGACTCCCAGTTAGTTTTCCGAGGGTTGCGATAAATTTCTTGTATGGTTTTGTTTCCATTTATTGTAAAGTTTATGTGTCTGTGATCCGAGCAACTAACCTCATCAGACACATGCCAGTTTTTGACATAGCTTCCTACGTATGGTGTAGCTATAGTTATGTCTATGACCTCCTTTCGTCTTGAGTTGACAAAAGTAGGTTTATTTCCTACATTTAATATGTCTAGATTGTTAGTCATTATAAATTGTAGTAGTGACTCACCTCTTTCGTTGGTGTTTGTGCTTCCCCAAGTTGTATGGTGCGCGTTGGTGTCGCACCCGATGATCAGCTGTGGTCCTTTTCCCCCGCAGTCTCTCACCAGTTTTTCTACCTCTTTGGGTGGTGGTAGTTCCAGGGCGTCATATGGGAAATATGCTGATCCGAGAATTATCTCCCTCGACATATTCCCGCTGACTGTCCTGATTTTTGCTACCGTCAAATCCCTAGAAGAAAGGTTAGTTAACGGAAGTATTTTAAGTCCTTTTTTGACTAGTATGCAGGTTCTAGGGGTTTCATGGGATCTACTGTAAATTAGTTCTCCCACCCCCCCTAGTCCCATTACCTTACCTTTGTTGATCCAAGGTTCTTGTATGAGGGCCACGTCAAATTCCCTCATTGCCACAGTAAGGGCAGCTGATGCCGCCTTACTGTGCTGGAGGTTCGCTTGAAGGACCCTGATTTTGCCCGCCATCGAGTCCTTTCAACACTCGAAAAGTCACCCTTCCGAGGCTGTAGTACGCTCGAAACCGGGATCTCTCGAGGGTCTTGAATGACCCCTCGTCTATTGAAAAGGCCCGGATTACTCCCTCCTTCTCTTTTTTCTTGCTGAGTTGTAGCCAGCTACCCACGTTCAGACCTGGATTCTGCCTCTCTAAACGTGTCCTTACTGGCCCATCCTCTTCTTCTGGTCCCGGGATGTAGACTAGAACTCTCGGCCTCTTTGGTAGGTCCTTGGCCTCGACTGTTGTCAGGGCCATCCCTTCCCAAAGTCCGCCCAGTGTCCCAATCACCCCCACGAGCCAGGTTTTTGTTTGTTCGTTTGCGCAGTGCATCCATAGGACTCCTCCGCTAAACGATACTTTTTCGAATTGCAATGGACTTTTGCTCCCCGAGGGTGTGCTGTCCATTGCTTCGACTAGTTTCTTCTGGATCAGTTCTGTCTTCCCCTGATCCAGAGTAAATTCAGGATGGCGTCTGTCTATCACCGCCATCCTTAGTCCAGACACTGCCTCGCTGTAGCTCCCTTTAGGCTTCGTTTCCGTTGCCTTGCTGGGTCCCTTGCCAGACAGTGTTTGACTATTATTACCCTTCGCTCTCTTTGGGGCTTGGGGTGGAGTTTTCGAGTCGTCCCGAGATCTTTTTCCACTCTTCGGTCTCTTCTCTTTTGTTGCTTTGCTGTTGGTTGGACGTTTTTCAGTCCATGTGCCAGCAGCAATTTTTTGTTCCTTTCGGAGTTTCCTTTTCTGGGCCCCCGAAAGTCTTTTTTCTTTTATTGTTGATATCTGCAGTCCTATGTTTCCAATCCCTGCAGATATTGTATCAGCGGTCCCTGTTGTCCCCACTGATGATTCACTGCCATGGTCAGATTTGTCATCCTCCATGGCAGTTCCTGGCGTTACATTGCCCTCCCCAGAATCCGAGGGGCAGCCTGGCACTAGGCCAGAGAGGGATTCTGAACCAGTGGTTCTACCCTCCTGGGGTACTTCTTCTTTTTGTTTCAGTTCCGCCATTCTTTTTTCTTCGTGTGTTGTTGGTTCGCGCCGTTTCCGGTACCTTACCCTGTCGGGAAAGGCCTTCCCCTATCCACCACCTGGGGACGCGCCCGATGGGGGTAACACACAAGCCCCACACGGGTGGTAAAATATTATTACATGAAAAAATGTCCATTGATGCGTAATACCTGTATACGAAATTTCATTAAAATATCCAGAGCGGTATTACAGAAATTACGAAAAAATTATTTATTTTAATAATATTTTACCACCTGTATCTCAAAAGTTAAGACTTTTAGGACATATGTTCTTATGAAGCTTTCTTCTCAAAATGGACCCAAAAATCACCCCCTTAAATATTGACATTCAATTACAAAACACCCTGTACTTTTATTGTGTACGCCTCTCAGATTATTTATTGATATGATTTCACAATGCGCTCCTTTTGCAGTCAAACAGCAATATCTTTTTTTCTAAAGTAAAGCATACAAAATGTTACACCATTGCAGAAACTAGATCAAATGGGTAATTTTTAGGAATAACTTGCCAGGTTCACGGGGTAATTTTTTTTCATGTATGAAGTGGCAAAGTTGTGACATGAAAAAACAAAAATTTTCTATCGGGTAAAAAAATTAATAATTTTCCTAGAAGGTAGGGCACTAGAATATTTCTTCGGCACTTAATCATTAATGGGGCTATTCAGCATTGCGTAACAAAATTAAGAATGTAAGAATATGAAATTTTGCAATTGTGACACTCGAAAAACAGATCTAAGGTATCGATTTTCACAAAATTCATAAAAGTCCCATTATCTCGAAAATAAACAATTTTTTACTGAGATCATCTTATGATATTCTGGTCAGTCATGACTTGGCCTACCAGCCCTTCAAGGGATGACGTTGAGTTTTGGGACACCTGTAATTATTGCTAACTTCTTCAGCAATAAGATTTCAAAATAAATTTCAAAGATTTATTTATTCAAAGATAAATACACTACTAATATTTATTTTAAGAAAGATTCACAAAAGTACAACATCTTTTTTGTAACAGTAATCACATTGTATATGAAACAAATTGAATAATAATAAATTATTATATCAATTACAGCAATCCGATTGTTGAAAAACAATAATGCTTTCTGAACGACACACTTACTCTAACGGTATGGTGAAGACAGAGACATCGATGTTTCAATGGTTATTTCCATCTCATCAGTCTGTCACATCACCACCACTAGAGAAGTGTGCCGATCAGAAAGAAAATCAAAAGCTTTAAGCAAAATGATTTGTCGGAAACATAGTGACTTGCATGGCAAATGCCATCTGATGACTGAAAAGTACAACTTTCAATGTGTCAATCAGAGATTCTCCCAGAGAAATCTGCAATTTTTCACTACCAACGCTGACAGTTCACTGAAAAACCAATTACCTTGCGAATCTCAGTAAACCAATCAGAGATGGAGCTAGCCACAAGCTGTGTTCCTAGAAAGGAAGTAGTTTCTATGAAACAAATTGAATAATAATAAATTATTATATCAATTACAGCAATCGTTATTGTTTTTCAACAATCGGATTGCTGTAATTGATATAATAATTTATTATTATTCAATTTGTTTCATAGAAACTACTTCCTTTCTATAGTAATGGCCATAGATAATATGCAGTGTGGGTAGCATAGGGCAATGCATTTTAAATGGGCAAAAAACTGACAGCGTTGTCAGTTCAATGCAAGCAGTGCCACAGGTTCATTATAAAAATATTAAAATCGAAAGATAATTGACATTTTTATTCTCAGGATTTCTAGACAAAAATAATTGAGGTTCTGTTGAAATGTCAAAAAGTAATAATTTTTGATGTTTGTATAACGTATAGCCTGCATATTGCAATGCTTGTGGCTATTGCTTTTACATTATAAAAATATTATTTAAACACATTCCTTATTTACAGAGGTAGGTAAAATGAAAATCGTAGTGCTTGTTGATAAAATTTTATTTCTTACTACTTTATTGATGACTTTAGTTATCAAGGCTTCCCTATTTGGGAAAGATAGGCAGGTATACTGCCTTTGCATTTTATATATATTCATTAACACTTTTAGAAAAAACAACTTCGAGTAGATGTCTCAGTATTTTTGCCAGTTATGTATAAGATTCTCCTTTGGCCGTATACGGCAATGTAATCATATACTCATCTTCTATCTTCACGTAGTGCCTATCACTTGCAAATTACTTCTTTTCATCAGGGGACTTAGGTCAAGTACTTACTTTATTCTTCTTCTCAGGGGGATGTTACCATGTAATATTTCAAAATATTAAATTAAATATACATCAACACTCGTATTACCTTGGAGCCTAGGTATTTGCTGTTGAACTGAGAACTTGTTGTTGCGGTCCAAGAATATTTCGTTTTGTTTAAAACAACAAAACAACATACGCACTGTCTCCGAGAAAGAAGGATAGTGTATTGGTTTTTAGCTTAAGTGCAGAAAAATAATATTGAGACTCAAAATCGCTGTCCGTTATTCAAGTATTCAAGAAATAATACAAAAATAAATATAACTTCGTGAATTATTTTATGACAGTTTTATTATTTACTTAATTACCAATGTTTGGTTACCAACGCAACGTCAATTATTGCCACTACAACAGAGTATCTGTCAGTTGAAAATTAAAATTCCGCATCTACCTAATTATTCTGTGGAGTAAGTAAATGTAGATCTTTAGGAAATGTGTTCTCGCAAGAAATTGTAGAAGGAATGACAAATACCGCGTCATAGCATTTACATTCATTTAGTATAAATAATAAGTCATACTTATACTTAATTATTATTATCAATATAAGTATGTATTATACCTACACCTACGAATATGTTCTGACTAACTAAATAATCGAAACAATTTTGTTCATAAAATGGATATTAATTTGAAAAAGAAGAATATAATAAACTTTGACGGATTCAAAAGAATATAATAATTAAATAATATCTGAATATTGTAATATTAATGTATGAAGTTATAAACTCTACTGTGCGGTTCCATGTTGTGCAATTCTCACTTATGAACGAGATCGATGATAATAGAGCAGTCTGCGGAGGTACAAAATGCTACAGAAGTGCAACGAATTAAATCATTTTCAAAATGAAGAGCGTACGCTCGTGGACGTCTGCTTGCCAGAAGTATGACAAAAGCGGCAACTGTGAGCGCCATAAGAGCACTGCTGCATTATAACTATGGCACTTACTATAGGAACACAGCTTGTGGCTAGCTCCATCTCTGATTGGTTTACTGAGATTCGCAAGGTAATTGGTTTTTCAGTGAACTGTCAGCGTTGGTAGTGAAAAATTGCAGATTTCTCTGGGAGAATCTCTGATTGACACATTGAAAGTTGTACTTTTCAGTCATCAGATGGCATTTGCCATGCAAGTCACTATGTTTCCGACAAATCATTTTGCTTAAAGCTTTTGATTTTCTTTCTGATCGGCACACTTCTCTAGTGGTGGTGATGTGACAGACTGATGAGATGGAAATAACCATTGAAACATCAATGTCTCTGTCTTCACCATACCGTTAGAGTAAGTGTGTCGTTCAGAAAGCATTATTGTTTCACATTGTATATACCTAAATAATCCAAGGAAGGTACTTGTTTCTGTATCGGGGAAATATAAAATCTCGATATCCTTTTATCGATCCTCAAATCCCCAAATTATTTACAAAGTTACAACCAAACTATAACCAATCATCATTTACAGCATACTTTCACCAAGCCGCCCGTCTCAAAGGCATAGGAGAATATGTAAACTGCCGAACCGGCATGCCCTGTCACTTGCACCCGACCTCTGCTTTATTTGGCCTTGGCAATACACCGGACTATGTTGTTTACCACGAGCTGGTTATGACTGCGCGCGAGTACATGCAGTGTGTCACCTCTGTCGATGGCCACTGGTTGGCCGAACTGGGGCCTATGTTCTTCTCAGTAAAGGAGACTGGCAAGTCTGGCAGAGCGAAGAAACGCCAAGCTGCCGAGCATCTACAGGAGATGGAAAATCAGATGCAGGTGGCTCAGGAGGAGATGCGTGCCAGGAAGGAAGCCGCTGATAAAAGAGAAGCGGCTTTGAACAAAGGACAAGAGATTGTTAGTGCTGGTGCTACGCCTAGGAGGACTCCTTCTAGATTTGGACTTTAGATGGGTATCTATTTCTTCATGTGTACTCTTGTCGGCAAAATGACGCCATCAACCTCATATTTTGTTGTATTCTTACGTTATTTTAGGTTTGATTTAAAAAAAATTTGTTTGCCCGAATTATCATTTAAATGTACAGATGAAATCAACAAAGATATGATTAAAATCCTGACACCTTACGTCGGATACATTGTTAAGTGAAAGGAAGTAGACTCTCGATTTTCTAGGAGAGTCTGTTCGGAAAATTAAATTTCCAGATATTTAAAATTTAAATTCACTGTTAACCCCAAATTAATAAAATGACACAAGTAATATCTCAGTGATATCAGTGATCCTAGTTTCCTGGTTGATCCATGTCCCCCATCATAAGCACTGGGGTATTGGAGAGTCTATTACAATTGAATAAATTTCTACTATTTCGGTAAATCCAAAATGCTATTCTGTGATTAAGATGATGATAAGGTTAATTAGTTTGAAATGAAATGAGTCATTATGTAAATAGTGATTATATTTTATTTAAAAATAGCCAAGAAATACTTTCTTATGTATCAAAATGCAAAGTTTTGTTTAAATAAAGTGCATCAATAATAATTAATAAAATATTGAGTTTTTCCTCTTTGTAATTTTAATCTAATCATATAATCAAACTTAAAATTACTATCTTGATACATATCTAACCTATTATTTAATTTACCATTAAGATGATAATCTGTTTTAATTTTACAAGTAGGTACCTTGAAACATTAGGGGTATTCATGAGGTTCGTAAAATGCGTGTAGTTTTAGGAAATCATCACTTCGTACTTCAGATAACCAATCAAAATTGTTAAATTTTGTGCAAAACTACGAACTGTCATGATTTTGTAAAACTGCATGGATTCTATAAACCTCGTGAATGCGCCTATTGTGTTGAGAAAATATAGTGTGAACAAAGGAAAACGTAATTTAGACATGCTTTGGAAATATATTTGATGTCAGATTCATGAACCTGTAAAACTAAGTTATCAGAAATTTTTTACAAGTATATAGCCCACGACTGCCAGACCTTCGTCATTTTATAAAAGCTGAAAGTTTCTGTGCGCATGTCTCCAACACAAGTCGGAACAATGCAGCGACTATGAAGTTTGGATCATTGTGGCTTTGGCAGATGACAGCTGAAGAAGGTAGTATACAAAATCACTCCTCAAAATCTTGAAAGTATCAAGTTTAATTTTTTTAAAACTTGAAGGGCATGTAGGAATGGCAAAAATAGGCGAAAAATTTCCTGTAGACATTGGTTTGGAGCTTATCTACAAACTAGCTTATAATAATAATAATAATAATAATAATAATAACGTTTATTTTCAACAGGTGACGACACCCAATTACAGAAAATGATAATAACAAAAAGGAAATGTAAAAAAAAAACAATGACCGGCAACAAGCGACCATTGTGTTCTGCGAGTACATGACCCCCCAGAGAGGGTAGATAAGTAATTAATTGATAAAATAAGTACTTATAGGCAATTAAATTTAACAACAACAAAATTCATCAGGCGTTGTAAAAGCCGCCGTCGGCTGCTACACTCAAGATATCACCTTTACTGTCAAAATTTAAGTCACAGTGTTCAGATATATCGTTAAAATAGTGACACATAATAGCAATAGGAGAGCGCCTCATTATATTTGTCCGACATGGTGGACAGTACAAATAAATGTGTTGGCATTTAACCTTGGGATGACCAAACACAGCTTGCTCAACAACCACGCACAATCAACACCGTTGTGTAACAAACCATGCAGTAAACGTACGACTGCGACAATACTAATACTATAATACTAGGCTTCCAATGAGACAACATTAAAAGTCTGCAATAAGATAGAGTGGTCGCAGCCCCTCTCGGGGTAGGCACCATGCACAACCCAAAACAGAAACTTTAGGAACTGTCTTTGGACGGACTCAATGACGGTAATATGCGTTTTATAGATGGGAAACCAGATTATGGACGCATACTCTAGTCTAGATCTAATGAGACAGAAAAATAAACTCTGGAGGGCACCGATGTCCTTGAAATCTCTACAGTTACGATAGATAAAGCCATACAATTTAAAGGTTTTGGCTGTTGTGTCAAGGATATGAAGGGAAAAGTTGAACTGACTGTCGAATAGAACCCCCAGGTCTCTGACAGTGTCGGATCTGTTCAGAGTGATACCATGCGCCGAGTAATCGAAGTTTGAGTTGAAGCGTCTTCTTGAGAAAGTCATAACATAACATTTGGCTATATTTAAATTTAAGCTATGTTCGTCACACCATGAAGTAAGAGAATTGATATTCTCTTGAAGGGCTATACAGTCGCGTGTGGAGCTAACTCTTGTATACATCTTGAGGTCATCAGCATACATCAAGGACTCACATGTCAACCTTAGTGGTAGATCGTTGATGAACAATAAAAATAATAGCGGACCCAAGTTAGAGCCCTGTGGCACCCCGGAAGTAGGTATGAATGTAGATGACGTGAAATTTCTATAGCTCACAGACTGCCTCCGCTCAAGAAGATAGGACTTGATTAGGGACATAAGGGACGGAGCAAAGCCGTAAAGGTCCAGTTTCTTCAGTAAGACTTAATGATCTAGGCGATCAAAGGCCTAGAATAGACTTATCAGAATAACTCGAAATTTTTTACAGTTTTTGTAACAATTGAAGTACTGGGTGGGCAACTAAGAATGGACGCCAACCTAAAGTCACACAGCTTTAGGGTAAAATTTTTTAGGAGGAAAGTGACCCTTGTGAAAGTGAGGAAATGGGTAGTTTCTCCCTATTTTTTCAATTAAGGGTGTATTCAAAACACATGTAGTCTAATCCTCCCCCAGGCCACTGGATTAAACTTTTTGTTAGGAGTATCAAATCATGTACAATTACAACTGTAAAAAAATTCAAGTTATTCTGATCAGTCAGTTGGTAGATATTCAAAAAATAATAAATTTTTGAAGAACTTTAACACCCTGTATCTCGAAAACTAAAACATTTCCTTCACGCCCTTTAAGTTTAACAAACAATTAAACTTTGTAATTCAAAGATCTTAAGGAGTGATTTTACACACCTTCAGCTGTTATCTGTCAAAGCCACGATGATCCAAACTTCAGTCGCTGTCCTACCTGTGTTGGATACATGCGCACAGAAACTTTCAGCTTTTATAAAATGACGAAGGTTTGGCAGTCACGGACTCAAACAATATTTTATTTTATTTATTTTGTTTTTTTCTTAATGTATTAAATATTTCCATTCTAACATCTACATTTAACAACAATAATTAATTGTATATGGTAATTTGGACAATTATCTATTCACAAAGTCATTAAAAATTTAATAAAACATAAACAGTGTCTGCTGAAATCAAATGGAGGTTTATTTTTATTTTTTTTTTGGTGGGCAAGTATGAAGCTTAAGTGAAATTAGAGAAAAAAGTACTCCTAATTAATTGGGTCCTTAAAAGTAAATAAAACATTTATAAGAGTTTTCCAGTAAAAAAGATTTAAGATGTTTTGTGTCTTCAAAAAGAAAATGCTGTCTAATTATTATGGTTCGGTTTGTTGAAATGCACATGTGGCAATCAGGTATCATATTAATCAAGAAAATAAACATCTTTTTATTTTGATACTGTTTTAATTTGCAACAATTTTATCTGTGTCAAAGGAAGAAGTAATATTTTATTCAACATATTTCGAAACTAACCCTGTTAGCTTTGGTAGTTACCTGCAGTCAAGGAGATTTATCTCTTGGGGTCACTTTTATAATAATTAATGTCCTATTGTTGAAGTCATAAAATGATGTTCGTTCAATAAGAATTACTTTTCCTTATATTTCCTGTTTACATTGGGACTGTGCAGCGAGCCAAGTAGCGCCATCATAGCAGCGGTTAGTGGCAATATTTCGACACGGTCTGTGTAATGCATGTTTAGCACGTTGAATCGAGGTGAATAATTATTTTCCAGTGCGTTCTATGCAAAATATATTTTACATTCTGCGGAGTGCGAGAAACGCTAATTAAAAATGATTATCCAATGATGGTCCATCAACGGGAATTTTACATGTAAAATTCCCGTTGATAAACCATCATTTGGATAATCATTTTTAATTAGCGTTCTAGCACTCCACCCATTATCTATTAAAATGATAAATCTCACAACTTTAAATAAATTTGTAAAAAGTAAATGACAAAAGTACTGATATCATCAAGTGTTTTTAGGTATTATGATAATTGGTGTAAGGACCATTCCTCAAAAATAATTACAACATTAAAGCAAATAAATACTCTGTTTAGAGTAATAATAATCGTTATTGTATTTAACGCGATCAAGAGACATTACACAAAAGACCGGCTAAAATTGCTCGGCTAAAATTGCTCTAATCTGATTAAATCTTACTGCAGGTGATCAGTCATAAAATGAATCACGATTATTTACCTATATTATTAGTAATAAAATAAACCTATTCATACAAAATAAATCAAATATAAAAAAATGTAATTAATTATTGACTATGATCTGAAAAACACTTAGCTACATAAATACAGGATCCCGAAATGGCGGACACGGACAGCACCACAGCATCCATTGTGGATTAAGGTTTCTGAGTTTTATTTACTGTTTTCTCCAGTATGGCTCCCTTAAGAAGATATGACCACTTTTGTGGAAAAAAAAGTCACAACACTGCACTACCCTTCTTAAGGAAAAAATAATGTGTAGGTCTACAATAATACCCAGATAGATATTACCATGGAAACATATGAAATGGAAAGTTCAACAATGTTCAAAACAATAATCGTTGCGGGGAAACATATCCGATAATATTATTCAAAATCTATTTTAGTTGCATTGTTGAGCTCGAATTTGAACAACGATGCCACATTGAAAAATGTTATTGAACTCAGGGAATAGGTAAACTTTGAATGCCTGTAATTCCGTTCCCGATAATAATAAAAATGAAAAGCAAACGCTATCGTAATAGTTATGTCAAATCATGTGGTGGTTGTTTAAATTTGACTGCCGTTTTGATTTAAAGTTTAGAAAAAGGACACCCCATATCTCGGTAACGAAGCCGAGGAAACCATTTTTGTTTTAAATTTACAGTCTTTCTGAACATCCTCTTCAACACCCTGTATACCGTGTCCGCCATTTCGGGATCACCCTGTATATGCTGGGAAATGATATAATTCTATGTTTTTGGAATTTGAACAATTATTCGTGCAACCAACAGCTCAACACGATATGGCAGGTATTTTATGAAATCTCATAGCTAGCAATGAGGTTAATAGCATGTGTACATGCTGCTTCTAGACGAACTTTATTGTAAAACAGCTCTGCTCGCTGCAGTTTCGTCACTGACCTGTTGAATGGTTGTCTTAATGGGGAACCAATCGGTTTGATGTTAATTACGAATTTTTAGTAGGTCAGCTTGTAAGGCCGAAAAGCTCGTTTGAAATTTAGACGAAGGACCAGGACCATTATGATTTTTAATTATTGTACTCACTGTTTATTTTCGTAGCACTGGGCGAACCACTGTGCCCCGTGCAGGCGCTGCGGAAGCTTTCAAATAAATGCGGTTTTGTGAAGGGGGAAGGATACTGCATGTTTACCACAGCCACGAATAATGCGGTTGGCCCTATTTATCGAACACGATAATAACGAAGTTACGAATTGCGGGAGACGCGGCGATTTCCACAGCACCTGACGAAGGGTGCTTGGTTGCTTGCCCGTCCTTGACTCTCCTCTATCTGGTGTTGGTGGTGGTGTTAGAGATTAGTTTTCACCAATCGTGTTACACGCATGAGTATGTCGTCTTGCCGTGAAAGACAAATTCTTAGGGATGGGCCGCAAGGGTTATGCAAGTAAAGGATAAATTGCGTAAGGAAGAGATGAAATTAAAAATGCAGGCATCGAGAAGACGGAACACCGGTAATATTTAACTTTATGTTGGTTTTAACTGTTCAAAAAGGTGCTTACTTTTTTGTATGCTTACTTTTTTACACAGGTAAAACCACTGCAAAGTTAAATAAATATTCTTAAGTTGGCTAGTATGCAGAAAACTTTGAGGTCCTGTAACTCCTTAAATAATTAAAATCAGACATATTATGATTATGTATGAAGTTTAACTACCTCACCTTTCATTTGTCAGAGATTGATGACGAGCTAATAAATCATCTTGTATATTAACATAACACTGTAAAGTTACATGTTCTCAATTACTAAATAACACAAAGTTACAGATTTTTACTCGTTATGTTCTACACAAGTATCATTTTTGGAAACATCTTGACATCCTGGAGAACATTTCCATAGACACATTGAGATCCAGTCCAGGAATTTATCCATTCCTGTAAAAATTACTAGTTATGACTGAAATGGTTTTGAGCTTTTTCATTACCTCTTCCTTGCATGTGTTCCTGTTTTATAACGCTGGGTGCTGAAACTAATTTGATATTTAATAAAAACAGACTAAATGAAAATTAAATATACTACTGCACAAAATTAGGGGAACACTTCTTTGGAGTTCCTTCGCCGGCAAACTAGTTACTAGATTTTTTATTTTTATTTTATATGTAGCAAACGGCAAGGGTGTCTCGAAGCTCTAGGTTTTTGTATGTCTGCATTATTGTCTGTCAAAATTGTACTGCAAAAATTTACAAAAATTGATCTTTGGGTTAGCAGAAAATGGTATCTTTTAGGTTTTAAATCGTGTAAATGCGATATTTTTGACCTTCGCAAACCTGTTTTCATGCAACAACTCTTCACCATTTTCACCAACTCAACACACGTCACCATTTTTGCACGAGTAAGTAAAAAGTGGTTGCAGAAGATCTAATAGGAGGGCTAGAGCTCAAAGAATGGAGTCAATGGGTATCCGTATCAGAGACTCCAATGAACCCTAACACGGCAATAAAAATAACATCTAATGGTTAAAAAAAGCAGTGGTAAGAACAATTCACTACCAGATGAAGAGGTTGCAAGGACTTTGGAAATGCTTTGAAGAATCCACAATTGCGTGACCTCTTTTGTGATGTGAAAAATTGATTTGCCTCAAATCTGAGCCATCTTTAAACATTTTATGGACGTTTTTTCAGGATTTTGAATAAGTCTCTTGTTGATATAGAGATTTGGTACAAAGAGTCTGCAGGGGGTTGAATCAATCATTCAAGCTTGTTAAAGGGTTACTGTAATATCAATTATTGAAAATCGTGCGAAGTCGATTTTGTTACATGGGTGCATTCCAAGTCACGTAACTCTATAATGCAGACATACACAAACCTCGATGTTGGAAAACTTCAGAAGTGTGTTCATCCCCTAATTATGTGTAGTAGTAAAGTATTCATTTTTTATTTTTAGGTATACAGGTTGTCAGCTTGAAAACTACCTACCTCGGCTCCGACTTTTATTTAATTTTCTACTAAATGATATTATAATTTGGACAGATTCTAGTTATATTTTTGAAGGGACACTTTAATTTTTTTAATTCGACTCCCCACGCAAGGATAGGTTTATGTACCGGGTGGGCATCTAAGAATGAACAGCGGCCATATCTTAGGAAATATTGATCCTACAGTTTCAAAATGAAAATTTTCCAGACATAAGTGACTATGAGAAATGCAATGAAAATATTTTCAAGATGGTCGCACTTCCGGAAATACCGAAAGTTGACACCTACTTCGTTTTTTTAAAGGGGACATTATTGTATTTTTAAATTGCCTGGCAAAATCGAATACAGGTGGTTTTCACAATTGGAATTTAGGTTGAGTAGTTTACTTATGAGTTATAAACAAGTGAAAATCGCAATTTTCAATTTTCAAAGCATCTCACATTGAAAACGGCTCAAGATATTTAAAAACGGCTTACATGTCCCTATCTTAACTTTTTTCAAGGTATCCTACCATGTGGTTTAAATTTTTATACAGGGTGATGAAAATTAAAAGATTTTTCATCACCTTGTAGAAAAATCTAAACTACTTAATAGGATACCTTGTAAAAAGTTAAGATAGGGACATGTAAGCCGTTTTTAAATATCTTGAGCCGTTTTCAATGTGAGATGCTTTGAAAATTGAAAATTGCGATTTTCACTTGTTTATAACTCATAAACTACTCAACCTAAATTCCAATTGTGAAAACCACCTGTATTCGATTTTGCCAGGCAATTTATAAATACAATAATATAAAGGGTGTCCCCTTTAAAATAACGAAGTAGGTGTCAACTTTCGGTATTTCCGGAAGTGCGACCATCTTGAAAATATTTTCATTGCATTTCGCATAGTCACTTATGTCTGGAAAATTTTCATTTTGAAACTGTAGGATCAATATTTCCCAAGATATGGCCGCTGTTCATTCTTAGATGCCCACCCGGTACATCCTAAAATCTTGAATATTACGAATTTTATTGTCATTTCATTTAGAAATTCATTTAGAATTCCAATTTGTTATTTATTCAATTACGCTTTCTGAAATTTGGTATTTTGCTTGTCTTTATTTTTTTCCAATTTCTGCAATTGGAGTGGGGGAGAGCAAAAAATGATCCTTTAAATCTGAGGTTAATAAAGTCAGTTGCAGTGATAAATGTTGTTGAAGCGTGAAAAACTCAACAAGTGGTTAGGTAATGGTCCACTTATTTGCAACAAAAACAAATAGAAAGTCAAACCATTTAAAAATCAGAATACCTATTGTGATTTTCAATTTTTATTTTCTCATTCCAGTCCTAAACAAGTATGTAGGTAGAAAAATTGATCTTTCTAAACTTGATTCGGGAAAGTTTACGATTTTTTTGTGGTGTTTATTGTATTGACCCCTTATTGTCTTATAGTAGGTACCTATGCGTGTTCCCAAAGGGTCTGTGGTTAATATATTCACCACCCTTTATTCTGCAGAAAAATTGTATTTCTTTGGTATTTTTGTGTTTTTGAGTAGTATGTGTTCACTTAGTTGCAATATTGGAGATACAGCAAAAACATTTAGAACTTATTCAATTGAAAAATCTTCCCTATATAAAGGGTTAAATAATAAAATGATGCTTAAATGATGGCAACTTAAAATTGAAACTATGCTTGATTATAGTTTGCACGTAATTATGGGTTTCTGATAAATATTGAGGAACTTTAATTTATTCGGTCAGTTTTGTTTCTATACTTAATGATAATAATGCGTTCTGGTAATAATGTTTCGCTCTTTTAAATTCTCTTCTTGAATCCTATATTACTGAACCATTGGTCGAATGCTTATGAGCATAAAAGTAAGGTCTGCATCGAAGAGATGCCTCCTGTGCAAATCAATTTCTATTTCATCAATGCTTAATAAATTCGTCTTTAGTTGCGAGTATCCCAAAGATGACAAACTCTCATTAAGGCGATTCAGATCTTTCGGTGCCCTATTAGATAAATAACATTTCAGTAACGTCGATTTTGGCAGGTATAAAAGGACTCTTGACATAATTCGAATATACAGGGTGAGTCATTTCAATCTTCGGACCTGGATATCTCTGTTGGTAAGCCAGATACATAAAAAAATTGTGCAGACAAAAGTTGTTCAAGGCAATGGGGGTCATCTGACTGTACTGATGACTTTGACCTTGTGGACCAATGGTCATTTCAAGGTGAAGGTTGTTTTTTAAATAAGACACCCTCTATATTTTATTTTTTTTCATATTTCCTGAGAAAATCCAATAAGAATGGTTTTTACAGTTGCAGTCTAAAATGGATAGGTTATGAGTTATAAACAACTGAAAATCGCAGTTTCTTATTTTAAAAGCAGTGTACATCGGAAACGGCTCCAACTATCGGAAAACGGCTTACATGTCCCTATCCTAATGTTTCGTGTAGTGTCCTATTAATTGTGTGGATGAAATTTTTATACAGGATGATTCAAAATCTAGTAATTTTCTTCACTCTGTATTAAAATTTAAATCACAGGATACTACATTTCCGATAGTTGGAGCCGTTTCTGATGTACACTGCTTTTAAAATGAACTGCGATTTTCAGTTGTTTATAACTCATAACCTACTCATTTTAAACTGCAACTGTAAAAACCATTCTCATTGGATTTTCTTGAGAAATATAAAAAAAAATATAAAGGTGTCCTATTTAAAAAACAACCTTCACCTTCAAATGACCACAATAATTGGTCCACAAGGTCAAAGTCATCAGTGCAGTCAGATGACCCCTGTTGCGTCCCGCTTCTCATTTTTTACTTTCATTTTCAATCTTGTCCTTTCCGCGCCCTTCCTTGTGTGAACTTTTACAATGGTGTTTTACTGGTCATCTACCCACAACTGCAAAGTTGGAATAAACAACCCACAAGAAGGACAGTTGCAGGACCTTTCTTCTTTAGCAGGAAGAAAGACAGGATCAATGCAAATATTCGCAATTCGTCTTTCGTAGAGAACGCACAGGTTTTGGACTCCGTCCGGATCTCCCCAGAAGTGTCTACATTTTACGTGGCTTTCCGCGTCTCCGCAATTGTTTATAGGTATATACCTACGCATTTATAATATCCGCAATATTCGCAGTTAAACGCAAAGACAATAAATAGTTAATACGTGCATCACCGCATCCACTGAGCTATCAAGAAGTTCAAGAAATTCGACAAGCAGAACAACTTACTTCAAAACGTAAGTTTACACGCTTTCCTTTATTTCTCCGCATTTCCTAATTTATCTAATTATTCATTGGTCATCAGACCCATTATTCTCACTACCGCATTTTCTTAATTACACGCAACAACCCCCATTGTCTTGAACAACTTTTATCTTCACATTTTTTTTTTTTGTATCTGAACAGAGATATCCGGGCCCGAAGATTGAAATGACTCATCCTGTATAAGACAAAAAGGTATTAAAACTAGGAAGTTCTCAAATTGACACCCTGTAATATAATATGTTTACCAATCGAATTTTCACGATGACCTCTATCTCGATGGAAATCTGCTTCTTGCATTGCTTTTTCCAGTTTTTCAAAGCAATAATCATTTGGCAACAAGTTACGTAGATAGCCAACTTCCAAGGAATCTATGCCCTCTGGTAAACTTCTTCCCCTGTTTCCTATACTTTGTCATAAATAACTATTACTTACAAAAATCAATTGAGCTCGTCTCTTATACAGGGTGAGTCAAATTAGAGCTACATCATTGGGATCTCGGGAACTAGAAGAGATACGGACTCGACTATATTGGGGGAAAGTTATAATAATTAAGATTGAGGGTAGGTACAGGGTGATTCATTATAATGTCGCCCCCCTTTAACTTTGTTATTTAATGTGTCCCAAAAAAATTAAAAGTGGGGTTATGTAGGTGCTAAAAAAGACTTTTTTATACGTGTAACAAAAATTTGAAAGTAGATCAGTATACAGGGAAAACCAAAAATTTTTTTTTTTCAATGGATTACCCTATACAGGGTGATTCTTTTAAAGCGCCCATTACAAAAAGTACGACTTCTAGTTCATCTAGGAATCTAAAATTTGGAATTTAGGCAACATACATAATAACGAGTCGAAATGAAATATTACCAAGATGGCGGCACATTTAAAAATGGGGAAAGGAAATGTCATCTTTGTTTTTTTTAAATTGGACACCCCATACATTATTGCATTTTCAGATTGTCTGAGAAAATGTGATAACAATGGTACTTATAGTTGCAGTTTAAATTGAGTCGGCTATGAGTTATAAACAAGTGAAAATTACGATTTTCCAACTTTAAAGCCATTTCCAACAAAAACAGCTCAAGATATCTGAAAACGGTTTACATGTCCCTATCTTAACTTTTCTTCTAGTATTCTACTGCATAGTTGAAATGTTTATACAGGGTGAACAAAAATCTGATAATTTTCACCACCCTGTATAAACATTTCAACTCCATAATAGGATACCTCTTTAAAAGTTAAAATAGGGACATGTAATCCGTTTTCTGATATCTTGAGCTGTTTTTGTTGGAAATGGCTTCAAAGTTGAAAAACTGTGATTTTCACTTGTTTATAACTCATAGCCTACTCAATTTAAACTGCAACTATAAGTACCATTGTTATCACATTTTCTCAGACAATCTGAAAATGCAATAATGTATGGGGTGTGCAATTTAAAAAACCAAAGATGACACTTCCTGTCCCCATTTTTAAATGTGCCGCCATCTTGGTAATATTTCATTTCGACTCGTTATTATGTATGCTGCCTAAATTCCAAATTTCAGATTCCTAGATCAACTAGAAGTCGTACTTTTTGTAATGGGCGCTTTAAAAGAATCACCCTGTATATGAATTTATTTTTCGATTCCTCGTAAAATTCTAAGCATAACTTATATAACATACCGTATACCTAAATTCAAAGGCTTCTGAAATATTCGCATTTGAAACATCATCAAATATTTTATAAAACACCTGTTGCAAATCAAGAAATCTAACAATAAAATGCTCTACTGGGCCTCCATTTTTTTCAACACATTTTATAAGGGTTTATAAGGGTTGTTCGCATTTTCTCCAATGAATCTGTTATGAATGCTGGGTTATTTTAATTTAAATTATTAATTTTAATCCGTATCAAATCTTTTAGATGATCGAGGTTTTCAATTTGGTAGTTATACACACGGTTTTTTAAATAGTTTCAAATGCGAATATTTCAGAAACTATTGAATTTAGGTATACGGTATGTTATATAAATTATGCTTAGAATTTTACGAGGAATCGAAAAATAAATTCATATATAGGGTGTTTCATTGAAAAAAAAATTAAATTTTTGGTTTCCCCTGTATAGATACTACTGATCTATTTTCAAATTTTTGTTATACGTATAAAAAAGTCTTTTTTCGCACCTACATAACCCTACTTTTAATTTTTTTGAGACACATGAAATAACAAAGTTAAAGGGGGGCGACATTATAATGAATCACCCTGTACACGTATCGAATTTTCGCTGACATCATCATCATCATTTAACCTGGATTTTTTTTCTTGATTTTGGAAGGAAATCGTGTCCTTAATTTATTGTATTAATTTTTTTTTAGATTTGGAAATTTCATAAAAAAAATAAAAAATATTCAATACCGTTCTGGATTGAAAAAAATAACAAATAAATTCATATTTTCATGACTATACTTTTGTAAAGGTAGTAAATTATTTATTATAAATTTATTCCAGAACCGTATTGAGTTTTTTTCTTATTTTATTTTTTTATCTTAATGAAATTTGCAAATTTCAGAAGAGAAAAAAAACTGACTAGAATAAATTAAGGGCTCCAATTTCTTTCAAAATCAAGAAAAAATAATCCAGGCCCGTATTTAAAAAATAAAGTTGATTAATGCAGCAGAAATTCGAAATGTGTAACCCTCAATCTTATTACATACATACATATTATTTTGATAGCAAATGAGAAGTGGCGGTGAGAATATGCTTTCAGTTTTTTGATATCTTTTCAAGTACCTAAAGCCAACTAGATGGTAATTAAAATATAAAAAAAAAAACATTTTTTTCTTTTTTTTTTTTTTTAAACTATCGTCGATGAGTAAATTATTTTCCCAGACGATTATTGAACTTTAAATTTAGCAATTTTGCCCCAGTTTAACCGAGTCGGCATATCTCTTCTAGTTTCCGAGATCCCAATGATGTAGCTCAAATTTGATTTGACTCACCCTGTACCTTATATAACGTTGCAAAAAACGATTTTTTTTTTGAAAAATGATTTTAAGTTCGTGGACATAACATATTACACCATTATGTAATAAAACTATGTTAAATTTAAAGTAAAATATAGGTATAAAATAATAGACTTATATCTGCATCTATCCCTAATAGAGCAAGAGCCCGCGACTGCCAGACTACAGACGAAAAAGCTGAAATTTTATGTGCGAATGTCCGCAACACAGGTAGGAATAACGCAGGCACTATGAATTTTGGATCATCGTCGCTTTAACAGATCTCAAAATCTTTGAATAAAGTGTAATTTTTTTAAAACTTAAAGGGCATGTAAGAAATGCAATAATAGGCAAAACATTTTCTATAGACATGAGTCGTTGGAGCTTTAGTTTTAGAGATACAGGGTGTTAAAGTTCCTCGAAAAATTTAATATTTTTTTAAATATCTACAAACTGACTGATTAGAATAACTCGAAATTTTTGACAGTTGTACTAATTGAAGTACATGATGATACTCCCAGGAAAATTTTTTATTTCAGTGGCGGAAATCTGGGTATGTCGTTACCTTTTTTTAAATAATCTATACGCCACCGCGATTTTAATGGAAATGTGACATTTTTGATAGTATATCTCGTTTTGTTTAGAGAAGAAAAGTCACCTTACTTTTCTGCCGTATTTTACTCGTTAAAAGATACTTCACAATGTACGAAACCGTACAAGGTAAAATACAGGCTGGGCCACGGTATACGAAACGGAAGATTATGGCCGTGTCTCTGGATTTTAGGATCTTTTTATTTTTGGAGTGGATAGAGACCCGGCAGAGGTACGTTTTAAAATTATATTCATAATGTACAGGCTGTCCCAAAAGCATAAAACATATCAAAGTTATGTTTTTTTAAATGGAATGCTCCTATGTTATTGCATTTTTAGATTGTCTGAAAAAAGAAAATAAGATTAGCTTTTACAGTTGGTGTTTAAATTCAGAAGTTTTTGAGTTATAAACAAGTGAAAATCGTCATTTTTCAAGTTCAAGGCCCTGTACAACGAAAACGGCTGAATATAGAGAAAAACGGCTTACATGTCCCTATTTTAACTTTTTATGTACTATCCTATGGTATAGAAACATTTGTACTTTCTTTGATTTTTTTATTTGGCAACGCGTGGAGAAATCTCAGAATTTTTCAAATTTTTTATCACCCTGTATAAACATTTCATCTACATCGTAGGATAGTACATGAAAAGTTAAAATAGGGAAATGTAAGCCGTTTTTCTCTATCTTCAGCCGTTTTCGTTGTACAGGGCCATGAACTTGAAAAATGACGATTTTCACTTGTTTATAACTCAAAAACTTCTGAATTTAAGCACCAACTGTAAAAGCCAATCTTATTTTCTCTTTTCAAACAATCTAAAAATGTAATAACATAGGAGCATTCCATTTAAAAAAACATAACTTTGATATGTTTTATGCTTTTGGGACACCCTGTACATTATGAATATAGTTTTAAAACGTACCTCTGCCGGGTCTCTATCCACTCCAAAAATAAAAAGATCCTAAAATCCAGAGACACGGCCATAATCTTCCGTTTCGTATACCGTGGCCCAGCCTGTATAATAAAAATAAAGAGGTTTTTATGAAGATCTTTATATAATAAATATAAAGAGGTATCTATCAAAAATGTCATATTTCCAAGTCAATGGCGTATAAATTATTTAAAAAAATTTAACGGCATACCCAAAACTCCGCAACTGGATTAAAAATTTTGTTATTTGAGGAGTGATTTTATACACCTTCAGCTGTTACCTGCCAAAGCCACGATGATCCAAACTCATAGTCGCTGCATTGTTCCTACCTGTGTTGGGGACATGCGCAAAGCGTAACTTTCAGCGTTTAAAAAAATAATAACGAAGGTCTGGCAGCCGCGGGCTCTTAATCTATAAGGCCAGTCGTGCTAAGTTTGAATATATTTTAATTTAACTTATACAGTCGGTTGTCGTTAATAAAACTATAGCTGCTGATTATACCTATGTTCATATTTGGTTTCTATATCTTGAGGCAGTACTCACCTTCTTGGGATGAGAAGCTTTGTCCAGAATTTGCGGAATGTATCCTGTATTGTTTCTCTTCATGTCGTCTGCGAAACATAATGTGATGAAATGAAAATCTCATGAAAAGTAATATATTTTTTACCACATACCTGTTATTTCCAAGTTTGTGATAAGTAGCAGATTGGCTATATTTACAGATATCTTCCAGTTGGTCCAAATTGTCCAATATATTATCAAATTTAATCGGACATATCGGTTTTCTTTCACTTTGAATTTTACTTGCTATAGAATGCATGTTAGTTATTAAAAACTGTCAATCTGAAATTCAGACTGCACTTTTGTTTTTGACATTATAGTGAATTAATCCATTATTGTCACAAAATTTACCGTACTGGCACTGTTTGTTTATCCAAAATTGCATGGGTCACTGTTTCGCTCTTACCTTCAGATTGAGATGGTTTTTTTTCTATTCTTATTGAATAGTATTCCAATTATTATTAGAGCGTTTTGGATGAATTATGAAGGTTATTATTCGTAGATGTTGGATTATAGTTCATAATCCACGACGCTTGTCCAATCACATCAGCAGTATAGCTCTTTATCATAATACGCGCGCTCGTGGACTAATCAAAAGCTGTAAATTTGATAAACAGAACAAAGCTGTGAATAGGAACGATAACTGAGAAAAAAAATTCTCAGAATCCACGCGTGTGTGCAGTCGGTACCTACTCGGTACTAGAAGTTGTTCCAAGCAGTAAAATAAATAAAAAAAAATTGTTTTTTTTGGTATATAAAAGAGTAGAAAAAGCATAGTATCACATTCTTGATTATGGCCATTATTTATTTCATGCTGACTCGTGAATAATGGCTTCATAATCGCTCATTGTTATAGAGGTTTTTTTTGAATTTATGGTTCGATATATTTAATTAACAATAATAATAATTATTGTAAGTTACAATAACTTATTAATCATTACATAAAAATTATTATAAAGCTAACGACTAAACAGTGAGATAAAAAAACACAATTTTGATGTGTGTAGGCTTCTATGTCCGGCTTCTATTGAAATCGTAATTGATTCCGGGCTGTTGTGCCGTGGTCCATGGAGATTCGCTATAAACGTTTCGTCTACAGCTGCGGTAGATATCATCAGAGGTTACGTATGCGCATATACTATTTTGTATATCCTATTTATAGCGTGATGGTCTGGTGACGTCATACTCCCTCCACTATATCTCATCCACTATATCTCAGGCGGCCAAAATGTATAGTATTCTAATAAAAGTGCGCGGTAAGTTTAAGATCCAGAGGTTTGGCACACCTTATGCATAATAGAATTCTCTAAAGGAACACTTTTTTGTTCTAAAATTAATGGGATATTGAATAAGATTTTTGCATTTGCAATAAAGTCAAGGGCGTAAAATATAGGGATGAAAAAGTGGCGCCAACCCTGATTATCTACACGAGACTGGAAGTACTGGAAGACGTCTACAAAAACTGAAATATTCAAATTCAAGAGCTCGGTTTAAATTTACACGAATAATCAAAAACTGTTATATTTTTTTAAATTTTGAAACCCTGTATTTTTTAAAGGAAACGTCATTTTGAGTTGAAATTTATTTTTTCAATTTATATTTATGAGAGGAACCACCCTTTAAATTTGGCCCCATATCTCTGAAACATAAATGAATTGAACGGAAATTTTCATTCATCAACTATACCTAACTGATGTAGTACCATTAAAAATTTCAAAAAGCTAATTTAAGAAACGGTGGAAATATTTATACCTAATTGAATCAATGCATAAAAATACACCATTTATGCCAATGATGCGCACGAATGTTTTTTCTATAATTTTCAATGAATTCCACTTAACTGATAACAGATGCTCGCATCATCGTTCTAACAAATCGCCCTCTGAATTTCTAGACCTAATTGGAAGAAGGCAATGTGTGACTAATTATCGCAAAATCACGGAACCGAGACAGGTAAAGGGCGGGCTCTTCCAGGATATTCTGTCGGCATTTAAGAGTCACGTGCAGGGCAGTAATATTATAGAGACGAAAAACGTATCAAATCATCTGTGTGATTAATGACTTCTTTTCTTTGACTGACCGACGGGTCGTCTTCAAAACGATGTTGAAATGGATAGTTTTGTTTGCAAACTGGATGGCTTAGCTGAAGGTAAGCTATAAGAGTGGAGATTAGTTGAAAAAGGCACATTATGCTTGTTATGATTTAATAAATGGCTGTATTTTGTTATTTTGTAAAAGTGAGTTTAAATTAATCTCTTGGGAAGAATTATTGGCACGTAATCTATTGTTAGGTACATTAATACATTATTGCAAAGCGTTTTTTCTAAACCATAAAAGATTTAGAAATAGGAAATCACACCTGTTAAAACAATCTTTTGAATTTTCGAATTTGTAAAATTTAAAATATATATTATTTACAATTCCGACTATTACCTTGATATTATTTTAACAATTATTATTATCTTGATTTAATTTTATTAAAATTTTTGCGCTATAGTTCAGTCGGTAAAGTAAAAAATGTATCAGTAGTTCATAAAAAATGTTCCTTCAATAATAATTGTTAATGAAATGGTTATAGAACATAAATCTACAAAAATCAGTTCTGGAGCGTGCAGCGCGCCCCCCCCCCCCAAATCCTTTGATGAAAAAAGTATTTTTTAACTGATTATCCGTTAGATATATCAAAAAAAATACTTTTTAGAAAAAATAAAGCTTGTGTGATTTCATAATAAAAAGGTATTTTGGAAGTTTTTCGTACACCTATGTCCGAGCCGATGTCATTGTTTTCGAGTTATTCAATATTTAACAAATTGCAAATTTTGCATTTTTGATGCGCGAGAATTTTCGTGTATTTAAAATCGTTGGCGCGCAGCACCTAGGAAAAACGCAATTACTCGAAAACTAAATAATCTATGGAAAAAATAAAAATGAGTTTTGAAGGGTACAACACTTTTTTGCCATTCTCATTGATTATGGATAATTTTAAGTATGTAAATATTACAAATGATATTGGCAATTTTTTGGAAATGCCGCAGTCGTTTTAATTAAAGAACACTATTTTTTCTACGCCAAGCTTTCTAATTTAATTTTAATTCTTCTTCAGGGCTATGGAAGTCAAGATTAAATTCTTATTATAGTATTTGAAAATTGTTAATCATAGGACTTATAATTAGGTACATTTCACAGAAATTGGAACGATAATAATACAATTAATTAAATTTAATTCTAGTTAAGGGCGAAAATGATAATAAAATTTTATAAGCTTTTTCTATAATATTGATTAATATTCTTTAATTAAAACGAATGCATTCCCAAACAATTCCCAATATCATTTATAATAGGACAGTCAAACTACTAATTTTCAAATATTACAATATAGTACCTATGTCGATTTTTGCATAGGTATTGAAAGTATTTACAGTACACAGCCCTAATTAAAATAATTGATATGTTATAGATGTATTATCTTTAAGGTCAAAGCATCGCAGAAGACAATGCTGAAAAAGTTACATAAAAAAATTACATTTTGCAATTGTATCAGCATAATAGAGTTAGCCAAATTTTGGCCAATTTTTTAGTATTTACTAAAAATCAAAAAAGACCAAAACAAATGGAAAATGGCCCTAGTTTTTTTTTTGAAGTAGGTAGTACTAACATACTGACGTACTACCATATAACAATATTTCATAATATTAAAAAAAAGCTACATGTTTTTTTTTTTAATTTTTAGGAAACAATAAAAAAAATTAAAAATTTAATACAAAATGTATTTTCAAAAATTCAAAATGTAAATTTTTTTATTTTTAACTTTTTCAGCAATGAGATAATGCTTTGATCTAAAAGATAATAAGTACATCAAAAATACCTACATTATAAATAATTTCAATTATTTTTATTAGGCCTGCAAATACTCAAAATCGCAAAAACAGACAAAAAACCAACAGACAAGTATTGTTGTACTAAATTGTATTATTTTTATACTATAAATTATTCGTAATCAATGAGAATGGCAAAAAAGTGTTCTATTCTATGTCGTCTTCAGAACCTATTTTTATTTTTCTCCATAGGTTGATTGGTTTTCGAGTATAATTTAATTTAATTTTTTCTAAAGGCTGCGCGCCAACAATTTTAAATAAACGAAAATTCGCGCGCATCAAAAATACATAATTTGCAATTTATTAAATATTGAAGAACTCGAAAACTACATAATATCGTATACGAAAAAATTCCAAGATACCTTTTTATTAGGAAATCACTCAAGCTTTATTTTATCTAATAACAACTATTTGTTTGATATACTCCAACGGATAACCAGTTATTAGCAAAAAATTCTTTTTTTATCAAAGGGGTATTTTTTTGTGGAGGGGGGGACGCGCTGCCATCCAAACTGATATTTGTAGATTTATGTTCTATAGCCTAGTCACTAACAATTAATTAAGAAAAATCTTAGATAAGATTTTTTATGAATTTTTGGTACATTTTTTACTTTACTGACTGGACTACTCACTGACATAAATACTTTCTATAAATTACACTAAATAAAAGCCTGAATCTGAGTTAAACTTATACAGCCAGTACTATAAAGACTCATTAGGCTAACGGGCAGATTTCTGTGCTCGTTTTTGAAGCCAATATCGACGTCAAATGAGTTTTATTAACATTTTTGTAATCCATGTCAAAAATAGATAAATTTGAAAATTTTCCACTTAGATTCGCTACCTTCTTCAGAAATGGCCACAGAAATCTGCCCGTTAACTTAATGAGCCTTTATAATACCCGCTGTTAGTGAATTTTAACTTTCTGTAATTTTTCAGATATCTCGAAAAGTAAGTATCTCAAAATGTTTTCTTACAAAAGTAGTTTTGTCCGGTGAGGGACATCGTTGAACACAAAACCCGCTCTGAACTCCTCACCCCTTGCGAGGGAGTTGGGGTAAATTTGAAATTGTAAATAACAACCCCTAAGTTTTATTGCGAATTCGTATTTAGCAACAAAACATGCGTTCATCACAGATGGCGCCGTAATCGAGGAAATTTGATTTTGGTAATTTCTCCCATTTTTACAGAGGCGTACCGATCGAAGATGACGAGGACAAGCTTTGGAATTGCGCCCTTTCGTAAATAAATATCAAAATATAAAATAAACAGATACACTAAATAATACAGTCATAAATCTTACAAACCATTTCTGTTTTCTGCTTTAGAATGAAAATTAGTTCATAAAAGCGAAAGTTTAATAGTTCGAAATTTTGCGACTTTTTTTCCCCTTTTTGAATGACGGCCAGGCAATGCGCCCTACTTGCCCCGCATCCTAGATACGCGCAATGTTTATCAATGGGAGAAATGAACGAAATCATATTTCCTCGATTATCGTTTCCCGCGTGACATCCTTTCAGTTCTTTTTTTTTTACAACAAAATTATTTTTTTTTTTAATAAAAAAAGTATTTTAAGTTAATTTGTCCATTAAAAAAACAATATTTGTTCGAATGCATGAAACTGTAATACTTTTATTATTGAAAGAAAATAAATTTTGTGATAAAAAAATAACAACTGGAACGATATCACGGGAAACGTGATAAAAATCGAAAAAAAATTTGAGCGGCTACATCTAAGTCAGCACTCATTCTAAAATTTTTTTAGTCCATAATTTTGAAGGAAATTTAATCTACTGATTTTTCTGAAAATATCAGTTGTACCTTAATTCAAGGTCCAAGCCAATTTTCTCATTTGGCGACCGGACTAATATACGAACACTTAGTTATACCTACCTCCCCGCGCTCTTCCGAAGAACTGACGTGGCTCACATAATTTTCTGTAACAAATTAGAACCCATATACTTACACAGCGTGCTCATATTCTTAATGGGCATGTATGGGGAACTTCTAAACGGTGATAGATGCAGGGTTGAATTGATTGAAATCGAGAAACGTTGCAATATTTTTTACTTTATTAATAATCTGAAACCAAATTTTGAATATCTTTAGTCGTTGCTGAAGTATCCTGAAAAAAAACTGAAAAAATTAGATTTTTTCTTATTTTAGCAATATTTTTATGTTTTTTATTATTGAAAATTATAATAAATTATTATATGCTGAACACATACTTACATAAGTCGTCAAGAGCTATCATATAATACAGGGTGATCCCGAAATGGCGGACACGGACAGCACCACAGCATCCATTCTGGATTAAAGATTCTGAGTTCATTTACTTTTTTCTCCAGCATAGCTCACTTAAGAAGATATAACCACTTTTGAGGAAAATAAAGTCACAACACTGCACTGGATACCCTTCTTCAGGGAGAAAAATAATGAGTAGGTCTACAATACCCAGATAGATGTTACCATGGAAACATATGAAATGGCAAGTCCAACAAAGCTTAAAATAATAATCGTTGCGTGGATACATATTCGATAATATTATTCAAAATCTCGAATAAGAATAACACGATGCCACATTGAAAAATTTTGCTGAACTCAGGGAATAAGTAAATGCCTGTAATTCCGTTCCCGATAATAAAAAAAGCAAACACTATCGTAATAGTTATGTCAAGTCATGTGCTTTGCCAGTGGAGGTTGTTGAAATTTGACTGCCATTTTGATTTAAATTTTAGAAAAAGGACACCCTATACAGGGTGTTAAGAAAATGACGGATAAACTCTTCAGTACATTGTAGGGGACACTCAGTAAAGTACGGAAAAAATAATTTAAAAAAATCCAGAGCTACATTTTAAAAGATATAAGCAAAATATTGAACAATAAATTTGGCAACGTTTAACACGATAACAGTTGGTATTTCGTAATTTCGTCTAATTTCTAACAATGCAGGTAGTCAAGGTATCAAAACCGTCGTTGCCAAATGCTTTTTTCAGCATCTTTGAAAAGAAAAAATAATCTTATTAAATTTTTTCCAAGCCAGTAATACATCTTAAACATTTTTTTTCAATTGATAACGATTAAGGTACCCTTTTTATATCTGTAAAATCATTTAGTTTTTACAAATACCGAAAAACAAAGATAGTAAAATGTTAACTTTGGTATTTATTATCTTACCAAATTGAAGACCAGAATTTTTTAAATTATTTTTCCTGTACTCTACTGAGTGTCCCCTACAATGTACTGAAGAGTTTATCCGTCATTTTCTTAACACCCTGTATCTCGGTAACGAAGTCGAGGAAACCATTTTTGTTTTAAATTTACAGTCTTTGTGAACATATTCTTTACAACACCCTGTATACCGTGTCCGCCATTTCGGGATCATCCTGTATATCCGAGGGCTAAAACGGAAGTGTAAGTAGGTGTACATCTCACTGGAATTCTTGTGGAAGCATGTGGAAGTTTCGTAGAAGTTTGGTGGGAGTATGTGGAATTATGAAGGAAGTATGAGGAAGTTTTTCAAAACTGGAATTACTTATGTTTGCAACATCGGCTATGCTACATCCGTCTGACATTTCAAACATTTTCTAAGCTGACTAGATCCTAAAATCAACTTTTGTTTTTCTTATGATCCCCATATTGTTTTTTATGCCATCCAGTAGTAGTAAGAAACCAGGAAAATCAAAAATCTATCACAATCTCACAATTTTTTTTATTCTTCTTTTTTCCATATTTTTTTTCACCCAATGACATCAATTCCATACCTTATGGTTTTTTTAATCATATTCGGTGTTCAAATGATTATTTTTTCAAAAAAAGAAAAATAAGATTTTTTAATGCGGTATATTTTTGGTTTCCGTGTTTTTTTTATACAGGATGGCACGAAAAACAATATTGTGATCATAAGAAAAACAAAAGTTGGCTATGAAAGCAACGACAGCAGGATCTTGAAAATGTTTGAATTGGCAAACGAATGGCTTTTGCGACTTATACAGGTGTCCCAAAATTCCATGGACATGGAGCAACTACAGATTACTGAGGTAAAAGAAAAGTCGCTCGGACCAAACTTATCTCTATACCAAAATGCTTCGTTTGTCCGTTAGAGGGCTTCAAAGTCTTTTGAAAATTTTAGTTTTTTTGAAATAATTCAAAGTCGGCTGATTCAAATTCGATGAAATTTGGTAGGTAAATTTCTTATTGAAAGTACTAATTTCTGATGTACATGATAATTTGACGGAAACCCGGGAAGGGGTGAAACTACCCCTACCCTCCATTAAAATCGATCGTAATTGTTGATAGGGTAGCAGGAACGCTGTTCATGTTTTTTTGTTTGAAAGATACATCGTTTTAGGCCATTTTTGGTCTCCTACAAAAATCTGTATCTTTCCGAGGTGCTATGTGATAAAATAAATGAGTCCATGGTACCTAACCAAAATTTTATTTCATTCTTTTAATTTGAAATAAAATGTTCAATTGTCAGGTGATTATTTGATATAATCTCATAAAAGATGTTTAGTATGGTTCGGTTTTTTTTCAGGTGTTTGTAAACGATTTTTTTCAAACGCAGTAAACAGTTTGCAAAACGACGAGGTTCCAAGAAAAGTTCAAATAATTTTTTTGCGCAGGATGGAACATTCTAGGGTCCAAACCGGCGCCCATATCGAGCATCTTTTATGAGATTAGATCAAATAATCACCTGACAATTGAAAAGTTGATTTTAAATTAAAAGAATGAAATAAAAATTTAGTTATCAACGACTAATTTATTTTATCACATAGCACCTCGGAAAGATACAGATTTTTGTAACAGACCAAAAATGGACTTAAACGATGTATCTTTCCAACAAAAAACCATGAACAGCGTTCCTGCTACCCTATCAACAATTACGATCGATTTTAATGGAGGGTAGGGGTAGTTTCACCCCTTCCAGGGTTGCCGTCAAATTATCATGTACATCAGAAATTAGTACTTTTAATAAGAAATTTACCTACTAAATTTCATCGAATTGGAATCAGCCGACTTTGAGCTAAATCAAAAAAACTAAAATTTTCAATAGACTTTGAAGCCCTCTAACGGACAAACGGAGCATTTTGGTATAGAGATAAGTTTGGTCCGAGCGACGTTTTTTTACCTCAGTAATCTGTGGTTGCTCCATGTCCGTGGAATATTGGGACATGCACGCTGTATGTGTAAACCTACTACAAATGATTAATAACTCATTTTTAATTAAACAAACGAAACGACTAAAATAAGAAATCTCGAATTTTGTGTTTTTTTTTCGACAAATTTTAGCGACTAAAGTAATCTTAAATTTTGTTTCAGATTCTTAAAATAAGTATAAAATAGTGCAGCTAATCACTTTTTAGAAATTACTTTATACACTGTATATCAATAATTAATGTACTTTGTACTATTGAGGAAAAAATGAAGGCCATACGATTTTATATTATGATCTTGAAAAAGTTCAATCTATATAATTATTTGGTTATGTGGAGCTATCGTGATAGAATCTCCGGGATGACTCATTCTTAAAATAACATTATACACTTTCGCAAAACTAGAGCGTGTTTCTGAAGTATGTTAATAAGCGAACGATATTCAGGTAGCACAAAAAACTCTACCATTAAAAAATCTACATTTCTTAAGATGCAAAAATTGATTATATGAACTCTAAGCATGTATGAATAATACAGAGAAGTGGAATCCCGAAACAGTGGCCACTTTAATAAGATGCACTATGCCCAAGGCCCCGGCCCAGATACCTTTGGAAATGCAGCGGAATACATTATTTCATATTGTCATAATTATTAGAATACCTTCAGTCAGCTACACGCTACCAAATTCTATACAGGCGGACTATGGAAATTATAAAGGGAATCGCCCAAAGTAGGAATTTTGTAGTCCGAAACTACTGCACCGAATCACCGACTATGAATGCATTAACTGAAGACAACTAAATTACGGACGTTTGCATTTTATTGTAACCTTATTTTTGCCTCTTATTTGCATTGAAAATATTTAATAAACTATACAGGCTGCCCGTTTTTAGAAAAAATTCATGGGGATCTCCGATTGCCATCCGAAAAGTACGTACCGTATGGGATTTTTTTTTATTAGTAAGATTACAAAAAATTAATTGAGCAGAAAGTTTGTCCATGCTCCAAAACTTATTTGACACATAGTTATTTTAAGTTACGATGCGTAGCATACAGGGTAGGACGAAAAATGTAAAAATTTATGAGAGTAAAGTAACTTTGTTAGTGTAGATATTAAAAAAAATAGATGGGAAAAAGTGGTTTAGAATTAAAATTTAAAGTCAGATATTAGATTTTTTTAGTTTCTGTTTCTTTTAGTTATTTGTTACCTATTTAAAAAATTTAACAAAGTTAAATTTCAGTGAATTAAAATAAAATTCTTTAATCTGAATCGAAAATTTTATTTAAACTTAAAAAAACTCATGACATATGTGCTCGTGCTAAATGTTGGGCGCCTTTAAAACAATTTGACCAGCTCTTTTACAAAAGACTCTTATGAGTTTTAACAAAAATCCTTATCTCAGTTCACATGGGTTATGTGAAACCCTCAAATCAAAACGATAACCCTTTTAACTTTAACATTTATAATCAGTGCTTACCATACAAACATAAATATTAACTTAATAACAAACTTAGTTTGCTTCTTTCTTCTGGGCCCTATGATATTATTCCATCGGTACTCCGTATGGATTATGATTCTTCTTTGATTTGGTTTTATGTTACCTCCCTTCAGAAGTCTAAGAAATATGTCCAGTATTGTTGCTATTTCTCTTGGAGAATTATCTTCAATAATATAGTTTCAAATTCTTGATCTGATAGATCTTCTAGGTCTTCTTCAATAATAATCAGACGCTAGTTTTTCTACCGCTGACGCCGCGTTCTCCTGTCTACTCTCTAGTATTACCGACTGAGTCCCTAACAACAACAACATGACTTTTCAACAATCTAAAATGGACTCCTGTAACTTGGCGTTTTTACCCAGGACTGCAACCCATATCGAGTGCATTACCCCCCACAATGTTCACATCCCTAGAAACACAGTGATAGAGATTGAACATTGTCCTGCACCAAAGACTGACAACTTTTGATTAACAATTAACAATTAATATTAATAAAGAAAATGCAAATAGAATATCTAAATCTACAAACCATTCTTTTCCCATCCCACAGGACATTAGTAGGTCACTGACAATCAGTAACAGTCTAATACCTAATTGAACAAAAAACAAGAAAACAGGGATTCTTTTTTAAAATTATTAATAATAATTCTCTAAGTAATGGTAAACTCAATTAAAATAAAAATCAGTATTCTTGAACTTATTTGTCTTTCAATCAATCACATTTCTGTAATTCCTGGTTTCCATAACTTTATATCGTAAACATTCCTATTACCAATAGATTGACGATCATTTATTCCTACAAGTTCATATGAATTTGTACCTGCAATCGATTGTACTTCGTATGGTCCAGAATATATTAAAAAGAGTTTTTTAATTTTATTAATGGTCGCTTCAGGTTGGGGATGGGTTCTTAGGAGAACCATGTCACCCACTTTGAATTCAGTGACTTGCTTTGTTTGGTGACGGATTTTACATTTTTCCTCTCTATTTCTAAGACTCTCCCGAGCAATTATTATGATATCTTGCCCCTCACATACCTCTCCTGGAAATTCAATGTTCTTGATGAAAGGGTTTGTCTTTTTAATTCCAAAGTGCACTTCTACCGGAGCAGAACCTATACTATCATGATGTGCATTCTTCAGCCATGGTTCCACCTCCTTCAATAAATGCGCCCATTTTTGGTGCGAATCGTAACAATAAGCTCTTAAACTGCGATCAATTTCTTTATTTTTATTCAGAAGATCACACAATTTACTTTTTTCACATGAGTCTAGCACGTCGGTTTGTTCCACCACTTCTTCACTTTGTCCAGTTGAATAGTTTTCCTTTATATGTTTTGTTTCCTTCTTAAATTCTGCATAATTAATCTTCACCCCCCTCTCGCGCATAATACAATCATCATATTTAATCTCAATTGCTTGATCATTAAACTTTCCCTTTAAAACAGCTAGGTTAGAATTAATTTCGATTTCGTGTTCAATTATAAAATCATAGCCAAGTATGACGCTTTTTATAAGGTTTGGCACTACCAGACAAGGAACCAAAATTGTCTGTCCATTTAATTTCATTGGAAGTTGGATTTGTTGATTTACCTTTTGACTTCGACCTTTAACAGCACCCACTAAAGTAACGCCTGACGCTGATAACATTAACAGACCCTTATTTATTTTTTTAATTTCATCTACTAAGTTTTCAGACACACAACTGATTTGTGCTCCTGTATCGCTCAATGCTGATACTAATATTCCTTCAATCTTTATCTGAATCGTGGGACATCCCGGAACAGCTGGCAACGTCTCATCACTTTCATTGAGCAGTTCATCTTCTATTTGGTTAAACGTTGTGCAGATCTGAATGCACCCTTCATCGCTCACCTCGACTTTATTATTTTCGGTCAAGTATTCACTTCCGCTACAGCCGTTATCACCGCAGTCTGGTTCTTTTGCTGTTTTAACCTCGCATGAATTCTCGCTCTGCAGGTGGATATGATTTACTTGGCGATGAGAATTTTCTCTTCGGTACGAATCATTTCCAGCAGGCGTCGGTGCATTCCTCTCAGGGTTCGGTTTTCTCCACGAATTACCATCGGTTACATTATTATTTCTATACTGGTTACTTCGACCATACGTCATTTGATTATTCCTATCTGGCTCTGTACGTGAAACCCTATTGCTATTTTCATTTCTCACGTAGCTATTATTATTTCCAAAATTCCGGGATTCATTTCTATCATTTCGACTTGGATTATTATAAGCCGTCTCACGACTCTGGTTTCGCGCATAATTTGAACGTCTTTGTAATGCATTTTCTAAGTCATCTAACTCTCTTAAATATTTTTCAATTAAATATGGATCACTCAAACTATGAATTGGTAGGTTATTCCTAACTTCAGGTGGAAAATGCGTAACTATCATAGTAGCCAACTCGGAATCTCTCGGTGGGTATCTAAGATATGACGCCTCTTTCATTGTTTTCAAAAAATAATCCGACTTCGACATTTTTCCGTCAAACTCACCATATTCGATATGTTGTAAGAGTTCCCTTTCCTTTGAAATCGGCCAATAGCGTTCTAAAAATTCATCTTCGAATTGTATATAGGTACAAATCTGTACTTCTCTCCATTCTAACCAGCTCTTTGCACCACCTACTAACAGTTTTGATACTAAATTTAATAGTTTATCATTCGGGACCATTGCCTCTTTTGCAATTTTCCGAAAATTCCGAAGGAATTGGACAGGATGAATTTTTGAGTTCAGATCAAATTTTAATTCGAAACCACCTAAATCCCTAAATAATGACAGATATAAGTGTGAATTTGTATTACTCATGGTGTAATTATCTCCTCGGATATAACCACTACTCTCCTCCTTCTGATTGACATTCACACCCCCCTTATGATTGAAATTCACACTCCCCTTAATGTTTTCTCTGTCATAACCCCTTTCTTCACTTTCTCTATACTGATTTTCATACTTAACTGGGTTTATTCCATCAAATTCTGTTATTTCTTGTACAACATTCCTCTGTTCTTGGCTTCTTTTGTTTATACTATCCCTTACTAACCTGTCTCCTACATTCAGTTTATCCCAACTGTTTATTAATTTCTCAGTCACTGACACTAAAAACTCTTCATTTGACTTTTTCAAATTTTCTTCAATACCTCTCATGTTCTGATAAATTTGGTTCATTAAAAACTCATTATTTGATTTTATCATGTCTTCCCCGACAACTACCTGATTTGAATTTTGGATATTTTCCACACCCCCTTCGTCATTATTTGACCCTACAGATATATTGGTTGCACTGTCTGATTTTGACAGTTCTCCCTTATTACTTTCATTAACATTGGAGATTGACTCCTCCGCTTTACCCGCCTTAGAGATTGCTCTAGTTATTATCTTATCCATTTCAGATCGCTGTCACAAATTCATTATCATTCGATCATTCGAGATATAATAATTAATATTAATGGGCTTCGCTTTGTTTTCAGGGTTCTCACAATTTATCTACGATTTTCAAAACTTATCGAGCCCCGCGTTGTGGGCCAATTTATGTGCTCGTGCTAAATGTTGGGCGCCTTTAAAACAATTTGACCAGCTCTTTTACAAAAGACTCTTATGAGTTTTAACAAAAATCCTTATCTCAGTTCACATGGGTTATGTGAAACCCTCAAATCAAAACGATAACCCTTTTAACTTTAACATTTATAATCAGTGCTTACCATACAAACATAAATATTAACTTAATAACAAACTTAGTTTGCTTCTTTCTTCTGGGCCCTATGATATTATTCCATCGGTACTCCGTATGGATTATGATTCTTCTTTGATTTGGTTTTATGTTACCTCCCTTCAGAAGTCTAAGAAATATGTCCAGTATTGTTGCTATTTCTCTTGGAGAATTATCTTCAATAATATAGTTTCAAATTCTTGATCTGATAGATCTTCTAGGTCTTCTTCAATAATAATCAGACGCTAGTTTTTCTACCGCTGACGCCGCGTTCTCCTGTCTACTCTCTAGTATTACCGACTGAGTCCCTAACAACAACAACATGACTTTTCAACAATCTAAAATGGACTCCTGTAACTTGGCGTTTTTACCCAGGACTGCAACCCATATCGAGTGCACATACAAAATTTAATAAAAATAGAAATCAAAAATAAAAAAAAGTATAAAAACAAATCTGATCTGAAAATAAAATTTTATTCAAAACAACTTTTTCCCATAAAATTTGTTAGCAAAGAAATTTAGGATAGAATCCGGTTTCATCATTGCTGAAATAGGTATACTGAAAAACTGAAAACTTTTGGAATTGTCGGCTTAAATTATCTTTTAATGCCACATAGATAGCTGTTGACGACTTAAGTAAACTCAAAAAAAAAATTTATTTTTTTTCAACAATAAAAAAGATATGACTAAAATAAGAAATCTCGGTTTTACAGTTTTTTCAGAATATTTCAGCAACGACTGAAGCTAATAATAAGTTCATATAAAAATAAATTTAACTGTGAAACTAAAAAGAATCTATACCATTCACAAGTCTACTTCACAGATGAATTCACAGTATTTCATCCTTTTAAAAACAAAATTTTCACAAATTGGATCAGATTTCATGGTAACGGAATTATCTGATACTTAGTTTTTAGCAATTTTATGAATTTGTTTTGGATACACAAAATACGTGGAGAGTACTACGTATTATGCGGGGATGTTAAGACAGGAAGATCTCCACGAATGATAATATACAAAATTGATTTCTCTTTCGGTCAATGAAAAGACTTTGTTGGTGTGCAAATTTTAATTCCTCGAAAACCGAGCTTACCAATTATAAACAAGTGAGCGCGTGCGAGAGCGCAGAATTTTGCATTTTCTAGGATAATAATGTTAGATTATCATAGAAAATGGCACAAAAATTCATTGGTATATTGAGCAAGATTGTTGAGAGAATGTTGTAAAATTATCAAAATTCTGCTTGGTTTAATACTCTTGGAGATATGAAGATACCATGCCTTCCTGTAAGCTTTATACCTAATTCGATATTGCCAATACTTTTGAAAAAGTCATTGTTACAAGCTATCTTCCAAACGTGGGCCTAGGTGCATTGTATTTCTGACCTTGTATTCATAACATATTATATAAAACATCATTGTGGTCTGATTTATACCGTTTTTTTTTTTTTTAATATCTATCCATCACCTATCACACGTGACGAGAGTTAATTGAATTTAGATCTAAAATAAATAAGAAGTGGTCATGTCGCGTGTAATTATTATTATTAGCAGTTGTCTGGAGGTTCTTACTTACGGAAGGTAGGTAACTATCAAATAATGGGTGTTGAAGGATGTTCAGCGTTGTGTTAAAATAACACCAAATCTACAGTAATTTACTTTAGCAGCAGTTGTCAACAGTAATTTAGTATCATTAGCAATTTACAAAGTGTCTAATTATTTACCTGATGGGCAACGTAAGCTATTTAAACAAATGTGATTATGTCCACATAAAGAGCTTTGCAGCTGTTGTATACTGTAATTTTATATAATTCTGAATATGTACTTACCTATTTACTTATTAAATACCTACCTACTTCTTCCAAAATTGATGTTCAAGTTTGATACTATGTAGCTATACCTACAAAAGAGCTTTTAAGTTGTTTATCTGTGCTCTGTAGGGTGGAAATAACTTATGAATGAATTTTTTCAGTAATCCATACTTAAGGGGTATAAGAGCTGATGGTAGGTCTGTATTTGAATATTTTGTGTCATGAATTGCAAGCACTCAAGGTATATGGAAGTGTCGCATTGTTATGGCCGAAAAATCGCTCTGCGAATATGCCTTGGGAAATACCTAAAGAACATGATCAACAATAAGTAAGAGCTTTTTAGCAATTTTGCAAGATAAAGTTCAAAGGTCAAAAGTCTTCTTTGTGGCGGAATATTAAATCAACCAGTCAGTTTATTTTGTAAATTTATTACAGAATTCAGTACAGACATTTAGAAATGCAAGTGAACCAATAAATCTTATTTTTGAATCTTGGGGGGGGGGAGGCTTAGACTTCAAATTGGCGACCAAGATTTTCTGTGCATTCTTCGCTATCTTGAAAGAATTGTTAAATTTTGTTTTTTTGCAATAACTCGGATCTCCGTCGAAATACGAAAATTGCGATGGTACGCTGTTAATATTTTCACGCTCTACAATTTAGTCATATACATTTTTCAGCAACCGTTCATTGTTTCTGTAGTAAATTCAGGTAGTGAAACTTGTTTAGTGCTGTTTTCATTTTTCTCATGATTAGAAGATATCGTAAAAAATGTCTATCATCAAACTTGTATATAGCATGTTAATACCAGCAATCTCATAAAAAAAAATGTTTTTGATAAAAGCTACGTTTTTTAGCGCACCACAAAGTCGGTCAGTCCAAGTTCAGATTTCGTAGCTCGTACGATTTTATTCATACATATTGATTGATATTGATATTGATATTGAGGGTGTCAGATGCGCTGCGACCTATTAAGATCTATTGTGCCCCCTCTTCTCTGCTTCTTTGGAGTATATTCCCTTCATTGAAGCAGCCTCTCCAACTCCGTTTCCCTTAGGAATTTCAGGATTTGAAGAGGATCAAGGCCGGGCAAAGCCCCCCCGTTGAGCTGGTGTTGGCCCAGAACATCGTTTCTTTCACGTTCTAGGGCTTCGCAGTTCATCAATAGGTGACGAGGAGTCTCGTTTTCTTCCCTGCAGAGTCTGCAAACTCTTCCCTGCAGAGTCTGCAAACTCTTCCCTGCAGAGTCTGCAAACTTTATTCATACATATGTCATAGCGGATTAACGGTTGTTGAGGTAATTATTGAGGTACACTATAAATAAATTAACCAACAAAACTATAAATCCCACTCATGAAATTTATTATGCCAATACTTTTTTTTTGTGTTGTAGAAAATAACAATTAAAGGAGGTTCGTTTTTTTGGTTCTGATTCAAAGTGTGTTCCTCTGAATACTCATTCGAACTCTGTAGATTCTTCAGTCACACCAGAGATGATGCTTCGATATTCGATAGTCGAATGATCATCATCATCATCTTTGCATTTGCAAGATATAAGCTTTAAAAATTCAGGTGCAGCGGGTAGCGGGTTTGATTGTGCTGATAATTGGTTCAAGCCCATGATTTGTTCGTCTCCAAACTCATTCCAGAGGATCCGTGTAAAACAAAACCCGAGCTACGTTTGCATTTGCAGATACTTAAGGAATATAATATCTGCTAGCGGACTGCGCGTTTCGTTGGTGGAAGTAGTGACAAGTGGTGCAACTTATTTTTCGTCATTGACTTAAAATCGCGAAACATTATTTTCGTCCTATTTATTTATCGAGATTTATCCTGCTTATTACCGTCATATTGGGTGCGGAATGTTCTCCAGTGGAAGTCAGACAACGGCGTTTACGAATGCATCCCATGGGGGATAATTATTGTTTTTATCATATGTAATCTAATGTTCTCGGGGATTATCGCAGCATTTATAATCCGATTTTTTACTGGACTAAAAATATTGCAGCAGATACAGAAATATTCCGTTTACATGAAAGATTATTTTTGCGTCACTTAGCTTTCTTTATGCTTCAGGGCTTCATATATGCAGTGCATTTCTTTTAAGTGTTAAATATTATAACAGTAACTCAGTCGAAATGATCATTTTTTGCAAACTGCAGGCTCATAATTTTATTCCCAGCCCTTAAGCGCGACTGAATTCTCGGTTGTTGGGCAATTGATAATAATTATTACCCTTCTCTGTAGAAGGGACCTACTCTACATTCTCTCAATTTCCTCCTTGCCGAATTCACTGATCTGATTATCGCATGCATGTAGTCGATATACAGGATGTCGCTAAAAGGTACCATTTTTGACTTATCCTGGAAAACGTGTTTTTGTTTGACCCCCTCTTAAAGGGGGGGGGTCAAAGGGAGCCTTTTTGTAAATAGATAATTTCGGTTAACTCGGCGTATATTTGTACTCGGGAATCTGTGGTAGAGCGTTGATGGTAACTTTTAGCGACACCCTGTATAGCTTTGGTGGTTGTAAAAGGATGATCAGCAAGTAAGTGCTCATGTCGGTTCTCGTTGCCTCGGATTCGTGGCCCTTCCGAAAGCCCCCTAGAGACGATTTTCGAGGTGAAATTTTGAATTTTTTTGTATCACTGCTAGTTACTATTTGGGGTGGGTTTGAGGGGTTGAAATTACCTTCACTTGCTTTTGATTCTCGGATTCGTAATCAGCGACCCTGTAAGTCCCCGAAAGACGATTTCAGACGTGAAATGTTGGATTTTCATAACTTTTTGACCACTGTTACTATTAATTATTATTAATTATTATCACCACCACGCTTCTCTAGTGGTGGTGATGTGACAGACTGATGAGATGGAAATAACCATTGAAACATCGATGTCTCTGTCTTCACCATACCGTTGGAGTAAGTGTGTCGTTTAGAAAGCATTATTGTTTTTCAACAATCGGATTGCTGTAATTGATATAATAATTTATTATTATTCAATTTGTTTCACTGTTACTATTGCTTTGGGAGGGAGGAAATGACACTAATTTTATCATTTTTTGAGGTAAACCTAAGGTTAATGTTGATTAATGTTCCTGAAGGTCTAGTAGTAGTAGTTTGGTGGGTTGGGGTGGTACACCCCAAGCGACTAGGCCACCGAGGGCCCTTTTCGCCTTACCCGAACCATGGTGAAACTCCTACTCGAAGCTCCCCGACCTTTTAATAAAGGCCAGAAGGTTGTTGTATGAGAGGAGTTTCATTTCTTCTTCTTGTAGCTCCTCAGACCCAAAGATGTTGAGCCTGAGGTTACTGTATACCTCGCATACGCCCACATAATGGTGGGAGTCCTCGTCATCCATTCCGCATTTAGGGCAGACCGGGTCCCGTGTGACCCCCACCACTTGCAGGTGTCTGTTCAGACTGCTGTGACCGGTGAGAACCCCGACTAGTAGTCTGAGTTCCTTCCGGTTCATTCTGGACATGCTGATCCATCTGTTTCCGATCGGACCAGCCAGAAACAGCCTGGCCTGTCTGCAGCCTGGTGCTGTTTCCCAGTGGTTCTCTAAACCCTTGCGAGTCCATTCTTTAATAGATTCTTTGAGAAGATTTTTGGTCAGACCCAGGACGGGCTCCGGCCAACAAAAGGTTTCCCTGGTCCCGAGCTTCGCGTATTGATCTGCTAGCTCATTACCTGGTACACCTGAGTGTGCGGGAACCCACACGATATGCACCGATTTTCTGTCCGCCAGTCTGTTCAGCGCCTCGACACACTCCTGGACCAGTGGGGAGCTGGTTCCGTGTGTGCCCAGCGCTTTTGCGGCGGCCTGACTATCCGTGCATATGTATATCGTCCGTTCCCCGGCTTCTATTATCTGCTCCAGTCTAGCTGCTTGCAGGATAGCATAAATCTCCGCCTGGAAGACGGTTGCGGTGAACCCAAGAGGGTAGGATCTTCCCAGTTTCCGTCCAGCCAGGTAGAGCCCCGCCTACGTGGCCATTTTTGTTCCTGGAGCCGTCTTTGAAACAGACTAGTCCTCCTGGTTCGAAGGCTACCTCCTTTTTTTCCCACTTTTCCTTTTCAGGAATTTGCAGGATAAATTTCTTGTTTTCTCTGTTGTTTCTTGTTTTTGAGGTAGACATAAGGTTTGAGATTGGTATCTCCATCTCGGCAACCTTGGCTATCTCTGTGTGTCCTTTGTAACCTCCGCCTTTCCATAGTCCCGAATCACGCATTCTTAGGTGGGCCGCCATGGCCTCCCCTTTTATCCAAATGGGAAGCGGTGGCAGCTCCAGAATGACATTCAGGGCTGCTGATGGGGTGGTTCTCATTGCACTTGTTATTAACAAACTGGCGAGCCGTTGGAGTTTAGCTAGCCTGTTTGCAACGGTATTGCTTGTGGTTGTTTTCCACCAGACCACCGAACCATAACTGATTCTCGGTCTGATGATGGCCGTGTATAACCAGTGCATTATCTTTGGTTTTAGCCACCACACCTTGCCTATTGTCCCTCTTAGCTGCCATAGAGATGACACAGTTTTTGTGCCTATTCTGTCAATCTGTGGCTTCCAGGTCAGCTTTTCGTCTAGTACCATTCCAAGGTATTTGGCCTCCCCACTAAGAGTTAGGAGTTTGCCAAACAGCCTGGGTGGTTTGAATCCTCTTTTTTCCCTTTTCCTTGTGAAGAGGACCATGTCGGTCTTTCCGGGGTTGATGGTCAGCCCCGCCTCTTCACACCATTTTTCAATTATCTTACATGCACTCTGCATGCGATCGCAGACCACGCTTAGGAATTGACCGGTTACTAGAACCAGCCCATCGTTTCACCGTCGTATGGGAGATATAAGCTACTTAGAATTATCTTATGTGAGATGTCACTTACTTTGTATTCCAGAAGCATTGCTGTGGCGTCCCTGGTCCCCAGATGCGGTAAGGGTACCGAGCTTAGCCTCTTGGACACCAGTATGCAGCTTCTGGGTGTCTCTCCTGCCTTGGCTCCCACCAGAAGTTTGAAGCCCAGGCCTGATAGTCCTTTTATCTGGCTCCTAAAAACATATGGTTCCTGAATTAGTATCACATCTGCAGGTTTTTTTACCAGGCTGCTTAGCATTTCTGCTGTGGCATCCCGGCTGTGCTGCAGATTGATCTGGCTTACCTTTATTTCCTCCATGGGTGGTTACTTTTTCCTCGGTGGCTCATCTTGGGCCTGCTTGGAGGTGCTTGGTGCATTTCCAACGGCGGCGGGACCCCAGAGTGTCACCCGACGCACTGTCAGGGTGGTCAACTCGTAGTTGAGTTCCCAGCCGCCACTTTCTATGCTCCTGGCGTCCTCCTGGCTGACCCGAAAGATGAGTTGCCATCCTCCCAGTCCTTCCTGAAGGTCTAAGGAATCCAGGAAAATAAGAATTTAAAAAATCATTGCGCTCCATCACTTTTCTAGATTGTATAGTATTTTCCGGCTTATTTACTATAAGCTCTGAAAGAATATTGTGGGTAGGTGAATTTTAGAAAACACTTTTCCCATGATCTAATTTAATAATCTACCTATGAGTGATCTACCGGAGTTAAAGCTCAAAATTTGTAAGTAGGTATAGTCATAAGAATAAGAGAAGCTTTAGGTATACCTAAGTGGTTGTAATTACATGATAAGTGTTTTGGCGGGCTGTTAACTACTATTTCTTATTTTGCTTGTCTTATAAAGTTATTAAACTTTGAGTCGATCTAACATTTGACATTTGGTGACTGTCTAGGCAGGAGTCTGTGTTTTAGTAAAAAGGTTGGTATCCAATAACGTAGACTTTATTGGAATATAATCTGGTAACATTCTCGGATTTGAAATTTAATATCATTATGAATTTAGAGAATCGTAACAAAACTAATCATGGCTAAGGTATCAAATTTTATAATAAAATTGAGATGTCCTTGATAATATGTAAATGGTCAAAATAAAATATCGGTTAGCTCTTTATTAGGTACATATATTAATTTTTTGCGACCTGAAATTATTACACAGTAGATTAACCCATTAATCGAATGCCACAAGTGCAAGTCACGAGCCAAAATAAAAATAAAAGGATTACTGACATCATTTTATACTGTTTTTTAATGTGTGTAAGCTGAATGCTGATAAGAAGCTGGTCTTGATCTACTTTTACTCCAACTCCAAACCACTCGAACCGCCGTAGGTAGGTAGGTAGGTACCTACTATTTTAAATGCATCTGATAATGTTTTAATGTTTACTTATTTAATACAGAAACTAAGATTTTATCGCTTTAATTGAAACAAATTCAACAACAACCCATTGTTTCGGTGCATTGTAAATTTACATATGCAGGTATACCGTTGCAATTAAAGTCAATCAAAAATAACAAGCTTGCATGGTGCATTGATGTTGAAGACTAGTTCGTTGCAGAATCGAACAATCGAAATATAAAACATTCAAGCGAGGAGATGAGATTGCCGATATGTTCAGTAACTCTTTAAATGTTAAAGGTAGGTTGTATGAAGTTTTCCAAGAATCTAGTTTACTTACTTATTTGCAAATGATTTATGAACTGAACTTTATTAATTTAAAATATTAGAGAAGTTAAAGTCCTAAGCTCTTACAGACTGTCGTTGTTACTGGTAAGTATCTGGTACGATAGTGTTGTATTGTTGGTTGCGTAATCACTAGCTTCACAATTTTTAAGCCGCATGTAAGCATAATAAACCTAAGTCTCCATTAATCTGACTTTTATCATCAGCTGGACTCTTTTTTATTATCACATAAAATGTATAATTCATGTCAAATCCCTTGCCTATAAGGGATTTGGAAGGTTGATTTCAATATGTGTTTCGATTTTTAAGTGAATTTATAGGAATTAACTGTTAAATAACGTTGATTTTCAATACCTACTCTACTAATTCTTCACTGGGAGGGACGTGAGAGGGACCCCAACAAATTATTATCCAGTGAAAAATCCAAGCGAAAAATTCAGGCGAGACTATTACCCTGACCTGGATATGGATGACAGTGATACAGGCGGAAGTTCACCTTTGAATCCGAAAACACTAACACGAGAATCGGCCACTGCCTTATTCAAAAGCAGCTAAATCACCTCAATTCCATAAAAGAAATCAAGCTATTGTGATGAATATAGTTGAAGACTTTGAAATAATTATCAGACTATGTAGCATCCATCGGTGAACTATTCCAGATGGAATTAAACTAGCATCCAGAATTTCTAGCAACCGATTAGGTATGTATTTTCTTAGCAAGTACAGAACTAGCGGAAATATAATAAATATTAGAAAATTATTGAAACCAGCAAAAAGGATCATTTTACCAAATGTTTGCCCTTCGATACCTTACCTCACTATTATCTGGAAGAAAAATTCAAAATCTTGGTTTGACAATCGTATTCCCTATGTAATTTTTAAGTGTTTATAAGTTTATAAATGTTTATAAAGAATAAGAAGATAACGAGATCTGCTGCTAAATTATTAAGGCGGAAATTAGAAACAATAATTTGAAAGTCTTCATTGATGGTAATAACTTTGTTTTAAAATTTTGTTTATAGTTTATAGTTTGTTGTACAATTATTTATTTGTAAATATTATGTGTGTAATATTCCTTATTCCTTATTGCCAATAATCCATTGAGATTTCGGCAAAATTATATATTAAAAAAATAGTGTTTTGCAAACCATAGAAAACTGTTGTGGAATTTTCATGAATTGAAAACATGAATTGGTGCATAAATAAAATTAATCTAATATTTTTCTGTGCTTTATTCATTTGTTTTCTTAATTTTTTTCATAAATTATTATTTCATAAATCTTTAATTAAATCTCACTCATACGCCTCATGTTAATCACGCACACCCCTCAGACATGTTCACGAAAATAAAGCTAATCACACATAACTTCACTCCAAGATATTCATCGAAAAGACTGGAGGATGGCACTCTGGGTAAAGAGGCTGATGAGGGACAACGCAGCTCCAGAGAACCACCTACAAATTATTGAATACCTGGAACCAGAGCCAATAATACTAAAAGAAGAATTAAAACCTGGCCTGGCTTGAGGACTGGACCAAATCAATATACAAAAATCCACAAAAATGGTTCGAAAGACACTTGCAAAACTATCGCACAATTGCGCTCATCTCACATGCCAGCAAGATTATGCTGTATGCAGATAGTAGCGGAACGATTCAAACGCTACATATTGCCACAATTTCCACCAGAATAGGCGGGCTTTGTACCTGCCAAAGGCACAAGAGAACAGAAAAATAATAATACATAATCCTGAGACAGATAATAGAGAAAGTCAGCGAATTCAATAATAATTATACCAACCTATTTATGCTACATTTACAAGGCGTTTGACTGCGTGCATTGGCAGAAACTATAGAGCGTCCTGGAGGAAATGAGTATATATACCTAGTATCCCTTCATATCCATAATAAAAAGCCTATCGATAGTAATAGCATCCAGGTCAGAGTCGAAGGCAAATTTACCATGTCAGTAAAGGTGTTATAGACAAGGCTGCATATTAAGTCCCATTCTTTTCAACACGTACCTACGCTCTAGATAAATGGGGAGGAATAACCATCAACGGTAAAAAAATGAATAGCCTGCGCGGTAGGTACGCTGAACTGAAGGAGAACTGAGGGAGCTCATTCAACGAGTAGAAGCATCGAAGTCGGTTTGCAAATTACCAGAAAACCAAAATAATGATAGTTGATCGACAGAATAAGAACAGATCAAATACGAAGAGAATCTGCAATCTCGAAACGGTCAACACGTACATTTATCGATTTATCTAGGATCATTTATTTATTTTTTTGTTTATATCATTTTGTCAACGCCTACTACACGAAAATGTGCTATAAAAACAAAACTAAAGAAACTACACTATGATATACATTGTTGAATTCGTGATTGAAAATTCTATCTAATACAGGGTGTACTTTTTACGGGCCATATAAAAAAAATAAGTTAATGGTGATTTCTTCGAAATAAAACGTTGGACTAATAAAACTTTGTGAATGCCATCTCACATATTGATTAAAGATGTTAGTAAACATTCTGTAAAAAAACTGTCTCTTTCCTTCTTTATCTCCGAAAGTTCTGTTGTTTCCAAGGGAAAATTGTATTTTTGAAAGTATATCATTTATTGTGAAAGTATGGTTGAAATATTGTTTTCACGCATTCCCTATATGTTATTCCCTCTAATGCAACACGGTGCACTTACGTATAAACCTACAAATAAATGTCGCGATTTTTCAGTGTTTTCAGGATAATTTAGCAACGACTTAAATCATCCTAAATTTTGTATCAGATAAATACTAAAAAAAGCATTAAAAAAACGTTTTTTTTCCCTAATTTAACCGACCTCGTATCTCCAGCAGTTGGCGAGTTCCCAATGGGGAGCATCGAATTGTTATTTAAATAGTTTGAATTAAATAAAAAAATGCAGTCAATAGTTAAATAGTAATTAGATCAGGTTGTGCGTTATATTAATAACCTGGAAATGATCACTGGAAAAGTAAAAGATCATTGAACCTCTTTCAGTTAACTTTAGATGTGTTAGATGAAATCTTGAAGAGCAAAAAATTATTTAGCCCGCCAACAATCAAAAATATATTATAATGAATTCTAACACCTACAAAGTATTTTTTTATGGGGAACTACGATTATCGAATTATTGTACTGCACCTAAGAGCTCCAGGCTTTCAGTTAACGGTAGAGGGCACATACGTTATGGTTCTTCCGAGTTGTTTGATCTAAGATATTATAGGCGATTGCATTATTTATTTCTGGCCAATCGGTCGCGGATCTGCGTAGGTTTGCAGAACCACACGGCCGAACACAGGGACCCGCTATTGTTCAGCTGGCTCCAAGATATTCATCTCGTGCATTATTAACGGTATTGGACACTCATTTGCGGTTTAAACAACGTTGCCTTATAATTTGGAATAATAAATTTATTGACAATAGATATAGGTGGAATGCAAGAGCAGATATTATATAGACACTTCAGAGCTAGAATGAAATGATTTATTATGCACACTAGAGAGTCACTGCGACAATAATAAGATAAAATGTTGAAATTCTGATATTGATAATACAAATTACGTATTATCTAAAGTCTGGATAATTCTAAATTTTATCATTCTCATGTCGCGTCAAAATATTCAAAATCATTTTTGTGACATACCTATAATACAGGTCTCCGTAAATGAATGGGACACAGCTCAACTGCAGCTTTGCGTTTTTTGACATTATCTGCAATTAATGGCATTTGCTTTATACATTTTCAGTTTCTAATTTCATAGGCAGATTTATAATGATATTTAGAATTTATGGATATAAAAAAATACAGATTTTGTTTTGGCTCGCTTAATAAAACTACATATACAAACATTCTGATTAGACCAGATTATAAGAGCAGGTATGAAATTGTTCATGAATGTGCCGCTAATGAAATACTAAATACTCTAAACGTACTTTTTGCGAGAGCTCTATACGATGGGACACCCTGTATTGTGCATATTTAAGTAACCAAAATTGCGATCAAGCTGGAAAATGAAGTACGTCAGTTTCCGAGGACGTCAAACGGTATTAGCATATACGTTTTGTAGCAGAACGTAGAGGGCGCTGTCGGTAGATTTTTTCGTTTGTGATTTTACCATATTTTTTTTAATTATCACACTTTTCATCACTATTGGTGAACTTTATGGAAAATACGTTATTTTTACATAAAAAAGTTATACTTATTTCATGTCGACAAAGTTTATCGTTTTCAAGAAAAACGCACTTGAGCGGTTTTTAAAACATCGTGAATTATGATATTTTTGACCATTTACCTTCATCACAACGATAAAAGAGCAAATTTTAATAAAAACCACATTTTATTCACAAAAGATTCTCAAAATGTCGCCTTCAAGTTTTTAAGGAAACTTTTATAAAAACATTTTCGAAATAGCTATTTATGATATTAGTGTTAAAAGTGAAGTTTTATTTTGTGAGTGAAAAGGTTTGTGAATTGAGCGAAGCGTAGCGGAACGAATTGATCAATTTCACGAATAAAATAAAATCACTTTTAAGACGAAATATCATACAATGGTTTTTGTAAAACTGCTCTATTTTGATAATAAAATTGATGAATTTAGAATAACAATCAACTTCAAATTGCATTTTAAAATATTCAGATAAGTACAAGTGTATCTATGCATAGCAACCGTTGCCGACGCTATGGTTACTAACAAATGCGTGTATACAAATAAAAAAGATGCTATAATAATTATTATTCTTAATTGCAATTTCTGAACAATTATTATTGTCTTGAATTCTTGACTAGGTACTTATTTTTTATTAATATTTTTGCCAGTAATAAAAAGAATATGAAAAAATCTTATTACCTATAATTTTGTCTGATTTCATCATGAGAAAATGTAGTTTAAAAAGAGAATTTGTTATGCACGCATTTGTTAGTAACCATAGCGTCGGCAACGGTTGCTATGCATAGTACACTTGTAGGTACTTATCTGTAATATTTTAAAATGCAATTCGAAGTTGAGTGTCATTCTAAATTCATCAATTTTATTATAAAAATACCATTGTATGATATATTCGTCTTAAAAGTGATTTTATTTTTTCGTGAAATTGTTCATTTCGCTTCGCTCAATTCATAAACCTTTTCGATCACAAAATAAAACTTCACTTTTAACACTAATATCATAAATAGCTATTATGATAACAATTATTCATTAAAATATTATTAAAATATACTTTACGATGTCTTAAAAAACGTATAAGTGCAAGTGCGTTTTTATTGAAAAACGCACAAAAAGTTTTCGAAAAAAGTTTACTTTTTGTATGATTTTACTTTAGTTGAATATTCCTCATTTCTATACATAGGTACTTATTAAGTACTTAGTTTGTAGTTGTAGTTATTTATATCGATAATGGATAAACTACATGCTTTAAGCAGCGGTGAAAATAATTACTATTTTAAATTACGGTTGCTATCCTTGCAGTTAACAATAATTGCTAATAATCTTTATGATCCGATGATGAATGCCGATGGAGGTAGGTGGTCATTCCAGAAGTGGTTCAAATAAACCAAAAAATAAATGCTCGAAACGCTATTCAGGTTTTTCATAAAGACAACAGGAGACGTGCGCGATGAAACCTAATACCCTCAGGATCTACAATCAAAATTGCTAGTCCGTATCAAATAACTTGGATGACCTGCACTCTGCACTAGCGCACGAGAATCACGAGATGAGTGCATTTCAGATTTCAGATCCTCAGTCTTCGCCGCCAGCAGAGAGAGGACAACGGACCCGAAACGAAAGATCATCATGTTGCAGAATTGGTGGTAAATTAAATTGGACGTTCCAATGACTTCCTGCTCGTTCATTCGTTTGTTCATAAAAAAGGAACGATGTCTTCAGATGGCGTTTTTAGTATCTTATTTTTGTCGATAACCAGGTAGGGCTTGTAAAGAAAATGTATTATTCCAGGAAACTATACAAATTAGTTTTCTCGACTTCAGAAAGAAAATTTAGATTTGAAAAAATAGAAAATTCATATAAACCAAAATTGAAATGAACTTGTTATGTTTCCTTCAATAACTCGCAAATCGCAAGTAGAATGAGGAATATTGAGGTTCACTAAATGAACTCTATATAAACGTTTCATAAAGTTGCCATTTTAGTGGGGTAGGTCTACATTTCAAAACGACACTCGTTTCTATTGTTTGTTTCTCTTGTTATGTGGCCGATTTGGTGTAAGTCTCGGAGGTGGGGAGGGGGGATAAAACCAGATAAAAAACGGGGGAAAGGGTTTTTTGGCCCATCGGCCAAATAAATATCGCGAGAGCGAGCAACCTGGTGTGGCCCAATCGCGAATTCGTCCATTTCTCACTGACATATCGCCGTTTTCGTTCTTAGTTTTTTTTTTGCCAAAACGGGATTCACCGGGAGTAACGGGCTTCGGTCAATGTTTGTGCGGATCGGTGTATAAGAAGCGAAGGAAAAAATGAGAAAAAATCAAGTAGGTACATTTTTTCATTTTTTGTTTTGGCCTCCATTTGTTTATTTTTGGAAAAAAATAAAAATAATAATTAATCGATAGGCGGCCAATCCAAGAAAATTAGTTTTTTTTTGATGCGCGATATGGGACAAAAACTGTGGTAGTTATGTCTGATTCCGGGTGTTTTAGGTTTCCCCTGCCCCCCATTCGCCCATTTGCCCCTTATATACCGACCGGCACAAAAATTTGCCAAAACCCTTGAGAAACACGAATTTACAGGGGTGAATGTTTTCGCCCCTGTAAACTCATTACCTCTCCCTGAATTACACCTCCAACTACGTTCGTTAGTTACTCCCGGTGATTTCCGTTTTTGAAAAAATAAACAAAACTAAGAAAAAACTACGGTGATATCTGAGTGAGTAATAGAGGGATTCGCGATTGCGCCACACCAGGTTGTGCGCTCTCGCGAGATCTCGGTTTTTTATCCGAATTTTTTGTCCTACGACTCACAGCTAACCTAGGGGTAAAAAACCGATTCCCCGTTTTTATACCTGATTTTTTCTCCCCTCCCCACTTCCGAGACGTGCGCCAAGTCGGCCGCATAGCAAAAGTGGTCCAGTAAGTTGATAAAAACAAAAAAGAAAAAGAAAATAAAAAGTATATTTTGAAAGTTTTTACCGCTAGATCTACCTCACTATTTTGATTGCCATTTTAATTTCAAAATGGCGTTCTTTTAGGACACTTTACATTCCTTTACGCACTTAATCTTAAAAAAGTGACACAGAAATGTGACCAATCGGATCACAGACACATAAACTTCACAATAAATGGAAACGTAATCATACAAGAAACCTATCGTAACCCTCGGAAAACTAACTGGGAATCCTATGAGACAGACCTGGAGCATGGAATAAAATAGACGAGAAACACGATAAGGGACACAATATACCTGGAAGTGGTAGTAGGGCAAGTACAAGGATGCTATACTTCGGCCTACAACAGCAACTGTCTCATCGTCAGCCAGCAGGAACTCCAACAGGAATATGCTAGGAACTGAAAACTAGCTGCTCAAAGGGGATAAATAAGAGACTTCAACGAAGCGAAGGAAACGAAACACATGAGAGATATATAGGAAGGCTCTAATAGAATACAACAAAACACTGAGGAAAGCAAAAAGAGAGTCATGGAGAAAGCACTGTGACGACATGGAAGGAAGTCACGAATATGCTAGACTCCGTAAAATACTCTCGAAACAACCCCAGATTTGTCATAGCTCCTAAATTGTCATAGAAAAATTCCAAATCGGATAAATCGGGACGACAAATCGGTTTTTATTCGAAACACCCAAAAGTCATTAATGCTAAGTACAAATAGGTAAAAAATAAAATACGCAGGGATGCTGATATGATGCATTTAATTTATCGCGAAGCGCTGTCCAACTCTTCATAAAAATTCTTCATGGAAAGGATTTAAGAGTAACCTGCCTACTTTGTTTAAAGATGAGTGACAAGAATATTTAAAAAACGAGTTTTAGCATTTTAAAATGACACCTGTCAATACGTAACAGGTATTGTTTAATGAATTTCATTTAATTATACAAGATTATACCGGGTGACTGACCATACCTCTGTACCGGGTGAGTCATTAAGAATGGCCAGCGGGGCCGGGAATATCTCAGAAACTAAGCGTCGCACAGCCTCAGACAAGACTTTTTTTCTAAGGCCCTAAAAATCTTTGGAAAATAGTTTCGAGCTTCTGTATTGACCGCTAGGGGATGTAAAAAAACGTAACACATGACCAAAAGCGAAATTGGAATTTTAACATCATTTGTAAAAATGAAGTTGTTCTAAGTTGCCACACAAACATGGGGTATAATTTTTAAAACGCAATTGCCTATGGCAACACTTAAAAGACATATACTGTACTAGTATTTGTCACAGTACTGCTTATTGTCGAAGTATTTTGAATATTGTTATTAATATTAATTGTATTATGAGGCAATGTCGTCCTATGTCAGCCACCCGGTATAAGTCGGCTAAGAAGTAGAGACAAAAAAGCAAATCGCTGATGACCCTTTTGGGGCTGTATATTTCTGTAAGGGGTACTTTAGGAATTATTTTCTATGACACTAGGTTTTCTTGACATTTCCTCTATGATGCTCCCAAGAAATTAGGAGGTATGTACTTACCGAACTGCAAGTATTGTAGTAACTATCGTTATGTAGACTAGCAAGTAGCTTATGATGGTCCTATGCATTTTCTCAAACTAATGTTGCAAAGAAAAGGGATTTTATGTTCATAATATGAAACCTCCCAACTTCATGGCGCCTATACTATCAAACATATTGAAATTTTCTTCGATACTTCGATAGGTTACGTTTCTAAAACTAACAAAGACAGCTTAAATAAAAACTGCAGCGTGGGATGTTAGTTAATATGCTGTCAAAATATTCTTACGTTGTTGTTTCCATAACTATAGTGAAACAATTTAATTAGAATGACGACGTAGGTATATAAAATGTAAGTAATCTTGAATTATGCTCGTTGTATATATAAAAATATATTATTTGATGTTATAAATTATAATATATTTTAATAATAGTTATATAAAAAAATAGGTTTAGTATGCTATAAATTTAATTCGGATAATTAGTGTAACGAATTTGGCAAAACAAAGAGAAAGAAGTGTCAGCTTTAAGTGGATATGTCCGGTACACTTTATTATTTACTTGGTTATGGACCAGGAAATCCTCATTAGGTTTTGCATATGTGCATTGCGACAATTCCGTTTGAATGTGTAAACAGTGGTAGGTATAAAGGAACTAAGTAAGATTTGCTAATCATATTTATTTTTATTGATTTAGAAGATCAACTGATTTAATCATAATTAAACTCAATTATTTTCAGCTATGATTTTTCGTACACCAATATGTCAAAATGTCAATAGGTATATGTCAAATTTATGAAATATTATATTATTCAACAAGCGTATAATAATGACTATTATCCATGAAAATTGATGATGTGTTTTCTCAAGAAGAGCATTCCTTTCTAGTAATCCGCCTTCGATTAATTATAATTACAATACATAACAGTCTATTTCTCTTGGTTTTCCTCTTTTGTCAATTTATTTTCACAGTAAGTCCAATGATTTTCTTATTTTTCAAATTACCTATACTAGTCATTGATCTATCAATCAATTTTCCTTTTTGTCAAATTGGTCTCAGTTTTTATCAATTGATTTTTGCATTTCATAAAAATAGGCTTTGTGATTTTTTTTCTTTTTCATTGACAAACTATTACATTTACCATTTACTTCGCAAAACTATGCATAATCAAAGACTCAGAATTAAGTTAATAAGTAATCAAGGACATAGTTTTTAATAATTCAATGTATAGATTATTAGCTACACCCAAAAATATTGGACAACAATAATTGAGGGCCTAAGAATGATAAGTGGATAACAGCCACCAGTAAACTTTTGAGAAAAAAGAGAAAAACATTCAATCTCGCCCACAACGTCAAGGAGCTCACACGCACATTGAGTCAAGCATAAAAGTGTATACATATTATGTTTATTAATTCGTTTAAGAAGAAGGCTATTACATGTTTCCTTTACATACTTAAAGATAGAGCTACTTTTTATGATGTAGAATCAGACAAGAAAAATGTGGTCTTTATCCACTTATCATTCTCAGGTATTCAATTTACTAAGTAGGTATGTAAATGTTCTTCCAAACATGGTGAGAAAAATGTATGCAAAATACTTATAAAGTAACCCAAAGTACTGCCAAAAGAAGTGTCCGGCATCGAGCACTGAAATTATTTATTTATGCTGCAAAAGGAGCAGATTTGTGTCTGGGTTGATGGAGATTTCACTTTATATAATTGTGCGTCAGTTGAAGGAAAAATATTAACACTTTTTATTGCACTTATGTATGTAAAAGAGTTTCCTTTGTTCTTGGCAGGAGAAATGTACCAGAAGTAAATAATCCCATCTCGATTTGAATATGCTGTTCCGTTCAATATAACCAAATTATGCTTGAGAGACAAAAAGTACTTCATTATTGAGTCATTGATTTCAATCGTTGAATTATCTGAGTAGGAAAACACTGATTGGAAAGAAATGAGATACTTATGTAAATAAAGTTTTGATATTTGGAAATCCATGAAAAAATATTTTGATTTTTAGAGTTATCTTTTTCGCTTAGTATTTTCTTTTGTCAGTTTGATTTCCTCAGTATGTCGAATGATTTTCTTATTTGACTATAATCATTGATCTGTCAATCAATTTCTCTTTATATCAAATTGGTTTCACTGCTATGGAGCACGAAGCTCCTGGAGTGGTGGCATATTATGCTACATAGTGTAATGGAGCTTTCTATAATGTTCATAATATGCTGACAAAAAATTGGCTGCTTCATTTCCTCAGGAACCCAAATGCAAATGATATTTATGAGAATATTTTTATTGAAGTTTCTCGCTCTGATCCTGGTATACATATTATATTGTGAATGAAATTACCATGTGTAGGCAGCGACATATGTGACGTCACTTGTAATGTAATTAATAAATTAGCACGCGTCATATCACATAGGCTCCCATATGCATCTTCCGACGAGATGACAACAACCTCCCCAGCTTATTCTTCTTCAGCGTGAGAATTGTAACGGAAAAGTGAAGCTGATTTCCTGTGTAATTTCAGGTAATATTTAGTTACCTACTAAATTGTCTAAATGAACGTCAATAATTCTAAATAGATACTCAAAGCACAAGTTATTAATTTAAATATTATCTTTAATAACATTTGCTTAAAAGTTGATAAGATCATAAACATGCTACTGTTTGATGAATAAAAACACTTTTGTCAAATTTTACTAAAGTTTAATACAAAACTGAAGTCTGAATTTACGTCATTGAATTTTTTTATATTGAAAAAGATGCTCTTTTAAAGAAGTTGAACGGTATTTATCAGACTAGGAATGTCGCGCTTGGTTTAATCATAGTAAGTATGAGTATGATCAGCAGTGACGGCTCGTGCTTCAAAAAATTGGGTCGGCCAGCCAATGGTGGAAATAAAATGTACGACGTTATATGTGGGAGGGGGGCAGGGATCCGGGGACAAGGCCCCCGCGGAAAATGCAATGCAGGCGATTTTTTTCACGGTTCAAGGTCACGCGAATTCCCTTAAGTTCAAAATTTACTTATATGTGAAAATAGGAAAAATCGTCGAATAGGAAAAATAGATGAAGAAAGTAATAAAATAAAAATGTGCTTTTGCTTGAGTCACTGAATGAATGCAATATTATGCTATACATGCATTGACACCATATGGATGGATAACACGCGCGGTACGGCTAGCCGACCCTGGCCCTGCATTTTACTAACTGGCGCTGGCTGGTAGGTATAAGGATAAAGAAGTACAGGCATTGAAGATTTCATTATTATTTTCCGTTCTAGGAATTTATATCTATTGAATCCCTTCCGTAAAACGGTATTTTTAGTTAATTTTTTATTTAAAAAATATTAATGAAAGTGTAGTAGGTGCGCAGTTGACTTGACAATATCGGTAGTTTGCGAATTCTAATACCTAGTTATTTTTTTTAATTGCATAAAATAGGTAAACAAACTCGCACACTGAGATTAAATAAATAAATTAATCTTAAATAATTAATTAATAAATAATAAGTCTACTAAATTAATTAAATAAATCTCTAAAAAGCAATTTGGCAAGCAAGAAACACATTTTTTGTTTCTGTTACTACAAGTGTCATTTTCTTAAAAAAATATTAATAAAAATGCGTTCGACACATCCCAATAATGCAGCGAGGATCATCCAAGAGAAGAGCGCCTGATAGATAGAGACCCAAGTACGGCCAGGAGGCTCTCGGCCGACCCTGTGTGGAATACGCTACGCCGGCCGTGCACTGTAACTCTGCGGTTTGGAAGCGACACAGTTTGTGTGCCGTATGTCTTCGATTAACCAGCACTCTCGCGCCCAGCATCGGCCAGCCGACCTTACCATTTATTTTCAACTTATGCATCACTCGCGCTATATTCACTATAATAGCTCTACACTACACTTTTGCTTTTTGCTTAGATTTTTAGGCAAGAAAAAACATTAAAGGGTATTATTGAAAGCTCTCAGAAATTAAAATCAAGTTTATTTTATTATTTTCTAAAAAATAATGTTATTTTACTGGTGCAGTGGTTTGGGTCGGCCGGGCCGACCTTGCCGTCCCTGACGAGCCGTCACTGATGATCAGTATGAAAATCTTAAGCATCATAGAGATGAACGTGAAATAGACTAGATGGTTACAACTATCGCTGATCGCGGACAAAACACCACTGATCAGAATGAAAATCAAGTGGATGAGAGAAGCAGAAGAAGAAGAAGAAGAAGAAGAAGAAATCATTAGGTATGAAGTAGTAACAAAGAAACACTACTCACACTTCTTTTAGTATTCATGATGCTGAAGGTATTCTGTCGTACTTTTCAGGTGATGATAAAGTCCAAGTTATGAAGTGGATTCCTAAATTCGAAGACGTGAGGAAACTCTTGGAGTGGAACGATTAATAGAAAATAATTTATGCCAAACGCATGCTAAGAGGCTCAGCCAAGCAGTTCATGTCAACAGTAAAAATCACGACATGGAAATTATTTCAAAATCGAACTTTTTGAAGAGTTCACTATCAAATTAAGCAGTGTTGCAATTCACAGACAGTTGCAACATCATAAGCGATTGTATAGCGAAACGGAAAGCAGTACATCTACGCCATGATGGAAATATCTGTGCAGTGAGAAATTGAAGAAGATAATACACTGATAGAATATGTGATAGATGGTTTTGAGGATTTTGAAAGTAATAAAATGATTTTATAAAGAGCTTTTTTATAGAGAGCTTTAAAAACGTTTCAAGTCTTACGATAAAATTAGAAAAAAATCAAAACAAATTCAAGAAAGTAGAAATACCTTCTGACAAGGGTAAGAAGGGTTATTAAAATGAGTCTTTTGAAAAATAACGGGACCAGTTTTAGAAAGAAGAATCTCAACTATTAGACATTGTTTCAACTGCGGTTCTAAAACACACGATAAAAGTCAGTGCATGCACCAAGATAAAGCACCCAAATGTTTTAAGTGCAACGAAATCGGACACATTTCTACCAAGTGCGCAGAAGAAAATCAAGAAGTAAATTGTATATCTACTATTCAGCGCCGGATTACCCACAAGGCTACCTAGGCTGTAGCCTAGGGGCGCAAAGCTTGGTGGGGCGCCGGAGGCGCCCTTAAAACTTGTAAATGCATGTGTAAATGCATAAATACTTAGGTACTAAAAATAATGAAATATACATTTCCGAGTTAGGATAATATAATACCTACCTACTGCCCGCACGCAGGCGACAAGTTCATAGGGGCGGCGGGCGAGAGAAAAAAACATCTTAATTCATAACAATAACAAAAATTATCAAAATATCATGATAAAATTAATTACTGGGAGGGTAGTATAGCCAAGGAGGCGGGGGGCGCGTGCAGGATCCTGGGCAACTTTTCACAATATTACATAATCAGGGCCTTTCTAACCACAGAATTAATAGGGTTGTAGGCAAGGGGCGCAAGCCTTTTGGTGGCGGATGTTTTTATTGAAGTATAATATTTTTTGTGATTATTTATTAGTCATTTAGTTATTATAGTTTTCACATCTCAGTACCTACATGTTTAACTAAGTAGTGGGAAATTGCGTAACTTTTAACATTGAAAATAATTTCGCTTGCTGATGCGCATTTTCTTTGGAGCCCGATATACATAACTAGTGTTAAATTATTTAGAATTCATACTGCACTAACTTATTTGTAATCCATCAGTCGTCATTGGCTTATTCCCAGCGTTAGCTATCCTTTACGCATTTCATCTGAGAAAAGGGCGCATTACTTTCAGTGGCCCATAGGCCCCAAATATCTTAGAACGGCTCTGGCCTGTACAGACTACCCGCGGAACGCCGAACCTGATTCATGTTCTTCTATAATAAAATTAGGTACCTAGAGTTCTATACTATTTTCCTTTTCTTGAAAAATTCGTGATACATAATATGCATGTCTTGGTTCTTGAATTGACGATATCGAACAACGAAGGCTTTGGCCATATTAAAACCAGATGGTGGCTCTAACCCAACTTCTATTCAACTCTATATATTATCCGGCGGACCTTTCCAATGCTTGAACGTAATGCGAAAATGTATAGCTAACAGTATAAATGCAGTTATTCCTTATAGTGTGATTAACATTTTCGCACTTGTTTTTTCAAAAATTTTCTCGGGGGGGAACCCCCGAACCCCCCTCATTCCTGGGGGATACTCCGTACCCCCCAGACCCCCCCGTTGGACTCTATAATGCTAGCATATCTTTGACACAATTCACTCACAAAAAGCGCAGCAGAATTTACCTTATGAAATACCTACACATTTCTTTCTATTAATGTCTAATTTTACATACAAAAAATTGCTCTTTACCATTCCTTAGATAGAGATTTTTCCATAAGAGGGGAGAGAGGGCGACAATTTTATTACTAAAATTCAACTAAAAAGGGGCGCTGTTATTTAATTAGCCTAGGGCGCTGCAAACCTCTAATCCGGCGCTGCTACTATTGATGACAATTACTTACGTAGTAAAGTGAACGGAACAAATTTTCATCGATCAATGGTCAAATTGCTACTACTACAGTTACTACAAATTGCATACAAATAACTCGTTTTTTCACTGATTTATGGAATAGGATTACAAAGCGGCTAGGAGAGACTCAAAGACTCAATTAGACGTAGAAACTAGAAATACTATTAGTCTATGCTACCATTCATTAGTCTATGCAGTGTCTTATGACATTCTCGATCACTGAATTGGTACTTGGACAAGAGTGGATAAAAGCAACGCAAATAACTTTCAAACGAGGTAAAATATCTGTTCAAAGGATTCCAGTAGAAGTTGACAGCGAGACAAAAGTATATGCAGAAGAAATGATACAATATGATGGTGACGCAATTTATAAAGCACATAATGTATTCCTTGAAGACTTGAAAGTTCTACCAAATACTGTTCTGCAGTGTAGTACTCTGACTGACGAAATCGATGTACCTACCTTAACTATACAGAGGAGTTGAGAAACTGAAAGAACATCAGCCCAATTCAATAATAATTATCAAGAGCGCTATCGAAATTAATATTATTCACAAGTGTGATTAAGACTCCGTCATCTAGCTCCTAAAGAAAAGCAGATGAATGGTTAACTTATAAAGTAAATGGTACTCATTGAATAAAACACGTTGAAGCCACCATTTGGAATCCCGTGGTTGCAATCGAACCATGATTATGAGTGAACAAGACAAGAAAGAACGATTGAATATCAAACAGTTGCTAAAGATGGAACCATATAAATACTATGCTATAGAGAACGGAATTCTTCTTCAACAGGAAAAAAAGTTAGAAACAAGGAGTAGGCAGACGATTGTTATCCCTCCGGAGGCCGAAGAGTTTGTAGGATGGCCGAATGTGGGATTACTGGGATTTAATATTTAGATTTAAAAAAAAAGACATAGGTAGTAGACAGGAGTCGGAAGGAAAAAGCTCGTCAAAGGAATGGAATAATAAACATTCTGAGAGTGAAGTTGGAATTGAAAAGTTGTTAAAGTATTTTAGGTGAATCTACGAATTATTATCTTTGTTTTTTTTAATAAAAGTTCTCGATACATTTAAATCATCACATATTATAGGTATATGCTCCTTTTATGAACAGATAATAATAATCAAAAACTTTTCTACTATACAGGGTGTCCAGGTATGAGTGTAAGAGCTACACGTGGCGACCTTCCTTGGACTATTTTGAGTAAAAAATCTTAATACAAAAATGCTCTAAATGTCTTCACGGTGCCACAGGAGGTCATCAAAGTTAGAAATTCTGGGTCACAAATATGCATATTATTGAACTTCTGTTTCCTTTTGCAGTTACGGTTAACATTTTCAAAGACTCTTGCAAAGTCTTATTTCATTTAATTTTCGTAAAAGTGCAATTATTAACTTTTTTAACATTTCTAAAAAAAAAAAATTTATGAAATGTTAAAAAAGTTAATAATTGCACTGTTACGAAAATTAAATGAAATAAGACTTTGCAAAAGTCTTTGAAAATGTTAACCGTAACTGCAAAAGAAAATAGAAGTTCAATAATATGCATATTTGTGACCCCGAATTTCTAACTTGGATGACCTCCTGTGGCACCGTGAAGACATTTAGAGCATTTTTGTATTAAGATTTTTTACTCAAAATAGTCCAAGGAAGGTCGCCACGTGTAGCTCTTACACTCATACCTGGACACCATGTATAGTAGAAGAGAGAGAAATACTTTATTTAAAGTTGTGCTGCCTGTCTGTGACAGGTTGCTTTTGTACACAGCATAACAATCAATCATAAAAAGACAATAATATAAAAATTTTAACAATTAACAATAAATATGGGTATGAATAATATTAATCGTATCAATTAAAATCTTTTCACATAGGTAATATGTCATTTACTTTAGCGCTATCAATTTTAAATTTACAAAAAAAATCTATTACACTTTGGTCGATTGTCCTACGAGATCCAAACCAAAGGCCAATTACTTTCCAATTTCTTTCTCCAAATTTATCCTGAAAATTTTCCGCATAAAATGGAATACATGGTTCATAAATTCTTTTTTCTCTGTTATAATTTTCGTGTCATTAGTTTCATATCTAACTGTAGGGTCGATAATAAATGCATTTTTTGATTTCTTGTCAAAAGCAATAATGTCTGAAAATCTGTTTAGTCCTGTTGTATCTCTGCCATATACTTCTTCAAAGCATTCATAACCTTTTTCACGAAGAATTGATGTTATATGATGTTTAACATGATTATGACGAGCTGTTATCTTCGCTGAGTTGCTGCTGCAGTTGCCTGTGACATGAAAAGGGGTTTCAATCTCTTTACCGCATTTGCGGCAAAGGCGGTCACCATTGACATCAACACCAGGAACACCTCGAAGATTAGCATAGTTGCAGTTGAGTTTAATAGCAGCGGTCCATTCAGATGAAGAAAGTGAATTTTTTTTTATGAACAAAAGAGTTTAATTTGGATGAATTTTGAAAAGTGTGAACACCGATTCGTTGATAACCTTTACTGCTCCATATATCAAATGATATTTTTCTTAGTTGACTCCTCATAATTCTAGAAGTATTTCCTTCAACACCTAAATTTATTTTACATTTATTCATTTCAGCAATAGAATCAAAACTGCGACTGAGAAGTAAATCTTCAATCTGGTGAAGTTTTTGGGCAATAGAAAAATGTTGTAGTTGAACTTCCCATTCAGTCTTTAAAAGCCCCAAACCACGAAGATTACGCGGTGCATAAAACATTTCCGTTGTTGTTGAAGCGGGCAAACCAATGATTGTTTTGACACTTCTTCTTATCATTATGTCAATTTGATTTGTGATGAATTTTGGTATTTTTGATAGAGGGGCACACTGAAGAGGATAAATTAACATTGGGAAAATATATTGATTTATAATGTTAAGTTTTTGGTCAGGTTTAAGTAGATGACTGACAGTTAATTTTTCCAAGTTATTATTGAAGTAATTAATTATGTTTTTATCGAATATGATCTCTTGCTTAAATGTACATCCAAGATATTTTATACATGAAAATTTATCAATGCATTTTATCTTTTCATTGCTTGACAGCTCTAGAACACCTTCTGTTAATTCTCCGTTAATTATCATTATTGCATTACTCTTTTTTGGATTGACATTTAGACCAATTTCATTAAAGAGATTTTGAATCAATAAATAAATCAATAAAGAACAAAACTATAAAAAAAAATATTAAAATCGCACTGAATGCCTCCACTGAATCCAATTTATAAAAACTGAATAATTCAACAACTGCTTTGAGTAGTTAAAAAACACCAGGTTATTCAAAATTGTAGCGGTTCTTTTACATAATGTTACTTAAAAAATGTTTATGTTCTTGAACAATACATTTTTATCGGTGTCTAGTTTACCACTCAAGGCAAAATGACACCAAACTACGGGACAAACCTACTACCTAGCACTCTTCACAGAACAGGCTTGTAATAAATCAGTTTTATTAATATGGTCACCTGCCACAAGTATAACCATTTTCCAGTATGTAAAACTTGTACATTATGACGACTCACATAATAGGTAACAAAACAATGCAAACAAGAATAGAAAGAAATTCCCCGAATTATTATGGAAGGCTTAAAAGAACTACAAACACTATAACACTACCTTGTTACCTTGTTATGGTTAGAAAAGGCCATAAAAATATCCTGAAAGATAAAATATCTAAGTATGTGTCTCCAAATAAAGAAAAACCTATTTGTAAAAGTTGTACAAAAGTTGAAATATAAATAGAACAAAATTTTATGTGGGCACGAATATAACAGCCCCATGTAATGATAATTGTTTCTCTGTAGGACATAATAGCGGTTAATGTTAATTAATGTTAATTAAAAAATTTCAAATTTAACCAAATAATATTTACAAAGAGTTGTTCACGTCACGCACATGGTGAAAGCTCATAAGTTTTGATTTCTTGTACTCTAAATTTATAAATAATATTTTTTTGCATATATTATGTATATTATTGAGTTTTATATGTTGGAGTTAAGTTTGTTTCCGACTATTTTTTCATTACAGTCATGTGTTTTTATGCAGTAAGTATTTTTATATGGCAAGTTTTTTATTTATTTATTCAGAAAGTAAGTACTCCACAGAAAATTAATTCCAATTGGTACATTTACATTTATATACATCACAACTTGATGAGTACTAAACTAAACTTAAATTTAACTAAAATTAGGCATACACCGGTCAATACAAGAAAGTATTATAAAACAAATGTCAGAAGTAACTTGTGATTAGGTTTCTTTTAAATGTGTGAAACGAAGATTTAAATGGATCGAATTGCTGGTATGAATCGTCATACAATATGCACATTCTACTAATTTTGTCATTAGCTCCATAATTAGTACGGTGATGAGCTATCTCAAAAAACCTGGTCGATCTCGTACGTTTAGCCGGTATACGTATGGTAAAACTGTTCAACAACTCCTCACAGTCCACAAGATTGTTCAAAATTTTATGCAGGAAAAAAATCATGGAATGATTTCTTCGTAACTGTAGTGTAGAGATACCAACAAGTAGTTAACAAGTTAACTTTAACATTAGATAGATAATCGCAATTCGCAAGTGATAAAATTCGGCTTACCAGTGGTCAGTGCTTATTGTAATTTTATTTTATCTTCTAAGTTAACTGCTTTACAGTGGGTATTATAAAGGCTCATCAAGTTAACGGGCAGATTTCTGTGGCCATTTCTGAACAAGGTATCGAATCTAAGTAAAAAATTTTCAAATTTATCGATTCTTGACATGAAAGTAATTATTACAAAAATGTCAATAAAAGCCATTATTTGACGTCCGATATTAGCTTCAAAAACGAGCACAGAAATCTGCCCGTTAGCCTAATGAACCTTTATAATATTGGCTGTTAGTGATTTTAATATTTAATTCTCAAACAGCAGTCAAGGTTTTAGAAGAATTAAAACAAATCGAAATAAATAAAGTAGGAATTTAAATAAAACAAATCGCAGTTATCAACTTGGTAACGAGTTTTAAATTATCTGATACGATTTGATACTCTCGCTATTTAAATCCTGAATATAGTCGGATTCGGTCTAAATAGTCGCATGTATCAGTTAAGAAAACACATGATCAAAATATTTGCACCTTCTCATGAGTCTCATCTATCATGACACTCTGACAACATTTTAATAACAACAATAATGTTTATGTCTAAAAATAATTCATCCCACAATTTAAAAATCCTCAAGATTATTTTTAAATGGCGAATAAATGTGAAAGACAAAGATAGACTATCATGACGTGAATAAACTGATTGCAGATGTCAACAACTCTCAAAAACTTGGCGAGCTTACTTTAGTGCTCGCTTTAGTGCACTTTTCACTATTTTGACATCGCGTATAGATCATAGAGATAGAAAAGAAAGGAGCCGCTATGATCACCTAATATTACATTAAAAAACGGCATCACTGGGTGGAGCTTATAGGAGTAACAATATGGCGACTCGACAGGGCCAGACTTAATTTTTATTTGTAAAATTTTCATAAATAAAAATGTTTCTCACATTTCATACATATTTTTAACACGTCTTCAGATGGATATTGCAGACTTTTTCTGTTTTTCAAGTCAATTAAGAATATAAAAATAGGTCTAAGGTATCACTATTTAAATAGTGGTACCCTATGACTCGACACATTGCTCACAGAAGACAATCTTCTTCTTTAAGTAGTGCACAATATACCCCTACAATATAAGAAATAATACTTTTAGAATACTCTGACAATGGGTCTGGAAAATAATCATGGTCATTTTTCAATTTTAGATTTTTAGTGTACTATGCAAGTAGGTAGTAGGTACGGTCCTGTATATTGTTGACACTTACGTTTGGAATGTTATTCTGGAGGATTTTTTTTATCAACGCAGTCTCTAATATAACAGGTACGAACTGCACAAGAAACTATCTTTGTTTCTTCAATTTAACACCAAAATTTAAAGACAGTCCTTAAATCAAAGGAAACACCACAAAAAGCCTTCACTCAAGACAATATAGCATAAGTTTGACATAAAAGTCGTATCAATATTGTAACTTTAGATGACCCGGGCCCCCTCGTCTGTGTCGAAAAGCCACTGTGATCGTCTATTTACCTCTGGGTTTCCCCTAATAGGACCGCTGTGATTTCTTTCGTTGTGTTTACCGTAGTTTTTACCGTAGTCACCCCTGCTCGTTGATTGAGGTATGCCAGGATTACTATGGCCGAAACGGATGCGCAAAAGAACCTACTATGACTCATTGTATCTCGGTTGATTGGAATTTCTTTCTGAAAAGCGGGGAATTTAACTGAGACTTGTTGTTGACTGTGAACTTCCTATCAGATGTCTAAAAGCGAATGATGAGCGAGAGAATTCGTTTGCAAGAGCGTAAATTGGTGAAGGGCGAGAGGTGCTGTGATTTTGCATAGGGAGTACAAAACAATGGAAAGCGAACGATGAATCCCTTTCATGCATTTTTCAAACTCCAATCCATTTCGGATTCCACTCTTTTGCACACCTGTGCTTTCTTATTATTCAGTTTTGCTTTTGTTTCGTTTACAGACTACCCGGTATATTGCGGGAATGTCTATCTGATTACCTATTCAACGATTTTTTTTGCCAAATTTCCTTTTCCTGATTTCTTTGATTTCATTTCAAGCAACTGCTTGAATTAATTAAAGAATACAACCATGTTGGTTACAGACTACCCGGTATATTGCGGGAATGTCTGTCTTGTTTGCCTATTCAACGTTTTTCTTTGCCTAATTTCCTTTTTCTGGTTTCTTTGATGAGCAGGTATTTCACCTGACAGCCCTGCCTGGCTTGTCCTACTCTGAAGGGTGCTTTTTTTGCCCCGTTGCGTTCTACGATTTCCACAAAGAGAGTCATGCTCTTTTACCGGCTACCTGAGGTCTCCATCTGGACATCGAGATGAATGCCTCCCCCAACGTGTGGTAATCGAGTACCTATTATAAATCCTAATCGGGTGTTGCAATGGAACTGGTATTTCCTGATAACGTATGCGAGTAGCAGGTGCTACATCTGGCAACCCTGTTCTGTTTTATATCTGGGGGTGCTCCGCTTCATTCACGGTGCCAATACAATAGCGAGGGAATTCCTCTCACTTTCCAATATCGTATAATTTAAAGGGATGCTTCCTGTCTAACATTTGCACTAAATAAACTCGGACTCTTGGAAAAATAGGATGATTGAATTATTTCTAATCATGGGCCGTTTTATTTATTTACAGGGTATTAATTCCTGGGTTTGATTTTCCTACTTTCCTCCTAGCTCTCTCTCGATTTCCTATACGTGAATTTGTAATTTTTTGTTGAAGTATTTCTTTCCTGCCGGGGTTATTCATTGACGAAATTGCGCAAGTACCTACTCTTTATTGTGTCGCCTAATACCTGACTGATTATTTTACTTGATTTAAAATGGGGCCTGTGCACGTGAGCATTGCGAATCGGGTTGATTGATTTACGTTGTCGGAAATGTGGTTGAAATGATATCTGCCCTAACTAACTTCTCAAGGGGTTTTCCTGGGTTTAGGAAGGACAATTCGGCTGGAGTTCACACAAGGTCGTCTCTGGCCGAACTGCTGGGTAAGAATTGTGATTAGAAGTTTGTTTGGGGGCTATTTTACCCTAACTAAATTGGCAATGGAAATTCTCAGGTTGAAGAGGGACAATTCGGCTGGAGTTCACATAAAGTCATCTCTGGCCGGGTTGTTGGTTAAGAATTGTGATTAGAAGTTTGTTCGGGTGCGATTTGACCCTAACTAAATTGGCAATGGAAATTCTCAGGTTGAAGAAGGACAATTCGGCTGGAGTTCACATAAAGTCGTCTCTGGCCGAGTTGTTGGTTAAAGAAGGAGTCGCTGCCTGGAGTTCACAATATGCCATCTCTGGACAACGACTAAAGGGTTAAGGAGTCAGATGCGACCTGCTTGGAAGCTGATCTTCATCTGCTTCGAGCTGCTATAAGACGTCTGCTTTTATAGAAGCGGTGGCCCGCTTTCTAAACACGACACGTAACAATGCACCTTATTGGCACTGCCTTATATCGTGATTTGTTTCTTATCATATCTCACTTCTCGTAATATTTGGCATTTTGACCTCGCGGCTACCTTACTGAATTGTCCTGAACTTCAACTGCCTAAATTTTCCTTAAAATCGGCCGACGCGTTGTCGTCTTTTCCATTGTTCCTAACTATTATAATTACACCGGCATAACTTTCATTTCGTGTTTTCACCTGCTTGCTATTTCGGAATCGAGATGTATTTTTGGCTACCTTCATTTATTTATTTGCTTTATCGATTGGTGTAATTTTCATTATCGTGGGTGGAATACCTAGCGACTTACTATTGTCTTTGCAAGGGGTTATTGTTTGATTCATGATTTCACAAATCTTTCCACCCGGTCTGTTTCTAGGTCATCCTGTCCTTTCAATCGGTGCGAGGCGCTTTTATAAAGGCATCTGGAAATGTTTATTTACCCTTGCGGTGGCCGCTCTCTTGCTGTTTCGTGCTGGAATGTGACCAGCTAGTGCTAGAGCGATTTCTATTTTTCTGAATATTTAATGAGCTGACGGGGATCGTTTACTTGATGTAACGGCGGGTGGCTGCGTTTTAATTTCCTAACAATTTTACCTTCAGGTATTTACGTACCTATTCTTGTACTGTTTGCTTTTTCGGTTTGAGCGATGGAAATAATTTCCTTATCATCCTACCTAGGTGCGATCCATTTCAATGTGGCGGACCTGATCCCATCTGTGTCACGTCATGTCGTCTCCTCTCTATTCTATCTCTATGGTATAGATATTTAATTTATCTCATTTAAAAAATATATTCCTGTTTTATAACCTTGCATATGACTATTTAGGCAAAACTCTACTTTAGCAACCTACATTATGAGCCGGCTAATATTAGCTGATATTCGCTGACAGCTGACATATCTTATTACAGAGTGAGCTAAAAAAAAAAACTGTCGGGAGGCTATGACTTTTTGTAACGTATGTCGACATCCAATTCCCAACATTGGAACTATTGACTTTACAAATTGAACAATGTATAGGTATATGAACTCAAAAGGTGTCTCGAGGCGGGGCTCATTTGAAGTAACGGTCAAACCATTTCCAGGTTATAGGTCATAGGTAGATATCTCTTCTTTGAAAAAGATTATCTAATTAGACCATAATACCTATGGTTACTCTCGTATTATGAATCTTGTTGCGCGCACAGGTTTTCAGCTTAAGCGACTGTAGCGAGACGCTTATAATAAAGGAGACATTATTATACCTTATCTTTCGCTTCACTCTTCCATCGCCTACTGCCAGTGTATTTTTTTGTTGCTCACTCTTTACATAGGCACCTGGAGACGTAATGTTGCAAAAAAATTAAATATAGTGCAAATAATTTGCCGCCTTAATAAATCAGGCTCGATTATCACGAAATTCATATAATAATCGTGTAAACTTCCAATAATTCCCAATTGTGTATCATGCAAATTATATTCACCGTAAAGCGTGAGTACACCAGGTCTTCGTGCAGTATTATTACATTGGGAAATAACACAATAACAATAAAAGTGTAATAGGTACTTTCACTTATGCAGGTATTAAAATAGCGTTGTCAATTAACCCGATAAATGGTTGGAAATAATTATCTCTGCAGGGGTTAGATGGTCACGATTGAGCCGTGGTAAATAAATGAGTATAAAATTTAATGTAAATGTTTAAACAGGTTTTTCAATAACTTTTAACACGATACTAATAATTATGTAAAATAAAAGAAATAAAATTGGATAGATTTTTAGAAAAATAATCTTGTGAAATGTCAAAGTCGGTTGTTAAATGTAATTGTCACTTGTCAGTTTAACGATGTGTTAAAAGTTACATAGGACCAGGATAACATGACTCTTTTGCTACATCACCCTTTAAAATTTTTAATAGGGAACATGGATCCAGTTATCTTTTTGTATTACTCTTTATCAGATTATTACCAGATATATTATACTTTTTTATATAATTTTTTGTCTTTTCACTATATACCTTAAAAGTTCTTTATAAAAACAAAACAATTTAATTAGAAAAGTTGCTTTTTTATCGTCAACAATCATAATATGTAGGTGAGTGAAAATCTTTTCGAACCCTCGCTTGCGGGGGCGAAATTCCCTCCCAAAGTCTGAAAAGTGAGTTTTCAGCCCGAAGGTGTTCGAAGGCTGAGTCTTCACCTCACTAAAATGAGTTGCTTTTTTATTGCCAACAACGGTGTGTAGGTGAAAATCTCTTCGAAACCTGGCTTGGAGTGAACTTCCCGCCACCAAAGTTTCAAAAGCCGATTTTCGCCATGCAGGCATTCAAAGGCTGGGTTTTCACTTCACTAAGAAGAGTTTTTTTTTGTCAACAATCGTGTGTAGGTGGAAGTATCTCCGGACACTCTCTTGGTGGTGAAATCCCCTCCCCCTTTGCTATGGTGAATTGAAAACTAAACCTTCAAATGCCTTCGGGACGAATATTCACCTTTTTTATTGTCACATAAGATGGTAGGTCGTTATCTACGACATAATATTTTGTAAAGTGGTTACAAGTTACTAATTTTTTAGAAACATGATACTTCTAATACAGGGTGGCCCAGCGAAAACGTACCGGGCCTAATAACTTGAAAACTGAAGATGTACGCGAAAAACACCGAAACAGGTCGATTTTGTTATCGAGGGGGACATATTTTCGTGACAAATTTAATTACCCAAGTTCACCGCCTTATCAGGGGTATCTACCCCTTTGCTTATCATCGTAGGGAACCGATATCGGGTGATACATCATTTGAAAGCCACTCGAATTCTCTTTACAACGATATCCAAAATTTTGGGTTTCGCTCACATACAGGGTGGCCCAACGAAAACGCAACTCGCCTCAATAACTTGGAAACTGAAGATGTACGCGAAAAACGCCGAAACAGGTCGACTTTGTTATCAAAGTAGGCATATTTTCGTGACAAATTCAACCACCCAAATTCACCCCCTTGGCAGGGGTGGCTACCCCTTTGCTTATCATCATAGGGAACAGCTATCGAGTGATACATCATTTGAAAGCTACTTGAATTCTCTTTACAACGATATCCAACATTTTGGATTTCGCTTACATACAGGCTGACCCAACGAAAACATTTTTTTTTTGACCACCCTGTATGTAAGTGAAACCCAAAATGTTGGATATCGTTAAGAGAATTCAAGTAGCTTTCAAATGATGTATGTGAGTGGTTTCGCTTACATACAGGCTGGCCCAACGAAAACTTTTTTTTTGGGCCACCCTGTATGTAAGTGAAACCAAAAATGTTAGATATCGTTGTAAAGAGAATTCAAGTAGCTTTCAAATGATGTATCACTCAATAGCTGTTCCCTATGATGATAAGCAAAGGGGTAGCTACCCCAGCCAAGGGGGTGAATTTGGGTGGTTAAATTTGTCACGAAAATATGCCTACTTTGATAACAAAATCGACCTGTTTCGGCGTTTTTCGCGTACATCTTTAGTTTCCAAGTTATTAAGGCGAGTTGCGTTTTCGTGGGGCCACTCTGTATGTGAGCGAAACCCAAATTTTTGGATATCGTTGTAAAGAGAATTTGAGTGGCTTTCAAATGATGTATCACCCGATATCTGTTCCCTATGATGATAAGCAAAGGGGTAGCTACCCCTGCCAAGGGGATGAACTTGGGTAGTTAAATTTGTCACGAAAATATGTCCCCCTTGCTAACAAAATCGACTTGTTTCGGCGTTTTTCGCGTACATCTTCAGTTTTCAAGTTACTAGGCCCGGTACGTTTTCGCTGGGCCACCCTGTATATTGTATTATAATAATCCTTTGATGATCGTGCATAGCAATGTGGAATGAGATATCACCCGCCATATTGGCTGCTGGAGAACTGGCTGCTAACTTTATACTGGCGAGTGATGGTGAATACTTCCAGGACCGTGTACTATGTTAGCATATTAATATCAATAAAAGAAATATCAATAAAGAATACTTAATGAAAATAACATATTATAATAAAGCCGTTAAATCAAAATATAAAAAGTGGTTTTAAAATATAAAAAAAAAAAAAAAAAAGCTGCACAGACCATTAATACAGAACGTCCTGAGTCTCAGTAATAAAAGGACGTCGTAAGCAGCACCACAAATAATGAAATGGTGTTGTATGTCGTAAAGATACATTAGAAAGTTTACTTTAATATTTATCACACATATGTGACAATTCCAAATATGGATGCTAAGTGCACCTATTGGATCGTCAGTAATTTATAAGAAAACAAATAAAAGCATGTATCTAACTAACATCACTACACCACGTTTAAATAAACTGAAATTGACCTTAGACGCTACTCGGGCATACTTGACCATAATACACATAATGCTATTATACTTTTTTGAAAGCATTTTTTGAAGACAAGACATTGCTTAAAGTCGGATTTGGGGAAGTGGTTATCCTAAAGTGAAAATCAAATATCCACATCAAACCATAAAGACTATAATTATCATTAACATAACAACAGGGAAGGAGATGTTTCCGGAAAGACTCTCCCCAGAAATGCTCACCTTCCAAAATATCAGTTTGAAAACACTAATTTAAAGTTCATTCCTAATTTTCGCAGAAAATCAAACTATTTCAGGCATACGGTCTCTGGTCGATTAATTATTCGTTTAGTTATTTCAGAGAGCAATAAAATTTTCTATAAATCAGAAAAATTATAAGATATAACATCTGCCTAGGTAGCCCTCTTCCTCGGGCTCTAGCCTCTCCCTCGGGATGAAGACTGGCTAATCTGGCTTCTCTCTCTGACTACGGGTCAAAGATCGTGTGGTAGATCCTGGCTCGGTCCGAACTATTTTTCAGAACCATTTTCAAATGATTAGGTATGGAAAATATAATATGCGATCGATTGGGGTAGTGGTGGCTTGTGGAACTGGCGAAAAGTGACTTGAAGACCTGGTCGCTTGGGATGCGTGACCCTGTTCCTCATTACCATTATCATTGGATCCAAATTTTGTTGATTGGTGTGTTTATAAATCGACATTTTGTAATTTTATATAGTCCAGGAAAATTAGTCCGAAACTTTTGAGTAATTAAACCTGCATGGAAACAACTTACTCTATTCGATAAATTGAGATTCTATTAAGATATAGTCCATTAGGTTAAGTTCAGACTGGCATTTTTAATTTATTTTATTGATTTTTGATTTATGAAAAATTAAGTCGAATTACAAAAAATCAGATTTTCTGGCATACACATCTCAATCGTGACAAAATAAATCCTCTGCGGCAAATCTACAAAAAATCTTTTTTGTAAGAAATTAAATTCTCTATCAAAAATCCGGGAGCCCATACTTGAAAAATGTTCGGTTTGTTCATAAATTTGCACCAACATTTTCAGCAACAAATAAATTCCCCAGAGCAGTACGGATTAGCGATTATTCACTGATAGTATTTCAAATATTCTATATTTTAAGATTTTTGAAATGATTACCCACATTAACTACCTACATTAAATAATAAAAAAATTAAACAAGGCAAATATTTTTTAAATTTTTTAATAAAATACTAAATTTTTTTATGAATAAACTATTCATGTATATACCTATAACCCGCAGGACTTTTACGTTTCACATAAAGAATTCGACTGTCTATGCAAAAAGGTCCTCTGTAAATTTTCCGCATGTTGCAGAATTTTGCCATAATTAAATTATTTATGCCGGAAAATCTAATTTTTTTTCTCAATTTTTTAACTTACCTATTGTTGACAAAATAAAAATTCAGTAAATCTGCGCTCCAAAAAATGGAATACTTACCTGTATCATAATAAATTATTATATGATAAATGGGCCTTAATTTATCCAGTGGTGTAATAATAATAACCACGATCTCTAAAGTGCAGCATGACTTTTCTTGGTCAGTACTTAGATGGGTGACCAATTATAGTGGTAAATAAAAAAGTTCCGTGACCGATCGTGCTCCGGGAGGTACGTTAAAAAGGGGGTTTTCTAGTTTTAAGTTATTCGGAACTTCATCTTTGGGACTTGGCTAACTCGCCTGAACTATTATTATTAATGTCAATGCCAATTAATGAATGGGTAGCAGCTTTGAAAACATAATTTAAAATTCGATTTGATAGAAAAAACTCTTATCTATGTTTTTACATGGTATAGATTTTGTTAAGAAATTATAATATGCCTATACCAAAGTATTTGAAATAAAATTTTCCATATAAATATATTGAAAGCTTGTAATCTCGAATATAATTTCGTTCTAGCCAGAAAAATGTCTTTAATGGGGAGATTTTCAAGATGACAAATTTCACGCTCGATAAAATGAGAACAAATAAATCTAAACTGAAGCCTTGAAAAGTAAGAGAATAAACGGGGATCAACTTCAAAGTTGACCGGAATATGTTAGGCGCCAGCAAACTTCAGTATCTCGCTTTAACAGCTTATATCAGATCTTAAAATATTTATAGACCCTCTGCAGATTACAACAAACTGTGAAAATAAATACAGCACAAGAGTCAAAATCTCTGCTGCATATAAAAACTGAAGTGGTCAATAAAGTTTATAATAGCAAGCAATCTAAAAGGCTCATATAAGACAAAGCTTTAGGACCACCCATTACTGAAACACTGAAAGCGCGTTTTTCGCCGCCCATGATATCCTCGCTAATGCGGAAGATAAACACAAGTCGTGTAACCTGGTGCTCGGGCACATTATGAAGAAGGTGTGAAGAGACAACACGAGTACGATAATGAAAACTGAAGATGGCCGATCACGGTGAGTGTCCACCGTAGCTGGTGTTTATTTATCAATTAACACCTCCACTTTAGTATATTCTTCCTTCTTCATGAAGTGTAAAATTTACGTCAAGCAATGATAAGCTAAGAATGTCAAGAGACGCGTAGTTGGTAATTATACTATACCTCTTAAAAAAATTATACGTGACAGACAGGATGCAGATCGTCATCAGGTGATACAACATCTTACCGTCATGATAATAATGATAAATAATGATGGTGTTAATATTAATATTCTTAATATCCTCTTAAAAATCGTAATAATCTAAAGGTTCCTTTTTTCGATGTTTTTGAGAGTTTGTCTTGTTGACGTTCCTTAGCTTAATAAAAAATAAAACTGCTTGAAATAATATTCAAATGATAACCAAATGCCTTCCAGAACAAATTCCAGAACAATAATTTGAAAAATAAATTCTCTAAAATCTTAAGATCGATCGAAAGATTATGATTATAACTAGGCGCGTATAAGTAAAATAATGATACTCTTGAGTGAATATCAGTTTTATTCGATGTTCTTTTTTTAACATTTTATGGAAAACAGCTTTTATAAGAATAAAAAAAAAATTGCAGGTGCAGACAATCAACTCGTTTGTCAACTGTCACTCATTCAATCTGTATGTTGGAAGATCACATAAATTCTTCCTGTGCATGAAAATTTAGGAACGATTCAAACTTAAATCGATTGTAAATAGATAACTTAGACATTGATTGATGTACTGCGGAGGAAAGTAAAGTTAATAAAATAACAAAAAAGTAGCCAAAGATATATCTACTTATATGTATAAGAACAAAAAGTACTGAACCTTCGTTGGGTCCTCAGTCGTCTGTCCTCTGTCCCTGGAAACATTGGTTTTGCACATCTAAATAATCAGTAAGAGACCATTTATTTTAACCGTTACTAAATATAAAGATTCCTAATGGATTACGTACATAAAGGCAGACCATGTGTAGAAAACAATAGCGGCGTTTAAATTAGACTACTTGACAACACGTACAACCAGACAAGTCAGATATAATGCCAGTCGATTTGCATTCTATTAGCCGTGTCTAAGCTGTGAGCCTTTAGGTATTTCTCGTTAAATCTACTTTTAAGGTACAATCAGCAGTTTATTATTCTTGATCCCGATCCCAGACAGGACGGCTACGGAAAGCTTACAATTTGCAACTGGTGTTACCTGCCTGTTGGATCGGATCTTTTCCTATTTTCTTCTCTCAAACAATGGCAAGTGATTCTCTTATTGTCTGGCTGATGAATTATTTATATTTACAAGTTGTACAAATGTTAACACAGTAAAACAAAATAGTTATTTTACATATTTATGCTTCTTCACAGCTCCTCTGTCTGAGCACTTTTAGAGAAAGTGCAATTCTATTTATGGTTATGTCTACAAATAATTCGTCAGTTTTTTTTAAATCTTTGTTCATATATTTAATTCATAAATTAATAAAAAACACATAAATTACCAACAACGACATCTTTATTTTGTTAATATAATTTTATTTTTATTCATTTTCAACACTGCCTTCTTGTAACTCTATGTAGTTCAAGTCAATATCCGAAGGAAGATTATTAGTGATATTCTGGGGTTGTTGGTAGAATTCGCGGGAGGCGATACGAAAATCGAATCCAGAAAGGGCTGCTGCGGACGAATTCTGAAGCGAAGGGGGTGGTGTGCGAATATCAGAAGAAACTCGTACTTCTGATGGACGCAGTCGCAACATGTCCTCTAGAAAGCAGGCCAGACAATCGTAACTAGGAAAACAGAAAAGAAAAATGTTTATTTGGTTGAAAGCTGAACTTCAGAGTTAAATATCAGAGGTATGTTTCAATTATTACATAAAAATAATATGAACATATTTATTTTATTTACATTTTATACTTATACAATTTTGTATTTAGTGAATGCACAGAGAGAAGTGAGCATCTGCGAAATATATTTTTTGTCTCCTATATGAGTATAAAATTAGATATTATGGGCTGTAATGATGACCAAATTATCAAGAACACTGATAATAATTATTATCACGAAACATTTTTGACAGTTTCTTAAAACAACAGTTTTTTGTTTGATTCATTGCTTAAAAAAATATAACACGTATTTATCAATATTTTGGGGTAATTATACGATACAAAGCGCTTTCACCTCACCGAACGACATAACTAAGAACTTCGAGAACTTCACAATAAACGTCTTTTGGTGACACCACTCGATCACTCTATTAAGGTCTTTGTAGTTGAATTGACTCAGCAAGTGTTAACACAGCACAATAAAGTATCAAATCGTCATCATACCAAACGCGATCCTCACTAAGTTACCGAGTGATGAACTCCTGAAATCTCAAATGAAATCTTGAGGAACTCCAGAAAGAAAAGACCTGTTTTTTGATTTCGTAAGTACCCTTGTTTTCGACGTACTGGTATCTTTCATAAAGATCGACATAAAAATCATATTAAAAAGATGCTCTGAATAGTCAAAATATGGTAATGGTTTGTTCTTTCAAATGCCTGAAAAAGTAGGTATGTGAAAATTTCATGCACCTGAGCGAACTTATCTAAACAGTCAAATGTAAACTTAGTGGTGGCAAGCAGATTCTTGATGGTAGACCTGTCTAGGATAAGGCCGTGTTGAGAAGACTGGAGCCTATTTTTGACGTGAACTAAAACTTATTCTTACTAAATTAAAAATTTTTACTAAAGTTTATCTGTGACCACACCACATTTATTTTTATTTTCTTGTAGACTAAGACGAGACATGAAAACTTCCACCAATCTGGGGAGCGACCAGTTTTCAAAATCAGAGCAAAAATGTATCTCGTTTCCACAATAAAGAACCTGCAATCCAGAACAAGAATTCCCGGATTTCTGTCTTGACCGGAAGAGAGACTGAACCTTACTGTTCTGAATCCATACGAAGAACCATGAATCACTGAATAAACCAAGCGAAAAATTGTAAACATCAAGTTCGGGAATGTTTGGGGCTAGACCGTCCGTTAATGGCAGAAAGACCTGAGAAGTGTTCAGCAAGACATTAACAACTTCATTGGACTAGTAGCATTTCCTCCCTCCCAAACGATAAGAACGGAAAACGTATACCACAAAGATTATAGGTTCCGATTCTTTCAAGCATGCAGTTGAAATTTTGTTTAATGGTTATTCTAACTTGGAAATGCTCTACGTATACCTACCTCAGTACTAAAATTGTGTATTACCAAAAAGAAATTTTGGAGAAGCGGCAAACAGACACTTAATAGTCCAATGCATATAGGAGTTCAAATTTCTAAAATAAGGGGCTAAAAAACCTAAAAACTTCAGATACATTTTTTTCTTACGCTGCTGATTCGAAAGTGTCTTCGATGGTGACCTTATAACCCTGAATTTTCGCATTGTCCAAATTGCCCGTTCTCCGCCAGCTTAGATTATACTTTTGTGCAACCTCTCATATCTCGCGTTATAATCATCCTACAGATCGTTCTGGTGCACTCGGCAGGAATTACTCTTCAATCGAGTTTATATCAAGTGAAGCTCCCTAATGTACTGGTAAAAAGTTATTATAGCCTCCGAAATTAAAAGTGCTTCACCAAAAGTTCTTGTGTCCGGTTTATCCGCGCGTAGTTTTTTTTTTATCTCATCGATAGTCAACTAACTTAACTAGACTCAATTTTCTGTATTTAGAAAAAAAATCATTCCGATTGGTTGATTTCTCGTCCGCCAATCCAGGCTCGAAGTTGCGCTGTTTATTACCGTACCTATACTACTTTGAAGCCCTTCATATTCTAATATTCCGGCATCACGCTTTGGCTCGTTCGCAAGTTTGCGCTGCATTTCTCGCTTTTGTAATTAATATAGCGCAAATTACTTACGATCAACGGCATTCAATTTATGCTAAGAATTTTATTTAAATTTTAAGGTATCATTATTATTGTCTGAAATATGAACTCTCGTTATGTCCATTATCTTTATTCGACGCTTATGGTATCAGAAAAACACAAGAATCAGCGTTGTTCAAAGAATTCGATTCTCTCCCGCCAAAAATTTCCTTGGGGAACGCAATAGGCGAAGTCATCGACGGAGGATTGACGACGGAGGATTAGAACGCCAATTGAAGTAGCTCCAAGATTTGATTCCGCCATAATCGTAGGAGAGGACACGGATCTGCTGGTGTTGATGTGCGCTTTTGGAAAAACCTCAAAAATATCTCGTTTCGTAAAGTTGGGAAGGAAGCAACCGCATCGATAATGTATTCGAGCAGCTTCAAGTATGAAGATTTGTTGGAGCACATACTTCTCATGCCACGAATTTTCGGGATGCCATGCACATCGTGTCTGTTATCTGTGGAACGGAGAAACAATTATTGATGACATGAAAGCCACCCCCCGACAGAATAACATCGTGTCAGCTGAGGAGAGTGTGTTGATTGCAATGTACGGAGGAAAAGAATACGATCAATTAAGGTAGAAAATGTTTACACGTTCAGGTCTCAAAACAAAATCCGACTAATCGCGCTCGCCTCCTAAGAATCAACAGTACGCCAGCATTCCTATGGACATATAACCAAGTTCAAAAGTAGCTTGGAGAAGAGAAAAATGTGCCTTATTGGAGGAGAGAAAAATGCACTTGACTGGACTAGCGGCTTCAAAGTAGCACGGTAATAAACAGCGCAAATTACGCGGAGAAACCAGATGAAAGAACTTTTGACAAATAAATTTAACTTTGGATTTTAATCACTTTTTACCAGTACATTGGGAAGTTTTAATTGGTACGGACTCAATTGAAAAGCGAATCTTGGCGAGTACAAGAATCCTGGAACTATTACTGTCACTGTGGGATGATTCGAACGATAGATATGAGCAGTTGCAAAAATATATACCTAATCCAAGATGGCGACGGACGGGCAATTTGGACAATGTAAAAATTCATGGTAAAGGTCTTCACCAAAGACTCTTTCGAATCAGCAACAAAAGATAAAATGTTTCTGAAATGTTTGGAAATGCACTGGATTTATACGTTTCAATGGAAATTTTCTGCTTGAAGCTTCTCCGAAAATGCATTTTTGGTAATGTCAGTTACTGCACACAATAATTTTCGTACTGATAGGTTTACTTTTAGCGTTGATTGAAAGAGTAGGGACTCCTTCAATCAACGCTTTTAGTATTTTTGACTCTCACCTCTCTTAGTCTTTCTTCATGATTTAAAATGACATAATTTAACGCAAATATCGATAATTGTTCGATTTAATTGTATTGATTTGACTTGTTGGAGTTCTAAATATTTACAAAAATGTTAAACAGGATCAAGATAGACAAAAGAAAAATATAATACTCACGCTTCATTAACAAATGTATCCCTAGTAATCAAACCGTCTGGTGTTCGTGGAGGATGTTTATTATACGAGCATATTCCCAAAGTACGCATTCCTGAAAATTTTACATTCTCTTCAGGAGTTCTTAAGGAATTGATAAGTTTATAAATTTTCAATAAAATATAAATAATCTTATTTTTCATGTTGTTTTACCGCTTTCATATTGAGGAAATTCAATGTATCCAGTTTTCATACGGTCCATCAAGAAGAATAGTTGTTCTGGAAATCAAAAATGTTTTGTTTATAATATCTCCGTTCCTGGCCGTCAGGCAACTTACCAAGATGGGGTATATCGTACAGCAGGGGAGGTGATCCCAATTCATTTCGATACAGGATACATTTGTCCAATAAGTCAATAATGAAACTAATGGGATTCGCTGTAAAATAATATTCTTATAATAAGTATCAAAATTGTGGCAGCGATGCTTTTTCTGTATCTCATACGCGTCAAAAAAACATAATCCTGTTAAACATAGGTATAAACATTGTGTGATCTGGTTGTTATCTTAGGCTTATGAGGTAATGGAATTCGAAACATAGGTCATACTTTAGCTTTTGTCAAAAAAGCTCCCTACTTATGTTTTTTAGGACACAGTACCTACAATAATAATTATTATTAAACATACATAATCAGTTGAAAATTTTTTTTTTCTTGAAAACGATAAACAGCAGCTGTAAGGGTACGCTGATCTACTTACACAACGTTTAGAATGATTCCCAGAAATTATAACTTAAAAAGTCATTAGATACTTGTTAGTAGTTTGGCCAAGAACGAGAATAGCTTATACTTAGAAGATCTAAATTGAGAGACTCCTCTTGGTTAACCAAAACAGGAATTAAGAATGTAAAGAAGCATTTTCTTGATTAATTTTCTCTTCGTCTTATTCTCCCATGTTTTTCTGGAACTCGCGCCAAGCAATTCACCCAAAATGAGCTTGGCTCATTTTAGCGTTAACAAAAAGTGGGCGATAACGCATCTGACGAATGTTTGTATTCGTTTGCATTCCCGAACAAATTTTGTCACGTATGGAAACAAGAACTGGCTACCGAGCTCTCACGCTATACTCGACGAAATTTCTCCGGCAACGTGAACGAATGCAAACATTCGTCTGATTAGTAACAGGCTCAATGCATATCAACTTCTAATCTGCATCGTCTCCTAAATATGAGTTTGGGAGTTTGGTATACACTGAATCATCTGGGTGCCTTATGTAACTTGTAAACAAATATACGAATGCAAATTATGAGCTCGTGGTGAATATGAACTACATATTATTATAAACTAACTCTACTATAAACCCATAAACCTTTTTGTCAATGACAATAAAAAAATGCAACGAATATCTCATAGATGTAACATAGCATATCTAACCTGGTAACTCGCTTAACATGTGAGCCGTTATGAATTGGAATAACTCAAAAATCTTATGCGTTCTAAGATATTTTCGTGCTTCTCTCATAGCCAATGATATACTGGTAATTGACGGAATACTCGACTCATTAATAGAAAGTGGCGGCATTTCAATATGTTCTTCCATATCACCTGAGTCAAGCCCTATCAGGTACTTCAGTCTGTCTTTGCTGTCTCCACTCTTAGGTTCTCTATAAGATGGGACTGCAGTAAGAGAGGTAGATGTAGATTTAGGTGACGATGACGAAGGGTAGTAATCACTAACAGCAAGCAGTTTCGATGAAATTCTTCGTTTGAGAAGTCGTTCATTTTCCTCATATTTCGCCCTGTCTTCTTCAAGTTGCCGTTGCCTCTCAGCTCTTGTCTTAGACCGTTGACCTTGCCCTAAAGCTTCGTCTAATGAGGCAAGATTTCGAATACCGAAACCAGTGATAAGCATTTTGGGTACTTCATAAGACAAATTATCACTATCTGTACGCTGCACTGTGGAGAAAAGATCTTGTTCTTGAACGTTTTGAACTGCAACGTCATCTGATAATTTTTCTTCCAAATCTCTGAAAGGGGTGGGTTCTTCTCGCTTGATGGATAGCTTGGAAGTAATTTCTGGATCTTGCTCCTTGTCTGGATAGGTCAGTGTATCTAAATCGTCATTTAACTAACAAATATATTATCTTTAATAACTTAATAGTATTATTTAACAATAATAACAATAAAGTTACCTCAACGTCTTTACAAACGTGCTCAGGTTCTTGGAAACAAATGTTGCCTGGGCATGTGCAAGGGTCACATTGAGACTCGGACATTTTGAAATTTTTATTGAAGTTCTCTATTTATAATCAGATTGGGGGAATTTTCGTAAAATTACTACCTCTTATAGGTAGTAATATTATGTAGATATAAGAGCTTAAGAAGTGACATTTGATTAATAATCTAAGTTTGAAGTTCATTTCATTATGCAACAAACACTTCAAATCAAATAGATTTCTATTGGATTATATTTTGGTATCGCATTATCGTCGTTGATCTCGCAAAGAGGCGTGTGCGATAAAGTCGCCAAATAAAATTTTCATACACAAATTTGATCCCCGGATGTGCACCTGCGATCTGGAAATTATTGAGAGTAATTGGTTTGTAATTCCATAGGTACAAACGTCCATTGGTCTCTTTTTGAAAAAAATACTTTATTGGTCGTTACGCCCATTTGCGTGATCAGCGAGGCTATAACACCACGGATGGAATCTTGATGATCGATAATTACAGAAGTTGACACGGCACGTGTTGCCAACTTTAATTTTAGCCCTGTTATTTTAGGTAGGTATACAAATAATCTCTATATAAAATAAGAAAAATTCCGTTGTCGATCTTTCTTATTTTACCCGTTAAGGGGAGTCACTGGTAGTCTAAATTCAAAATGACGATTCGAGTCAGTTATTTTGAATTTGTTGAAATTTTTTCTCTCTTGAATAACTCGACGATTTTCAATATTGCGGGTAAAAATTTTATTCAGGTTCAACTCTTTGGTCGTGAAATGTTTTTATGCAACTGACACTTCTTCATAATTACAGTTATACGGCGTTTTAATACAGATGCTTGTACTCGATAACACCATTGTTATCGGTCTCATCGATCCTCAAATTATAATGATAGTGATACCATGAAAGCTTACACACGTCTTACCTAGCGATATTTGGTACGCGTGAAGCGACGATGCCATTTCTTAGGGTATCTGCTTTTCAACAAATCTGGTGTCCTGGTGGGCAAGACCCATAAATCTTACGTTATTCGAATGTTGGTGAACGACTTTATGAAAACGAGCTGGAGCTCCGTTTTGGGGTTCCGCGGTGATTAAACTACATCTCCTTCCCAAGACAAACTGATACATCTCCTACTAAGGTTGAGTTCTTCTTGAAAAAATTGAAGCAATGAGTTGCCATTTAGTTTTGACGGTAGAAAGAGAGGTCCAACTAATCACCGACATAAAAAGCCCCTTTGCATTAATAGAAAAGTGGCTACGTTCAGCTGCAACAACACCGCCCATAGGGGCAGATACCAGAACCTCGTTTTTGCGAACTAGAAGAAAATGTTTTCAAATACAAAATAAAGAAAAAAGAGGCAATCCAAAAATCAAATCTCTGGAAAGACCTCCCTGAATTCTTCTTTTTCAAGTGCCGTCTCTGAGAGCGTTGGCTATCATCTCAATTTACTCATCTTTGATGCTGCAGCTCTAAACAGCTTAAGAGAACTACAGTTGTACCATAGTCTTAACTTACTTAGCGAGGAAATCCGTCTTCTTCCTCTATTCCTTCTTCCGTGTATCTTTCCCTGCATAATGTTCTGCAATATTCTATACTCCTCGTCTCTCACCAAAGGGCCCAGATACTGTAACTTTTTCACTTTAACTGTATTTAACATCTCCCTTTCCTTTCCCATTCTTCCCAGTACTTCTTTCATTTGTTATCCTGTCTACCCAACTTATTCTCAAGATAGTTCTGTATTACCACATCTCAAATGCTTCTAGTCGATTGGTAATGTTTTTCTTAAACGTCCAGGACTCCATCCCATAGAGCAACACCGAGAAGACATAGCATCTTAATATTTTGACGCTGAGGTGAAATTAAGATCTCTACTGCATAATACATTTTTCACCTTGGTATAGCGATGGTGAACTGGCAATAAGTCCTATCTCAAAAAAGTAAATTGGTCAGGAAGCGAAAAAAACGTTCTTTTTTTTTAATTTAGAATTTCCGAAAGAAAAAAAACGTAAATGATTATTTTGTAACATATACCTACTTAAATTTAGCAATAAATATTAATCACATGCTGAACGTGTATAATAGCAGATAGGACAATTTAACACAATAAACGGAAAATGCCTGAAATTTCAGATAGGACATATTGCCAGTTCACCATCGATAGGTTCTAGCGTGTCCAATTCTTGATTTAATTACCTCCATGTACTCATTATCCTCCTTGACAATTGTTCCCAGGTATTTATACCTACTGACCTTTATTAATTCTCCTTTGATCCATAAATTTTCCTGTTGTTGGACTGATTTTGTAATTATTGTCATATTTGTTTTGTCTTTGATGTATCTTTGAATTTTCTTCTAAAAGATCTCATATTAGCGGACTGGGCAAATGAAAGGCAAAAACACTTCCCTTGTTCCCAATTGCATTTCTAAAACCAAATTGGGTTCCACTGGTACCTTGTTTCAATTTCCTAAAAACTCTCTGCTGAATTATCTTCATGAAAAATTTGAGAGCGTGACTCATTAGACTGATAGTACGATAATCGCTGCATTTTTTTGCGTTAGCCTTTTTTGGTAATGTGATGAAGGTCCATCCCAGTTATTCACGAAGAATGATACCTATAAATTCCATTACAAAATTCCACCAATATCCATGCCTATCTCTGTAGTTAGATGTTGTTATTTCAACTGCATGTATTATATCTTCCTTTGTTATTGTTGGGCCCGATTCACTTAAATTTGTCTTCATCTATTATCTCTTGTTGACTGTTATCTTCGAATATTTTCTGGATATAGTCTATCCATCTTTCCGTCTTGCTATTTTCCCCTCAGTATCTGGGATTATTATGCAATTTTTGTCTAGCAATATATGGCTTCGATTTAATTATTTTATACCCGCTAACTCCTTAATTTTTTTTATGAAAGGTAAGGTTCATCATGTTTTGCTAGTAAATATTCTATTTCTATACATTTTTCTCCGTACCACTTCTCTTTGGCTTCTCGTATTCTTTTTCTTATTTGCTCGTGTTTGCTTGCATGCGCTGTTGTTCTTGTTTTTATATGATCTTCTCTTCTCCATTAGTTCCAATATCTCGTCAGTCAGTCATGGCTTCTGTCTGTGAATAAAAATAAACTGAAACTTATCATTTTGTGTTTGCGTCTTTATAGGTGTTTGTAACCAGTTTGTCGTGTTCTTGACAGAACTGTGTCAGTCGATCTCCCCTTTCAGTTCTTGTGCCAAACCCACAATCGCCTATGACATCTTCTACTCTTCAACTTTCAGTATTTGCATTGAACTATCCCATTATAAAAATAATAGTAATATCTCTGTTCTTTGTGACCTCCAGGACTTGCTGAATTTAGTTGTAAAGAATTGCTCTACTGCTTCTTCACTCTTATTGGAAGTGGGGGCGTATACTTGAATAAAGTCTAATATTCCCTGGGTGTCTTCACTTTTATCATCATTACTCTATCTGAGATGGGGATGAAGCTATAGATAGTTATAGTCTGACATAAGTTTCCGTTCACCACAATCACTACTCCATTTCGGTGGTATATGGAGCGTTGCCACCTGAGTAGTATACTTTCGATTGGTTAATTTGCATTTCTTCGAAGTTAGGCCATTTGGTTTCACTGAGTCCCATTACGCTTGTATGTATTCAGTCGCTGAATTTCCTGAAGCACGTTGTGAATTTTGCTCGTTTGAAATATGGATCTGATGTTCCATGTACCGATCCTTATATCTCCTTCCTTCTTCCTAGCTTTATTCAAAATCGTCCCCCCCCCCCCTACGGAAATCCGAATGGAGGACTAGAAACTACGGAAAATTTTGCCTTGAATTCAGCCATGTTGATTAACTAGGAATATCCATTAGGATCTTTAATCCAGTGGTTTCATGTTACCTTCCGTACTCCCTTCCCGTTTGCCGTTCACCATTTGTTGGTTCCGTATTTGAAGATGATTTTTCCTCTCATGGGCAAGAAGCCTATCTCTTAGTAACTTCTCCGCCTAAAGCAGTAGGTTATTAAGAGTGGATTGCTTGTAGGTACCGGCAATCGTTCGGTCGATGCTATTTTTGGACCGCCCCGAGTATTTAATTTCCTCGATACCACCAATATCTGGAGAGCGTTCCCCTATCCGCCATTCGAGGGGGCGCCCAATGGAGGACTAGCACCTTACACGAGCTCCCTAAACAAAAAAGATTTGAAGCCTGCATCAAATTAAAAGAAAAAACGGTTTAAGAATGCTAACGCAGGTTTCCTCGCGTGGCATTGTAAACTCGGAGCCACCTTTGCAAGATTGATCTACAAAATGACCAAATTTGTAGATTCTGCAATAACTCGAGTGCCATACAGTGCACCGAAAAAGATCTAGGTCTTTTCCAACCAGCAGAAAAAGACTAATCATCTTTAGAACCATTGAAAATTCTAAATCTTATCTGAGAACTTGAATTGAATGGAGTGCTTCAATCGAATCGTCACCAGCAGGGGACACATAAAATATTTTCTATGTCGCAGTGTAGATGCATCCCCATACAACACTTTCATACTTACACAGTTTTAGCTGTAACGTGCGGATTTTCTTCGGACCATAATACGCTATAATATGAAAATTTGCTATAGATTCTCTTCAAATCCTTCATCCTCGTAAAACAACACATTCGCTGCATGTCGAGGATTTCCGTCAACTTTCTTCAAGAAAATGGAGAAAAATTAAAATTGTATTTACGTAAAATTTCTGCAGCCATAATGAACTCCAAGCTGAATGGATGACAGAATCTTCTCATGTTCATATACCTATCCTATGTCAATTCTTATACTTTTAACACGTCAATTATTTCCGTTTTCTATTTACTAATCATCCTTTAAATAGTTTATAGAAATGAATAAAAGGTAATATTAACCCGTTTCGGAGCTTATTATGTGACCCGTATTAGCAGACAATAGAAGCAAGACGTTTATCTGATCTCTCTCATCAAGCTTCAAGACTTCGTCCCTGCAATATTTAATAACATAACACTGAAACTGAACAAAAGAACATCTGCAGTGGTTTGCAAAAGGGGTGTTTAGTTCATATCTACAAAGGGCTTAAATTTATCATTTTGTGCAATCTTATTTTGTGCAAATCCACATCGAAAGTGGTAGTTATGCTTAAATGTCTTTAGAAAACCCACCAATGGAACTGAACGCTTGAAGTTAAAACTGCACTAACCTATAATAAAAGGGCCATTATGTTTAACGTCGTGTGCTAGTCGACCTATTGTATTACTTTAGGCATGGCTATTTTGAGATGTTTTTAAAAATCCTAATCGCTTTTAAAACTTATAATGATAGGCTATTATGTTGTTTGAAAACATTAAACGGATAACTATTATTCAAGTGCAGATAAAAATAGCAACGTTGCATTTTTATAAATAACTCATCTACAAGTACAATAATAATAATAATAATAATAACATTTATTTCCTTATTGTAAATATATATTATTGTAATTTTTGATGAAAATTAAAAATAATAATAAATCGTAAAATTAGTTATAAAGTTATAAATTGAAATCATAAATCCAAAGAATTGTTTAAATATTCATTTAAGCTATATAGTAACTTTTTGTAATAAAATATTTTTAATTTCTTTTGAAAATTTTTTTAAATTATATTTTTGGTAATTATTATGTAAATGATTATAAATATTGGCACATATGTATTCAGAAGATAATTCATAATGAGTGGTATTATGTTTATTTAAAATAATTGTATTAGAATTTCTGGTATTAGAATTGAAAAAAGTAAACAAATTTTTATTTTTATGTACAAAACAGAGACGTTCGTATATAAATAGACTTGGAAATGATAAAATTTTGAAATTTTTTAATAAATTTTTACAAGATGTCATGCGATTAACATTGCCTAGTATTCTTATGCAATTTTTTTGAATTTTGAAAATAATCAACCAATCAAAAGAATTTCCCCAATGTATTATTCCGTATTTTAAAATAGAATAAAAATTTGAATAATATACTGTTTTTAAAATTCCTAATTTTAATCGTTTTTATTCTTAAAAAATCGAAGTTGGAAGCAAATTTTGCACAGTTTTTTTGATATTGTATTAATGTGTAATTTCCAATTAAGGTTTCTATCTAAATTGAAACCTTTTTATGGTACACCCTATTTGTTTGGATGTTTTTATGTCAGATGAACTGAGATAATTTTAATTTTTTTGTAACTGCTAAATAAAAAAATCGCAAATGGTATAACTACTTGCTATACCTACATACATACAGTAATCGCACTAATCAGAGCTGTTGGCATCGAACCTACTTCCAATCATTATTCGTGACCACCCTTCAATTTTTCCACCCGCTGATAAATATCCCGAACAAAGAAATCTTTTTTTTTATTCTGGGTTTGATTCATAGAGTGATAAAATTGAAGATGTGTTGATCTTTAGGTTTGGGGCTGAAATAGTTTTATTAATATTTCTTCTTTAATCCACTACTCACTCAATGTTTCGTTCGACCTCTCTAGAAGTCAGCCCGAATGAATAAATATTATTTCTGAAACCGAGCTAAATTCAAGGAGTCACAAAACACGAAGGGTTTAAGCTAAAGATTTGTGCCCCTCGAAGTTTCATTTAAAACTGTTTTTTTTTTATCAATAAAAACATTAGAGCATAAAAAAACTGTTATATTAATATTGCAAACAATAAAATGTCACTGCCCCTCTCCCTTCCACTGTGCATGGCCGAAAACGGTCCAAGCCCATTAAAAATCAAAGGCTTCCTAAAATAACTTTTCTTCCTTCCTAGTGACCCAGTTTATGAGGAAAATGTGAAATTTTTCCCAAAATTACTTTTTAAAGAATACTAATTAAAAGTATTTAAGTAATTAGCACTAATTGTGAAGGAGTAAAATATTTTCGCGGTCGAAAAAAATATTTTTTTGGAGGGGGTAAGACATGTGAGGGATTGTGACGTTTTATAAATCAAGGTTTCCGTGACTCGTAAAGTTGCCCCAGAAATTTTGCTTATAATCGAATAAAAAGCACTTTCGATTAAACTAAAAGGGGTTGAATCAATGAATTAGAGTACCTATAGACTGTATTAATTCTACTTACATTATAAAATACGTGGTGATTAATTTTTTTACAGTTTGATTTTAGGAGGTGATAGAAAATCGCAAAATAAGTGGACTTTTCTCACAAAATAATTATCAGAAAGACATAATAACGGATCAAAGTTGAGGTACGAAAATCGAATTCTGGGAATAACTGTTGGGCGCGTCGCTTGAGCGATGTTGTTCAAAAATGGTTCGGAGATAGATACTTATTATTTATTAGAAATAACTTTTCCAAAACTGTCCAATGGCGTAGATAGTGGGTATGTCCCCCATTTTTCCGCCCTATTTTCTACGCCTCTGGACACTTTCCACAGTTGATTTTTTTTCAGATGAAACGTTCCAATTTGAAAAAAAAAACAAATACTCTTGCAAAAGTTTTTATTTTAGGTAGGTATATCGTTTCCGAGCTAGTGCAGGTTATACATTTTTCTGTATCTGCAAACTGTAATAATGTTTATTGTGTGGAAAACAAACACAAATTAATTGAAGACTTCTAGCTCCGTTATTTTTTTGCGAGAAAAGTCCACTTATTCTGCGATTCCTGATCACCTTCTAGAATGACACTGAAAAAAAAAAATGAAACACGCTGTAGATTCTCTTGAAAGTTCATAGTTCATGTACCTATCTAGAAATAGACAAAGCTAAAAGTAATCTATAAATCTTTATACGAAATGATTATAGCTTACGATTCATTTATTCTTTATGAAGCGCTGTTATTCAACGTCCAATTTTTTTCGGAAATAATAATTGTCACCTACAGCACCGTTATAGTAGGATCTAGCTTAAGCACACCTACACCTAATGATCCCGTATGTCAGAAATGGAGCCGGTAGGATGGATTTATGGGTCAGTGAAGACATCGTCGTAGCCGGCGGAGGCAGAAACACAGACCAAGATCAGCGGAGGGGCGGTAGATAAGAGGGCGCGCGGGCTCTAACAGCTTGATATATGACACCGAAGCGGTGCAACAAGTGCCGTCCGAATAGGGGGTCTAAGTTCCCTAAGGGCAAACACTCTGCAGATCCGGACTTAAAAGCTGCAAGCTGCAACTGCTCCATTGTATTAGAATGGTATTGAAATAGTTTTATTTTTTTTTATTACAGATTTTTCATCACCCCACCTTGTAGATATTTTTTCCACACAATACAGGATACCACATGAAAAATTAAGGTAGGGACATGTTTTTTAAAATTGAAAATGCACGTGCACTGCAGAGGAATCCCTAATATGACGTTCTGGGAGCGGTACATGATGGAGATAACGATTCACGTTGAATTTGAATCGTTGCAGGTTGTTTTCCTCGGAAAAACACCTCGCGGGATGCTACTTCACAGCGGTTCTATGAAAAAAAAAATCTGAAATAAGGTGATGCCAGGAGTAACGAGCTGAACTTCATAGGGAATAATTATTCGGCTCGACTTGTATTTCTGCCCTGCCTTAATTCTTATATGTGGGATCAAATGGGGCACGTATTTTCAACACTTCTCATAAAATATCTCTAAAAAAGGCTGAAGTGAGCTACTTTTCTTCCACTATCTGAATTTTTAGTCAAAGTCGGGTCCTTGATCAAGTAGATATGGCTCGTTTCTGAATGGAATCAAGTATTCTCAGAGTATCTTTGGGAGCTGAGCTCCAAACATGTGAACAATACTCCAAGGACTGTCGTATGTGAGCCTTGTTTAAGAGGAAAAACTGTTGAGGTGCAGGTTTACAATTTCTTTGTGCGGCACAATGTTCCAAGTTTTTGAGAAGCATTCTTCGACAAACCTACAAGATGAGAATGGCAAGGCCGAGCAAACGAAGACTACAAAACGTTTACTACAAAATAGTTTACAAAAATTTCTACAAAAATGTTTACGCAAAAATTTGCTGTTTGATATCTGTAACACTACAAATAAATATATCCAGGAGCTCCTGCAGCTGCAGATAAAAATTAACAACCTTATAAATCGGCGATGATTGCATAGCGGCGCAGTCCTAACTTAGGCAAGTAGTAACGGCCAATCTAAAGTCCCGTTCAACAGGCAATGCAGAAATGTCAAAAAATATTTCTAATAAAAGTATTTCTAGTAAAAAAAGTTCTAATGGCAGCAGCCCAAATATCTCCAACATTAAATCCTGGGGATAACTCAACAGAGGATACGAGTCATCCGCCATGAATGATAACAATTTCAAAAATTTACACTGCAGCGATTGAATTGCACGAATATGAACTAAATAAGAAGAGGTTCCGAACTACATCACATCTAGGCAACTCTGATCCAGGCATGTTGTAAGACCAAACTAAATGGGGTTTTCAATTCTTCTATGGTAAGTAACAACACTTTACTTCTCAACATTAATGGGTATAGCGTTGGCCGAGGACTCTCCTCAAATCTCCTAAAATCTCAAGTCACTTTGAAACCGCTGGCAAACATAGACGCATCTAATTACTAAGAAAATTTTTATGTTATCAACATACATAAGACATGGCGCGTGAAAGTAAGAGCATGTATCGTTGATGTAAATATTTAAAAAAAAGGACCCAGACGTGAACCTTGAGGTACACCAGAGGTAGCCAGATATTCGGAAGACTTGTTACCTTTGCACTGAACATAGCTTTCGTTTCGAGAGATAGGAAGAAATCAAGAAAGGCAATGCATCAAATAGGCCAACATAGTCAAGCTAAGAAAATAGCTTGGCAAAATCCAGCCGAAGCCGATTGAAAGTCTTAGAAACATCTGCATAAGCACAATCTACTTGGCAACCGTCTTTCAAGGCGTCTGCGACAAATTGTGAATAAAACGTGAATTTTTGTCAGACCGTGATAGTTAAATTTTGAAATAGTACTTCTAATATAATACTATATATACTATATATAGTATTATATTAGATTATATTATTATATATATATACTATATATATAATACTATAAACTTCCTGGTTTTCGTCTTGTATCCGCGTACTGTCGTGAACCACTGCAACATGGGGGCTCTGCACTATACTGCTCTGAGAATGTCGTTTGCGAGTCCAGGGTAGACTTGTCTGCACTGAGCATCGAGGGCGTTTTTGAGTGCTCAGCATTGGAAGTGACGATCTCTGGTTACAAAATTACTGTGGTGTCTGTGTATAGGTCACCGCTTACAAATGCCTCAGCAGGATTATTTTTCCAACAGCTTTATATGTTGTTCGATAAACTTTGTATGTCGGGTTTTTTGTATGTCGTAACGGGAGATTTTAATTTTGATATTTTAAAACAGAGTAAGGATCGAGATATTTTTCTCTCTCTGATTGAGGGATTTGGGGTGACTTGTTCAGTACGGCAACCTACTCGCGGGGAGTCTTGCTTGGACAATGTGATCTCAAATTTTGATGACTTTACATCCAGAGTACTTGAACTGCACATCTCCGATCACAGAGCCATTCTCTTTTCTGCTTGCTTGAAGGGACGTCGAACCTGTACTAAGAGGAAGATGCGGCACTTTAACGATAATAATCGAAAGTTGTTTTGGGAATGTCTTTGCAATGAGACTTGGGACTGCTTGCTAGAGATCCCGAAGTTTGACGTAGACAGACAGTGGGACTGCTTTACTAAGGTTTTCTTATCCCATTTTAATAACAGTTTCCCGGAACGATTCGTTAGTAGACGTACGGGTGCATGTCTTTCGGTGTATAGAAATCCTCGGATTTTATTCCTCAAAGATCTGTTAGATAAAACTTTCTTAGTTGCCAAATATAACCCTACATATAAGAGAGCTTACGAAGCACTGAAAATAAGATACAATAATGAAATTCAGGTTATTAGGCGAGAAATTTATCATAATAAAATTACCTATTCAGACAATAAAAGCAAGGCAGTTTGGAATTTAGTCAAGAGTATAAGCTCTATGAGCAAAAATAGACAGAATATGTTATCATCTAAGGACCCCAGCAAACTCGCTGAGGAATTTAGTGAATACTTTTCTAAATGCCAAGAAAACAAGAGCACCGATGACTGTCAGCATGATGTTCGCTCCCGGAGTGACTTGATCAAGTGTGACCGTTCAATATTTCTCAGGCCTGTAACTGAGGCTGAGATCGAAGGCATTGTTGGGAGGTTCAAGAATGTCTTATCAAGTGGTCATGATCAGGTACCAACAACTATAGTCAAGGAGGTAATACAACTGATTTCACGACCACTATGTTTTGTAATAAATAATTCTTTTGAGTATGGAATCTTTCCAAATCAACTCAAGACAGCAATAATCAAACCAGTTCACAAAAAGGGTAATACCACTGACTTGGGAAACTATCGTCCAGTGAGCCTGCTGACATCTTTTAGCAAAATATTTGAACGGGCATATTGCGATAGGCTAACAGATTTTTTAAAGAAATTCAATGTTCTCAATGCATGTCAACATGGCTTCATAAGGGATAAAAATACCACCACTTTATGCTTTGAGTTCGTGCAGAAAATTGTAGAGGTTCTGGAGGGGAGAAAATTGCCCTGCGCTCTTTTCTTTGATCTTTCCAGAGCTTTTGATTGTGTTGATCACGAAATCTTGCTTAACAAAATGGATAGCTGTGGAGTGCGTGGTACTCCCTTAAGGTGGTTAAAAAGCTACCTAACTGAAAGAAAAAATATAGTAAAGGTGGAGATAAATGGTCACGAAGGGCTATCACGATCCGTCGATCAGAAAGTGGGAGTCCCTCAGGGAAGTATACTGGGACCGCTCTTATTTATTGTTTACATGAATGATATGCCATTGGGATTCCAAGGGGATACACTTAAACTCTTTAATTATGCTGATGATACGAATATCCTGTTCAGTGCCGACAATGTCAATGAGTTTGTAACATTGGCAAACCAGACTTTTGAAAGCCTTGAGAACTGGTTAAGTCAAAACAGATTGCTAATCAATAGGCAGAAGACTGAGTGTATAATCTTTAAAACTAATCGATCAACAATAGAGACACCAAATGAAATAGATGTTTTAAATCAATTCTCTCTTCGTATTAGCAACGACTGTAGGTTTCTGGGTATATATGTTGATAAAAATCTAAATTGGTGCCGCCATATTGAAGTACTGTCTGGGAGGTTAAATTCTACCATTTACAGCCTTAGAATTGTCTCTCGCGTTCTGGGAGCGGATACTATGATGGTACTATATCATAGCAACTTTGAATCACTTCTCAGATACGGAGTGATTTTGTGGGGAAAGAGCATAGAATATAAGAAAATTTTTACACTACAAAAGATTGTTATTCGGATTATCTTTCATAGGCCGTACCGGTCCTCATGTAGAGGCATTTTTCGGGATAATAATATTCTGACATTTGTGGGGCTGTATATCTTGGAATGTGCAGTTTTTGTTTATAAGCATGCTGAATATTTTGAGAGCTACTTACAGTCACATAATTACCGGACCAGAGAGAGAGCATATCTCTATCCTATACATTCACTCACTTTAGTTGAGAAAAATGCATTTTATTCATGTATAAAAATCTATAATTCTTTACCGAGGGTTTTCAAAGACATAACCGATGTGAAACCTTTTAAAAGTTCTCTGAAACCTTTTTTAATACAATGTGAACCATACACATTGCAAGAATTTTATGAATATTGTTCGAACCAGTTTTGATTTTGTTTTATAATGTTTGTAATGTTGATTATTGTGGTTATTTGATTGTATTTTGGACGTGTTTTCAACTTTAGTTTTTATGTAATTACTGTTGAAATAAATGGTATTAAAATTAATACTTACTATTTAATACTTCTAATTGACACCTTTAAATCATACAATGTCAGTATTCTCAGATGCAAGATATTTGGACAAGTGGTTCTAACGCGATCTTCATGAACGCCGGTACCAGGAGCTAAAAAACATTGACCGAAAAAATTGGCACATGAATTCTTATACCTTGAGGATTCGAAAAGCTGACGCCAGCCATGGTAACACTTGTAAGTAAATTACTTAATTGATTTTCTTCTTAAAATTCACAAAAGATCTGCATTTTCTGAGATTAGACTTAACCTAAGATATGTTTATCAAAGCACGAATAAATGAAATTATAAAATTTGTCCAATGAGTCAGACAAATCTCCATACTCCATGAAGAAATACTGAAGCCCATGATGCATCACGCACAGAAATATAAAGAGAAGGAAAATCAGCAAGTCGAAACTTATATGACAGATTCGATCCATCACCTTCCATATTCAAGTTTGGCCTATGAGTTAATTCTCGTTCGATGGAAACAACAAGGCCAGGGTTGTGAACATCTTGCGCTACCCAAAAGTTATTTACAGCTGTAGTTTTACAATAAGTATCGTAACTTCCACGATTCAGCTGAGGTATGTTTAAGCCTCCCACAATTAAAGTCTTTATGGCAAAGCTCAATACCACGAGTTCAAGTGTCTCTAGACTAGAAGAAGAATATAGTGTTTAGTAGTGCGACTATGGCGTACATAAATAATCAATGTTATGTAATAATCTTTCCTTACCAATGCAGGTAGAAAAAAATACAGAAGAAAATTACAAGTAAAAGAATAGAAAGTCTTAATTGAAACATTTTCACATTTCTGGGAGGGAATAAATAAATTTTTACTTAAAATATACATGTTGTGTACTGCTGACTCGAGTGAGTAGTGTGCATTTTCTACATATCGTATATTGCTTACCTTATACAGGCTGATTCCGAAATGGCGAACACGGTATAAAGAGTGTTCTAGACTTCTAGAGCATGTTTAGAAAGACTGTTAATTTGAAACAAAAAATATTGGTACCTTAAATCAATGAAATTTGTCAATGTAGCATCGTTGTTGAAGTTGCGGAACTTAATAATAATTGAACATTTCCATGGTGTAACATCTTAATTTGGGTGTAAGTTTGCATAAATTTTTTTTTATCGTGTGCAAGGTTATAATTTTTTTTACGGAAGCTTTGCTGGAGGAAAAGTAAATGAAAATTTTAATCCACAATAAAAGCTATATGGTACTACTCGTATAAATATCCATCATTTCCTATTAGACTTCACATTTCCTATTAGACTTCAGATTACAATTTTTTTGGATACAGTCCTGACTCGCGATTCCAACGATCGTGTTGCCATGTGGGTTCAGTTCAGAGATGAGGTTTCTTCTTATTATGCAAGCAAGCATTCTGTCTGATAATTCCGTGTTATGGCATGTTATATTTATATTTGCACCATAGTGCCGAAGCGGCAAAGCCAGATTTAGGTATTCTTTTATAAACATTTAAGGTTGAAATAACACACCTCTATAGATTAGCTGCTAATATGTTTGATAACAGAGAAGTCATGACATTAAATTTTGACGTAATATATGCATCAGTAAACTATTGTGTAAACTATTGTAGCTATTATTGTGCTTCAAGTTTCGCAAGTGAAAAGTGCAAAGTAAATGAAACTTAGATATGAAACCGATGAAATCGAGAAATCAATAAATCGATGAAATCAATGAAATCGAGAAATCGATTTCTTATTTTAGATTGTTATTTGATTATCTACAAAAAAATTGTGAGTTTTTTTCAATGTTTAGTACAGGGATCTCTCGTAAACTACTGCAGTTAGAGGAAGGGTTAAATGGGGAAAGTAGTGCAGCTTTATGAACTTAATTCCAAACCGCTTTTGTTTTTTGAAAATCTCCATGGGTTCCTAAATATCTAACATAAAGTGAATTCCGGAAATTTCTTTATACGGATATACAGGTCTTATTATTGGGATTAGAGAAAAGTCGTAAAGGAAAACATTTTAGACGATTTTATAAGCAATAAAACGGCTTTAGATTTTTTTTTATTCGTCCTGTCATTTTCCAGTTATGACATAAACTTGTGTTTTTTTAATGTAAGTCATAGTTGGCTATGACATCATTCGATATGTTTTTTTTTTCTAAATACGACGATATAAAAATCGATATGGTTTTTCGTAAAAATTAGAAGTTAGGACGATTTTACACTTAAAAAAACACATGTTTATGTTATAACTCGAAAATGGCATGACAAATAAAGAAAATTATAGCGCCGTTTTATTGGCTTTGAAATCATTTAAAACATTTTTTCTTAGTATTGTTTTCTAATCCCAATAATTAGCGCTATCTCAGTATAAAGAAATTAATAAAATTTTGTTTTTGTCAAATATCTAGACACGCATGAAGATTTTGAAAAAAAAACAAAAGTTGCTTCAAACTAAGCTCATAAAACTGCACTACTTTCCCCATTTAACAATTCGTTTAACTGGATTATTTTACGAGATCTCTTTCATAAACATTGAAAAAAAACCACCCTGTATAGTACCCCAGACTCCTCGAGAAATAGGCTAAAATAGCAATTTGTGCAACTTTTACATAATTTGACTTTATGAACTCTTTTTATCTGAAATTGCATGAAACACTGATGTGCTACTTTGTCGGTACGCTTATGCCAGAGCCTTACATCTCCAAATCTACCTTTTTTTTTTTGAATAACTCCACCCTTGCGTTTTTCTAATTCCGCATTTTCTGCATTTTTGTGCAACTCGGACATAATTGACTTTATGAACTCCTTTTATTCATCAGTCTCACTCACAATTTTTCTTGGACATGGTATGACTTGACCCATATACTAGTAGCGTGTGTGAGTCGGAAAAAACACCGAAAATTGTAAATATTTTGAGCCGGAACAAGATTACTTCCCCCCCTCGTTTTCGAGGATGCTGAACACGATGCCTTTGTCAGAATTTCTCTTTGGGGTTGCGCAACCCCTCAAAACGGCCAAAAACCACCCCCTAGAGAGATAAACCGCGCTTCAATCTATTTCCCTGCAAAAAAAACCTTCCCCCCGTTTTCGAGGATGCTGAGCACAATGGAGGTGCTGGACATCGCGTGCGACCCCGACGAACCCCTCCACCGGCCAATACTCACCCCCGAAATGGGTGATTTTTTTTTATGTATATGTAGGCCAAACGATGGACTTTTTCGAAAAACTTTTTGAAAATTCAAGTACAGAATCACAATGGCCATAATTTAAAATTATTTTGGAGTATAAAGAGTGTCCCATATGACAGTGACATATCAAAGTTATGTTTTTTTTAAATGGAATGCTCCTATGTTATTGCATTTTTAGATTGTCTGAGCAGAGGAAATAAGATTGGCTTTTACAGTTGGTGTTTAAATTCAGAAGTTTTCGAGTTATAAACAAGTGAAAATCGTCATTTTTCAAGTTCAAGGCCCTGTACAACGAAAACGGCTGAAGATAGAGAAAAACGGCTTACATGTCCTTATTTTAACTTTTCATGTACTATCCTATGATGTAGATGAAATGTTTATACAGGGTGATAAAAAATTTGAAAAAATCTGAGATTTCTCCACGCGTCGCCAAATAAAAAAATCAAAGAAAGTACAAAATAAATGTTTATAGGATAGTACATAAAAAGTTAAAATAGGGACATGTAAGCCGTTTTTCTCTATCTTGAAATGATTTCGTTGTACAGGGCCTTTAACTCGAAAAATGACGATTTTCACTTGTTTATAACTCAAAAACTTCTGAATTTAAACACCAACTGTAAAAACCAATCTTATTTCCTCTTCTCAGACAATCTAAAAATGCAATAACATAGGAGCATTCCATTTAAAAAAACATAACTTTGATATGTCACTGTCATATGGGACACTCTTTATACTCCAAAATAATTTTAAATTATGGCCATTGTGATTCTGTACTTGAATTTTCAAAAAATTTTTCGAAAAAGTCCATCGTTTGGCCTACATATACATAAAAAAAAATCACCCATTTCGGGGGTGAGTATTGGCCGGTGGAGGGGTTGGTCGGGGTCGCACGCGATGTCCAGCACCTCCATTGTGCTCAGCATCCTCGAAAACGGGGGGAAGGTTTTTTTTCGCAGGGAAATGGATTGAAGCGCGGTTTATCTCTCTAGGGGGTGGTTTTTGGCCGTTTTGAGGGGTTGCGCAACCCCAAAGAGAAATTCTGACAACGGCATTGTGTTCAGCATCCTCGAAAACGGGGGGAGGAAGTAATCTTGTTCCGGCTCAAAATATTTACATGTTCGTCCGACTCACACACGCCACTATACGCTAAATAAGTAACTATAGTCGCGCCACCACGTAAGAAAACTTTTTGAATTATTTCTAATCGTACACATGAGGTCTTTCAGGGGCAAAAAGAAAGAAATCGGGCGAAATCCCGAATTTAGTTTTTACGACTTTCCGTCTAAATCGTGGGAAATAGATCGACGAAAAATTGGATTGTTGCGGCACGTCGAATCACCAATATGTTCTTAAATCTTTCTTTAGATTGCGAATTAAAGTAAAACATACAATACATTTATTTTAACTAATACTAATAGGTAAATAATAACATTGCTATAAAATTTTTCGAGCTGTATTTCAGGGGGACGGTTCCAAATCATAGTCAATAAATCATTTTCTGAGCGAGTATTTTCTTCGTTGACATAAATGCAAAGAACAGCGGATTGTTTACAGTAAATTCCCCAGCTTTACAGCTGCAAAATGTGTATTTTCTTTCGTATATCATTCGTTTTTCTGAATAAATAAACCCGAAAACACGAAAAATTATGGTAAAACAAGAGGTGAGGAAATGTGAACTTATGTTAATAAGAAAATGGAACAACTATAATACCTATTACTTGAAAAATAATAGTAAAATACTTAGGTATTTTCATTTTTACGAGTGCTATGTGCACTAGGAAAAAATAATTAAAAGAACCGTTTCTTGAAGAAAAGTGCCATGAAAACGTCTTCTGTAACATCATTCATGTGAAAACTTACTGTGTGATTTCGCGCTTTTCTCAGCGATTTAGAACGGAAGCAGTCGAGCGTATAGTCCAAGAGCTAACGACAAAAAAGTGCAAGAGTTTCCATAAAAAGGCACAGTACAGTCAGCACGCCTGGTGTTGAGACATAAGGCACTTTCAAAGTAAAAAAAATCTTTAAAATCCCTTCAAATTAATTGTTTAATAACAAAAACTGTCAACACAATAATTCACAACAATATCCCCGACCACCGAAAGACAATCTTTTCCTGGAAAATTAGTATGAATGGTTCTTATGTCTGTTAATGTTAATTGAGTTAATTGTTTTATATTGTTAGACCATGAAACCATTAAGTAATATTGTGAATTATTGCATTGACATCAGTTTTGTCACTAAACAATGAACTTGAAGGGATTTTTCAGATATTTTTCGAAAACTTTGAAGGCGTTGTTCCCCTGCCTTATATTCCAACACCTGGTAGACTGACTGTCTAGTAGTGGCTTTCTACGGTGAAAATACAGTCTGATCTGAAAGTATCAGCCTTTCCAAGACTATTGCACTTTTTTGTCCCTATAGCTACCTGACAATTTTTCTAATAGGTAGTGATGTATTTCAACTTGTCATTTAGGCACTGTCACCATAACATAACTGAATAATTCAACATAATGATTCCCTTGCGAAAACTTTTTAAATACACTGTTTTAAACATTTTATAAATTTGTTTAATAATAAATTCAACCTAATAATAAAGTAATTTTCAGACATTTTTGAAACTTTTACATTTAAGAAAAATATCTTGTTTTTCTAATAAAGTAGGTACTGAATTTTTAGAGTTTTTTCTACCTATATAATGTTCCTTTTCCAGAATATTTTGAGTAACAATGAGATCATCTATATTGTCAAAATACCGGATTTGTGGCTATAAATTCGATATTTACTTTAAATTATTCTAAACAGACTTTGCTTATTTAGTACCTACTTAAAAGCAACACGTGTTTCTTCACATATTATTCCGAGACTCCAGACTGAAGCCACACAGAAAGTAAAGATTGCAGGGGCGAGGTTTATCCAAGCCCACTTTCAACCCTGTGGATATTATATTATGTATAACACCCTCCGAGGCAGACACAAAGGACTGCACGTGTTCTAATGGCCATAATCAGCTCCGAGGAATTCTCTCGCACAAGAACTGCCTTTTTAGTTGGGGCTCAATTTTTTCTAATTATAGTGTCAACATTTATAGGCATAACAGGAATGAATTTCATATGTATGAGATTTATCTTATTAAGGAAGTAGGCTTAGGTGATTATGAGATGACAAATTAGGGTTTTTATAAGAGCAATTTATTAAGCTTACAAATTAGAAAAACTGCACTTAATTTTAATTATTTTGTTACAATATGACACAAATTTGACATTTTCAGCTAATAAGATAACAATATCTTATTATCCATCTTATTTTTTATCTTTGGGTCTGTGACTTGATAAAACATTTAAGTCCAGTCATTCCAATCATTTATAAGGGGGCCAAACTGCAATACTTTTAATTATTGTTTTGTGAAGAGAAAGAGATGG